>JARHKZ010000010.1:0-1236622 GCA_029204075.1 Mycena capillaripes | reverse complement strand
ATCAACAAAATTCGGCTTTAGCAAATCCGCAGTCGAGGCGCAGGTCTTGGCTTGTCTTGGCTTGGCCTAAACACCGCAAAATTTACAAGTAATAGGTGACTCAAATAGCAACATCGCGGCCAAATAATCTCATATCGAAGGCATAAGCAGATAACGAGAACACCGGAATTTGGGCCTTGAGTGGGTCGTAGCAAAGCCAACAAACCAACCCTAAACGGTCAAGATCAGCCAAAACCAAAGCCTACTCCAGGCCGACTTGGCTTGGCTTTTAGAAGCCCTCCTTTCGCTTATCTGTTGGCCCGTTGACAAGACAATCTTTGGGATCCCCACTACCTCCTATCGCGATGTGTGGTTGCTGTACCGTAATGTGTCACATTGCGCAGTAGTTTGAACATCAAGATGAAGGCTTCGAGACAGGCTGAATTGATACTGATGTCAGGGGTGGATACTGACAACGGACAAGATGTGGCGTGTTGAAGATTAGCAATCCCGCACAACTTCGGGGATTAATTAGTATGCCTAACCTTCCTTACCGAGGATGGAAGGGATCGAAATGGACAGGAAATTGGTAGAATATTCTAGATGAAGTATTAGAATAGAATAAATATTAGGTACATTCCACAATCAGAAATTACAACATGCCGCCGCTTCCCTCCGACATAGGCGGGGAATAGCTGGTGGAAATAAATTTATCATTCGTGTGGAAGTAGAACAAAGGACAGTAGCAATCTTTCAACGTAAATTTTTCACTTTCCGAGACCTAATAGTTGTGTAGCGTACATGTGCGACGCGCAAACATGCATATGGGTGTAATACATCCGTAACAGAGAACTGTCCAATGTTTCCTACAGTTTCGCTAGAGCCAGATGAAATTCGGAGAAAGAAGAACGTCTAACGCTGGATGTAATGAGTTCAATGAAAGAAGCCGACAAACCGTGGGCGAACGAAAATGTTGGAAGCATATATTTGGTAAGCACGATGGGGTGAAAGGAACGTGTCTGCACTCTGGAATTTGAAAAATCGAGGGTTCAACGGCAATCGCGACAGGTTCGTACTGAAATGGAATGTAAGGCTCACACCACAACTTGGGAGCAGAACAGAGCCGAAAAGCCAAGCTGAAACGCATCGGTGAGACCGCCAAAAGTCAGTTGAGAAAGCTGTTGGCTTGACCGCCAAAGATGACGGAAGTGATGCCGAGCTGAGAACTTAATGCACTCACGAGGTCGGGTGGAGTTGCGATGTTGCGCGGATCCCAGAACGGCAGAGTAGAATAGAGTATCTTCGGGGCTTGGTCAGTGGCGCGCTAAAAGAGATACACAGATGGAGCATACCGATATGAGGGGAGTTTTAATGAAGGAAATCAGCAGGCCTGCTCCAGCGGCGTCTCTACAAATGAGATGTTACGCACCACCCACGTGAGGTCAGAGAGAGACCGATCACGTAAGATATTCACGGGATAGGTCTGCGCATTGTGTTAGTGGGATAAAAATGGAGAATTTGAGTGGCTCCCGTAGCACCCACTCGTGAAATGTGCCCTGGAGAGTTTCCTCTGTATGTTGTAAAACCGAGAAATCACATGACGAAGGGGGAAGGCGCCAAAAAGATCTTTGGAAGGTCTCAATCATTCCTTCTGGCCGCACTGTCCAGCGCTTATCAGTGTAACCACAGTAGATGGGATAATTTGTATCCCTCAGTGTCGGCATTATTTGTGCTCACCGCATCGAACCATAACGGGGCAATATCCAACTGTCATAGGAATGGATTTTCAATTGGGCTTGGAGTCTGCGGACTTGAACGACCGAGATTTGGGTATATAGCCTCTGCACTTGATACTGTTCTGCAGCCTGTAGTATTATAGTCTTGAGGTTGAAGTTTGAAGCTGGGAACGTCGCCAGGAATCTTGAGCGCAGATGTTGTGTTGGCCTTGAGGGAGATTGACGGGATGGCTGTTGGGAACCGCTTTGAGCAACACGTAGTTGTGCCAGGATGGTGAAGGAACGTAGCAAAATTGAGTGGAGTTGACGGTCAGCATTGTGTTGCCTTCAGTCTTGATGCATTGTCTTGGATGTCGTGGATGGCCTCGCAAGATGGGAAGGTAAACTGCTGGGAGGCAAGATGGTGGGGAAGGATGAAGGAAAGTCAGACAGGTCAAGTATGTAGAAGCGAGGCCCGATAACAAATAAGGAAGAAAAGAAAAGCAGCTTCCTCGCATACAGCGGCGGCGGCGCGATGTGTTCGAGTTGCGCGATGCGGTCCTCCAGCACACGATCGCGCGCGGAGAAGGTAACTGTTAATGATGGAGCTGCGACGCTCGAAGGCGGTGAGGGCACGACCGACGCGGAGGCCGGGAGTGGTTGGTGGTCGAAGTGGCGGTGGCAGTGGGATTCATCCACGCGGGTAGGGCGGGTTAGTACACATAAGATAAGAAAGAAAGACCAGGCAAGCATCTTCTCACTCCCCGGCGGCGCTGACAATGGCGATGGCGCCTGCTCCGTGAAGGGCTGTACTGTAGAGTTTCGATCAATTTGAATGGGGGTGTGACCTGTGACCGAGACTTTCAAACCCGGCCTAAACGAGAAACGAAAACGAAAACCCGGCATCTGATGGCACCATCAATCGGCCGTTCGGGCCATCATGCCAAGCGCGTCACACTTTGCGCTTAGTTCCCGGAGTCCCGAGGTTATTTATGTCCTTATGTAAGATGGCAGCAATTGAAAGTTGGATATTCACCGTATATGCTCTCAGTGCATGTATTTGCATGTGATTGTGACCTAGATAAAATGATCTTAAACTTGCTGTATGTAGGGTACTTACAAACTTCCCAATGGGGTTGTACCACCAGTTTCAGAAAATTGCCCTGGTTTCAGAGATTTGCGTATGTTTCAAGGATTTTCAGAGGTTTCTCAGGAAGTAATGACCCTTACCAGGAAATACTAGAAAATAGGCTCAGAGTGGACCTCTTTCTTCAGTTTTTCCTCCTCACACCCTAAGTCATGGCCAGGAGTTATGATATATATATCACAATTCTGCCGCACTTAAACCCATGCTCAGACTATGACAAGCCTCGGCTTTGCACATCCTCAACAGGGCGCACCTCTACGCACTTGGCCATCATCCTTCATTCATTTCTTATCCTCTTAATTGGCACCTCATTGGGCCTTTCTCTCCTTTTCTATTATCCTACAGCTATCTGGACGGACAGAACATATCTGTCTGTATATATTTGTGCTTTTTGTTCACTGTGGTTCGCTGTTCTGGGTGAGTTGCACGTTTCATGATTCAAAAACTGTTATTATAACTTCCTTCCAAGCTCAATCCGTTGTCGCACTCCCGATTAAGATACACGACTTGTTTGATGTCTCTGCCCTGGTATTTCAGCGCTCACATGTTTCCCATATGCAAATTGACAGGATTCGGCGTCTTCCTGAATACAACCATCCTCCTCATAAATCTGTCACACTGCTCCTCTTATGGATGTAGACTTTAATGTGCTGCAGTCGAACGGAACCTTATGTTTGGAGCTACAATGTATTTAAACGAAAGCCCTTAACCGCTGTAACTTGGCCCTTGTCACCCCTCTGAATAATGAAATAAAATGAGCTTATCTTACGTTCTAAGCGGTTCCATCGCTTTTCGGACTTAAGTTTTACACCAACTTAAGTTCCATTCCCGTGCCTGGCGTGCAATACTAGGGTACCTATTTCCCACCCCCTCTGCCCACCAGAACTTAAGTTCCTCCATGCCACTCAAGTTTCTCACAGCTTAAGTTCAGTCTTGACTTAAGTCCCATTAATTAACACCATACTACATACTACATATGTGTTTTGCGTCGCATGTAGAACTTAAGACGTGTTGGCAATTTACACCTTTGATACCGGTGGTCGCCAGGAAGCCGCTGTTCACACTGAGGGAGAGAATCAAGAGTGGGCTGCGGTGCATGCGGACATTGTTCGCAGGGACGAGCATGTGCATGCTGAAGAGCAGGACGTCTCCGCTTCAGATGACGCTGGCAGCAGCTGCTGTCGATGTCGATGAGGGCGAGGACGCGATCGTGGAGAGTGCGAGGCAGGGGAGTGAGGCCGGGTAGGCGAGGAAGAGGGTGAGGCAAAGGAGTGCAAGGAAACGCACGGCCTTGTCTGTTACCTTCCGTTCCAGAGGTGTGTAAGAACAGGAGGGGGGCCGCACCACTGTTCAGTGCTGGGTGGCATGACGTGGCCGGTGGGTGATAAAAAACAGTGAGGCAAAAGCGAGATATGCACGGTGATCCCCTACTCGGTCCCCACCCACATACATAGCTGGATGCGAAGCTGAGTCGGTAAAGTGAGAATTGGGATCAAGAGATGGGAGGAAATGCACCCCGTCTCGGGATCCACATGTACGAAGGGGGCAGCTCGAGGGCCATGTCGGGCAGGGCACAGCGCGATTGTGGTGGCAAGAAGAAAGAAGTGCCATTGAAACTCCGCCCACATGCTGCCGAAGAATAATGGCAAGTGATTGGTGGCAACAATTTCCCGAATGTCCACATCTTGTCTCTTTCTCTCTCTCCCCTCATGTCCTCCTCCTCACTTTATTCTTCCGGCCGAAGTCCATGCTGAGTCTCGAGCTAAGTTATGCCCATCCAAAACCCTTTATAGCCTCATTTCGTCAAGAATCGTCTCGAAATTTCAAGCCAATGCCACCTTGTGTCCCGTCAATTTCACCTTCTCATGCATGGCCCTCAAGCCCTGTGTCCAAGTGCTTCGGTCTCAAGATCTTAAGCCACACCCCTCACACTGTCTCCTAAAGCCCTATCTGAGCTGTCTCAAGCTGCCTATTTCTCCAGGCAGATACCAAATTGCCGCAATCAGTGCCATAGGCCACGTCCATGCCCCGTCATTCCGCGTCGAGCCGCAGTAACCGCAGCGAAAAAGCAGTGAGGTGATTTTTTCTAACTTTGAACATTTGTTTGGGCTGATAACTAGGGGAAAACCTATTTTTTAATCCCTCATGTTCAACATATGTAGTGAGAAATTAAGTAGTATATGCACGAACTTAAGTTACAGGGTCACCCCACCAAGGTAATCATATTCAACGGGTACACGCTACGGTTACAGGACTTGAGTTCTGCGGGAACTTGAGTCCCAAAAGCGGTCCAATCGCCCAGAACTTAAGATGTGCTAATAAATTACTTGCTGAATATCCGGCCCCTCTTCTCTGCCAACAATCAACTCGACCATCCACTCCAAGGTGAGTGCAAGACAAATCCCGAGCTACAATGTAATTAAACGAAAGCCCTTAACCGCTGTAACTTGGCCCTTGTCACCCCTCTGAATATCTAGCCCCTCTTCTCCGCCAACAATCAACTCGACCATCCACTCCAAGGCGAGTGCAAGACAAATCCCACCATTGTTGCCTACCGGGCACTTTTTGTTGACCCAGACCTGCTTTGCACTAGACCTGAGCTCTTTGAGCATCCCACACATGCGGCTCTTGAGAATTTTAGCTACCACATGCTCCCTCTCCTCTACATCTGTGATGTTCAGTTCGCAGATCAGGAGAGCTTTCCCAGGACTGTGTTTCCCTGGGGTGTGAGGGGCATGGATGAGAACCAGGAAATTGCAGTGCCAAGGCTCTTTTGCCCAGTCCTGGATGGACTTGCCCACTGGATTCACCAGCCATGCGGCTAACACAATTGTGAACACACCATGAGGTTTGCAGTTTGGCAGAGTAGCAACAGTTGTAAATGGCTCAAAGGGGATGCCCCCATACTGCGACGAGGTTTTCTGAGTGTACAAACATGATGGGCTTTGGGCAGACCTGAAAGACATTGCATTTCTTTAAGAACTGGTTCGCAATTCGAAGAGTTGCCGTGGAGCCCAGGAATCATGCCCAAAGTCTTCTGTACAGTGCCGCTGCTAGTCCTGAGGGGACGGGGAATTCTGGGTTTTGGTCTGCCCAGCAGGTCAGAAACGGGAGCCAACTCGGAAACAGACGCCGGGTTGGAAACAGCAGCTGCAGTGACAAAATTTGCCACATCTGCTTTACCGAGCTTGCCAGTTTTGACAATTTTGTTGTAGATTTCCTCCAGCTTGACCATGTCGAGTTTTTTTGGGTCTCTACCATTGAGCCAGCTATGAAGTGTCTTCTGGTCCCTTTTGGATAAGCCCTCTGTGGCCTTCTGAATCAATGACACCAAATGTTGGCCATCCTCTTTGTACTGTGTCCTCGTTAGCTCAAGAATTCTTCTTCAATGGAAAATTACCTTTGGCATGGTGACACGTAGCAAGAATAGCTTGACAGGTCCAAACACAACAACGCCAAATATATACGGAATTGTTCCGGTGTGACTGTCAAGCTAGCCGAGATCTTACTACGGCCATCCACGGCACCCGGCCAGCAATCTATATATATATGTTTTTGTTTTTGTTTTTCGTATATACTCTTTCAAACCTGACTTTTAGAAGATGGATTGAGAGACGTGTGACACACTAAAAAAATTCGAAAATCCACCCAAAGTCGGCATGTTTGTTTCTCAAACCATGCTACTCGGTCAATGTGGTGCACTCTACTAAGAGAATCAGCCAAAAAGAAACTCGATGAAATATAGAAAATACTTGGTCAATTCTGTCGACCCCAGCGCAATTATTAGCCCTCCCAACAGCCTGAAGATCCCAGATGAGCCAGAAAATGCCCCAATTACCCCTCCAATGACTGCGTGCCACACGCACGCTAAAATTCGATTTTTTGGGCCGTTTTTGCGAATTTTGTGACTTTTCCGACACATTCGAAAATACCTTCGGTGACCCGTGACAGGTTCGAATATTTTCTTAAAATTTCGGCCCTGTGACGCGTGAAATTCGAATTGAATGAAACTCTACAGTACGTCCGTTGGCTGCGCCGCAACAACACGTGCTTGCGGAGCGTCTCCTTCTCACTGTGGGGAGAGGTTTCAATCAGCCTGACTGACAGTATTCAGTCAACATGACTGTGCTGAATCCCTCAGCCTGACTGAGCAACCTAATAACATTGGTAGCGCGCTATCGCGGCAGAGCCCACTACCTGGGTTCATTTTCTGGCCGGCGACATCGTTTTTTTGGTTTTCTTTTGACAAAACAAAATATTCAAACAATTATGATGGTTGCAATGGTTGCATAATGAAATGAGTTAAACTTGATCTCAGTGAGTTCTGCACCAAATCACTTGAAACCTATATAGAAATGCTCAGCTAACTCGCGTGGAATTAGTGATAGAAGGGAACCTGTAAAAATATTATATATTCAGTGAAATTGGTTTAAAAGGCCATTTTGAGGATGAATACAGTTTACAGGCATCTAGACACATCCAAATGATGTAGATTTTTGTCAGGAAAGGCTTTAATAGGTTTCAGTTGAATCGGTGCAGAACTCGCTGAGATATTGCGAATTCTTTGAAAACATCCAAAAATAGAAAAAAATAGATCCACGCCTTCGGTACTGCCAATAGCTGTAATATGTCCTGCAGGGACACTGATGGCACCCCCACTTTTCCCACCCCAAAAATTGTGTCTGATATCAAGACAGCTAGGCCCAGCATAACTGATGGCTCATCACACAGGAAGCTGGGAGTTGGATAAACAGTGATACAGGGATAGCAGGGGAGTTCCCCAAAGGGACGTTAAAGAGGCAATTATAGGGCTGCAGCTGTGATTCCACAGACTTGTGTTATAGTCTTTGAATGTGTACTTTACGCCCTTAAAGTCACAAAGCACAATGACAAAGTGGAGGGAAAGTGACTTTTTATGACTACTAGCTCAATGACAAGAAGGAAGAGAAATGAGAAGAGGTGCTTACGGGTTGTGGGTGTAAAGGCTAGTGTTGTGTTCTGGGAACTGTGTTATCCAGTTAATGAAGCTGATTCCAGTCGAAGGCGTTGTTTGTGACGAGTCTGATCTTGAAAATGGATTAACCGGAAATTGGCAGCCTTCAGCGGCAGATTCTGGGATTGATTGAGGAAAGGAAATATGTTCAATATATTCAATTCACCTCAGTAGTATAAGACAGAGGAGTTTCCCATAGCGCATATGAAGTTTGGAAACCGACATGTGCATGCAGGTTGAACATGTCACGTGTACTCAGGCTGAGGACGCATATATTTATATCATGCACTGGTACATACAAATATGCAGGTTGGCTGTGGACTTCTCATACACAATGTGCGAAGCAACAGCATTGTTGGCTAAAAGGAAGGTGAGTAAAGGATTACAAACCGAGGCAATGAGATCACGCACATATGAGACCATTGAGTGTGCAAGTTACAAGTTAGAAATAAAAGCAGCCTTACTAAGATTTTAGGAGCCCATATCAAACGATGGGTACACTGGAGTACGCTTGTGGCTGTTGATGAATAAGAAGTGAGGAAGTAGTACGGTCGGGGGGCAGAGCATGCAAGTGATCAAGGCCATTTGTGGGTTTCCAACCGCTTTCTTGTTTAAACTCACATCAATGGAATAACGAGGCAAAAGACTGACTAAACCTGTTATGCAAGTTTGCAAGGTGAGTAGTATGACTATCTGTGCTAAAAATTTCAACAGGAAATCAGAGCACTTTCATCTGGAAAATCGGGTATAAGAACCCAATGAGTGGGTTATATTCCCGGTCAAGTAGCGCCGGGTGAAAAGTACAGGAACGGCTGGAGCCGAATCACCCGTTCAAATGAGTGCATCTCACCCGAAAGGAATGGGGAAAGTGAGCCGGTGAACGGGTGAACAAAACCCGGTCCCAGTCTTGTAGTAAACACGTGCGACTGATTGCCAGGTCCGACGTCGGTGTAGCTGTGGGATTCAAAACCTTAATGGGGTTTAGACATCCCCATTAAAAAGTTTTGAATCATTACACCAAAAAGTTTTTGATAGGGCGGTACAGGACCCACTACCTAAAGTTAGTGGGCATCAACCTAAGTGATACCGCCCAGTCAGGCTGATTGAAGTTTGGCAGAAATCGCAAACAGCCTGAGTGGTCGTCACAGTCAGCTTGACTGAGTCCAGTCAATTAGCTTGATTGAACTTGTTCAGTCATGTTGAGCGTTTTCAATCAGGTTGATTGGGTACAAACAAATATACTACGGGTCCGTAGATACATCACATATAATCCTACCATGCCCAGTGTACCCCCCTTCTAGTCCCTCCAATCTTGTAGCACCTTCAAACAAATGTCAGTTGAATGGAAAATGAACAGAAAACGAAGTCAACACTTGCAGGTTTTGAATTGTGGGCGAATGAATCTAATAAGCAATTAGAACATGCTATCTGAAACTCGAAAGAACGATACTGAAAGTCGAGGTGAGCCCAACATAGCACAAAAGTCCAAGTCTCGACCGCTTTCCTGTGCCTTTAAATAGGAGGATGTGAGTTGGATAAAAATTACTATCAGAAATCGACAGGTTACCGCCGTTGGGATTGCAATATAGATGGTTCGAGTCCTGGACGGGTTCTATGCCGTTCCAAATGCACTTTTATTATTTCCCAACATACATCACTTTTTCCCAACACACATAGCAAAATTTCATCTTTTCCCAACACATATAGACCTTTTTTTCAGTTGAGTATGAGATGGGAATTTGAGGCTATTTTCCCAAAATTCATTTATAGGGATTGAAAAATTCCCAACACTCATTCGGTAGTTCAAAAATTCCCAACACATTCAAGGTCGGAAATTTTTCCCAACACACATTTGGTGTCAAAATTTTATTGCTTAAATCGAAGCCTATATCCGAGGACAGCCAGGGAATAGCCCCGGCAAAGGTCAGAAGGCCGTAGTTATGTTGAACGAACACAAGGAAGACAAATGATGAACTTCCAAAAAAGGAAATCCATTGCCAATCCTTGTGTTCGTTCAACACAACTATGGTCTTTTGACCTTCGCCGGGGCTATTCCCTGGCTGTCCTTGGATATAGGCTTCGATTTAAGCAATAAAAAAATTTGACCCCAAATGTGTGTTGGGAAAGTTTTCTGACCTTGAATGTGTTGGGAATTTTTGAATTACCGAATGAGTGTTGGGAATTTTTCAATCCCTATAAATGAATTTTGGGAAAATAGCCTCAAATTCCCATCTCATACTCAACTGAAAAAAAGGTCTATATGTGTTGGGAAAAGATGAAATTTTGCTATGTGTGTTGGGAAATAATAAAAGTGCATTTGGAACGGCATAGGGTTCAGCTGGGAAGAGAGACTAAATCACAACTCACCGAAAGCACTTACACTGACAGCAAAGAGAAGGCATGTCCCGAGAAAATCTTGTTGTAAGTACAATGGATGCACGCGGTTGCCTTGTCTGAAAAGGATTCGTCAGTGTATTCCCGTGGCAGCCATAACAGAAAAATGGAGGGAGAAAAAATTGAAAGGGAGAAAGATAAAGTGGAGCCAAGGATCCCCGCGCGCACATTTGAAGTCCGTAGGGAGTAGACATGTGTCGATATATAGTGGAAAGGAAGGAAAAGGATAGTGGAAAGATAGAAGATATGAAAAAACGCAGAGGAGAAAAAAAGGGGACACAGGAACTGGAAAAAGAAAGGAACGGAAAAGGAGAGGGAACGATAAAATGTGAGCATAGAGACTTCCGATCAAACCATCAAAAACAAAAAGAACAGAGATGAATGCCTTGGGATATCGAGCGTGAGACACCGCAGGGATCTCTAGAATTTTCGTTAGCCGATCTGGAGGAACGTGAGTCGAGACGAAAGTACCTACCGGGTTGAGGAGAGCGTGTCCGTTCTGTGAATCGAAATCAGGTTCAATTGGTCCTTTAACCCGGACGAAATGCCGCACGCTTACCGAGCTGCACCGCGGGAACTAGGAGAAAAGGACGACCGTTCCTACTGGGACAGAATGTTGACAGTGTGTGAAAGAATACGAGCCTTGGTCATACCAACGCCTCTAACCGCTCTTCTGTGTCACCCGTCGCATATTTTCTTGATCGTATTCACACTGAGGAAGAGGAAAATCGTGATCCGTTAGTGCGCATATAAAGAGCATTCATCAACGGGGAATAGAACGGGGAAACATACCGAATTGTAGCCATAAAGATTATCACCAATTGCATTCAAGCCGTGGCAGCTGCACGTGAGGAGCAGTGGTTCAAGCGGGTCGAGAATACGATCATCCGGTCGCGGCGCTCAAGCGGCGGCGTCGTGCACTCAATGCGGCAGATGTGCTCAATCCTGTGGCGGACATGAGTAGGGAAAGAAAAGGAACGGGGACAAAAAAGATGAAGCAGGACGCAAGACGAGAAAGGAGCATGAAGAGGTAAGGAGCGAGAAGGGTGGAGTGAACTGAGAGGAGCGAGGGAGGACTGCTTTAAGGATATCCAGCATCTTCGTAAACATTTAGCGAAGCAGATCCCCAAGCAGCTGCAGCGGTCAAGCTACAGCGTCTTCGCGTTCAGGCTGCGACTGCGCAGCGACGAAGGCCACCCCAGTCCTCTAGAGCGATAGCAGCGGTTTGTCACGAGCGGGCGATGATAGGCACAGCGGTGGTAAGAAGGTGGCGCAGCCAGATCACGGGAATGGCGGCGAGGTTCGACATCCGGCATCATTGAGGACCAAGTCGCAGCGCAGGGAAGCCCAAACACGACGATGCAAACAAGGTAAAAAACAATGAAAAAAAGGAAGGATGGCACGGCCGCGCAGAGAGAGAGAGAGTACGAAAGAATGAAAGCAAAGCATGCACCCCTCAATCGCACAAGGAATCCACGGACCCTGTAGCGCAGCCTCCTCGTGTCGAGAGTGAGGCACTGCGGCATGTTCCATCCGCGCGCAGGGCGACACGCCGCGAAGAGATGGTGGTGATAGGAGGGAGAGGTTATAGTAAGCTGGAGAAAGAGGCGGAAAGAGAGAGGGCATAGACGAGTATGGAAAAAAGATCGATCCCGAGGGTGGAGAAGCCCAATTGGCACAGAACGAAATAAGCGTTGAGCACATGGCTGAGAATGGTGGAGGAAAGGATCGAGGGAGATGAATAGGTGCGGTATGCAATAGAAAGGGAGCGAGAAACGGTGGAAAAGTGAGGAATAATTGGGGAGAGGAAGGGAGTCGAGTAGGTGAGCAGGTATGCATTGGGTAGAAATGGGGATAGGAAGACAATAAATGGAAACAAGAACGGTGAAACTCACCATCCAGCAATGATCCCTCCGTGCTGCCCGAGCGTAACGAGGCCTTGAAAAGTGCGAGGGTTTTACGGCCACTCATAGCGAGAGCTCAGAAAGACTCGTCTCTCCGATCCTGGTATCGCAATGAGCAAAAGCATGTTGATAAAATAAATAAAAAGGCTCAAACTCTAGTTAATTGTCAGTGCGCCTGGCCGGCCCACGCAAACAAGAGAAAGAAGAACCCACCTGTACCGGTTGCATAGATACTTTCGCTTCAAGGGAGCAGAAGTGGATCAGAGGCCATAAACGAAGTGAATTGAGGGATGGGCTTCTTTGTATGGGCGCTCAGACGCTTCCGGCCGCTGATGGTCCTAAAATACGCCAATGTGCAGCTATGCTGCCTCAGTAACAGCCAATATATAAACTAGGGACCACTCAACGAGATTTAAGAGCCTTCAGAATGGTGTGGAACTATCCACGGAGGCCCCGCGCGTCCTTGTTGGCGAAAATAGCAAAAATCGCGTAATTCTGTATTGATCGGTCAACCAGGGGTCGGATGGCAACTAGGGAAGGCTGAGAGCGTGTCTTCCTATGTGGATGTTTGTTTCAAAACCCAATGGTGGTCGAAATCGCGTGGAACACCAGCGAGAAGAGCGAGACGACGGCAGTGGGAGGAGAGAGACACGAGATGTCACACGTGTCACGTCACGGGCTAGAACTCCCACGAGCCACAACACAACCGCGCAGACTTGCCAACGACCCGCGGAGCCTCCAAAATATAACTTGAATGCATTCCATGGCTAATCACCTGTCTGAAAAATGGCTCCACTTCAGCAAGTCACAGGTAACTCTGTTCAAAGTCGATGCAACACTACAGAATTCGGAACTCTACACGGACAAATGGACAAACACATGGCTGATGGTTGGAGCGGAGTGGGAAGAAATACAATCTAGAACATAAAATCATGCGGGCTGAGACTTGGATCTCGTGCCGTAGTTCGATTTTATCGGATTCTCCGGCGAGGGTTAGCATTGGCGAGTAGTTATATTTTCAAGTGCGTCAAACTCACCGGCTTGGCTTCAGCTTTTGGGCGCGTCTCCTTCTTTGTAGGTGCCTTCTTCTCCTTTTTACGGGGCTGGCAATTAATTAGAGATATCAAGCAGATGACCTTGCAGCAGCACTCACTTCTTTGAAGTCCGCAATGGAAATCGTGGCCTTGGATTTGGTTGACGCTGGGGCCGGTTTTAGGTTACTCTGAGTCGCCTTAAATCCGGGATGAGAAATGTAAGAGATAAATTTCGAGACTTCACGTACGGGATTATTCTTGGTCTTGATCTGTTTGACATCCTAACTCAGAATAAAAAATGTGAGAGATCAATTTCGTTTTCACTTACGGGTTCAGTCTTGGGCGGCGCAAGTGGTAGGTTCTAGGGGTAAAAATGTAACTAAAAAGTGAGTCCCTGCGAACGCATACACTTGCCTTATTACGAAAACGCGGTGGCTGAGAGAAGAATTCATTTGTCGTCCCTTTCACAGCGCGGATATTTTCCCAGTGCAGGAGGTCGATTTCATCATCTGGGTCGTCGTCCCCGGGCTGGATTACGTCTCCGAAAGCGTTACTGTTGTCTCGTACATCGCGGGCCTCCTCCAAAGTGATTCCCCTGTCATCCGCAATGAGTAGTGCAGCGACGAAGGGCATCAAAACAAATGAAATGAAGTCCTTCAGCTCGATTAGGTTTGAAGTCTCGTCGTAGTCGTCAAAGTCCTCAGGTTCATCAGCAATGAGTGCGTGTACTGTCTCAGAAAGCTTATTCGCCAAGCTTCTGTGTTACTTGAGAGCAAGCGAATGATTGTCGAATTGATCAGAAATTCCATGTTAGAGCCATAGCTGGGAAGTTAAATGAGCAACATGCTGTAAACACGACTCGGAGACTCACTATCCACACCGTTGGGCGTACAGTGTGCGATACGCGTTCATTTTCTCAATAGATGACGCCGCGGAGAATTCGAAGATTTGGTATTTGATGCGGTTGAGGAAGTTGGTCCAGTCCGAGGACTCCTTCAAAACACTCGGGTTTTTAATCATGCGTAGGAGACTACTGCGGAATTCGAGAATGCGGTTGCGAACGTTGGTGTAGTCAATGGTGTCGGGCCAGTCATTCTGTCGGCCGAGTGCGGCGTACTGGTCGCGCTTCTTCTCTTGCGTAATGGCGGCACAAATTTGAAGTTCCAAGAACGAGACACCGGGCCCTACACGGCCAACTTCTTGGACGAGTTTGAGCCGTTGCTGAAACAGACCCAGAATTTACTGATTTTCTTCCTCCGGGAGCATTTCCTCGCAAAGAACAGTGGGACATGTAGCAGGGAGATCGGACCAAGCGAGAGGGCACTGCGATAGTTTCTTGGATCTTGATTTCGGCTCAGGCAAGTCACAGTCTGCGTGGGATTGATTAGGCTTGGCTTTATTCACTTTGGACTGAGAGCGGTCAGAGGGAGTTCTGCTCCCAAAGGTGAGACAATGTATACCTTCTTCGGCGATGGTTCGATGAAGCTCCTCGGCCGCGTTCTTCTGTACCCGCGATGCCGGCGCCATTTTAGAGGGTGGAAGACAGAAGCAAGAGATGACGCGATCACGTGCACTTTTTGATCCTCTCACGATGCCGTCGCAGACCTCAAAGCTGCCCAAGGACCGCTCTGCACGGTTTTCCAACACAAAAACTACTGTAAATTGACACTTCTGTTCTGTAAATGCACTCGAAAAATTATTCAGCTTCTGGACCTTCATCATCGGGGACAAACTTGGGTCGAATGAATCCTCCCGTCCGATCTACGATAACCCACGATCCCCGTGTTTCCACCCGCCCAACGACTGCAACTATTGATTGCAGATCCATGACAAGAGCTGTCTCCATTGTGCGATATCTTGTGATTTCCTTTGAGGCGTCTTTCCCTCGAGTATTGTTGCAAGGTGTTACAACAGCCAGCAACCGCGTCTGCCCGGCGATAGAACCAAATCTTTTGTTCGATGGCAGAACACACAGCAAGATGCGCTCGAGCCGGCCGTAGAAGATCCGGGACTTCCACGGGTCAGTTTGCTTGTTGCGCACTTGTATCTCGTACTTGGGGTGATCATTATTTTGGGCAGACGAAATATGTAATTACAAGGCTTACTCTGATAAATGACATGTTTCGTTCTGGTGTATATCTATCTCCACATGCTGATGCGCTGCGGATGGCATCCCCGTCGACAATTCGGAGCTTACCATAACTCGGCATGATTACGGGCAACTTCGGAAGGAGATTGCTCGGGGTTTTGCCCAGGAATTGTGAGAAATATACGGCAACCAATTGCCGGAGCTCATTATCGGGGGTATAATTTCTCTTGTAAGGGAGTCGTAGAATCGCGTGAGGGTCTGGCGTTGAAGGATGTATAGAATCAAACTCAGAAAAAAAATCATAAAATACAACTCACAGTTATCATATACGAATTCGCTTGAAGAAAGGGTTCCCTTTGCTTTTTTGGAACTTAAAAGCTCTTCCTCAAGGTCGTACTTCACACGGAGCTGCTCCAGGTAAGTTCGATGTAGGACATTTTTGTTGAGATTCGCCCACGGAAAGCGACGCGACCGCAAACCGGCCTGAAGCACACCGCAGTATCTCTCCATGAAGAATGTCGATGTTGTCCATGATGGCCCACAGAACAATATGTCGTCGGGGACGTGCACGACACCGTGGATGGTAAGTGGGCAAGCACGCACATGGTCTTCGGAATACTGATAGTAATATCTACAGCAGGTTAAACACTGAATCTAAAAGGAAGCAAAGGTGCTTACTCTTCGTAGGTGCGCAACCAGCTAATTATCCTCTTCCTAAGATCTTGTACTTCGGCGACGGTCACGGTAAAGCGAAGACAAAATTTAATGATATCCGCAAAGTCGCAGAGATGTTTATGATATTTCGGATCAGAAAACCGCCCTTCGAGGAGGATGGGTGCAAGATAAATGAACCAAAAACACCACGCTTCTGCAGTGTAGTAAGAAGGATTGCCGCGAAGGACGCGAACAAAATCCGCGAGAAGGTGCTGTACTGCATCAGCTGTCTCTTGCCAGATCTCTTCCCAGGTAGACTCCGGGATTTCGTAGTCCTCGGTTCCGGTGTCAAGGCCCTTGTATTTTCCACTCCACAACTTCACAAGATTCGGGATGTTGTTTTCAAAAAACAGATGCATGCCCTCCCAGGGTCGCGATCTTAGTGTAATGGAGAGAACTGACTCGTCGTAGAGCTGGCAAACCTTTTATTCCATGAAATTTCGCGAGGTCCTCCTTCAATTTTGCATTACCCTTCGTTCCATCCCTCTGCGGCCCCGCCTTCGCGAGCTTCTCCACTACATCCTGCAGTCTTTCTGGAGATCGCATGGGCAAGTTATCCGGATCCCAAGAACGCCCATTCGGCCACGTTGGCGGGATATAGTAGGTTCTGCCGCTGCCTGCTGTACCCTTGATCTCACAAGATCGACAAGGAGAGAACCCGTTATGACCCTTGATGTTAAGAGGTTTCTCGATTGCGATGATGTCGCCGAGCTCGAAGAGGGTGTAGCCGCGAAGCAGGAAAAAATCACGAGTCATGGCATTGAAGGTCTTGACGCCATGTGCCAAATGTGCACATTCATCGTCATACGGGATGAGGAAGCTGTGGACATCTTTCGGTGGATGCGGACCTGGGATAACGCCGCCGCACATTATGCCCATGTCGTCTATATGTGTGCGCACCTCGGGCTTTATACAGTAATTTTTAATGGGGATCGGTGTGGCTGAAGGTCCGCCGCGGTTCCGCTTGAAAAGCAGGTAGGAGTCCATACAGACGCTGAGACAGATGTCGTATTTACCGGAAAAATATTTGTGCTGGAGAACTCCGCCGTCAACAACAACGTTCTGGCCAAGGAGGCTCCGGTAGTGCTGCCCGTCAAATACGTCTGAGATCTTCCCCGGGACGTGTTTGTAGTTGTGACGGTATAACAACCGCTCAATGGATTTCGGGTTTTGAAAAAAGCCTTGGAGGCGGGGGATGATGGGAATGTAGCAGAACATTCGACGCCGCTTTCCACTTGGCGAATGTCAGGGTTCTTCGCAATAAGGACATTCGGTGAGATCACTGAATGCGCCGGTGTACGTGCAGCACGAGTCTACGCAACAATCATACCAGACTGGTTCGACGCCGAAGAGGATCGCCATTCTATGAAACATGACCCATTCTGAACTGAGGTCCATCTTGTGATCAAAAGCGTAGACCATTTGGCTGTATGCCGTTCGAGGCATATTAGACACCATCTTCAGCCGAAATGCTCGGATGTTGTCGCGATCTTGTTCGGTCAATATATCATTCCCTGTGCAGATAAAAAATCAGGCATAAGGAATCGTCAAAAAAGATAGATTAATGGACTGGCATCCCACAACATAGCAGCTTCCTCAGGTCCAATCATCTCGTCCAGCCGCTCCATCATCTCCTCAAGCGAAATCGGTTTATTCAGATCTTGAAATTCGTCGAATCCGCTCCAGGGATCAATCTCATCCAGTTGAGGAGCAGTGTCTGCTGTGGAAAGAGGAGGTGAAAGGCCTGCTGCTGGTAATGAATCGACATCCATGTCGTCTATTTCCGAATCTGAGCCCTCGTACTCAAGGGAGACACGAGTGAATTCGGTGGGGAGATCGAGAGCAATGGGATCGGGAGCAAATTCGGGGGAAGAGAGCAAGTGGGGTGGACTCGCATCACTCATTTCAGCGTAGGATTCAGCGGTGCGCTGTGGGCTCGGTGAACGTGATGGCATGATGGATGCATGCGGAACTTTGGTGTAGTGCTCGCGCCTGGTTCGTGCACTAAGTAATTTTCCGCATGTCGGTTTGCAATGGCAGTATTTCTGAGCCTCAGATGGCTTTGCAGGGGTAGACGATGATTTGGCACGTCGCTGGAATAGGTTTCTAAAAACCATCGTATATGCGAAGAGCGACTCAGAGATGCAGCGTCAAGAGTCAAGAATGTCGTAGAAAGGGTGGTTTTTGTCGCTGTATGCACAGGTGAGCTATAAGAAGTGCGAGGCCGAGTGCCAGTGCAGCGAGAGCGACCAAAAAGAAAAGAGTGCTTGGTGACAGCGTCCAGGCCAAATATCCACAAATTGAGTCACAAGATGCACGACAAGTGCCCGAGTTGCAAAGAAGGGAATGTGACAGGATTCGTCGGTGACCCGAAGCCGCCATCACCCGACCATTACCCATCAAAATTGTGCCGACTTGTCCTCCACACCCATCATGTCCGAAGCAGCCCCCAATATCTTCGAGGCAGCTGCCGATATCAGTCCCAGGGAGATTAAAGCATACCGCAAATTTGTCGGTTTGCATCTCATGGATGTCAGCTGAATATCGGATACCGACTATTCCTTTTGCACGACAACTCCGAGGATCTTCCATCTCGGCGAGAGACTTGAAGGCTCAACGCAGCTACGTTCATATGTGTGCAATTTCTCTGCCGATGTAAAAACTGTTACCCCAACCAAGATTTTTGGTGAAAAATACCTTGATCTTCCCTTCTTCAGCCTCGAAAATACCCAAGGCCGGATCAATCCCGCGGCATTCAAAGCATACATGGCCTCTGTTTACAGTTCATTCCAACAATATCGCACCAAGGATTCGACGCCATTGAGTTCCCGTGCACCATTCCGAGCGTCATCATCTATTTCTTACACTCATTTCCGGTCTAGTAGCCGTGTTTCGACTGCTCCATCTTTCCCTTGTAGTTTACCTGCCTCTTTCACTACATCCGACATCCATTCGCGTCCCCAAAGTGCTTGCCGGTGGTAGTGGTGGGATGGTTTGGTTTGGTTCAGGTCCAGCGCCCTTCGCTCTGAACCCCGAACTTGAACCTGGCATTCAGTTCGGAGAATCTCTGAACCTTGAACCTCAATGTGTGTTCATGTTCGGTTCAGCGTTCAAACACGTTCGAACCCGACGAATTTCAGCCATCTCGGGGACCTGGACTTTTGTCCTGAAAATAATACCGTACGTTCTGCACCTGGTAGAGTGCCTTGAACATCTTATTTCATGGTTTATGTGTGCTCATGGCACCTTCAGAGGAATATTTATCTCTCTCTTTATAAAATAACGCCTGTCCGTCTGAAGCCCTTCACGCTCCTTTTATGGACTTGATAGCCCGAGGGTCTGGGAGCTCGCACGATCTCGGAACTTCACGGCACCACAGATGTGGATGCTCTCACGGCACGGCTCTCACGGTAAGATGCCTACTAGCGCGCGGCAGGCGCTAATCTAATTTATCACCGACAATTCCGTATCTTATCCTGTCCTTTGTTTCAATACTCTTCCTCTTCCCACAATTCTTCGCCTGTTGCTTTTCAATATTCCCTGATCCCTGACAAGGGCCCACCAATATTTTGATTGAATCTGAAGCGCTCATCCAGCGCTAGCTCTTGGCTAGCTCGGCATCGGCCGCAATTCCCACAGGACCCTGCATTTGCGACGTTCAGATTTTTTTCAATCCGGATAAACCCGTCCCCTAAATAGCTCTTAGTTCTACCATTCCGTCTGAACCTTGGGGCAGGCTCTAATTCTTCCGATTGTGCGGCCATCTTTCAGTGAAACTCTCCAGTCACACAATAATTTCCGTACATGTTAGCATGTGCCCATTGCGTGTGCTCACTATGCGGCAATCTCACTCTCTTTATAAAAAATTGTCCCAAGCCGTATCTCCGTATCGTTATATTGCGCAGTGGGACCAAAAGTACGGTAGCTGTTAGCACCATCCAACCGGCAATCATTATATTCCGCTCCGCTCCCGGATGGATAGCTCAATAGTTGAAACAAGACGTACCTCCGCTTCGCTCCGGAAGGTGCAGTAAATGATAAGGGGTTTGCTTGATCACAATTACACCACAATAAGTAGTACATGTCGGGTAGATAAACAATTGATGAATCCATAAACAATGAAGGGTAGAGCGAGGTATCCAACGGAACACACCCACATGGAATTATAGTGCTCAGAAAAGGAGAAATTTGCAGTGTTCAGCGAAATGTAGAGAGCCAAGGATTAAACCGGTGCCAAAGAAGGATATCAGAAGAACTTCGTGGGAGGAAGACCTCCAAAAAGTCATTCACCTGGTGATTTGCAACCAAGAGGGACGGCGTCCAGCATTTGAGACCAATAAATTGAACAACGTATACATAGTCGGACAGTCATATTGCAGACCTTCGTTGCTAATTGATGACACAACAGCTTCTAGAGCAGTGGAATGGCTTCAGCCAGAAAGATGTCCGAGCGGGAGCATTGATGGAACGCGCCTAGAAATGTAGTCAGCCAGTATTTCAAACCCATGGTTTGAAGAACAAAATGCAATTGATCGCTATCCAACGAGAGAAATCAGAGGTGAGTATCTTTGGCTGCGAGATAATTTAGTTGAGGAGGTGATGTCGTTTATCACAGGGCCAGTGGGGGAAGATTGTTCCGAGAATCGACAGCGGTTTTGATGTCACCAAGAATAAAGAGCGATGCCCAGAACTTGAGGCGGAAATACCAGAAAGGATGGTTCCAATTCCAGTCTTGATTGAGTGCCGCGGGCGCGAGAGAAGTGGGTCAAAACAGCTAGCCCAACGACCAGAGAATTCTCCTTCCTTATATCTCGTGAGGAGACTACGTGGCCTGCCGGCTTGATTACAATATTTGGGCTGTGCCGTAGGCCACAGCTGCTGCGATGAACAGTATTCTGTCAGGAAAGACTGCATATCGGTCAGCTTTTAAGCCATATGCAGCTTTCAAGTGTAAAATTAAACCGCACAGAGAGGATCCAACGACGAAGGGAGGACGAGGAGAGAGCCAAAGGAGAGGGGATAGGCTAGACAAATGGAAATGTGCGCAAAGATATACAAAAACTCGCTGAGGTACTCCTTAAAGAACGGTTAATGACGTTGTCTGCGGATGAATTTTTGGGCAACCGACATGGTAGCGACGGACCCTAGAGCACTTATTTATATTCAAGTGGGAGACGGCGCGAAGCGCCGTCGACCGCTTGTATCATTACGCATTAGTTGACCGGTATTACCCGTTATTTGCAGCTGACCTGGATATAACAGAGTTCGTTCCAGGTTTTTTCGGTGCTTTGCATGCTCAGCTTGGAACGGCGATGAACTGGACAGACATGAAGGAACATCTCTTCAACAATTCCCAGGACTGTGATACCTTTCTAGTCACCTTAAACCCCGCGGCACTTGTTTTCACAAACTACGGTTCGGATCCTAGGGCATATGGTGGTATTAAGAATGACGCTGGGGATGCTGCAGGTGAAAATCAGGACGGACTCGAATATTTTGGACTACCTGCCGTGACTTTAGCTCCTCTTTGGGAGGGTACACGGTGCGTGTCTCGATGTAAAACAATGCTTGAGTCTTACATTTTTTCCAGGAAATTTCGTCCAATCTGAGGCGGTCTCAGCAACTCCCACCTCTTTCTCTGCCGGTTTAATCCCCTCTCCTCTCTCACGACGTCCACGACGAACAGGAAGACGTCGCATGCACCGCTGATGATCCAGAAAATCCGATTGCGCCGCAGGATATAAATCTAGAGTTTGATGAGAGGAACATTTGAAAGGGAAACGGAAACGTACCCAGTTTAGCCGTGCCGCCGACGCTACGACTGCAGGTCTCGCTGAAAAGACCTCGTGCCAGAGGTATGTGCTCATTCCTGGCCTGTGAGCGCCACTAAAAAATGTACAGTGCGCGTTAGATACAGCTAAGAGTCTTAAACTGGCAGTACAAAGTGGCTCTCAATCTGCACTACGGAATTCAACTTTTTGTAGAGCCTTGTATACGATTGGCGAATCCAACTTCGCTTTACATAATTATATGTTACAGCTAATCCGGAAATAGTGTTGCCGCGACTCCAAAAGTCGAGTCGCGACTTGTTGAGTCGACTTAATTTGGAAGTCAACTCGGCCGAGTCGACTTGAGTCGACTTGAGTCGCCAAGTCGACAAATCCCCGGAACTGATCCCAAGCCCTCCAGAGGTCGTAAAAACACGAAAGTCAAAAAAAAAAATTCTTTGGCTGTCACAACAATGTCACGTACATGTAACGGTGACACCCATGTCACAAATTTTGATCAAGCTCCCAATCGCGTTTTTGGGCCGAACTACGCGACCTACCTGGGAACCGACTTGAGTCGACTTGAGTGACTTCGAGTCGACTACCCCGACTCGACTCGACTCGGCTCAAGTCGGCGACTTCAAGTCGACTTCGTTGGCCCAAGTCTGAAGTCGTGGCAACACTATCCGGAAACGATAGACACCCTTGAATTTCCAGCAAAAGTTCGGCTAAGTTCGGACCGGCCAACTGCTAAGCCAAATTTACTTCACTTGCGTCTCCAGGAAATTAAGCTTTGGGACGAACTCTCTATATTATGGGGTGGCGGGTGACTTTATGTAAGCCCAGCAACATACGGAATACTTTCACCGAATCCCGACTTGAACATGGCTCACAACAACATCCCCAAACAACAAGGGCCTCAATCCATACGCTACAGGTTCGGATGTGGAACTGTTATGGCGAAAAGGCGCTTTTGGTTGGGCGGTATGTAGCATCGATTGCCCGATTGCATGGTGGTAGAGATTAGATGATCATTATTGTAGAGACAACGGTCATATACGCTGAGGATGTGCTCCACAAGTACTAAATATAAAATGATCCAAGCTTAGCCGAACTTAGCCGAACTTGTGCTGGAAATCCAAGGTTGTCTATCGTTTCCGGATTAGCTGTAAGTGCTTCTTGCGACTCGCGATGGTGTGCCATGTGTTATTGCAACCCCTGAAGTTTAGACTTGTATTATATGGTACTTAACACTCTAATGATTCACCAACCATCCTCTTCCAACAACGCGCCGACGATGATGGCGCCCGATGCGAAGTGGCACACTGTGCTTAATGGCGGATCACCGCGGGCGCCAAGACAGTCACATCGATCAAATGGCCTGATGGCCGAGCGCACGAACTGAAGCGAGTCCCATTCTTTGCAACTTGTGAATGGGACTCGCGCACTGATGATGGGACTGGACGAGTCCCACTCCCATTCTTCTTGTATATACTCCCTACCGCGACGGAGGATTGGCACATGGCTCCAATGAGAGCGAGCGAGATACACGCATGACAGCCCTGCGGTACTCTTGTCCACCGTGATGTAGAAAGAGGAGAGAGGATGAAGAAGGAGTGAAGGGATTATCACAGCCGTCAATGTTGCATGGAACGCGGGTCCAGTCGACAGGGCTTAGACGTCCAATAAGCGCTTCGCCGGCACCCTCGGTAGCAGATAAGGGAGGGATATGTCCCTCAACGCCACACTTGGCACGTCTTGAGCTTGGCCTCCATCGTGCAGTCGTACGAAACGTGTCCTTCGACCGATTTCGTCTCAGATATCCATATAGCTAAAGAAACGACCTCAAGCACCACCACCCACGATCGGACATCAGGAAAAGCCTCCCTTGGCAATATCCCGGGATTACCTCCAATTTGGCCCAAATTGCCCTCGATATCCGTGATTGGGACGATTTGGTTGCTAGTAACGTTGCTATCTAGTTACCTCCAATTTGGGGGCAAATTACCTCGATTACCTTGTCATTTGCGCTGAGTTTCCTGCGCTTTCCCCATACAAATCTGGTGCTAAACCCGAATATTGTTCAAAAGGAATTCATATTTCAAGTCTACGCTAAGTACATTTATACACAGTAAGTGACTATAACTTCTACGTACCGCTCCTACTTGGAACAACCGGAATGGAGCACCGCTCCCTGTCAGATGCAAGCACAGTAATCAACGATATTGTGAGCTGGAATGAAATAAGGAATACAAGAGGAGACGCACACATTGGTGGACATGTAATGGATATCCATTGAATCTCCTCATCTGCTGCTGCGACATACATCTAGGATCTCAAAGTCTGACACCAACATTGGGAACTGCTTAGATGCATTAGGGTTGATACAGGAGGGAAGATTCGACAGGCTTACCATAAGCTCAAAGGAATCAACATAACACTTATTTTATTAAAGCCTGACATTGAATAAGCATGAGGAACGGGCAGATGGGGGTTGATACGCACAACGGGACGGCAGATCAGACACAGCGGCCACCGCGCCGAGTGTGGGCTCAGACCTACATAACCGCCGCAGCAGCAAGCAATTTGTGCGCGACCATTCGCGAAATGTCACTTACAAGACCATCAGAGTATCAAACAGAGAAGTTAAATTCACCGGATGCGTTGGTATCGCGCGAGAACCTCAGACTGGGCGGCATCCGGCACAGCATGGAACATTAAACACAAAGGCGCAAATCTGGCGAGAGAATGTGTACGAAGAACTCACCACGCCAGCCATAAATGACCATGGCTGCAGGAAGCGCATGGGGGCATACATAATGCTGGCAGAACAAGCAATTGAACCGAGGGACAGTGAGCGAGGATCAAGACGTACCCAAATGTCCTTGCGCATGCAAATGGGGACAGAAGGAATTCAGACACTGAGAAAGAAACGGACAGTGTCACGTACCATTGGTCCGGTAGCGCTGATGTACATCCAACTTGAATCAACAACCGATGGGTCCAGATAGATAGGCATTCTAGATCAGATACTTGTTGCAGGAGATCTCTGGATGCAATACGGTGAGTAGCCAACACTAAGAGAACAATATGAGGAGGTGCCCTTGTTCCGAACCATCACAATGGTCGGACTTTCCCACGCCACGCGTGAAGGGCGAGAACGTCGTCTGGACTGGCAACGACGATGGACGTTTCAGAACTCCGTCTTAGCCAGCCAGAAACAACTCTCGAGTACCAGCTACCACCTCCCTGGCCATAATGCCGAGGCTGCGCGCCAAATTGAACACAGTTTCAAAATTCATGCCGGCGAGATGCCGACTTTCACGCCGCTCTAACACGGACAAGCAAAGAGATGACGTGTTTCATATCTTGAAATGCTCTACGCCGCCGTCGCCGCTGGAGGCTCTCGACGACGACCACCGCACTCCCATTCACTCCCGCGTGCCACTCCCGCCACCGCCCGACCCCACTCTTTGTTCCCCACCAAAACAAACGAAATACACACGAGGCTGCGGCGTGGCCAGAACATCGGCAAACTTCTATCACCGAAATAAAGGAATCCTTTAACCTCGAGACGAGAACCACGCTACCTCACAAAGGCACTGTCTGGGACAGAAAGAGCACCAAGACGACGGACCACTATGGGCACATCCTTTGTCCACTTTCCTGTAAAATAGGTGCGCAGAGTCGACCTCTCCTTCACCACACACAAATTTTCCAATCCTGCCAGCTAAATCCAAATATGTCTACTACCAAATCCACTGCTACCAAACCTTCCTCCTCAGCGACCGCGCGCGCCGAGAGGCTTGCCAGACGGGCCACGAGCACACCCGCCCCCGAATCTCCCTCCCTGTCTGACCCCCAGCCCCACGCCTCTCTCACCGCCATCCAGGAGGACAGTATCACTGTCGCCGACGCCGCAGTTCCCCCCAACACTACTGACGTTGCCGCCACCGCTGTCGCAGCCACGCCGGTCGAGCTCGGGCTCCCAATCATCGACATAGACGTCGACATCTCCGAGGACCCCGCCGCACCCACCGAGCGCGCGCACTCCGTCTTTAACGTCGACGCCGATAAATTTCCTACGCAAGAGAAGGGAGGTGAAGTGAGTAACCCACCTAACTGCCTATGCACCTTACTCACAGACTCCCAGGTCGGCATGACACCGACGTATGCAACCGTCGCATCCAACTTCCCACCCCTCCCCGCCTCAGGTGTAGAGATCCAGTCGCCGAGAGTGAAAGGGAAGGGGAAGCTCAGGACGCCCGACGGTGCGTCGTCTCTCCTACCTCATAGACTTTCCTGACCTTATTCAAAGAGGACCTTGACGAGTCCGTTGTCGACAGCGACGAGGACGCCAACGACTCCTTCCTTGCGCGCGATTTGGCTGCCGCCCGCGCTCTCTCCCTTGGGCAGCAGCCGAGCACCCCCACCCCCGGCGCCTCGTCCTCGCGCACAAGCTCCTCCCACGCCTCGTCGTCGGGCACCACCTCATTCTCCTCGTCTCGCCGTCCCGAAGCTGAGCCCGGCTCGCCCCCGAAACGCGCGCGCCAACACTGCGGGCGACGCTCACCCGAGCGCACACGCTTCACACCCTCGCGGTCGTATGCCGAACCCCTCTGCCATGCGCGCAGCGGACCCCTTGAACCCCGCACGCGTCGACCGCCCCCGCTACGGCACCGAGGATGGCAACCCACCGCGTGGTGCTTTTACCCCCCCTCCTCCTGGTGGTTGGCGCCCTATCTTCGGCGTCGACTCAGAGAGCATCTGGCTCCACCATCCAGCACCCCAACGCGAGATGTGGGACCGCGAGCCCCACCCCAAGTTTCTTGCCATCCCCAGCGGCGGGAACGGCGATCGCCTCGAAACCCAACGCCGCATTGCTGAGGCGATCGCTGGCCGCGTCAACATTAACGCCACCCGAGTAATCGTTGGACCGCCAAGCAGCCCCGAAAGCGGCAGCAATGCCCGGGCGTGGCTCATCATGGGGCTCCCGCAGAGACTCGCCCAGATCATCCTCGACGACCGCCAGCTCTGCTACGAGGGGATCACGGTCTTCTTCTTCCCATACACCCCGACCATTGCGGGCTTCCTCGTCGGTTTCACTGGCTTCACTTTGCACCACCACGACGGCGCCCCCACTGCCTTGAAACACATCACGGACACCATCTCCCGCGACCGCGCAATCACCCAGTTCATCCGAGCACACCGCGGTGCTTTTCCTTCCCACGTCGATGGTGACGGAGCGGTGGAGATCTTCATCGCCTCGATTGGCGTCGATGGCATGGAGATCATCAACTATCGGATGGTTGATGGTCACGAGGAGGAGGTCTCGCGCTACTCCGTCTTCAACGTCTACGCCATCAGCCCAACGGACAATGTTGCGCGCTTCAACGAGCTTCGCAACCTCGTCGGCGCCCTCACCATCCACACATCTGTCCATGGCCAGGGGCGGCGCTACAAGAATGTTGAATGCCGCATCTGCCCTGGCATTGACCACCCCACTCCCGTCTGCGAACTCCCCGGCACGGACAACTGGCTCGGAGCGACTCCCGCGACCATCAAGGCCCTCGAAGACGCAAGTCGTGCCGCGCGCAAAGCTCCGGGCTACGGTGGAAGCGGGAGTGGAAATGGAAGGGGGCGTTGCCGCGGAGGCTACGGGGGCAGGGGTGGGCGAAACCCTCGCGGCCGCAGCCGCGGCAACTAGCTAGACTCCTGATCACTCGCGTAATCTCCCCATACATGCTGTTGTTTCTACTGCCAGTACCTCCTACCCTAAGCGCCCTTTAATATACTATCACTCTTTGATATCTGCAGCTTGGCTGATCCCTAATCGGAGAACTACAAATGATTAAGACCGTGGAGGACACCTAATACAAACACGCAAAATGATGGAAGTAAATCTAACAACTCTATGACGACGCAAGACATGATACGGCGAATAAAATTTCAGAGATAGCCAAGAGTCACGCATAATGATGGAAGTAAATCTAACAACTCTATGACGATGCAAGACGTGGTACAGCCAATAAAAATTCTAGAGATAGCCAAGAGTGCTCTTAAAACAACCGACACAGCCGATTTTCTTAGTGCACCATCCCCCACTCTTGAAACAAACTTTAAGCTCCCAAATCAGATCACATTACTATATCGACTAAGTTATTATACGAACTCCGGCGAGAAGGCAAATTTAACCCAGACTTAACTCTCCGACTTCTGGTACGGGAGTCGGACGGTTAGCCGTGAAGCGGTGCGCGCATCGTGGTGTGCGCACAAATACCTTCCCGTACTACTCGACCCCAACATTATGATGACACAAAATTCACATTCAACTTTACGCACCACAGACCCTCTTGAGAGTGATCCCCGGGAGGGTTTAGGGGACCAGGTGCATCCTCCTCGACAGTGCCTGCAGGCTGCGAGACAAAATGACGAAATCAGCAGGAGCCGGGGCGACCGGGGGCCTAGTCCCGGCTACGTCCAGCGAGACCCCCCCCGTGGCGGCTCAGTTGCTTTGGTTGCCGCTGTGACAAGCGAGGAGCAACGACACCAACAACGCCCAAGGCGAGCGCGCAAATTGCGACGCGAAACAGGAGATGTGATTACGGTTCCCCCGAGTCCATCACCTGGAGGTTCAAACTTGTCTTCGTCCTCGGGGGGCGCCGCCGGAAGTGGGGGAAACCCTGCGCCTGTGCAACGCCGCGCGAGGACGCCTGCAGGTGACCTCAGCACCCAAGAAAATGGGAATACTGCACAGCAGCAAGATAGGACTCCCAATCCTAGGCAATGGAGACCGCCGAAGGGGTGCCCCCAAAATGAGGAGCATGCACCCGCATTTTTTAACCGCAAAAGGGCCAAACAGCAAACAAATAATCCACGTATAAGTAGAAACACTAGGGCGAAAATCAACCTGAGTGCTATCAACTTAAATGGACTACGTGCCTCATCTCTATCTCAAGATTCCCACAAATGGCACTCCGTACATAGGGCGATGCGTGAACAAAGTATAGGCATTCTTATTGTCACAGAGACACACATGTCCGCGGTGCAGGCAATAGAAATAGAAGAAAGCTTTATGAATAAACGGCTAAAGCTCTTCAACTACGAGTATCCAGAAAATCCAGCCGCAAAAGGGGTTGCAATTGTCCTGAATAGAGAAATTGCGAATGTAGAGGACATTAAGATTCATTATCTCATACCTGGTAAAGCCATGCTAGCCACGATTCCATGGCACGGTACCCAGACAATGACAGTACTGGGTGTTTACGCACCTACGGAATCTGATGAAGGAAAAATAAATTTTTGGAATACACTCTGTGAGCTATGGCTAACAACTGACCTGCCCGTGCCAGACACGATTGGTGGGGATTTCAATCTCGTACCCGAAGCCATCGACCGCCTACCGCACCACACGGATCCAGATCCTGTCGTGCTCGCGTATAGACGTTTCATGCGGATGATGGAACTCAAAGACGGCTGGAGAGAAACAAATCCGGAGAAAAAAGAATACACCCATGTGAGCACTCACAACACACTTTCGCGCATTGATCGAATATGTGTCTCACCAACCCTGATGAAGCAATGTGGGGGCTGGAAAATAGAAGATACCTTTGGGGGACTCACAGACCATAGGATGGTATCGGTAACCATCTCTGCCCCGAATGCACCGTATATTGGCAAGGGGAGATGGGCGATTCCGAAGTTCCTCCTAGACGATAAAGACTTCATGCACTACGCAACAGAGGAAGCCTGCAACTTGGAAGAGTCTATAAGTGAGGAAAGGTCAGAATCCTCTAACGCGCAGACACGCTTCAAGGAATACAAAGACAAAATCGTCGAATTTGCAAGAAAGCGAGCCAAAGTAGCCATAGGCGCAACGGAAAGGAAAAAGAAGAAATTGCAAAATGAAAGGGACGCACTGACAAACCCACCTAAAAAAAATGAAACAGGGATGGAACCCCGAAGAGAGACCGGGACAGCAGCACCTGAGGTGCTCCCAGGGAACACAGCAGACACACCTAACGAACCAGAATTTGGATCCGGGACAACGGCGACCGACGCGCCCGCAGGGAACACAGAGATAAAATCTCCGGAGGAAGTCGCAAGATTAGTTGCCGACATCCAGAAAAGAATTGATGAACTTGTGACTCGCCAAAATGACCGCAAAAAACATGAAACCCGAGTTCGGGGATACACAGAGCTGAACCACATCACAAAATATGCTGTGAATCTCAGTGCGGACAAGAAACCCAGGGATACAATAAGCTTCTTACAGCGGACAGATATTACTCCAGCACGGGGAAGTCGAAGATCATCCGAGATGGCCGAAATTGCCCGAGATTATCACAATGATCTACAGAACGATGGGAACGGCGTAGGCCACGGCGCACGTGAAAATGCGATGCAAGAGGCTTTTGAATGCATGCCTCCTAGCAACGAGCAGATGGACATAAAACCACTTGAAGACAAACTAACCGAGTCACTCGTTGAAACCGCTCTTGATGATGCAGCCGCAGGGAAAGCGGCCGGGATAAATGGGATTATGTCCGAACTGTGGCAGAAGATTAGGGCGCAACATGACGCCTCACAAAACGAAAGAGAGGAAAATGAACCTAGAAGAAGAACGTGCGACATAATAAAAGTCCTCACCTGGGTGTACAACGATATTGAAGAACATGGCGTGGTTGAGAACACCGCCTTTGCCCTGGGATGGATGTGTCCGTTGTTTAAGAAGAAAGACAGATCTAATATAGCAAATTACAGACCTATAACAGTTCTAAACTCTGACTATAAAATCTTCACGAAGGCACTGTCCCTCAAACTGGCACGAGTAGCGCCGTACCTGATACACAAAGATCAGGCAGGTTTCATGAAGGGGCGAAAAATTACCGATGCGATCTACCTCGCGCAAGAAGTGGTCGAGTATGCTGAAGAAGACCTACAGAACGGGATCATTGTAGCCCTTGACCAAGAAAAAGCCTACGACAAAACACTACACCCGTACCTGTGGGCAGCCCTCAGGAGACAAGGAATCCCCGAGCGGTTCATTGACACCATAAAATCCCTATACCGTTATGCGGACACACAAGTAATCATAAACGGGGAAATTAGCTCGGCTTTCAGAGTATCAAGAGGAGTACGGCAAGGAGACCCACTTTCGTGCCTACTCTTCAACCTAGCCATAGAACCGCTGGCGGCAATGTTACGCAATTCAAACCTGCGCGGATACAATATCCCTGGTGTTGCAAATAGAGCTATCGTTAAATTGTTTGCAGATGATACAACTGCATACCTTAGCGAACACGATAGTATTGACGACCTGTATAAAATACTTGACAAATGGTGTTTAGCGTCGGGGGCGAAATTCAATGTTGCAAAAACCGAAATCATTCCTTTTGGCTCACCAGAGTTCAGAACTCACCTCCTGGAAACAAGGCAACTAAACTCCGAGGATCGTCCTATTACAAACGATGTGCATATAGCCCGAGACGGTGAGGCGGTACGAATCCTCGGAAGTTTCATCGGCAATGGGGTGAACGCTTTCGACGTCTGGACGCCAACCCTTGAAAAAATTGATTCAGAATATGAGAGGTAGGCACAAATAAACCCCACCATGGAAATGAAAAAGAATGTAGACCAAATAGTGGCAGGATCACGCTCACAGTATCTCACGCAAGTGAACGGGATGCCACCGGCAGTCCTAAAACACCTGCTACACTCACAAAAGGAGTTTATGAATGGTGGTAAATCAACGATGATTGCCCGCGACACCTTAATGTCCCCGCGTGAGTGTGGGGGCCTTGGTCTGCTCGATATAGAGGCCCGAAATGAAGCCCTACTTTTAGTAAAGGCAGCGGCTCTAGCTGAAACCAACCCCAACAAGAGGGAAAACTGGGCTTCCCTGGCACTACACAGGCTCTCCCAACATATCTGCAAGGCTCCGGTGGTGAAAGACAATGCAAAAACTCACCCCATGATCCAAAACTACGAAGTGAACAAGCGGAAACCCCCAAAGCACCATAAAGCCATGCTAAAATGCATTAATAAATACGGGGTAAAATTCGAAGCAGTACTACCCACGGAAGCCATCCAGCGCGAAATGCCGTTCTGGCACCACCCGGGTGAAGACCCGGGAAAGAAACAGACCAATAACGGGAAGAAAGCCGGCTGTCTGAGGAGCAAACACGGTATTAGAACCCTCGGTGATGCACTAAACCTAACCGAAAGGCTGAGAGATCCAGCGCACGAAAAATTGGCTGATTGCGTTTGCAGCGAATGTAGTGATGACAGGACCACCCATGGTTTCAAGGACCCACACGCGTGTATAACCGCGGCAGCAGACCGCATGGGACAGATTTTATCAAAATGGGTCGTAAAAAATGCACCTGTCTCAGGAGGCCCAAATCAACCTCCACATGCTGATGATTATGGAGATGAACAGGCACTTTTCGTCGCCCCCAAGAGTATCGAGAACCTAACGCAAGGTCTCCGTGCGCTGAAAAATAGGAAAACCGAGGCAAAGGAACGATCTCCCGTACGCCGCAGGAGGAGAGCACTAGAAGAAGAAACCCCAGCTGTTACCACAGTGCACATAAGTAGTGCTATTCATGCACCCCCGCGAATGAGGAAACGAGCAGCAGCGGGCGTTGTTTATAGCGTAAATGATAACAAAAATAGAGGGTTCCGAGTCCCAGAAGACGAGGACCAAACCCAGTACATAGCTGAGATCTTTGCCGCGCTGGAGGCGGTAAGAAATACTGCCACAGACGCAAGTCTTACCATAGTCAGCACTCAAAGCTTTGTGCAAGCCTCGATGAATAAGAAGCTCACCACCTGGGAGCACGAAGGCTGGATGGGTGTCTGCCACCGCAATGCACTACGTTGCCTTGCAGCCGAGATAAAAGCCCGCAAGGGTCCCACGCTCCTTGTAGTTGCCAAACCTGGAGCAGCAGGGCGAGATCTTCTTAGGCAAGCCTCGCTTCTGGCTAAACAGGCTGCGATAAGAAACCAAGTCACACAGTTCGACCTATCGATACCAAATGGTATGGCTCTACCGGGGATTAGCCTGACAGAAAACAGGCAGCGAACTTTCTACAAGAGCATTCGCGAGATGAAGGCAAAAGATGTGGCAGTAAGACCATCAACCCGGAAGAAACTTGACAAAATACGGGCGGAAATTGGTGCTGGTTTTGACAAGTATGTTTCTGACGAAGACATCTGGACCTCGGCGCGCAACCGAGATATTTTGCCACGAGCTGCCCAATTCCTATGGAAGAGTATTCACAATGCACACCGGATAGGCCATTACTTGTCACACATACCAGAATGTGAAGATAGGGAAACGTGCAGCGAGTGCGAGACAGAAGAGAGCCTAGAGCATACACTGATAGACTGTCACAGCCCCGGTCAAGAGATCGTCTGGAAGGCTGCAGAAATCGTGTGGGCAGGGAAGCAGAGAGAATGGCCAACAGTGTCACTGGGTGGAGTTCTAGGCTGTGGCTTAGCTGACTTCCGCGATGAACAAGGAAAGAGAGATGGAGGAGCGGAACGGCTGTACCGCATCCTCATGTCAGAAGCAGCTTACCTCATCTGGAAGATCCGAAATGATCGGGTCATAAACCGGAACGGTGAACCGGCAACGGAAGCCGAAATAATGAATAAATGGAAATACAACATAGAACACCACATACAAGTCGATATTGCGCTTGCAAACCGGCCACCAAAAGGCGGACGCCCTGCACTGGCGCCCCAGCTCGTCTGGGACACCTGGTCTGGAACATTGGTCCTTCCCCCCAACTGGTTAAAAAATCCTAGAGTTTTAGTGGGTAGCAGAGTACAACAAACGAAGACCCAAACACAAAATGGTGTCGGGTAGCTCAGCAGCCCCACACTGCCGGAACAACGGCGTGCGGAAGCGCATTTCTCTGGGAGGTGGAGAACTCTCTTTTATAAAGTTTCACTACAACCAACCTTACGTGCTAGAGGGCTAACCTATTGTTAGTTGCACTGGCTCTACATCGTACCACCAAAAAAAAAAAAAGAAAAAAAAAAGAAAAGAGAACAATATGAGTATACCTCTGCATGATGCGCACGCACCGTGCCCACTTCTCATCTACATCTTGTGTCAAGTTAAATATGCAACCAAGAAGCGGTACTCACCCATCGTCTCACGCCGGTAAGGAGCGTGACATGATGGCGTTGTCGTCGTCGAAGGTGGGTATTCATAGACTCGCTCTGTGATCCCTCCCCATGCAGGTAAACAATGAAATCAGACACAAAAGCTGCAAACCAGTTGGTGGCTTACGAGGGAACTAAGTCGTCCTGAGTAAGTGAGAACTCAGTGTGAACCCAAGCAAACGCACACTGGATGGCTTGCAAGTACATTCTCGGTTTGCAGTAGGAAAGTGCCCCCAAGGAGGAGCCAGCACGCGCAGGGAGAAGGAGCAAGCGCGAGGAAGTGGGAGGAGATGGTGGTGGGAGGAAGGAAAGACGCGTTGACGACGGATCAGCAATCAGGAACGAACCTCCTGTTCGTTCACGTGACGGTTTCATCGTCTGATCCGACGGGCGATGGCTCGGCTAGGGAAAAAGAATTTTTGAATTTTCGCCATCCTTGTCGGACTCGCTCAAAACCTATGAGTTGATGCATTCAATTCATTGGAACATCTGCAGCACCAGGCTGGTTGCCGATACTTACTCCTAAGTTTGGACCTGTCCCGGACTCCCTGCGCGTACTTAACCTTGGTGACCCCATCAGGAAAAGCCTCCCACGGCAATATCCCGGGATTGCCTCCAATTTGGGGCAAATTAGGTCGAATATCCTTAATAACCTCCATTGCCTTCCTAGTAACGTTGCTATCTAGTTACCTCCAAGTTGGAGGCAAATTACCTTGAGTTTGCATCCATTACCGTGGGGTTTGGGTCGTATAGATGCTCCGATTGATTCACAAATAGACGTTGCAAAACATATATTCATGCATATCTACACGGGTACAAATTGTATGTATGTCTCTACATGTATCTCCGGCCTTAGCTCAAGTAAAATAATTGACGCAGGACTTGTTTACGAAAGCCTGCAGGACCAATGAACACGCGGAGTGGGGCAGATCTGAGTTGAAACGTACCACAGTGAAAACAATGAGCGATAGACCGGGCGTGACGGCTTCGCGAGGTGTCACCTACGACACAAGGAATATGAGACAAACGGAAATAATGAAAGATACTACTTATACTCACAGGCTGCCAAGGGAGTTGCCTTCGAACCTCAAACATTGCTGCATCTGTGAACATGTCAGAGTTTCACCGGATGACATCCTGATACGACCAACATATGCACGCTTTCAAGCAAGGTTCTGGAACACGGTAGTGAAAATTGGAGATGGGAAGTAGTGAGGTCAATACATGGGGGAAAATTATTGAGACGTTGGCCCCCAGTCCAAGGTTGAGTCGTGATATTTTGTTCAAAAAAATATGAGGTGATGTTCCCGTTGTGTTAACTTGATGAAAACATTGATGATTGATTCATGAACCAGGCTTTATCACGGAAGTTAAAGTTTTCAATCATTGGAAACTCAACAAGGCCCGTCACAAGTACTCCCCATGGGTACATCATTTTATTTAAGACCTAAAAAACTCCCTCGTTCGACAGAACAAAGTAGAAAAACTAAGGATAGATTGCTAATGATGGAAACTTAGGGATATTTGCCTCGATTTCCTCCAATTGGCCTCGTTTGGAAAGCAGAAAGGAAATTCCCCTGATTGGAGGTAATTTACCAAAGGAGGTTTTTCCTAGACAATGTACGGGACCGAAATTTCGCCGGAAGCTAAATATTCGAGGTGTCGGCAAGTTGATGACTTGAATCTGGAAACTCTTCCTTGTTGAATTCACCCAACGCTGATGGGAGTTGAATGCGTCATGTAAGTAGCATGATAATGGCGGCTTCACATCGTTGGTGACCAGCACGACCTAGATGAACGGCGGGATATTTGAAGGGTTTCCGCGAGTGACTGCCCTATCCATTGCGTCTTGTTGGCGGGGTTCATTGGTAAAGCCCTGGTGAAACATCATATTTCGTCAAATCACCATCCGCCGCCCACATAGTGCTTGGGATCTCCGACGACGACGACTAATGGCTCCTAATAACTGCTATCTATTCGGGCGGGTTACATGCGGTACGTTAGCCCTCGCACCGTCGATTAGTCGCGGGTAAAACGATGCTTCAACAGGTTACCCGTACCTGTAGCCTCTCGAATTTATTCCGTTGTGCGACTTGAATCTGGTGCCGCGCCGTTTATGATTTCAGGGCATCTGAATGAACCAGGAGTCTGGCAGACATCAGGGTAGAACGTAAGCGAATTTAAATGGAGTGTGATTTTTAATCACATCGGAATTTGAGCGGCGTCTTGAAATTGGGACCCGATTAACAATGACGGAACATGGGTGTGATCTGTATTGCCCCGTTACGCCCACGTACGACTTTTTCTCCTGCGTCCATCCACCATCTAGAATTCAGAGTCAAGAACTCGTGGACATTTACCTGTCCTCTTGACTCCCAACCTACGCGCATTCTACGTCAACCATCCAGCGTTCCTCTCCACCCAATTCATTACTCGCCTCGACCAACACAAACGTGCGACAGAGCTAGCCCTTCATGTTCGCGGCTACGATCCACCCTAGCTTTCCAGAGGATATCGAACGAACCATAACTGAAGTGGTATACGATGATGCCAGGAATATGGCTGGCACCATGTCGCTCGTGGCGTCACGATTCCATGCCTGGTGTGTCAGAACAAAAGCATTTCTTGAATATTAGTTTGACACGGTGCGGATACAGGACGAAACCACTTACTTTCCACACCGTCATCGTTCGTCGACATGATAACTGGATGCAGACAACCAGCGACTGCGTATTGCCGAACGCGAGCTTCATCCGCGTGCTGGTCCTCGATCTGCCCTTTACCCAAGATGAAGTTCGGCTCCAGTCGTCTGCAGAAGAGTTGTCGATTATTCGGCGGCTTCTCGAAGCTTGTGGACGAGTTAGCCACCTCGCGGTTACCTGGAACATCTGGGCTCACCTGGAGCGCGAATGTGGCGTCCTAGAGCTCAAGAGCCTCTGTCTCGTATGGGATGGAGAGTTCTCCCGTAGGATCGATGCTCCATCGTTCCTCCATCTCAGAAATCGAACCGCCCTCCAAGATCTCACCGTCTCGGCCCCTGCGGATCTCGAACACCCCACACCGTTTCGATCGCGGGGCCAGCTAGACCTCCCGGTGTGGACACAGGCGTGGAAGAAGTTCCTCAGCCTCTCGTACGTGACATACGCGAGCAACGTTATGCCCAGTCAGGGTGCAGGTGATCCCGATGTCAAATGGGCTATGTTGGCTGTTGTCGGCCGGACAGAGCCACACGACTACTTAGAGCGGTGGCTACAGAGGTACAGGGACAGATGTCCTAACTATTCGACGGTTTTCCTGCAGGATTGGAGTCAGGTATTGGAAGAGTGGGTGGCTAAAATGGAAGGACGAGAGAGCCTCTTGACACCAGAGAGGGGTGATGGTGACTTAGATGTGCAGATGTACCGAAAGCTGCGTGGTACTTGACGATTATATCTGGTGTATAATTTGAATGAGGTCAATGCTCAATTAGTTCTCTACAGTGAGTGAAAATCTAGGAAGCCTACATATCTATCTGTGTACAATCGGACGGCGGGCCGCTGAGGGAAGATCCGGCGCTGGGTCGACTCTCAATGGCAAAACATGAAACCCATTCGATTCGGTAGCAGATCCTTCGTGGGTGCAACGTCGTTTTCGAAGGGGAGGACTCTATCACCCCTTTAAAGCGCACGACACTGCAGCGCCTATCCGCAGACCTGTGCTCATTGTTTTCCAGGCGTCCAATCGACTTCCAGCATCCACTCCTCAGGAACATCATCACACATCTAGGTTTGACGTTCAACGACACGACGTGCGACACATCCCGCGGCTCACGCATCCTGCCGGGCTGCGCGTCCAAGCTCTGTTTCAACAACAGTACGGTGCCTGGGGAGCGTGAGGTGGATCATGAGCTCGCGGAGGATGTGCGGCGCAGCGCAATTCTACGCGACGACTGGAAGGTTGGGGCATACATGTACACGGGACGATATTATTGGACATGAGCGGAGGAATTGAGGCTCGTTCAGGTTGATCGTGAGTTCGGTAACCGCTCCCGACTCCGAGTTGGTGCCTGGCTGAAACTGGTTTTGTTTAGGGTTGAAATACGTACGCAATTCCTGAATATTAAAGCTCATCTCATAAGGGTGTCGTCGGGTGTCTGCGATTACCTCAAAGTTCGGGACTTCTTTCTCCAACACGACAAAAAAATAAACGAAAAAGAAATGCAGGGAACCACTTCACGACTAGACCCCAAATGGCACGGGTTACCAGCTACAATCACCCGGCCTACGCATCGCAGGCGCGCACCACCGTATATCGTTTAGCTGCTCATGTACATCCACTCAAGCAGCTTATCCGGGTATGTGCTTCATTGAAACCCAACATAGGACTCGGGATAGTAATATCACCCTCTTTTCACCCTCTTTATAAAATTAAGCCTGTCCATCAGAAGCCTTTTTAACCTCCGCTTTTGGCGAATCAGCCCCAATCCTTTGGAATATCTACCGTTTCTTTAACGAAATGACCGGCTTTTGTGTACTCGTGTTTATTTTAACTCCTTTGGTCTATCTCCTTTTGCGTATCTCTTCTCTGCTTCCACTTGCATCCGAGTGCCATTCTCAAGTGTTGCCTTCTACGTCTCCAATGCTGCGCTTTGGTTCCCGATTAGCTGTGTTTATTTCAATCTATCTCCATCCACTGCAAAGAATTAGACAAGATCTGCCTAACCTGCTTGGGACAGAAGTTCTGGATCTGACACACTACGGATCACGGATACTTTGATATATTCGATTCCACAGGTTCTGCAACAGCTTTTCTGCCGGCCACGCGTTCAATCGGCCGCTCATTCGATATAGCGCTATATTACCTGCTATCCCGAAGAAATTCGTCACTCACTCTTCCGCTTCCCCGCCATGACTGCGTACTTAATATCATGCAAACGCAAATGTTTCGGCTCCCTGTTCCACACTGCCTATGGGGACTCCATGGAATCTCCAGACTCCCCAGAAATGCCGAAAACACAATCCTCCCCCTCTCTGATTTGCCAGCAAAGAATGAAGCCCCTGCGAGCACTTCCCGGTCCATAATGTAAGCAGCTCCCTTGGAACCATACCTCAGATGCTCATAAACAATCTGCCGCATCACTGTCTCACTTCACGTCCAAAGCACCGCCAACTAGCCTTCCTGACAGTCCATATACTTTAATGGGCCGTTACATGCCTACTTTGGGTCTCCACAATTTCTCCCGAACCAACATTATTCTATTCCAGATCACCACAGTGACTCAGGTAGCATTAAAGGTACTTGAATTTGCCGCTCTTTTAAATCAAGCCCTGACAAGGTTTTGACTTTTTTTTCAAGTCCGCTGCCGATCTTTACACTTATCCGATGATCCAATGGCGAGTTTTGAGTACATTGACTATTCTTCCCAATCAACTGCTCTCCATCAGCCTGGAAAATCTGCAACTTTGTCGTGTCCCATAAAGTGAGTCGTATCCTGCGAATATTTATCTTTATCGATGTTGGCTGCAGTGTTCCACATCCATCCTCGTCCGCTGTAACCAGTAATCCTGTTGGTTTATACCGTGGCTCTACATCTTCTAATTCAGATTCTGATGTATCGGCCCCTGCGGACACATCTGCGTATCAGCGTCTGAAGTGTAATCCGGGGAGGAGGGATTGAACATGTCGATGTAGACTAACACCACTAGGGCAAATATAGTCCATACAAGGGGCTGGTCGGCCGCTTCGCGGCCTCCCACCCCCTTTGCAAAATTCTTACTTGGTTTTTTTGAAATGACGGTGGTGTTGAATAGATATTCAACTGTCTTTACTGTGCACTTGATTGAGCTGAGTCAAATTGATTTTTTTGAAATTCCGTTCTTATTATATATACACTGTTTTCACGTTCGCCTGCTTGTTCGCCGCGGCAACCTTTGTTACGGGATGGTGGGTGCCATCTGTCAATGTTAGCGCCAGGGCAAAGTTTATTAGAAGGTGACGTTAGATGCCGCCAATTCCGAAGGATTGCCTAGGTTGTGCCGGTGGGAAAGAGACTGGACGGCCGTTGCCGTAGTGATACGGCATCAGCGGAGATGAACGGGGTTTAAAAAGGCTTCGGACGGACAGAGGTGCTTAATTTTATAAAGAGGGTGATTTAGTCATCAAGCACCCCTCTCATTAATTTGAGTGCTCTGAGTATACAGAATTCAAAAGTTAGAGGCATTCTACGATTCAGCTTGGATGCACTCAAGACGGCTGACCAACGGCTGACGCAGAATTTAATGCCGTGAGAGATTTGATCTCGGCCATAGCCGATCTTGCGTATCCGCACAGCATCTTGCGAGTTCCGTCCGCTCGTTTCTCATTTGCTGCTCACACGCTGACACTGGCCGAGATCTACCGAAGGAGACTCAACAATCTGCTTCTGCCCGATCTTTACTGCGGCACCGTTTATGGTTCTGAACATTTTTCCGCCATTCCCACATCCTTCATTGGGTAGGCAGATTCTCGGTGCGAGGATTCAATCTGATAATTGATCAATGGCCGGCCAAAAGCTGTCCTCTCCACGGCCCGAGGACCACTAATCCATTCCAAGAATTCCGCACTATGCTGTTGTTGGCTGCGCACCACGCAATGTAGGCTGTGCTTCTGCCGAAACAACGCGTAATGGAACTCTCTACCTGCATACACGGGCCGCATACTTGCCGTGTTCAATGTTTCATTGTCAACTGTTTCACAGTTTTCAACAATATAAAGAAACTCCTTTTTCCTGGCGCGAATGAACACAGATCTCGGCTAACGACTCCTTGGATCTGTCAACCAACTCCATTTCTTATTCACAGGACTTCTCCCGTCCGTTCTCGCGGTAATCTCCTGCCACAATTAAAAGATTGCAGCTCTGGGCACTCTATGGGAATTTTTGTGTTCGATCACGGCTCGCGAACCGTGTATGAAAATGCTTGGATAAAGTTATACAGATCAAGGTTCAAAGGTTCAACGTCCTGCCTTTCAAACTTTAAACAGCAGTTTCCGCCATCGAAATTATTATAGCGAATGTAACCTACATGTATCATGAAATCCTCAATTAATAATTATTTACACGTTCTCCGCCGGAGCGAAGCGCAGGCATATCTTGTCAGCTTTAAACTTTGGGAACGGCGCTAATTCAAGTGCTCATCACTTAACCGAAGTGGTGGGCCGCGAACCGGCCCGCCGCGCTCTTGTATACTTTAGTTTTGCCACCCTATCTTACGTGGTGTGCCGGTCTCCGCATACCCAATCGTAGCATAGAGACTGAAATAATATGAATATATAAATATGGTCTATACCACAGCCAACCCACCGTGTCCCGCTGGATTATATTTCAACAACAGCACGATGTGTAGGGAGCGTGGTGTGCGGTCGATCATGAGCTCGCGGAGGGTGCGCGGCGTCGTGCGGATTTTATGCGAACGACTGTATACCAGATGGATCGGAAGTTGCGGAACTCCCATTTACCATACATCATGCCAGACTAACTGCTGTGGTCGAAATTTCTTCTGATTTGGGTACCCGATCTTTTTACACATGCCTAGACATATTTTTTCAAGTATCATAGCAGATTTACTTGGAACAGAAGCGGTGCGCTGCGCAACAGAGAGTACTAGACTAGTATTCAAAATGGGATGCATAAAACCGCGACCTCATCTTCGCAAAACAGAGAATTAACCACTGGATCATATTTTACCTCCGATTCAACATTTGCTTTTGTTCAAACCTAGTCCACGCGTGGATCCGAAACGTATTTCAGCGACACCTCGAGACCTCGATCGATAAAGTGCCTGATGTCGGGCATCATCTCTGGGGCGGGGCCTTGGGATCGCAGTTGGAATCGTCGGAGCTTGGTTCCACGGTGCAGGTGCTGGTTTAAAAATCCGAGCCAGAGCCCATCGCGCAGTGCACCATCCGCGATCTCAATATCGAGCTCCTGGAGCGTCGGACAAAGAGGCTGCGCCGGTGGCACGGGAGGCGTGAGAGCATCGAGGAGCCAGGACGCATATAATGGGTCGGTGGTTTCGGCTCTAAGACGCATCAGCGAGGGTAGAGCCCGAAGACTCTCCACGAGCAAGTCCGTTGAAAAGTCTGCAAGATCAATCCCGAGATAGGATATCTCCGGGGAGCGCTCGGCCATGAGGGTGAAGAGCGATGCATCGATGCGAGAGATCATTACTCCTGAACGTATTCGTGCCATCTGAAAATGCTGCAGATGGGGCATATGCAAATGTACAAGCAAGTTCTTGACTATGGCGAGAGACAAGCGGGATCCCGGGAGAATGGTTAATGATTGCATGCGTGGGAGTGAGAGTAGGGATTGTGAGAGAACGCCGGGATCTCGTCTTTTATCAAGCTGGAATCGAAGCGAAATGAGGTGTGGACACCCTTCCAAAAGCATGTAAACGGAGAGAATAGATAGGCCAAATTGCGCCTCTGAGCCAGCGAACGACCCATCCTCGTTGCGACGGTCAAGGGTAAGGTGCAGGAGGTGCTCCCACGTAAATGGCGCCGTAGGCAACAGCAAATCAGGGACCTGAGAGTGCAGGGTGACTCGCGCAGCTTTCATGTTTGTCACCAAATGCGAACCCAAAATCTGGATCGGTCGTTCCTCGACGAAGCCGGAAAGTGATATCTTCAGGTCGTCCAAAATCGGTGCGCTCATCCGTGCAACTTGTTCTAGAAGTCGCGGCGCTCGGACATTAGACAGGTGAAGACTCATCCACCGAGCCGAATGTATACGCAAGCAATCTGGTAGAGCTTGGCGATCCCCGCAGTTCAGCGAGAGGGATAGTGGGGCGTGAGAGGACCGCTCCAACCATTTCACGACAGCGGGCGTTTTTTCGCGTCTGTACGTATTGAAATGGAGCGATGCCCAGAGCCTGGGAAGAGATACTGCGATCGAGCGCCACGCACTGCAAATGCGGCATAGGACGAGGGGCGCCTCGGATGTGCTCATGATCGCGTTCCGATGGGTAGGGAGGCAATCAAGAAAGATGTTCTCGATGACCTCCTGCGGTAGACGGCGAAGATGGGAAGTGAGACCCATGTGCGCATGGATGTAATCCTTGACCCGCTGACGCTGGAGAGTCAGATCGCGGATGAGCACATCGAGCCGCATAAACTCTGCCTGTAAGAGCACGAGGTGAGCGCGGATATCGTCGATTTCGGCGTCGGTAGGCGCATAGTTTGTGTTCAACCGTTGGGAAAACGGTGATTCCTGTGGAGAGGCGGAGTGCAGAAAGTTGGTGGACATGTGTGGCTAGGTAAGTCACTGTGGGCGTCGTAATCGCGATCGATGCTTCTATATCCCACGGAGCAGTTAAGCGCGCGATCATGTAAGCGTGGATTCGTTATAATTTCAACAGCAAAGTCGCTATTGAGCCAGTATGCCTTGATCTAGCTCCATCGTCGACGAGTAGCGAGGCGCGGCTTAGCCTCCGTTTGTTCTGGATTCGGATCGCCGGTGTACCGCGCACGGCAGTGCACCGGGAGTTTCCAACTTCCATTTTGGACAATAAGTTGATCAACTTGATGCATCTATTTCAGCACTTCTTATAGGACCGCAACGATGCCTCATCTCCTTCCCCATCATCCATGAAATGAAAAACCTGCCACGGAGGCAGGATCCAACCACCTTCCCCCGCGCAACGACATTGGATTTGGGTCGTAAGTTCTTGCGCCCGCGCATCCTGCAAGACGAAGTTCAAAGGCGCTTGGACCAGCGATGCCGGCGCCTTTTACAGCATTTTTTTCGTGTCCGGAGGCGTCTTCACGAGCCATGTTACACATAACAACCATGCTGCTCAGACTCTCCCTGTTGTTATGTAAACCCTTTTGGTTTCTGCATTGAGAACCGACTTGTATTTGGAAAACAGATTTTCGAATGATCACTCTAGGAAACATAAACCTGATGCGCGAAATAAAACTAAGCGAACCCGGGGTAGTCACCCGTTGAAGTGAGAGAGGTCGTGTTCGGCAGATGTAGTCTGCGAAGGTCCACGATCGACAGTCGTAGATGACTGTGGCTTTGTACCAGGGAAAAACGCGGAGGAGGTAAGTTCCTCTGTTTCTGAACCCCGATCCTACGAAATGATTTCTTATTCCATGGTGTTTGTAAGAATGGCGGCGTGATATTGATGGCTGTGTAACCAGTTGACTCTTACTAATGACAATTTAATTCGGTCAGAGTTCGTTTATTCACAGTTGTACCTCAAACCCTAGGCGTTGGCAGCGACATAAGAATAATATATCATAATAGATGTACGTACGTGGTCGACCTGTCTCGGACCATATTATTTGTGCCGGGATAAATATTCATTTGAATCCAACTATTATAGCCTGCACACTGTGTTCACAATACACCTCTTACCCTGATTATCTGGCACGATTCAGCAGTACTCAAATCCCAACCAAATTCAAATTCGATTCCTCCTCCTCCTTACTAACAACGTCGAGCAGACTGAGATCTTGGTTGTTGTCGACATTCTCCTGGCTCGGGATGGCGCCGAAAGGTGCATCTAGCTCCGCCGAGTGTCCCAAGATCCTTCTGTGCAACTCCCCTGCATCTTGATCAACTCTGGCTACCCTTTCCTCAATATGTCGAACCCCCTTCGCCTGTGATGACCTTTCAAACAGGGGCCTTGCCATTCCCCAAAGCTCCATAGCCTTGAGCTGGTCACCCTGTCCCTGTGCAATATCACCCAGCCGAAGCATGGATTCAGCTCTGCCTTGATGCATATCCATGTGGGTGAACCCTTCAAGGGCAACAGTGAACAGACTGATCGCCGTATCTGTATCACCCCGAGCAAGGAAGCTATCTCCGAGAAATTTGAGTGCGTTATGGACTCCAAGTTTTTCTTTCACCTTCAGGGAATGCGCAAGGAAAATTACTGGCCAAGATGATGTAGTCTGCACATCATTCCAGCAATTGATATCTGCTAGTCTTTGTAGACAGTAGGTGACACCCTCGGAGTCATTTCCCCAAGCTGATTGGAGGCCATTGTGGAATAATTTTTGCGCCGTTGATATATCTCCCTCTCTGAGATAGAGATCCGCCTGAAAGTAGTCGTACACTCTCATGAGCTTGGGCTGCCCAATTGCATTCAATACGGACTTTCCCATATCTAAATTTTTCTGCACAGACTCTTTCGGAAGACCCATGAGGATCTCAATCTCGGCAATATTGAGCAAGGTGAAGCCGTGATCATAAGAATCGTCCGCAGCTGCATGAAGAATTTGAGTCTGGATACTGCGTGCCTCGATATATTCTGATTTAAACTTGTGGACCTCTGCCTGGGCGATCATGACGCCATGGTCCGTATCACCCCCAGACATGCCGCAAAGAGCGAGAAGATCCCTTGCCCGGCCAAGGAGTGGGATGCTTCGTTTGTAGTACCCAAGCGTAGCCCAGCAGGCACCCTCAATCCACAGTGCTTCTGCTTCCCTCCCAAAATTCGACGACATCCTGGCCAGCTTTTTGCAGTCATATGCATGCACTTGGGCTTCGGGATAGTCTCCCAAACGCCACTTTGTCCATGCGAGAGTGATCAATGCACGCCCTTGCCGTTCGATGCTTCCAGCTGAGCTTGCTAAAGATAGAGCTGTTTGGCAAAAGTTGAGAGCGGCGGGGAAGTCTAAATTGTATTCCTGAGAATATTCTGCCATTATCAAGTAGAATCTACCTGGATCCTCGCGAGATGAGTTCTAGAACGCCCAATTTGGGTAAAAAGCGTACATTTCATATTTATATCATCAAGCTGTTCAATGTAATTTTGCGCCCGTGAAGTCAGCACATCTGGTTCGGAAAGTTTATGATATCTTCTAGAGTTGAGCGACTCCATGATCCAATGGACCTCCAGTCGATGGTCACAGGGTTGCGGCATGATGTTGCGAATCTCCGTGAAAAAATGAATCATCCCTCGGCCGCTTGTCCGGCTGAAAAAGTTGAGATTAAAAGCACAGTAAATGGAGTTGATCAGGTCTGGATGGCCTTCTCTGAATCCATTCAGAATCACGTTCTGGATGTTTGAGTAACTGGCCGTTATTCGATTGGTTATGGCAGCCCTGTTTTTGATGCCACGGTTTTTTGAATAAAGCACAAGTAAGCCATCGAAGTAGGCTAGGACTGGACGGACCACATGGTTTCCAACGGGATGCATTTTACGCATATACTCCCTGATAGGAACCAAGGCTTTCAGTCGGTTATCTTGATCGCTGTATGCAAGAGAAGTACGGATCAAAGTGGTTCTGCAATCACCGATATCCTCAATCGGAAGCTTGCTCTGGAGAAGATCTGCCTCGGACAGCCCATCAGGGAGAATTGACAATAGACTCAAAAGGACTCTTGCATGGGGGCGGGATGTCACTCTGGAACTTGAGAGGGACAGAGTTATTGACAGATTCAAATTGTCCCTTCTATCATAACCTTCTGAGATCAAGGATGTGCTCTCTTTCTGCCACCGAGATAAAACTTGGGAGCAGCCTTCTCTATCCACTACATTTGCAAGAAGGCTGATGGCAAGTGGCATGTTGTCTGTCAGAGCCAGGACTTTGTCTACATCCTCCATGTTGTGCCCAGAGTCTGCAATGTCAATAAATGTTTGTCGAGCGGCCTCCTGAGTCAAAGGTTGCAAAGGCATTGAAAATGGCCGTGTCCAGCGCACTTTCCCGGGTCGCTCTGCGCCGCGCATCGTGATCTGAAACACTATTGAAAAAGAGACGACCAATATCTGTGTACTCACCACCAACGCAAGTTGAGGTAAATCTGTGAGCAATGATAAAAACTCTTCAATATCTTTACGGGATTCCATAGGGTCCCAGACCGTCTCAAGATTATCTAGAACCAAGAGACTTGGCGGACCATTAGAAAAGTGTTGTAAAACAGGTCGCGAAAGGTCTTTGCCCGGTTTCAGTCCCAGATGGGCTGCGATGAGAGCAGCAAGCTCCAGATGAGTGGCTGCAGAGTCACAAGCAACAAAATGACGATTCTGGTAATATCTTGAAGTAATCTCTGTATGGTGCACAAGCGTGCGCGCCAAGCTTGTTTTACCCATCCCACCGGGGCCCAGAATTGCTATCCTCGGATTTTCCTGTCTGAAGAGGTTGAGAATATCTGAAAGTTCCGACCCCCGACCATGAAAGATTTTGGGCTCGGAGGGAAGCATGGAGATTGAGTCGGAGCTGTGGAATAGATAAAAATTGAGTTGTCTCGGTTGAATTCTAGCGAGCAGACTCACCTGTTGCGGGAGTTAGCATAGAATCTGCTTATCTATGCAGCGTTTGATCATTGTCTCAAGGAAGTAACGGAGGAACATACAGAAGACTCCCCATCTGAAGTTCGATCTGAGATAGCTCCAACCATGTTTAGCACCTCTTGGTGTCTATTCCAGGCATCGTCTTGCATTTCTGCAATGTCTATCACTTTGAGGGCCCGGACCTAGGAATATCTCTCAGTAAGGTCTCAAAGTGCTGACTATGTTGCTGACTTGGAAAAAGTCTAGGCCTTGTTGTAATCCAGCTTTACAATCTTTCAAGAGTGTGTTTATTTCGCCTTGACGGAAAAACTTGTGGATTTTGTTGACATTCTGTTGAACCTCCACAAAAGTATGGATCTTGTGGAGAGTCCTAAAATGCATCGGGAAGTAGCACCCAGAGGCTTGAGAACTGAAGTGACGTACTCTCTGAATTGTGCGATTCCGTTCAACACAGTTGGTGGTAATTCTCCCCCTGTGTCTGACTTCGTATGAACAATAATGATGGCATTGAGTAATTCGCGAGTGGACTCCATCAACTGAGTACATTCATGGTTGGTTTGCTTCATAGTCTACAATGACCGCCTGAGATCTTCTACGCTCTAAAGATCTGATCGAATCTCACCTGAACACTTTGCAATAGGGACTGAGTTGTGGCAGCAATGGCGTCCAGGAACGGGGGCTTCAAGGTGCGCGACATTATTTCCAACGTTTCCACGGTCATTTGGAGGCATGCGGAAACGTGATTCAACCGGTTGGCTGCGGCAATGGGGAAAGGGGGCATAAGTATCAGTGGCGAGTGAGCCATGTCTCCCGCTTGTTTATAAACCGCTTTGACCGATTTGGATTGATTCACTACTGCTATACTTGGTATCATGCATGTTGAGAAATGGGCCCATCTGTCATTTATTCATGTCCGCCGCAGATAGCTGGTACTGTAACGGTTTAAATTTGCACGCAAGGGGAAAGCTCCACTTGCATGCCTGCGCCGAGGCAAAAAAATACCAGGCATTGACAGTAACTGCATCTGCAGTGTCTGATTCCTCTCTCTAGTGCAAGCGTGCATTAAGGTATTTACTCTTTAGTGTCGGAGTTCTATTTATTCAGCTTCTGGCACTTATATCCGTGCTTTGGCTCGGAAATCCATGTTACTCAGAATTCCCGAAGAGTGGATATAGCAGTGCGCGGTTAAGATACCATTCAAGTCCGATGAGCGGATGAGGGCCCGAGGTGATGGCTTCGGCCCTTTGCTGAACGATTCGGGGCTGTCCAAATTGTTTGTAATAGCTCAAGGAGTAGGTTGAAGCAATCACCGAGTCGGTGCGTAACTCTAAAAGGCACTGAGCCTGAGTCGAGTCGTTCGTATCGGGTTCATGTCAGCAAGAATCGAGTTGGCAGGGTTTACTCACGACACGTCGCGAAGTGCGCAGAAAATTTGGGAGTTGGAAAGTCCGGCATCAAAAGTCTGGCACCAGCCCGGCCGTAGCTCGGCAGGACTTTTGACCTCGATGGATGTTTGATGGCAGAAATAAAATTCGTGGGAGGTACGCGGGGGACGGTGGGGAGATGTGCGGGAATGGTTGGAGAACCGGTGTTTATCCCTTTGTAGGTCGTATCAGGAATTCGGACAGATTTTGAGATTTTGCCTCGTGAAGTCGGGTGAAAATTCGGACAAATCAGAGGGTGGCCACGCCCATGTCAGATCCAAAATTCAGACAATGATGATCACTTTGAGGCAGGTCAAATTCCCATTCGGACTGGATAACTGATGAATTTCCTCGTCTGGCAGTCGCCGCAGCTGGTAGACAGTCAAACGTCGTCGGCCATTCTTTGGGAAATTAAAATGCCTGTTGACTATTGCTGAAAGTGGCATCTCCAATGATTACCCACTGGAGTGTGGATCTTATGGGTCCGTTCTGAGCGGTTCTGAGATTGTTCTAGCGCGAGGCGAGTCCTTTCACAACCTCACCATATATTGTGACTAATAATTTGACAGTCATGACGATGTATTCCAAGGGCGGTGAAAAGGCAGGAACACACTCCCTAGCTCACCGCTGCGAGAGTATCGGCGCTCTTTCGTACTCGTTTGTGCAGACTTACGAGCACGCCTCTCGATGCCAATTCAAGAATACACGTCGTTCTGATTTGGCTCTGGGGACAATCAACCGATTTGCCCACTTGCCGTCTAATTCTTTCTTGGCCATACTTCCGGCAGAAGGAATTAATAAAGATAGCGTCAAGCTATTCTCAAATCACGTCGAAATTGGGTTGCGAGCATACACTATTTTCAGGACCTGATACTTCGTATATTAAAGAGATCCCTCGTATCAGATTGTTCGTGTTTGCCATCACGTCGGATCGCCTTTTTCCGAACCACGTTTCCAACCATGCTTGATTTGGGCTTTTTTTCTCTCCAAACGACCTGGCCGGCAGCTCCCGTATATATGTTCATCCTATTTATGATCTCATTCCTAATTAGCTTTGGTCCAGGGATTTGACAGGAACGCTCCACGATGTTATTTTCAACCTATCCGATCAACCGTTCAATTTCCGCAAGAAAGGAAACGCTTCTTGCAATATCTCTTTCTTAAACGCCCACATCATGCACCTTTCTTCCTATTCACTTCGCCATTCCATTATTCCGGTGCCACGCTGTTGTCTGCATATTTATTATCCGTCACAGTTTGACTCTCAGGCCCAATCACTTACGACGCCATTCGTTTTAGACTCGGAGGCGCCCCATGCCGGGCATCGAGCCCTCAAGTTACTCGATTTGACCTTCTTTTCCCTACCACGTTCCCTGCTCCAGGACATTGGCCGAGGCATTATGGCATTATTCTCCTTTTGGGATGCAGAAATTCCAAGCCGACCCAGCCGATCACATTTTAGCTTGGGAAGCTCCGGCATACTCCATTCCGCTCCACAGTCGTGCGCTCAAGACCCGCTCATAAGGAACGTTTGTCGGATCTTCCTTCGCTCTTTCCGTCGCACCATCTTCCTGCCCTTTCGCTACGTTTCTCTCTCTCAATACGCCACCTGGAGTTGGTCCTTCCCTCGGTCAAGATTCAAGACCCAGCAAGTATCGCAAATTGGGACCGCTGCCTCTTCAGGTCAATCCTACCGCTTCGGATGCGCAAAATTACGACCTGTTTCTTCTCAAATGAGCAAGACACAAGACTTCAAGTCGTCTAGGGCTCTCAGAGGCTTGGTTAATCACGGCGCTGGAGGATCGATTGCAATCGTAAGAATTTTACAAGACGCTACAAGGCCTCGACGTAGACGGCCACTCCTTTGTGGAATCAAAACATCACTCGAGTCGTGCAAGACCCTTGGGCATTTTGGTACAAAATACCATCCTGCAATCCATAACGATGCCGAGAACTGTCCTGTCTGCTGCTATGGACTTTTGCGTTCTCTCGCCAACATGTAAACAGCTTGCCGCTGAGCGATGAACGATGAACGTTGGCTGTCCTTCCGTCCGTCTGCTGCACTGTCGTTCGTTCAAGAGCATGGTCTATCAATTCTGGGCAGCCTCCATGTCTTGAACACCTTCCTCGACAATCGAGCGACGCCCCAATTATTGGATTAGCCCATATATTGCATCTGGCTTCAAGAAGTCTTCAATAACGGCTTCTCCTTTCCCGACACGTTGCACAAATTCGCGCGGAATATCACGCTAAAGGTATGCTTCGTTTACTACGCTTTATTCACGCATTCGATCTGACGCAGCGCGCCTCTCTACGCCAGAATTCTACGCGCTCAACACTGTTGTGGGGCTATCAACCTGAAGATGGGGAGCTCGACGACCCTTATTCTGTGCGTTCTCTCCTCCTCTGTCTCGCCCTCCGTTGATCCCAGCCACATCTATTTTGCCGCAGGTAACACCATAATTCTCTATCCAAATGTTCTGACTCATTCTGTGACGAGGACACCCACGCCAAAGTGCGCATGAGCTTTTATATTAATTAGCCCTCTAATCGCACCTGCAACCCCGGCGCTCCATGTGGAGCGACTCGGACTCAGGTATGTGCAGACTTGGGTATTGAGGTTCAGTGCTCGCCATTTACTGTCCTCTTCATCACTGTTGTTCATGTTCATTGCTTTGAATAGGCACGCCTCTGATTCTTCTGACCATCTTTTTATCGATCACGCGTATCGCAGCGGTCTGAGGCCCAGTTCTGCTTATGTGTTTCAGTAGTGACAATATGTATGTATTGAATGGCTCCACAATCAAACCAGCTACTTCGCCGAGCTTTTCCGACCAGAAACTGCTCTCAACAGTCGCCATACCCCGTTGTATCCGACACGGATTTTCGAAAGTACAATTAAATTCACCGCAGATGTGTGTACTCCAAATTAGTTCCTGAAGAAAGAACAGCTGCTCAGGATCTTAGAATGCCCGCGCCGGAGCGAAGCGACGGCATATCTTGTAGCAGAGAAAGAGCTGTTGTGTAAGGCAGTTGCAAGCCTAAACACAGTGCGACGGAAGGGGAAACAGAATTTCAGTCTCGCAGAGGTTCCAGGGGACGATGAGATAGCGGAATAAATATTCTTTTCCTTTCGAGCGATTTTCGGTGGCGCTAGAGGCGTTTTGGCAAAAATTTGAGGTCAGAAGCAAAATTCGGACAAATCTTGGACTGGGTCGAGCTCGGAAGCATAATTCGGACGAATCTTTGTGTCTCAGGTTGTCCAAAAATTCGGACAAATTTATTTTTGAGCTCAAAATCAGATACGACCTACAAAGGGATAAACACCGGTCCTATGGTTGGCTGCGGCGTCCTGTACGTGACGCACACATCGGTTGCGCATCGGTTACGCCGGTGTGTGAAATATGCGCCGATCGTGATTGTATACGCTTCGGCTTCATGATCACGCGTTGTGCGTCGGCTTCGCCTCTAGCGTCCACGTGGCAGGCACTAAGCGCCCTGAATGAAGAGCACCATGCAGTTCCTCGCTAAGGCTGGGGGCGCACGCGTCGGCTCTACCTCAAAGTGCGTAACACACACACCGCGGCCATCACCCACCCCTGCACCGCCGCGCCGCCCGACGTGAGCTACAAACAGCCAAAATGCGTGTGAAAGTAATATTTGAGTGTCTCTGGTAGGATCACCACACACAGCATTGAGGAGCGCCATGATGACTTATGGTGGCAGCGCGTTCGCGTTATTTATGATTGTTGGCCTAGAAGGACAGAATGGGAATTTGACAGCAGGTATCAATTTCCACCTATGTCAGAAAGTCTGGCCGGTCCTCGGCCAGACCTGATTTTGGACTTTTGATGCCAGACTTTCCAACTCCCAAACGGACTCGAAGTGCGGTGCGGTAGTCGAGGATTCAAATCTCAGCTCTCTGCATCTGATTAGACAGGTTGTGCAAAGCCGCACAGAGCCGCATGCGGCTTTTGTGCATTGTGCAAAACCGCATGCGGCACCGTGCCGCTTTTGCTTCCCTATCCATTATGTATCCAGGTGTTGTATGTAGTGCTTTGATAGCTGTTGGTGCTGATTCCAGCATCAGGTGGCAGGAAGAGCCGTGAAAAATGGTTGGAAAATAGTCTGTTTTGGCAGTGTCATGGCCATAGCCGCACAACAGTTGTGGCAAAGCCAAATAATGCTGTTAAAATGTTGCACATTATCCTAAGTAAGTGGTTCACTGTACTGAAGAGCACCTAATTCACCCATATTTCATCGAAAGGACCATGGATTTGCTTATAAGTCCTTCGGTTTATCATGCGGCTTTGCACAACCTGTCTATTAGATTACCCACCGAATTGATCCTGGGATGCGCCGGAAACCGCGCCGGTTGAAGAATGAAAACACAAATAACTTAAGCCGACACTTCGACATTTCGGCCCAACCCCGAGTCGGACGGGTTACCGGATGGACTCTTGATGTGGGAACCACATCAATTCCCGGCGCGCACCGTCGGTGTCAGGTCTTTGAGCAGAGTCAAGGCAAAGATGGTCACTGCTAATGTTGTCAAGACTTGCGACTCGGCCTTCCCAAGTCAACTTTCGAAGTCGACTTGAACCGAGTCTAAGTCGAGCCGCAAGTGTGACTTGATGTGACTTGGGAGTCGAAGGAAGTCGACTCGAGTCAACTTGAGTGACTCGAGTCGGTAATTTTTACTAGATGTTTCTTTTCATGAATATAAACGATTCGAATGGATTTCAATTTTTTTCTTTAAAGTGATTGTCACGAGTGTGACGTTGTGTGACATGTGTGACTGGCGCATGACATCCGCGTCACCGTGGCTTCATTTTGCGTTTCTATCCAGTTTCTGAGTGCGATTAAATCAAAAAAAAAAAAAAATCAGAAAAATATAGTATGCTATATTAAAGGTTATAAATCCATCTGACCTGCATAATCACAATGGGGGCTTGAGATCACCACGAAATAAATGTTATTTTATTTATTTTATGTCAATTTTCATTAAGTTCAAGATATATGCACTCGTATAGTATTCCTATTTGACATGGTGGTCGTTTTAGCCAATTTATTAAATACTGCCCTCGACTTGGTCAACTCGATTCAACTCGAAGTCACTCCAAGTGACTTCACTAAATGAAGTCGAGTCGAGTCGAGTCGACTTTCAAATTAAGTCGACTTCGCAAGTCGTGACTCGACTTTTCGAGTTTTGACAACATTAGTCACTGTGTTCCGCTGCCACCTAGTCTTAGTTTGGCTAGCTGATTGGGGGTCTGTGTAGTCCAAGCATAGTCGACTACTGTCACGATTCGATTGCAAATCTTATCATTCCAACGCCTATCTGAGAGCGCAGCATAACAAGTGCATACAGATAAAGAGATAACGGAAGCATCTTTGGATGTTGACAAAGCAAGAAGGATCAAGAGATAAGATCCTAAGAACGATCCAGACAAGGATATCTCAGATAACAGATAACGCAGACGTACTTGCATATCTAAAGGGATAAAGGATCAGGACAGATCAAGGAAGAAGATCTAGATCCAAGAAGACACAAGGATGCAGAATCACACTGCTGTAAATGAAATGTCAAGAAGAACGAGGACTAAGGCAGTCACGCCAAAGTCTCAAGAAGATTACCAATCACAGATCGAAGAAGCACAAAGGAACATGCTTACGAAGCAAGGCTTCAGGTTTACGATCGACAATATGGACTTACTACCACAAGCCACGACGGACAAAGACCAGGATACAACCACACGCATAAGTGGTCAGGATACAAGAAGGAATCCTCGAGGACGTACACTCGGATTCACACAGTAACAGGAGGAGTCCTTACAACACTCGACGAAGAACACGGAACCTCAGAAAGAACATATTATATTTAGAAGAAACCATGATCGCTACACATGGAAACGGAACACAAGTCGAAGTGTTCTATTCAGACGCATGCAACAGCATAACACGGAACATGAGTATTTAATATAGGTTTGACATATGATCGAACAGTTGACAGCTTCGATCACTATACGACATAACACGGCAGTTTTCCACGTCGAAGCCACACGCTAAGACATAAGGGTTATTATAGTAGTTAGTAGTTCACACGGTTTGATACACAGTATTTAAGACGTAGCTAGTAGAGTATTTTGTAACCTCCCCTAGTCGTTTATTCCATTCTCTTTACGAAGACCTCATACCTCGAGTCTATATCTCACTTCCCAATCCACTATTGTCATATAGTTGGACGGGATTAGATAAGAAAGGCTTTGTTTGTGACAACTACGCTTGATCTATGCAGATCTATGAAGACTCTGTGTAGTTGACTACACAGACCTACGCAGACCTACGCAGACTCCCGATCAGCTGGGTAGACTCAGCCTAGGTGGCAGCGGAACGCAGTGAGTCCAAGTTGCATTGAATTTGGTCACCAAGAAGACGGGAAACAAGATGGTCTGGCCAACTGTGGTTGGAGGCATCAATTTGGGGTGTGCAGAGACGTATTTGAAGGGAGAAGAAAAGCATAAAGCCTCACTTCATCCGCCGCTGAGCTAGGCCGACTCACACCACAGAACCAATCGAATAATGCGACGCCTCGTGAGTCCAAGCACGTCACCAATGAGGGGAAGTGGAGCACTCGAGACATTGCAGGCTCCGCATCATGGCCGCTGTCATCCCCCAAAAGTGTTGGGAGATAAAATGGAATTAGAGCCCCTATTCCGAAAGATGAAAACCATAGGAAATTGCTGACAAATCAAGTCCACAAAGCACAGCCCAGATTGAGCACAGCCCCACAGCTGCACTGCCTCAAATAGGCTGGAGATGCAATGACTTGGATTGACTTGAACTAACTTGAGCACAGCTCAACACAGCCCCAACACAGCTCAGCACTGCCTGCAATGGCTGTTGAAGTCGCAATGACTTGGATTGACTCGAACCGACTCATGACACAAGTCAAATCACCCAAAGGCAGAGTATGACTCGGATCTTGTTTGTATATATTTGTACTTCCTTTTTACTATAAAAACCTGTACTTTATAGTATTTAAAAACAATACACCCCCACTTTACACTCGCTCTCTAAATTCCGCACGCCCTCTTCTTTTTCCCTGCACCTTCCCCTCTCCCACGCACGCCACTTGAAAAGTCCTAGTTCACGTATAGCTAGGCCTGTTTGAGTAGTTACGGATACTACTCCAGGATTCCGAAAAGACACGCACGCACGAAAGTCCTAGTTCACGTATAGCTAGGCCTGTTTGAGTAGTTACGAATACTACTCCAGGACTCCGAAAAGACACGCACGCACGAAAGTCCTAGTTCACGCATAGCTAGGCCTGTTTGAGTAGACCCGCTACTCCAGGATTCAGAAACGAAACGCACGACAAGCCACTTTGAACAGTTCTGAATACTGCTCTTTGTGGACCCTTCCTACGAAACGCACTTAGGTCATCAATTGACCTTCCCACGCTTGCACCTTCCAAGTTTACATAGGCTTACTACAGCCTAACCCTTTACGAGCAGTCAGCCGGACCTCTCGTAGCCCCTATTTCCCCTTTCTATAAATTTACGTGTTTCACACAAAATTTATATACTTTCCAACTTCACTCCATAATTCCGAACTTACGAGAAACTCCCGAATAAAGTTATTTCCGGAGCACCTCGTGTATAACATTTTATACGCCTGACACCGCGAGCGAAGACCGCCAGCGGGACAGTCGACGGCCATGTTGACATGTCCCAACGGTTCTTGAGCGCTCCATTAGGCAGCATGAGTTGAGGGTCAGTGAATCGGTGAGGTTAAAAACAGCGTCCAGTTTCCCTGACTTGTTCCCTGATGAATGCATACTAATAATGCTTGATGCAAAAGTCAGCTGGATATTTAGAAGAAGTCTTTGGGGCTTTCGAATGGCTCTGGAATTATAATTAGTAAGTGCCGGTGTGGTTGGGCTGACAGTGCGTAGCTTAAGTAGGTTTGGTTGTAGTAGACAGCTGTCATCGGCAATCATATTGGGTTTTCTCCTCCTGCTCCGCACTCTCCTGGCGAGCGTATGAGAGGTCGAAACCCTCTCCACTGGTGGCGTCTCTCTCTTTATAAAATAACGGGTGTCTGTCTGAAGCCTTTAACGCCCTGAATATGGTCCTTTCTACCCCAAATTGTGGATTGTCTCACAACAAGCGCTTGACTTGGTGTTAATTGCCGCCTCGGCTTCACACGCCATCTCTATTTCAACCCGGTCTTTTGGAAGCGCCCGTCCACTGGCTCGAGTCTGACGTATACAAACGTACGGTGCGCCGCGTGCGCCTATAAAAGTGTACACAAGGCCAAACTCCTCTTAAACGCTCATTCAAGCGCCGGTTTGCCGAGGCTCATTGTGTTCATTTTTATAGGCACGCACACGTGCGGTGACTTCATTTGAATTATTGGCGCCGGTTTGGCGCTTGAATGTCAGCGTTAAACTTTCCAACGCACTTTAACCGGCACCAATGACTTCAAATTGCTTGGTATTTCATCGATTCTGCCGAGGATGGACTACGATAGGGAGATAAGTCTGAATTGAATGTAACCTGACAAAGACCAGAAGATTCACATACTTATTTTCTTGCTCGAGTCTGGTCGGCACTCAGAGCTACAGAATACAGCTTGCAATGCATGCACCGCCAGTGGTTTTGTAATGAACCTAAAATGCTTCGGCCAGGTTGCAGACAGGGGTAATTTTATCTCTCTTCATAAAATCACGGATCTCCATCTGAAGTCTTTGACGCCCCCGATTTGGTCGTTCGTCCCCGAAACCGTGAATACTCCCACAAGAGGCGCCGAATTTTTTCTCTCTCAGATAGACTTCGGTCACGAGCCAGGGTGCTCTACGCAGACGCCTTGCAGACGCCCGTTATTTTAAATCTTTCGAAGGGGTGGGAGGCCGCGGAGCGGCCGACCAATCTCTTGTATGAAAACAAATAGGTCCATACTGATCCAAGGGGGGGGGGGTTATTATACTTGTGCGGTCCACAGGTTCTAATAATACGACTAATCACTGCATTCAAGGAGCTCCTAGACTGGGACCTACACTCAGGTTGCCAAGGATTGCATAGGTCTGGCAAGGTGAGTGTAGGTGGCTACACAGGCTCCTAGACACACCTAGGCACGCCCAGACTCAGCTACACAGAGTGTGTGTAGCCACCTACGCTTATCTTGCCAGACCTACACAGTCCTTGACAAACTGAGTCTAGGAGCCCCTTGAATGCAGTAAATATTTAACGTATAAGTCCATTATCTGTGTACCTCAACCACTGTAGGAGCAAATATATGCCCTAGCTGGACCTTGGCAATTTGTCCTTGTACCCCTGCCCGTGGCATGTGCTGTCTTCAAGCGCACGCTGTTGTTGAGACACGAGAAATACCCGCCCTAATTCACGACTGGTCCATTTCGTTAAAGCAACGGCAGTTTCAGACGTACGCGGTATTATTCAGCTTCTGCGTGTTCAAACATGTATTTCACGAAATATTTCGAGGAAGCGAAGAAAAAAAGAACACCCCCGTGCGCATATTCTTACGACCCGACCCCGAATCGAACGGGTTCCCTGCTCGAACTGTCCCGTATATGGTACGCAGCCACACATTGCAAGTGTGGACCACCGCCATCTGGTCTGTGTCCATTCTCAGGTTTATACACAACTGAACTCAGGTGTGTCCGGTGTCAAAGCCAACAATAATGTTTGCTTTACAATACTTCACGTGAATATGTGCTCCGCCGCCCTCGACGTTGTCGAACCACGATGAAAGAGAAGAAGAAAACAGAATAATGAAAGTAGTTAGTGAATAATACCCGCTACTCTGTAATTTCCACATTGGCTAACCTTCCAACCTCAGCCTTCTCAACACCAGCAGAAAAAACGAACTTCTATACCCCCCTACCACCCGACCCCGAATCGAACGGGTTCCCAGCTCGAAACAGTCGCAAGTCAATCTGCTTAAGCAGCGTAGGGGCGGACCCCCGCCATCGGGTCTGTATCACCACGTTTGTGTCCGCTACAGTATCTATCTCATTTTATGTAGCTTACTACATCTGAGTTTGTTTAATTTATTTACTCCATGTACCTGGACCCCTGGTCGGGAGTAGGTCCTAGGATACAGATTCAGAGAATATATGTATATACATATGTTTTACTTTACCACACCAACCCGCCGTATCCCGCCGGATTATGTATGCGCGGTATCACCTATTTAAAAAGATTAGATCCCCTACGCTTCTACGCCCATCCGAGTCCAACTTAAATGTGTGTAGAAGCGAAGCCCGAAAACAAAGAAAGAAAGAAAGGAAAAGCAGCTACCCGCTACAGAGAAGGTGGGGGCTCATACGGCGGCCTGCGCGATACGCTGCTTTACCTGCGCCTCTAGCTGTGCGATACGGTCCTCTAACTCGCGGTCGCGCGCCGAGGGGGCGGTGGTTGATGAAGGAGCTACAGCGCTTGACGAGGCTGCAACCGATGCAGACGCGAGGACGCTGGAAAGGTCGGTGGTCGAAGGGGGGTTGAGGCTGGGGTTCATCCACGCGGCGTCGACTGCGGGTAGGGTTGATATACAGAAGATAAGAAATGACGGAGGAAAGAAAGAAAGGAACGACGAGGAGAAGACGTGACGAAGATGCATGCACGCATTTTCTCACTCCCTGGCGCCGCAGACAAGGGCGACGGCGCCTGCTCCATGAAGGGCTGTACGTCCGCTGGGCGTGCTGCTCGTGTTTGCGGAGCCTCTCCTTCTCCCTGCAGTAGTGGGGCGACTGGAGTCCGGCGCCTCCATCTGCGCAGGAAGACCACTGCGACGACGAAGGCTGCGATGAGGGCGAGCCCGCGACGACGCCCCCAACGATTGGCCCGGTTTTAGATTTGGATTCGGTGGAGGAGGGTGATGATTGAGATGGCGCGGGCGTACCTCTGAATCCACAATTAAATCAAGGAAAGCACACAAAAAATAAAGGATACACGCACGACGGTGCCACGGTGCTCTCGTCCGCCATAATGACAGCATAGTCAATCAGCCCCGTTGTCCCGTTACTGTACCACTCTGTATGACTGAAATGTAATGCGTAACGCCCGCCCCGTTTCAAAATTGGGCGATATCACGCTTAACGAAGGCCCCGTTTCAGCCAAAACTTTGCATTACGTCGAAAAGAAACTAAAAAATAGGCTGAAAATGCTAATAAACTGGTTCAAAAATTTGTCTCGTTTCAACGGTAACGCGTCACGGTGGGGTCGTTTCTGGTTTCAACCTCACCGTTTCAGTCGCGATCTAAAAGTCGTTTCAGTAATACAGAGCGGTACATTAGTCTTCGATGCGTGTAGAATCCAAGACACGGTGTGGTTCGCAGTCGTCGCTAGCGCCGTGGCGAAGAAGAAGAGCGACTTGAAGACGAATTGTTCGGAGCCTGCGTAGTAGTGGAAGGGCGCGGCATTACCGTCAAGTGTGAATGTGATGTTGGCGGGGTTAGAGAGGTAGATGCCGTAGATGTATACCGCGGCGGATCCTACCCCGCAAAAAAGCTTTCAGTCGGACTACTGTACTATTTCGCTCAATTCTCCGCGGCTGTGACCCGTGACATGCAGATTCGAACTTTGGTTTTCGTAAATGGGCCGGGAGGAGCGTGACACCTCAAAAATTTCGAAAATTCGTTAAAAAAGGCCAAATCTACTTCCTAGACACTTTCTATGGGGACATGGTGCTACAGAGATTAAGATAGTAAAGAATCGACTCCTACACGGTGCCAAGAGAGACGAGTCCAAAACGGATGCGGCCCATTGATTGATGTCATAATTATACTTTTACAAGACGTGCCTTCAAGTTCGCTCCGCTACGGCGAGGCATCCACGGGGACAAATAATTTATGATTTTGTGCAGAAGAATTGACGTGATGAATATTATAAATTTATAATTGGGGTCAGGTGCACGGTGGTGGTCATATTTACCAACTAATTTATTGCCCCACCTTTCTGTCCAGACATAAAAAGGCATCAGCCGATGAAGAGGAACATGAGCGGAAATACTTTCCATATCTTCTGGAAGCGCGTGCCGGAAAGAGCTGAAGGGATGGGAACACAGCGTTGAAATTATCCGGGTGTCGGCGTGTCGGTGCGTAATGGAACGATGGCCAATATACACGTGAAGTGAAAAGCGCTGGGTGCAGCTGTCATATAGGATTAGCAAGTAAAGCAATGAGACGACTACGCGTATGCAACTGCGCAAACACCGCCGCCGCCGCAAAATTTCATTTTCATGGTCTTCTTCGGCGGCCGAGTGCTAGGTCAAAATGAAAGACCGCACCGATCTGCTGCGTCTGGATAAAGGCACCGAGTCCAAACCCTTCACTTGGCTTTTTTTCCCCAAATGCCCCAACTGTCGCCCACACTGAGGTCTAAGCGAAGCCAGTGACAGAAGGGTCGAGAATGCTTATCAATTAAACAGATGGCATCTTTTTCCGAACTTGAAAATTGCCGCAATGGAAGGACTGGGCAAGTAGAAAGCGGAGTTCATGGAAAGAGTATTTCGAGCAATTGTTGTGGAGAAATGGAGTCAGCTCAGGACACAGTGCGTATGGATTCCACTAACCTGCACATGGAGCTGCTTGATATCCGAATCAAGGTACGCGAAGCTGTAATAATATCAGAAAGGAGGTGGCAAGGCGTAGTTGGTGGGATGAAGTGCAGAAATACTGACCGTTTAATCGCGGTATTCGTTCGTTGTGTACGGCGTGCATAATAGTTGATTATCAGCAGTGCATCCAGGCGCGATGGGAGGACCGAAAATAACTGTGGACGAATATTAATGTAATTAGACCGAACTGAGTTGGTGATAATATAGCATACCTTGCGAAATATTTCCCGGGGTCTTAGTTGGACATTCTGTGTGAACTCCGAGGCTGGCGGCGTTGCTCCTCATCATATATACACGCTCCGCGGCGAAAATTTGAATTTTTTCCGCATTTTTCGCCGATTTTGTGACTTTTTGGGCACATTCGAACATCCCCTCGGTGACCTGTGACATGTTCGAAAATCTTCTGAAATTTTGGGCCCTGTGACGCGTGACATACAAATTGAGCGAAATAAAACAGTAGATTCGGCTTCGCAGTGCGACGTGCACGCACCCTGGAAGGTGAACGACCCGGCGCTGTAGTTGACGCCGTCGTGCCGCGTCTGCCGGTAGATATCCGCCGTCTGCGGCTGCGCGCTGCAATACATATTATACAGACACGGCGTCGTGGGTGATATCGCGGCCCACGCTGGGTCGTCGCTCCAGGTGAAGTATGTGAGATCAGAGTCGTCGATGGTGAGGTTCTTGAGGTCGGCGAAGATGCGGGTAAAGAGCGTGAGCAGGAGGAGCCAGCGGCGACATGGTGGAGAAAGGCAAAATGCTGCTGCTGATCAGCGGGCATGTGTGATCCGCGTAATCACATCCAGTTCCAAATGGGCTTGTGGACTCGTGACACGAGAGTTCGATTCCCAACGCAGATTCCGATTCCACCAAGACTGGATAAAACCCAAATTCTTGTTGGCGGCCCAATTACAATCCCTCACGAATCCAAGGACCAACCCAATTCTGGTCACTGTCCCCCACACCTCGTCTCTTTCATTGTTCAGATCAAATAGGGATGATCATGTTGGATACGGGATCTATTAATGCGACTATTAATACTGAAAAGCCAGAAATAACCCCTGGTTAATATCACAGGAAGGACAACCAATTATTAACCAGCAAAACATTCAAAAAACAGCGAGAACCTATTTACAATGCCTTTTGAATGTTTTCTGGTTCAATATACAAAAGATATTCAAAATGATTTCTCCGTGACTTGGACATCTTCTGCATGATGTTGGCCATGGAGAACATATTTTGAACACATTTGCATGCTGTAATAAATTGGTTCTCAATGTTTTTCACATGTTTTGCTGGTAAATAATTGGAACTGAATCAGGTGATGGCAAGTGCACCTTGCATGCTGCTGAGCACCTGCAGAGGGCTGGATGCGACGTGTGGTGCTGCGTTGTCTCCCCTACTTTCGCGGGAAGTTACAGCTAAGTCGTCAATCACCATTTTTATGCGGACTCGGAATAGCTCGGAATCCCTCGCTGCTTTACCCAGAAATACCGGTAGAACGCTGGTACACAAGTCCCGCGGCATGCGGGTGATCACACGCGATACATGGGAGAAATCAGAAAAAAAGAGGGTGGTGCTGTTCACGGATATCGTCCGTTTCGTTCGCGGGGAAATAATGTCCTCGGCATTACGAGGGAGACCGAGGTTTTAGGGGGTGTAGGCTAGACAGAGACAATGAAGATCTGGTACGCCAGATCTGAGTCGATGAAGTCCAGCCTAATCCCCCCACGAAGCGCAGCAAATTTACGTGTTTCGGGGTGTTAATTGGCACATTTCCTCGGGCGGTATATGTCGGAAAAATATTTTTAGCCAAATAGGCGACTCTCACATAATAATGTGGTCATCATGAAAAATGGCCTTATAAGGTCCTTATATGGCCTGATAACCGGTGAAATCTGCCATATATGGCCATTTTTCATGATAAGCTCATTATTACATGAGAGTCCGCATATTTGCCAAAATGATTGTTCCGACATATACTATCTGTCAGGCCGAGGTCTTAGTCCAAGGCCACTAAAAAGGAGGAGGCGGAGACAACTTGATCGGTCCGCAAGGAGGGCAACAATGCCCCTCGAGGTATTCCAATCGTTCCGAAAAAAGAAAGAAATGTTCTCGGCCTTACTAGGACCGAATTAGGGCGGAAATACCAGCCTGAGATCCAAGAATTTCGATGCAGATGGGGCGCCACTCTACTTACCATCTATCATCTCGTATCATCTACCAATAAATGCCACTCAAGAATTCCTGTCGCCACCTACCGTAACGGCTGCCACGAGTCGAAATATCAACTTCATGAAACAGGCTCAGCAGTGCATCTGTGCCAGGCAAATGCATATGGTTCACGCAGTTATTTGCGCACAGGCCGCAGTTTCGTTCAAACCAGTTATCTGGCGCCTATTTCCCCGTCTCCAGATTTACAGGAATCGCAATGTTCTTTCTCTTGGGATAAAATCCAAACTACCTGGCCCTTGTCTCTCAATCGTTCTGCCTGCTGCTGTACACCTTTCTCTGCTCTGCATGTCACATGAACACTTCTAAGCTAGTTCTGGGGTATTTCTCAGCCACCCATCGGTGTCAATTCTTTCTTGCTCGTCAGATCACTCTCACCAAAATGTGATTCATTGGGCCTCGGATTCAGCAGTTGATGAGCTCAAAGAATCCCGTGACCATTGTTAATTCTCTTTCAACATGGTTTTCCAACCGGTTTGTTACATTCTGATTCCACATACAATTTTTCTACCACTCTTTACTACCTGTGATATTTGATGCATATCTGAAATTAATGCCCTGTATTCTTTTTGTTCGATTAAATGACATGAAAAGAAAATTCGAAGTACAAACCTGAACTATCACTATTCTGAGTCTGACAGACGTGGGAGTGTGGGACCAAAGCTAGTAAAGCTTGATCATGTGCCGGAAATGCGGCCGCCTACACCTGCAGATGCAATGTATATTTACTTTCCAAAATTGAGTGTGAATTTAAAGGTATTAAAGCAAAAGAAAACTGGATAAAAATATTTGAAACACTCGGGAAACCTTGCGGCTTTGCACAATGCTCAAAAGCCGCATGCTGTGGAAGTGCCAATAGGCACCCACATCGCTCATGCAGATCACTGTGTTAGCGTTGTGTTCCCTCCCGGGCGTTAGCGACCACCTCCTCTATGCCTCTCTGCTCCTCTTGATACTACTCACATGTTTCATTCCCCCTCCATCTCTATCCAATTCCACACTGCCGTCATTCGTTCCGACTTCTATGCCCACGCACCGCACGAAACTCACGCGCATCAAGAGATCATGTGATCGCGTCGTCAAGTTTGATCTTGACGCGCAACCGCGTTATATCCTCGTTGGAATGGTTCGGCTGGCGAGTAATTAATCTTATCTATTCCTCATCATTTCCTCCACGTATCCCATCCTCCACTTTATTTTTTTCTGACCTCCTACGTGCATGTACCTCCAAAGGCGAAGTCTCACCTGGAGAACACGGCCAACTCGGTGTGCGCTGGGGATTGACGAGTCGAGGGTCTGGGCCACCCAACGACAGCATTTGAGGCGGCGAATGTGTCTCCCTATTCCGTCTTTGCGCATTGCTCGGTTGGTTGTTGTTCAAATGGTGCGATTAGCTCACGGATTTTTCTTTCCTTATTTTCACGGACTCTTACTTACCATCTCGTTTGTATTTGACGTCTGGACCGGTCTGGCCACGTCTAGGCTCAGTCTGGCTGCTTCTGGGCTCTGGTGACGCATGAGCACGCGTTTCAGCCATCCCGATCGTAGTTATATTGGTTGTCAAATCGATCGAGAGGGGACTTTTCCCTTCTTCCCTTGACCACCACCATCTCCGAGTACCTGAGCTTAAATCGAGACAAGAGGATCCTCCGAGTGGATCAAGAGAGCCCCGAGTTGCGAGCCGAGTATCTTACACAGCTGAGTATTTGATTATCGAAGGGGGTTGACTACATTTGCTCTATGGCTACTTAGCAGACATACGCACGACCCGCTCTCCACAGTTCCTCACCTGGGACTACCCCTTCTTCTACAGCGCGGCTCGTGCGGCTTTTGCGCAAGCTGTCTACTATCAGAGACTGGCTACCCGGCCACTTTAGCATTTTAGGTCCCAGGGCAAGGGACATAGCCAATGATTCATCCCTTGAATGAAGATATACATCCTAGGAATGAGTTTTCATATTTCGTCTGGATTTACATGGCGATTTCATTGCTCGTTGAATTTATTTTTGGCGGTATCCTCAAAATAGAAATCAAGGGCCTAGTGAGTTCGTGCTCGTACTGTTCACCCCGTACATCCATAAGAGTTCAAGGGATACAGATACATGGCTTCATAGACTCAGACAGTACATCTGAGGCAAATGGCTATCCGTACTAGGTCCATTCCAACCCGGGCAAGATATGCTTTGGGAACCAAACGAGCCTAGATTCATCCAAATGTTTCCCAATCCGTACCTTCGTTCAAGTTGTTGTGTGTCAACATTTCCACACCCCTGACCAAGAAGCGCCGCTAACCCATAATGCCAATGTGAAATACGTCGTAATGCGAGCTAGAAGAGAGTGCGCGGGGGCGAACTAGGATCGAGTGCGCGGTGATCGCACTGCACAAAGCGTGACCCAGAGTGACCTCGGTGACCTGCTAATCGTATATATAAAGTTGTGATCCCAAGGAGGACAGGCCCTCACTGCAAAGCTCTCACCCATGCAGCTCCGCACTACTAGCTTCTTATTTTTTGCACTGGCGCTCAAAGTCTCTGCAATGCTGCTGCCAGAACAGCGTGTCCACTGCGTCACAGAGGTAAGGTCTCGCCGGATTGTGAACCTGTCGGTAGGCTGATACATATCTAGGAACTACTCTGCGCAGATCTAGGTTACCCATGTGGCCCGGGTGTCCCCTGCTGTGGCTGGGGATTGATATGCCGTCGAGTACGTTTACACTGTACTGTAAATTGCCGATAGGGTGTGACATACATATAGGGGACATGCGACACATGGAAATGAAATATTCTTATGCGAATCCGGGGCTCTACAACGCGCGAAAGAGCAGCTGGGAGAGGATGTACAGACGATCAGAATCACAACTTTCGTTGACCACCCGAATTAAATATATGCGCAGTACACTTTCATCACATCTACGCTTGAACCAGTCGTTATCATACATTTGATGACAGCCGTGTGCTGCGATCGAACGACCGTCTTCGATTCATTGTTGGACACGTACTTACGCCTCGGTTACCGGGTAAGGAAGTGAGCTGCACAAGCGAGTTTGGTAAACTATAAAAGGGGCGGAATGACGGGATGAACGAGATAAGGAATGTGAAGTAAGTAGATAAGATATGCCACTGGCAGCAGCGGAAAGACTTGGGACATCGGGATCGGAAAACTCAGCTCATTTTAATATTTCCTTTGGAGCCCCCTGACCGATACTGATTCTGAGTAACTAGAAAATTTTGAAATAAATCTTTGCATAAAGTTCAAATTTTATGAGGGACGGGATGTACGACTGAAGGAAGCTCTTGGAAGGTATATTGGAAACTATGCTGAAGTAGGCGAGATGATCGGCAACTTTCGGTAATTTTATTGCGATTTATTTTCTTTATTTTCTTTATTTACCCCACCGCCATTGGTATCGGGCCCAATTTTGAAAGTAAATGTTGGACTATTATGTGATAATAATCAACAGAGGCTGCATCTTTCTCGAGGAGCTCAGCCGCCGAGATTTTGACAAACTCCCGGGTGCGAACTACCCATATACGACTCCTTCCTCGCTGTTCCCCGCGCACACCAAACACTTTCTGTCGCCGAGTTAACAGGCATACAGATCAAGCTAAAAGCCCAGGGCTACAGATGGTCTGTGGATGCTCGGGATGAGGTCGAGGGTGGTGAGTCCGGATCCCCCATATTGCGTTTGATGTTGTCTGGTCTATATTGATCGTACGCTTCCAGGCTACGATGTGTTCGATCCCGAGATACTATTACCTATTACCATCGAACCAAGTCTTCTTTCTCTTTCGAAACCGACGTGATGGTCAGACAAGTTTGTCTTTAGCGTATTGAAACCTCTGATCTCAGGTGAGAGTAAATCGGATCTTGTTCCCTTGCAGTATACAGTAGAGTAGGTCATATGTAATATTGTTGCAACTGCGCCCACACCTGCATACCCAGGGAAACCGCACATCATCCTCGTGCACCATTAATTCGTCAGACTCATTACGCCGGCATAACATTTACATCAGGAAAAACTGTTTTGCTACCTAGTCAAAAGCAAAGGTTTATAGCACCGGTAGGCCCCGTAGCCCCTTGGTGCTGCTCGGTAGTCCTCCGTAGCCGTCGTAGGCATGCGCCAAGCCTCAGTAGCCCTTGATAGCCGCCGGCAGCGGATCAGTAGCATGATGTAGCGGCGATCAGGAAAGGACACTTATTTTACCTTCTCACGAGAGTATACCATTTGTTGAAGCCTGGAGTAGTGCAACTGGGTGGAATGAGCAAGAAGTCCTTATACAGTATATCATGATAAGTCAGGCAGAATCGAAGAAAAACAATAAGTCCATTTCAAACTCCGCCGACACGTGTTAGATGGCGTGATAGTTTGACAGGCGGTTGACAGATGGTTGATGCTCGTTGTCGCTCCTTGTCCTTTTCCCCCATCTCCCCGTCTTCGCCCCCACTGTTGACCCTCCCATCTGGCTTCATCCTCTGCCGCAAGTCCTCTCCTCCGCCAGCCGCTCGTCCGCCTCCGAATCGCGCTCTTCCGCCGCTGCGAGCAAGTCCTCTGCCTTCAGCAGCGGGGCCTCGTCGGTCAGCGCTGCCGCCTCTAGCGCCGCCTCCATCACCCAGCTCTCCCCGTGTGCCCTTCTATCTTCTGAGATATGACCCATACCTCTCGAGCAAGTTCTATGTACATCTTCCCGACTTTTCAAACTGTGCTCTGCTCTACACACCTCTTCTTTCAAGACACATCAAGCCTCAAGTCCCAAGTTTCCCCTTCAATATCTTCAAATCCCAAATTCCATCCCTTCAAGCTTATCTAGTGCTGTCTCGTTCTTGATGTACTGTCTCCGCTCTCAGACTGCTCGCTTATGCTTATGTGGTGATCCCAGGGAGACTCGCGGCGTCGCTCCCGTCCTCTTACATCTCCACCTAGATATTTGGTGAGCGGCTGTATAGTATGCACTTCTTACCTCTAACGTGTGTTCTTTTCACAGTTCTATTCATTTACATGATCTGAGCAAGACGGCATCGAGTCGAAGCCTATCCCCGTTTACATCCGCCTCGGTACGTTCCTGCAATGTTTATCGCCTGCACTCACTTATTTTGCCCTCGGGGCGATCCGCAGACACGCCTTATAATCGTCTATACTTCTTGCATCGACGAAGATCAACGTCGGTGAGTACGCAGTTGGCGCGGGCATCGCATTCCTGTCATTTCATTGTAGATAGCATATCTATTTGTATGCCTAATAGAATGCAATTATTCATTTATTTCACCTATACTTCGTGTGATCTATGATGAATATTCAGTGGTATTGAGCACTACAAAGTACTACGATAGCTTATAGTGAGGACTATTATATGCTACGGAGGGATATGGAACTTACGTGCGAGGGCTATGGAGGGCTACCATAGCTTGACAGGTGGCTATGATGGGCTATCAAATAGGGGACTAGTATACCGGGCTACCACGGGTATTTGCGCTATTGTGCGCCACGTAACCATGGCATTTTTTCCTGATGTATCCTGTGCGCCTTTTCCCAAGTTGGCCAGTCGAAGTCAAGTCGGTCCGTACGATTTCCAGTTTGCTGGAAGTGAATAAGAGGCTGTAAAATATGCCACTAAGAGTGGAGGGACCAATGAATTTACAGTCAACCAGCAGAGTTTGGGAAATTTTGTTGTTTCTGTGCGGTGGCTGTTCACGTTGCTTGGTTTATTTACGTGTTATAGCCAAATAGTACCAAACTTCCTCTCCTCACATCCACCATGGCCTCACCTTCACCGCCCTCGCATAGCTCTAATCCCACAGCCCAAGCACGGATGGTGGAGTTTCTTCAGGGCTTGGGGATAGATCTGGGAACGTTCCAGGCTATGGTGGCATCCACCAGTGAGCCCCTTCCTCCGCTGACTGACAGTCCAAGCTTCACCGCGGCTATGGTTTTTTCTCCGAACGCTGGAGCGACCGCGCGGAGACCCCATATACAGCGAATAAAAATGCTGCAGAAAAATGTGGATGGCCTTGATGATCTTTGTCCGCCAAACACTGTCGACAACACCACTTGCTTTGTGCGGTCGAATGTGCTGAAAGGCAAAGCGGAACGCCAATTAGCAGCCAAAGAATACCTTGAGGCACGAGCGGGGTACATCGAGGCTGCCTCAGAAATGATTGCCACCGCCTTGCCGTCCTCGGGCGACGTTCACTGGGATGTTTATGACGCACTCGGTCACGGCTGGGAGACAAACGACCTAATGGCTTGCATCAACGGCATTATCGAGTGCTCAAAGCAGATGAAAGATTATGATACAGTAAGTTATTCTCTTTCCACCGTATTATCTATTCGTTCGTTCGCTTTCTAGGCCTTGCGGTGGCTTGAGGAAGCGGACGTACTGGACAAAAAACCTTGAGATCTCGAGTACCCTGATGTCGGCTTTTGGTTAGGGTGTGTACGGCAACAGAATCTTTTGAGGTTCTGGTGCTTTGATGGGCAACTATTCCCTTTTCAAGTAGTCAGCTGCCGAGTGCGTGACTTTCTCGCATCTTTCATCAAACAGCATCCAATGCGTCCGCTCACCGTGCCCCGCCTTTCCCGCCCTCTTGGCGTTGTCAAACCAGTGCCCGCCCTCGACATTCCGTGCGTCAGGATAACCCTCGGGCTTTGAGAGAAATACAATTGATGATTACCCTTAACAAGCTGTGGGCAGAGATAAAAAGCGAGGCGGTTTGCGACAAATTTTATTTTTGTTCTCGTCGTCGCCCACGATGAGCACGGCAGTCAACGATGCGGTGGTGATGCATCAGAGCTGTGACTCCTACGTGACTGAGAAAAGTTTGGACTACTTGAAAAGGGAATAGTTCCCATCAAAGTACCAGAATCTCAAAAGATTCTGTTGCCGTACACACCCTTAACTGCTTTAATCTAGCTCCTCCTCGTCATTTCGCTAATCGCCGCTTAGAATGGGCCCAAATGAAGACATCCACGGCGGATTATTATTTCGAGCGAATCACTACGCTTTGTCTTGCATCCACAGTCTTCCTCGCTATTGGAAGCACTGGCAGCGCTGTTCATAGACGCTGGGTCGCTGAGGAAATATCTATCCGTCTGCCCGACGACTTGAAGAGCCCGCCATTACTGAAGCTTGCGCCGCTATTGGGGAGCGATATTCTGGTTCTTCGCCACCCTGACCCAAAACCGGCTCCTGGGCTGACCGTGACGAATCCCGACTTACGAATCTCCGGATCGTGCAAAAGTTGAATATTCACAATAGCGGCGGGCTTACTTCGCGGGGGCGCAGTGCCATCTGTGCTTTGACGGTACGTTTTGTGTCTCTTTCAGTCTCGTGGATATCTTAATTTCTTAGGACATCTCTATGTGCTTGGAGGCGAAAAAATCACCGAAGGGCCACACTATCGTGATTTCGGGGTGCTCGACCTCACGAAGCTGGACGGTGGCGACAACTCCCGGACTTCCCCCTCCCAAAAATGGTCACCGACAATCTCATTGGATAAAAATGGTGCCGCACCGCGACGGGCATGCGTTCGTCTTCCTCGGCATGCCCACGCTTCCTGTATTCGACATGAAGCGGCACAAGTGGAGTCTCATGCAGACAACGTTTACACCCGATGCGCAGACGCTCGACTGGCCATACCCATCATTTAGACTCGTGGAGTACGCCGCGCATTGCGTCGGGGACCGGCTGTATGTCTTCGGCGGCCTACATCACGAGAGCAAGATCGGCACGGATCTGCTGATGGAGCTACATATCACCAGCCGCAAGTGGCGGAGGCTGAGCGGGTCAGGGTGCCTGTGCTTTCGACGTCGAGCCCTGGTCCGTGCGGGCAGTGTCGTAGCTGGCTCAGAAAGGACCAGACGGGGATTTTCTTCATGTACGGGATCGCGGATCGGCATGCGGCGATGATCCAAAAACAGCAACATGGAGGACTGTATTCATATGCATACGCCGATTTGTGGAGTTGGGATATCAAGGCGGAAAAATGAGCTCGGGATCGGATGCACGGACATGTGCCGTCTCCACGCGGGGAGACGGCATGTATATACAATACGTGTGTTCATTTCCTTTTAAGGCGTAGGCGGGGGCTCACGAAGTATCACCAGAACGCGGTTTTGGATAAGATAATTCTCTTTGGCGGGTACAGCCCCACCGTGCCGACCTGGTTTGAAGATATCAATGATACGGTAACATACTCCTACTACGCAGACCTTCATCGGCGATATGAACTCCGTCTCATCTACTTGCGCTCCAGTGTCGCGGAAACAGGTCCTGATGCGCGGCTTCCCCACCTACCGTGCGGAGTCGATTTTCCTGACAGACGCCAAAACGGGGAAGATCTTCCTCTTTGGTGGGTACAAGAACACAATGTACGTGCGCTCCAAAAACGCGAGCTGGTCGAGCTCGCGGAGGTTTGTGGACCTGTGGCAGCTCCGGCTCGATGTGCCGGGCGAATTTTTTCAAGGCGTCTATCTCGAGGAGGAAGCTCGCACGGCGACGGCGGGGCCGTGGCAGCGGTGCTTTTCGTGTGAGTCGACAGTACCATGGCAGCGATGCGGTGGTATGGGTTTATTCTCTCGATTTCATTTGACTCGCAATCTCAACAATAGTTTTAGGTGTTGCAACGGGCGAGTTTTCTTTTGCTGCTCGGAGTAGGGATGGAAGGAATACAAGGAGACGCATGCTTGTGGAAAATCGTAACTCGATACTAAACACATTATTTAGGGTCAATTACTGATTGAATCCGAAGACGACACGAATTCTTGTCGCAGACTCGATACTTGAAGTGATTTCGCAGGATGGAAAATGATTCCAGTGAAGTTTCCCGCGTCGCGCAGAATCGCCACCTTGTGGCTGCCATCGAGATTCGTAGCCCACAGCGAGCCAACCAAATCCGCGACATATATCTGCTCATCGGCCCTTTATCAGCCAAATCCACCTCAAGGATTCAATGCTAAGCACACGAAGGTTCTTGCCCACCGGATCCACGGTCAGCCCAATTGTCTCGTGGAAGTGCTCAGCAATGATGAGCTCTTTGCTAGACCTGCGTGCTGCACATCCGTGCGATTCAGGCTGTTCCCAAACGGCGGGTCCCCGCAGTCAGTCCAGTACAAAACCCATCATGCACCTCCAGATCGATCGGCACCGGCAGTCCGTCGAAGACCACCTCCACGTCCTGCCTCTCCGCTGGATCAGCGCCGGGGGGAAGGGTCAATGTGCGCGCAGAAGATCCGCCCAGGGCGTTCATCGATCTGCACCCCATCCGGGTGGCTGGTGAGCCCAGTGATGAGCGTCTTGCCCTCCCGCCCATCAATCGCCAGAGACCGAACCTCTCCCTTGACGACATCGAGGAACACGATATGGTCCTTCTCTGCTATCGGCGCGTGCGGCGGATGATTGTAGAAGCCCTTCCCGCTCTTGATTCCCAGCGTGCCTGAGTCGACCATCGACTTTAGCAGCGCCGCGGGCTCGTCGGGCGGGGGGATCTGGTCCGGTCGGACTTGCACGTAGTGCGTCTCGATGTCGAGCGCAACGTCGAGGCCGACGTCGTCGAGCATTTCAAAGACGCCGCGGTTCATGCCGAGGACATCCTTCATGATGCCGTCCACCTCTGCCGCGCCTGCGACGCCTTGTGCGACGATGTAGATGTAGAGCGACTCGCGTTTAATAGCTGCCCAGATGCGGTTGAATAGTAGGCCGACAGAAGACTCTTTCCTCCTGTGGGAGGCGGTGAGTTTGATTTTACTGTAGTGAAAGGACGGGAGCTACTCACACATGATAGCTACGGAGTCCATGCCGTAGAGCCTCTCTCAAAAGTAGTGCCACAACCGCGGGATCGGTGTGTGGATTAGGCATGGTCTCCAGCGGACTACGATGCTTCAGATAACTCGGTACCCAAAGAAGAACGGTCTAACTCACAGCATCTGCGGAGGCATGTAATAGTGAGTATTCACGAGTGTCTCCTTGTTCTTGACTCTTCCGAACATCTCAGAGCCCGTGTAAGAGCTGCTGTTGCTCACCAGGATGCAGTCGTCCGGGAGAATGGCATCAAGTTCCCCAAGCAGCGAGATTTTGAGAGAAAGAATTTCAGGATCGTTGGTGCATCAGACCAGATATCTTCCTCTGTTTTAAGCGATCAACTCACCGACTTCAACAACAATGCAGGCGCTCTTGATGGCCGCGGCGCGATCTTGGAAGATGACCAGTGTTCCGGGCTTTCCGTTGGATACGTGCGCATCGATGACATTTTTCAGACTCCCAAAAATAAATCGGGATGCGTCGGCGAGCGCCTTCTCGCTGGGGTCACTGCAAAAAAATCAGCGCAGGTATCAAATAACGGGAGACTGAATCTACACGAGATGGACAATTTCACCCTGGGTGAGCCACGTCAGGGCGATGCGACGACCCAAGGTTCATGCTCCGAGAATTACGAATGGTTTTCCTGTAAGCGAGGCTAGGCATGTTGTGGATTGAAGTTTCGGGCACTCACGCACATAATTATAGGGCAGCCTTGGGCCAATCAATCTCCTTAGTCACCCGGACACACGCATTTAACCGACGATGGCAGAAAGGACTTCCGTGGCGGCACGGACATCATACTGCAGCCGAGTCACGCACTAATGAACGCCGAATTAAATCCTTTCACTCACCAATTTCTCTTTAAATTTCAGTAGTTACATTGGAGGCCTAATCCGTGGAGTTGAAATATGAGGTAGGCCTACATACCAGCCCAGAAATCCTTGAAAAGCTTTTAAAAAACCACGTTCACAGAAACTTGAACATGGATTTTGAGCGGGGTGAAAGAAAATATGACATTCATCTGACCTCGGTCCATGCAAAGCTCCGGTTATCGCTCATTCTAATGCTGGATTGAATGCGGCGATTATGAGAGGCTGACCAAGAAACGTTCTATTTTCCAGCTTCGAATCCGCATCCGCCCCTTTCTTGCGCGGGCAGCTAACGTCACTCATCACCACGACTCGGATGCGTTAAATACCGTGGCTTCGGCGTCACAGACGCTTGACCAACAGCAAGATGCCAGCCATCGTATTCCACCTGCACGGAAAATCCCCAGACACGGATGGCATTGCTATCGATGTTCAGCAAGGCCATTCTGTGGACGAGCTACGCAAGACTGTCGCAACGAAATTCAGTGTAGCGCTTGCTACGACTGTCTCATTTCATAAGTCCGCACCCCCAGATGCGATACCCGTCGACCTCGAGGTGCTGAGTACCAGTGACGCAATCCTCGCGCAACGCACAGTTGCCATCCTCGTCAGCCGCAAGAAGGTGTGGCATTTTGTATATTACCGCCCCTGCGGCTGATGGGCTCCACCTTAGGTTCGACCCGTGCCAGGACCTACAGGTGGAATTCCCTACATCGGCGGCTACAGCGAGCTTTATCCCGACTTTATTGGGAATTACCAGCGGCTTCTCAGCAAGTACGGCCACATCGTACATGTCAGCTATATGGGCAAGGTCAGCGGTCATTCCTTTTTCCAATCGTTCCACAATTAATCCACTTGAAGGATGTATATCTCACGGATGACCCTGACTGCGCCAGGCTCGTTCTCAGCGAGGGGGAGTTCTACAGCAAAACGGTTAGTCTCACTCTTCCGCTTTGTTCATGCACTCATCCAACACCGACCGTTTTGCACCACTGACACACAGATTGGAGATAGCCACCCACTTTTCCCCTTGAAGATGACGGTCCCCAACGGGCTGTTCACGGCTGACTCGAACAACCCGTCATGGTCCACCTCACACAAATTTATGATGACGGCAATGGGCGCGAAGGCGATGCGCAACTACGTGCGCACGATGGACCGTACGGCAAACCAGCTTGTAGGATGTTTCAGTGAGTGCGTGTCTCATCTCGCTTCGTTTGCATTACCGTGTAACTTAGAGACAACGCGAATAATAGGATTCTCGAGAAGGGAACTAGCGTCGATGGATTTTCGTGGGGGCTGCGCGCCGCGGGGCAGACCATTGGGGAGGTCGCCATTGGCATTGACTTCAAGATGCTCGACAAGTAAGTCTGATTTTTGGGTTTGTATTTCTTTCCCCTCATTTAATACCATCACCCAGCGCGGGAAGCTCCGTGGCGGGCATCTTCCACGACATCGGGCGCAACCTCCAGCTTTCACACACGCTCTTCCGCAAGGGCTCCGTCTACCGCGCACTGCCAAACCCTGAAAGGAGGGCACAGAGGTCGATCGCGGCCGAACTGGTAAGTTGATCTGGTAAAGATATCCGCATGTAATGGGAGGCTCATAGGCATTGGCTTGTAGACCGCATTCGTAGACTCGGAGTCACAGCGGATATTGCGTGAGGGCCACTCGCACGACATGCCCCTCGCAGAGGCGGCGCTTGAAACGTCGAGTCTGTTGGATTACATGGTCAGTCATCCTTCTTACCAATTAATCCTGATTCCACAAATATATGTCCTAATTTACCATAGCTCCATGCAACGGACGAAGATGGGCGCAAGATGGACGTGGAGCTCGTGCACGAGAATGTGCTGACCTTCCTTGGCGCGGGGCAGGTCACGACGTCGAGCGCACTTGCTTGGGTGTGTCTGACTCATACCCATTTGCTTTATTTTATTGATTGAACGCGACGATACAATGCAGCTATGGTATTGCCTCGCTACCTTCCCGGCGCAGGCGCGCAAGCTTTATGCGTCACTCATCGTTGCGGGCTTGCGCACGGATCAGGAGATCACCGCAGAGGAGCTGGGGAAGCTGGAGTACCTCGATTGGGTGCGTTGTATTATACACCCTTGTCTCATACAAAGATATGTGCTGACGATTCATTATACGCACAGTTCATCAAGGAGACGCAGCGGTTATATAACCCCGCCTTTCAGCCTACGCGTCAGGCGCAGAAAGGTACGGATTAATTGTCGGTTCATCCGTTCGATCTAATGTTATGGAAAAGATGTTATCATGCCGGGAGGGATGCTCGTACCCAAAGGCGCGCAGGTCACCGTTGCGTTGCACTCTGTGATGGTTAACCCAGAGCACTGGAAGGTAAAAGCTTGAGAATACAAAAGTCTCCACCGTAATCATTATTTTTTGCAGGACCCACTCACCTTTGACCCGGACCGCTGGGGGACAGAGGAAGTTCGCAAGCGGCACAAGCATGCGTATATTCCTTTTGCCGCGGGTGTGTTATTTATTATAATCGAATTTATGCGAACTTGCTGACAGGAACTCCCAGGCGGCCGTGGCTGTATCGGTTTCAACTTTGCCCTCCAAGAGATCAAGATTGTCCTCGCGCGCGTAGTGTTGAACTTCCAGATCGAAAACATCACTGAAGGCGCAGTCATATATGATCCCGATTTCTCGCTCTTCCGCCCACTAAACTTCCGCATGCGGCTGCACAAGCAGGTCGATCCCGCGGAGGTGGAGCATGAAAGTGCTGCTCCTACAACGGGGAGCAAGGCGCCAAAGGAAGACAAGATCCAGGCACCGCAGCCTGCGGTCGGCACGAAGGCGCTCCCGCGCTTCTGGGCCGTGCACACGTCGAACAATGGCACATGTCAGGGAATGGCGGGCGATGTCGCGGCAAAGGCGCAACAGCTCGGATTCTCCGAGGTGCAAGTCGTGGCGCTCGCGGACTCCCCGCTCGCAGATGCCGGAAAAACCGCAAAGGTCGACCCGGCGTCGAATTTCTTTTTGATTTGCGTGGCGACGTACAACGGCGAGCCGCCCGATGCTGCGCTCTCGTTTTCTGACATGCTAGATGCGGAAATGAAGGCGGGCAACAGCTCACGATTTGCTGGGATTAATTTCTGTGTCTTTGGCGCGGGAAATACGCAATGGGGGCCGACGTATCAGGCTTTCGTACGAGTCTTTCCCTCTGCTGTTTATCTGCGGACTGCTGACTGTATTGCCGCCTTACTCCAGCCGAAGAAGGTTGACGCAAACCTAGCGGCGCTCGGCGGAAATCGTATTTTCGAGAAAGGCAGCGGTGATGCGAACGCGGACCAGGACAGTGATTTCATGCAGTGGACTACACGACTCTGGGCCGCAACAGCTGCGAATTTCGGGGTCGACATCCACGGACGGAGCGAAGGCGCGGGCAACATGCTTACTAATGCGCCCGAGTACAGCCCCGACTCCGTCAAGGTTGAATTCGTGCAACGCTCTCCACCTTCCGTCGGAGAGATATTCCTATCTCAACCACCCGTCGCTGAATTTGTTAAAGCAACTGTACGCGAGAATATCGAGCTCGTCGACAAGGAAACCCCCCTCCCGCGCGGCATGCGTCTTGTCTCCTTCGATGTCCCTGAGGGGTTCGTGTACCGCGAAGGGGATCATGTGGAGGTATTCCCAGAGAACGACCCTGCCGTTGTGGACCGACTTCTCGTGGCGCTTAATTTTGTCGCAGACGCCGTGTTCAGGGTGAAAGAAGTTGGCCCGGGCGTTAACCCCACGTCACTCGCAGCTCTGCTGCTTGAGCGCGGTCAAATAACGCTGCGCGAGTTACTCTTGTATCACGCTGATTTGGCGGGGTCCGTCCAGCGCAACACTCTCCAGGTTCTCTGCTCCTTCCTCCCCGCCGACGAGAAGTTCAAGGCCGTTCGAGACGCACTGAACGCCGCGAGCGCTGCCTCAGATAAAGAAACTGTAGACTCGTTCGCTCAAAAGCATCGCAATTTCAGCGAACTCATCGCCAACTATCCGATACTCGCCCAGGCACTCAACCTTCAGAAACTGCTCATGGTGCTTCGCACCACGCAGCCGCGGCGATACTCCGTCGCCAGCAGCCCGCTGGTCGACCCGCACGTTGTAAAGCTCTGTGTTGGGGTAGAGGATTTGCGAGTTTCCGACCATCAGGGGCTCTGTTCGGGCTTCCTCAGTCGTGCACAAGTCGGGCATGCCGTTTGGGTTCGCCCCCGCGCGTCCCAAGAATCCTTCCATCTTCCCACAGATCCCAAAATTCCGGTCATCATGGTCGCCGCTGGCACTGGCATGTCCGCGTTCCTGGGATTCTTGGTAAATGCCAACTATTTGGCGCTTGTTTCGCTGGTCTCATCGAGCATGTACAGGAGCACCGCCGCGCGCAGGGTATCAAAGTTCAAGAGCATGGAGGCGAGGCGCCGTTCCGGTTGTTCTACGGCACCAGTTATCATGATATGCCGAGCTTGAGAAGGTAGGACCCATGCCAACCGAATTCTGCTCGGTCTGATCAAATAATTCAGAGTTTTTCAAGAGTACGTCGAAGACGGCACCACGCTGGTCGAGGCCGCATACTCGGAGGAAGACTCCCCAAGGCGCTTTGCCCAGCATATCCTCATACGCGACGGGCTGACAATTTGGAGCGATATATGCAATGGCGGGCGTGTCTACGTGTGTGGGTCTGCGGCGCGAGTAGGTCAAGGCGCGCGCCAGAGTCTCATGCACATTGCGGAACAAGTTGGCGGTATTTCTGATCCTGCAGCGTGGTTGGCGGGGCTTAAGAAGGAAGGGCGGTACAGCGAAGACGTATTTGGTTGAGTGAGAAGCACAATCATACGCGGTGGATGTTCCGGTCGATATATGAATCCCTTGTTTGTGAATATCTTTCAAAGTAATGCTAGCGTTCTAATTCCGTAGAGATCAAGAGCACACCAACTATTTGCACTTTGAATGCAAATGCGGTTAAATAATCCGAATACACTAAAGAATTCACCGTAGCTCGGCGGAAAATCGTTCCGGCGCATTGATAGCGGCGCCAGAGTTGAACAACGGCAACATTCTATTGTATCCTCGGTAACATGAATGGATCGACCTGACCATTGATCCCTAAGCTATCATGCTATTTATCTGTTCTTCAGTATTATGGACCTACATCCAATATGCGCACATCTTGTTTTGTAACCGAAGGATCACTAAGTCCGGGAACGGGAAGGTGGTTGCTCAGGAATACAAACCGAGTAACATACCAAAATTGCATGCACTGCGTATCATCTAGGGAGGTTATTCAAACAGGTTCAGCTCACGGCGCATGCTGAAAATGCATCCAATATCTTTTTTAAAAGACATTGCAATGTCATTGTTTCCGACGAAATCTCACGAAAAAAACAACAACAGGAACCCAACTACCCACTCCACGACCCGACTCCGAATCGAACGGGGAATTGTCTACGCCAGATAACACATTGGCGCATCGCAGGTGCGGACCACCCCCATCGGGTCTGTATCACCACGTTTGTGTCCACTACAGTATCTATCTAGCTTACTATAGTATCTATGTACATCTGAGGTCGTTTAGTTTATTTACTCCATGTACCTGGACACCTCGTCGGGAGTAGGTCCTAGAATATATATACATGTTTTACTTTACCACAACCAACCCGCCGTGTACCGCTGGATTATGTATGCGCGGTACCACGTACTTAAAAACTTAAGATCCCTACGCGTCTACGCCCATCCGAGTCCAACCTGTATGTAAGCATGTAGAAGCGAAGGCCGAAAACAAATAGAAAAGAAAAGAAAAAGCAGCGACCTCGCTACGACGAAGGTGAGGGAGGGGGCACATACGGCGGCGGCTGCGCGATATGCTGCTGTACCTGCGCCTCGAGCTGCGCGATCCGGTCTTCCAGCACGCGGTCGCGGGTCGTCGATGATGGAGGTACAGCACTTGATGGAGGTACAGCGCTCGAAGGTGGTGAAGACGAGGCTGCGACTGAGGCGGAGGTGGGGACGCTGGACAGTTGGGTGGTCGAAGCGGGATTGAGGGTTGGGTTCATCCATGCGGCGTCGACTGCAGGTGGAGTGCGGGTTAGTATCAGTATAGTGCAAGAAGATGATGAAGAAGAAGGATCACGCACACATCTTCTCGCTTCCCGGTGTCGCGGACCACGGCGACGGCGCCTGCTCGGTGAAGGGCTGTATGTCCGTCGGGTTTGCACGCCCTAGAACCGCTCGTGTTTGCGGAGCATCGTCTCCTTGCTGCGCGACTGGAGGAGATAATGTTCGCCGCCTACGCAAGAAGACCACTGCGATGACTATGGCTACGATGAGAGCAAGCCCGCCGACGACGCCGCCCACGATGGGCCCGATTTTGGACTTGGATTTGGATTGCGTGGACGGGGGTGACGTCCCGGACGATTGGGATGACGCGGAAGTGCCTCTGGGTGCATTCAATCCACAATTAAATCAAGGAGGAGGACAAGAAAAAGGATACACGCACGAAGGTGCTACGGTGCTCTCGTCCACCACAATGACAGCATAGTCAAACAGTCCCGTTGTTCCGTTAGTCTCCGATGCGTGTAGAATCCAAGACACGGTGTGGTTCGCAGTCGGCGCTAGCGCCGTGGCGGAGAAGAAGAGCGACTTGAAGACGAACTGTTCGGAGCCTGCGTAGTAGTGAAAGGGCGCGGCATTGCCGTCAAGTGTGAAGGAGATGTTGGCGGGGTTGGAGAGGTCGATACCGTAGATGGATACCGCGGATCCTATCGAAGATTCCCCAAAAAACGAAACAAACAAACAAGAAAGAAAGAATCAGGGTCGCAGTCGCAAGAAAACGAGTGGAGCGCGCACGCACCCTGGAAGGTGAACGACCCGGCGCTGTTGTTGACGCCGTCGTGCCACGTCTGCTGGTAGATATCCGCCGTCTGCGGCTGCGCGCTGCAATACGGACATGGCGTCGAGGGTGATCTCGCGGCCCACGCGGGGTCATCGCTCCAGGTGAAGTATGCGAGATCAGAGTCGTCGATGGTGAGGCTCTTGAAGTCGGCGAAGACGCGGGTAAAGAGTGTGAGGAGGAGGAGCCACAGCGGCGACATCGTGGAGAAAGGCAAAATGCTGCCGCGGATCAGCGGGCGTATGTGATCCGCGTTATGTATCCTGTTCCAAATGGGCTTGTGGACTCCGAGACGCAAGCATGAGAGTTCGATTCCACCACGACTGGAAAACCCAAATTCTTGTTGCGAGCCCAATTGCAATCCGCCACGAATCCAAGGACCAACCCAATTCTGGTCATTGGCCCCCACACCTCATCTCGCTCGTTTTTCAGATCAAGTAGCGATGATCATGATGAATGCGGGATCTATTGAACTAACGCCAGAAATAACCCCCGGTTCATCGGTCTATGTACTGTTGAGAAACTGAATCAGGCAGCGCACTCTGCATGCCGCTGAGCACCCGCGGCGGATTGGATGCAACGTATGGCGCTGGGTTGTCCCCTACTTTAGCGGGAGTCATGGCTAAGTGGCCACTCGCTATCTTTATGCGGACTTGGAATAGCTTGGAATCCCTCGCTGCTTTACCCAATGCCGATAGGACGCTGGTACACAAGTACCGCGGCATGCGGGTGATCCCACGCGATACATTGGAGAAATCAGACAAAAAGAGGGTGGTGCTGTTCGCGGATATCGTCCGTTTTGTTCGCGGAGAAATGTCCTCGGAGTTACTAGGACCGAATTAGGGCGGAAATACCAGCCTAAGATACAAGAATTTAGATGCAGATGGGGCGCCACTCTACTTACCATCTATCATCTCGTATCATCTACCAATAAATGCCACTCAAGAATTCTTGCCGCCACCTACCGTAACGGCTGCCACGAGTCGAAATATCAACTTCATGAAACAGGCTTGGCAGTGCATCTGTGCCAGGCAAATGCATATGGTTCATGCAGTTATTTGCGCGCCGGCCGCAGTTTCGTTTAGACCAGCGATCTGGCACTTATTTCCCCGTCTCCAGATTTACAGGAATCGTAACGTTCTTTCTCTTGGGATCAAATCCAAACTACCTGGCCATTGTCTCGCAATTGTTTTGCCTGTAGCTGTAGCCCATTTTCTGCTCTGCGTGTCACATGAACACTCCTATGCTAGTTCTGGGGTATTTCTCAGCTACCCATCGGTGTCAATTCTTTCTTGCTCGTCAGATCACTCTCACCAAAATGTGATTTATTGGGACTCGGATTCAACAGCTGATGAGCTCAAAGACTCCCGTGGCCATTGTTACTTCTCTTTCAACATGGTCTTCCAACCAGTTTGTTACATTCTGATTCCACATACAATTTTTCTGCCACTCTTTGCTACCTGTAATATTTGATGCATATCTGAAATTGATGCCCTGTATTCTTTTCGTTCGATTGAATGACACGAAAAAAATTCTAAGTACAAACCTGGACTACCGGAGCGAAGTGGAGGCTCGTCTTGTACCGAGTAATACTTACGCGGCATGCGGGCGATTACACCCGATGCATGGGAGAAATCAGAAAGAAAAAAAAAAAGAAGGGTGGTGCTGTTCGCGGATATCGTCCGTTTCTTTCCACAGCATTAGGACCGAAAAGCCAACCTGAGATACATGAATTTCGATGCATATAAGGTGCCGCTCCAGGTACCACCTGCCATCTTATATCATCTCCCAATACTTGTCACCCAAGAATCTTCGCCGCCACGTACTGTATGTAACGGCGGCACACGAGTCGAATATCAACTTCATGAAAGACACTCGGCATTGCATCTGTGCGAGGTAAATGCATATTGCTCACGTCTGAATCTAATTTACGGAAAGCAGACACACCTCGTTCGACTCGTGTCTCACCTTATACATCTTTCTTTCTTTTTTTTCGGAAGTTCCCTCTAAGATTTTCTTCAATAAGCTAGTAACTGGCTTGACGACGATAGCCACAGACATGGTTCATTGCAGTCGCGCACGAGCCCAACCTCATATTATCAGCGACTGGCTACCGGGGCACCTTAGCATTTTGGGTCCCAGGGCAAGAGACATAGTCAGTTAGATATGAACGATTCGTCCCTTGAATAAAGGTATACATCCTAGGAGTGAGTTGTCATATTTCGTCTGAATTTACATGGCGATTTCATCCGCTCGTTGAATTTATTTTCGGCGGTATCCCCAAAATAGCAATAAACGGCCTAGTTACTAAACGGTGAGTTTGTGCTCGTACTGTTCACCCCCGTACATACATAACAGTTCAAGGTACGAATACATGGCTCCATAGACCCAGACAGTACATCTGAGGCAAATGGCTACCAGTACTAGGTCCATTCCAACCCGGGCACGATATGCCTTGTGAACCAAACGAGCCTAGATCCATCCGAACATTTCCTAATCCGTACCTTCGTTCAAGTTGTCGTGTGTCAAAATTCCCACACCCCTTACCAAGAAGCTATGCTAACCCATAAGGCCAACGTGAAATACGTCGTAATGCGAACTAGAGGAGAGTGCGCGGGGGCGAACTAGGATCGAGTGCGCGGCGATCGCACTGCACAAAGCGTGACCCAGAGTGACCTCGGCGACCTGCTAGTCGTATATATAAGGGGGTGATCCCAAGGAGGACAAGCCCTCACTACAAAGCTCTCACCCATGCAGCTCCGCACTACCAGCTTCTTATTTTTTGCACTTGCGCTCAAAGTCTCTGCCATGCTACTGACAGAACAGCGTGTCCACTGCGTCACAGAGGTAAGGTCTCGCCAGATTGTGAACCTGTCGGTAGGCTGATACAGATTCAGGAATTACTCTGCGCAGACCTAGGTTACCCATGTGGCCCCGGTGTTCCCTGCTGTGGCTGGGGATTGATATGCCGTCGAGTACGTTTTCACTGCACTGCACTGTAAATTGCCCATAGGGTGACATACATATAGGGGACATGCGACACATGGAAATGAGACATTCTTATGCAAGTCCGGGTCTCTACAACGCGCGAAAGAGCAGCTGGGAGAGGATTTCCAGACGATCAGAATCACAACTTTCGTTGACCAGCCGAATTAAATATATGCGCAGGACACTTTCATCACATCTACGCTTGAACCAGTCGTTATCGTACATTTGATGACAGCCGTGTGCTGCGATCGAACGACCGTCTTCGTTTCATTGTTGGAAACGTACTTACGCCTCGGTTACCGAGTAAGGAAGTGAGCCGCACAAGCGAGTTTCGTAAACTATCAAAGGGGCGGAATGACGGGATGAACGAGAGATAAGGAATGTGAAGTAAGTAGATAAGATATACCACTCGCAGCGGAAAGACTTGGGGAGTTCTGTTATCGAAACTGATGTTGCTAGTGAGACGGAGAACCGATAGCAAGCATATTGTTATTGAGTTGAGTAACAATCGATGTATTGCTGTCCAAGCCTACTACGTCTCTGTTCACAGACTTTTCCCCTCTGTCCGAGCCTGGTTCAAGTTATCAGTGGAAATATTAGTAGTAAGAGAGAAGCGCGGTGGGCCGCGGAGCGGCGCACCACGTGAAATAATGCGTGAAAAACAAAGAGCAGGGACCAGGCGAAAAATAAATAAGTCTTGGATGATCTAAATATTAGCGCTCATCAGGTGCTCCCAGAAAGCCGAAGGTGCTTTGTGGGCGCTTCCGAAGATTTAGAGCAGATCTAGTGCGTTCCGGGCCGAACTACACTTAGTGAGCACAGATCGGCCTAGCCCAAGCCTAGCCCAGTGTAGCCCTGTGTAGCCGGTGTAGGTCGGCCCGGAACGCAGTGCTAGAGTGCCAAAAGCGGAGTTTAAAAGGTTTCTCCGCTAGTGCCGATATACCTAGAAAAACTCATTTTCGTTGTTCTGATGTTCGAAACCGACTATCATATGACCAGTTTTGCGGCTTTCAGCATCTCAAATATCTTGTAAATTGAAGTTCAACACGCGAGCGGAGCGGATGTTCGAATCTCGGCATCTTGACGGTTCGTTGTTCCTTATGTGTACATCCTATTCATGCCCCGTTATGCCAATTTCACTGGTCTACTGTCCCAAACCCACCTTCTAACGACCAGTTGGGAAGTTCTCAACATCTCAACATTTTATAAATAGAAATTGAACACACAGGCGGAGCCACCGTTTAAATCTCGACATCTCGACGGTCTTGGAGCAATTGACGGCATGTGGGGCTCAGCCAGGCAATAAAATGTCCCTAGGCAAAGATGTTCGATTCTCATATAGATGCCAGTCGCTATAGCCCAAAAAGCGCTCAGATTACAGCAATTTGCAGTACATAAGGCGTGGGCCTTTTTTTATTTTTTTATTTTTTTATTTTATTTTTGACAGTTTTGGCTAGAACAGTCGCCACAGCCTTGATTTTGATCGGATTACCTCAGGAGTAGACGCGTTGGAGTCGCACTGAAAATCCGCAGGGGATGGAGTACCGGCTTTTTTGATGTAACTACACAATGGGATTTTTTTTAAAAAAAATTACTTCCTATTCTTTCTTGCTCTACATCCATTCATGGTCTTACAGTGTTGTCTTTTCTTCCACTTCCACAGAAAGATAAAAACTATTATGAGATGAGATGGGAAGAGAAAGGAGAGGAAGGAAGGGACATAAAGGAAAGGGTTGCAGAAAAGAAAGGAAGGAAAGGAAGGAATGAAGGAAGGAGGGGAGAGAAGAGAAAGATGCGAAGGAAAGAAAAAAATATGAAGGAAGAAGAGCTGAGCTGAGATTAGACGAGATGAGACGGGATGACAGACGTGAAGAACGAAGAAAGGCAAAGATATAAAGAAAGAAGAGGTGAGGTGAGGAAACAGGAAAAGAAAGGGGCGACGAGGAAAGGGCAAGAAGCGCCGAAGAAAAGAAAAGAAGAGACGAGATGAGGAAATGATGTGAAGGAAGATGAAATGGAACAGGGATAATAGGTAAAAGGAGGATGGGGTGATAAGAGGAGGAAGGGAGGGAAGGGTGTGAAGGAAAAATGAGATGACTTAACGATGTGAAGGAAGATGAGATGAAAATGAGATAACGAGGAAAGGTTACAACGGGATGTGAACCAAGTGCCGAAGAAAATGAAAGAATAGAAAAGTACGACTGGAAAAGGAAGAAAAAAAGAGATGAGGAAACGATGTGGAACAAGAGATATGAGGAAAGAACAGAAGAGATAGCACAACAAAACTCATCTGTGGAGAAGCAAAACAAAAGAAGAACAAGAAATGACTTATGCATCTTCTCAGTCCCCAAGGCCTTCGCACTCAACGACAACGGCGCCTGCTACGCGAAGGATTGTACGTCCGCCGGGCTTGCTGCTTGTGTTTGTATTTGCGGAGCGTCTTTTTGGAACTGGAGGAGAGCGACTATGCCTGCAAAGGAAGGGTATCGCGGCAACGGAGTAGGCTGCGATGAGGGCAAGCCTGCCGAAGACGACCACCTAGGATTGGGCCGGTTCGGATTTATGCATGAAGTGTGGGGTGATGACGTCGCCGACGATTGGGACGACGCGGATCACAAACAGCAAGAAAAAGGAGACACGCACGACGGCGCTGCGGTACTCTCGTCCACCGTGATGACCGCATAATCAAACAGCCTGAAGTCCCGTTAGTCTTCATTGCGTGCGGGACCCAAGACACCATATGATTCGCAGTCGGCGATAGGGCCGTGGCGGAGGAGAAGAGTTGCTTGATGTTCGAAATTCTAGCTACACTCTGGTGCGTATCTGGCAGGGAATGAGGGATTGGATCCATCCATACCTCTATTCATATTGACACGTTGATTGCGAGCTCAGAATCTAGTGTGGAAACACAGGAAACAACCAAAACCAAAACAACAAAACCAATATTGGGCAAGATAGACTGAACCTATCTCAGACCAACACTAGAAACAATGTATGATAGATGTTTTCAATCACTTCCAAGGTAGCCGACGAGTGTCAGTCCCTAGTTTCAGAGCCTTTAAAAGATTGAAAGGGAAAGTTGATTGTTCAAATTAAAAGTCCGACAAAGTTTGTGTTATGATACGTACGAAACCGAAGATCCAAAGGATACAACTGTTTCGGACTCTCTTGATGCGATATATGATAACCAAATTTAAGAAATGTAAGAAACAGTGAGGTTTCTGTAGTTTCTTGCGTATCCCGAAGATCCGCGTCAATAAAGTTGTTGCCAAAAGTGTATAGTGTGCGTTTTGTCGGTTTCCCAACCAGTCCCAGCCAAGTCTTGAGTCCCAGAGTCCTTTCAGTCAATCCAAATCCAGTATCCCAGTCCCAATATCCAACTTCCAGTCCAATCAGTACCAATTCTCAGTCCCAGTATCTTTCCAAGTCCAATCACACATTGTTTCCGAGTCCCAAAACCAGATTCAATTCAATCACAAACTTCCAAACTCCTATTCCTTCCTAGTTGTACGAGACTCGCCCTTTACAAGTATCTAAGACTTGCAAAACTCGAATAACGTGAGGGCTTCTCGGGAGAAACTTCGCTGCCTTCCTCCCCTCTACTCTGACTACTTATACAAACGACAATATCACTATGACAATAAAGAAAATATGTAAAAGAGCCCGCTTATCCATCCTATTTCCCATGTTTCCGGAGTATTTATAAGACTACAAAGCGCCTCATTGGTTGTTGAGGTCGGAGTCGTCATTCCGGGTATGTTCCGACTGTCCTTGGTAATATTCTTGCACACGGCAACGGGATTGGTACTTGAAACCCTAATTGCCAAGTGTTTCTTAAGTTGTGGAACTTCCGTTCCTGAAGTATCCCTTGGATCAGTATAGTCGGACCTTATAGCCCTGTTCTATAGCTTCCAAATGATACCCCACTTCCTTGAGACCATTAAATGAAACTGAAAAAGATTAGAATTTACTATCCCCATTGGTATCTGCTATGGCTCTGAGATCGACGATCACAAGACCCGGCTGATATTATCTCCTTGAAATCATACCCAACATACCCGCGTACCTGGAACAAGCGGAACGATGATCCCGTTGTCACATGCAATTATGTCCAACATGATTTCCCCACTGATCCACGCTCTGATACACCCGAAACGTCAGAAATCACTTGATCCGTTGTAGGAAACGGAAGAAACTGGTGATATGACTGGTAGGTTGAGTTGTGCTACATCTTCTCCTACATGTTTCGGAGCGAGCACATGCCAGAGATACTCCTGATTCCTCAGAAGTATCATCCCATTACTCAGATGATATTGGCCTCTTTTATGGGAAGAGTTGATACATTCGATACAACAGATACATGATATACAGAATATTAAACATAAGGAAACCACAAAAACAAGTGATTTCAGTGGTGGTTCAATATCCTGCTTATCAACATGTTTCGTCTCACCAGAAACAACCCCTCGGTTGATTTACATCGGAGTATTTAGGAATGAACCAAGAACGGCTGCTAAACTACGGAAGTTGAATGCACCAGGTGGCGTTCTTCCATGCTTTATCGGGTAGTCAGAACTACTTGGTCGTGATCTTTATTCGGATGACGGAATCCCTTGCTGCTTTATCAAAAAAACACGGATAGGATGCTGCTGCATAAGTACTGAGTGATATGCGGCATGTGGGCGATCACACCTTATTCATGGGTGAAATCAGAAAAAAGGGTGGGTGATGAAATTGAGATATTGTGTTCATACTTATTCACACCCAGATTCTCTTCTGCGTCTGAGATGCGGGAACTGAGAGAGGCGTGGAGGTAGGATCCAAAGCCGCGTAGTAGGGGGAGGGCTCAGAGCGTTAAGGTGAGGACGTCGATTGCGATGGTGATCCCTGAACTTTGAGATTTCTTTGTGCTGGTGCCTGTGAGTGTGTTCTGATTTTAACTATGCTAGATATTTACTATTTTTATTTGCTTGTCCTCCGGATCTTCACGAATTATTCCTTTCGGTGTTCTGCCGCGTGCTTGGATGTAACAGTGTTTCCTTCCCCTACAACGATCTTGCAGCTGGCTGACAACCTATATAGCAGCACATTCAAGCCCTTACTATTCTTTTCTTGCTCTACTAGATGAATACACGGGTGAGAATGATAAGAAAGTGAGTCAAAGCGCCCGCAGTTAACACAGTAAACAGGTTGAGGAAATACCCGCTAAATGGGTCAGTATAACTCTAAGAATTCGTCCGAGCAACAGGTGAAAGCGGAAAAATAACTATTGAAACCCGCATATAACCCGCTTGCGACCGGCGATCTTCATCCGTTTGCTGGGACATCCGGATCAAAAATACCTGCTATACTGCTGATCTGTTGGTCGGGTGTAATAATGGGTGAAAATATTCCATTCATGCTGTCTTTTTTTTTCCACTTCCGCGGAAAGATAAAACTATTAGCATCAGCTAAGTATTCCCAGTTTATATGCGGGAGTCATTTGAATGAAGTGGAATTAAGTCACTAAATGGCAAGGAAAATAGAATGTTTGGCGAATAGGAGCGCAAAAAGTCCATGAAAAATACTGAGTTATCGCCTCTCACTGGGGCAGGCATGAAGAATCAGGAACAAAAAATATCAAAAGGTCGTGAACATTTGAAAAGGGATGGGACATACTGCAGAATATGGCTTATGACCAGTACGGGTTAATACCAAGGAGACTGTATATATCCTCCCTCTTCTCCGATTGTCTCTCTGCTATCTGCTTCTCCCAGAAGGCGATGGTTTGTGTAGGAGGTACAGGAAACTTCTATGACAGATGATCAGTATCATGCTATAATGGGTTAGCAATTTCTCCACCATAAGCCATTCTACGATGGAAGGGATGTCCACTGGGCTGATAGTGTAATGGAGGTTGTGGCGTTCGAGAGACTGCACTTCGGAAAGTAGGGTTGGATTCGGGCCGCATTGACGTAGGACTTTCCGCAGGAAGTATCTGTGGAATTGTGAATGGGTATGTCTCGCGGGGAAGGATATCTCACCTATCCATGTAGTCCACTGCCCCACGGGCAAACTCTTTGGCCTGATGAATTAAGAGCAGCGCCACTTCCTCTGCAGTAGTCTTAGGGTCACAATGTAATACCCCTGCTCGAATAGGATCCGCTAGGAAATCCTGAGGGGCATCACCCGCGGGGAAGGGCAGATGGACGAGGTCACGAAGTTGCAGGAATGGACGGAAAACTTCGTAAGTCATGTTGCAGAGGTCGATGATGGCCCAGTAATTGCCCACGACTCTCAGAGCTCTGACCACGAACAGAAGTTCCGGGTGCTGGGTGAAGATCTCGCTATAGATCCAGTCAAATTGTAAGGAGGGGGCTCCTGAGTTTGGCAAGGGGCGATTCCCGTTTTGTACGATCGCCCCAATGAAAGAGTGATCCTCCCAGAGCTGGACCAAATCCAATGGATAAGGTGAATCCCTCTGAGGTCTTTGAGATTAAACTAGGCTGAAGGTTGAAAGGCGGCTCACCTGCGGCCACCCCTCACAACTGACCTGTAGGAAGAGCGATTGTTGAAAGTGTTGATTCCGGAGAAGTGCGATCAAGGATTCAGACGGTGGTGTATCCGATAGGAGCTGAGGCAATTCTTGAATCAAGACCCTTCAAGGGGGATTAGGTTGGTTGAAGTTGTATATCATTCAGTGTATCATACCTGTACAGGTCCCTGGCAGAGATTGTAAGTGGGGGTGACGATAGCAATCGGATTATGTTATGAAGGTGGTCTGTGGTGAGCCATGGCATCGAGACACACCACTTCCCAGAGCGCCGTTCATCGTCAAGATAGTCAGCAAATGATGCATGTAGAAAGGTCACCGAATCGCGAGGATCCGGGAGAGCGCGTATGGGAGGCACCTCAACCAACGAGTGTAGACCTCGGAAAGCAAGGCGGGACGTTCCTCGAGGCTGGTTCAAGAGCATATCAATATCTTCTGGGACTATGAGCATCCTGGGGGTTTCTCGCCAAACTGCGTGGAGAATGTGTAGCACATATGGTGACAATGGTGAAAGGATCTGGGTATACAGATCATCCAGCGGAGCGGTGCTGTTTGGATCCAAACGAAAAACGGAATCTAATCCAGAAATTGGATGAGAATATTCGTCGTCCACGAACCAGACGACAGTAGCCGCATAAATGAAAATCCCAGAAGACTTGCGAACCAGATGCTCCAGTGCTTTCTGGCCTGGCCACACAGCTCCCAGGTCAATCCCTCTTGCTTTGTGTTCCAAATGAATTCGCGAGAACTCATCTCGAAGGTAAGTTCTGATGTCGTCGTATGCAAACTCGTCGGCAGAGAGCTCGGACTGCTGACAAATTCCGAATACATCATCTGCGTCCAGGACTTCGCGGAGGTGTGGTTCAGGGCGACTGGCTATCAGGATGCGTACGGGTAGCCGACCAGCGCGGATCGCCTGGATGAAGAGCCGGAGGATCTCTTGCTGAATTTTATTACCCTCGCATTCATCAAGACCATCGAGGACAATTATCGGCAGGAATTGCAGTGTGGGTGCATGATTGAAGGGATCTACAAGCAGCTTTTCAAATTGAACTGCCATAGACCGTCCGATAACTAGTTTATCGTTGTCCACTGACTGCTGGATTGGGAGCCGGAACTCAGATACGGAGGTCGCCAGCTGGTAGGCAACCGTTGCGAACAGCTTCTGCCAAGTTCCGCGGTTTGTGTGTCCCCGACGGAAAAAGAACGACGCTCCGAGCCGGCCCTGGTGAGCACACTCGCCAGCAAACATTTGCGCAATAGCCGATTTTCCCGCCCCTGCAGAACCATTGAGCCATAAAAGGCTACTTTCGGGGTTCGTATCAAGAGCCCATGCTCTCAGCTCATCCAGTATGGCAGTGCGTGTTCCTGGGTGGCAGGCGGGCTCTGGAAATCGTTCTCCCGAGTTATGCAATGCCTCAATCGCGACGTAGTGATAAAGGATGTCGATGCCTGTTTTGCGTACATTTGCTGAACAAAAAATATAACCCGGAAGTAGCAGGGTAGCGTACCTGATTCGCCGTACGAGGTCACGCTGACCTGCGTCATGTCGCCACCGACACTATTGAAAGTCGTGGCATGCGCGCGCGCTCCGTCGATCTCCTCAAAGAGTGTATGGGTGTAATTCCCCGGATATGAGGTGAGGTCGCCATACGGCGCGGGTATATCTAGGGAGGCGATCGAGTGGGTCGCGGGGTTTTGTTGTAATTCATGATTCTCAACCGAGTGACGATGGTTAGCAATGGCTTTATAACTGTCAGGTTTTGAAGCTTTGCACGACTAGAAACTAGCTGGATACACACCGTAAGGGCTGCCTGAATCTGGTCCTTGTGTCGGTGTTCTAAGCGATCCGAAGGCGCCGATACGTTCGCAGGGTATACCTGAAACTACAAGTGTGCAGTTAGCAGATTCCACTCAAGAGTTGCTGGGGACGCACACGGAACGCTCGGTGCACCCTCCATTAGGGCCCTGTTTATAATTCCTGAGCGCATTATAAACAGTTTTTTATTCTGTGTTTGTAAACAGGGTGTTTATAAACCGGTTTATAAACACTCACGCCAATGGGCCAAAAAACAAGACTTCTCACAGGTTTTGGCAGTTCTTTTCCCGGCTGCTGGCAACTTCAGGCTCAAAATACAGCGAAAAATCCCTTCTTCATGGCTTCATGCCGGAATAACTCAGAGCGATCAACCAATGCTGAGCGTCGGCTATTTCTTGGCCCTATTCGGAACAGTTTCAGGTCAGTGTGCTCATCCAGAGGTCGGAGGCAATCAGTGAAACATATTTCAACCAGCTCATGCTAGCTCAGACCCCCGGTTCATACTTAAGATTGAGCCTTGAGGCCCTCCAAGGCACTGCCACAGGGAATTAAAAACCGGGCGTTCTGGCTAGGGGATATAAAAACTGGTTTATAATCAGCTGTTTATAAACATATTTATAAACAGGGATTAAAAACAGGGCCCTACCCTCCATTGATTGCTGACGCACCGGTCCAGCCACAAGTACAGGATTCGAGCTAATGACCAGGGACATGTTCCCTGAGACATTGTTGAAGGTTCCCCCACTGATTTGGGTTCCGTTGAGGGAGAAGGACATGGTGGAAGAGGACAGGAGACAAATGCTGTGCGTGGGCGCTTATGTGAAGGCAGTGCGGCGACAGGTGCAATAGAGGCAACATCCCGCTGCCATACAGCTTAGTCCACGAAAGCTGTGTAAGAAGCTGACACCAGTACGTGAGCGATTCCGCTGTTGACGGGCAACATACAGCTCAGTCCACGAAAGCTGTGTAGGAAGCTGACACGACTATGCGAACTAATGCGATGTTGACGGCCGACAAATAAGGTACGAGTTCCTACGTTGAAGTGTCTGTCTACGGGAGACAAGTTGACGGCACTGTCCCTCGGATTTAATCTTAGAAACTGACACAAATATTGAGAGAAAGACAAACATCGAACTCTCGTATTTCAGTTGGCGAAGAAACAACACGGCAAAAAGCAGATGATCGCGAGTTTGCCAGAAAGTGAGTACATCGAAGATATTCCGAAATTAAATACAGAGGAACGGAAGTATTTACTTCCAGTGTTGTAAGTCTCGGCAATTGAAATGTACGGGACCGATAGCGTCGATCTGGTCAGCGCTGAGATCAGAGCAGCGCAATGCCGGGGCCGCGTATCTGAAATTGTAGCTACACTCCGGTGCACATCCGGCAGGCATGGGTCATGGCAAATGCCGTGAGGACAAGTTTGTCCCAGATGTGGGAGGCACCGCCGTAGAAATTCTCTCTCAGCAAATGAATGTGATTCAATACCGGAAGACCCGAAAACTTGCTTGCGTACACGATTACTGTCGTCGGACCATCCGTCCGTGAAGAAGTTCAGGGTAGGGACAGTGTGGGTGCGGAGTGGTGAAGGAGGGTGCGAAGATGATAATCAGCGACGAGGCGAGTGTGGTACAGGTTATTACAAGGGTGGCCTGGAATTTTACATTCATACGCGGGAATGTCACGAGCGATGGTTCGCCGACGAAGGGGTCGATATCGAGCACTATCGATATAGTATTAGCGGCGAAAACGAGGGTCGTAGTCAGGATCACGCACACGGAAGAGGCTGCCGGCGCATTACACTGAAATAAAATAGAATCCCCCTGCGCTGCGCGCATCCATCGTCCTCCTTCTCCCATTCCTGCGTCTTGGTCAAGTCCCAGAACCCATCCCGCGGCGTACCGCTACTTGAATTTTGAATATCGAGTGAAGGCCAAAAGAACAGTGGCTGCTCGCTATGGCGAAGGTGGTGCAACATACGGCGGCGGCTGCGCGTGCACCACGAGCGCCTCAAGCTGCGCGATGCGTGCCTCTGAGGCGCTCGTCGCCGATACTGCTCCGTCTCCCACCCTTGAGGAAGGCGGTACAACGCGTGATGCACTTGCACTCGGAGGCGGGGCGACCGATACTGAAGGAGCGGCGGAGGCGGAGGCGGAGGCGGAGGCGGAGGCGGAGGCGGAGATGCTGGAGAGGTCCGTGATCGAAGGCGCCGTGGCCGAGGTGAGCAGGGGTGGGGGTGGGGTGGGGTTAGTATGTGAAGGAAGGGAAGAGATGAGGAGGGGGAGGGATGACTGGGATGGCGTGTGGAGGAAAGGGAAGGAAGACGAGGAAAGAAGGGAAGGGACGAGGAGGAAAGGATGAGGAAGGATAGCAGTCCATGGAGAAGCGAAAGAAGAAGAAACCACGCACGCATCTTATCACTCCCCGGCGTCGCACTCAACGGCGACGGTGCCTGCTCCGTGAAGGGTTGTACTACATCCATGTAGCGCACTGCCTGTATTTGCGTTCGAGGGGCGTCACCTCCTTTACTTGCATTTTCCCTGCACCGGAGTCCGGCGCCTGCGCCTGCGCAGGAAGACCACTGCGACGACGAGGGCTGCGACGATAGCGAGCCCGCCGATGTCGCCCCCTACGATTGGCCAGGTTTTGGATTTATGCGTGGAGGAAGTCGGTGACGACGCGGACCATTGGGACGACGCGGAGGTACCTCTGAATTCACAATCAGCACTTCAATGAAAGAGTACAAGAAAAACGGATCCGCGCACGACGGCGCTACGGTGCTCGCATCCACTGTAATAACCCCATAGTCAAACAGGCCCGTAGTCCCGTCCGTGTTTTCGTTGCGTGAAGGACCCAGGACACGGTGTTGTTCGCACTTAGCGGCCGAGCCGTGGCGGAGAAGAGCTGCTTAAAGACAAATTACTCGGAGCCGGCGTAGTAGTGGAACGGCGCGGAACTGCCGTCGAGTGCGAAGGAGATGTTGGCGGGTTGGAGAGGTCGATGCCGTATGTAAACCGCGGATCCTAACCCGCAAAAAATTATTCAGACGTGGCTTCGCGAGAAAAGAATGGGGACACGCACCCAGGAAGGTGAGCGACCACACACCATGGAAGTTGTTGACGCCGTCATGCCACGTCTGCTCGTATCTGCGGCTGCCCGCTGCAATACAGACACGTCGTCGAGGGTGATATCGCGGCCCACGCTGGTCCTCGCTCTAGCTGAAGTAAGTGAGGTCCGAGTCGTCGACGATGAGGTTCTTGAGCTCAGCGAGGACGCGGGTAAAGAGCGGGAGGAGGAGCGGCGACATGGTGGAGAAAGGCAAAATGCTGCCGCCGATCAGCGGGCATGTTGATCCGCGTGATCACATCCAAATGGGCTTGTGCACTAGTTGCAAAAGCGCAAAACGGAAGCAGAAGAATTCGATTCCCCGAGGCGGATTGCGATTGCATCAAGAATGAACAAAATCGGGATTATGCGACCTAATCACGATCCGCCACGAAATCAATCCTATTCTGGCTACTGGCACGCTAGTGCGATTACGCTTTATGGATCTCGCTCAATTGTCTACATAGATCACGTTGAGATCCAGACCTACGATGATCATGAATAAGAGAGTGGACCCATCCATACATTTATTAATGCTGAAGCACGTCTCGTCTCACCAGAAATAACCCCTCCGTTGGTTTCATCGCAGTATTTAGGGACACTGAACCAAGAGTAGCTGCTAAACTCCAGAAGTTAAATGCACCATCTGGTGCTCTTTCCTGCTTTATCGGGAAGTCACAACTACTTGGTCGTGATCTTTATTCGGAGGACGGAATCCCTTGCTGCTTTATCAAAAAATCACGGATAGGACGCTGGTACATATATACCGAGTGATATGCCGCATGCGGCGGGCGATCATACTTGATTCAAGGGCGAAATCGGGGGGATGCTGTTTGTGCGTGATGAAATCGAGATATAGCGTCCATACTTATTCACGCCCAGATTCTCTTCTGCGTCTGAGATGCGGGAGCTGAGGGAAGGCGCAAGCGGCGTGGAGGTAGGATCCAAAGCCACGCAGTAGGGGGAGGGCTCAGAGCGTTAAGGTGATGACTTCGATTGCGATGGTGATCCTTGAGCTTTAAGCCTTCTTTGTGCTGGAGCCTGTGAGTCTGTTCTGATTGTAACTATGCTAGATATTTACTGTTTTTATTCACTTGTTCTCCATTTCAGAAAGGATTCCTTTCGCTGTTCTGCCGCGTGCTTCGACGTAACAGTGTGTTTCCTTCCTCTGCGACGATCTTGCAGCTGGCTGACAACTCATATAGAAGCAAATTTCAGCCCTTCCTATTATTTTCTTGCTCTCTATGTTGCACTAGATAGTTTTTATATACTTCTGTCTATGAATACACGGGTGAAAATGATAAAAAAGTGGGTGAAAAGTGCCCGCAGTTAACTCACTAAACGGGTTGAGGAAATACCCGTTAAACGGGTTAATATAACTCTAACAAGTCGTCCGAGCAACGGGCGAAAGCGGAAGAATAACTATTGAATTTCACCTGGATATAAGCCGCTTACGACCGGCGATCTTCACCCATTTGCTGGGACGTCCGGGTGAGAAATATCTGCTATACGGGTGGTCTTCATCTGTTGGCCGGTTGTAATAGCAGCTGAAAATAATCCATTCATGGTCTTATAGTGTTGTCTTGTCTTCCACTTCTGCGGAAAGATAAAACTATTAGCATCAGCTGTTCCCCGTTTATATACGGGAGTCATTTGAAATGAAGTGGAATCAAGTCACTAAATGGCAAGGAAAATAGTACATTGGGCAAATAGGAGCACAAAAAGGCCATGAAGAATACTGAGCTATCGCCTCTCACGGGGGCAGGCATGAAGAACCAGGAACAAAAGAGTATCAAAAGTTGGCGAAAATTCCTCGAAATGGTGTGGGACATGCTGCAGAAAATGGCTTATGACCAGTATGGGTTAATACCGAGGAGCCCATATATATCCTCCTCCTCCTCTGATTGTCTCTCTGCTCTCTGCTTCTCCCAGAAGGCGATGGTTTGTGTAGGAGGTACAGGAAACTTCTATGACAGATGATCAGTATCATGCTATGCTGGGTTAGCAATGTTCTCCACCATAAGCCATTCTACAATGGAAGGGATGTACGTCGGTCTGATAGTGTAATGGAGGTTGTGGTGTTCGAGAGATTGAAATTCGCGGAGTAGGGTTGGATTCGGGCTGCATCGAGGGAGGACATCCCGCAGGAAGTCTCTGTAGAATTGTGAATGAGGATGTCTCGTGGGAAGGATATCTCACATATGCATCCAGTCCACTGCCCCACGTGCGAACTCTTTGGCCTGATGAATGAAGAGAAGCGCCATTTCCTCTGCGATAGTTTGGGGGTAACAATATAATACCCCTGCTCGAATAGGATCCGCTAGAAAATCCCGAGGGGCATCACCCATGGGGAAGGGCGGATTCACGAAGTCACGAAGTTGCAAGAATGGACGTAAAACTTCGCAAGTCATGTTGGAGAGGTCGATGATCTCCCAGTAACTGCCAGTGATGCTCAGAGTTCTGACCACGAACCGAAGTTCGGGGTGCTGGTTGAAGATCTCGCTATAGATCCGGTCAAATTGTAACGAGGGGGCTCCTGAGTTTAGCACGGGGCGATTACTGTTTTTTACGATCGCCCCAATGAAAGAGTGATCCTCCCAGAGCTGGACCAAATCTAATGGATACGGCGAATCCCTCTGGGGGCTGTTGGAATTAAACCCGGCTTAAGGATGAAAGGCAGCTCACCTGCGGCCACTGCAGATGACCGACCGTTAAGAAGAGCCATCGTTGGAAGTGCTGATTGCGCAGAAGTGCGATCAAGGATTCGGACAGTGGCGTATCCGATAGGAGCTGAGGCAATTCTCCAATCAAGTCGCTTCGATAGGGATTAGGTTCGTCGAAGTTGTATATCATTCACCGTATCATACCTGTACAGGCCCCTGGCATGGGTTGTGGGTGGGGGCGACGATAGCAATCGGATTATGTTATGAAGATAGTCTGTGGCGAGCCACGGCATCGAGACACACCACTTCCCAGAGCGCCGTTCATCGCCAAGATAATCAGCAAATGATGCATGCAGAAAGGTCACCGAACAGTAGCGATCCAGGAGAGCGCGCATGGGAGGCACCTTAACCAACGAGTGCAGACCTCGGAAAGCAAGGCGGGATGTTCCTCGAGGCTGGTTCAGGATCATATCAATCTCTTCTGGGTCTATAGACTCGACCCCCCCGACGGTTCTTCGCCAAACTGGGTGGAGAATTTGTTGCACATATGGTGGCAAGGGTGAAAGGATCTGGGTGTACAGATCATCCAGTGGAGCGGTGCTGTTTGGATCCAGACGAAAAACAGAATCTAATCGCGATATTGGATGAGAATATTCGTCGTCCACAAATCGGACAATAGTAGCTGCGTAAATGAAAATCCCGGACGATTTGCGAACCAGATGCTCCAGTGCTTCCTTGCCTAGCCACCCAGCTCCCAGCTCGATTCCTCTTGCTTTGTATTCCGAATGAATCCTCGAGAACTCATCTCGAAGGTAAGTTCTGATGTCGTTGTATGCAGACTGGTCGGCAGAGAGCTCGGAATGCCGACAAATTCCGAATGCATCATCTGCTTCCAGGACTTCGCGGAGGTGTGGTTCGGGCCGACTGGCGATCAGGATGCGTATGGGTAGCCGACCACCGCGGATCGCTTGTATGAAGAGCCAGAGGATCTCTTGCTGGATTTTATTACCCTCACATTCATCGAGACCATCGAGGACGATTATCGGCAGGAATTGCGGTGTGGGTGCGTGATTAAAGGGATCTACCAGCAGCTTCTGAAATTGAACTGCCATGGCCCGTCCGACAACTAGTTTATCGTTGTCCACTGCCTGCTGGACTGGGAGACGGAACTCAGAGATGGAAGTCGCCAGCTGGTAGGCAATTGTTGTGAACAGCTGATGCCAAGTTCCGCGGTTCGCATGTCCCCGCCGGAAAAAAAACGACGCTCCGAGTCGGCCCTGCTGAGCGCACTCGCCAGCGAACATCTGGGCAATAGCCGATTTTCCCGCCCCAGCAGAACCATTGAGCCATAAAAGGCTACTTTCGACGTTTGTATCGAGAGCCCAGGCTCTTAGCTCATCCAGTACGGCAGTGCGTGTCCCTGGGTGGCAGGCGGGCTCTGGGAATCGTTCTCCCGAGTTGTGCAACGCTCCAATCGCGACGTAGCGATAAAGGATGTCGATGCCTGTTTGCATACATTCACTCAACAAACATATAACCAGGAAACAGCAGAGCAGCGTACCTGATTCTCCGTACGAGGTCACGCTGACCTGCGTCATGTCACCGCCGACACTGTTGAAAGTCGTGGCATGCGCACGCGCTCCGCCAATCTCCTCAAAGGGTGCATGCACATAATCCCCCCGATATGGTGCGAGGTTGCTATACGGCGCGAGTATCTCTCTGGAGGTGACCGAGTACGTAACGGGATTTTGTGGTAATTCATGATTCTCAATCGAGTGGTGATGGTTAGGACTACCTTCGTGATTGTCAAGCTTTGCACGACTAGAAAATAGCCGGATACACACCGTAAGGTCTGCCTGAATCTCGTCCTTGTCTCGGTGTTCTATGCGGTCCGACGGCCCCGATACGCCGTAGGGTATACCTGAAACTACAAGTGTGAAGTTAGCAGATTTCCGAAACGCTCGACTCAAGAGTTGCTGGAGACGCACGCGAAAAGTCTGGTGCACCCTCCATTGATCGCTGACCCGCCGGTCCGACCACAGGTACAGGATTCGAGTTGATGAGCAGGGACATGTTCCCGGACACATTGTTGAAGGTTCCCCCACTGATTTGGGTTCCGTTGAGGGAGAAGGACATGGTGGAAGAGGACAGGATGCAAAAGCTGTGCGTGGGCAATTCTTGTGCGCTCATGTGCAGGTAGTGCGGCGACAGGTATAATGAAGGCGACAGCAACCATACAGCTTAGCCCGCGGAAGCTGTGTAAGAAGCAGACCCGAGTACGGGAGCTATTCCGTTGTTGACGGCCAACATACAGCTTAGTCCGCAAAAGCTCTGTAAGTACGCGAGCTAATGCAGTTGACGGCTCAACAAACAAGGTACAAGTTTCTACGTTGAAGCGACTGTCTACGAGAGACTATTTGACGGCACTGTCCCTCGGATTTAATCTTAGAAACCAAATACTTTATTAGCTCATCTTAAGTTCGGGGTGATTTTACCGCCACAGGGACTTAAGATCTACTACAACTCAAGTTCTGTAATGCAATATCTGAAGTTTCTTAATGTAGCCTACTACATGCTATGTCACATTTTTTCAAGAGGTCAACACAAACTTAAAGTAGGTGCAAGGATCATTTCAAACTTGAGTTTGTACCATGATCTTAAGTTGTCCCTGACTTGAGTTCGCACTTGATTCAAGTTCTGGCTTGGGGTTCTGGCTTGAAAAATAGTAAGTCCAACTGCAGGGTCACTTCGAGCTGAAGTTCGCACCGTGATCTCAGTCATGCCTTGATCTCAAGTTGCGCTTGACTTAAGTCGTGAAGTTGTGCTTGACTTAAGTTCTGGCGTGGGTGTGCTGGCTTGAAATTTGGGAGTCCAGCCAAAAACAGAGAGTGCAGTTGGTGGTAGGCAGTGCAAGAAATCTATATATAATACTGGTTAACTGTTATATATGTTCAAGTCTCAACGGAAACTCACCCTATCATAAACTGTGTATTGTGCCACCGACTGGTTACTCCAAGAGAACCAGAGCCCGGAGTGCCAGGGTGGCTGGGTAGCACACAATACTACTTGGCATTCAAGTTGGCGATGGGGGTTGAGTCCTTCTGTAGTTGTTCCAGAGACAGAAGAAGGGTGGTGGTGAGTGAAGTTGTGGTAAGAGTCGAGACGCGTTGTTTGGCACTGCTTGTGACTTTAGATCCATTGTCCCACCAATCAACCTGACTTGGCTCTTCCATCGACCACCATCATGACCCCATGTCTGGTCCGTTCCTCCCACCATCCCGTACATGGCGCCCACCCACTGCCCAGCATGACCCACACCTCATGCTCTGCCTCGCTCTGCTCCGGGCTCCTCGAGAACGAGGTCCATACACAGTCTGCCCCTCCCTCCTGTCCTATCCTGCCAATGCCACCTCTGAGCTGATATATGCCTTGGCCTTGACAGCGCGACCTCGAGTTGGCGGAGATCGATGGCGGGTAGCAGAAGCTCGACGGGCTCTCGGGTGATGAGGAGAGCGATCTGTCCTAATGAGTGTGAGTCTTTTTCTTTGTATCTCTCTCCTGCCATCCATCCTTGTGACCTACCTCATCCCTCCTTCGCCACGCCTCCTCCTCGTCCTCTCTCCCTCTCGTGCACCAAGCCGACCTCTCCCCCAGGCCGGCTCGTATGTATATCTTTATATTAATGCAACTTAAGTTGTGGAAGAACTGAAGTTGGGCGGTGGGACTTGAGTTCGCGGTGAGGGAGCGCCAGGGGTGTCCCAGGATGTAAGGTGCAACTTAAGTTCCACGGAAACTTAAGTTCCACGGAAACTTAAGTGTCACTGGCGGTAAAATCACCCAGAACTTAAGTGGGGCTTGTCCTATTTCATTAGAAACTGATGCAGACATTGAGAGAAAGATAAACATCTAGTTCTCATATTCGAGTTGGCGAAGAAACAACAAAGCAAAAAGCAGATAGGATGATCGTGAGTTGGCCAGAAGCAGATCAGGAGAGGATAATCCGAACTTAAAGACAGGAACGGAAACATTTACTTCGAGTGTGGTAAGTCTCGGCAATTGAAATGTATGGGACCGATAGCGTCGATCTGGTCAGCGGTGAGATCAGAGCAGCGCAGTGCCGGGACCGCGTAGCTGAAATTGTAGCAACATTCCGATGCACATCCAGCAGGCACGGGCCAGCCCACGTGGTCGGCAGATGTGAGTGTGGTGAAGATAACTTTGTCCCAGGTGTCGGAGGTACCGCCGTAGAAATTCTCTCTGCAAATCAACATGGTTCAATAACGAAAGACCGGAAAACTTGCGTGCGCACACGATTTTCATGTCTTCGAACCATCCGTCCGTCGATAAGTTCAAGGTAGGGACAGCTTGGCGTGTGGTAAGGGAGGGTCCGAAGTTGTAATCAGCGGCAAGGCGAGTGTGGTACAGGTTATTACAAGGGTGGCGGGGGCCTGGAATATCAAATTCATGCGCGGGAATGTTACGAGCGATGGTTCGCCGACGAGGTGGTCGATATCGGGCACTACGGATTTTATATTAGCGGCCAAAAAAAAACAAGGGTCGTAGTCAGAAGTGGCCGCCAGCGCATTACACTAAAATAAAATAAAATACCCGCGCGCCGTGCGCATTCATCTTCCTCCTCCTCCTAACCCTACTCCTACCTCCGAGTTAAGTCCCCGAACCGTACCGCTGGATTATGTACTTGAATATCGAGCGAAGGCCTAAAAAAACCAGCTACCTGCTACGGAGAGGGAGGCGCCACATACGGCGGCGGTTGCGCGATGTGCTGCTGCACCTGCGCCTCGAGTTGCGCGATGCGGTCTTCCAGCACGATTTCGCGCTCGGTGTCGCGGGTCGTCGACGATGGAGGGACAGCGCTCGAAGGCGGTGCGGACGATTCGGAGAGGTCGGTGGTCGAGGTGGAGGGGATTGAGGTGGTGGCGGGGAGGGAAAGGGCGGGGTTCATCCACGCGGCATCGACTAGGATGCGAGTTAGTATACGAGGAAAAGATGTGAAGGAAGGAGAGATTAGATAAGATGAAGAGGAGGAATGATTGGATTGGGATGGAAAAACTCGCGTGTGGAGGGGAGGATAGTACTCAGAAGAGCCAAAAAGAAGAATCACGCACTGATCTTCTCGCTCCCCGGCGTCGCAGACAACGGTGACGGCGCTTGCTCCGTGAAGGGCTGTAGGCCCGTCGGGCGTGCTCGCCCAGGGGCCTCTCGTATTTGTGGAGCGTCTCCATGCGGCGCAACTGGAGGAGATGATGTCCGTCGCCTACGCAGGAAGACCACTGCGATGCCGATGGCTACGATGAGGGCAACCCCGCCGATTAGGCCGCCCAAGAATGGCCCGGTTTTGGACTGTGATTTTGACTGTGTGAACGGGGGTGACGTCCCAGACGATTGGGATGATGCAGAGGTACCTCTGGGCGCATCCAATATATAATCAGAGCAAGGAAGGAGCACAAGAAAAGGATACACGCACGACGGCGCTGCGGTACTCTCGTCCATCGTGATGACGGCATAATCAAACAGCCCCGTTGTCCCGTTAGTCTTCGTTGCGTGCAGGACCCAGGACACAGTATGGTTCGCAGTCGGCGGCAGAGCCGTGGCGGAGAAGAAGAGCGACTTGAAGACGAGTTGTTCGGAGCCCGCGTAGTAGTGGAAAGGCGCGGCATTGCCGTCAAGTGTAGTAGTGAAAGGGCGGGGCATTGTCGGCAAGTGTGAAGGTGATGTTGGCGGGGTTGGAGAGGTGGATGCCGTAGATGTATACCGCGGATCCTAACAAGAAATCAATCAGACTTAGATTCGCAAGAAAGGGATGGGGGCACGCACCTTGGAAGGTGAATGACCCGGCGCTGTTGTGGTGCCGTCATGCCACGTCTACTGGTAGATGTCCACCGTCTGCGGCTGCGTCGAGCAGTACAGGCACGGCGTCGTAGGTGATATCGCGGCCCAGGGCAGCGTGGGCATCAGGGCGTCCCCCGGGTCCTCGGTCCAGGTAAAATGCGTGAGATCAGAGTCGTCGTGAGATTCGTGAGGGCAGCAAGAGAGGGGGTAAGTGGTGTGAGGAGGAGACACAGCGGCGACATTGAGGGGAAATGCTGCCGCCGGCGGGAGCAACTTGAAAGTGAGGGACATCTGAGCGTGCACTGAGAGTATTTGCACCCACATCCGACCAAACATCAAAGCTGGAGTCTCGTTAAGTCAGGGAATTTATCATTAGGGCATGGCAGAGGAAGAGGGTGGTGGCGATGCACCCACGCATTATCAAACACCCGGATCGACTGATCCGACCACTTGCTGCTTTGCATGCGGCCACCATGAGGCCTTTGCCTTCTACACTCACCATGCAAGCATCCAGCGCTACAAGCGAGCGGTAAGGTTCCTGCCCAGTTGTTGGATATGTCCAATGACCATTTCACTGTCCAATTCTCAGGTTGCGACTATCTTGTAGGTGATATCACGTGGAAATTACAACAACTGAATTGAAGCTCGATGCAGCGATTCGTGTATTGTGTCCGAAGCCAATCAAGCTTCTGATATTGCTGAAGGTTCTCCCATCGCAAGGGAAGGCCAAACAAACTATTGAAAGCAGAATGAAGGAAGCCGCGCGGGAATGGTCCCCAGATATTTCACCCTGGTAAAAGTGCATCTGCCGGGACGGTGCATCTACATCGCTGACATCGGTTAAATTTCCTCCAGCGTGCTGGAGAGCGACGATGACCTGTTGGTGCTCGTGAGCCAACACCGCCCGGTGGTGTGCAACAAGAAACTACTGGAACAAACAATTACGTTTTCCATGTTGCGTGAAAAATGTTCAGAGCCGAACACTTCGACTGGTGGGCGGCTTCACTTTCGATGTTTGTTTTCCGCTCATCCTGGTTGGCAGTGTATCCGATTTATCCTGGAAACGGCATCACTATCAGTGCTCAACTAACGGCGGTGAGTGTCGGAAGAATTCGCAAGACCGTCTCAATAAACCGCCGGATGGACCCTAAGGAGACCTCTGTGTCGGATAGGCCCGAGCCCCATACCGATCCAGAACCACAGGCGGTGCGTTTCTACGATATCAGCGAGGCCGGATCGTTGAATAAATCGCCGCAAGGGCCCCGAGGACACTTCTGTACCAGATGAGGCAGGTACCACAGACTCGCAGGTGAGCTTGTACAACATTACCAAGACCTGCTCTCTGAGTAATTCGCCAGGTGAATGAAGACGAGCCAGATAGCACAAAATTACCCCTCGTGCGCTTCGTACATAATAACTGGACTAACTCTCTAAATAAATCACCAGAAGGATTCTGAGGAGACAGCTGTGTCGGCTGAGCCACCTATCGATCCAGTATCACCGCCGGTGAGTTTCTACCATATCGGCGAGGACCAATTCAATGAATAAATCGCCAGGTAGGCGACGGGGAGTCGCACAGCACAGAGTCACCGGCGGTGAGCTTCACATCCATTAGCAAGATCGAACTTGCGAATAATTCGCCAGACGGACGCAGAGAGGGAAACCCCTGCGTCGGATGAGTCACATATTGGAGAATCACCAGCGGTGAGCGTCAGAAATATGAGCAAAACCGAATCGCTGAATAGATCGTCGCAAGGGCTCAATGGCGGCCGTTGCGTTAGAAGCGGAGGTGGGTTTACACAATATTAGCCGGACAACTCGCTGACTAACTCGCCAGGCGGACGAAGAGAAGCCTTTATTATTGGATGAGCCAGGTATCACAGAAGTGCAGGCGGTGAGCTTTGAAAGAAATTATCAGGAGCAGATCCCTGAATGAATGGCCAGGTGGTCCCAAATGTACCCCCTGCTTTTGATCAACCAGGTAAGAGGGTCTTGTCCGCTCCTATTTGTGGTCGCCGACTTCGTTTCCCTGCAGGAATATCAAGGGATGATGTTATATCCAACCTATCAGCTGCCTTGGAAATCGTACAACAGGTCGGAATTATCTTACAAGTAGCTCCCCTGGTCGGGCCGATTGGGAAGATTCTCTCCGAGTTTGTGAAGGCATACAAGGTGGGCGGTCTATGATTGCTAGTAGAGAAGTCTTATCGTCCGTTGCAGGAGGTCAAGGACATTTCTAGCAAACGTGACGCGATTGTCGATAAGATTGCTAATCTCTGCTGCGACATTGGCAAAGCAATCCTTCGGCTGAAGGAGGGCGACCTGACTGCTCAGATTGGTCGTCTCGACTCGGATGTGAAAGCATACAAGAAGTGAGTGCTCACAATCCTGGTTCTGTGATTTCTCAGTCAGGTGTGTGGCAGGTTGTTAGAAAGCGCACAACAGAGCATCCTTACGTTCGATGGTCGCAACTGGTTCACAAGTGTTTTCAACCGCGATGGACTCCGTGCCCAGCTGGACTCGCTCGACAAAGAGCTCGACCATTTTGGGACTAGATTCCGAGTATTATATTCATCCAACAATACTTCTAACTTTTTCGCTAACTCAAAGCCAGATGCACCGGTTGGTGGATATCCAGCTCCAGCAGGATGGAGTAGCCGAGAATGTCGTGAAAGTAGCTGAGACAGTGTGAGTACTTTTTTTGGAATCTGGGTAACTACTTGGGGAACATTGACCGACTTCCCTGCGCAGGCTTAAAGATGAAGTGTCCAAGTGGCTGAATGCACCGGACTCGAAGGACAAACACACTCGCTCCTGTGACCTGCGTCACGAGTTTACCGGGTTGTGGTTATTCCAACATGAGCAATTCATTCACTGGCAAGACCATCCGGGAGAATTATTGTGGATCAAGGGACAGTGTAAGTCTTTCATGTTCACTGGATCTAAAATGAATTAACAGGCAACCGTAGCGGGGACTGGGAAAACTATTCTCAGGTATAAACCTTAGCACTTGAGCGATCTCGCGTTCCTAACACACTGCCTAGCTCTACAATAATCGATCAACTGTTTCGTGACCGAAAATCCCACCAGACGAAAGGACCCATCGCCATCGTATACTTCTACTTCCAATTTGGAAACCACAGAGAACAGTCTATGGTGGATGCACTTCGCAGCCTGGTACTGCAGCTTTCTGCACAGTGCCCAGCACCATACAAGACGTTATCTCAGCAACATGACTCTTATGCGGGACAGAAAACTTTAACATATCGTGAGCTTTTGGACTTGTTTCAGAAGCTTCTTCGGGAGCTCCACCGCACATACGTTGTTCTTGATGCCCTGGACGAATGCAAGTCCGAAGAGCATGACCGTGTTGTGGAGTTCGTGCAGACAACCCTCGCTTGGCCTGGTATTCGGCTCCATTTCGTGGTCACTAGCCAAATACGCGACGTCTTTGCCACAAGTTTCCATTCACTTGAACACCTTCTACAAATTACCCTGGATAAAGACATCACATCGAGTGATATCACAGTCTATGTTCAGAGCAAACTCGCGTTGAGGAGCAAGTTGAAGAAATGGAACTCAAAGTCCGAGATTATCGTTCCTCGGATCGTCGAGAGAAGCGCCGGGATGTAAGTCTTGACAGATTGCCGTTAGGATATTCATTTGACAATCTGCAGGTTTCGGCTGGCAGATTGTCTAATTCGAGAGCTCGAAAGGTGTGATTTCGACAGTCAGCTCGAAACAACCCTTCAAGCATTGCCGAACGATTTACATGCCATATACTCCCGCTGGTTAACACCCTGCCCCGAGATATATCGGAAGCTGCTTTCATGGGTTGTATACTCAGCTGAACCTCTGACGGTGGCACACCTCGAGGATACCATCGCATTTAACTTTTCGACCCCGGAGTATATATTCGACCCCGGTCTGCGGCCGATACGCGGTACCTTCGTGGAATCGTTGTCGGGACTGGTCTCTGTTGACCCAAGCGGTTCTTTACACAGCGATAGCACTGTACGCCTGGCACATTCCTCTGTTCGAGATTATCTTCTATTGCCACTGGAACAACACCCGCAGGGATGTAAGTCGTGTCCGGTTGTCAGCGAACAGGAAGCACAGACACTTATAGCCCACACTTGTGTGTGCTATCTCCTCCACTTTGCTGATGCCGACCATCCTCTGAATGAGCGGACATTCCCTGATTATCCATTGGCCACATATGCCGCGAAGTATTGGAGTTACCACTTCAGTCGGTGTCATGACCGTACTACACTACTGCGCTCTACCATGCGTCTTCTACAGAGCGGAAGCCGGCAATATACTGCTCTGAACTGCCTCTACAACGTAGACGAGCCATGGCAATCTCCCCGCTGGATGATCAACATTCCAGAACCTCTGTACCTGTGTTCGGCAATGGGGTACACAGATGTCGTCCAGCTTCTCCTCGACCACGACACCAATGTCGGGGCGATCGGTGGAAAGTATGGTACAGCATTGCATGCTGCATGTACTGAGGGTAACATAGCAATTGTTCAGCTCCTATTGGAACGCGACGCCGATGTTAACGCGATCGACAAACAATTTGGGAGTCCATTACGAGCTGCCTGCGCTGAGGGCCATACAGAGATCGTCAAGCTCCTCCTTGAAAAGGGGGCTGACATCAATGCGACCGACAGAAGACTGGGCAGCGTATTACAAGCTGCATGTGCCAAAGGCATCCCGAAACCCATCCAGCTCCTCCTTGACAGCGGTGTTGACATCAACGCAGCCAGCGGAAAATATGGTACAGCGTTGCAGGCTGGATGCACCGAAGGCAACACAGAAGCTGTCGAGCTCCTCTTGCAACGCAATGCCGATGTCAACACGACCGGCGGAAAATATGGGACCGCGTTACAGGCTGCATGCTACGAGGGCCACGCAACGATCGTCCGGCTCCTCCTGGAAAATGGCGCAAACGTTAACGCAACAGGTGGAAAATGTGGCAGCCCTTTCAAGGCTGCCTCCGCCAGAGGAAACACGGACATTATTGGGATTTTACTTGAGAAAGGTGCTGAAATAGAGAATCCTGTAGTATGAGTTGTATTGGCTTGGGATTTGAATTAATATTGATAAATTCCTAATGTATTCCAATCTGCGCGGTAACCTGGGCTGAGTCGAGAGTCAGCCGATCGGAATCAATGGCACATACTGTATAAAACCATTTGGTGACAACTGTGAGCAGGAAACAGAGTTTCTGGATACAACTTACAGCTGGATTGCGAAGGCAAGCCGTGCCTGCGCTTCGCTCCGGCTGAAGTACTTGCACAGGACGGTGAGTAACCCTCCGAGGCAGTTGTGGGGAAGAGAGTGAATATTTAGAACGGCAAATATAGATATAATACTGTAGTATTACGTTCAACTCGTCAGTCACGCATCACACTCATTTTTTCTGAGGGCGGCAATAATTTTTTCTCAATTTATCGGATTTTCTTGGATTTTTAAAAGTATCAAAAAACCGGGGGCGGTGTCGAATTGAACGTAATACTACAGTACAAGAGCGTGGTGGGCCGCGAAGCACCACTTCGGTTAAGTCCCTGCATTAGCGCCCAAAAGCTTAACCCTGATGCACCAAAGAATCGGAGCTGATTCCCCAAAGCGGAGTTTAAAAGACACCCGTAATTTTATAAAGAGTTCTCTTCTTTTTTTCTCTTTATAAAATTACCGATTGTGTGAAGCCTTTAAACTCCGCTCTAGGAACTTTGGCCCCGAACATTTGGTTCTGTCAATTCTTTGACAGATCGCGCAGCCTGCCGGGCAGGTAGTTTGGGATCGATCCGTTGCCGACATCCACGCGAGCAGGGCCTAACAGAAGAGGGTGCGAGGCCGCAAAGCGGCCGAGCAACCGCTTGTAGGATATATATTTGTCTACTGCCATTGATGGCGACTGCCAAGTGAAATGGGATCCCCACTTTGCCTACACTCTGGAGACGGAAGCGAACCAGCGGCCGATGCTGAAACAGCGGGCGAAAACACCGAGTCAGCTAGCGCAATGGATGTTGACGAGTACGAGCCATGCACATGTATCCTCCGCAAGATCTTTGATTTAAGCCTTTCTGACCGCTGAGACGGCCCAAGAAAAACTAGTGTCAATATCTTGCATTTTTTGCGACTTTTTGTGACTATTTACATGGTCCGAGGAGCCTGCAAAAGCATCCTGGCTTCTGAATGGCAGAGTCAAGAACCCTGTTCGGTGGTACAAAGGAGAGTCAGAGTGAGCTTCGAGCTGCTGACTGTAGTATTACAAGCTACACAAGTTAAACCCTCAGTGTTAGCTGGATACACGCAATAAGAAGATATTTAACAAAAGCCCAGAGGTTCCGAGGAGGTAGAGTCAGTACTGGAAGTACCAAAGACTGCACAGGAGAGGTCTGAGGAGTGAACTAGTCTTGTCTAGGGACTCGTTTATTGACAGATAGATGTACCGAGGATTGTCACGGCTTCTATTCTGTATGAAAGACATAGTGCGGATTGGACTACCAGGTCCGAGGAGAACTCTCTAGTGTATATGACAGGTCTCAGTGGACTTGGAAGGTCCTCGGGAGCTAGAGTAATACGATGGGGTTGCTCACAGAGCCAAATAAGGGAGTGTATGCTATGGGGATTGGACCCACATGACATAGAGAGACACGTGAAAGTCCAAGGAAGATTCCGAGGAACGTAAGGTAGGGGACATACAAGCGCTCTGAACGTCACGTGACGTTACCTTTGTGTGACTGATCTGTCCAAATTCGGGCAATTTGTATAGAAAATTGTCGTATGTAGTCAGTACCTCAAAATACACAAAAGCCTTCCATAAAATGCTGCAAATACATCTAAAGAAGATTCAGATGGCGGGGCTTAATTTTTTTTGAAGCCGTTACAGCGGAGTTGTTGTTGCAAGATTTCTGTCAACCAATTCACATCTGAATCTGGCTTCAAGAATAGGTTTTTGATTCAAATGGTTCAACTACATATACAGGATGCTATGGGAGGACATTTATGTGCTATGGATACAAAGACGATGCAAAACAACAATGAAACAAGATGCAAAAAAAAAAAAAAAAAAAAAAAAAAGATCACACAATGCCAGCGGCCTCGAGTTCTTCCAAGATCCATTCGGGTATGACGCGATGCCCACGATACTTGCGAGCTGCCCAGGCAGCCTGTCACCCATTCAAACCCTTGGCATAGGCATCCGCAAATTTTCTTGACCGATTTCCGAAACTAAAATAAGCGATTGACATGATGCATAATGAATGAGCACTGGCATCGCTTACCGTCGCATCATGTCAAGCGGGACGGCGTCCAGGGCTTCACGGAAATTCCGTTCCAAGTCGCCTTCCCGGGACAACTCAGGGAAGAAACGGTAGACCCGTTTTGCATAACCCCAACATTGCTCAATAAAATTGAGCTCGCAGTGAAACTTTGGCAGGAAAAGAACGGAGTATCCCCGGGCCTGGCAAGCCATCTCGAGACATGATTCGACATTTGTGAAGTCTGGCTGATTGAATAAAATCCGACGGCAGCAGCAGTCGAGAGCTGGGGGTGCACATTTGAAGTTTGGGCACTCAGCACGCTTCTTGGATTCGGCTTCGAGGCCGCGCTCCTTGAGAATATTGGCCATCCCCTTAAAGAGGCCTTCGAGTGCATGGTTCTCTGGGAAATACAAGGACTGTGGGCTCCCATTGAACTCGGCGCCGGTCATCTGAATTTTGATTTTTTTGAGTTTGCCGTTTGCTTCATAAATAGGTTTGCCGTTGGCATCGCGAGCATTAACCAAAACCCCGAAATTCTTGTCAGCTGACGACGGAAACTTCGGCATTCTGCGTGCGGATAATGACCCATCAGGCCGCTTGCGATGGGTTGTGGCATTGGCGTAGACCAGGTGGTGCTCGTACTCTGGGTACACCTCGTCGAGGATATCCATTAGCGTCTCGGCTTGCTCCACAACATCTTCACATGTTAAGTACCCTTCGCGACCTTTCCCCGGCTTCAAAAAGCGGCGAGCTGAACGTTTGCCATCAAGAGATGTCGGAGACCATCCGAAATCGACAGAGACAAAGTCCGCGACCATAAGCGAATGTCTGTCTCCCTTTTTGTGCAGTTTTGATGAATCTTTATGATACCAGTTCTTACGCTTCCGGTCGTGAGCATAAAAAATTGATTCATCGTGGTGCCATACAATGACCCTTTTGCCAGGCAAATGTGGACCGTATTCGGGAAGATTGTCTCTCGACCAATGGTGCATGCGAGCTTCGAGTTTTTTGATGGCAGGAATGTAGACTTTGTCCCGTTCGTAAACAACGTCTTTTCTCGCCTTCTTGTCTGAACAATTTGTTGATATGTACCAGAATCCAAGGAACGTTAGATGGTGTTCTCGTAGCGAAGCCGAGGCCACCAGCCTTTACTTCCGAGGGTCTGCGAGACTTTCTCATCGAGACGATCGTGACTCAGGACGAGGTATGAACACCTTTCAATTTGCAACCAAGCTTGTACTGATACGGTGTTGTGATCAGCCACGACATCGTAGTTAGATTAGAGGCGCTCACGCAGAAGAGGCTCACACTAAAATAAAATAAAATACCGCCGCCCATCGCCCTCCTACCTCCGAATCAAGTGACCGAACTCATCCTACCGCCTACCCCTGAATCACGTACTTGAAAGCTCGAATATCGAGCGAAGGCCAAAAAAAGGCGGCTTCCCACTAGGGATAAGGCTGCGTCACACACAGCAGCGGCTGCGCGTGCACGATGAGCGCCTCGAGCTGTGCGATGCGCTCTTCCGAGGCGCTCGTCGCTACTGTACTTGAATGCTGATGCTGAGGATGGAGGCAGTACGCTCGATGCTGGAGCGCTTGAGGGCAGCGCGGCCAAGACCGAGTCGGCGGCTGTGAGGTTGTGTCCAGCCATGCGGCGTCGACTGGGGGGTGGGGGTTAGTACACGAGGAGGAGATATGAAGGGAAAGGATGAGAGGAGAGGAGATGAGATGGGAAGAGAAAGGAGAGGAAGGAAGGGACAACAAGGAAAGGAAGGAAGGAAGAGAGGAAAGGAACAACGAGGAAATGAAAAGGGGATGAAGGAAGAGGGTAAGGGAAGAGATGGGAAGAAAGAAGGAAGGAGGGTTGCAGAAAAGAAAGGAAGGGAGGGAAGGTATGAAGGAAGAAGAGGAGAGAAGGGAAGGATGCGAAGGAAAGAAAAGAATATGGAGGAAGAAGAGCTAAACTGAGATGACATGAGATGACATGAGATGAGACGTGAAGAACGAAGCAAGGCAAAGATGGAAGACGTGAGGTGAGGAAACAAGAAAAGAAAGAGGCGACGAGGAAAGGGAAAGAAGCGCCGAAGAGAAGGAAAGAAGAGACGAGATGAGGAAATGATGTGAAGAAAGATGAGATGAGAAAGGAACGATAGGTAAAGGGAGGATGGGGTGAGAAGAAGGGGAATGGTGGGGAGGGAGATGAGATGAGGGAACAGGAAGAAAAGATGAGATGAGGTAACGATGTGAAGGAAGATGAGATGGGATGAGATGAGATAACGAGGAAAGGATTACAACGGGATGTGAAACAAGCGCCGACGAAAATGAAAGAAGAGAAAGGTACGACTGGGAAAGGAAGAAAAAAAGAGACGAGGAAACGATGTGGAACAAGAGATATGAAGAACGAAGAGAAGGGATAGCACGAAAAAACCCGTCTGTGGACAAGCGAAAAAAAAAAAAGAAGAACGAGTATGACTTACGCATTTTCTCAGTCCCCAAGGCCTTCGCATTCAACGGCGACTGCTCCGTGAAAGATTGTACGTCCGTCGGGCGTGCTGCTCGTGTTTGCGTTTACGGAGCGGAAGAGAGTGCCTACGCCTGCAAAGGAAGAGTATCGCGGCGACGGAGAGGGCTGCAATGGGGGCAAGCCTGACGAAGACGACCGCCTACAATTGGGCCGATTTTGGATTTATGCGTGGAGTGTGGGGTGATGACGTCGCCGACGATTGGGACGACGCGGATCACAAGCAGCACTTCAGCGAAAGAGTACAAGAAAAAGGAGACACGCACGACGGCGCTACACGCTCTCATCCACTGTATTGAGCGCATAATCAAACAGTCCGGTAGTCCCGTTCGTTTTCGTCGCGTGCAGGACCCAGGACACGGTGTGGTTCGCACTTGGTGGCAGGGCCGTGGCGGAGAAGAACTGCTTGAAGACAAATTACTCGGAGCCGGCGTAGTAGTGGAACGGCGCGGGACTGCCGCCGAGTGTGAAGGAAATGCTGGCGGGTTGGGAAGGGCGATGCCGTTGATGTATACCGCGGATCCCACCCCGCAAAAAAGCGCAGACTTGGCTTTGCAGTAGATGCGCACACACTCTGGAATGTAAACGACCCCTCATGCCATGTCTGCTCGTATACATCCCCCGCCTGCGGCTGCGCCCTGCAATTGTGACACCACGGCGCACGCTGGGTCCTCGCTCCAGGTGAAGTACGTGAGATCAGAGTCGTCGATGGTAAGGTTCTTGAGGTCGGCAAGGACGCGGGTAAAGAGTGGGAGGAGCGGCGGCATCGTCCTGAAAGGCAAAACGCTGCCCTGATCACTGGATCAAATCAGCGGGCGTGTGTGATCCGCGTGATGACATCCGTGAATGGTCCAAATGGGCTTGCGCACGAGTTGCGAGAGCGCAAAACGGAAACTAGTGCACAAGCGCAAAACGGAAGCAGAAGAATTCGATTCCCCGAGGCGAATTGCGATTGCACCAAGAATGAACAAAATCGGGATTATTTTTCGACCTAATCACGATCCGCCACGAATTCGATCCTATTCTGGCTACTGGCACGCTAGTGCGATCGCGTTTTATGTTTCTCGCTCATTTGTCTAGATCAGGTTGAGATCCAGACCTGCGATGATCATGAATGAGGGAGTGGATCCATCCATACATTTATTAATATTGAAGCGCGTCTCGTCTCACCAGAAATAAACCCTCGGTTGATTTCATCAGAGTACTTAGGGACACTGAACCAAGAGCTGCTGCTAAACTCTGGAGGTTAAATACACCATCTGGCGCTCTTCCCTGCTTTAGCGGGAAGTCACAACTACTCGCTCGTGATTTTTATTCGGATGAAGGAATCCCTCGCTGCTTTATTAAAAATCACGGATAGGACATATATCCCAGTGATATGCGGCATGCGACGGGCGATCATACTTGATTCAAGGGAGAAATCAGGGGGATGCTGTTCATGTGTGGTGAAATGGAGATATAGTGTCCATATTTAGTCACGGCCAGATTATCTTCTGCGTCTGAGATGCGGGAACTGAGGGAAGGTGCAAGAGGTGTGGAGGTAGGATCCAAAGCCGCGTAGTAGGGGAAGGGCTCAGAGCGTTAAGGTGAGGACGTCGATTGCGCTGGTGATCCTTGAGCTTTAAGCTCTCTTTGTGCTGGAGCCTGGGAGTATGTTCTGATCGTAACTATGTTAGATATTTACTGTTTTTATTCGCTTGCTCTCCAGATCTTCACGAATGATTCCTTTCGCTGTTCTGCCGCGTGCTTCCATGTAATAGTGTGTTTCCTTCCTCTGCGACGATCTTGCAGCTGGCTGAGAACTCATATAGAAGCAAATTCCAGCCCTTCCTATTATTTTCTTGCTCGATATGTTGTACTAGATAGTTTTTATATACTTCTGTCTATGAATACACGGGTGAAAATGATAAAAAAGTGGGTGAAAAGTGCCCGCAGTTAACTCGGTAAACGCGTTGAGAAAATATCCGCTAAGCGGGTTAATATAACTCTGAAAGTCGTCTGAGCAACGGGTGAAAGCGGAAAAATAACTATTGAATTTCATCCAGATATAAGCCGCTTACGACCGGCGATCTTCACCCGTTTGCTGGAACCTCCGGATGAAGAATACCTGATATACGGGTGGAAATAATCGATTTATGGTCTTACAGTGGTGTCTTTTCCTCCACTTCCGAGGAAAGATAAAACTATTAGCATCAGCTTTTCCCCGTTTATATGCGGGAGTCATTTGAAATGAAGTGGAACTAAATCACTAAATGGCAAAAAGATAGAACTTTGGGTGAATAGGAGCACAAAAGGTCCAGGAAGAACACTGAGTTATCGCCTCTCACTGGGGCAGGCATGAAGAACCAGGAACACAAAAGTATCAAAATTTGGCGAAAATTCTTGGAGAAGGTATGGGACATACTGCAGAATAGGGCTTATGACCAGTACGGGTTAATACCGAGGAGACTTATAAATATCCTCGGGCTCCTCCCATCGTCTCTCTGCTATTGCTATCTGCTTCTCCCAGAAGGCGATGGTTTGTGTAGGAGGTACAGGAAACTTCTATGACAGATGATCAGTATCATGTTATGCTGGGTTAGCAATGTTCTCCACCATAAGCCATTCTACAATGGAAGGGATGTACGTCGGTCTGATAGTGTAATGGAGGTTGTGGTGTTCGAGAGATTGAAATTCGCGGAGTAGGGCTGGATTCGGGCCACATTGAGGTAGGACATCCTGCAGGAAGGATCTGTGAAATTGTGAATGGGTATGTCTCGCGGGGAAGGATATCTCACCTCTCCATGTAGTCCACTGCCCCACGGGCGAACTCTTTGGCCTGATAAATCAAGAGAAGCGCCATTTCCTCTGCAGTATCATGGGGGTCACAATATAAAACCCCTGCTCGAATAGGATCCGCTAGGAAATCCTGAGGGGCATCACCCACGGGAAAGGGCGGATACAGAAAGTCACGAAGTTGCAGGAATGGACGGAAAACATCGTAGGTCATGTTGCAGAGGTCGATGATGATCCGGGAATCGTTCACGACTCTCAGAGTTCTGACCACGAACAGAAGTTTCGGGTGCTGGGTGAAGATCTCGCTATAGATCCGGTCAAATCGTAAGGAGGGGACCCCTGAGTTTGGCAATGGGCGCAGCTCGCTTGGTTTGATCGCCCCAAGGAAAGAGTGATCCTCCCAGAGCTGGACCAAATCCAATGGATACGGTGAGTCCCGCTGGGGTCGTTGAGATTAAACGAGGCGGAAGGTTGAAAGGCAGATCACCTGCAGCCACCACTCACAATCGACCCGTAGGAAGAGCGATCGTTGAAAGTGTTGATTGCGCAGAAGTGCGATCAAGGATTCGGAAAGAGGTGTATCCAATAGGAGCTGAGGCAATTGTTGAATCAAGCCTCTTTGAGAGGGATCAGGTTTGTCGAAGTTGTATATCATTCAGTGTATCATACCTGTACAGGGACCTGGCAAAGTCTGTAAGTGGGGGCGACGATAGTAATCGGATTATATTATGAAGGTAGTCTGTGGTGAGCCATGGTGTTGAGACACACCACTTCCCAGAGCGCCGTTCATCAACAAGAAAGTCAGCAAATGATGCATGCAGAAAGGTCACCGAATCATAATAATCCAGGAGGGTGCGTATGGGAGGCACCTTGACCAACGAGTGCAGACCTCGGAGAGCAAGGCGGGACGTTCCTCGTGGCTGGTTCAGGAGCATATCTATCTCTTCTGGGTCTATAATTGTGGAGGCCGGGGGAAGGGTTCCTCGCCAGACTGCGTGGAGAATGTGTTGCACATATGGTGGCAAGGACGACAGGATCTGGGTATACAGATCATCTAGTGGAGCGGTGCTGTTTGGATCCAGACGAAAAACAGAATCTAATCGAGAAACTGGATGATAATATTCGTCGTCCACGAATCGGACAACAGTAGCTGCGTAAATGAAAGTCCCGGACGATTTGCGAACCAGCTGCTCCAGTGCTTCCGGGCCCGGCCACGCAGTTCCCAGGTCGATTCCTTGTGCCTTGTATTCCCAATTAATTCGTGAAAACTCATCTCGAAGGTAATTTCTGATGTCGTCGTATGCAGACTGGTCGGCAGAGAGCTCGAAATGCCGACAAATTGCAAATACATCATCTGCTTCTAGGACTTTGCGGAGGTGTGGTTCGGGGCGACTGGCGATCAAGATGCGTACGGGTAGCCGACCAGCGCGGATCGCCTGGATGAAGAGCCGGAGAATCTCTTGCTGGATTTTATTACCCTCACATTCATCAAGACCATCGAGGACGATGATTGGTAGGAACTGTGGTGCGGGGGTGTGATTAAAGGGATCTACCAGCAGCTTTTCAAATTGAACTGCCATGGCCCGTCCAACAACTAGTTTATCGCTGTCCACCACCTGCTGGACCGGGAGCCGGAACTCAGATAAGGATGTCGCCAGCTGGTAGGAAATCGTTGTGAACAGCTTATGCCAAGTTCCGCGGTTTAGATGTCCCCGACGGAAAAAGAATGATGCTCCCAGTCGGCTCTGGTGAGCACACTCGCCGGCGAACATCTGTGCAATAGCCGATTTTCCCGCCCCCGCGGAACCATTGAGCCATAAAAGGCTACTTTCGTGGTTCGTATCGAGAGCCCAGGCTCTCAGCTCATCCAGTACGGTGGTGCGCGTTCCCGGGTGGCAGGCGGGCTCTGGGAATCGTTCTCCCGAGTTGTGCAGCGCTTCAACCGCAACGTAGTGATAGAGAAAGTCTATGCCTGTTTTGCGTACTTTCACTCAACAAACATATAACCAGGAAACAGCAGAGCAGCGTACCTGATTCTCCATACGAGGTCACGCTGACCTGGGTCATGTCGCCGCCGACACTATTGAAAGTCGTGGCATGCGCGCGTGCTCCGTCGATCTCCTCGAAGGGTGCATGCGCATAGTTCCCCGGATCTGGTGTTAGACCGCTATACGGCACGGGCATATCTCCGGACGCGATCAAGTGGGTCGCGGGGCCCTGTTGCAACTCATGATTCTCAATCAAGTGAAGATGGTTAGCAATAGCTCCATGATCGTCAGGCTTTGCACGTCCAAAAATGGGCTGATACGCACTGTAAGGTCTGCCTGAATGTCGTCCTTGTCTTGGTGTTCTATGTGGTCCGATGCCTCCGATCCCCCTGCAGAGTACACCTGAAAATAAAGTGAGAGTTGGCAGATTTCCACTCAAGAGTTGCTGGGCACGCACGCGGAAAGCTCGGTGCACCCTCCATTGATCGCTGACGCGCCGGCAGTATAGGATTCGAGTTGATGACCTGGGACATGTTCCCTGAGACACTGTAGAAGGTTCCCCCACTGATTGGGGTTCCGTTGAGGGAGAAGGACATGGTGGAAGAGGACAGGAGACAAATGCTGTGCGTGGGCAATTCTTGGGCGCTTATGTGCAGGCAGCAGTGCGGCGACAGGTGTAATGAAGGCGACATACAGCATCCATACAGCTTTTCCGCGAAAGCTGTGTAAGAAGCAGACACGAGTATGCAAGCTAACACGCGGACGGCTCAACAAACAAAGTGCGAGTGTCTACGTTGAAGCGTCTGTCTACGGGAGACGAGTTGAAGGCACTGTCCTTCGGCAAATGGCAGATGATCATGAGTTTGACAGAAAGTGAGTACATTGGGAGAAGATACTGTAGAATTACATTCAATTCGGCAGTCACGCGTCACGGAGGGGGTTGACGGCGCCGAACTTTGGTCGGTGTCACGCATCACGGCGGCGGTTGACGAATATGTCGGGGTGTCACGGTATTTTTAAAATTTCACTCATGGGCCACATCTCTCAATTTTTCTTTGCTGCAGGTACATTCTGGTGTAGTTTATGCCCATTTCCGTTATGAAGCAGAATTCTGCTGTTCAGGGGTGAAATATGTGAAAAAATTGCAAGTTTCTGTTCTTTATCAAAGATCTTGTTCAGCCTATGAATGCTCGCTTCCTAGGCCCACCTAAAGTTGAATAATCATGTGTGTTGAATTTTGTCTGAAATCTCCGTGCTGACGAAATTTTGCGCTTGTCACGGTCACCTCCCGGGGTTGACGAATTGACGAATATGTTCAAAATGTCATGCGTCACACCCCCTGCCGAATTGAATGTAATTGTACAGTATTCCGAAATAAAAAACAGAGGAACGCAAGCTTTTACTTCGAGCGTGGTAAGTCTCGGCAATTGAAATGTGCGGGAGGTATATAGCGCATATAGCGTCGATCTGGCCAGCCAGCGGTGAGATCAGAGCGGCGCAGTGCCGGGACCGCCTAGCTGAAATTGTAGCAACATCATTCCGTGCACATCCGGCAGGCACGGGCCAGCCCACGCGGTTGGCAGATGTGAGTGCGGTGAGAACAAGTTTGCCCCAGGTGTGGGAGGCACTGCAGTGAACAGAAATTTTCTCTGTAAATGTACAGAGTTCAAGAACGAAAGACCGGAAAACTTGCTGGCGTACACGATTTCAATGTCGTTGAATCATCCGTCCGTCAATAAGTTCAGGGTAGGGACAGCGATGGTGCGGAGGCTTGGCGCGTGGCAAGCGAGGGTCCGAAGTTGTAATCGGCGGCGAGGCGAGTATGATACGGTATAATTATAATACGGGAATAGATTCATGCGCGGGAATGTCACGAGCGACGGTTCGCTGACGAAATGCCAGTGGTCGTTATCAGGCACCACGGATTTAATATCAGCGGCCAAAACGTAGTCAGAAGTGGCTGCCGGCGCATTACACTAAAATAAAAATAAAATACCCGCACGCCGTGCGCATTCATCGTCCTCCTACTCCTAACCCTACTCCTACCTCCGAGACAAGTCCCCGAACCCATCTCGAAGCTTACCGCTACTTAAAACTTGACTATCGAGCCATAAAAAACCAGCTACCTGCTACGGAGAGGGAGGCGCCACATACGGCGGCGGCTGCGCGATGTGCTGCTGCACCTGCGCCTCGAGCTGCGCGATGCGGTCTTCCAGCACGATTTCGCGCTCGGTGTCGCGGGTCGTCGACGATAGAGGGACAGCGCTCGAAGGCGGTGCGGATGATTCGGAGAGGTCGGTGGTCGAGGTGGAGGGGATTGAGGTGGTGGTAGGGAGGGATAGGGCGGGGTTCATCCACGCGGCATCGACTGGGATGCGAGTTAGATATGGAGATAGCATGAGGAGGAATGATTGGATTGGGATGTATGGAGGGGAGGATAGTACCAAGAAGAGCAAAAAAGAAGAAGAAGAAGCACGCACGCATCTTCTCGCTCCCCGGCGTCGCAGACAACGGCGACGGCGCCTGTTCCGTGAAGGGCTGTAGATCCGTTGGGCGTGCCTGCCCTGAGGCCTCTCGTGTTTGCGGAGCTTCTCCTTCTCCCTGCAGCAGTGGGGCGTCTGGAGTCCGGCGCCTGCGCCTGCGCAGGAAGACCACTGCGATGCCGATGGCTGCGATGAGGGCAACCCCGCCGATGAGGCCGCCCAAGAATGGCCCGATTTTGGACTTTGATCTTGACTGTGTGGACGGGGGTGATGTCCCGGATGATTGAGATGACGCGGAGGTACCTCTGAATTCACAGTGAGCAAGGAAAAAGAGCACAAGAAAAAGGATCCACGCACGACGGCGCTGCGGTGCTCTCGTCCACCGTGATGACAGCGTAATCAAACAGCCCCGTTGACCCGTTAGTCTTCGTTGCGTGCAGGACCCAGGACACGGTATGCTTCACAGTCGGCGGCAGAGCCGTGGCGGAGAAGAAGAGCGATTTGAAGACGAATTGCTCGGAGCCTGCGTAGTAGTGAAAGGGCGCGGCATTGCCGTCAAGTGTGAAGCTGATGTTGGCGGGGTTGGAGAGGTCGATGCCGTAGATATATACCGCGGATCCTAACAAAAAATCATTCAGACTTGGATTCGCAAGATAAAGATGGGACACGTACCCTGGAACGTGAACGACCCGGCGCTATTGTTGGTGCCGTCGTGCCATGTCTGCTGGTAGATATCTGCTGTCTGCGGCTGCGCCGAGCAGTACAGGCACGGCGTCGTAGGTGATATCGCGGCCCAGGGCAGCGTGGGAACTGGTGCGACACCCGGGTCCTCGGTCCAGGTGAAGTATGCGAGATCAGAGTCGTCGATGGTGAGATTGGTGAGGGCAGCAAGCGAGGGGGTAAAGAATGTGAGGAGGAGGAGGAGAAGGGGCGGACACAGCGGCGACATCGTGGAGGAAGGCAAAATGCTGCCGACGGAAATTTGTGATCATCAGGCGTGCGTGATCACATCCAAATGGGCTTGTGGACATGTTGCGAAAGCGTGATACGGAAGCAGGAGAGTTCGATTCCTCGAGGTGGATTCCGTTTGCGACTGAGTACACCAAGACCAGCGGACAAATCCCGAATTCTTGTTAGCGGCCCAATTAAAATCCGCCATGAATCCACTGCGTTCCGGTGCCATGTCGACACAGGACTGACGGCCGTCAGCAGGCTTCCTGCCAACGGCAGCATCACGTCAAGCTGTCAGCCCTAGAGCGTTCCCGGCCCGAAGCACCTCAAACTGCCGTCGGAGGCCAAAAAAACCGTTTTCCCATGATCCAGAAGCGGCGGCTGGGGAGCGGCATGGCCGGCCAACCTCGCCGTCGGCCGAATTTGGCTGACGGAGGTCGGCCTCATCTGTGCCGACAACCCTTCGGAACGCAGTGATCCAGCCCAATTCGCGCGTAAAGTTCTAGCGCGATCACGCTTTATCTCGTCCATTTGTCAGATTAGGTTGCGAGCTGGAGGGCCGATCATGAATGAGGGAGGGATCCGCATATCAGTGCTGAAACACGTCTCATCAGAAATTACCCCGCTTGATTTCGATCGGCGAACCGAGAGTAATCTGAGAAACTTAATCATGAGCGAATAGGTAGCGCATCTTGTATGCTGCTGAATAAGTTGAGCACCCGCGGAGGTTGAATGCAAAATATGGATCCGTAGATTGTATCCCTTGCTATAGCGAGGGGTTGATTCAAGTTGCTATTTTTATTCCGAATCCCTCGCTGCATTATCAAAAATAACCATCAATGAAACACAAATAGTACGCGGTCGATACATACCGAGTGATATACAGAAAACTTGTGGTGCAGTGCAAACGATCAGGATTCAGGACTTCCGTCCTCTTCGAGAAAAGGCTCAGATCCTACCGCAGTTGACTGGTGTGGAACGAACACGGAACAGAGGGGGACTGATAAATCAGAAAGAAGGGTGGTTCTAGCGGATATTGTTCGTGGATGAGGGGATCAAGATGGACGCAAATAGAGCGTCCACGGCACTATTTACGCCTGTTGAGATTTGGACCGAAAACTAGCTGCTCCTGCGTCTACGATGCAGGAATTGGTGGGGGGGAAGAGGAGCAGACAGTAAACCCAAGGACGATATTCCAAGCCCTGAACCTACAGACGTTCCTAGAAGTTTTACATCAACACCAACCTAGCAGAAACTGGTACTCCATGGGGTCATCAGGAAAACCCTCCCTAGATAATTTGAGATACTTTTGACAAAATTCTCTGGAATTATCTTGATTAGCGGCAGTTGATCAAATTTGGTGAAATAATGTTGCCCAAAAAAGATTTGAGCTTATTTCAGTCAAATTATCGAGCAGTATTTGAGCAGTATTGCACTATATATCTAATATTATTCATTGTATTCCTCATATGCACACAATAGAAGACAAAACAAGTATTATATTGCCAACTATCTAAAGACAGGTTTGGTACACGAAGATATATAGGGCCACCACAGGCAGAAGAAAAAGTCGAATTTGGAGAATATGTTTTGTATTCCGGTGCCTGGATACGTAAGGGTGAGCTTGCTAATACAGAGTTTTGTTTTGCAACTGCAGATTCCAAATATTTACAACTAATATTCATTAGATACATACTCTCTATCTACTGTACCATAGGCAACTAATTCAAAGCCAAGTGCAGCTCTACATGCAGTGTCATACTCCAGCATTTTCACTGATTCTGTAGTGGGTTTTTAAAAACCAGACCCATCGCGAAAGATCTCCGGAAAGCTATACCACACAATGTTTTGATTCGAGAAATTGCAACAAAAGAAAGGCCTGAGGAAATTTTCTTGTTGCCAATATCAATTGTTGTTTCGTTAAGAGTAATTCCTTGACTCTTGTGAATTGTAATAGCCCATCCAAGGGTAAGTGATAATTGTGTTCTTGATAGTGACTTCCCAGTTCTGTTGTCCCATCTTGTGGTCACAGGAATAATCAGAATCCAGGACAGATCAATTCCATCCCAACCTAGTGTGGGAGGACCCGTTTAATTCATGTAAGCAATGACCCTGAAAAATAAGAGAGAGTCAATGAACACTTGAATATCTGTTGCACTGAACACAGACAAGTGAAGGAAAATTGATCTGCACATCAGATCCAGGGAGGTAACAAATCTTCTTTACAATTCCCTGAAAGCCACTTACCAAAGTCTAGGAAATCAATGAGAATGAACTGGAGAAGTAGAATAAACTTGACACACCTTTTGAAGTCTACGCATTGTGAGTAATCATGACTTTTGCCCCTTCAGCCAGAAGAATCTCCTTCTGCAAGCCTTCTGCATCTTCATCTGAGCCTTTTTTTGAGCAAGGATGTCACAAAAGTCGCTTTTCAGTTATAAGCCAAGATAGCACCATTCTGGACCTTATCTGAACCTTATACCAAAAACACGCCGGGTTATAGCACCTTATAAGTACTTATAACCCAGCCTATTTTTCATATAAGGTCCAGAATGGCGCTATCTGGGGTTATAGTTGAAATTGGATTTTTGCGACAGAGGAATGTGAGTTCTGCGTCAAAAGAGCAAGTCGAGGGCTTGAAGGCTATGTTGGGAACGACAGTGGCCACGAAAGGAGGTGGGGAATGGTGGGGGAAGTTTTTGATGAACTTGAGAACTAGACTCAAGATGGGAACCACAACATTGAAACCATAGACCAGAAACAAAAAAAACATTCTCGTTTGAACTGCAATCTGTACAATATCTCTCAATGCCAAAACTGGCAAATCTAGCCAAGGGAACGAGAGGGACTGTACATAATTTATCCGTATTCCGACTATATCACGTGTTTCCTTAGCCATAAGTGTTGTCCATACTAAAATATTAGGCTGCTGAGACATGTTGTCAGCATGCTAGACAGCTTTCGGTGCAAAAACAGCCCAAAACCAGAAATTACCTAATACATAATATTTTCACAAATTCCTTTCTATCACTAATTGCGTGTGAATTAGCCGCGTAGATCTATCTAGTTTTTATCTGAATCGGTGAAGAACTGATTGAGATGTAGGGAATTCTTTGAAATTATCCGAAAACCAAAGTTTTTTGTGCACGCCTTCGGTACTGCAAAGGGCTGTAAGGTTCTATCCTGCTCCCGAAATGTATACCGGGTGCCGCTAGCGATACGAGGAGACTGAACATTTCAATGTGAGGTTCTATCTCGTAGGTCCGCTCGTAGAATAACTCCGAACTACTTTGACCTGCCTCTATCTCTGGCAACTGATTCTTACCAGAGCGGTACCGGCGATGGTTCAGTGTGATGGTGCTTTTTGCAGACTCGCGAAGCGTTCGGGTTTATTATTGCCGCTGATCTGGCATCGCTTCTCAGACCTTGACCGCCATTATCTCTGCTTGTCTGCTCAATTCAGCTGGTCTTGGGAATGCCAACTACGCATCCCTGACTAGCACGAATGACCAAGCTGTCGTCCGTGGACAGGATAAGAGAACTGGCGGCTGCTCACGGGCTATTTTGCCCCCCACTGCACTCACAGACTATAGCCCTAGGCCTGGCTGCCCGTCACTCAAAAGCCTTCCTTGTCGATCAATCAGATGTATTGCCCAAGCCCCAGGAATTTCCACACTCCTGAACGGTCAGTAACATCACTGCACTTATTCATTCAACCTCCTGATTTACTGTAGAATTACATTCAATTCGGCAGGGGGTGTGACGCGTGACATCTTGAACATATTCGTCAATTCGTCAACGGCCAAAATCAAGCATGACATGCGGGAACTTTTGGCAACCTCCCAAATGGCTGCAGGGTAATATAGACTGTTGAAAATTAAATTGGAACAGCTTTTGACATTCAGTTGCCTTTCAGCTGAAGACCTGGCTTAAACAAACTTTTTCCTGCATGATTCCAGTCAATTTTAGCTCAAAACTAATGTTCAGCCCTTTAACCATGCTAAAAACATGTGTTGCAACTGGATTTTTAAGTGCCTTCTCACAGGAACATTCTTGCCAACTCTTCTACAGCTTTTGAGAGGTTTTTGACTTCACCGTGACACCCCGACATATTCGTCAACTGCCGCTGTGATGCATGACACCGACCAAAGTTCGGCGCCGTCAACCCTCTCCGTGACGCGTGACTGCCGAGTTGAATGTAATTCTACAGTATAAGCTCCTCCCGTGCTGATTCATCGAGCTGAGAAATGGCTATATAAGCTCCTCCGGATGCTGATTCATTGAGCTGAGAAATAGTTTACTTAAACGCACAGAAGACAGGTGTGTTCCTCCGCGCCGACCCCAATACGAATGTTATCTTCCCGATTGTGAAGGAATATTACGTACAACGAGCGAGCACGCCGGGAACGTTCATTATTAGCGAAGGTAAGCATCCTCTGAACTGCCCTGAGCTGATTGTGTTGAAGGCACGGTAGTAGCCAAGAAAGCCGGCGCATATGCACCCCCCGTTCTCGCGAATCTGGATTCTGATAAATCGCCTCTCGGTGGGGTGCATGCTGCATCTCCTGGAATATGGTCCGAGGCGCAAATCGCAGCGTGGCGGCAGGTACGCCGCCGTATCTCTATCTATTCACACAAGAACACTTAAAGGATGTGAACTTCAAACAGGTCACCGAAGCGGTGCATGCGCGCGGCTCGTTCATCTATTGCCAGCTTTTCGGGATGAGGCGCGCTGCGACCGCACCGGAACTCGCGGATCCAAATGTCGGCTTCGACCTCGTTTCCGCGTCCGCGATCCCCCTTCCGGGCGAGGCGATCACACCCCGCGCACTGACGGTGGACGAGATACAAGAATATGTCCAGTTGTTCGTTCAGGCGGCGAAAAATGCCGTAGACTGCGCAGGGTTCGATGGGGTCGAAATACATGGGTGAGTGCGGGGACCTGTCTTCGCCGTGGGTGCTTTACTTCTGTTGATTTTTGAACAGCGCAAATGGATACCTGCTGGATGCGTTCCTACAAGACACGGCGAACCAACGCACGGATGCCTATGGCGATAGTCCTGAGAACCGCACGCGCCTCCTTCTCGAGATCGTATCAGCCACGGCAGCAACAATCGGCGAGTCGAAAGTCGGCGTACGAATCAGCCCTTGGAGCTCCTTTCAAGGTGCCCTTTCTTTCTCGTTTCCCACTTTCCCAATTCCCTGCATTCTTGTACATACATGTGGCTTGACGGGCCGTGTAGGTATGCTCATGGCTGACCCAATCCCGACATTCACGTTGTGGTTGGTGCGGCAGCTTCTTCCTTGCTTTGTAGTTGTTAGGCTCGGATGTCCTTAGCTTAGTCACACATTGGGTTTTCTCTGCTTCCTCCCATCCCGCTGCGAGCCCCGTTGGCTCATCTCCGACCCAGAGACCCCCGGAGGTCTCCAACGTACCTCGTGTCCGCGCTGCGCAACGACTTTCCGCGCCTCGTGTACCTGCATATCGTCGAGCCGCGCGTGAAGAGCTCGCTCACCGTCGAGGCCAGCGCGCACAACGTCGGACACTCGAACGATTTTATTCGTGCGCTGTGGGGCGGGGGCACGCGGAAATTGATATCCGCTGGCGGGTATACAAGGGCCAGCGCTCTGGAACGCGCTGAGCGGGGCGAGATTATTGCCTTTGGGCGGCCGTTCTTGGCTAAAGTAGGTGTCTTGCGTCCTATCCTCATGATATTTTTGGCGCTACTGAAAAACATTTATTTCGGTTTTTGGTTCCACCAGCCTGATCTGCCAGTGCGCCTACCAAAGAACATCCCACTAACGAAGGGGGATCGCAGTACTTATTATATGCCCACTGTGGAGGGGTATACTACCTACGCGTTTGCCACCTAGACTCAGGCTTACCATCTTCTACAATACATTCGGTCTTTTAGTGCATCTCTCACTGTCCACTTGAAACGAGACGCAGGACAACGTCTTTACTTTGTCTTCCTTCGCGCAAAACCCCGCAGACTGTATCATTCTTTTATCCAGATTCTTTGGGTCTAGCAGCACGAATAAACGAAATGAAATTCCTGGTTGGTTTTAAAAGATACAGAAAGTCGTAAAATTTGAAATAACAGCATTGGACTCTATTAGTGCAGCGTTTGAAACCGTCGGGTCCCGGACACAGACCCGTCTGGTTATCACCGAGACACTTAGTGGGGCTGTTAACCTATAAGCACCGTCAGGAAGGAATCCTAATATGTTCATGAAGGAAGCCTCCATAGCCAAGCACACTGAATAGACAGCTTGCGCAAAAGCCGCACGGGCCGCATGCGGCTTTTTTGCATTGCGCAGAGCCGCACGGTAAATATAAAATGTAAGAGATATCAATCCATGTAGGCTTACCTGAGGCGAAGGAGAGGTGCTGTGGTGAGAGTGAACATCCTCGGCATTGCCTCTGCTGCGCGGCAGACAGGAAACTGTGGGAAAAGAAAGTGGAGCTTCAGTGATGCAGCGCTGATGCCCTCGGGATGCGTGATAAATGTATGGGCTATATACTGTAAAATAATTCATAGAAACACATCGTAAAAAAAGCACAACCCAGACGAAGAAAACACGGACCTTGAGACACGGACACAAAAAAACACACAACTTACAAAGTGGTTCTTCATGTTTGCCATGACATGGTGATGCGAACAAAAATGACACACCTTGCTCTCAACCACTTCAAACTCGCGATGCAACTGAGATAGAAACGAAAAAATAAGAAATAAAAACACAACTTGGACTTAGGCCTCTCTGCAATGGACGTGTATTTCAAATTGTCAGACTTTCAATCCAATTCAAGTGGCACAATACTTTAGCCGTCTTTTGCTTGCAATCAATCTCCTACCTCTTTCTCTCTCTCATCCCCCATACTCTACCTCTCGGCATGGACCTACTAACCCTTGACACTGTCGGGAAAGTGGAAGCTTAGTTGGTCTAGTAAGCATGATTCCGCATTCTATACAATGAAACCCAAAGCAAAGAGTGTTGAAAATCGGGAAGTGTTTGAATGCCGTGATTCTGCCGAAGAAGCATCTGTGGCAGTGTGATCTGATCACGGAGCAAGGCTTGCATTTGAGCTTTTGTGAGCAACTCGGAGGTTGTGTCTTTTTTGAACACAGTTCAGGTTGTGATTTTTCCCCCGTACGTGGTTTAGGCTGTGCTTTTTTCTTATGCCGAACATGTGCAACTTCTCAACCTGTTTTTCCCACCTGTGCACCTGAAATGATGCGGGGTGGATGCAGCAACTTTTTATGATGATGTTTTACCAAGTGGTGTGTTTTTCAGTTTTTTTCAGCTGAACTTGCGTCTTTTTCGGCCCTTTTTGTAAGGTTGTGTCACATTTTATTTTATTTACAGTATATGTGCCATATAAATGCCGCCTTCCACAGTTGCACATGCAAAAAATAGCCCTCTCAGGGGAGTAATATGGGGCTCAAGGGGTACTGAATGGTATTGACCGAGAAAAAAAATTATGAACAGCACGGTGAAGCCCGCGGCTTTGCGCAATGCAAAAAAGCCGCATGCGGCCCGTGCGGCTTTTGCGCAAGCTGTCTAATACCCAGACAAGTTTCAATCAAACAACACCACGCAGCACTTATTGTCGTTTCCACCGGGACAGAACCTGGTAACGGTGAATTCTCCAAATGATTCATCCTTAATCCGTAGTGCATACGCCTGGATTGTCTTCGAAACAGTATCGTTCATTTACCGCAAGGGCTCCAGGAAACCTGACAATGGCGAAGTACGGAGGCACCCGCTGATCCACAGACACGATGTATGGACACAGTAGATTCCCGACAGAGATGACGTGCATAAGCGCTCCGGGGTCTGCCAGGCTAGACGTATGATGAGCGCAGGGAAAGTAACTGGGGGGGCGGGGCGGGACAAATGAGAGCACGGCTGCTGGAAGCAAACTGTTCTGGTACATCACGGGGTTGCGGCTCGTGATCTGCGCTTCGAATCTGGAAGCACCTCGGTAGGATGCACACGCGTCGCGGTGGATGCCTCGCTCGAGCGAGATTGTGGGGTCGTGGGTTCGAGGACACAGCGCGTTTTGTGTAGAGGACTTTAAGATTTATGCGCTAGTAAGTGAAACTCTACAACGTACACAGAAGGAAAGAAAAGTCAACGCACCGCTGGGCTCGTCAAGTCACAACACATCAATCTCCATCGGCAACGCTCCCTAGTCACATACAACGCAGGCACACAGTATGTAAGTATTTAATTGCAGGCATGGTACTTCGGACGAGGGATGTTCGGGGATAGACGAGGGTTGTCTTTGTGGGAAAAATGCTTCAAACTTGACGCTATGGAGTTCTATCCAACAAAGCACGCCCCCTTCCCTTCGCCCGAGATTGCGTTTAATGGAGTACAAGACGTGTTGTGGTTAAAATTTGGTGTGTCCAACTTCGAATCGTACTTCACAAAGCAAGAGACCAGGAAAAGGAGGTGGCGGTGCATGTACGCGTGCCGCGGCAATGCGGCATTTCGTGGGCTACGTAGTACTTATCACATTGGGAAATGTGAATTTTCATCCCAGCTGACAACGTTGCTGAAGGTGTTGGTTCAAGCTGCAAAAATAAGACATGTTTGAAACTGAAGGATTCGGGAATGGTGAATATGTTACAAAAACTGTTAGATTAGATTGTAGTTTTGTTGCTGCGGAATGTAACGGTTTCAGTTACAATTTCTTGCGTCCGAAAGTGTGGCCTAAACCTATGAATTCAGCGGCGGTTTCAGCTGGGTCAAACCCGACAGCTTCGGCAGGGCGGGAACGGCAAATGAAACCAATAGTTTCAGCTTCCACTCAGGTACCCCCGAAATCACGGCTGCTTCTTATTGCTCCGGCATTTCCCAGCCGAACTTGCGGCTGAAATTATTGTTTTCAGCTGGCAAGCACCAAAACAATAAGAATGAGTGAAAACTTCGGGTATGCTGGAATAGTAGCTGAAACTATTGTTTTCAGCTGCCTTTCCGGCCATCCCGAAGCCATTGGTTTCGGCCCTACTGAATTTGATGTTAAATTGACAGGTTTCGACGGCACTTTCGGAGAGACAAAAAATGTCACTGAATGTATTACTTTCAGCAACAACGAATCTATGATCTAATCCAACAGCTTCGGCAACATTCTCGACGTTGCCGAATGCTACAGTTTCAGATGCGTTCTCAGCCGAGTGTTTTTGCAGCCTAAACTCTCGGTTTCGGCAACGTTGTCAGCCGGGCTGAAAATTCACATTATCTGGTGTGTATACGGTACGTGATGATACGGACACAGACCGTATACGTACGGAGGCAGCCGGGGGCATCTCGGGGGCTCACAGCACGGACACCGTACGTACGTACGTACCGTACGTATGGCCGTAACCCATACGTACGGTGCAATTCCCTAGTGGTAATTCGATGATTAGTTCCTTACCAGAGCCGTATTTTTGCAACATCACTGACTAGACTCTACTAGGTGTGCATAGCACTCGACGCCCAGTTCAAACGCTGTCCGGAGAAGCGAAGACGACGCGTCATCCAAACGTGGGCAACTCTGAGTTCGAAGTTTATTGTCATGTTCTCCTCTGGAAACCCAGACGGTGGCCATGAATCCACTGGGTACGATGCATATCTCGCTTTTCTCGGTACGTATGTCTAGGGACGGCGGAGATTGGCGTTGATTGGGTGGCACTGGGCGCCGCGGACCTACCAGATGATTCAGGATGCTGCTAGGCCTTTTTTGGCTTAAATAAGAGGGTGGAAAAGGGCCCTTTTCTCGAATTATATTCCTAGGACCTGTGATGATAAGGAGCTACTGTATGACACGCAAACGGTGGGTGGCACGGTTGTCTGTATTCTTCTGTGTAAAGGAAATACATGCAGTATATCATAAAACGATATAAGTAATATAAACACATCCGGTAATTGAATATACCCAATCTTGAGTAAAAGGAAAGCATCACTCGGCCATTCGGACAGTCAGCCAGTCAAGTCAATAAATAACGAACATGGCCAGCCTTACTGATTGACAACCACAAGTTGGATTCCGTGCTCAGCAGTCCGTGATGCTCATCAGTGGCCTCCACCAGATTCTCGGGATCGTCGGGTTGGGATAGCCTCAACAGGATCTTGAACCCAGTCGGTTGTTAGTCACTAGAAGATCGGTGAGCCTGTATTTGCATCTGACAGGCGTCGCAAATGCTTGGCCCGGTGGAAATGAAATGCGGCCTTAGCTCGACCATTCAAACAATCAGTGCGGCCGGTGCAAACAAGGCTCCTATCGTAGGTACCCAAGTATAAGAGCCGCTACGCTTCAAGGGACGAACCTAGCAACAACGATGCATTTCTCGAATCTAGCTGTCCTGCTCGCCGCCGCTCTGGCTGTATGTGCCTGGTTCTACCTGCCCATCAGCATCCACTTCCTCACCTTCATATTCCAGACCGCTGTCCACGGCGCTCCGAATGCGATTTTGTCCCGGGAGCTCCTTGCTCGTGACCTGATGGTCTACTGTTGCGAAGGCGGCTACTCTACAGAGGAAGGCGCGATATCGATTAACGTTGGCATCAACTGCAAGCTAGCGTCAACTAGCGACTGGTACGTGCTTGAATTTTATTTCAGGATTTGTTGAGTGACGCGCAGCATCTATCGTAGCACCGCTGATCAAAAGAAATTGACCTGTAAAAATGGGATCGACGTGGCCGCTGGCGACCCGCCGGGGGATCTTTTTTTTTCCTGTTTAGAACTGTAATGAGAGGGGGATCACGTATTCAGCTAGCTAGTACGTGCCGCAGCAGAGGATGTAACCTTTTCGAGAGCCTTTGTTCTTCAGACTATGGCGATTCGTTTCTACAACAAATAAATGTGGGTCAGGTCAGGTGACGGACAACCCTCATCCGCGTTGCCCCAACGCTCAATGTAGTCCTCGCGCTCCAAGCCTGTGTCTGAGAACGTGCCCGTCGTCACCTGCGGCGACGTCATGAACGACTGGAGCCGCTCCGAGTGCGAGACCTAGCAGAAGGGCGACTCTGGGCGTGAGCCCGACGGCTCAGACTCGGACGGCGCGGAGAGCAGCTCCACGTCATGCTCCGCATCGAAATCGACGGCATGCGAGAGGGAAAAGCTCGACACGGCGTGGGGCGCATCAGGAAAAACCCATTTTGGTAATTTGAAGTAATTATCGCAAATTAGGGTGTTTCAGACATCTTCTTTTTCATTCCAACTTGGGTCCCAACTTCGTTCCCGACTCAAGACTCAACTTGATATGTTTTTGTCCCGGAATGCAGAACGGCCGCCCCAAATAGGTTCGGTGAAGTTGGGACTTGAAGTTGGATGTCAAGTCGTGGTCCGGTGCCCGATTTGACATCCAATTCGTTCCGGAATTCTTTCAAGTTCCAACTTCGGGTGAAGTTGGGGCCGAAGTTGGGACTCAAGTTGGGCCTCAAATCCGAGTGTCTGAAACACCCTATTATCAAAAAAGCTAAGGAATTGTGATAATCTATGATGTTCCAGGAGTTGCATAAATCAAACATGATACGCCTTCGCTTCGCTCCGGCAGATAAAAAAATGTGTTAGATTTGTTTGAACCAAAATTGGATGAGAACTTAGAGTGGAGTTGTAATCTGTCCCGGCCTGGCAGTGCTCTGGTGCTCAGTATGCTGGGGGGAGCAAATATCACAGCAGAGAAATATGAGATATAAATTGTGATGAGGAGTCTTAGGAGAGCAAACAGAGGCGGCATTTAGATAATCTAATCAAGCTTATTTCGTATCAAACCCTGCAGTACATTGGTAATCATTGAGGGACAGAAGTCCTCGACGTGGTCGGGGAGGTGTTGACCATATTGTCCCATGTTGTGCGGCCGATTGCCTCCATTAAGGGTGAGTTCTTACGGGGAAATCTGTGGCTCGACATGACGTACCAAGATCAAACACGGCGTAGTCGATCCCTAGAACGCATGTCGTGCGGCCGGCCGCCTTCATTGCGGGTGAGAGAAATCTGTGGCTCGACATGGCGTACCAAAGTTCAAGCACAGCGTCGTCGATCGCCAGAACGGAGATGACGATTTTGCAAAGTGTAGTGGGGAGGTTCACGATGAAGGGCAAGTGTCCCCTTGATCATTCGTTCCGGGGACGGACATGGACTAAAAGTGATAGACTGGTGTCCTCCAAGAATCTCGCAATATTTGCTGTTCCTCGACAAACCGATGAGAGAAAAATATCATGATTAGTACTATATTATTTCACGTCTAGATACGCACCGGCAGAAAGCTTGTCTTCGAGGCCAATCGGGCACACGCTGTAAGTTTCGGGCCAGAGGATGCGGCAACTGGGTGCCCTAAAGAGGAAGAAACAACGAGTCACTACGCAGGTGCAGAAAGTCCGAATTAAGAACAGCAAACAGAGTTTCATTTTTCTACCCCAGCATTACAGTGTTCCATGTTGCGAGAAAATCCTGAACCTGTGGAAGCAATACGATTGACGTGTTAAGGTTCAGCGGAGACATGTTGATCAGACGTTGAAGCTTGGGAATAAAGTATTGCACAGGCCCAGTAGCGGTGGGAAAGGCATGATTGAGGAATTGAGATTATGAGCCACAGCTGGAGGGGAAAGGAAGCGTAAAGCAACGTGGTATGAAACGGAAGGTGCTCGCTGTTTATATGAGAAAATGCGACATGGCCGCAGTTTAACACACATGCACCGCAGTGAGAATGAAATTGGGTTGTTTTGGGTGAACTGGTAATTCACGACATTTGTCTCTACTGCTCGAGAGTCCCAATTGGGGTGGTCGTTGACAGTTCACAGTTGCGTAGTGCGGAAAGAACCGAAATTAAATGCGCAGCTCATCGTGGGTTCAAAAGTGTGGAAAAATATGATGGACCAAAGGAGTTACGGACAGCAGATTGCCAGAAAAATAGCGAAGGAGGAAAGCTATATGGGGGATTGGCACAGGTTTCTTAGGATCTCGTTAAAGAACGGTAATTGAATAGCGGGGTCCACATCCGCCCAGATTCCCCGTTTGTGGTCTTGTACTATGGGTGTGCTCCTCAGAGTTGCTGTGTGTAAACAAAGCAACCCAATGCGTTGTGGATCAACAGCAGCTGAGCTGTGGTTCTTCCTTTGACGCTTCGTGCGCGTCGTGTGCGTCAAGGTGATTGCGGTCGTGATGGAAAATCATGCTTGGCATTACAGGCGGAGGGGCAAAATGGAACCACTTTTGGCTGAATTACGGTCCGTAAACCGTATACGGCCGTAATCTTCGGGTTCTTACGGGTTACCGCCGGCGGAAACCGTAACCATAAGATGTCTCCCCAGGGGCCTCACGGGACGGTACGGTGACCGTAAAAATCGTAACCATATACCGTAATATACGGTTACGGTGGGGATCCCTAGCCCTAACTCCGGGTATCCACCTTGTTGCCACCACACTGGGTAGGGATGGGGGTTAGGGTTAGGGTTAGTTAGGGGGGAGGAGGGCTAGGGATATAGTAAAAAGCGAAAACGAGGCCTCATCAGACTTTTAACAAATAACTTGTGACCATGTACAAGGCATAACAAGGTCACAAGCCTCACCAAAACGGCCGCAAGCTCACAAGGTCACAAACCAAGTCTGAAAACCACAAGGTCACGTTCAACTCCGGGTAGTGGCGAAATTTTATTCTTTTTTTTGCAGCAGATCATTGCATCGGGGTATGCCGCAACTGGAACAAGCCACAGGGCGTCTTTCAAGCTCTGAGAGTTATTTTAGGTCCTGCTCTTCATTCTCTAAGGGGTGTTTTTTGTCGCTTTGACCTTGCGAGCTTGTCGGCAAGGTCACAAGGTCAAACAAGTCACAAGTTTTTTGTCAAAAGGCTGCTGTTTAGAGTGGTCAGTCCCCTTCGTGCACATGAAGGAAAAGGCATGCAAAATTAGCTCTAAAATAGATATTACTTACCTGTTCCGGACAGGGGTTAGCATATCTAACGAGTTTACGGAGTGTACCAAGTTTACGGTCAACTCCGTAAACTTTCGGATTCACGTATGCACTCCATGTGCTGGCAGCTGGTGTACTAACATGTCTTCCCATTTTTCACATTCTCACCTCTATTACGCAACTTATCACGATTTGTGAATGGCTACGCCTTCAGAACATTGTACCGTCAATGGCTAGTGCAATTTGAATCTGGCGGTGAGATTTGGTTCCAATATTCTCGAGACACCCTCTCATTCCCAGATTACTTTTTATTCGACCTCGAGCCGAGACGCGTCGGGACTCGGAGACGCTCCAGATTTGGCATCTTGATGACTATCTGGAAGCTGGGTATACACTGGGGGCAAAGGACGGGGCATTTGAAAAAGTTCTGCTTCCAACGCATGTGGCCAGTATGTGGGTAAACCATGTAACAAAGGTGCCAATCACCTTTGTCGCACTTTTGTTTCTGAGGGGCGACTCGGGGAAAAACAAAGATGCCACAAAGGTGGTTGAAATCTTTGTTCCGCAATTCACCTGCATGCCAGCCACATGCGTTTGAAGCAGAAGCTTGCCCTATGCCTCGTCCTTTGCCCCCAGTGATACTTCTAGGTGTCAAGTGCTTGCAGGAACAGATTTATTATACATGAGGTAAGTCTAATTTATTCTTATCTGGGTTTGAATAATGGTACAGGAACAGGCCATGCCATGACTTCACTTTGCACCTCAATTTTAATGCACTCCATCAGCATACAGACCTCCCACTAGAGTCAAGAAAGACAACTTGCCAGTTTTATGCTTTCTTCCTTGCAAGAGTCTGATTTTTTTCGTTAGACACTGTAATATTGATTTCCCTGGGGAATTTTCCCATTCAAAACCCGGGCAAACCTATGCTTTGCACGGCAGGTGCGAATCCGTTGCTCTCGCGCTCCTAGTACACCAATGTTGATACATGCACATGAGATGTCACCGTGGCCAAACCACGCGTGTGTTTAAGTGCATAGATTTTATAGTGTCTGATGTAGTCTCGGAAACCCGCACAATCGTACCAACCAGGACGGATCGAGACAGTGGTCCCGGTATCATTGTTGTCGAGGGAATTTCTCGACAGAGAAACCGACGATTCTCCATACTAAGAGCCGGGCAATAGCAGAGCTGCGCGATGGGGATCATCATCTGGATGTGAGGTTGAACGGTTCTGGTCCATGGAAAGTTTGCTCAATATTGTTGTCCACGCACTCCGGCGTTCAGCCACAATCAGGTTGGACTCCTGGTCGACATCTGAACAACCCCTGATGAATCCCGTTGCGGTGGCAGGAACACTTTATCTCCATATCTTCCCGCCTTCTGCCTTACAGTTATGCACAAAATAGTACGACCCCGGTTAAAGCTGGAACTGAAACTCTGATATTCCGAAATGGCGTATGTACATAATTACACGGACAACGACCCCCGATTATCTTCATCCCCTGGCCTTCAGGGCGGCGGCGTGCGACTGCATCAACGCATATACCGGATCCGTCGGGTAGATTGCAAACCCATCATTGGACGTAGGCCCGTTCGTGAGCTGCGACCCAGCTTGCCTGTTTCAGATATGAGAGCGTGAGTGAAATGGTTTCTTCAAGAAGGGAAAGCATGCCAGATCAGGTCGCCACTGAGGCCTGTGCTGATTACTGTCTGATACCAGGTGGAGTACGTGGACGCCCGGGTCGACGAGTTAGATATGCCGAATTCCTCCATGATAACAGGCTTGTTCGTGGATTTCATGGTCGTCGCGTGGTCAGTGATCCACTGGGTCCCCCACGGCACGGTGTTGGTCTCGCCCCAGCCTTGCTACAGGGACGGGTTAGAAATCACAACATCGCACAATAATATGGACATACAGGGTACATCTGCCGAGGAGCCCATCAGCTCGATATTTGAGAAAGTATCAAACAGTTTCTCACGTGGAAGGTGCCGAAGTCAATGGTGCTAATCTTCAAGTTCGCCGCGAAGTCGATTCCCGCGGATCCTCTGTTTAAAGTTCAAAAACAGCGTGCAGGCCCAGAAAAAAAAGACCTACTGGTACATGTAATCGGAGTTGCCGGGCTGGTTGAAGAACCCCTCGTCTCCCAGGCCAACCAGGTGGTTAGAGTCGATCGACTTGATGAATGAGGAAATTGTCGACGCCCATGTAGTGATGGTTGAGACGGTGCAGGACGAGGAGGCGGTCCTGCGCCACCAGTGCCGCCAGTTCAGAAAGTATGCTGATCAGGAAACGCGTTACTCACGTGCTGCTACCAGAGCACCTCGGTTCGTTTACTAAACATGGTTCAGTTGTTTCTCTCCGAAGAGGAGAGAATCATATACCGAGCTCCCAAGCCTGGTTAGACATTGATCAATTTGGTGGTCCAAGGAAGAGGAAGAAAACGCATACCAAGATGCCGGGTTCATTTGCATACCGCGAGACGATGGCCTGAACGTAGGTTTTGAAAGCAGCCTATTGTGGATGTCATTGAGCATGATGCGATTTAAACGAGGATAAGGACGGACGATGATGGTAGGATTTGTATAGAAGACGTCATGGGACTGTCCAGAGCCGATGAGCTGCTGGGCATAGACATCCATACCCCCATAGTCAGACCTGGACGACAAATGAGGGGGAAATTCAAGAGGAAAAAAGTAAAGTTGACCAGTTGTTCGTTCTGAGGACAAGAGTGCTTAAGAGCTAATACTACACCGAAGGAGCTGAAGACATACAAAGAAATTATCAAGCGGAGTCCATGCGCCTTGGCCGCTGCGATCACGGTGTCTATTTTACCAGATCAGACAAGACGTTGCGGATAAGGTCCGAACGAAATATGCACCGAGCATTCCGAGACCGTTGGAACCAGTGTTGACAGTCGCGGTCTTACCCGACCACAGATGGAAGTAGACACCATTCGCGGATGTAACCTCGTTGAAACCCCTGGCGTCGAAATCAGACGGCTGTGCGTCCATTAGATATACGATCTCACCAAGTTCTGTAGGTTGCAATGAGAATGACAGTACGAATTCCGATGGGATCTAAAATACCTGACGGTGGTCGCTCCACTGGCAGCAATGTCGGAGAAAGCCTTGTTGATGTCGGTGGTGCTGTAGCCTCCAAGAGCCAGCCAGTACGCGTTCGTACTGACCGAATAAATATGAGCGGGCAAAACGCTGGATACAATGAACCGCACCCAAAAAGCGTGTAAGGCGCGCCATTGAGGGTGAATTTTGTCCCAGATGTTTTTACGAAACCCGTTTGTGCGGGAGAGGAGGGAGTCGAGGTCGGCGTACTGACGGTGGTAGTGGGCGGCGTCGTCGTCGCAGTCCCAGGCAGGCACTGCGAGTAATACGCACTCGAGAATGTGCATACACTTCCCGCAACGCAAGCTTGAGAAATTGGCATTAACAGGCTTCAGAACGAGACTCAGACGATACGCACTGGTGGGACCCGTCCACGTTACTCCGCCGCATTGTCCCCACACCGGGGACTGCGCGAGCGCGGACGCCAACGACAAAGACAAAATCAGCAACGTTGAGCTTAACATTTGAGCACAGAAGCAATACACAATGCCGCCGGTTTGTTCCCTTTATACTTCTGGTGTCGCCGCTGGGAGGCAATTTCAGCACGACTGGATTATCCTCGAGGGACTATCGGCTACGAATGACGCCGTGAGGTGCGGTCACGCTATCGTCCTCAAATGATTTGAGGACCGCAAATAGTAATTTCGGTAGCATGATCTGGAAGGAAAGCAGGTGGTCGTTGGCGATCTTTGTATCTTCTTTGTATCTGGAACAGATCTGGGACGCGGATAATTGAAGCTCGGATATATCGAGCGGTGGAACAGGTTAGGCACCCGCCCACCGCATCTGGTCCGCGTCGTTGCCCTGATTCCATGCCGTATCCATGCGCGCACCTTCGCTTTTCCATGACCCATTCCAGGCAAGTAATGCCAGAAAGTGACACCAGAGGCGAAGAGAAAAGAACCGAGTGAGGAGGCCAATAGGCGCCCAGGAAGCGCCGAGGAGGTAGCGCCGAGGCGGATTCCTAGTTTGGGACTTGAGCGAATTACCCAAGGATAATTGGTTTTGGCGAGGGTAATTGGTATTGACGAGGAACGGAGACGGTGGAAAGACATGGCACATTATCGGACATGTACGTAGTGACAGGGAAAGACTTTTCCCGAGTCCATGGTAGTAGATGTCCGATCAAGCGGGCAAGGCTAAGTGGCGGTTGCACTTAAACATCCCCTTTCTGATATCGGAGCTGAGAATTGCACAAACTCGTTCTTTGTTGAAATTTTTATGTTGGATGAAGTTTCGACACTCTTCGGAAACAGAAGCAGTCCAAGAAAGTGAACAAGGTTTTTGCGCCTCACAAGTCAAAATTCTCGATTTTGGAGTATAATAGCTGTTTGGATGGATTTTTAAAGAAAAGAAGTTGGAATACATGTTCTTTTCAAGGAAATGGCCGGCTCTTATATATGTTTCTTCGCGCTCACCTCCATAAGGGTTATCTCATTTATTTTCTCTCTGCCAATCTGCTCCCTTTCAACGTCGAATCGCCCACGATATAAATAGCAGAAGAACCGTCCCCACAAGTAGTCTAACCAAATGCGTGCAATTGTTCCCAGAGCGCCATCAATTCCAGATCTTATCGTCTCCATGCTGCGACATCAAACCAGATTTGGGACTGTTCTTCAGCAATCCTGTAAAGGTTGAAAATCCTCTGGAGCTTCCAATGTGGCAGATAAACTGCGCCAGTTTGTGTCCAGCCAAAGGTGTGTTGTCGTTCCCACTCACCCCATAGTTCCAGATCTCAAAGCTGTGGAGTTCAACTTGCATTGGGACCTTTGAGAGAGAGACAGATCTAGTGAGGTAACAGCCTTCAGAACTTTCACTCGGTCACACTGCGGCTACATAAATATTTCTCACATGAAAAGGCAGCCTTGTCTGAGATCTTTTCATGCTTCCCCCCCTTCGCCCTTCCTTCTCACTGGCAATGCAACTCTGTCGTGTTTGCTCTCAAACACACTCAACCCGAGCTTTAGTTCCTATCTACGTCGAGGAATTGGAAATGGCTTCATACTCTGGCTATCCTTCCCCGTAACTCTGGCCGTCCGGTACTGTTTGTCCGGATCTGACCGCTGGTCGCTGAATACTCAAACTGGATCTACAAGCTTGCTCTTACATGGATCTTATCTCTAGCTGGTTCTGCCGCTCTTCTCTTGATTGCAAGTATTTGCGCTGGTGTAGCTGAAAAAGTCTATTCAACTTCGAAGTTTCCGCGAGCACACGTCATTGGGTAAAGCATCTCTTCTAAGCTCATGTGAATTTTACTCACATGGGGCGCTGCAAAATAGTCAGAACTGCTGAATCATTATCTTCACATGGATCCGTGGCGCGTCACACCACCCTCAAATCTTTACTCGATATTTCTGAACCCGCGTCGATGATGTGTACCCTTTAAAGACCCATGCCCTATTCGCACAATTGAATCCCGACGTGCCAACACTAGGTAAGTTAACACAAAGGTGGATCTTTCGCTACACAAGACAATGTGAATTTACTTTCCAGGACGACCCCCCCGAAGAATTACTGCCTCGCCCACTCCCCTCGGCGCCAAAATCCCCCTCTTTTTATTCTATATTTTCAGATAACTATGGAGAGTGAAAAAGTGTCGAGGTACGTGCCATCGGTATATAATATTTGGCACCGCAACTCAACCATTTGTCAGGCTGTGAGCGTAGCCGCAACCTCTGATTCAAGGAACAATCGCAGTCCATGACATAGTCGTCGCAGTTCTCCGGCAAGCACTGTAATTAGTACGAATTGAGCGCTGTGAAGACGGTTCCGAAACGCAGGCTGCCAAAGGACGGAAATCGACATCAGCGGACTTGGAGAATGTAGGTAATCCCAATCGAACGGACTGGTGGTACCCATCCAGTTTATCCTCCGTATTGACCCCATTCAACGGCCTGCCTGAGTGGATGCGAGCGCCGAGCGTAAAAGCCGAGATCAGCAGTGTGTAGCGTATCGTTTTCGCACAAGAGCCTAGACTATCCATATTCGATCCTTTGATTCAGCGGTCATCACGCGCACAAAACTACCGACTTAATGCCTCAGAGCGGCCTATCTTCGTTTGACCATCGGCTGCATGTGTTCCCGCGGGGTGTGAACATCTTTTGCGGATCAAAATCGGGTTGGGAGGGAATTCTACTTGTCACGTGGATATGGAAAATGCACCCGTCTTCGGAGCTCGGTTCCATGCCACTATTGAACCAATTCTCTGATCAGAATTAAGTTAAACGCGGTCGAAGCCGTTGAAAGGTGATCAAATTTTGTTATCTAGACAGTCGGCGCAAAGCCAACCTGAACGTTACCGAGCGATATTCTTTTATTCATTCATTCATCAAGTCCTATTCTACATGTGGCCTGTTAGGGCTATGATATAGGTTACACTTCTAAGTGGTCTGTATGGTAACTAAATGTGGCTGTATGAGTAACGGTTGTCTATATCTGGTGGAGGAAAAGAATTAGTCTCCCTAGTCAGACCATGAATTTTTTCTTTTGTGAGTGAACACTGGAAAAATAAACCAACATAGTAATCTTCATTATGCATAGGTAAAATTATTCTTCATTTATTGTCGGAGCTCAGGGTTTCAGCCGTTTGAAACATAGGATCTCTGTTTCCTTTATTTACCTTGGATCTTAGGTCATATAGTAAAAACGTTCTCCATATTCCGATACCGACACGACGTGGAAGCCGTTATATCACGTATTTGTTCGCTTACAAAACACATTCCTGGGAAATGTGCGCCTCCCTTGCCGGCTAAATCCTTGGTCAAATGTCGGGCCGATTATCACAAATTATCGCACATCTTGCAAGATTACAGTTGGGCAAGATAATTTCGCCGGTGAAATTCGAAACCACAGCACAGATGGAGCGTTTCAAAATCCTTCTGCAGACTGTCCTCTTACTACAACATCCTAGAAAAGAAAAAGAAAAAATCACGAAATGTTTTCCGGATGATCACGGCCCGCTCCGCCGCATTGGACGTTCCTTGTTTCTCAAACAGCTCCCACCTGCTGACATCATGTTTACCACACACCTTACACCCACTCCCGTCGAATCCCTCCTCACCCGCGCAGCCACCTTCCCTGTCAGCCCGCCACCCTAGTAGTCACCTGGATGCTTTCCGCTATTCCCGCCACCTCGCATCGACCTCGGAGACACGTCACACTGCCTTTGCACCCGCTCCTCGGACATGAGTGTGCCCGACGTTTACCCCACATCTCACTCCATTCGCGCGCAGACACGCATCACAAGTGATTTCCTTTTTTGGATGTCGATGGATGTTGTGTCGTCCTTGCTCACGTCAGCCGCCGGCTCGAGTATAAGCCGGGCGGAGCTTCAATTCTTCTCCCCACCCATTACAGAAAGCCTCTTCCATACTCATTTGAAAGCTCACGAACGACAGTACCACCGGCAACGTCATATATTCGAATCTCCAGCGCGATTCGTTGCATCGCTCTCGATGTCTTGGGTGAATGGACAGTGGTCAGTGGACACGCTTGTTCTGCCCATCTCTGGAATGAATCTACACGAGGATGCGAGGATACCAGTTTATGTGCAGCGAATTATGCCCCATACAGCCGCCTAAAAAATCGGTCGCGCAGGATCAATTTCGGGGGAAAAAAATACCGCTCGATTTTCCTCCGCAGGCGCTGCCACCTCGTCGTTCTATGCTTTGGCGGTTGTTTCTGTGTTCGGCCTCTCATTTTCATTACCTCTCTGCAGATTTCGTGCGATGAGGCGAAAGGGAAGCAGAATGACATGAATACCGCTGGGCCTGTCTGCATTCCTTTGTCCCTACTGAACACCCTCTCGTTTCTCCAAGTGGCGTCCTTACGGGATTCGACGTCCGCCTCTGCGCCTTGTCTGCTGTCCGATGTGTACCAGCATCTTTCCGTCCCCATCGGCCGCACATGAGCTACGGCGGGATTCAGTCACACGGCTGATTCCGTCGGATCGGGTATCCGAAGCTGAGGATACCCTACTTCGCGCTTGCAGACTCTCTGAATTGCGCTTCCTCTGTTACCGCCCCTCGGCTTTTCTCGGTCCCTTCTGAAATAGAGTCCTCGTGTTGCTTGCCATGGCGTCGTTCCGGCTTTATCATGATGGAAGAAGACCTCGAAAGAACTTCTTTGCGGGATGGGGCAAAAGCTGCTCACAATGGGACTGCGAATAGCTAACATCCACTGAACACGGAAGAGTTTTAATCGAAATCTTATCAACGACATCCCGACATTGCAATTCATGCCCCCACTTCAAGGCGAAAAGCTGTCGCACCTTTTATAACCCAAGTCCTCGAGTTAGAAAAGGGGGAAAAGCTGCCATGGGCCAATATAAGCTGTAGTAAAGAAAAAGCTCTCGCGAAAGACAAAAGAAAAATCAATATATTGATCATATACCGTGGCTCTACGGGCGCAAACGGTATGTGGACGAGGCTGGGCATAATACGACGGTAAAGGTATCCCAGAGCGCGACACACGCGTGCAAGCGGGTCGCCAGTGGTGACACCCGCGCCGGTCCGATTCAACCTCGACCGGGGCCTTCGGATCAACAGCACGCACATTGATCGAGAGTCCGTGGCTCCTGCGACGGCGACGGCGGAGCATGTCACGCTTCTAGCAGGGAAATGAGTGAGCATCGGCAGCAGGGTAAGCGGGACGGAACTGGCCTGGGGTAGGGGCACGGTTGTTGCAACGGCCGGCGTGGATCGCGCAGGAGGCAGGCGACACGAATGGAGAGGAGGCTGACTGGGCATTGGCATACAGGCGGTAGTCCGCTGGTGCTGCGAACGTGCACTACACGGGAAAGCGCCAAAAACGTTAGAAGATGCGGTCCGCTCCAGCTTCGAAAACGTGCCGGTCTTGACTCTTGAAAGGGTCTGCTGTAGTACCCCATCTCTCCATTACTACATTGCTGTCGATGACGGGGCGGGATCATCGAGCGCGGGTCCGGAGGGGTAGGCCAGGAGCTGGTGTGCCACGGATCTTGAGGGCAGCGCAGTGCAATGGTGCAAGGAAGAGGCAGGCGATGGCATGCAGCGACACAGCCCAAGAAAATGGAAGATTGGAAGGGTTTTGCGGCAGGTCTTGAAGTGGGTCTTGGATCTTCACGTAGACTGCTGCCAGGAGAACACCTGAGAAACCGGCGGAAGGGATGGAGGACCCAGAGCGAGCAAGACCAGATCGGAATGTTGAGCAGTGAGCTTGGACGCGGACAGGACGAGGCAAGAGGGAGAGCGGAAGTGGGGCAGTGGGCGGTCGTGGTGGGAGAAGCGCCCATCACTCGACACTGATTGGTTGATCAAACAATCCACGTGCGTCGGCAATCGACTTCAATCTTCCTATCAACTTCAAGCAAGTCGACACATCCCTGAGCCCCTAACGTTCTAAATATACTCGTGTCCCCTCCTGAATGCATCTCCGAGCCCCTGGGAACTGACTCGCAAGTTTCTTCGCAAGCAGAAAACTTTGTCTGCGCGCCAATATAATGTCATACATTGAATAGTATGGTGACGACCTAGTCGGACCTACCTCTTTCTGTGGTAACGTCAAAAACATGAACTTTCGGAGGCGAAGATGGCCATCTGCAAAGCGATGCGCGAACCCGTCGGCCCGCCCATCAGATGAGATGTGGGGATTTTTAGGGCTTCGTGGGCATATAATAAGCAGAATTTCTTGAAAAAGCGAGGATGGTTGGCAGCACATACCATAAGATTTAACACGGTGTATCTCGCCCATACGTGTATTCCACATTCGCAGACGTCGACCCATGCCCACGCAGGTCCAATGTCAGCAAATTGAAGTGCCGGGGTCGAGGGTCTGCATATGTATGTATATGGCTGTGCGCATCACCTCGTACTAAAAAGTATCATGATGACGGGGAACCTGCACGTACGATGGACTCTATCTTCGACCCGAGAACGATGGGGTGTATCAAGATCACTGGTCTGTGTCAAGTAACTTCGCCCCTCTGCGTTGGCATCCGTCCGTGTTGGGAGTCTGTAATGAAAGCTGCCGAGCCCTGCACCGATAAGCGGCATTTCGAACAAGGATTAAATTATTGGCATCGTCTTGTCACTATTAGTAAGAAGCCGCTCGCGTGTTAACGCTATATAGAATACTGCATTGCCCGCCTTCTTATGTGTCCCCTGCCTTGTCAGGATTTTCAAGCACTTGCTCTTGGCGGAGACTCCTATCAAATGCCACGCCACTGAAACACAGGATGGAAAATAGCCTCTGAGTCTGCGGAGTTCCTGGTAGGGAAGTCGTAGAAAACAGCGATCCCAATCGAGTGATTTATTAGTGAGTTTTATTTTGACTGAGAACTTGAGTCGGTAAAACTCCGTGCTGGATTAGAATGTCTAACTACAAAGTAAGTACTGGCTATTTATACCTAACGGGAGGACCAACGGTTCCGGGAGATAACTACTGTAAAAAACTCGCGAGTCCCCAGAGATAGATTCGGGGGCGAGATAAAGATGCAAGCAATCACCTAAACGGTAACGAGACGAGCAACATAAGTAGCGGCGGAGGTAAGCGGAGGGAATTCCGATGGCGGAGTATTGCCGCGCAACCTCGACACACAGTGCATCACGGTCACTTCCCAATAACTACATTTGAATAAAATACGGAAAATACTACGAACAATCTCTCAGCTGCGGCAAGTAACTACGCCACTGCGGCCGCCGCTACGCCACCGGCTTCCCAATAACTACATCTAACTAAGATGACTACGGAAAATACTACGAACAATCCCTCAGCTGCGACAAGTAACTACGCCGCTGCGGCGGCCGCTACGCCACCGTCAGCATCTGCGGCAATCTGATCAGCAACACCAAGACCGAGGTGCGATCCGAGGTGCGATCCTTACATAGCCTTCCCTTTCCTGTGAGGACAGCACCATTTTTAGATTTACATTTGATGAGATTACAACCCTGAATTAGACCCCAGCTCAGAGTGGGCCAGTGTTTATATTTCTTCAACCACAGTTATTAGGTAGTGAGATAGCAGATTAATTTCGGACCTTGTACCATGTGCTTTAAGGTTTCTAGAACATGGTAAGTATGGCATTAAAGTGTCAATGTGGAGCCAGAATTCGCCCACGCGAAATGAAAAGTCAGCACAAAACATCATGGGAGAGTTGACCGACGGCGGATCGGTCGCCAGTACCAACTTTGCCGTGTCAGTGAGTCGTAATATTACAGCGCGATGGCACTAATCCCTCTTCGAAATGCCGCTCATCGATCTAAAAACCAGCTCAGGGCTCGGCGCCTTCCACTACACACTCTCAACACCGGCGGATGCCAACGCAGAGGCCATCGTCCAAGGCACACCGACGCTGATCTTGATACATCCTATCACTATAGCATCGGAGATATTCCATCGTACGTGGAAGTTTCGCTGTCCTCATCATGCTTTTCGACGTCTAAGTGCGAGGGGGTGGTACGCGCAGCGATATATGCCGATGCCCGACTACGGCGCTTCAACTTGCTGGCGCTGGCCCTGCGTGGGCATGGGACTACGTCTGCAAATGCGGAGAACACGTATGGGCGAGAGACAGCCGCAATGGACGTGTTAAATCTTATGGTATGTGCTGTCAACCATCCTCACTTCTTCATATGTCTTTGCTTATTATATACCCAGGACGCCCTAAAAATCCCCACATCTCATCTGATGGGCGTGTCGATGGGCTCGTGCATCGCTTTGCAGATGGCCATCTTCGCGCCCGATAGGGTGCTCTCGGTGCTCATGTTTTCTCCGGTGCCGCAGAAAGAGGCACGTTGCCGCCAGCATACCTGTCGAGACCTGATATTGACCCACAGGCAAATTTTTTAGCCACTGGAGATCATAGACGGCCGGCAGGAAATCTGGGACTGCTGGATAGAGGCGTTCTCAGATGCGCAGAACATTGACACGCTTGCACTCACGGACGCGCTGACGGGTGGGCTGCAGTTCGCGTGGAACAACCGCGAGACGGCTCTAACCAGAGCGTACGTACGGGCCTTCAGGCATGCATTTTAACCGTAACCGCCACTAATATCCTGTATTTAGGCTAGTGGCCAAGGCCGTTCCCGCCGCCATAAGGAATTGGGCGCCGGAGCACTTCGATCACTTCCATGCAGTCACGACGAAGTTCTACACGAATCGTGAACCGCATTCCGTCGAGACCCTCGCAACCGTCGGGTGTCCCGTCGCACTCGTTCACTGCTCGGAGGACATCGCGTACCCGATACATCATGCGGAGGAGCTTCTCAAACTGATGCAGAGCGCCGGACTCGACGCGCAACTCCTCACCGTTGACGGTGCTCCGCATTACGGAAATGTTACGCATATTGAAGAGTGAGTTCCGTCGATTCATAGCCCAGCCGAAGGACCTCACCCCAGGTGACGATATTAGGACCAACGAACTGCTATACAAGTTCTTGCTGTCTAGTTCCGAAGGGATGACCATCCCGCCCGTTCCGCCCAGTGTGGAGTCCCCCTTCTTGGCCGAGTTGATCGAGCTCGGGCTTCAACAGGACATCGTGGAGAATGATTCTGATGAAGAGGGCGTAGGTTCGTTAGCTGTGAAGGTATTGAACTTGAGGGTGGACACGGACTTGATCAAGGACAGGGGTCCATGACGATAATGTTCTCCGATAAAGAAAAGTACAATAATCGGACATGGCCAAAGAAAGTATCATCGTCAATTTCTGCTCAAACAGTCCTTCGATGTGTATGTATGGCTTAAAATCTTCATTTATATGCCAATTTTCCAATGAATCTTCGGTAAGTGGACGGTAAGAAAAGAAGAAATGGATCCACGCGCATGTGTGGGCCTCATTGAAATTGTTCAACCTACTTGGTATTTTATTTCTCACTTGATTCTTCTGTTGGCCGACGGAACTCAATCTTTTGCCCGGCCCCCGATTGCGCAATCCTTGCAGGCGACGGTGGATTTTCAACCGTTCTGATAGTGCTCGGATAGGCGCCGGCACCGCCTCTGGGCGCTCAGTGGTATGGATCAGTGACCTCTTGCTTCCTGCCATCATGCCACGCGTCCCCAACGAGCTCATCGAGGCCATTGTCCGGGAGGTAGAAGATGTACCCTCACTCAAAGCTTGCTCCATCGCTGCATCTGCCTTTCAATCTCCCTGTCAGCGCATCCTTCTTCGGTCCCTGACGCTGAAGGCAGCTCCAGCCAATTTCATTGCAGCACAATCGTTTCTGGACGAATCCCCACACGTTGCCACGTATATCACCACCCTGTATATATGGCCTCCGACGCCCACTACACCCACGTCGGAGATCGAGAGTTTCGTAGAGATTCTCAATCGGTTCGAGAATGTGCGCTTGTGCACATTGATCGGGACGAAACCACGTAGGCCAGATTCCATATGGGATCGTCACGACTGGAGAGAAGTTACGGTCCAGGTATCATCTGCCGTGTTTGCTTTTTTGGCGCGACAGTCCCTGCACGAACTCCGTGTTCGTTTGGTCCGGAACATTCCCATCTCGTCTTTCCTCTCCCTTCTAACAGCCGCGCCCAGGGTCGGCTTTTGGTATGTTTCCTTGGACACCCTAAATCATCCTCCCGCAATAACCCCCCATACACCCACACTCGCGTGGTTAAGCATCAAATACCAATCGGATAGCATCACCGAACTATTGGCCCGCCCGCAATATGCGTTTCATATTGAGACCCTGCGGCAACTGGAGGTCTCTGTAAGAGACTATGACTACGCCGATACTCACGCTCTGCTTGGTTCTGCTGCCCATACACTGGAGCGTGTGCAGTTCACTTGCCACTGTGTGTCCATTTTACTACATAAAGTGTACAACCTGCTGATACACATGAATGCTAGCGCTCTCAACGGATTTGGAAACCCCAGTCCTTTCACCTCCGACGCTGCCTGTCCTGCGATGCGTCGAATTCACTCTATGGAACCATGATTGCGGTGCGCCTTGGTTTAAAGACACTCTTATGGCCATCCTCGCCCCGCACTGCAGCCCCGCACTGACTGAGGCCATGATTACCGTCAACTGCAACGTAGCCCTCACATCCCTGCGCTTAGAACCTGGGCTGATGACCACGCTCGATGGTGCCCTGATGGCGCATCCTACAGACCCATGCATCAGGTGGCGCATTGCGGGCAAGAACATTCAGTTGAACGACTTCGTTCAATGGGTTCAGGGCGAGATGGCCCGGGTTCATACAAAGGGGCGACTTCTAGTGGAAGCAGACGTATAGGTTCGACAGCACACAAACTCGTCTGCTCATGGCAGTCTACCCTGGGAACAGATTTGTGGACAAGGGGTGCGGTATTGGGAAACAGTCAAACATGACACTTGGCGAAGAGAGGAAATGGATACATTTCCATCAAGCGTCAGAATTGCGGTTGACTGTAGGGCAGGCTGTATTTTTGCTTTGCGATAATATATATTATGCCGGGATTAGTGATAACCACTGGTTGCCCACGGGTACGCCGACGCCGACCCGCACCCGCAGCGATCCACGACCCCGCAAGCGCGCGTAGATGCTGCACACATTGTACAACTTTGCGTCGGTTATGCTCCGCCGCCATACCCTCGTCTTGCGAGTATTGCGGTGTGAATACTCGGGCCCACCGGCATCTGCGCCGTGCTCATCGTGTTGGAATTATGAGTTATGTGCGCACACTGCCCCGCGGCGCACTTTGTTACCAGGTTCCTCCGTTCATTCTTTCTTTCCCATTTACTGTTCCTGTCCCTGTCCCTGCGCTTGACAAACTAAATTTGAACTACCTTAATTGCTTTTGTAGTATTTATGCTCAGTAGATAGCGAGGAATTCCTCGCGCGTTTACAACGGGTTCACTGCTAATATGGGATTACTCTATTGATTCCAACACATCGTGATCATCCGCCTCATCATCCTCATCATCCTCCTGTGTTGCCCAGCCATTTCGTGATACGAAATGATGGCTGGGACCGTGACTCAGCCACCTGTGCCACAGCCGCCATTTCGTGGTACGAAATGGCTGGGCAACATATTAGGCTAAAAAGCATGGCGTCTCAAATCCCCTCCTTTTACCATATATGGTTCACGAGTGTGGACCCGATTCTGAGCGTTTGCGGCGCACTGGGTGCCCTCTTGGTGCCGGGAACTGTAATTAACGGCTTCACTCCCAACGCCGTCTCCCCGCCCGCCCCGAGACCATTATGCTCCTCGATACACTCTCAGGCTTCTTTTTCGCCCTCATCTTCATCCAAGTTGTGCTCTTGCGCGCGAGGCTCGCCGGCATCGGGATGTGGCGCATCCTGATCTTCAGTATCCTCCTGATGGGTATTGTTATCCTTGGCGGCCTTGCACGCCTGTTGCGAGTCGCGCGCACATCCTGCTGCGTGGAGAAAGGAAGAATGGATGAACATCGTTCCCATCGTCCCCACGGCGGACGTGACTGTGATTCGGATTGCGTTCTGTCTCGGTGTTGGGATGGATCCGAGGGTGAAGAAGGAGTGAGGGTCGAAGCTGCAGTTATTGGTGTTCCATTTGTACGCAACGACTTGTCTTTCAACTCTTTCTAATGTCGACATGCCTTTTAGAGTCCTAGATATCCATTTCTTTTTGTCTATGTATGGCCGGTGCTTGGCTTCACTTGGCCTTGCTTCGTTGACTGAATCTGAGGAAATGCAAGCTTAATTCAGGCCCGTCGCACTTGCTGTTGTATAATTCGCCAGCGCCAGCGCCAAGAGACTCCTAGTTACATTCGAGGGCCGGGCACCACGCTCTTCATCGGTTGGCGACCTCTCCTTCTCTCACTGTGGGATTACTTACTGTCTTCCTCCTCGAAAGCTCGTCGCCACGACCTTCTCAACTCGAAACTGACATTATTTCCCGTCCAAGATTTAGCCAATAGGTTCCTGTGCGGTTCAACTCCGAATTGGCACAGGTTATCATCGCACGCCCTCACGCTTCGACCCTAGTTCCGGTGTACAAGACCTCTGGCAAGCATCACATACAATCTACGGGATCCCTCCTAATCTGCCTCTTCTCGAGCCTTCTTCTCTGCCGACTCATCAGGTGTCTTTTCCACGAAATCCACATTGCTAATTCCAGCTTTGCTCTTCCAATCCCAGGTCAACGAGATCTTTTCCACGAACGGCTTTGCCCAGATCATATACCCTCTGCTTTCAGCGAACTTCCAAACGAGGTAGCATGCGATAGAACCGAGGGTGATGGTCAGAGGGAGGATTCCGAAGATGGAGGTTACGACCCATTTCCATACGGTGAATGAAATGTCGAGGAGAACCTAATATGGCGGAATAAATATCAGTATCTGCGCACCAGAAGGAGGGAGGGAGATGAAGCCAGAGACACTCACTTGAGCATCGTTTGCGGGGTTGTACCAGCAATTCGACGTGCTGTTGGTCATATGTCGATTGAAAAAGGCATCCGCCTTGTCGGCATCCTTCGAAAAATCCTGAGCATAGGAGATGTTGTGCTCTTTCCCGTCCCGTGAGGAATAGCGGAGTTGAAGGCTGACTGTGTAGCAAATCGGACAGGATAGAGTGCAAGAGAGATGGGTGCTCTCTGAGCAGCAGGAGAAATTGCAGCTGGAGGATGCTATGAGATCGACTGGTCAGTGCGGGGAGGCAGTACTGACGGATAGCTATTGCAAGACTGAGAGCACACGCCTTTCTTGCAGCTATCAAAAATATTGGTAGACGCAAAATATTGAGAGGGTTCTGCGTACCTTGTGGTGCAAGATTTGCAGGTCTGGCAGCAGCGAGTGCAGCAATAATATCTGCGCCCTCGATCGTTAATTCGGTTGATTGAAATCAATCTAATGACAAGCACCCTCCATTGCAAGTGCTGCCTATCTGCGGAGGGCAGGAACTGGAGTTTGAGCTACATGCACTTGGGCTATATCCACTGGCGATGGACGATATGAGAGAGCTGCATTGTGGAGAGCCGACAGGAGCGTTTTGGCACGATGCTGTTGCGCAGGAGGTTTCGCAGCAGTATCGGGTGGTGACTGCTGAGTTGAGAACCGCGCACCGTGTGACGGGCCAGCCATGCCTCACGATTTCTGTAGGAAGACGCGTCAGTTTCGTGAGGCATTCATACGAGAGAATATCAAGAGGTTACCAGGATAATTGAGGCCAAAGAAAAATCCAAAGAAAAGGGCGAGCGATACTACGAGGAGAAACCCAAGGCATGCGTAGGCCAGACGCCCCATGGTGGGGGTTGTCGACGAATGAATTAACGTTAAATACTTAACCGAACATGACATGACGTTGACAGCCTTACGCTCAGCGGCAATCAATAATCACGGCTCCACCGCTCTCACGAAACGGAGGACGATGTGTTGTATTGTCGGACCAGAGATACACCCGCGACACAAGTTTGATCTCGGACCTGTATCGGCACGTCAGACGAGGGGATGATTAATTGGGGCTGGGCTGAATGATTTGCTTTGGTGGGGATCCCGGGCAATCAATTTCAAATTCTATGCCCGCAAGCAAGAGGCTGAGGCAAGACCAATAATCCGACGGTTTTGGCAATCTTCGAGGCACTTGCTCGGCAAAAGTGTTGAAACCTAAGGGTTGAACACGGACAACCTTGTTCAAGATTGGAATCACTGTTTTTTTTCGTAAATATGGGTCTTATGATTCAAGATAGAAGTGATCAGGCAAATATGCAATTCTTGGCCCAGTTTCCCATCAGCTCGCCAAAGATTGTTGTCAGAAAGAGTCAATTGCGGCGCGCACTACTTCGTATTTTATTTTCAAGTGCCTTTATGGTACAAGAATTCGGATCTCTGCCAGGAGGCGCAATCAGCCATCAAGCAAACGGAAGATTAGAATGATGGCCTACCAAGAAATAAGCAAATGGATGCCCAGCTAGTCGCTGTCAATGTAGTCATATGGGCTGGGCAAGGCGTGCCAGCGGCAAGCTTCTCAAGAGAAGAGTATTTCTTATCTGCTGTGCTCCAAGTACTGTCCGTCAGACTCCACAAGGACATCGTAGACGCTGTCCGGCGTCGTCTTCAGGATCTCAGCTAAAAGCCTGGAGGCCCTCAGCAGTTAGCAGGCACTGTCGAGACGAGAGCGCATACTGACCCATCGATGATAAGCTCCCGCCAATCTAGGACGTTTTCGCACACCGGACACAGCCTGCAATAGGTGAATAATACTCGCCAAGATGGAGGCGTGGAAAGTGCGCACCAAGCGGTCGTCTGTTTTCAAGTCGCTATATGACTCTTCAGGTGCAACGTCCAGTTGTTTGCGGCTCAACGTCTCAAAAAGTTATGCTGTTAGAACTATGAATGCAGTTGTACGGTATGGCACTTCCGGCAATGCGAATCTTTCTACACGGTTGAGGTACTTTGCGCAACGGCAGGATACATGCGATGGAGGAATAGAATATAGTAGACATATGTAAGGAATGTATTGTGTTTACAGGCGAATTGACTTGTATTACCTGCGCTGTCGTAATTCGTTTACCTTCTGCTCCCCCACCAATCCAAATGCGGCGCGGAGGCCTCGCCCAGGGACTTCAACCTCTCCAAACATCAGTCTCATCGTCTCCTTTGATCTCCCCGCGTGCTTCGGGTCTTCGAGTGCATCCGCGACGGGATCCAGGCGCGCGTTCCGTGTCGCGATTAGGAGCTGTGAGAAGCTGTTCGAGCTCGGCTCGCCATTTTTAATGAGGCAGAACATCCCGAAGGCGCTGATGCCGAGGAGGCAGATGAAAAAGACGATGTACGTGGCGGCGAGGGTTCTGGGGTGGTATTGGTAGATGGTACCTGGCGCTGCGACGAGGGCGTTGACGGTGGTGAAGCCCGTACCCATTTGGACGTAAGCTGTAATGGTAAGAGGGAAGGTTAGCTAATTAGGCGAAAGAAGGCAGTAATCTGACCGAGTGAGACGTTTGCGACAAGACTTTCCAAGGCTAATTGGTGAAATGTGAGTTCGTCGAAGTAAGCGGAATCCGGCGAGGAAAGCAGACCTTGTGATACGGTGGTAAATTGGGACGTCAGATTTAACCCAGGGAACAAGTCGAAATTCGACAAGTTGTCGTTGTACGGGTAGGGCGACTCGAAGATATTGGTGTCAAGTACAAGTGTGATGTGTTCAGCCGCGTTAGTGAGCGTAGTGGCTTCGTTGCCGTCCGTTTTGAGCACCCCGTCGATACCACGCCCGACGTTCCCGAAGAGACGTGCGGTGAGCGCATCAGCGATGGCGAAGAAATGAAGGGGGGCGCCAATGCCCGGGGCGAACGCTACTCCAATGCTACCCACTGGGGCTTCTGCGATGTTTCCCCCTGGGCTGAAGACCCCGCCGGCTCCAAAACCGCCCGGGGTGCGATCACTGATGTTGAGCGCATTATGGAATTCGGCAACAGACACGCTCAGCTCCTGCGTACCGTTCACAAAATGGGTCTGTACGTTGTGCGTTGCGTTGTAAAACTGGCAGGTGGAACCAGCCGCCAATATCGTCGCCCCATTCTCGAGATTCGACGCCGCGAACGGAACATAGGATACGGTCCAATTAAACTCGGGCGGTGTGGGGTCCGCCGACGCTGAGGGATACGAGCCTATGCCGGTAAAGTTGAGGACGGCATTGCCGCCGAGTTTGGTGATCTTCGTATCGTAGTTGAGTAGATATGCGGCGGGTGGGTTTTGGAACACGCGTGGGACAAGGCGGTGGGTGTCGTCCGAGCCATCGTCGATCTGGTCAGCGGTGAGATCGGAGCAGCGCAGCGCCGGGGCCGCGTAGCTGAAATTGTAGCTACACTCCGGTGCACATCCGGCAGGTATGGGCCAGCCCACGGGGTTGGCAGATGTGAGTGCGGTCAGGACAACTTTGTCCCAGGTGTCGGAGGCACCGCCGTAGAAATTCTCTCTGCAAATAAACATGGTTCAATAAAGAAAGATCCGAAAGTTGCGCTTGCGTACACGATTTCAATGTCGTCGAACCATCCGTCGGTCGATAAGTTCAGGGTAGGGACAGTGAGGGGCCGACTGATGACGGAGGCTTGGCGTGTGGTAAGGGAGGGTGCGAAGATGGTAATCAGCGGCGAGGCGAGTATGATACCGGTTATTACGAGGGTAGCCGGGGCCTGGAATATCAGATTCATGCGCGGGAGCGTCATCAGCGACGGTCCGCCGACGAGGTGGTCGATATCGGCCACTACAGATTCAAATATGAGCGGCCAAAACAGGAGTCGTAGTCAGAAGTACACACCCGGAAGAGGCTGCCTGCGCATGGAATGCCAAACCTGAAAAAAAAAAAACTTTTTCAATCGTGAAAGCAGAGATTCGGCGGATGAAACGCACCGCTTGGCAGAGACTGACTCCCGCCGAGAAGCAAAATACGATCTTGAAAGCCGTCGAGAACAGAATCTCGAACTGCGTAGTCCTCGTCTCGATCCAGAAGCCTTCGACCAGCCGTCCATTGAAATGGTTGTCGAAGACGTGGTGGACAATCGCGATCCCGGCGGCAGCGACCACGCCACCGATTATACACAGTGGTGTCCACACACCGATACCGGGTCGCACCATCGGGCGGTCCATCCGTGGGACGTACGATTCCGTGTCCTCTTCTTTGAATCGTGGGCGCGTTAGGGCGGCCGTCTCCGGCGGCTCGTTTAAATGAACGTGGGCGTAGGTGGACATGGGGATCGATGGAAGAAAAATGTGCGACATTGCTGGTTATTAACGTTTTTCCTTCACGTCAATGGGACGCGCTGTGGCAGTGAGCGCCAGTGAAACGAATGATCGCCGTCGCTTGGTGAACTACGAAATGAAAAACCAGCTAGGGATTTTCGTTAAATCGTACTTACATGCAACTCAAATTTTCAGAAAGGTTCTTCGTCGGTAAGCTCGACCTAGACCAATGGCGAAGGCAATTCCTCCTACAATTCATGTGGACGATAGAAGGACGGCCATCATAGGAACATAGATGGCAATCATGGCATCGTTTGTCTCTTGGCCGGGCGACCGGCCTCGGCTAGAGTTGTTAATCTAGGGTTCATGCCGTATCAGCCTCCGCGGCGCGGAGGACTACGTCTCGATCGGAGATGACGAGGCACGCAAGCATCGAATACGCAGCGGTCCAGGCAATTCGTCTTGCTGTTCACATTGGTTTAGACATCACCTCGACCTCTGCGCTTGCTCTAGAGGGGGCAAATGGTCATCGCGCTTGGTAATCTCCGAATCAGAATTTTTATTCCTCTCTTGCTGAACTATTCGTGATCTGCGCAAACCCGTCATATTTTTTGAGAGGCTGAAACGCAAATAAACGGAGTTCATTTGGCGTAGACTCGCCGCACCTTAACAATTAGTGTTCGGACATCTCGCTGGTCGTAGCTATTTCGTCAGAAAATAACAGTTATCTGTGAGGAAATTCAGCGTTTCCGAACTGAGGACTGAATGTCAGTCAACGTACTCTCAATTTCACCTCTACGCTTCCGAGAAATGAACCTCTCCGCACGCACCCAAAAATCGTCACCTCCCTGTGCTCCGATCTCCCAATCATTCCTATACCTGGCAATGGACATCGATATCACCACAAGACGCGGATCGCCCCAGCTGAGACCCTCAGCTAACACAACACCGTTGTGCTCTTTGTATGCATCCCATAAGGCGACTACGGCGACAACCAGCCGAGAGCATTCAGCGAGGGCCTGCGGCATAGTATCGCTCGCGAAATCTTCCGAGAGACATAGATGCGTAAGTGAGGGTAGTGACGCAAGTGGGGACCAATCGCTCCAACTTGGACGTTGAGGCATATCCCAGGATTCCTGGAATAGCTCCAGATGCGTGACAGACAGGAAGAGTGGATGATGCAAGATCGAATGGTCCCACGCAGGTGGAGCTTGCAGCACGGAAAAACTGAGCCTTCGGAGATGTGTTTCGTCGAGGAGAGGCAGGAGGTCGGGCTCGAAGGTTCCATCCATATAGAGGTCTATAGCTCCTGTGCATTTGGAGAGAAGGCTCTTTTGCGTCTCCCAAATTTTCAGAGATTTGTCGAGAAAGACATGGCGCACGGCGCTTTGCAGGAAGGTTGCTAGCTTGGCTTTGGCGGCGGAGATAAGGTCTTCATCGTAATCCGCGATGATAAGAACCCTGTAGAGTAGTGGCTCAATCCTGTGCATCGCGAGTCAATGCTACGCATGTAACGCTATAAGGACTTGGAAGACTCGCCATGTACGGACCCGGTGGCAAACTCGGAGGAGCGTGGGTAAGAGTCCGGGATACATGATTGCAGCCATCTCGAAGATTTCTCGCTCTAGGTCGATAGGAAGCCCTTGTTCCATATTCACGGCAAGCTGGTGAGGGGTTCGGAGCAGAATACTTAGCCGAATGTTTGCCATCAACAACACCGCCAAACAAGACGTCATGTTGCTGCTCAATCTCAAATCAGAAAGCCAGCACTCGTGGTCTCGTCGCCGAATGAGATGATTCCAACGTTCATGGTGGACCGGATAATCCCCTGTTGTAATACGTTTTTAACAATTATGCCTCAACAAACCGTAGGGCGCCGAGTCGGCCGACGGTCGCGACCTGTTCCCGTTTGTTGACGGCCCGTCGCGACGGTTGCCGAGCGGGTACGTGACGGGTGACCCGTACCCCAACGGGTTGACAGGTGCTGCCTCACCTTCCGCTCGGATCGAACCGGCCGCGGATTCTTTGCTGACATCATGAAGCGGCGGCCGAATAGCGAGATTGCCGACTTGCCGGGGCTTGCTCCTACCCGCTTGGGGGCATTTACCGTCCCAGTGGTAGCACGGGAAACAGCTTGGTAACATACTAGGGAAATGAAGATACAGCGATGAAGGAAATTAATGCATAGCATCGAGAGCCTCGTCAATAACGGACGTTAAAGTCTTCCTCGGTTTTTCATGCGCATCCATGGGCAGCTACCGCAGTCGTTCGTTGAGTTTAGATCCAACAGTGCGGAGGGGGACAACCCAATTACGGATGCTCGTGCCCTGTGATATTCTGAGGACGTGCAAATGCATCCGCCCTCCGCTCCGCGCAGCGCGTCCCACCATGTCCTCGTATTCCTTACCCTCCTCCAGCAGCTCAGCGGCCAGGTCCGAATCGGTGGCCGAGTGAACTTCGATTGCGGGCGAGCCGGTGCAGTAGTCGAAGAGCGTAAGGAACGGTGTACACGAAGGATTTGAAGCGATGAAGTTGGCCTGCTTCAGGCAGATTGAGTGGATGTTTGCTTCGTAGTCGCGATGCATTAACGCGCGGAGATAATCGCGTTCGCGTACGAATAGGTTGGAATGATTCTCACCTGTCGCCCATCTAAAAATTGCAATCAAGAAGATGAGCGACTGTGAACTCACTGAGGGTCAGGTATCCGTAGGACCGACAGGCAGCCTGATGACCGCCCTGCTGCCAGTCGACCTTCTGGCAATCAGCAGAACAATAATAAAAGGATTTACATCCGGAACAACGTTTGAACGTTGTCTTCGGCCCGATTGTGCTACACTTCTCGGGCTGTCAGATTGAAAATAACGGAGAGGATGAGATGAACACACTACAAGATTGTCGCACACTTTGGACGGTTCTCGGCTGCCAAGTTGAGCCACAACCTGGAAGGGACCAGCGGAGATGTACACCAGATTTTCCCATTCGCCAAAAAGTGCTGAATCTTCGACCGCGTCCGTCCAAATGGCGGGAATGACCTCGTCGAGGGAGCGTTCAAGTTGTGCGGCGGTGCGGTAGAATACCAACCCTTTGGGAATTATCTCGGCGAGGAGATCCCTTACATAGCCGTGAAGCTCCCCGGCACATTCCATGACCGTGCATGCCACGATGACTTGGAGGAGGCCGCTGCGGAAGGCTTCCTCCAGCCTCGTGTATCCCTCCATCGAAAAAAACATATGCTTTAAAAGTTCGAAACATCCGCCCAGAGTTTCGCCAGTTTCCGCTCCTGGGATCCGGATGATACGTAGCATGACGTTGGCGAGGGCGCCGATGCCCTTGTTCAAAATCAACGCCTTGCACAACGGGGTTAGAGGCGCGACCGGCCACTGTTCTTGAAGCTCCCCACCAAACTCCACCTCGATGATGAAGGCCACTAGGGTGGACATGTCGATGCAGGTGGAGCTGGGCGAAAGCGGCGACGCCCGTACTGCAACCATGGGCATGTATGCCACCAACAGGTTGGCCAGGTCGTCTACAGTGCCACCGGCGCCCTCGATGAACTCAGCGAGATGACCGGGATCACTGGCGCCGGAGTCGTGGAGGAACGACGTGAGGTGGGTAAGCATGGACTCCTGAAGGGGGTCAGGAACGGTGGCGACCAATTTCCATATGTGCGTAATGAGTGTCTAGAATCCAGATGTCCCTGACATCAGATCCCATGTCTGCGGGTCGTCCTGGAGCTGTCCAGCAATTCTGAGGAAATGATAATAGAAGGTCGACCGATCATAAGGCAAATCACGGAAGTGGTCCCAGCTGTCGGACATGAACTGAGTCCAAGACCAGACACGGTGCCATAAGGGAACCCCAGTCCCCGGAGGTAGTTCGTGCATGAAAGCAATCGCGTCGGTGGATATCAAAGCACGCGACACAATATCTCTAACGCGGGACTCGGAGTCTACAACGTCGAGTTCTCCAGTCGTTGGAATTCCGGCTGGGTCTAGATTCCCAAAGAACACGGGTAGGAGGGCTATGGCATGGGATTCAGGAACGTCGTCGTCGTTCAAAAAAATTCTCGCGCGCTCGACATCCTGAGCAGTGCAGTTTTTCTTGCATGCTGCCACCGCTAAACGCTTGAACGGAAATCAGTGGCACTGTGGGATATCACTGAAGCGGATGGAAACTCACCCTTACGGACGGCGGAAGACGCTTGAAGTTGTCGATTTTGAGAGCAGGATGCATATTCCTGGATGGATGATGGTGGGCCGACGGTGGAAGGCAGATGAGAGAAGGAGTTTTTGCCTTTTCGCCCCACGACTTTTACGCACACGTGAGCGGCACATCGGCGGCCTCCTTGTAATTCAAGCCCCGATGTTCTGGCGTAATCCATCTCTTTCCTCTTACCACCACCGCGACCTTGCGCCGTACCACCCCGGGCCGTTCATCAAGACCCTCCACGGCGCTCATCGATGCTTTCAACTCTGTAACACAGTTCTCTCTGACCCCCCTCCGCCTGTCTCGCAATGACTCTGATGGCGTCCCAATGCTGGTGAGCTGGTGACATCACCCAGGGCAACATTACCCGGTGAGTTTGACCCTTCCCACCTCATTATTCTCCTTGCAATCATCATAATTTCGAAATCTCCCTTTTGGCCGAAGTCGGACAGTCCGCTGGTGGCATCGCGCGTAGTAATCGTCTGGTGGCGCGTTAAGCACCACGGATCCGACAGGCCGTTATAATGGCGGGATTTTTATTCGCGCGACGGTGTTTACGCCTTCGACGCGTCAAATCGCGTGCAGATGGCTTTTTTTCACCACTTTCGACGCGTACGACGAGCTTTTAGTCCACATACATGTACATTTTATTTCGAGCCTATTTTTTTGGTAGTTACCGGTCAATCTAAATCAATTCCTTCATTTATTACCTTCTCACCATCTTCAAATCCTCCTCAAGTCTTTACCAAACTGGAATGCCACTTTGTGCACAAAAGCAGGGCCGTGTACTGGCCGAGCGGAGTATCCCGGTGCCGAACGGCTGCATCACGTGAAGTCAAAGTCGTGGGGCGAAAAGTACGCAACTGAGAGAAGGACAAAGAAAAACATAAACAAAGCGACAACAAAGGGGTAACTACAGTGAGGTTTGCGAAGAATTCTGTATTTCAGCCCAAGGGCTTGAATTAAATGCGGAAACCTTTCCATTAGATTTGCCACGAAATTTTGTGAAACTGCTTTCAGTATCAGTTTCGGAACACATTCGTGAGATCCGTACGTGGTCCGTGCGCTCGGTAATTCAGAGGCTCCACTGTTCCCCAATGGGCAAAAGCCTATAAGCTTAAAGCTCCTTTATTGGCCTTAACTAAGGTCTTAACTCATTTGGACGACCTCGAAGCCCTTTAAAAGGCTTAAAATGTCACGTGCAGTGGCACTGGTCTTGGGCTGGCAAAATATTAACTTCATGTGGTCCAAAGCGAGATATGAGGCTGGAGTTACAGCAAGGAAATGAAACGGACAGACGATTCCAACCTTTCAGGATTTTTCTGAAAGCCTTTCGTCCGCCTTGCGTCCACCCTTTCGGGCTGTGGGAATTTTCATACCAAAGCCTTTAAACGGGCCTTATATTCAAGGCCTCAACCTTCCTTTTAAAGGTCTTTGAGGTCCCTGAACCTTTATTTCACGGCTTTAGGGCGAATACTGTTAGGGTAATCATCCTTCATCAACGCCCCGAGAAAACATCACATTGAATTTAGGATGCTTAATTTTTCGTTTCGATTTCCTTTCCTCTTCGCGCTACGGCTACTGGTGGGAGTCAAGATCTCGATTCCGTCCTTCAGTTCAATGATAATTAATCACAAGATTTATTCCGCATGTTGTTGGGAAACGTCTACATTCAGAACATTCCCCAGGTTTAAGCTTCAGACTTCGGAGGCTTGCCTTGCCTCTTCCTGAACAACATTGGCGCTGTGGGATGAGGTCCCATGGCGGATCCCAACATAAGGTTCTTGGGCCGCTCTGTCCCCTCGAGCCTCATATCGTAATTGAGAACCAGGTAAGCCAACGCCTGCTTGATGAGCATGGACGCGAAGAACCGGCCAGGCTGCCCACAGCATCAGCCAACATGGTGGGAGGAAAAAGTACGAATAGAACGTACACAAGTATGCCTACTTGGAACACCAAAAGCAGCGAACGTCTTGCTCGGAGTGGAAAAGTCGTACAAGACACTTTTCTCGTCTTGGGATCGCATTTCAGCCCACCGAAACGGTCTGAACTCGTGGGCACCGGAGTAGTTCCCTTCATCCAGGTGAATAGCTTGGGTAGTAACTAACGGGGGAGGTTCAGGATTCTCGTTCATACGTTGAAGAAAGCAACACCAACCCATGATATCTTGGCCAGCGGGAACGGTCTGACCGTTAGAGAAAGTGAACGGCTTCATCGCACGTCGTCCAGAGGCGGCTAAAGTTTGCTCGCGATCAGGGATGTTCGAGAGTGCAGTTGGAGAGCCTACCGGGAGCTATTCCCCATAGTCTCTGACTCTCCTTAGCGAAGCTATCCAACTTGACCATTTTCTGAAGTGATTCTCTTGACCAACCATCTTGGGCGACAACAGCTTCAATCTCTTCACGGAGGACCTCGACATATTCAGGGTTCTCCGCCAGGTCGAAGACGGAATGGCCTAGGGACTAAACCAGGAAGATTAGAACGTATTCTGTTGTCAGAGAAGGGGACTGACGTTTGAGGTTGTATGGATCGCAGGAAGGTTCACACCAAGCACACCTAAACCAATGGATAAGTATATTTCACATATGAACGCTTCCAAAAACAGCTTACGGAACACCAAATCGCGAACCGTAGTACTCTGACAATTGGTGGCAAGTAACCAGGAAATATAATCATTCTGAACACGGATGTGAGAAATGGCGTAAAGGTAGCAACATGTTGGGTGGAACGAACCGGTTTGCCGTCCCAATCTTTCCCATGCTTTTGCTCCTGTTCAAGTCGATGTGACAACATGGATTCAAGATGCGGCAGAGCCCATTTGTAGTAGGACTCAGTTCGATTGATTAGCCTCGCAATGGTACTAAAGCGGGGATGTTAAAGATTGAGCGACGTGAGGGCATGGCCATTATAGCACTGACGGACGAATGAACTTTGGGAGAGTCCGAAGCAAAATGCCCACGACAATTGCTTCACGGGTGAAGGCAACCATGAGATCCGTAAACTCTATGTTGCGACCTATATGCAACTTCATCAACCGGTTCGCCAACTGAGAATATGAGCAACGTGCCCAAGTCTGGTCCAAGGAACATTCGATTAGTTCCACGACTGACAATTTTGGCAGTAGCGGGAAGGACGGGAATGGAGACCCAGCCTGAATAGAAACGTGGTCGGCGCAGAAAAATGACCAATACTGAAAGCTTTCACCATCTCCTGCCTGGAAGCTATCCATGCAACTTTGGTTCACTTCGTCTCTCACTGGTGCAGTTTTGAGAGCAGAAATCGCGATGACAAAGAGAGTCACAGACCATCTTCAAAATACGAGGGGAGATTGCGAGTGACTGTAGTCTGAAATATACGTATGATTCATAAGAAATGTATGATTTAAATAAGAATACCATGACATTCACGGTGTTGCGGCCGAACATGTCTCTCGCGACACCTGGTCCCATGGTAACCTCCAACTGGAAGGTCTTGGGAAGAATATTAAGACATGATCGCACACAGAGAGAGGAGGGGATCTCACGTCGTTAATATGCTCGACGAAGGAGAGTTCACGGTCCGAGGCCGCACGCATCTCCGCCATTCTGACCTCCCCCGAAGTGAAAAGGGTCCATCCGTTTTGAGTGTATATTTTAAAAAGCACGTTCGGGTACTTGAAGACAGAAGCTTAGTGAACACTGTAGAGGTGGAATGGGCCGGTGCTGACCTTGCGATAACCCTCGTTGAGTAGCGTGTCTGGTTCGCTCAGCCATATCTTGACTGCCCAATAAGAGCCAAAGAATCCCGAAGGACCGACTGTAGGAAACTCCATCAGCTGCAACAGAGAGAATGAGACGGACATCGATGCATCGCACGGGGAAGAACAAACCGTGAAATAAACATAATGAAGACGATTCAAGAGCCAGATTATGCCGATGGCTACGAGGAAGGATGCAATCCAAGTGAACATGTTGCTGGGGAAGAGAAGAGAGACAACACTGAACGATGAGCAAACACCGGGGCAGCTATCGGTGCGGGTAAACTTTAAGTATCTGCACTCGTCGCATGTGCCAGGCGGGTGTCTGACAGGTGGCTTGATAGGTATCACAGCAGGATACTTGATACTGCCGGATCAGGTCTGGGATCCACTCACAATTGATATTCAGCATCTCTCTTCGCGAAATGTCTGTCAGAAGCCTTTGGAACCCCACGTTCGGCTTATCAGTTCCAGCTTAGTGTAAGATGAGCACAGATCTAGTCTGCTCATTTTCCCTTATGAAATTTACACTATATGGAATTTTCTTTAGAGGTCTCAAATTTTTTTTATCTAAGAGTCCACTCCGTTGAACATTCCCTCGAGATATTACTGACATCCATCCAATGTAATCTGCTCCCATGATCGCTGCAGTATGACGGATCCTACTGTGATACCTCCCGAGCCACCTGCCTGGCGCATGCGCATCGGAGTAACCGTTCGATTAGCCGTTCTCAGCGGGATATAAATTTGGAGACATTCAGTTTCTTATCCCCATGCAGGCTGTCCGCGATGTCTTGCTATTCTCCCGCTCTGGTAGTGCTCCCTCGAGGTTAGATTGAGGCACCTCGGTGTGATATGAGCAGCTTGAAGCGCTACCCAAATTACCTTAATGCACCCGAGAGAAATTGGACGAATTGATTCAATGCGATCAACTCCTAAACCGTGCTCTTCGCGCTAGAAAGCACGCACGCACCCGCGCCCAATTTTATCTCACCTTCTCGTCTCCCGTCCGGGCTGCTTGCCATCCCAGTGCTCCTGCTCCAAGCGGACGCTGCAATGCGGCGAGAAGCGGGTCCACGTTGGCAACGGATCAACAGGTTCTCCTGGAGAGGCCACCTGGTGTCGATATTGATATACCCAGTATCAATATATGCAAAAAAAAGCCGCACAGTAGCGACGTTGCAACGTCCCAGCCGTCTCGCATTTCATTTGCATCTCACTAATATTATTGTGACATTCAGCGAAAAATAGCTTTGAATGTGAATGGTTTAAGCTTGGCGAATGAATTGTTCGGATAATCTTTAGGGACCGCTTCTCGCTCTCATGTTGCTTGTCTTGGCCCTTTCGGCCAATGTGCTAGAACGTCCAACGGCAACTCCCGACACCCGCGGCACATCCCACGCTGTCTCTTCGGATATTCGCTCCGACCGCTCTGTTCATGACTCCGACTCAGTATCCGTGTCCAACTTCTTGCTCTATCATCTCGCCTCTGTCGTGGTTTCTACACTAATTCCAATAATCGAACTCCCCCTCTGCGTACGTTCGCCTATCGCGCCGGCAATAACTCCAGACACCACTCTCCATTTTCGAAGTTCAACTTGGCGACCCTTGTGAAGCTGGTGACCATCTTTATATACTCAATTCTATTGGGCCTCATATGGTATACTGCCTGCATCTGCATAGGCTTTCGTGGTACAGTGCTGCGTCCCTCGGTAGACAAGATGCGCACTATTTTGGTACTACATAGTCTCGGCACGGAACTACACGCATTGCAATTCAAGAGGATAGCGCCATGACGCAGTTGAATTTCTTGCCGGAACCGATGGAAGTCGCACGAGGCTGTCACCAACCACTCCCTCAGGGCCCATCCCTTGGCATAACCTGAATAACAATGTGGTGAATCGATACTTGCAGATGTACACTGCCGTAAATCATTGACCTTTGTTCAATAGTTACCTTTCTTCCGGTTCACCTATTAGTTTACAACCTACGCAAAATTTCCTCCCTGCCACGGAATATCCATGACAAACCAAATCGATGGTCCGACAGGCTCCTTCCTGGGATTTTTCTGTGTGCACGTACGGACCATCAAAATCCCACCGACCGCGTGGTCGACAGTAGGGTGACAAGACCAAACGCCTTCATATTTCTGGCATTCCAGGTTTGGCATTTTGAAACAAACTCACAATCCACACCGGATCCCGCGCTCAAGGCCTTGTGAGAAAAAATTATTACCACTCACATGTCAACAAAATTCATCGTGCGCAGGCACCCCTGCGGCACCGCCCCCCTCATGGAAGACGGCGCGGTCATGTTCTCCGAGTCCAGCGCCATCATGGAATACATCGTCCAAAAGTACGCGCGGACCACGCCGCTCAAGGTGTCCGCCGACGAGCCTGGCTTTGCCGACTTCATCTACTGGTACTACTACAGCATCGGCTCGCTGCAGCCGGCCGTGGGGGGGCTTTTGGCCCGCCGCTCCGTGGCCGACGACAACCCCTTCCTCCAGCGAGTCGACGCCCGCCTGAAGGTGACACTGACACACGTGGACGGCCGGCTGCGCGACACCGGCGCGTACCTCGCCGGCGCGCAGTGCACGCTCGCGGACATCTACGCCGTGTTCACGATGAGCACGATGCGCCTTTTCGCGCCGTTTTCGCTGGAAGGGTATGATGGGGTGTGTGTGTGGCTGCAGCGCGTGGCGGAGCGGCCCGCGTATAAGCGGCTGATTGAGAAGGCGGAGCAGGGCGAGGAGAGGGGTGTCTTCCCGACAATTATGAAGGAGGCGCCAAAGTTCTTCAACGCGTCTTGAGTGGTGGCGTTATTTCTTGGTATATAAAGACAAACTGACCTGATTCAATCTAAATAAACGACCGTCATGCTCAGCTATCGTTAAGACGAGAAAGTTAATGGCCCACTCGTGCTTGGAGTGGTTTCGGCGGAAGCGTCACCCACGGGAGATTAGATTTTTGGATGCGCGAGGATACAGCCACCGGTGAACTTTCGCTTCAATGAGGGCCGGGAGAGCGTCCATGATTGACAAATGTACGAATTCTGTTTGCGCCGAGGAAAGGGCAGCAGACACAGTCCAGCGATAGGCATGTGCGTGCGGTATGTGGGGAGGCGAGAGTCTAAGGCGGGATTGATCATGAATATGCCGGTGGCGGGCGGATGGTTAGCTCTAATTCCCGAGTGGCCCAAGAAGCAATATTAATCCAGTAGAGGAAGACGAAAGAGAGGCGCAATCGACCGGGATGTTAGATTAACACCGTCTTCGCCGTCGAAAGTTTGCCCCTCTGCTTCAAAGTCGCAGTACGCGTTATGTGACATGGTGGTGGTAGGAGAGGAGCCGTGGCTGTGTTGATGAACGGATCAAAGTCGCGCGTCAACTTTGGTCACGGGTCTTAAATTCAACAGTTAACGTTGAACGTTGAACGTTCAACCAGATGGATGAAAACTATAAATTTTGGCAAGCACTGGTGTGTGTACAGTCGGTGGATCTGGGATCAAAGCGTTTGATCGAATTATGGCAACAAAGCACTCCATGAGGTGGCCCATTGTCTCCAGGCTATAAATGGAACACAGAAGCGGGTGGCATGGAACTTGAACTCTCTTCTCTTGCTCCTTCCCTTCCGATAATTCAGCTATGCCAGAAATAGCCTCAGAACTCTACGGTCCCGCCATGCGAGGAGTACGACTCCTCCATGCACAATTCATTATAGACTGATGTTTTTTTTGGGTCAGAGGGTGACCTTGACGAATCCTGAACCTTCCAACACCCAACGACAGCGGACGGATGCAACCAGCCACCCTTCTCGCACATCCTCTGCGGTATGTTCCCGAATCCCGTGCGCTGCAGCTCACCCATGAACACGCTCTCCTTCATTAGATTTCGCTTGCCCGTTTTTACACTCCCGCGGACGAGCTCATCCCGGCCCGCGCAGATGCCAGGGACGGCTGGCACATCGACCGCGTGGTCTGCGTCCCACTCGCTGGCAGCGTGCCCGCCGTAAAAATATCTCTTGCCTTCCCCCCAACACACGGGCCGGTGACAGTGGGAGTCGCGCTCACCCAACTCGCTCTCTCTCGTGGGCTCATTGATCCCCGCAAGCCCCTCTTCATCACTCTGCCACAGGTACCAAAGATTGGGCGTCTGGTGTTTAGCGTGAGTTTATAGAATGGTTTGGGCTGTTTTGCTGAATACTTAACAGTGGCCTGACTATCCAAACGTCCGTGCTTCCGCGCCGCTTGTACTGAAGGACGACGCGGGCCAGTACATTAACCGCGGATCGTTTGGTAAGCAAATCGCCCTCCTATTTGGGGAGTTCATCGAGGTGCTTCAGATTGGTTGCGGAATCTCGAGGCTCTATGTTGATTTTCATGTTGTTGTAGAAACATGCCCACGAATACGTTACGCCTGCGGGGAGGCGCGGGTGGCGACTCGGGAACGGCGGGATCAAGCACCAGCAACTGAGGCTGTTGGAGATCTCTCCGCCGATGGGAAGAAGTTTCATGCGAGGATGGGTGTGGTGCCTCCGCGTAATGGTTCGATTATAGCGCAGGATGCCGTGTTGCTGTGAATCAGAAGATGTGTGTAGCGTGTTCCGTTAAATTTATTGGTATGGTGCAAAATGTTGAAAGCGCAAACATTCTCCATGTCGTTCGCGAGTGAAAATGATCTGAAGGCCATGAATCCCTTCAATACGTGTTTTCAAAGAGATGAGCAATATCCCGCAGTTGCAATGCCTGAGCACCTGAACACCTACGATCAACTTTCCCTGTCCGTCTTGCCGCGATGAACTCGTCTACAAGAGTGTATTGCACCGAAATTGTGGCCGGGCACGAATTAATGCCCGCTGCGTGGTATCATGAAACTCATGATAAAAGAAGATGGGGAATCTGCGTTCAAATTGAGCAGCATCATGGGTACTTCCGTTGATGCTTCTATTCGGTTTAGACTCAGAGCACATGCCCATTGACCTTCTTTTCCTCTTCTTTCAAGTTCCCTCTTTCGACATCCGGTGCAATGCACGACTGTATAGAGCTTAGGCACTTCTCAAAACTACATTTCCATTGCTATTTGACCCAAAAATTACTCGAATAGAGAGTCGCAGAATCCGCCGCTGCGGGCTCAGTAAAAGACATCCATGGACCATCAGCTTTTTCGTCTCATTACACAGCTGCCAAAAACCGAGGCTACTTTCCTCATTCACTACATTTTGAGGCCGCCTCGGCCAACCCCTTGGCCGAGACCTCGACCAACCTCGACCAACCCCATGGCTCGGCCGAATCGGTTGAGGTTGGTCTGAGGTTTGGTTGACCTCAATTTCAAGCTGCTCCGGAGTCCAAGCTCACTAAACCGTTACTACTTATTAGTAGCGGGTTGGTAACGGGCGATCCACTGATCAGAATCTGGCACATAGATCACAACACGTAAAGGCCCTCCAAATTGAGACATAGCGCCGAAAGCGGCCTCACTCTTTTGTAACATGGCATAATCCAATCCTCTGTAAGGACTTATGAGTATCATCTACCAACATTCACCTACTAATATTTCGAACCCCACAACTGTAGTATTCCCTCAAGCTCTTTTTTTTCCCCCGTCCACGAAAGCCATCTCGGATCTATAGCCTAATTTGGACCATGCCATGCGACATCAGTTACACACTGTTACACAGCCCATCGGCAAATTATTGGGTCCCACACTCTGTGGGAAGGCCGGCTGACTGCGCCAGGGATGCTGGAGGTGGCTCGGACAGACATCAGGGGCTCGCCCAACCTGGCCGAGATAACCTCGGCCAACCTCGGCCAACCTCAACCGACCTCGGCCAACTGCCCCTCGACCGACTCGGTCGAGCCAACCTCAGCCGACATCGACCAAGTCGGCCGAGGGGCCATTAAAATGAAGTGATTCCCGCAATGAGGCATACCTGCAGACGTGCGCTGCTCTCGTTTTGAACTTCGACTTCTCTCCCCGCTCGCTTTCGACTCTGTTCTGATGGGCTCTCCATTCACCGCGGGTCAATTTGTTGGCCATGCGGGCGCTTCTCTGATTGACATCTTTCTGGCCGAAACGAGACTCATCGCACTAAGTATCGTTCGCTCCGGATCCCGCTTTCCAGAACGGATTTCGGCTATGGCATGAACACAACTACCGGTGGCTGAGCACATGACAGTCACTGTTTTGAGGGGCAGAACAGTTGGGCAAATATGTAGGCCATTTAGTCACTCCCGACATTATTTGACAAGTTGCTGTCTGGGAGTGCCGTCCTCGCGTACTGGAATATTCTGAATTGGTTCAAACCAGACTAAATTCAGATACATCCTGCACAGTCATGGTTTCTACTCAAAATCATCGTAATAAATTATCGTTGTAGTGGAGTCTGAGACAGTCGTTATAAGTCTAACGGACCTGTCCCGCCGGTCGAGTTCCTCTGAGAGTTACCACGACAGTGGGCGGTGAGCCCCCTGTTGAAACCCCGTCGTTGTCCACGGCCGTCCCGTCGTGAGGGGCGGGTCGAAGCCCCAATGATGTTCACATCTCGACCATCGCAACTTCCTCGGTCACCGAGCAGAATGGCCGCGTGTGGACAACAGAACAAGGCGAAGTTAGGAAACTACTTAGAGCAGCATCAATTGGGCATCACACTTTGATCTCGCTTTGAGATGGCAGGGTGATCCGGTCCCTAATTTTAGGAATGTTGACCTAAAAGTGCGCAGGGAAAAGGTTTCCCGAGATGTCGCTTTTGAATATCTGATTGTCGTCGTCAACGGAATATGCATGCTTTCAGTTGCAACTTGTTGCAATCCCATCATAAATTATAATCGAAAACTTAAACTGATCCTGAGCGGTAAATCTCCGTGTATCACCAGGACGGCGTTACTGCTTAGGGACGTCGACCGGAACCACTCTAAATGCCACGGACTTCGGTGACTAATTATGGGCTCGTTTGATGACTGACCGATCGGACGAGAAAGGCCGAATCCAGAGGAGAGAACGCGGATTCAGGGTGTAATTCTCATTATTCGCTGCCGATAGCTGGCCTATACCGACCCAATCACAACATTTTTGAGATCTCCAATTTCCGACTTCCACCCAAGCTCCACGGCTCAGCATAATTGATGCCACGTCTGCTGCTCAATTGACTTCACCTCCGGCCTCAACTGGACCCATCGAAGGACGATGGGCGGAAGGCCAGCGAAATAGCACGATATACAGTTTACCACCTGGTCGATTTTGAACTCCACGCCCTCAAACGAATCAGCGGGGCATGTCTCGACGTATTTATTCAGGAGAGCCACATGTATCTCCAGCTCGTCCAGGGAACCCACGATGATGCTGTACTTGTGCGGAATGTATGAAAGTCCGGGTATGTGCGAAATTTGGATTGGTTCGGAATCTGTCCGTTGTGAGTCCGATATCTCAGCGAAACGAAGCCATGCTCACTTGTTGGTGTAGCGGAAGACATAGCGAGGCCGATGGGCACTGTCAAGTTAAAAACTGGCTTTTTGAAGGAGTTGCCGCGCGGATCGTTGCTTGAAACTCACAGGTGATTGATCCGCTGGCAACCCACAATCAATCATTTTACAACCGCGGCATTATTCAACTTTGGCCCCTCGCGCACGGTCAGCGGCGGTGCTTGGCGACAGGGACTTTTTTATAAACCCGGAATTCGAAGTTTTGCGACTCGGATCTCGCAGCCGTAGTGGCCTATTATTCACTCGGGTACATGCGTAGAAGGAGCAATTGCACAGCTGGACGGAAACCTCATTCCGTAGCTGGGCGATTGTCAGCAGTATACTTATAAAGAAGGATGAGTAAATGGACCCAGGCTAGAATATAGCGAGCGAGTATTCCCTGAGAATCTGAGGGATCCAGACGCTCGAGATCCTTTACAAGTTGTGCCGCTGGGGCTTGGACTCTTTTCATGAATTCTCTAGACTTCAGTAGGTATATTTGCGTCAGGACTAACCTGTGGTCGCTTTTGAGGGAGCAGTGTGTAATTTTCCAACCTCTATACCGTTTGAATTCTTGGTTGACTACACAAAGTCAGTCAAGACGTGAGTGGGAGATGTATGTTTAATTACTTGTCGATCAGTCTGGGTTTGGCAGCAAGTATAGTCTCGGGAATCCGGAAATGTAGTGCGCCATCCGTCTTGTAGTCTTAAAAGATCTTTGATTATCTTGAAGCTATACGGAATCGTTTCAGTACTACGCGAGCTTCTGTCCAAGGGGTCTCTTGGCCGATATGTGGTCCATGCCAGACGATACAGGTTTCAAGGCTACTATCAGTGACTAGGATCCTGGCCACACTAGGAAGCTGGCCACAGGCCAAATATAAGACACTGGAGCATTTAATATCTCCCCCTTGTACTTGCATGATGGAATATGACCTATTGCGCACCTTGAGACCAAATTTCAACCGAAAGTGATAAGCTGATCCAAAGCTGTGCCCGGATTGATTGCGGTCCGGAGGGTGAGAACGCCAATTTGATAACCCCGAGCAACCGTTTCGCCTGTTTCTCAACCAATACGCCGGGGATCCGGGACCTTGGGGGCTCATTTTTCTGCTCGAACATGGAGCTTCCTTCTGAGTATGTACGATCTCCCCGAGGACTTGTTCTCTGTGACCAAATTCACAAACACAATTGGAACAGAAACTCAACGATCGCACTCTTAAATTCGAGATACTGATGGCCTCTTCAAGACTATAATTCCAACGCCTTGCAGCATCCATTAGGATAGGTAAGGCATGCATATCCTCCATAATACGAAACTTGAATGCTTCCGCCTCCCTCCTAATATGAATGCAGATAGAAAATCACCCATTCAACGCTGGAAAAAAGATTAATGTCGGGTTCTTAACAGTACACCTTGCAAGTGGAGATATGCATTCAAGTGGGTCAATTGGGTTCCAATAAACCTCGCTATAACTTATTTCAGCCTACAGCGTCTTACCACTGGTGCACCAGCCCAATTTAGATGACAGTATGGATTCCGCCGCCGAGGGCCTTTGTAAAATGTCTTCGCTACTCCACTTCTGTGAGGCCCAATGTATGATATAAGTGCCCGAAACACATTATATGAATCCCATATGTACTACAGTAAACGATGTGGGCCTTCATTCGCCGCCAACAATGGGCTTTTGAGGGTGGCCAGGATCCCTGTCAATTACCATTTCGGGAAATCCTTAAAAATTAAATTCCTTGGGCACTCAAAACGGCACCGAAATTAGCAAGAATATGCTCAATCTCTTCGCAGGATGCGCGCCTATTGACTAGGGCCAACGAACCTGGCAAAAGCCCCCGTGGAAAATCGAAATCGGCCCCAAACCCCTTAGGTGGCCAGGATCCCAGCGCGATATAGTATGGGATGTGCTGGTGCAATAGAGGGCGAGAATGGCATTCGGAGCTATCGGGCTCTGGAGGATGAAAGCCGCTACATTACAACCAGAAGCTCAAAGGCAATATTTCAAACCCCATGCCTGCAGATTGGCATATAAGTTTCATTTGCAGCAGAGAGATGCGGTGGTGGTTGGGTCAAAAGGAGAAGGATTTGCGCATGCTGTCCTGTCAAGGCTTTGTCGTTGGTTATTGTTGGCTTCAGCTCCTGAGAAGTAAGTAGTTAATTTCCGAAATCACCTAGCACATTCATCAATTTATGTAAGACTCTGACTAGACAAGATGTGCCTGCGCTTCGCTCCGGCGCGTTCTTATAGTTTTGTGAGGAGGAATTTATTACAGCTGTTTGTAAAATTAATGACACTTGGCTAAAAATAGTTAAAAGAAAGCATTTTTGACCCGCCTGATTGACACGCTCGTTTCTTACTCGGTTCTAAACGGATGTGCTTAAAAGTCGGTGCGTTCGAAAGCGCTTCGGCGGCGCTTTCATACAGTACCCTACATGCCCGGAAAATTCAAATATTGCCAGGTCCAAAAATTTCGGCTGTCTGGTTTGAACCGAACGGCTCAGGAGCCGTTTCTGCATCAATAATCAACCGATTTCAATGATTCGGACCTCATCTGGAAGGGAATATTGAGGCAAAGCATTGTGCCATGAGATATCTTGGATTTCCTCCAAAACAACGTATCAGTAGTGAATTTTCAGTACCGATCAGTAATTCCATTCATGCATGTGTGTATTAGGAGTGATTCATTTTGTGAGTGACTGAATGTATACACCTCAATCTTAGCTTTAAGAGTGACTTTACTTCAAGCAAATCGGCTGAATATTGACCGAGAATCGGTCACTGATATGTTTAGTTCAAATCAGGCCGCCGGAATTTTTGGACTTGTAATTTTTAGAGTTCCTCGACCATGAAGGGTACTATTCGAAAGCACCGCTTAAGCGCTTTCGAAGCACCGACATTCAAGCAGATCTGTTCAGAACCAAGCGAGAAACGAGCGTGTCAATCAGGCGGGTCAAAAATGCTTTCTTTTAACTATTTTTAGCCAAGTGTCATTAATTTTGCAAACAGCTGTAAAAGCAGAATCACACTGAACTAATGATCAGAACCATACTGAACTAATGATGGCATTCGCGTCGGAAAGTTCGGGGTCTGGATTACGGTGAACGCAGTTCAGAAGAAAACTAAGTCAAAATCCACAATTATCGTCTTGGCCTTTCGCGAGATATCGAGTGCGTTCGACGAAGAGAGCTCGCTCAAATCAGCTAAGCCTGGCAAGATTCATGAGAATGAGGACGTACCGGGTCTCCATCTGAAAAAAATGTGGTCGTGTCAATGATGTTGTGGTTCTGAAGCGAGTGTAAACACAGACACATTACGTGAAAGCAGGTCGCTCTTTGGCCGCTCGTGACCGGGCATGTAGGGATTGTTGAATGCAACTTGCAGATGTACAAAAAATGATCCCCCAAACCGATGACATCAAGCACGAAGATAGGAGTCGGTTTGGCGCAAGTACCATTGGGAGGATATGGGGCAACAGATAACATGAGGCGCTGAAATGACGGCTTGAGGATCCAAATTTATTCCGGCGTAAGGCGTTTGATCCGGAAAAATAGCGGACACAACAGGAGAATTGATCGGTGTGTATTCTTGAAGTGGTTAAGGGGTAGGAGAGTGTTTGCGAGCAGATAACAGTTGGAGAGATCAGCGTTGTATCGAGACTCTTGAGAGGAGGTTCGCATACAGAGTGTGGTGGGGGAAGAAAAAAGGGATGTAAATGAAAGGTGTCGATTCAGAAAAGTGCGAACGCAGCCTCTTATATGAGAGACATGCGCACGTGGCCGCAGTCGACGAGCGTGTCAGGGCTGAGATGCACACAAATCGGGAATGTTTTGTGGAGCACGAGACATACTTCTGTGCCTCGACTGTCCCGATGTGGACAACGATCTATGGCTTTTGGCGATCCCACAGGTGACAACCATCGTACATTTCGCCTGTGAAACAATCGCCGCAAGGTTACGTATGTCAACGGCAACGGAAGTTACGGACTCTGTGGGAATATCGGGCTGTTTGGTCGATAGACTGCGTCAACATATTAGTTTAGGGCAGTTCAGCTGCTGTTGAATCGAGTTCCGCTTCATTAAAGGGGGCAGATTGCGAGAGAGACAGAAACGGGGATAACCCGTATGGGGGAAGGGCAAAATCCTAAGCAGTCCGAGTTTGGGTTCAATCCCACAGCTTTAGGGATCTGGGATTATGGGCTCAGTGAGAACAATTGCACGAATTAGGTTGAACTGCGGTGCAAGCCGTGGGGTGTTTAATGCTGCAAGTGGGGAGTTTGCGAGAGGCGGGAGGAAGGAGATAGGCTCGAAGGGGATGAAACCAAAGAGCTGCAAACGAAAGCCGTCCATTTCGTTAAAGAAACGGTAGATCTATCCGCGAACCGGGACTTCGATCTTCGAAGTGCGCGCATCACAAGTGCCGTCATCGTCGGGAACGGCCGTCGGAGTTTGATCGGAGTCTGAAACCCCTCTTCGTGCCACCACCATCCCTCGACGTCCCCGCCTCTCTCACTATATGTAGCTTCCGTTCCTCTCGGTACGATTTCGGACGCCTATCTACTCTCTCTTCTATTCCTGGGTCCTCCACTAGAGGTGTGCGACTTGCGGCGGGGTGAGCATAGTCGCTCAGGTCTTCATCGCTCAAATGGCGCGTACGCGCCTTATTTGCAGTAGAAGCTCTCGCTTTCTCGCTATGTGAGGCTTCCAACGCCGCTTGCATTCGTACCGACGCCTCTCGCTCAGTATCACATAACGTGAGGCTTCGATTCTTGGTCCCATGACACTGACACTCCGTAGTCGCTGTGCGCTTCCACCGTCGTTGTTCCGGTCCCTTCGCTTCTTCACCGGCCACTCAAGCCTCGACACTGACGCGATCTAGGTATACAGACCTTTCATGGTATACGAAATGCCAACGCACCGTGTAGATTTTTGAGGGATATAAACGAGATCAATGGTGTATTCGGTACCTTCGCTCACCTTCAGGTACGCTTAGACGCTACCGTTCGCATTCCTTTGAGCCATATTAACCTTCCTTTCTACATCGGATAGGAAGCGCACGGCGTTACGTTCAAGTGCGCTACTCTTCCCATTCGTTTGAACAGTGCTAGCATTCCAATTCTAATCTGAGAAACGTGGGCGACGCAGGGACAACATTGCGTACGTTTTTCGCTTTCGTTGACCGAACTTGTCGCTGATACCTGTTCTCAGTGTTAATTTTATCGACGCTGCTGCATAAGCATTTATAGGAATCTATCAGGGCGTGAGATGGGGTCAGTTTTCTCAAAAAATCTGTCCCGATTTTATGCTCGGAGGTCCTCGGATATACTTGAATATAGGCACTTTGAAAGAAGCAGATAGGTCTCACTTTCCCGAGTCTCGAGTGGTGCTGATAACAGCGTTTCCTTGATAAGTTTGGGACGATCCGGTAGGAAACGCGAGTTCTCAGGAGTTTGCTATTGATCATCATGGAGTCTAGGCGAACTGGATAGTCCATAAATTGAATCACGCTACGGCAGAACATCCAACTCAAACTCGTGCCGCACACCCATAAACCCTATCTCAGAGAAATCCCTCCTCAATGCGCGCTGCTGTTTCGGTGTTGTAGGTAAGCTGAGTGGATGGGATTTGATATACTTGAGTTCGCCCAACGCTATTGTGATGTTAGCTTCGTCATGCAAGTACCACGGCAATGACGGCTTACCATCGTTGGTGACCAGTACTACCTGAATGAACGGCGGGGTAATCGGAGGGTTTCCGCGGGCCACGGCCCTATCCATTGCGCGTTGTTGACCGGGGTGCATTGGTACCGCCCCGGTGATAACATCATACTTCGCCCACTTATCATACGCCGCCCACATAGCGTTTGAGATCTTCGAAGACTCGTCGCTCCTAATCACTGCTATCTGTTCCGTCGTGGGTATTGGGGTGCCGTTCGGTACGGCAGTTGGATTGTCGCTTTCGGCCGGGGTATCCGCAGATTGAGGTAGCGGCGACTTTTCCTTGCCGCTTTCGACGGTCGGATTGTCGCCTTTGGCCCGGCTATCACCAGATTGAGGGAGCGGCGACTTTTCCTTGTCGCTTTCGACGGTCGGATTGTCGCCTTTGGCTGGGGTATCCCCAGAATGAGGGGGCGGCGACTTTTCCTTGCCGCTTTCGACGGTCGGATTGTCGCCTTTGGCCCGGCTATCACCAGATTGAGGGGGCGGCGACTTTTCCTTGCCGCTTTCGACGGTCGGATTGTCGCCTTTGGCCGGGGTATCCCCAGATTGAGGTAGCGGCGACTTTTTCTTGTCGCTTTCGACGGTCGGATTGTCGCTTTTGGCCAGGGTATCTGCAGATTGAGGTAGCGGCGACTTTTCCTTGGCGCTTTCGATGGTCGGATTATCGTTTTCGACCCGGGTATCGGCAGATTGAGGTAGCGGTAACTTTTCTGACTCGTCGCTCCTAATCACTACTCTCCGTTCCGGCGGTGATAGGGATGGTCCATTCGGTACAGCAGTCGGATTGTCACTTTTAACGGTCGGATTGTCGCTTTCGACGGTCGGATTGCCGCTTTTGATGGTCGGATTATTGCTTTTGACGGTCGGATTGTCACTTTTGATGGTCGGATTGTCGCTTTCGACGGTCGGATTCTTGCCTTGGACCGAGGTATCGGCGGATTGAGGTAACGGCGGTCGTTGAAGGTAGGCTCTGATGGCCCCGCCGAGAGCATCCTGCTCAGCCCAGAACTAGAGGAAGAAGTGCGACTTTGACATTGGACGTCGACCCAATCGATATATAGCACACACCTTCTGGGGCACATCACCAGTATTACCAAGGGGGTTTACTCTGATAACCACATAAGAACTCAACACGCTCGGACGCATATGAAACGCACTTCAATCTAGAGGTGTCAAAATTGAACTCTACAAGGAGAACGCGGATCAGGCTATGTAAGCGAAAGAATAGGTGTTCTGAACAAACCCATAGTCACGAGCCCACCGCGAGCTCCGCACTTTTTGAACGAAATGCCGAAGGCCTCGGCGTTTTTCCGATCCGGTGTGATATAGAACCCACCTATCCGATGAGCAAATCGTAGGCTGGGGCACAGAAGACTCACCAGACCAAGTAAATTCATCGGGCCACTGCCTTCCCGGACCCAAAACCAACTTTTTGTTCTCAATTCCTTTTTCGATCGACGCCGCGTAATCGGCGCAGGTTACATGGTATTGTGTCAAGGCGACCGCGGTCGTTCTCGATATGACCGGCACCGCGTATGAGTCACCGAGGAGAGCTGCGAGGGTGATGAAAGGGATCGAAAAATGCATGAGGTAGTTCATCTTTGATTTCGGATTTGTGAGGGGTGGACGATCAACGTGCCGCGTGGAGAGAGGGTGGAAGTGACCAGCACTGGGGAATGAATCGTAGTTCGACAGAGTCTTTTATGTATTCTCGACCAGCGTATTTTTGCAGTTCTGATCCTGCTCCAAGATGGTAGCACGGACCGCTGAAGCACTGAGTTTGAGCGACCGCGTCGGCAAGAGAGGCTGACACCGGTTGACTGACGCCGATCAACTATAGAAGCTCCATAGCGTATAGAAGGGGTACAAGTAATTCGCCACGTCGGGTTGGCGCGGCGGTGACGCGGCGGTGGATGCGGCAATGGACGCGGTGGTTCGAAATTGGTGATCGCCGTTTGCACGCTCTGTGGGCCCTAGCTACAGCAGATGAGTACAGCAGATGAACGTAAACGAACTTGAATAGAGTGCGATTTTAATCTCCTCGGAATTTGACCGGCGTCTTGGGACTGGGACGCGAATGACAATAACGGAACAGACGGGTGTGACCTGTACTGCCCCGTTACGCCCACATACGGCTTGGTTCCTGCGTCCATCCACTACCTATTTCAGAGTAAAGAACTCGTGAACATTTACCTGGGACAGTCTACACGCTCCCTACGTCCAGCGCTCCTCTCCATTCAATTTACTCACGTTGACCAACACAATCACAGGACAGAGCTTCATCCTCGCGGCTATGTTCCAACCTAGCTTGCCGGAAGATATCGAACGAACCATAACTGAGGTAGTATTGGATGATGCTACGGACATGGCTGGCACCATGTCGCTCGTGGCGTCACGATTCCATGCCTGGTGTGTCAGAACAAAAGCATCTCTGGGATTTTGGTTTGACACGATGCGGATACAGGACAAAACCACTTACTTTCCACACCGTCATCGTTCGCCGGCATGATAATTGGATGCAGAGAATCAGCGACTGCATATTGCCAAACGCGAGCTTCATCCGCATACTGGTCCTCGATCTGCCCTTTACGCAAGATGAGGTTCGGCTCCAGTCATCGGCAGAAGAGTTGTCGATTATTCGGCAGCTCCTCGAAGCTTGTGGACGAGTCAGACACCTCGCCGTTACGTGGAACATCTGGGCCCATCTGGAGCGCGAATGTGGCGTCCTAGAGCTTAAGAGCCTCTATCTCATATGGGATGGAGCGTACTTCCATAGCAATGCTCCATCGTTTCTTCACCTCACACATCCAGCCGCCCTTCAGGATCTCACCATCTCGGCGCCTGCGGATCTCGAAAACCCCACACCTTTTCGATTACGGGGTCAGCTGTACCTCCCAGTGTGGACACAGGCTTGGAGGAAGAGTTTCCTCAACTTCGCGTACGTGACCTACGCGAGCGACCGCTTGCCCAGGCCCGGTGTATGTGACTCCAACCTCAAATGGACTATATTGGTTGTTGTCAGAGAGGAGAAGCCATACGATATCGAAGAGCGGGAGCTGCAGAAATACAGGGACGAATATTCCAATCATTCGACGGTTCTCATGCAGGATTGGAGTCAGGTACTTGATGGGTGGGTTGCCAAAATAGAAGGACGGGAGAGTCTTTTGACTCCAGGGCGGACTGATAGTGACTGAGATGTGCAGGCGTAGAATTGAACTTAAAAAGATGCGTGGTACTGGGCGATTATATTCGGGATCTGGGGTGCATGATTTGAATGAGAGAAGCACCCAGCTCCGCCAGTGAGAGAAGATCTAGGAGGAATACGTGGTCATCTTTCTACACCCTCGAAGTGGAGGTGCGCGAGAACACCCAGACCACAAGCTCGCTTATAGAAGAAATATTTTTTCAGTGTAAAGTGTGAGCGGTCAATAAGATAGCCTGTAAACCTAACCACATATTTGCACGAGATTCGGACATGTATGGCACCTACAAGAACCAATGAACGACGAAAAAGACCATGGTGTCACAGTGATACAGGACGAAAGATTGGATGCAAATTGGATACCCCAGCTTAAATTGCCTTGAGAAGCAAGTAGATTCGTAGAAGAACATTCCCAGTACATGAGTGAGGCTCACAGATGCGTTCGGGGCACGCTGGTGGTGGAGAGTGGCAAGAGCAAAAGCCGAGTGATGGCCGAACACATGGCAATCGATCGGTATTTGTTCGGACATTTATTGCTCTCAACTTCCACTCCTCAAACGAGCGCACAGCCCCACTTGCAGTGCCACATGGGCCTGGCCTTCTCGTCGCCTCTTAATTCTCCGTGTGTGCTGCTCGAGATAGGTTCATCCCACTGTTGTCTCGTGTGTCGCATTGGGCCCATGACTGACGGCTTCGTTCTCTAGAGGCGTATGCCATGGCTGGTTTCGCTTTGGTTTCGCTCCAACTCGGCCTCTCAGTGGATTGAGCCCGGGTGAATGTTACCTTACTCCGCCACGAATTGTTTTCTGTCCTCAAGCTTTCCCACTGCTGCTCCGATATCCCTTCCGTCGTACTGACGCGCTTGCGCTCCCCCTGATTCCGGAAACCGTTCCTCTTAGACGCCCACAAGCGCACATCGATCACTTTGCCCTTTACCCTCCGATTCAAAGAAATATGGCACCTCTGCTCGCTTGTCTCCACCACGTCTCGCTCGCCGCGTACCCCCCAACTCGTGCCACTGGCCCTCTATCGCCTCGCCGCCCCGATACTCCCAACTTTCTTATTCATTTCATGGGCTTTTCCTCTGCACCCGGCTGTCTCGCGATCTCTGAATTTATTCCTATATCGCCTCGTACTCCTTTCGCACTCCTGGTCCCTGCTAAGTATCATTCATATTTATGTATACTTCACTTACTCCTTTCTATCTTGTATGGATAACTGGCTTACTTGCAATAAACTACACTTTCTCTCCGAATAGTTGCTTGACTTAAATTCTCCGCTCGTCATCGCCTACATCTACGCCTTGGTCCTCAGCCTCCGTCCCCGTCCTCTTCCTCATTTTTTCCCATCTCCTCCTCACCCCGTCAGCCGACGCTGACCAGTCACGGCGCTAGGCTAATTTTGACCACTCGCATTTTTATCCTGTCCCTCTTCCTTGCGCAGCTTACCTTTTATAGTTTTTCTCGCGATTGGACGGTCGAGAAGCGTGTCAGTACGCTGCACACTTTCTTACGTTAGGGCTAACTCTCTCAAACTAGACGCGCCACAATTCCCCAAAAATGTCCGTCCGAGTACAATATTGCAGTACACCAATGGGCTCCCTGCGTCTCGGGCTTTCTCTCCCCATTTGTGTTCCTGTTCAGGCCAGTGATTGCCGCTTATGTCCCGATGCCTATTGTTATGGATCAAGGGTTTGATCCTACGAAGTTCAGAATCCCCGTGGTTTATATACATAGGCGTAACTATGGGAATGGAAATATGAAATGTATCGTATGGATTTCAACGAGGGAGAGTTGAAATATTAGTGGGAAGCGAGGGATTTCAAATGGTTGTCAGGAAGGAAGTGGGGGTGATGAGAGAGATGAAATAGGAAAATCAAATGAGATGTACGATCGTTGAGTTGCAATAAGGCTGATATCCATGACATATCCCCCCACTCAACGAGCGTGCAGTCATCGTTATAACCTGCACAGGGCCAGCTGCTGTCTGATCTTCCATGCGTCTCTAAGCACGCAACCAAGTCTCGTCTCAGGAATCCCATGGTCTTCCGACTTATTCATCGGCAAGTCCAGGCTTGTGTACCAGGTACGAAGTGCGCCGTTAATGACCCCAAGGAGTACACCGAATCGAGGAGCCGCTCTTGCAGGCATTTGCTTGATTCCTCCCTTATATGTGCGGTGTCGCGGTAGGCTTCCCGTAATGCCCTCGTTTGGATCTTATCCCTCCATTTGCTGGCAAAGAAAAAGCCTGCCAAAGCCTGTCTCCTGGTGTTGACTGGATGACCACGTTGCGATGGTCCAGAAAACCTGACCTGGGATCGTTGAAAAGAAAAGTTGGGATCATGCTTGTTGGAATGAACACGGGAGAGATGACCATGGGCGTGGGCAGATGAATGATGGTATTTTGTGTCCTGAGCATCAAAAGGAACTGTATGATGGAGCTTTGCTGATGCGGTGGAAGATTTCGAATTACTGCTAGTAACATTTTTAACCCCATCTTGATTTCTGGAGCTTGCTTCCTGACTCCGAGAAAAAGAGGTTACGACATTGGCAGGACGGAGTGGAGCAAAGGATCTGTAGACAGGGAAGGTTTGAGCACCACCCGAGATCCAGGTGGCCTGTCCTGATCCATTACGATGAAGCTGATCGTAATAGTCTCGGATTTCTTCATCCGGAGACCGAATCTCGTTCGTAGCAAAATTGAAGTACTGTTCAAGATTGGCCAGGTAGTTCTCCACTTCGGCGCCATAGCAGACAACGAGGATTTCAAACTCGTTCGCGGCGTAGAATGCTAGCGGATCTTCGCCCCAACCCCATGTTGGCATGGAGGGCATAGGAGTGTTGAAGACTTCATATCCAGCTTTCGCACGGTTGCAAAGATCATCAAGCTGCTTCCGCCATGACGAGTACAGTGCCTCCTGTAATCGGTAAACCACTGCCCCGTTGTCCAGGAGCTGCGCAACTTCAACTGATGCGATAGCAGTCGCCAGAATTGCGAATGCACTTCCGAGGGCACTGCTGAGCAGTTTACGCGATGCAGCCCTTGCATCCAAAAGCAAGTCCTTGGCAAAACCATTGGCTCCGAGTTCCAGAGCCAAGTTGCGACGCCGCAGGAGAGTCGGATCCCTTCGGAGGGTAGTGGGATGTGTACGAAAGGTCTTCACATGAAGTATCCTTTTCGCAACCTTTGTAACGGAATCCGCCAAGGTTGTGAGCACGGGTCCTCCATATCCTTTTAACTCGAACTCGTCGCTGAGATTGAGAGGATCGATATCAGTCAATAGTGTGAGTGACGAGGAGTTTCTGAACAGGCGAGGGCTACCATGCTTGGATGGAACCGATGACAGAAATGAACCATGTAGGCTGGGGGTGGTAGCCGGCAGATAGAGGTCATCAGGAAGAGCGGCTCCCTGCTGAGTATCCTTGGTATCCGGCCCAATATTGACTCCTCCAGACCTTGAGTTGTTCTCCATGGCAACCTGAGGAGCACCAGTGGCGGTTGCTCTTGTCCTAGTAGCCATGAAGAACAGAGTTTGTTGAACGACTGATGTATGTCGAGGAAAGCGTGTAACGGAGATCCTACAGTGTCCACCAATGTTATGGATCAAGGGTTTGATCCTACGAAGTTCAGAATCCCCGTGAACTTCCCTCAGCGCAAAACCACAAGGGCAGACGGGCCGCAGCCGGTCTTACCCAAGAGGTAAGTTTGTCCCAGATATGAAGCAAGTGCAAAATGTTTACTTATACCTTTAGGGACGTTTGGGCGAGGCGGTTAGGCAGTCGCAGAGGGCGCGAGAGAGCAGCGAAGGTTGTGAGTAAAGTAAGATGTATATTTGTCCAGTACCCGCGGTTTATATACATAGGCGTAACTATGGGAATGGAAATATGAAATGTATCGTATGGATTTCAACGAGGGAGAGTTGAAATATTAGTGGGAAGCGAGGGATTTCAAATGGTTGTCAGGAAGGAAGTGGGGGTGATGAGAGAGATGAAATAGGAAAATCAAATGAGATGTACGATCGTTGAGTTGCAATAAGGCTGATATCCATGACACCTATCCTGGAGTGGGGTCGCATATGGCCGCCCTCTGCACATGCATCGATGTCTCTGGAAATTCGTCCGGCCTGCGACCTGCGGGAGCCAATGTGACGGGGTATGAAATCTGCATCCGTGCTCAGTGCGAAGAACATAGCGGAGCTTGGCACAATTCACACCGTGCAGAAGGCGCGACTTGATTTCGAACACAATATTCACCCACCTACAGTAAGTGGACCAAAAAAATGTCCGATAGGTTTTGGGACATAAATGGGCGACCATAGAAGATTCCGACCCAACCTAAGATGTCAGATTGTCGAGAGAGCAGGCGCCGACATTTTTTGTCTATTGATCGTATCAAAATATTTTGATGTTCCATCACCAGATGCCAAATGCCGAAAACTGTAATTTTCAGCTCAATCAAGGATTTTTTTGAAGAAAAACTAAAGCACTCAGATTGTAGCCTGAGGTGTGTAGAGGAGTTTACCAAGTTGAATGATGCAAAAATATACAGGCTATAACTCGCTACAGGCCGTGCAAAGTGGCCATTTTGGGTCATTTTTCACTGTTACTCAATGGAAGGTCCGCGTCTGCACCTTTTCAAGAGAGTGCCACTGTGTATGATGATTGCTTTTGATTTCATTTGGTTGCTCACTTGTATTCTCGCAGAACTGATAGGAATTTGGGTTTCAGTCATTCTCAGCAACATATCATGAGCATCTAAGAAGCGTGGCATGGGCCCGAAATAGCTGCGGGCAATTGTGCGCATGGGATTGGGTAGGGTTACGAGTAATCCCGACAGCTCACTGGGTGCAGAAGCTACCGACTTGCCTGTATCGTACTGCTCTTTTATTCTTTCATAGCGCCATAGCTAATAGGATTCTGGCTCACTGTTTTTGTTGCAAAAGGAAAAGTTGGGATGAGGAGTATGGCATGCGCTCGAGATTAGAGAATAAAATGTACACAAATTTAAATGGACTGTGATTTTAATGCCATCAGAATTTGACCGGCGTCTTAGAATTGGAACTCGAATGACGATGACGGAACAGACGGGTCTGATCTTTACTGCCCCGTTACGCCCACATACGACTTGTTCCCTGCGTCCATCCACGATCCAGGATTCAGAGTAAAGAACATCGTGAACCTTTACCTGTGGCAGTCGACGCGCTCCCTACGTACAGCGTTCTTCTCCATCCAATTTACTCACTTTGACAAACACAATCGTACAACAGACTCGGAGCCTCATGCTTGCGGCTACGTTTCAGCCTAGCTTTCCGGAAGATATCGAACGAACCATAACTGAGGTGGTATTGGACCTTGCCAGGGATATGGCTAGCACCATGTCGCTCGTGGCATCACGATTCCATGCCTGGTGTGTCAGAACAAAAGCATCTCTTGGATATTAGTTTGACATGAGGCGGTTACAGGACGAAACCACTTACTTTTCACACTGTCATCGTTCGCCGGCATGATGATTGGATGCAGAGAATCAGCGACTGCATACTGCCAAACGCGAGCTTCATCCGCATACTGGTCCTCGATCTGCCCTTTACGCAAGATGAGGTTCGGCTCCAGTCATCGGCAGTAGAGTTGTCGATTATTCGGCAGCTCCTCGAAGCTTGTGGACGAGTCAGACACCTCGCCGTTACGTGGAACATCTGGGCCCATCTGGAGCACGAATGTGGCGTCTTAGAACTTCAGAGCCTCTGTCTCGTATGGGATGGAGCGTTTTTCCATGGGATAAATGCTCCATCGATTCTCCACCTCAGACATCCAGCCGCCCTCAAAGATCTTACCGTCTCGGCGCCTCCGGATCTCCAAAACCCCACGCCGTTTCGATCGTGGGGCGAACTGTACCTGCCGACACTGACACGGGAGAACTTCAACCTCGCCTATGTGACCTATGCGAGCAACCGTCTGCCCGTTGAAGGCGTTGGTGATTCCAATCTCACATGGGCCACGCTGGTTATTGTCGGCCGGAAGGAGCCATGCGACTTCGAAGAGGAGGCGTTACAATGGGAAAGGAACAGATGTCCCAACTATTCGACGGTTTTCATGCTGGATTGGAGTCAGGTACTGGAGGAGTGGGTGGCTAAAATGGAAGGACGGGGGGCCTCTTGACACCTGGGCGGACTGATAGTGACTGAGATATCCAGGTGCACTGGAGGATTGAACTAGAACAGATGCGTGGTACTGAGTGATTATATCCGGGACTTGGGGCGTATGATTTGAATGAGAGTAATGTGCACTCCACGGGCGCCAAGTTTCCTACAGTGAGTGCCACTGTGTGACGGAAAGATTTTCTCCACATTAAGGCGAACGGTGAATAATCCGCGAACGGTACCCACAAGAAGATCGATGAAATGACGACAAGACCGTAATATTAGTGCAGTGATACAGGGAGAAAGATTGGATGCAAATCGGGCGCGCCAGCCTGAATTGCCTTGGGAAGCAAGTAGATTCGTGGAAGACCTGGGTGCAGTACATGAGTCAGACTTGCAACCACACCAAAGTATGTTCGGGGCACGCTGGTGGAGCAATAACGGAGTGAATCCATGAATTGGGTTTGTTTTATACAAAAAAAGGAGGGTAAAAGAAGAAGAGAGAGTGTGTGCATAGTGTGGAAGCCAACCATCGAGAGGCGCGGCTATGCTCCCAAGTGAGGTTTCCAAAACGACGGCCAAAGAAAGCTCTGTGCCCGAGCACAAAGAGACCTTAAAGCTCAAGAATCACCGGCGCAATCGCCGTCCTCACCCTAATACTTCCCCTCCCCATCCCCTCCTCAGACCACCCCACTCTCCCTCTCGTCCCTGCCCTCCCCACCTGCTCAAACGCCACCTTCCGCTCCCTTCCCTCTCCCGTCGGGTCTTCCGCTTTCTCATCCACCTTCACACTAACAGAAGCTAAGGAGGTGAACGCCTCGAAGGCGCCCTCGTATGTGGCGGGGAGCGCGATTTGGGCCGGGCCGAGCGCGGTGGTTGCGCGGAGGATGATGTTTGAAGAGGGAGGAGCGGAGGGGATGGTGAGGCTTAGGGGCGCGTTGGCGGTGCGGGCAGTGAGGTTGAAAGAGCCGGAGGAGTGGGTGGAGGTGAGGGTGATGTTGCTTGAGATGCGGCTGGGGAAGCAAGGAGAATAGTCAGCGGGGTGCGGCGTGATATGGACGGGGAATGAAGGGAACGAGGGACGCAAGAGGACGCTAGAAGAGGGAGGAAGGAGAAGGCTACGCACCCATTGCTGGTGATCATGTGCAGCGTCGCGGGCACATCCTCCTCATCATTGGAGAGGTTGACGTCGACGTCGATGTGCCCGTTTGCCGTCCTGAGCATCAAGCTCTGCGACGCGTTGAACGTGCCCTCGATTGGCCCGTTTGAGGTCATAATGTAGGCTTCGTTCGCGATGAGAGACTGTACCATGCCATGCCGGTCAGCTTCATATGTTCAGAAGAACTCAAAGAGATTGTTACCTGGAGCTTAACGGGTCCGAGGGACGTGTGGATGGAAGCGTTGTTGGCGGAGAGAGTCTGCGCACCATAATTAATCAGAGGCTGAAGTGGACAATCGGTAAAGAAATGGAAGGAAATGTGACCCACCTCAGCACGGATGCCCGCCAACGCGCTCTTGAGGTGTAGCTTGTCAAACGCGATGCCGCTCATGTCGCCAAAAGTCTGCGAGAAGATCGGGAGATCCGTAAGAAGGCGGTTGATCGCGAGGGCAGAGCCGTCCTCCGTGCGCGGGAAGGTGACGGTGACATCGAAGCGCAGCTTCTGGTGCTCGTGCCGCCGGTGCTTGCCTTCCCACTTGGTCTATAAGGCAATGTATACCCATGAGCGAACGCGGCGGCGACAGAAAAAAAAATTGATGTGACGCACGAAGATGCCCACGCCGGTCTGGTCGTCCTCGCGCGTAAGGAGGCACGCCTTGGACGCATCGAGGTACTTGTCGTGCCAGAAGTACGCTGTGATGTCGACCTTAATGTTGTCCGAGACGTCGTCGGACTGCAGGTAGTTGACGCGGCCCGACGCGAAGATGCGGCTGTGTGGGAGGCTGCGGGAAATGAGGAAGAGGGTATCGGCGGACACGGGGAGCTCGAAGGAGGCGTCGGCGGAGTAGGGAAAGTCCTCTGAGATGTCGGGGTCGATCTCGCCGATGTCGGACCAGGTGGCGCAGTGGTCTACCTCCATATCGGTTGGGATCGGCCAGGTCTGAAGAAAAGGGATGGTCAGTCATGGACTCTGTGGATAATCGGAAACTTACAGTATCATCGTCAGCCCAGTGGTATCCCAGGGAAGTATTCGCAAAACGAAAAACTTTGTTGTCAGCCCGAAGGTGTCGCGCACCGACCCAGAGGAGGAACGCAGAGATGGCGAGGAAGTGGAAAGCGCGGCGTTTAAATTTCTTGCAGCGTTTCCGCTTAATGGCTTCAAACTCAGCGCTGTGCAACGCCGGGGCAGGGAGAGCCTCGAATACATAGGGAGTCTTGCTGTCCATGTTGATAGCGGGAAGTACTTGATTACAATCTGAGCGCCGGCTTATATCTGACGTGTAGCTGCGCCGCAGGCAGGGTGACGCCATCGTGCCGGAGTATGCGCGTACCTATCAATTTTGCTGCGGGAACGGGGGAAGCCAGGGCCTAGTTACCCCGGACTATCGATCTCGAGCATGGTCATTGGTTCCAGAATCCGACACCAGGTGAGATGCCCAAGTGTCTGGGGCTCGGAGAAGTCGCATACTTAATGCCACAATCGGAACCCGAATCGGATTCGCCCCCGGCGCGCAGTTTATGGGCATCCCGGGAGATGCAGCCATCAACTAGTACATCAGAGCGCACTTGGCCATACACATGCGGACGGTTCGTGGAAGTGGTGGGAGAACACATCAGCGGATACCGGCGTTCAAATCAAGAGACCGGGATGGCTTTTGCCGACTGCTCATTCAAAAATTCAAACCCCCGAGACCTTCCCTCTTTGTTTCCACAGACATTCCTGGCTAGCCATTTATCTAGTATTCGGCTGGTTTATGCTGATGCCCTATTGAAGTATTACCTCATGTGGGGAACTTAAAATAACCGTCCGTGAAAATTAAATGACCTTCTCATGGGCCAGAATGTGTTGGCTTGAGAGATCACAGAAATTCTGAGAATTGCCGGTAATGTCGTGCCTCAGAGATGCAGTGAGCGAAAGAGACAAGAGGCAACCTAATGCGTCCCCACGTCACCCTGTGCCGCCAAGCCGAGTCGGCAAGCAGCGTCAAAGCCATGATCGAACAACATTGGCAAATACCTCTCTGACCCAAACCACCATTGCGTAATCCCTTGCGGCTTGTGCATCCGTTTCGACAACGCGAAAACCAACTCGTCCCACGACTCATCGCGTCTTATTCCATTTGCCACTTTGAATCTCCGCCTGGCGTGCCCTTCTTATCTCAGCGTTGGGATACTTACCCTGTGCCGCAGTGCGCGCTTCCGTATTCGTTCCACGGCGATACCGCATAACCCACGTCGCCCCCGCTCTCCCTGCGTGCATCGCCTTAACTGGGATTCAAGCGCCCACCCCTTGTCACTTGGGACATTCAGTTGTGCTATTCTCCGAGCTTGGCAGGCCGCTGATACTCTATCTCTGGTCATTTGGGACGTCTTGCCTCATTTCTAAACAATGTGTCGACATAAGCCGTATTTAGAGCGGGCCAAATGCTCGTGCGCTGGCTCTGACACTCAGATAATCCAAATTTACGCCAATCAGCATGCTGCCGTAGACTATTTCCTGGAATTAATCCTGTCATGTGCGCACGACATTTCTCCACTCTTCGAGCCTCAGAACGCTGCAGAGCTCCAACCTCAACATCTGCCAAGTTCAAGACTGTTGACACTGGCAGAATGTTAGGGTCCTGCCGGGTAGCCGAACATTCTTGTGGGAGGAAACGACACGTCTGTGCCACCAAACACAGCCCAAGACAGAAGTCGAATGATACCAACTCTTGATACTGTTGACAAGATAGATTCACGTGTCCACTTCTGCAGCGATGCTGACTTCTAAATCTAGGGTTCAATTCTATCTCATCAGTGGCTTCGTCGACGAGTTGTCACAGGAAATGCACTCATTGGTTCAGCACCGCGATTCCTAAAATATCCTAAATTCCATCCGTCTGCGAGGCAGTTTGTGCGTCGACGTCTGTTTGGCAGTTAAGATCTTCAGCAAAAGGTTCTTCACAAGTAAAAGCGGAAGTTTCAGTCGGTACAGCAGCTTCCCCCGAGTCAGGAGTATTAATATTATTAGGACTCACCAAATCGAGAAGTACTATGTAGATAGGGCTCAAGGGAACGGTGAGTGTTTAATTTTGGGGGCGTAATAATAGCGTTGTACTCATGCCGTCCTCACAGCATGAGCGAGCTATTGCCAGCAAAATTGTAGTATTTATAGTAGGCGCCCATGATTCAGGCCTTTGTCGAACTTCGCTCTAAAAACTCACCGTGTCTCTCGTCTTCCCATTCGCTGTCATTCAAGGCATGAATTCTTCCTCACACACTTGATCCACCCTTCAGATGCGCTCCATGGTCCCGCAAGAACTGCTGACTACCCGGGCACAAGTCACCTCAGTTCGGATAGTCCCGTCGAGCGGACTTTAAACATAGCGCACTTTAAAATCCCGACACACTCTGCCAACCCGCTTCGAATTCCCCCTCCCATACTATCTTATCGCCCGCAGGATGTCTACACTTCAAGGCGTTCCGCTGACCTTGGGCCCAATGATTGCGGGATGCATGTCTGCCGTCGGGTAAGCGCTCTATTTTGCAAGGCGATGTAGATGCTGAAGGAACACATCCAGGTTATCCGCCATTGTGGGATTTCAGACATTCCTTTATTTCCAAATCTACCCCAAGGACAAGCTGCGGTACAAGCTTCTGGTATGTGCTTAACTCCACAATTCCGCGCCACATTCCTTGAGCGAGTACATTTGCAGGTCGTGGGGGTGTGGTGCGTCCTGCCCCCTCTTTTAAAAAACCTCTTTAGCTCACGAGTGGACGTATGCTAGGCTCGGCGATGCCCTCCATACGATTTTCATCTGCTTGACGACCTGGGATTACGCCATCCCCCACTTTGGTGATACAGAGCACTTAGTCGTGATTAACCAGTACGTGTGTTCCCACCATTCCCCAAAATGATATCAGCAATTGACGAGACCAGATGGTATCCGGTATGGGTTTGCACATCCTGCCATGCATCAGCCCCTCATAACTTCTAGGCGCACATCCTGACGACCCTACTGGCCACGGCGAACGCTAATCTGTAAATTTTCAATCTCTTCATTGGGCAGGATGTTGATGTGGCTTCGACAGCTTTTACACCTGGCGTGTCCACAAGAGTATGTAGTATTTCTCGGTTGCCTTCTACACATCTAACTCAGGTCCTGGTTAGTGAGCAAAGGAAACTGGTATTTAACCGTACCAATTGTACATCATCGCTCCCCCTTGGCAACTGGCACTGACATGAATTCAAGCTTATGCTGTGCGCAGCCCGCACCTGTGAGTCCTCCGGCCACGTATGCCGGAATGTACAACCGTGCTCATGCATTGAATTCGAACACCATAGCCTTTGGTTTCAGTGCGTTCTCCTTATTCCCATTCAACTTAAAGCGGACTCACAACCCTCGGCTTCAGTCTTGGTATACGCACAGTGCGCACCCGCACGCTTGATGAATTGAGATTGTTTAACCGACATCTGAACCAGGTTGAAGTACAGAAGATGGTCTGCAGTCTACGAGCACTTCTTGGTTCGTATGCCATCTTCACTATGGGATATTCCACTCATCTCTCCCGTGATTCACCTCTTGCAGGTCGTCCGCGCGCTGGCATTCGTGTCGTCTGCAGTGACGGATATTGCGATCTCCGCTGCACGATACTACTACCTGCGTGAGCTCAAGCAAGGCTACGTCCAGTGCGTCACCCTGGCCTTCAGACCGACACATTTCTAAGCCAATTTCGTCCACAGGACACAGGAAGTCGTAGACACTGTGGTGGTTTTCACTATCAACGACGGCCTGCTTACCAGTGCGTTAATCTCTCGGAACTCGCTGCCGCCAGGTGACTGAGCTTCCACTCAGGTGCGGTGGCAGTTACTGTCATGGGATGCGTACGTTGGCTTCCATGTCGTTGTTCCCGACTTGGATAATCTCTCGCCCAGGTCCTGGCCATGCACACAAACTTCATCTGGATCGGTATCTTCTTCAACCTTGCTAAACGTACGTCGCTTCATTGCCGCGTCTCACTCAAGTCAATGAAGCTTCGCTCACATCATTTTTGCAGTGTTCGCCAACTCGATTCTCGCAACGTACGTCTCCATCCTATCAATTCCCCTGCAAACCGACGTGAATGATGATTGTGTATAGACTGAACCTCCGCAACTGGTACCGCCACGTGCATAGGCCCATGGGCATCTCGCTGTCGCGGGGCCCGCGTGCAACAAGAAACACCGTACAAATGAATCATCATCATGTTACTCCCATGAGTCCCCGCACGGAGGCCACGCAAGACGATAGCGACATCGCTGATATTGTGAGGGTTCTTTCTATTCGGTCGGGGTCGCAGGGCTCATGAGTTACAGGATATCCAAGTTGACAAGCAAGTGGAGTATCATGTCGAGATGGTTGACAATTATGCGATGGAGAGGAGGATTGTTGAGCCAGTGGACATGAAGGCGTGAACGGTTGTGGATATTTCGGGCTGATTGATTATTCTGATAGCTGGTCTAATAAGTTAAGGTTGTTTGTAAGTTAATGCACTGTGGCATACACTGACCTACATGGACGCGGGAACCCAGTTACAAAATAATAGGAAATTTCGGCTCAGTCCTCGTACAGCGCCAACGAGGCACTTGAATGTGCCAAATATGCATAGCGCTCGCCCGACACATCAACCCTCCTTCCTATCGGCATGCGGTCAGACCACGAGAATAGCATTGCTACCAACTTCCAGACGATCATTTTAAGGGCAGGGGCTTACCAGGTACACGCCAGAGACCTCAAGTGCTTCAACTGGGCGAACGTCAACACTGCAGTGTATCTTGGGGCCGCCAAGCGACAGCCGGTATATCAAAATTGTCCAGGTGGTCAAATCCGCTGAAGGGGCATCTGTGACTCGTAACAGGTGGGTGTCCCGGCGCAGAGAGCTGGATAGAGAATTTCGTTGCGGACGATGGTCTCGCGTGGATCGCGAGGATGAGCGGCGATACTCATGGGAGTCCGGGACAAGGAGGCAAGTCGCGTTGCGCCCACAGAAACAAACCATGACGTGAGCGCCGACGAGCCGAAGCTTCGATTACAGCATTTTCGTCTTTTTTTCACTCACACGGGTCTGCTCAAAGTCTGCTCATGTACTTTGGGCCAACAGAATTCACAGATACAGCGACTGAGCTTTCGAATTTGGAGCGGAGCGAGGAGAAATGAAAACTGAGCAGCACGTTACAATCCTCGGAAGCTCAAGGGCAAGCTTTCAAGCTCCAAGCCTCCGGTTTGTCGTGCTGACTTCACATCCACTGAGAGTATACCACAATTTGGCGCTATCAAATTTCAAACCTAGTCTGTGGTGCACTGAGGACCCGACATGCCCGCGAAGTGCAAACGCGCCAGAGTCCAGTGACAGCGAGGAGTCAAATACACTGCCAACGGCAGTGTTCGTGGTGGAAAGGCTGATTTAGGGATTGAGCTTAGGAATGTGGGCATTTGTGAAGCACTTGCAGTGAAGGGGTGCGCGCGAAGGAATTTGTGGTGGTGGTGGTTCAGCTCTAGAGAGGTATTTGTTCATGCTTTCCAATTAGAGGTCTGAATTGTCCCCACTCGGGTTCACGGCATGTGGGCAGTTCAATGTTTGAGTAGTAAGTATTCTGGGCATCCCTTCTTTACAAGTTAAGATTCTAGCTAGGCTCATGCGTTCCATTCCAATTTAATCAATCCCTATACGGGGAAGATTACTGTAGCTGGTTAGGGTAAAATACTGCTGGATATGGCGGCTAGTTCAAGTTGCACGCAATAAGACTGGGCCGTATCTTAATAAGTATGCTCTGTGCTTGAAACACTTCAATTTCGTCCGATGCAAGTTCAGACCTTCGTGAAGAAATAAATTGTCCGAAGTTCGACAGCCGCTAGATATGTATCTGAAAACTGCGTACGGAAAGAAGAGGAAGACAGGTTATATTCGAGTACAGGATATTCCTTTACGAATCGTAGCTGGGCGGTGGCACTAATGTTGCCGTGACTCGAGTCGATCAGAATCGACTTAACTCAAATAACACAATGCACCCGCCACTTAGTGTATGTAGTACATGGTATGCAAGTAGAGTCATAGTAGGTACATTACATACTTGTAGCACTTTGGCACCCATTGGACAGTTGTTGAGTAATGCACGATTTATTGCTTTCCAAGTCGACGACTTGAGTCATCGACTTGGATGGCAATAATTAGCATATTTCTCTACAACCAGAACCTGGATTGCCAAGCTCTTTGGATATGTTATGCACCTAGGTCGACTCTACTTAGCCCCTATATACTATCGGGGGTTTCCGGTGGCTGCGTGGTTCTATGTCACAAATTGTGATCCGAGTCGACTTGAGTCGCGGCAACATTAGGCGGTGCTTCTGGCTGCGTCGTGGTCGAATTGACATCCTCATCCAGTGTGCGTCCGTGGCTTTGGCTGAACTCTCCTTCTTTTTGGGATTGGTCGGACCCGTGCTTGTCTTCATCTCTCCGCTCTGTTCGATCCAGCTGGCTCTCGAAGTCCTTACCACTGGGTGATATGATAGACCTTGGAGCTCCTTTCCCTTTGTTAAATCCGTACGAAACCGAATCATTCCCCTCAATATCACCCTTCTGGATAGATCCGCGGACACCGCCTGCCCAATAGTCCTCCCTCTCCTTCTTCGCCTGTGCCTGATTCTCAAGATCTTTGAGAGGGGCTTCCTTGGCCAGGCGCGCGGCACGGATAGGTGCATGACAGCAGCAGAAGTAACTGGCCACGACGATGAGACAAACGCCGATGGTGCTTCCGATGACGGTTGCGTCAATGGCTCTGGGTGACATGTGGATATGGACTGGTGTGTATACGGGCGTCGCTAGGCTTGTCGTTGACTGAGGGAGAAATGTGTCAAGGGCGAAGTGGAAAGGCTGAGAGTTCCGCATACCTGGGCCATTGCGGTAGCCAGGAAAACCAGCAGCGAAAGCATGGATGCACGAGAGCAGATACCCATTTGTTCCGAAACAAGCTGAATGAGCGAGGCCGTCAGAGGGAAAGAAGGGGTCTCGTCTGTTGTACTTACAGTGGATTTTTATACAGCTCTTCCCATCTAAAGAGCACAAGTGTGAGGCTGTGGCACTGTAAGTGACTGGCGATCAACTGCGGTACCTCAATCTTGATGATTCTTCTGGTTTGCGGGGAAGCCAGGCCGTGCCAAGAAGTTATAGCCTGCCACTCCATGAATATCCCGTCCCACGCAGCAAAGCAAAGGATGCCAGTCGATATCACCGGTGTGTTGTTGAAATCGATGCATCATGAATTCCTTTTGAATCTAGCTGTAGCTTGAACGTGCTGAGCGCTTTGACACTGCTTATCAGAGTAGACATGAGGAATCGTACTTTGAACGGCGGTATCATGCTAGTTCCTGCCCAAATTGCATTGCCTTGGATGAAAACACCAAGTGACGTCATATTCTTCCGCAAGCCACAGAACGTGTTTATTGAAATCGTCAAACCAGTTATCTCTTCTCTTCTCTTTCTCTTTCTCTTCTCTTCTCTCTCTTTTCTCTCTCTTTATAAAATTAAGCCCGCCTGAAGCTTTTAAACTCCGCTTTTGGACCATCAGCCCCAAACCCTTGGATCTCGATCAGGCTCTTCGCACTGTTTGACAGATCGCGCATTGACAGATCGCCGCGGCGCAGCTCCGACGGCCAACGCAACTCCGACGGCCAACGCAGCTCCGACGGCCAATGATTTAATGTTTAACGCCTGAGCGCCTCGCCTTCAGATCTCTCAAGGAGATTTTGTCTCTCTACTGGTCCCCCATTCATCTAGATTCACTGAGCCCTATTTGGAACAAAGTTAGCACACTCAGTGATTCATCTTGAGCACTTAGAGAATTGCCGCGGTGGTAACTGCGCGCTTCAAGCGCAACCTCAACAGCCGATATCTCTCTCTTTATGAAATTAAGCCCGTCTGAAGCTTTTACAGCCTTTTGCGGAACATAGGGCGGGGGATGTTTTTTGGAGGCAATTGATCACTTCACTCTGATTGCGGATTCCAATGATGAGGTGCCGCCTCTGTGAAACAGGTCGTATGGGGACTACAGACTCACGCTACCCGAATGGGAGCGGCTTGAAATGATTCAGGAAGCACTCAGAGTTTGTCCAGCTTTTTAGATTACTGTAACTTGGCTTGAATAATCAATAACTATTCACTCAGGAACCAGCCGATGTGGCCCAGACGTTTTCCAATGAGCGGTATCCGACTGTTTGGACCATTTTTTCCTGTCCGCCTCCGCTGGCGAAATTGCGCATCAGTAAGTGCTGGTTCCCGATCACATTCCTACGATTTACAATGCAGTAAACAGTCCCTACCGCGACAACATGATCATCAACACACAAATCAGTTCAAACTACACATATTCCGGAGGAGGCTCGCCCGAGACGCGCATCCCCCACCTGAACCTGAGATCTACGTTCGCCTCGAGCTCGTTGATCCGGTTCACGAGCATATCAACCTGCTGCCTGGATATCTGCAGTTGTGCTTCAAGGTCTGACACCCCAGCTCTCCTCTCCAAAGGGCCTTGCGTTGATCCAGGTAGCGCACCTCCTCTGGGCAGCCGACCCAACCTTCGGGGCCCATCTGAACCACTTACTGTGCGTCTCCCTACCTCTTCAAGATTGATTATCTTCTCCTGCGCAGCGAGCAACTCTCCTTGGAGCAGCTGGAGAGTCCCGTCGTTCGAGTTTATGTCCCGCGAGGTACCAAAATCCGGACCCACGCGCTGGTTGATCAGCGTGAAAGGTGAAATTGTGGGAGTCTGGCGCTTGAGATGCATACCCCGTCGGGCCCGGCGTTGAAGACAGCGCCATCGCATGAGGAGTGCGAGAGCCAAACTAACAAGCAAGATAGCGACGACCACGCTCGCCACTGCTCCAGCAGGTATTCCTTTCCTGTATGAACTCAGTACGGAAGCAAGGTCAATGAAGCAGATATTGACTTCGTTGACGCGGCGCTAAATGGAGGAGGAGAGGTTTCAATGCTGCTTGCAGACCGTGTTTAAGTGAAGACATGCCTTTCAGACAATAAGCGCTTACCAGGGTGGAGAAGAGATTACTGAGGAACTCCCAGAGGACACTGTGGGAAATTCATTGGTAGCGCCACTTGCGCTCGTGTGCCCACTCGAGTTCGCGCTTCCACTGGGATTTGCACGTGTTTGGGTTGTACTTTGGCTTGCACCTCCGCCAAGCCCTGTACCTGTTGCAGTTATACTCGAACTCTCCGGACCTTCGAATAGGCTGGGAGGGCAAACTACGCCTTTTGCCACGGAAGATCCGTCCTAGAAACCCTATCATTATCGTCGCATTCCTGACATTCTGATTGCAACGTACCGTCAAGGAATAAGAGCACGCCCCAGTGCCCTGATAGAAGCAGAGGAATAGGCCGTCCTCCTCGCTCGAGTTCTCGAGGACGGCGCCATTGGTTGCAAAAGGCTGACACGTAAAGTCAGGGACCGCGTTGATGTTAGGGACCGCGTTAATGTTATTGTTTATAATGTTTCCACTTCCACCATTATCGTTGTTATTAATCGTGGTGTCGCCGCCTCCATTAATGTTGTTGTTTATGATGTCACCCCGAGCCAATTGTACAACCCAATCCGCCAGGAGAAAAAGCACAACCGTCGAGGTGCGCATATCGATAAATCGAAGACGATAGGGGTCCTGCACGCAGGAACTAGAAGGGACAGGACAAGGGAGACGATCGCGCGGCAGTAGACCGACCGTGAGAAATCGAAGGTTGTTCGATACGCCGCTGGATGATCATGATATCCTGGATTGAGTTCTCGAGAGATAAGTTTAGAGAATGCTAAAGAATGCCGCATGATCCAGTCGTGGGCCAAGATATTCATCTCACATTTGGGATTTTATTGGCAAAGTAGTGCTGCGAGATGCACATGTCCCGCAGCCCACAGCCCAACCTGGCGTGACCCTCCAATGTTGGCGTAACTCATTGGGCGGGCGGAGGATCATCGAAGCCGATGGGACCCATGACGAGGGTAGTTACGGCGACCATCTGCAGTTTAAATACGGCTGGGGTGGAATGATGGACCTGCCTGGCCTCCCGCGTGAGAAAGCTCCATGAAAGTGGGTGGGAGTATCGATATTGAACGTGTCTCCTGATCCGCAGCTTAGGACTGGGTAATGTATGGCCGGGGTCGCTGTCCTTTCTACCAGGTAGGGTGCAATTTGGGCCATTCCTGTAGAGGCAAGCAGGCTTGAATGAAGAGACGTCTCAAGACTTGCGGACAGGTTGGACAGTTCGTCTGCCCAGGGCTGCAATTCCTTAGTGCAACCCAAGGAGTGCAGCCGATTGGACCCTCGCGCGCATGGGAGTGCTATTAAATGCGTTTATCGCATGGATGTAATTGTGTGGAGGTAAGACTTAGGCCAAGTGCTAAAGTACATATCCAAGTTACGCCCATTAACATCACGTCTCCCCAATAATCTCCTTCAGCTTCTCCCACAGCGCCTCACGATTCTTCGGATCCTGCGACCACTTTCCGAGCGGCGTGGTGTTGAGCTTGCGGTCGAAGTACTTCGCTGAGCCCAGTGTTTTAGAGGCCTCTGGTGAGGCGAGGACCTATATAAAGAAGATCGGTACCCCATCGTGTTGGAGTACGGAAAAGAAGAAGTGGCTCACGTAGACCGGAAAATTCGCGTACTCATCGGGCGTGGTGCCAATGAGCCGGATACCTACCCACATTAGGTATTTAATGAACCCTGGGGCAAAGTTGGGGTCGAACTCTTCGGTTTTAACCAGACCTGGATGTCATGAATTAAATTGGAGTGACTGAATAGGAGCGAAAACCAAACGGAACCAACCTGGCCAAAGGCTGAAGTAGCGGTAGTGCGGGTAGCGGATGTTCAATTCCTGTTTTAGTGGAAGTTATTTATCCAGTCGACTGGGACAAGGAAAACGACGCACCTCGAAAGTCGAATCAATCACCACGCTATCACGTTTGGACTGATTCATGAACAGCGTGGTTGCGCTTTCGCCTGCTGCAAATCGGCGCTTCAGCGAGAGGTCGTCTATGCTGAGGTCGTCCAGCGTTTGCCCCTGGTTGCAGACCGACATGACGATGGCGTTGGGCGCGAGGGCTCCGCCCGTGGTAAGGAGGAAGGCGAGGGCGAAGCGCGAGATGCCTTGCACTGCGAAGGCGGTATCGTGGCTGAGGGCATATAATCAGCGTGGCGAGAGCCGAAGGATCGTTATACTTACCCATCCGCGTTATCTTTCATATTATGACCCGCGGGTGTACCGTTCTGAGACATAACCTGGGCAAACGAATTCAAGAGTCGAAAATATGCATGATGTGCAGCAACTCACCAAGTAATCGATTCCACCGTCGCTTACGACCTGCTGCAGTGCCGTTGCTGCCGCTCGCATGCCTTTGCTGTCCCTATTACGGAGAACATCGATTGTTTGGCATAAACAGTCACAATAGACGACTCACGACAGATCCCCCTTGACAAACTCAACCACAATCTTGTTCTCCTTCGGAGCAAGCTTCTTTAACACCTCTAGCACCGCCTTCCCACGGGTTTCATTGCGGCCGAGGATGATGACGCGGCTGCAGCCGATCTTTGCAAGGAGTCGGGCGACGCCGGCGCCAATTCCGAGCGTCCCGCCGACCACGACGGCGGTCTTGTTTTGCCCCACGAGACTGACGTTTTTGAGCGCGGCTGCTGCGTTGGGGGCCATGGAGTGAAATGTCTTAGATGCTGCTCGTCGAGAAGCTTTTTCACCTTGAGGGACGGAAAGGCTTCCGACACCCGAGGACGCGCGTCTTGTAAGCCGATAAAGAACCGAGCTGTATGCTGGATATGTGATAAGCGGTGCTGACCATCTGACGGAAGTTTCCGCGGATCCACGTGACAGCAAGTTGTCATTAACCTCAGGCACTTGGTATACCCTGGTATACCACCAAGCCTCGAGCGCCTTGTTCGCCGACTACTCACCTAACACTCTGCCGCCTTCGCTTAGCCTCGTCGCTAAGACAACGAACGCGGTCAAATAGCCAGGCAATGAACCATGCCGCAGCCATCGGATCCGTGTCAATTCCCACACCTCCATTCCACATCCTCATGAATGGATTGGAATGGATTTTGAGTTTTGAAGGGTTTTCCAGTTCACAGAGTTCACAGAGACTGCGGCGAAAAAAAGCTTGAAAAAAGCTGCTAAACTCTGCAACCGAACTCTGCTGAGAGGGCTCGGCGCTGGTGAGAGTCGTATGTAGCCCAGGGCCGTGAACGAAGTGAAGAAAAAAACAGAGGGTACCTTGGCCACAAGAAACGCGGTGGGAGTGTAAGGCAGAAGGCATCAGTTTGATATTGTTAGTTCTACGGGTTCCGTGCGACGGGTAGCCGACCCGTTCCGTCGGGCTCTTCGACTGCGTTTTTGACGGCCGTGCCTGTCGAAAACGGCCGTCGACGGGTCTGGGTCCAGAAAACACGCCATACACAGTCATATGCGATGTATGAGCCTTTTGGAAGCCATGTTTCATGCATTAGTAAGCCCAATACACAGTTTAGGCCACATCTTATGAACTTATTCGGTAGTCTGAATTGTTCAAATGACGGCCGTCGCGTGACGGACCGTTCCCGTCCAGGTCCCGTCGAAACGACGGCCGTGCCCGTCGACGGGACGGCGCACAGCCCTAACAGTACCTGCTTGTTCCTCACTGGGACCTCCACAGTAATACATTCTTCCTTCCTTCCTTCCGAAGCGGCCAGCAACTTGACAACACCCATCCAACCGTTGGTAAGTTGCTTTAGCCTTTTCAGCTCATTTTCTCGCATCCACTGCCCCTCTCTCACCCCCTACGTCGACGCTTCTAGACCCGATTCGTCAGACCTCAACAGCTCAAGCCTCGCATTCCCTTATAGTAACATCATGCACCAAGCTCCGATCTTCGAGACGGCTTCTTGTCTTCGTGGTTATCTTGATTCTCGTCGGCATTTTCGTCTATCCCAGTCCGGGCTCTTCTCAAGCCAACCTACTTCTAATTCAAAATCCAGTATCGAACCTGAATCGCCAAATACCACACTAGATGAACAACATTCCCGTTGGCACCACGACCTGTACCCAGAGAAACGACTGGATGTCCGTTTTGACGATCGCCGTCGATTCCAGTAACAGTACTAGTTCTTTTTCGTAAGTTCCCTTATCCGGACCCTGCTGGTATCAGATCCCATTCATGCTGGCGCGACATTATAAATCTTGGAAGGAGTCGCAACAGATATCGTTTGAGCTGAACTGAACTGAGCTTTTGGATGGCTGCCACGGCGCCGTAACGCAAACAATCGGACAAGTACACACGAGTATCTTACGACCGTATGATGATCCACGCCATATCAGACAACAGTCAAGCTTAAAATACTATCCAAACCGCTATTTGTCTCTCTATCCGTCGAACGGTATCGCCACTACTGCAAGGACATTCCCGCTGGCTTTCTTCAGTACCCCGGAAAAGCGGGGTCTCTCTTGTAATCGCTATGCGCACCTCAGGGGCTCCGCTGTTTCTCCTTGCGCTTTTCCTCCTGCACACAGTTCAAGGTCAGGCGACTAGCATTACCGACGATGAAGAAGTCAACAGTGTAATCGACAACAAGCATGTCCCGAACCGCACCACCGACCAATGTCAGCCCTTCGACCGAAGCGGCACCGCCGTCGACGGTTCATTCGGTACCGACGAGGTAAACTGTGTGTACGGCTCTATAACGTGCATTTATGTGTTGCCTGTGCGTTTTTGTATCAATGCACCCTTGAATATGATGATGCTAATGTACCATTTAGGATGGCCCTCTTGGCGGTTCCTTGCTTCTCGGCTCTACAAAGTGTCCACCCAGCCTTGTACAGCATACTCCATCCAGCACGAGTACAAATCCGAGCGGTACTGCGAGTGTCTGTGCAAGCGTGACTCGTGCGAGTGCAAGTGCGAGGAGTCTATCAAATAGACCGCCGACGCCGTCGTCTTCGCATCCACCAGCGAGAACGTCCTCCCCAAGTACACAAGGGTACGGTGTTTTCCCCAAAGCAACCTTTTGTACGCATACAGTTAAATAATCACCTAGTACCCAAATCCCATCCGCCATCGGCAGTGTAACGTCTCCGCCTCCTGTGGACGTGGCGCCGACCAAGTCAGTACACCTGTTTCATCCAGGTTGGCCGTCCGTACTTAGTTAATACAGAAAAGGGATACCCGCCGCCGTAGTGGCCGGGATTGTCGTGGCCGCCTCGCTTTTGGGGGTAGTCTTGGCACTGCTCATACGACGCGATTGTCTGCACCGCCGTGCCACCGAGCGACGCGCGACGCAAATCAGGCGCCAGACCGACACTGTCTTGCCCTTCACGCACCCGTCGGCACAGTATTTCTCCTTGAGTCCGATGTGCGGGACACGAGTACGAGCGAGATTACTGCGAGATTACTGCGCACGAGAAGACGGTCAATCTGGCAGACTTAGAGAGAAGGAAGATAATTAAAATTTGAGTTCCACTTTCGAGGGTAGACACACGCTAGATTTACGCAGGGAACCTCATAAAGCGCAGCGGATGCACCAGACCTGGAGACACAGCTGCAAGATTCCCGGGAGCAGGTCGATATGCTGGCGAATCGGATAAACGAGTTTGAGGTGAGCCCAGATTTTGGGTGGGGCGTGCATGGAGAGGGCGAGCCTCCGCCGGAGTACGTGTAGCACGAGACTTTCTGTGTTGATGTACAAGAGTAGGAAACAAGAGCTGCCCATTATCATGTTGTGATAAAGCTCTTTTTCTCTTCTGTCAATTGAAATATTTGCGGAGCGAGGCTCTTCGATTGGAGAGCTCTCATACTCTTGGACTCAACTCATAGACTGACCAGTTCGACATAATAATCCGACATTTTACTGTATTCAAAATTTAAAACATCCAGTACTGTATCTACTACAGCTGGAAGGTTCCCTCCACATGAATTTTCCGGGACGACGAACCCACCATCACTTTGAACGTCCCCTTCCCAACCACCCACTTTTGTGCAACCACGTCCCAAACGCTGACGTCCTTTTGCCGCAGAGGAATTGTCACGATCTTGCTCTGCCCCGGGCTCAGCATCGTGCGCGCAAACCCGCGTAGGAGCTTGGGCGGTTCATCGTAGGAAGCAGGGAATGCGAGGTACACCTGTGAGACCTCATTTCCGGCAACGTTTCCGGTGTTTTGCAACCTGAAGCTGACGCTCAGGAGGGTTTCGTAGAGAGCGGCGGGACCGCCGATATCGCCGACGGGAGAAGAGGCTGCTGGTGGGGCACTGGCGGTGCTCGTCCCGTTGGAGGATGCGCTCGCGGATAAGGTGAAGGAAGCGGATGTAGGTGCAGACGCAGAGGCAGACGCAGAGGCAGAGGCAGACACAGACACAGACGTAGACGCAGAGGCAGACGCTGATCCTGAAACCGTGGTCTGAGATATGATGGGCCCGCTAATAATGGCGCTGGAGCTCGCACTTGGGGCGCTGCTGAATCCAATCGTGATGGTGGAAGATGCAACTGCGCTGGAAGTCCGGGTCGGGCCCGAACTCGTACCATTCGCCGCACGACGCGCATGACCAACATGTGAGGTCTGCAACCCGCTATATGCGAAGGTCGTGTAGCTCAAGCCGAATCCAAACTCGAAGCGAGGCGTGATGCCTTTCGAGTCGAACCACCTGATCATTGTTCATGAGTATGAGAAAGTCTACGCGGAAGGCTCTGGACGCACCGGTAATCAATATTCACTCCCTCGGTATACGTGATCTGCGGCGTCGTCATACTGCTCGTATACAAGATATCTGCCGCATAATCCGTGCGTTGCTTTGCAATCGTATATGGCAGGCGGCCACTGGGGTTCGTTGCCTGCGAACTGTCTGAGAACAGAACATCCACGAGGGAATTGCCGCTCTCCTGTCCCGGCAATCCCGCGTGGAGTACTCCTTTCACGTTGGCATTATCGATCCAGCTCTCGACCAGGACCGGGCCAACGACATGCAGTACGACGATAGTGTTGGCGCAGACGGATGCAACTTCAGAGATAAGCGTCTCGCCACCGCCCCAGAGCGTCAAGTTATTGCGGTCGCCGGCGTTGCCGTCAACCGTGATGTAGCCCTCTCCCGAGTCGGCATTGAGGAAGACGAGGCAGGTATCCGCCAGAGAGGCAACGGTGTTGATCTGCGCCGTGTTGAAATCATTGAGAACGCCCTCAATGACAACAGTCGGATCAATGGATTGAATGTGGGCGGTTATCGCAGCCAGAGGATCAACGAGATACGGGAAGTTGGCGGTTCCTGAAAGGGTCCTCGGCATTCGAATACGAGGAAATGAAATAAGGAGAACGCACCAGATCCCCAGCCCATGGCGAGCGTGCCCTGATCGCATCCATGACTGTATTTTTGTAAGTATCTTAATAACTCCAGCCATAGAGAAGAAAACGTACTCTCCGCAACCGTTGGGGCCATCGGGATTTGGACCCGCGTCGGAGCCGAATATTCCGATGCCTGCAAATTACGAACCATCAAGTTCAGCGACCAACAGGATGATAAGACTTGAGACACACGCTTAATATTCTTAACCTTCAATGGAAGTGCTCCGTCTGTGTTCTTGAGCAGAATGGTACTCGCGGCACCGATCTGGCGAATGAGCTTGAAGTGGTCGTCTTGGACGCTGATACCGTCGTGTAAACCATAATTCGACACAAAGAGGGGAAAAAAACTTACTTGATATGTTCATTAACCAACTCGCCATTCAAGAAGGTTTCTTGCGTGAGTTGCGAGAAGCTGACATCCGGGTAGTTGGTGTCCTGACCCATCTTGTACCATGCGGCGATTGTGCGAGTGACCTGTGGATGGGGTCTCAGATCGAAGTGTATATTCGGGATTGTTGGAGAGAGACGCACCATATCATCCACTCGGCTCTCAGGTACACTTCCGTTGTTTACCATCTCAATCAGGGCGGCACCCCACCAAGAATTAGTCGCGGTGGCGGGGTCGGGGTCGTTCTGAGGACCAACACCCTGCGAAAGACAATCAGCACCGAGTTCGAGAAGGGTTTGGAGAGTGAGAAAAACGGATACACACGTAGCCAACGAAGCCGGGCATATTCATGTCGAGGCCCGCGAGGGCAGGCTGCACGCCGTTGATCATCGCGGCCCAATCTGACAGGACGAAACCTGGACCGATTGCTGAGGATATAGTAGGAATACCACGACGGGAATTTACACACCTTGGAAGCCCAGTTCTTCCTTCAGAATCCCGTTCATGAGTTTCGAATTTTGGCACGCTTGAGTCTGGTTGATTTTGTTGTACGAGCACCTGGACACGCATCAGCCAGTGCGGATAGTTCCCCTGTACAAGAGAGATCACAAAACATACGTACATGACACAGCCGACGCCAGCCTTGACTGCCTCGCTAAATGGCCATAAATACAGTTCGTGCATCGTCTTATCGTCGACGTTGGAGGAGTATATCTGCGCCGCCTCGGAGCCTCCGCGGAAATGCTCTTGTTCGTTTGCAACGCTGGCAGTAGCATGTGAGGTGTGTTCAAAGAAAATGCGAGTCACGTACAAGTGCTTCACGCTCGCTATCACGCCGACGCCTTGTAGGCCCTCGATAGTTGCAACCGTGGCGACACCAGATAAAAATGGATCTCCACCAAAGCCTTCCCAGTTCCGTCCCGCCGCCGCCTGCCGGCCTTCCAGAACATAATTCAGTGACGCATTCAGTCCAAAAGAACGGCGCAAATTACGCACCCATGTTCGTCATGGGCCCCAAGGCTACATTCACTCCTTTGCCGCGATGTTCTTGCCCCATCATTGTTCCCCGCGCCCTGCGTAAATGGGAGGTGAGAATCGCTAACCGCTTGGGGCGCGTGCAAATATAGAAAGAAGCAATGGAGCGCACTTGATCAAATCCACATCCCAGGTGGCGGCGGCATTGATCCCCGCCGGCCCAGCAGACACGAAGTCAGCGAAGCGCACGCCGAGCGGGGAGTCTTCGAGGCAGAATCCTTTCCAGCCTATGCGGGGAATCGTCTGGAAAAATACGAGTCAGCAGTTATTCGATTGCCAAACGAAGCGATCGACGGGAGATTGGACGATGGTGAATGGCCTCGACTCGACTCACCCCAGTGTTACCGACACAGCGACCCAGGACGTCCACGCCCGTCGTAACATTCACTTTCTCTTCGAGGCTGAGGCCCTTCACAAATGCGCGCGCACGCTGGACGGCGGAGGCCCAATCGGCAGTGCCTTTTACCGCCGGGGCAGGTAAGATGATGGGAGATTCCCACTCCTCGAAGCCTGGAGGCGCCGCGTCTGGAATCCCAGTTGTGACATCGCACAAGGTGCGAACACTAAGAAGGGCGATGGACAGTAGTTTCAGCAGTGTAGGGTTCGCCATTATAAGCACCGAATGCGCTTATGTGTGGGCAAGGGGAGAAGCATCTGCGTGGTGTCCTGGGGCGGCTTTTGTATGTCCTTCGTGTGCCAGCATGAGGCTCAGGTGACGAGGCCCGATAGTAATCGATGAGCTTCTTGCTTCGCGCGGTCCACTGTCCGTAGAAGAATGGAAGATGGAGGGCAGCAGGTGACTCATGGACTATATATTTAGTCGACTATATATTTAGGCCATCAGTCGTCAATCAGTCGTCGTCCAACCAATTCGCCAGGAGATTTTCGAGCGAGGCACAGAACAAATACATGTGGTTTCCAAATCTCGCAGCACCGGTGGGATTACTACTCAGGAGCAAAGAGTTATATGCTGGATTTGACGGTGTGAATGGATATGCCATTCATGCCATATTCACGGCAGGGATGACGATGTGTGCGTGAAACCTGTCACGCGGGTAGAAGGGAGGAAATTGCGAAGAACTGAGTCCATTGAGATGCTTCTCCCAAGACCAAACAAAAAACCGAAGATGGATCTCGGTGATTCAGATGGATCGCGGTGGTTCTATCGGTTCAGAATGAATTTGGTGGCTTTTCGCGGTTCTTGTGAATGTCGAGCGCCGATTCCCCGTAGACGTCTTGACGAGACCAAAACACAGTCAAATAGAGCAATCAGAATGCGATAGCATTGCAAAGACGCCAAAGGAACTGGTCAGAGCCGAGCCAAAGCAAGCAACAGCATTCAAAGGGAGTCGACGTTGGATGGAAGTCATGACGTCACATCATTAGTGGTGCCTGTCACACATCAGCCGGCTCCCACCAGCCTGCTCCCACCTAGGAATCTAGTAGGATGTGCTCGATTGCTCTAAGCCAATTTTTTGACCTTGATGCCTCACGCGTACCTTTTTGCACTCCCTTTTGAAAGTCGGAGAATGTAACCGACTTACAACCATCCGATTCCAAAGGCTTTCGATCTCCGCCTCAGGCCGGCTGCTGTCAATTGGAAGCAAGGCGGGATTTCGTTGTCGTGAGCATAAAAGAAATCTATCAATATCGCCATATCTTAATGCCGCACAATACCGTCACCTAATAGAGCTCAAACGAAATCTACGGAAGTTAGCGGGAACCCCGCAAAGGACGGCCATTTACAAGATGGAGCGACCCCGTCCTGAGGCCGTGTCAACAAAATCTAAATTTGAAAGCACCAACCGAAACCCTGACAGATAATTCTGATAATGGCAAACGAAACGATCCCCGAATCAATATCCGTTCAGTGTCGACCACTGAATTCACTGCTTTGTCGGGGGAGAATGACGAAAAATTACCTTCGCCGCATTGTTTTTTAACTCGCCGTTTACAGGGGATGGTGAATACGCGTGTCAGAATTCGCAGAAATAAGTGGCCCAATCAAGATCTGTCATCCTGCGAGTCTTCGCCATTCATATCCTAATTTGAGGCCGTGGACGCCGGACCAATCATCACGCCTATGGTGATCAACTCTCTCCATCCCAACGTGAAGTGCTGTTTGTCCTATCTCGCCTCGCCTCATCCTTCCCCTCCCTCTCCGCTCGTTCACTGTTCATTTGTCGCTGGACAACCTCCATATTGTCTCCATCGAGCATCGCATCTGCGCATAAGTTGCTCTCAGAATGTTCCACACTTTGTCGCCTGCTAACCTGGAGCGCCGAAGTCTGCAATGCCCTCCAACGGATAACACCGGCGCAACACTCGGCTTCGCGGTGACAACTTCACTACCGAGCAACGACATCGGGTGCGGATACGGCGAGGACGGAGTATGCTTATATACAGGATCGGTGAGTGGAACGTCTACGTTTGGTCTCATTCTGACTCGCCCCATGCAGGATGGAACTCTAGACTTCGGACCTTCCGCCTGCCCTCTGCGTCTGGATGGTCTACCAACTGCGAGCGGGTGAGTCCGCGGCTATAATCATGCACACGCTTCCTCGATATTAAAAGACACGAACAACAGATTCAGCACAGACTCAACAAAAGCACAGTTCGACAATCCAACGACGTCCCATTTAATTCACTCTCTCCACACCGTTCCCTTCAATACCGTTTCCCGCCGCAACATCATCCATGAGCTCTACTAGCGCCGTACCTTCCTTATCGATTTCTTCAACCGCGTCAGCAAATACACAGTCCACGTGGGTGTAATTACTCATATCAGCCAGCATTTCATTGAAGCTGGCACTCCAGGAACCTCCCAATTACACCCACGAGTGGTGCTTCACCCACAGAAACGGAAACCAACATCGATGCAACCGCACAGCCCAGGTAGGTGCCATTTTAAGTCATCGCGACCAATTTCTCCTGAAGCCGTCCTCTCTCGTCGCTAGAAAGGCCACGTTACCGGCCGGCTCCATCGCAGGCATAACATGCGGAATCGTTGCCTTCCTTTTGATCCTTTCAATCTCAATGTTCCTGGTTCTGCGGAAAAATCGGCAACTCAAGCCAATATTTCACGCGGAGTTGGCTGATAGCCGCACCGTCGTCGAAGTAGCAGGCGAGAAACTGGCGGCTCAAGTGATGCGACGACGTGGGAATGGGATAGCGGAAGAGTCTGTCCCAGAGGCCGAACAGCGACAGCAGGCTATAGCCGAGAGAATTGTGGCGGTTCAGAGCGAACTGGCCGCCTTAACTGCCACCGCGGAATCGAACACGTTGAGGCGCCACATAGAAATTCTGCAGGACCGAAATCGGGAGCTAGAGAGCCAGTTGCGGTCACAATGGGCGCTAGGTCTGTCGAACGAGCCGCCTCCTGGATACCTTGCATAGAAACAGCAATCAGGTGTGATCAGGAAAATGAAATGATTTTTTGGAAGTGGGGTCGTCAAATCACTCGTTAATCAACTGCTCCCAATTCCCACCATACCGGAAGCTAAGTGCGGGTTAGCATCAAGAATATTGTCGCAAATTCTTAGTTGAGAGGAGGATAATGGAGACTTTCCATTGAATTGGCGTGGGGCTATAATCGAACTTCAGTCTCCGAACTATGTGCTTAAGATAAATGTTTCGCAGCCGTACGGCGGCAATACATCGGCTTGTCTTCAAGAAAAATTAGGAGTAAACCTCGTCATTCAATGGTGTGAATAAGGAAACTAGCCATGTGCGGGTGAAGCTTCGAATAAGCCGTGTGCGGACGATCCACTGTTGTGAAGGCACGCGCCGAACCCTCGGAATGTACCGCCAAAAAAAAAAAAAAAAAAAGCCGGTGGAACTGTTACAATATAAATCGAATGAAAACAGTCGCTTGGCCCACAGGCTTTGCGAAAGCTGCAACAGAATATTTATGAGAAGACCGAGTCTGGTGCCGAGATGCCGCGACATGCCAAACGAATCAGAGCCGTGAGTGTATAACAGTGACAAACACATTTTTCTCTCCTAAACTTTCACCGCGTTTTCCCTCCCCCACTATCCCGCGGTCTAAATCGCTCAAGGACCGGAAACTCTCGACCACACGTGGACTCCACCTCCTCAGTTTTCACCTGTCGGCCGCACACGTCGGCACAGATCTCTGCACGCTCTGAGGCCCCGGGAAGCTCCACCAAAGGTTTGTCCCGAAAATTGGGTTTTTGAGCTCCAAAACATTCGGTTTTTGAGGCCGAAATTCGGGAAATTTTGGGACAAACATTTCTTCCCGGGGCCTACGCTCTGGCGTTGCTCTGGCGGTTAAATCTACGTTTGAATCCCAGAAATCCCGCTCATGATACCGGGGGACCTTTTTTATTTATTTTGTTTTCGAAACCATCCGTAGGCTCGGAGCTTGAAAAAGCGCTCTTGAGCTTACCTGGGTGTATGTAACTTCGTGGTCTTCCCTAAACGCTGCCTCCGGTGGCGCGTTGACTCCTTTCCAACTCTTAAAGCTCATCAAACTCGATCCTGCTGGAAACCATTGTTAGAAGGTGCAGGGAACCCTCTCGGAATTCGCTCACCATATAACGCCTCTCCTCATTCCCCCATGATTTTGCGCATATGTCTGCCTATCTGTATCCAGCTCGCACTCGAGTTTTTGGCTTCAGCTGATTGCAGACATCGGTTGCATCGTCTACGGCGCGGGGGAAGACTGAGGAAATCCGTCGCTTTCAAGTCGAGCTTCCGGGTTCAAACTCACAACGCAGATAGATAGACACAAGACATCATTAATTCTCTCTCGAATACTCGAGCTAAAGCTTGGCTCTGGAGAGAAAGGCGAAATATTACATCTAAATCTGCACCGTCCGTTTCTAAATACCACAAGAATGTCGACCCTTGCGTTATTATTGGGTGTGGACTACGGCTTCATCCGTCGTCGGTGTATGTACCTTCACCGATCTACGCCGGAGAGGTACTCCCTCATCCGGCCAAGGTGCGACTACTATGGGCCCTGATTTCGTGTTCCTCGTCCGCAGAGAATTCGGAGGTGCAATGCTGGATGCTGGACTGGATTTACGCTGGAGAGCACACACGAGACTCTTAGAAAACTCGGGACCTTTTCCATTCCTCTCCATTCCCATCTAATCATTCCTCCATTAAATAATCTAACTTACCAATCTCACAGTGATTTTTATCACGAAATCTGATGTGAGCGGCGCCTAATCGTGTGGACGCAGTCCATCTCCAGTCGAAGCCCTTCGCGGCTGGTGCACCGATGTCTCTTTTGAGCACCGTATTTTTCCTCGTTCCGCATGAGGACCTATCATCCCAAATGCTTTCGCACTCCTGCTGTGGTCGAATCCGTCTCAGATAGGTAAAGCCGTCGACAGCTGAGGCAAATCTCACCGACGGAGGCGTTCGGTATCGCCGTCGCGCAAGCAGCAGAGATGGATGGGACCGAGACTCAGCTGCCAACTCGCCTCATGGATTCGCTTCCATTTCTGCGAGGTGCTGTCAGCTTTAGCGCCCTGATTAACGCCTGCACAAAAATGGATCAACAGCTTTGCTGACTCATTCCTGTGTGCTCGAGACTCTTGTGACGTGTGGAACGGCGCCCAGATTAAATTTTACTGCGGGTTAGGCTCGTTTGTCATTGACACCCTTGGGCGAAAGTAAGCAGAGCTTTAGCACTATTTTTTTCTTCTTCTCATTCAACTTGGCTGATTCACCCACATGAGTGGAACATCACTCCCAGATCTCCGTCTAAAGCAGAATGCTAAGAAGTTCAGGCTCCGACCAACGATAGCGACATTGACTACTGAAAATTAGTTCTGGTATTCCTACCCCATCTGTCAATCCCCCTTCGCAATTGGAAGTCTAAACCTTGTGATAGATGGTTTGATCTACCAAGACACTTTCCTCCCCCGCTGGGTACTGTTTTCCGCAGCTGACGGTTATTAATGTTTCTGTCAAGGAAGCACCGTCAAACCCCGAGTCAACCAGACCGCTCGGCGGGGATATACTATATTTACCTTGATCGATTCCCTTTTCAGCCTAATCACCCAATTCGGCTTGGAAAACCTGTGCTCCAAGCTGTATAGAGATGCTTCCCACTCCGGTGATGCGCTGTGGGCGAGACTCATAAAAGCCCACAGTGCGTGACATGCCATTACAACTCCTTCTCCCTTCAGATGTCGTCCTCATCCTCATCTAAGAACGTGCACTGGAAGCTGACCGTGGATCAGTACGCTGTCGAGAACTCACCCGAGTCCTGGACGACCCCGTTGCCAAGCAGGGGGTGCAATCCCTTTCCAGCGCCGTCCCCTGCACCGTCGCCGACGCCCGGAAGGTCGCTCGAGTTGCACCCCGCGCTCACGCCCACACACGCGCTGCAGCTGGACCTTTCTTTCCCATCCGATGCGTTCCGACGCAACCCACAGCTCATAGACGCCCTGCTTGCTGCGCATGCCTCCAACCCACCCCGGAGGTCAATCCGCGTCCGTATATGCGACGGCCTCTACAAGGTGAGGTTCGAGATCAGGCATGGGTCAACGGGGGAGGCGGTCACGGTTGGCGACGTCCTCACAGGCATACAGCGCAAGCTGCGCGAGTATGACAATGGGACCAGCCCCGCCGAGGCGCAGCCGTACATGCTCCGGCGTATCGACACTGTGAACGGATATTGCGATCGGCGCGATCGGCGCCTTGAGGCGGCCAATGTCGACGCTGAACGCAAAGGCAATGGTCGGTTTGTGGACCACTTGCTGGGCCAGACCCTGTTCGCGGGCCTTGAAGTTCATTCCGACCAGGCTGGCCAGTATTGGCAGCTCATGCTCCAGACTCCACCGCGCTATATGCTGCTATATGGGCGCGAGTGAGCACTGCAGCTCGAGTTTTCTTTCAAGAATTGTATTCCATGAATGCGCTGTTTGATTATACCTCTGTAGACATATATAACGTGCTGTATTCTTCATCCTGTAGCCCTCCGTACCCACCGCTGAGATTTCACATCTATTTCCTGTATTATCTTACCTCGTTTGATATAGCCCGAAGGTGTTACATCGTTGTTGTCGTCGTTACAGCTTGTGGAAGCTGTTGGACTCTTCGCCGTCGAGCTGTTCAAGAGATAACCGATGATTATTCGATCCCGTGACGGGCCCGCTCTGACTCATAATTACACTGTATAATTACATGGTGATCGTTCCTCGACACTATGGAAGTTACAAGGTGAGTATTCGCGTTGACAGGCGGTACGGGTATGTTTGACATCCAAGTCGAGCGCTGATCAACTCGCCGGTAGGGCTCTGCGCCGTCCCCGTCGCGCCGGTTGGACGGGTTCCGTCGACGGGTAGCCGATCCCGTTCCGTCAAGGTTAGGAGATGCTGTGACGGGACGGGCAACGGGACGGTTTGAGGAGCCGACGGCCGTATTTCGACGGCCGTGACGGCACGACGGGTGGCATTCGTAAAAACGATTCCGAGTCATCCACGATCGAGAGGGAAGTATCCATCAGTTACTAGCCATCTTCTTTCGATAATTCTCGACTAATGTGCCCTTGAGTCTTGACGCCACCGCGAACCTCAGAGACGCCTCTGAAATTGACTTTATCGAGTCCAAGTCTGATGCCAAAGCTCTCCCTGCAAAATCCACGGATCAGTATTCCGATTACTTCTTTTGTTGGTTGAAACAAAGCTGATGTATACCGCCAGAAATTCGTCGTGGCACCCGTAAAGGGACACTAGAAATAAAAAATAAAACCCCCCGTCAGCTGGTGGCGGCTCTCCCATCACCCGTCCCGTTCCGTAGAGATTTTTCCGGGCTCCACGACGGACGGCAACGAGACGGTTCGATGAGCTGAGGGCCGTGTCCGTCGACGGGACGGCGCACAGCCCTACAACTCGGGCTAAGTATTGTTGAAGAGCGCTACAGCTGATGATAGGGTCACTACCAAAATGGGACGTGGATCAAGAACCCGATCATTCGGCCGGAGGGCAACATGTTCAATTTCCTGGCGCTGTGAATGGAGGTGGTGAGCAGCGCATTTTCAATGCACGACCGGTATTTCACCAGTCAAACCTGGGCCCACTCTGAATCTGAGTCTCCCATCTTCGCGATGTGGTTTGAGTTTAGGGTTTTCATGGAAGTCCCCATCAGAATAAGTAATTCAAGCAACTCGCACAATTCCGATTGGGACTTCCATAAAAGCTTGCCCAAGGTGTCGCATCCGCAATCACTCAACAAGACCCTGCGTACCAATCAAAACGCATGATGCTGTAAGTTCATCTTTCAGGACAGCATTCGCGAGTGATGGCAACGCAAGATATTTTCTGTCGCGATTCTGCTTAGCAGGAGGTATGACCATGGCTAAACGCCACTCATTCTTGCTTTGCCACTTTGCTCAAACAACTTCGTTTACGCTGGTACTAATGGTAAATGGAGATTGAAATTTAGCGCTCTTGCTGTGTTGCAGTGGTAGCTTCGAGGTTGTCCAAATGATGGTATAATCATTTGAATTAAGTGACTGGTGGTACCTCGTCCTCTTGATGCATGACAGCTCACTCTATGTGCAGTGTCCGAGCCTTGATGGGGATTCCCGCGTGGCTTTCAGTGATGGGAGCTGTGATACGGCGTTGCTGCAAGGCAGTGACATGGTAACTCGGTGAACAATTTCAGTCTTTCAGTCAAAGATATATACGGAAGGCTCGCTGGGGCTTTGGTCGGTGGTTCAGGCTACGTATGGAGATATCTGGATATTCGCAAATTGCTCTGGGTTCTACGCAGTGTGGGCTGTTTTACGGATGGACATGAACACAGATACCCACATTCTAAAATTGGTATATCATCTATGGTCTGTACATGTTTTTACACCAGTCCATGAAATGTCTGGTTTTCGCGATGAAGAGGTCTTGACTTTATATAGCCGGGACACCGCATCAACTTCCGTGCGTCTTACTGCGGATTACTGGTGTATCTTTGGCTGTGATATCATTGAGATCCTCGCTCCATGAAACATGGGTTGCAAATGCGGTGACCTCAGGAACAATATTCAGGAATTCTTATAAAAGTTGGTGTTCTACATCCATCTTAACATCCTTCCTTTCATGGCACATTCATCACCTCCAGGCAAGGCTTCAAGCCTCTTCACTACACACCGCAGAGCCTACATGGCCTGCTTAAATTGCCGTAAACGCAAAGTCAGGGTGAGCATCCGATAATTTCAGCGACTCCAGCTAACCAAGTTCTTCCCCATCGCCCAGTGTGTACAACTGTCCGAAGGCGACTTCACACAATGCATTCGGTGTACCCGCAAGGGCATCCAGTGCGAATATGTTGCCGTGTCTGAGGATGTTACTTCCTCCCAACCCAGCACTCCGCCTCCACACATTCGCGTCCCCGGTCGCGAGTACAGTCATTCCGAGGCTGGATGGACTTCACAGCCCATAACCCCCCGTCCGCGGGACTAAGCGCATATCTGAACCCTCATCCTCCTGCTTCGACTGGGGTGCGCCGCCACACTATCAGTAGCACACCCTATCCGTACCCGGCGCGGCGCGCCTCTGCCTCTCCGATGCCGGTTTCAAATGCGAGGTCCGACCGGCCCGCTCGTTCACGCTCCTCAGCTGGATATTCACCAGAGGAGTTGGATTGGAGCTATCCAGTTAAACCACTCGTGGCAAAGCAGGGACAGAGCTTTCGGTTGGAAACCCTCCAGTATCGTGTCGACACACAGCTTCCCGCGGCCGGGCAAGCCAGTTGGGCCGGAGTTTCCTCGGGTGGTGAGAATCATGGCGAGGTAGATATGTCGCCAAGCGGGATGGTGTCCGCCTGGCCTGAGGCAATGTAGGTGATTGTTCCTGGATCTTGACAAGCATGCTGAATCCACTCCACAGTCAATGTATTTGCCCCCAGGGGGCGTGTGTCTGCGGCGCCAACTTCGACTCCTAATGCCCCTTTCGACTTCCTCGTTATATTCCACCTCTGATTTGCAGAAGAAATATTCTTTAAACCTGTATTATACTATTATAGCAGACTACTGTATCCGTGCAAGGCCCCTCGACTTCCTGAATGAATGTATTTCTATTATTCGCCAGTTGGGAGTGAACATTCAACTCTGAATTGGATCGCGCCGTCTCTCCGGGAACAGGAATCGCCGCCTGGGACATGATGCAAAGACGGGAGGCCAACAATAATCAAGGCGCGATGGCATTTACGGTTGATTGCCGGTGGGATGTTCAAACTATCGGGCCTGGCACAGTCAACACAGCTCACGGTAACTACCGATACCCATATGCTAACCTTCTCTTAGGAAGAGAAGATGAGTTCACGATGCGTGTGGATCTCAAATAATGTTCTATTTATGCCAATTTTGCCAGCTAGAAATGAACATTGAACATTGAACATTGAACTCTGAACTGAAACGTGTCGTTTCTCGGCGGACGGGATTCGCCGTCTGAGAACAGCTTGCGCGGCCTGTGCATGCTGCGAAGACGGGAGGCCAACAATAATCAAGACGCGATGATATTTCGGGTTGATTGCGGGTGTGATGTTCGGGCTCAGAGTCAACACAGCTCCCGGCAATTACCATACCCACGTGCTGAACTTGTGAAGAGAAGGTAAAGTGCACGATGTGTGGAATGGAAATCCATTGTTTTTGGCAGCAAAATATTCCCAATTTTTGCTATTGCTTGAATATGGATTCAGTGGTACCAAATTGTTAGGACAGTTGAGCGAAGAGCGTGACCACCGAAGGCGGCCGATGGCATCGTGTCAATCTTGAATCAAACACTGAGCAAAATATCATTATTATACACAAGTGATATTGAAAGTCTTTCGCAAGTCGTATGGCATCATTATTTCTGCCAACCGAGCCCAAACAAGAGGAATAGTAAACGTCGACCACCGTGGCAGAGGCCGGCAGGGTTTGCCGAGATCGGCTATCTCTGCCGCGGCGGGTTGGCATACCCTCTGCCGCGAGGGCGGCTGAACGCGTACTTTTTAGAAACAATTGTAAGATGATTTTAAGTATGCAGATGAAATGTGAGATATAGCAGTGTCCATTCAATCGATGGAATGTCTCCAGAGTCCCGCGGCCTCTTCCATACTTTGTTAACATACTCGACTAGTCGTTGAATTTGACATCCCCGATATGCCCGAGTTTGCCGAACTGCCCGAGTTCACCAGACCAGAACCAGGCTCCGGCGACATGGTGGCTTGGATAAAACTGCGAAGACGTTTATGATGTCCATGGTGAAGCAATCACTTCACTGTGTTCGCTGAACAGTTCGGCTTTCCATATTTAGTGCCTCGGATGGCTGGTTTATTCAATTTCTTATCTACCGGTCCGCTGCCCCTCCCGCCGGACATGGCATGTAGCCCACCGACCAACAACTGCGTAGTTCCTCTAACAACCAGATCCACATCGGCCTGTGTTTAACTACACAAAACGCCAGAGTAACAGAGTAACACACTTGGAGTCACTCAAATTGGCAACTATCTGGTTACCTACCACAGACGCTCCAACACGCTCTCCGAGAGCCAATTGCCGCCCAACTAGCCTGGCATTTCCCTACCGACATCTCGCCCATTCCTGTGTTCAATAATAGACAGGTTGCGCAAAAGCCGCACGAGCCGCATGCGGCTTTTGTGCGTTGTGCAAAGCCGTACGGAAAAAAAAAATCTGAGGTGTCCCAAGGAACTTTTTCAATGAAAAGCTACCAGAGTTGAGGGAGAGGCCCTGGTAGGTGAATGATTTCTATTGGCACTTCATTTGCTGCGTGCAAGCTGCAAAAGTGTGAGAAAGGTGAGTGGGGCTCAAGTGATGCAAGCATTATGTGTCGGCAAAACGGCCTCCCACGCTTCCGCATCCATCCCATATGACTTTCGGTCGTTGCATTACAGGTTTAGAGGGACATTAGTTAATATTGAGCAGAAAAAACGCTTGAAAACAATGGGAAAACCGTACGGCTTTGCGCAATGCACAAAAGCCGCATGCGGCTCGTGCGGCTTTTGCGCAACCTGTCTAATGTACACCACAGGCTGTGATGTGACATCCCACTCGATGTACTTCAGTCGCGCAGGAAGCAGCCCGAGATCCTCCAGCAGGGAACACGAGAGAGGATCCTTTGTCTTGTAGTGGTCTAAAAACCGCAGCGCCATGAGTGGGACTGCCTCGTCCAGCACAGCCAGGAGAGCACGCAAAAGGAGTAAGTAGATGTGCACTTTTTGATGTAGGGACACACCAAAATCGTCGACCGTGGGATTGCAGGCATCGGATATAGGAGACAGCCCAGGAAACCCAGTTCCTCGAGGGAAGGAGCGGGATGCAAGAAGGGTCCGACATATTTGAGCAGCCCGGCGTATGCGTACTCTTCGACCTCATCCAGTTCGAGACAGCGCAGGGTGCTCACGATGGCAGTCACCGCCTCACTAACCATCAGTACAGAGAGTTGCCGCATATTTCGTAGCCGTTGCGTGAGCTGGGGCTGTGAGGCAGCTCGGAAAGTAGGGGAGCGCAAGAACGTATTGTGGGCGACGTTCAGCGCCCGCAACTGGCTCGGCAAGCTGAACAGCATGGGATGCTCTGTCTCGAGGTAGGGATAATTAAGCGTCGGATCGCGCACGAGGAAATCGAGGTGTAGTCCTGGGAGTAGAAGGCAACTCGTGAGTTTAAAACGTTTCAAGCATGGGTGCGTCGAGCGGAGGTTCAAACCTAATGGCTCATACCATCGCGGGAGACGTAGAACTAGTTCTTCCAGATTAGAGAGTTTATTGAGCCACGGTTTTCTGTCCCACCTGTGTGCTTGGAACGTACGGAGCATGTGAATATGCACGTCCAATTATGTCACTTACCTCACAACTCCACCGAGATTTCCATTTCTGGCCAGTTCTCCAAGATGTTGCTATTTTTAATGTCGCAATGATGAGTTGCATTGTGAGTTGGTATTTCAGGCTTACGGGAATAGGTTCCAGAGATTGCCGGTACTGATGAGGTCTCTTGCCGAAAGGTAGCCTAGCCCCGTCAAGCTGTCAGCATCTCACGGCGAATGCGGCATAACCAGGCGGTCGGCCACACATCGCAGTGACTGTTTTCGAGTTGTTGAATCACTGGCGGTGGGAGAACACATCTATTTCCATCGCAAGATGAAGATGAAGCTGTCGTTGATTCGGTCACTTGAGCGGCACTGACACCTGCGAAAACACTGAGCAGAATGTGGCGACACCGCAGAAATAAGTCCGCGGTGTCGAGCACCGGTCAATATGGCCAAAATGCACGCTGACTCTGAAGTTCTACTTCCCCTAAGAAACATGCTAGGGGATGGGAACATTGTTTGACTTGTAGGAGTAAGTGTGTGTGAGCGAGTTCAATACTGGACTTTACTGGTAGTCATCAATTTGAAGGACAACGTAGGATTTTGGATTTGAGAGGGTTACAAGAATTCAATCATAGCGAATGGAACTGAGACCGGCGACCTCATGCTATGCGTCATTTCCATTGAATTACATCAATGAAAATGACTTGAATATGTGACAGATAAATTTTAATTCAAAACTGCTTTGCCTGGGCAGTTTCCCTCTTTGTAACGGAAAAATCTAAGCTGGATATATGTCCTCTCTGATCGCCTACGAGCGGCGTCTTCTGGACTGAATCAAGTTCAAATTCGATAAAGTATACATCTGTAGCATAGCACGGGCAGACTGCTGGTGTATTACATTCATGTAATGGATCCATATAAATCTGGCTCCTTCATATCTTCCCTCAGGTATGCATAGTGTCCCTCTCAAAATATTAGGTCACTGGAACCTGTTCTTGGTATGCTAGATAGCATTGGGTGCAAAAACAGCCCCAAAACACAGATTCCTCAATACACCATATTTTTTCATGGATTATTTTCGATCACTAATTGCGTATGAATTAGCCTGAGAGATCTATCTATGTTTCATCTAAATTGGTGGAGAATTGAGTGAGCTAGAGACAATTCTTTGAAAGCATCTGAAAACATAAAGTTTCGATCCGCACCCTCGGTACTGACATCTGCTGTAAGCCTGTCTCGGTATACCAGACGGTCCGGTGTGATCGGCGATAATTGATTGACAGGAGAAGTGCAGAGATCATACCGGAACGTCTGGGGCATTTCGTATCGTAACACCTACCATCCAGTCACATTTCGCGTGGAAGGCTGTCAGTTGCCCTGCCAAATGTCACGCTTTGTGACTGGATGGTAGGTGTTACTATACGAAATGCCCCAGACGTTTGGGTGTGATCACTGCGCTCCATCTCTTATCATTTATTCAAACTCCACCGGATCAATCCGTGGCACTGATAAGATAGTGGTCACACCCGAACGTCTGGGTTACCAAGACAGGCTGTAAGCATTCACCTGAACAATAAAAGAGTCAAAGAATACAAATGTTCATTGCACTGAACAAACACAGCTGATAGAAGATTGAAATGCACATCAGATCCAGGGAGGTAACAAATCTTCTTTACAATTCCCTGACAGCCATTTACCAAGCCTAGGAACTCAATAAGAATAAGCTGGAGAAGTAGAATAAACTTAACACACCTTTTGAAATTCACACATGCACAGAATTTTTGCCCGTTCAACATCAATCTCCGAAATGAACTGCCGCAGCGCCGCTGCACGGCAGCAGCCGAGTGGGAATCAACTCGGGACTTAGCGCACACAAAGCCAAACCGCAGTTTTGCATGTGACATGTAAATCAGATCGCCTGGATAGAATGGGAGCAAGGTCCCCCAATCATTTAAACTCCGGCGGATCAGTCCGGGCATTGATAAGATAACCGCGGGTCGCACTGAAACATCTGGGTTGACAGGTGAAATGAGCTTGTGTATGAGCGCCAACGAGATTGCATCCGGGTGTGATAGATATCATCTGACAGTCATCTGACAGCAGGCGCTTGTTGGATGTATAAAACACTGTCATGACAGTCATCTGGCAGTATTTACCGCCCTTTGTGCCCCAGGAACACGAACACAAATGAATGAAGCCGAAGCTGTGAGGACCTGCTCTCTTCCGATATCCCAACTGTACTGACTGGAAGCAGGACACCACTATAATCGCAAGTGTTGTTCATGAGTCTGTAGATGTCTCAAGGCCAATTTCTGAAGAAGATTTGAATACTGCTGACATCTCTGATGCTGGACACACAGTGAGTCACTGTATGTAATGCAGAATATTGATTGTACTGACCGGTACCTGAGGCAAATTCGGATGGGTCTAAAAGTTCTCCATTTTTGGAACCTGTTACAGGAGACTCTGATGGTAACTGGACTACCGTGGACGGTGAGAATTCAGAGGATTTGGTGAGCTGACAAATTAAATTCTTGAGCCAGAGCTAGAGCTATTACTAGGACTGGGGAGGAATGATAACAAAACTGCAACAAATGATAGCTCAAACATGTCAAGGGGATCCAGATATTGCCGGATATCAGCAGGCATTGGGAGCAACTTTTTTAAAGAGATATTGGGAGTCAGGGAACTTAGATGACCTTGAGGCCTCAGTGAATAACTTGGAGACAGCAGTGGACCTGACTCCAGATGGGCACCCAGATCGAGCACGGCAACTGCAAAGCCTTGGAGTGGCACTTCGTAACCGATATCGAATGCAGGGTGACCTGAAAGATCTTGAGGCCGCAGTACGCACAGATCAGGAGGCTCTGGATCTAACTCCACAGGGACATCCTGATCGAGGAGACAGACTGCAAAGTCTTGCTACATCCCTTGCAGATCGATATCAGAGGTTGGATGAGCTAAAGGACCTGGAGGCTGCATTGCAGACAGATCAGGAGGCTTTGGTACTTACTCCAGAAGGGCACCCTGATCGAGCAGTCCGACTGCAAGGTCTTGCTGTATCACTCTCCTACCGATATCAGAGGTTGGGCGAGTTAAAGGACCTTGAGGCTGCATTGCAGACAGATCAGGAGGCTGTGAGGCTCACTCCAGAAAGACACCCTGATCGAGCAGCCCGACTGCAAAGTATGGGTGTGTCATTCTTGAACCGATATCGGAGGTTGGGTGAACTAAAGGACCTTGAGGCTGCAATACAGACATTCCAACAGGCAGTGGACCTCACTCCAGAAGGGCACTCCAAACGAGCAAACTGGCTGCAAAGTCTAGCTGCATCACTTGCAGACCGATATCAGAGGCTGGGAGACCTGAGAGATCTTGAGGCTTCACTGCAAGCACAGCAGGAAGCAGTGGAGCTCACTCCAAAGGGGCACATTGGTCGAGCCAGCCAACTGCAAAGTCTAGCTGCATTACTTACAGACCGATATCAGAGGGTGGGTGACCTGAGGGATCTTGAGACTGCACTGCAAAAAGGCCAAGAGGCTGTGGATCTGACTCCAGAAGGCCACCCTGATCAAGCAGGCCAACTGCAAAGTCTTGGTGTATCACTCACACACCAATATGAAACACTAGGTGACCTGAGGGATCTTGAGGCTTCACTGCACAGCAAACAGGAGGCAGTGGAGCTCACTCCAGAAGGGCACCCCCATCGAGCAACCCGATTGCAAAGTCTCGCCATTTCTCTCATATACCGATATCAGAGGCTAGGAGATCTGAGGGATCTTGAGACTGCACTGCAAACAGACCAGGAGGCTTTGGATCTGACTCCAGAAGGCCACCCTTATCAAGCGGACCGACTGCAAACACTTGCCATATCACTCATACACCGATATCGGAGGTTCGGTGACCTGAATAACCTTGAGGTTGCACTAGGGATATTTCAACAGGCAGTCGCCCTCACTCCAAAGGGCCACCCCAATCGAGCTGGCCGACTGCGGGATCTTGCTACATCACTAGGTCATCGATATCAGAGACTTGGACAATTGAAAGACCTTGAGGCTGCACTAGACACAATTCAAAAAGCACTTGATCTTACTCCAGAACAGCACCCAGATCGAGTAGGCCAACTCCACAATCTGGCCATGTTGCTCACACACCGATATCAGAGGCTGGGAGATATGAGGGATCTCGAGGCTTCATTGCGGAAAAAGCAGGAGGTGGTGTACTTAACTCCAGAAGGGCACCCCGATCAAGCAGGCCGACTTCAGAACCTTGCTGTGTCACTCTCACACCGATATCAGCGGCTAGGAGATCTGAAAAACCTTCAGGATGCGGTGGTAGGATTTCAACAGGCAGTGACCCTCACTCCAAATGAGCATCCCAATCGAGCAGGCCGTCTACACCATCTTGCTACAGCACTAGGTGAGCGATATCAGAGGCAGGGACACCTGAAGGACCTTGAGGCTGGGCTGCGGAGACATCAGGAGGCTGCGGATCTGACTCCAGAAGGGCATCCTGATCGAGCACGTCAACTCCAAAGTCTTTCTGCAGGACTTGCAGACCGATATTGGAGGCTGGGAGATCCAAAGGACCTTGAGGGTTCACAACAGGCATCTCAAAAGGCAGTGGACCTAATTCCAGAAGGGCACCCTGATCAAGCATACCAACTGCAGTATCTTGCTACGTCACTCAGAAACCGATATCAGAGCTTGGGTGAGCTGAAGGACCTCGAAGCTGCACTGCAGACAAGTCAGGAGGCTGTGGATCTGACTGCAGAAGGGCACCCAGATCGAGCACAAAGACTGCAAAGTCTTGCAGCATTACTCCTAGATCGATACCAGAGACTGAGAAATCTCCAGGACTTCAAGGCTGGTCATGATTGCTATGATGAGTCTTTTAAATTGGCCACTTCATCACCTGAACAATCATGGGAGGCAGCTCTTCGATGGGCTCATTATGCAGAACACTCACAGTCATCCTTTCTGATTCCAGCTTACAAAGCAGCCTTTGCTCAGCTGCCAGAACTTCTCTGGATCGGACATTCCATTCCTGTACGCCATGATGTTATACATAGGCTTGATATTCCAGATGCAACTTCCAGAGCTGTAGAAGCATGCATCAACCTCTCCAATCTTCATGCTGCAGTAGAATTTTTGGAACAGGGTATTGCTACAATATTTCAACAAATGCTCCAGCTGAAGACAGACGTTGATTTCCTCCCTCCTGCACAGGCGAAGGCTTTTCTAGAGCTCTCATTGCAGCTCCACAATGGAACTTCTCCTGAGCCAATCACAATTGTAGAGGACAGAAAAAAATTGCTTCAGAACATTAGGACACAGCCTGGGTTGGAGTATTTTCTGCTTCCGAAATCCTACAATGTTCTGTGCCATGCATCCCAAGGTGGGCCTGTGGTAATCCTCACCAGCCACGAAGTTCACTGCAGGGCAATCATCATTCCAAATCCAACTTCCGAACCGATCCATGTTCCACTTCCCAATATAACCCAGGAAGTGCTCCAGTCCCAACGCGACATGCTGAAAGAACTGCTTGGTCGCTGCAATGTCAGAAACCGAGAGCAATCTTTATCCTCCAGACTTTTTGGCAGGCGAGAACAATTTTCATCCAAACCCACTGAGGAGGGCTTTGAGGACCTGCTAAGATGGCTTTGGACTCATATTGTTGACCCAATATATCGAACTTTAAAATCAGTGAGTTGCTGAATAGTTTCTGTTTGAGCTAAACTGATTGGTCTTTAGCATGGTAATTCTAATGGCAGGCTCTGGTGGCTGCCAACAGGTGGATTTACTGGACTGCCTTTGCATGCAAGCCCACCTACAGATGAATTTATCCACTCATACACCCCAACACTAGGATCTCTTCTGGATGCCTATGCTAAAAAATCATCCAGTAATGCACCCAAATTGACTGTAGTTGGAGTAACCCACACAGATTCAAGGGGAAGCAACTCCCTGAAAGGAGTGCAGCAGGAAGTCAAAAAAATCGCCTCCATTGTCAAAGAGCCTTATCTTCACTGGCTTGTGGGGAAGCAAGCAACAGTGGAGGCTGTGAAAGCCAAACTACAAGAGTGCTCCTGGGTCCATTTGGCTTGTCATGGCAATCAAGATCTGGTTGAACCAACAAAAAGTCATCTCAAGCTATATGAGGGCAATTTGGATCTGGAAACGATTCTTCGAATGCCTCTGCCAAGTGCACAGTTTGTTTTCTTAGCTGCATGCCAGACTGCCATGGGAGATGCTGGGCTAGTGAATGAGTCATTCCACCTTGGTGGTGGTTTCATTACGGCAGGTTTCAGCAGTGTAATTGGCACCATGTGGTCCATGAATGATGCAGATGGCCCAACTGTTGCAGAGACTGTCTATGCTCACTTGTTCCGTGATGGTCAACAGCCTCAAGCAAGTGATGCAGCTGAGGCTTTACACCTTGCGGTGAAGGAGCTGAAGAAGAGCAATGTACTTTATGAGCGGTGGGTACCATTCATTCACATGGGAATCTGAAATCAGCTTTCTCATTTTGTACTATAAAAATCAGTGTAGTTGTACTTGTATATATATTTGAGGTGGACAATAATCCTTGAAATTTGTTGGCTTGAGCCAAAGCTGGATCAAATATATGGTATACAAGCGGCCGCCGGCCCGCGGCATCCACTTGGTTTGGGTACAACATGAACAATAAATTTTGCATTGTGGAGTGGTTACAAAGAATTAGAATAAAAGTTTCCGCCAAACAATGTTAGTGATGGTTTCTGTCTCCTTCATATTTCAAAATTAAGACATTGTCTGCATCTGGCACATGCGCCATGGCAGAGTAGAGTTGTCCATGGGAGAACACAGGTCTGCGGAGGTCGAGTCCTAGGTTTTGAACAGTCAAACCCTGACATCTGTTGAAAGAAGTAGCATAACAGAGCTAAGGGTGTTTGTTTCCAATGAGCAACAAAATTGAAACCACGGGGTTAATAGTGGAATCGGATTCGAGGAATATGGAGGTGTATCTGCGAGACAGCGGTTCGGATTGGTAAGTTCACGTGTATCAGGACATCCATACTTTACACGTACAGGATCTATCATTTTACCTGCAACGATTGAAGAAATGGTCTCAACTCTACGGTATACCGGAAAAAGTTGCGGACTATAACATGTCGAAATTTCGTATCAGTCTGCATATGGCTCCAATCTTGAGGATTAATTCATGCGGAGGAATTCCTGGCTCCTCCAAGGAGTTTAAGAACTTGGTATCAGCTAGGACTGCTTTGCTGGAGTTTTCAGCATCGCCTTCAACCGATTCGCTGCTGTGATATCGGTGAATTGGGCCTGGAACGTCATGAAAAATGATAGTACTGAAATCATTAACGAATGCGTTGAAGGGACTGAGGATTGCTCTTGAAATGCAGATGGTAGGACCTGCAACAACAGCCGGTGGAAACACGAAAGCAATGAGCTGTTGGACGGATTGTGTGTGGTTCAGACGGCTGAGATCAACTATATCCTCGCTGTAATGTTTCCGATGTCGTCCAAGAATGAGGAAAACTCGAGGTCATTCCGCTGTCGCATTGATCGCTCCAGATGCAGTATTTCGAACCTGTTCAACACGGGTTGAGTACGGAGAGATGCCCTGCAGATTGCAGTTTGGCCTCCGAATCGAACAACAGGTGCAACCTGAGTGTGGTGGAGCATATTACAGCTAATGTCGGAACCGAAGGCGCGAATGAAAATTTCTTGTTTTGGGGCATTTTCGCAGAATTCCGGATACCTCACTCAGTTCTCCACCAATTCACATGAAAACTAGATGAATCTGTCCGGCTAACTCGCACGGAATTAGTGACTGAGCGGGTTTACGAGAAAATTATGTATTAGGTAACCTGGCATTTTCACACAAAATACCATTTTACATACCTAGAGCATGTCCTAGGGGTGCAATATTTTGTGGGGAACAATCTATGTACCTAGGGAAGGATGTGACAGAGCCAAAATCGCTTAACATACTCGGATAAATGTGATTCTCACAGGATCTTCAGATGCCAGAAAATACTGAATGCCTCCAATGCAGCTAGAAGAACTCTGATAAGGTTATGTATGATTCTGGCTCTGTCACGGGCTTCGCAGAAGGGGAAGTTCACGGACTGAAGAAGTTTGCGCTGCAGTGGACAGGCAGGATAGATGGCAAACGGGCACGTCGTAATATCCCACACTAAACTTTAGACTATGTTGCATTGATTCCCACACTTTACATCTCACGGCGGTGTTCGTCTTTCATTCCATACACTACGCAATACTGCTCTGCATTTGAATCATATATACCCGCAATCTCTGAACCATCGGCCATCTCTGCAGTGATACTCGCGACAGCTTTTGTAATTAACCAGGGCAATTTCTCTGGTCCCATAAATAAACCTTCATTGCGACGCAGGAAGGCTTTGATCGAGAAAAATGCTTCTTCAATGGGGTTGAAATCGGGAGAATACGGTTGGAGGTACACCAAGTGTGCACTTAGAGAATGGAAGTCAGAATTTGGGCCTGGGAGACTTGGTTCTAACGAAAAAATGTACCACATTACTCGTATCTCAAGCAGATGCCACGAATCAGATTGTATATGTTTGCAGCGTTCCTGAACCCCCCAATTTTCTCGGCCACTCTACGGCACGCCAACAAGAGCAGCTCCATTTCCATTTCCCTTCTGCGTTCACCCGATGCATCAAATATTATTAGGCTACGAGTGATTTTCGAGTCCGCGATCAGCCCTTTAGGCTCCACCCAAAAGGAATTCTCTCTTTTGCCTCTTTTGCCTCTTTCCCTTCTACACCCATCGTCTACCTCCCCATCCGTCTGACGCCCCGCTCCAAACCTTATCCTGCTGCTTCCACCTCTTCGTGGTATCATGTTGAGCCTGATGGCTCGACAGCTTCTCATACCGCATATATTAAGAACCAGATTACAGATGTTGACACCCTTCTATTTCTCTCACGGCAGCTCCCGTATGTCCATGCCATTTCCCATTTTATTTCTGGGGTCTGCACGCTATCTCGTGCATCAGAATATAGTTCCGGTCCAGGTATCTGGACGCTCTACAAGTTTATTTTCGACCTCTCCGATCAACCGCTCAACTTCCGTTCAGAAGGGACGTTCTCCATCGCATCCTTTCTCTCCATCTGCCATCATCTCCGCACTGTATCAAATTGCGCCGTTCGTCCCGTTTCACCCCCGCTCACTCTGTAATCAATGCTAACACCGCGGTCTCGAAAGCAATGATCTTCCCCTTGGCGTCGCAGCATCATATTCAATTTCCGTGTCTGTGTGGACAACCCAGCCGGTTTTTTGGGGTTGTGAGTTGTCTCTCGTCGCTTCTCTAAACAGCTATTTTCTGACTAAGCATTTTGCGAGAATCAGTTTCGCGCTTTGTTCATGTGGAACTCCCATGCACATCGACGGTTTCATACGGCAGCTTGGGAGTATCGTCTGAGTTCTCGTGCTGAGATGCAATGCGGTGAGAATTCTTTTAATCCAGATGGTCTTTGATCTGAGATACCGCCGACTCAGACTTTCTAGATGTGGCGGGTGAACATCGCCCTCGATGTCTGATTCAACTGCCGGTCGTGTACAATGTCACGCCACATTGGCGTTGGATGCGTCCTTGCTGGGTCTGCTCAATCGAATATATTTTCCCTGTATCTCCCAGCTGAGGCGCCAGGGACGCATTTCGACCATCTGTTGAGCACTTTTACCAGATGTTATCGTCTTGCACATCGTCGAGTTTAATTAATTCGTACTCGCTGCTTTCTGTCTCACAGTTCGAACACGTTCTCAAATAACGTCAATGTTGTGGGGGCAGTTTCGCACTTCCTGTGCAGTGCAATATTTTCCATTTCTTTTCTACTGGATGGAAACCATACTTATCTTTTGCAGTTTGGACACATTCCTTTCATTGAGCACGGCATGCCCACTTCAAGTCTGATTTTCCCTTAGAAAGTCCGGTACTTACCTAGGTGAGTATCGATGTAATTCACGATGTACTTGCTTGCGATGCTGACGTCCAAGCATTGTAGGAGTATGATACGAGACATGTCTCTCGCGATTTGCGTTACTGACACTTTATGATGTCCATCAAATTTTGAGCCCCTTATTTCGCTGGCTTCTCGTATCTGCCAGATATTCATTGGCGTAGCCTGCAACTGCGGCCTACGGATATGGTCGCATATGGACGATAACTTATAACTGTATCTTCTACAAAATCTGATTTCAGTCTCTACAATATATTTTACTTTTGCAATGTCAATGGTGTAATTGACCGACGCTTGCCTTGGCACTTTTGGCGGAGCGAAGCGAAGGCACGTCTTGTTCATCTTCAATCAATGCTCGAATGTTTTCGTCGTGATGGATGGAACAGTTGTCGAGGATTACGACGCTGTGCTTTGCAGGGTAGACATTGAGGATTGGTGCCTTTCAGTCATGTCAATTCAATTTCAACAAATAAGAATCACGATGCACCACTTGTTTCCTAAGAAAGCCGAGGAAACGATCTTTGGTGATGGATCCTTTGAAGATATCCAGTGCGACAATGCCTTCTGTTTTCAAAGCTGGTAGAGCTGAATACTGGATTCCCCGTATAAATGTGGCACGTTGAACGCAAGGAGTGCCCAGCAAAGACCTCCCATGAGACCTTTGAATCGTCTGATTGTCCACAGAACTCTCGTCAAGAGCTACAAAGACGTCGGGATCTGGGTCCTGTGCCATCTCGGCCTCCCAGATTGTTTGCAACCGATTGTCTCGCTCTGCCGACTCTTTGGTGAGCTGCTTCCAGGTCAGCTGAAGCATCACAAGTGTGCGGCTGATCGCTGCAAGCGAGACATGTACATGGCAAACCGACTCGGATGCAAGTTTGGATTGGATCTCATCGAGGTAATGGGTGGAATTGGCATGTAATATCGCTTCGATGAAGGCTATATCCCCAGGATCCATTGTCCTGGGACAACCGGTGCGGCGGCTGAATCGATTGTTGACCTGCCCATGTTCCCTGTACAGGTTAATCGTCTTCGCAACCAGGCCGAGAGCTGACCCAGATTATGCTTTATTTCAAGTGTTTTGGTTAAGTATTGACCAGATGGTGGTTCTGATGAGATGGGTTTGAGTACAACTTGTAGTCCATATGCTGGACATGGCTCAAAACACCATCTGACCAACACTTGACCAAAACACTTGAAATAAAGCATAATCTGGATCAGTTACACTGTCTGTCTTCATTCCTGATGTTTATTTCGCACTAATTGGTCTCCTTGAGGCCCTATTTATGAAACAAGCAAAACATGACATTTGACAATTCTGAGGTTTATCACCATATATTGGCCTGCTTTTTGACTCAAAATTGGTCATATAGCTTAGGAATACTAGGATAAGCCTTCAGAACATTAGCTATGACCCTGTGGCATGCTGAATATGATGAACAAGAATATACAATAAGATCACCTTAAATCATGGGGTATGGGATGCCCAGGGTTTTAATTGTCTCATTTTCTAATACCTATAGATGAACCAATTCCAACAGATGTGTTTTGAGATATCTCACATCATAGAGGAACCCATAATATGGCCAAAATGCAATTTCCTTGTAAGGCCAAACTGGGATGCCTTTCACTACCAGAATATACTACATCACCTGGAGGGTATCTCCGTAGCTTAAGGGGACAAGTTAATCTATCCAGGAGCTATTTCTATTGGTATATCCCCAAGATAGTATGGCCAGGACACAATTTATCAATATTCGCCTTTTTTCACCCTATTACTGTACTGTACTGGGCTCTAATGTATCCCAGGTGGCTTCAAAGAACATAGAACAACATGCTTATAAGGTTAGACCATCCAAAATGGTTGAATTATGAGCCAGGGAAGGGCTGATGTCGAAAATTTCCTTTTTGGGACCAAAGTGTTAGTGTCCCAAAAGGGAAAGTCATCGGCCAAACCTCTGATGGCTCTACCAAAACTGTAGAGCTCATCAAAGGCTACAACAGTCATCTTTAGCATTATGCTCTTGGTAGCCCCATTGACCAGCCAAGGTTAATTCACACATGTTCACCAGAGCCTCACATAAACAGGGGTGTTACTCATTCATTAAGGATAATAACCTTCAGTGTTAAGGATAAAAACAATGAACCTATGCATCTAAGAAGATCTGGCTGATTTTTGCCATCCACCATTGAGATACATGCATAATTGCCTTTTATGGAACATGGAGGTGAATATAGTTGATCCCATCAGTGGCTGTGTGTCGATTAATATAGGCCAAGGAGTGCCAAACTATATCACTGATCAAATAACATGATGCTAGTGCATATGTATCACCAAAGCTAGGCATCTAAATGAACCTGGGTGATTTTCACCATCCACCATTGAAACACAACTATAATTGCCTTTTTTGGAACATGGAGGTGAATATAGTTGATTCCATCAGTGGCTGTGCATGTATCAATAAGAGTCAAGGGTGCCACAGTATATGATTGATCAAAGTAAATTGGGAAACAATGTATTCAGCATTGTAGCATCAGCTGTGGCTTGGAATCTAAAAGGGATTGTTGATACAAGTAAAGGTGGGATGTCCCTCACTACACAAATTAAAGTGGGACTTCCCACCATTGGGAAAATTACAAGTGGGACATCCCACATCTGACAGAATAATAGTGGGATGTCCCTTGCCTGTAAGTGGGATGTCCCCCATGGAGAAGAATATGAGTGGGACATCCCACCTCAGATCAGATAACAGTGGGATGTCCCTTGCCTGTAAATGGGATGTCCCCCATGAAGAAGAGTATGAGTGGGACATCCCACCTCAGATCAGATAACAGTGGGATGTCCCTTGGCTCTGAGTGGGACTTCCCACCTTCAAAACCAGTCTCAGTGTTACATCTCACATTGTATAAGATAATGACGGGACATCCCACTCTGAGCTGGATATTCCATGTTGACTGGTGGGATATCCCACTGGTCAGGATTAAGACAACATGACCTCACATAATGATCGGAATGATAGCAGGATACCCCACATTGTGCACATTAGTTTGAGATTGTCAGTAAGCAAAGACATAATTAGAGCCATCCCAAGGGCTACCTGAATTACTGCCAATGATCCAAGTCAATAGATCAATAGCTGCAAAAACACATATTTTCTGTAGTGAAATGCTGTGGTTTCACCCACAGAAATCTGGCGCACATGGCATGGCATGGCATATGGATAGGGGTGATGGCCTATGATGAAACTGCATGAGTTATTAAGTATCATCCAATTCTGTGGAGGAATGGCTGCAAAAACCAGCTTTTCTGTTCCAAAATCCTGTGTTTCCACCCATAAATCTGCTGCTTGTGGGGCACAGCGTAAAGCTATGGACCTTGCCTTACCTTGAGACTGCATGAACGACCATGTACAATCCAAATTCCTGCAGGAACAGCTGCAAAACCAGCCTTTTCTGGTGCAAAATCCTGTATTTTTGCCTAGGGAAATATGCTGTGCAGGGTGCAGCATATATGTAGCAGCATCGGTCTACCTTCAAGCCATATGTACCACCAAGCATCATGGAAAACTGTCTAGAAATGGCCCCAAAATCGTGCTTTTTTGGTGCAGCAAAATGGGAAGATGGGACATCCCACAGTTATTTTTCGGGCCCACCTGCAGTGGGTGGGATATCCCTCAAAAAAACCAGATGGGACATCCCCCAGCAGTTTGGTGAAAAGTCCCTTCAAAGGTGGGAAGTCCCATGGGAAATGGGACCACCACTCAAACTGACCCCCCCTTAGGACCGTTATTCTCTACTAAAAATTAGGCCCATGGGGGGTTTGGGAGGGGTAGCCTGAGGTGCAACAGGACCCCTGTCAAAGAGTCTGGAACAATCAGCGGCCACCTAACCGTACCATTGCGCTATAAATTTTTGATGGCTTTTTCTCACAGGTATTGCCTCTTCTGTGTGCTTACAAAGTGATTTCTTGCATATTCACTACTCATGCATATTCAGAAAAGTAACTCAAGAAATATGAAAAGCTCTTATACACTCTGGCTCACCCCGAAAAATCCAATTCAACCAAGATATCCAAAAATAGGTTCTAATGATTTCGCGTTGAAAGCTACTCTGCAAATAACCACAGAAAGCCTTGGGCCTTGTCAGTTGAGAAGAGCATATAACACATTGGAATACAGGCTGAGTCTAAGAAACATGCTGAAAAACAAGAGGCAATACCTGTGGGAAAAGGCCATCAAAAATTGATAGCGCAATGGTACGGTTAGGTGGCCGCTGATTGTTCCAGACTCTTATGACAGGGGTCCCATTGGGATGTCATAAGAGTCTGGTCACGAGACTAGTAATCCTCCTCCGGGTCGAGGTACCATTTGACAATTCTCTCTCTCCTTCAGGTCGGCAGAGATTTCAGTTGGCATGGTGGGGAGAGCTATGTAATTATCGATAAGAAACTGGGGATATATGGACCGTGCAATGATGTTTGCGTGCACGCGGGATGTCCCGAGAGTGCTCAAGTGAGCGCAGGAAAAAAAAACGACCACAGGTAATGCTATGAGTTGAAAATGGCCCACGGTCAATCCAGGGATTGCATCGGGCTGTCCCAATTCCAATGACCGCTTTGAAAATATGCAGATTCACCCCCATCCACCTCCTTCCACACCCCTAACCTGAGGAATGCATTACATTGCACCATTAGGTGCATCGAAATGCATCAGAATGCACCACATTGCACCAAATATAATCAAATCCCAGAAAACACCATCATCTCTCTCTTTATTCCCACTATCTTTAGTAGTGGGTTTTTGTACCTCGCCAAAAAAAAAACGGTTTTGGGTGTTTTTACATGACAGGTGTCAATCACCGCAATAGCCGCATCCTACGATCGTTTTGAAGCTCAATGACCGATTTTACACAAAGGCTGTGCACCTCGGCAACTCCCGTCTCTACGATCGTTTTTGAAGCTCAATGAGCGATTTTACACAAAGGCTGTGCACCCTGGCAACTCCCGTCTCTGCGATTGTTTTGGTCAATGAGTGTTTTTACACAAAGGCTGTGCACCTCGGCAATTCCTGTTTCTACAATCGGTTTGAAGCTCGATGAGCATCTGATTCCGACATACTCGTGAAGAGCGAGGAAGTTAGCGAGACGGCAACTCCCGGCTTCGAGCCGAGAACCCCAAGAAGATGTGTATGAAGGAACGGTACACTACAACAATACACATCCTGTATGTTACGATAAATTAGGCAAAGCAATACAAATAAAGGATGCAGGTGGGTGGGCAACGAAACAAAAGGCGAGATGGGTGAAGCACGAGAGCAAAGAAAGCTGGGCACTCCTGAGAGTGCAGCCGCTTTATGAAGCCTCAACGAGCCAATTGAGGGGGTGGAAAGAAAAAGGGATGTCTAGTACAGCCCGGCTGTAGAGGAGACTGCGCCGGCCAGGAGTGACAAGTGGCATGCTCAATTCCCGTGTTTTGCAAACAATGCCCCGGGCATCGACATCAGGGGGAGCAAAGGAAGGGGGGGAAAATAAATCACTATTCATACCATGCAGAATTAGACTAACAGTAAAACAACTTCTAAACTCAATTTTACCCAAAGGCTGTGTACCTCAGCAAGTTCCATCTATCCACCCATCTTTGAAGCACAATGAGCATTTCTATACTGGGGCTGTGCAGTCTGCAGATAACCTGTCTCTGATATACTACTAACACATTGCACAGAGTCCTATTGGCAACGATCCTGGACCAGGGATACTGTACCATTTTGTGTTTGTCAGACCTATCAATGCGCACAAAGTATGCCAGAAAGAGGGGATGCTACATGCAATAATTTCTGCCTGGACAAAACAATTAAACAAGTTGTTTAGCATCGTTGGCGAGTCCAAAATTGATCCTCTGTGAAACAGAACATCATTTTAAGCACGGAGTGGTCACTGTTTTCGGAACGTGTTCCGCCAAAAACTCGGATAATTCTATTTGGAAACCCGGCTTCCAGCAGAAACCCCTGTTTGAATATTTGTGTTATTTGGAAGCCCGGCTTCCAAGGGTTTCTGGCCATTGGCCGGCATCAGCATGCCGAAGCCGAATTGGTGCGGCAATGGTGCCTGCATTGACGCATTGACATTGTTGAATACTGGATCCCAAGCCCTATAGTTTTGGAATGGCAGCAAAAAATCAATGATGAATGTCCTTTGGGGAGAATTGAAAAAAAAAAAATGGAGTGTCAGGACCCCACAAACACTGTTAAGTGCTACGAGGTATTGCAGGTCAAGTCTGAAAGATGTAACATTGTTCGCTTCTAAGCGGCGCCTGTGCTTCGAAATTCTGTCCCACCTGGGCTAGAGATACACTTAGAAGTGTGGGTGGATTGGACCCTGTTTTGGTCCTCTCTTCTCTGTATCAACACCTTAACAAAAGGTTCAATTGATGAAGACATACTGAAAATCTTGAACTCTAAAAACGAGGTTAGCAACCTGTTCACATATTTGTTTGAAGCCAAAATAGCCCTTGAATGCTGTGGAATACAGCCCAATTTCGCGACTGAGATCATGAGTTCAAGCACTTAACAGCAACAGCTTCCATAGCAAAATCAAGCTTTTAAGGAAATCACCTGCAAGCTTCAAGGCTGCCTCGTTAATATCCGAAAGACAGTTTTCATTTGGCTCAGTAGTAGTGTTGTAGAAACAAGACCACGACAGCATTGACTAGTATTAGGGTGTTCTTAGGGAGTAAAACTGAATCCACTGATTGGAAAATTGTGTCATCATTACCATATTTGCAACTTTTTCTTTTTTTTAAAAAAAATTCCTATGTTATGACTAGTTGATCTGGAACTCACACTCCACCGCTCAGCTTGTGATAGCTGTGGGGTTTCCAAATAGATAGTTTGTCGGGGTTCTTGGCAAGTCAGGGTTTCCACCAGAAGCCAGGTTTCCAAATAGAATTATCCCAAAAACTCGGCCTGTTTGGCTTTGACTTCCATAAAATGCTGGTGGTTAGCCCTATGTGTCCTGCATTTACTTATCTTCTAAATTCAACCAGAATATCATTTCTCTTCAGATTCTGGGTGTCAACACGACACACAGATGGGTTGACAGGGATATGCTTATGAGCTATCCCTGCTAGCGCAGCAGGGCCTGCTATCTATATTTTATGCCTAATCCTACCAACCCATCCAGAACTGATACAAGCACAATATTGTACAGAAAATGTCTAGATCTCAAGAGGGGTTCAGTTACGAGTGATTCAGTGAATACTAGTGTTACTCACTTGATGATATGACCTGCCCGTGTTGTAGGCCCAGGAGTTATTCCCGTACAACTACGATAAGTGTTCGGTGGATAAGAAACTATGTGATGGATTAGCTGATGGCGGGAGAACCTATCGGTATATTTAAGTCCGAAGTTTGTTGAATATATGTTCTGGATAGGAGCTGGTTCAATGGATCACCCTTACAGATCCTTGAAGAGGAACCAAATACTTTCTTCGTAAGGTTGTCGGATGTTCAATGCCTTGGCGATGTCATTGTACAGGTACACTGCTCGATGGAAGACCAACAGGACTTCGAACTGCTTTATGATAAGCTTCTAGCAGGCTCCAAGTGGATGATGTTCATAACACTCGCCAAATTTGAATGCTCTGGGCCCATCGATGGGCGGATGACTCACATGCTACGCAAAATCAGCCGGTGTACATAGCTTGGTGCCTAATACTTTCTAGTCCTACACTATGACTTCAGAAGAGTTTGAACTCCTGGACGATGCAGTGGTGCCCAGGTGGACGATGACATTATCTGTGATAGGGATACTTCACGTTGTGCGTTTTGTTGGAGAGGTCGTACCGGTTGTTAATGTACATGTATTGTGGTCCCGACACCACCATAAATCGATTGTAATGACAGTTCAAGTGGTGGTCGGATGCCTGTGGTAAACTGGTTCAGGTTATGGCTACATTTGAAAGGACCGGAAGCTTTGCAAGAAGGCCCGTTCAGAGCAATGGCCTACCTCATAGCAGATAGTTGGATGGTGGGTCCTGCCGCACTAGCGGGCTACTAGATTATAAAATTACGGGTATCTGAAGCCTTTAAACTCCGCTTTTGGGGGATCAGGCCCCAGGCTTCGGAAGCGCTCGGTCCAGACCTTTGGAAGCGCTCAATAAACGGCACTTCCTCGGGGCTTTTGGCCTCATGATCAACTTTAAGCGCGCGCGCCTATAAAAGTGTACACAATCCCAAACTCCGCATTTCGCTTATCGTTGAATTTTCCGAGGTGCTAATTCAAGTGTTCAAGCGCCAAGCCGGCGCCAGTGACTTGATTTTACTTGCAACTTCATAATTCCATCTGTTTGTCCATCTGACCATATTATTTGTTTCTTTATTTAACAGAGGGCTTTTACGAATTTCTGTGATCAATAAAGGGGGAGGGGGACTGCTCCACGGTCCCCCGAGCGCTTGTAGATATTAGATCCGGAGTCAGCACCTTGGAGCCTGCATATGTTTCCGAGTCCAAAACCAGATTCCATTCAATCACAAAACTTCCAACTTCTATTCCTTCCTAGTTGTACGAGACTCGCCCGTCACAAGTATCTAAGTCTTGCAAAACTCAAATAATGTGAGGGTTTCCCAGAGGAAACTTCGCTGCTCTCTCCTCCTCTACTCTGACTACTTATACAAACAATGATATGACTATGACAATAAAGAAAATATGTAAAAGAGTCCGTTTATCCACCCTATTTCCTGTTTTTCTGGAGTATTAATAAGACTCCAAAGTGTCTCATTGGTTGGTGAGGTCGGGTTCGTCATTCTGGGTATATTCCGACTGTTCCTTGGTAGTATACTGCACATGGCAACGTGATGGGTGCTTGAAACCCGAATAAGACTCCAAAGTGTCTCATTGGTTGGTGAGGTTGGGTTCGTCATTCTGGGTATATTCCGACTGTTCCTTGGTAGTATACTGCACATGGCAACGTGATGGGTGCTTGAAACCCGAATAAGACTCCAAAGTGTCTCATTGGTTGGTGAGGTTGGGTTCGTCATTCTGGGTATATTCCGACTGTTCCTTGGTAGTATACTGCACATGGCAACGTGATGGGTGCTTGAAACCCTAATTGCCAAGTGTTTCTTGATTTGTGGAACCCCTGTTACTGTAGTATCTCTCGGATCGGTATAGTCGGATCTTGTAGCCCTGGTCTATAGTTTCCAAACAATACCCCACTTCGTAGAGACCATTAAATGAGACCGATGAGGATTAGAGTTTACTATCCCCATTGGTGTCTGCTATGGTTCTGAGATCGACGATCACAAGACCCGGCTGATATTATCTCCTTGAACTCATGCCTGGCATAGCCACATACCTGGAACAAACAGAACAGCAATCCCATTGTCACATGCCACTATGTCTGACATGATTTCCCCACTGATCCACGCTCTGATACACCCGATACGTCAGAAACCACTCAAACTGTTGTAAGAAACGGAAGAAACTGGTGATGCAGCTGGTAGGTTGAGTTGGGCTACACCCCTACATGTTTCGGGGTGAGCACATGCCAGAGATGCTTCTGATTCCTCAGGAGCACCATCTCATTACTCAGATGATATTGGCCTCTTGCAGGAAGCCAGTTGATACAACCGATACATGGCATACAGAATACTGAACACAAGAAAATCACAAAAAGAAGTGATTTCAGTGGTGGTTCAATATCCTGCTTATCACTGCTCGCACCTTCGACAATCAGAGTGCCAAAGCCCTTGAAAATCGGGTCCAAGGTTTCCGAAAAATCAGATGTAATGTTTTTCTGACCGTTGTTCCCTGCCGCCATCTGGAACAGCTCCGTCATCTGGTCCAAAAAGGTAGCACCGTTTTCTTCAGGCTTGACATTCTCAACCTGCTGTGCTCAGGCCTTGAGCGCGTCGTTCGGCAGCCCATCCCACTTGTCGATGGTCCTCAGACGTTTAGGCAGCAACAGCTCATTTGCCGCCCTAGAGCTGGAGGCATTAGAAGTCAAAGTGTACATCATCTGTTGTGGTGTGATGCCTCCTCCTCACGCTGATGTTTGTTGCTGCCAACGAGCGATGGGGCCAGTGTGGGTTCTGTTGGAGGAATTGGCATAGCCACTGTGGCCTTGACAGACGTAGAGGGTTTCCTCTTTGGCGGAGGCTTTGACTTTGGCTTGCCTTTGGGCAACTTTGGCACTTGGGCTTGGGGTGATAACATGTCCCTTGGAGTTTTATGGACCAGTGTGGACTGAGCTGAAGTTGAAAGTTCCAATTGAATCCAGGGCTGTACGACTTGTGGACGACAAGGGCTTTGGCACAGCTATGAGGGACGAAGGACCTGCCAGATCCGTCTGGCAAGGGACAGTATTGGACCGTGGCCAAGACAAGTACCGGCCGCCATGTGCAGGGAAGTATCTAGTGGATTCAGGATAGAAAGCCTGCTGAAGCATTTGAGCGAGGATTGGTGAAAATTACCACGTCCATATCTCTTGTTGCACTACATATCTAACACTTGTCCACTGAATATTGAACCAGTACATCATAAGTAACGTTGAGATGATCGACTTTTGCACCTTGAATGCTTCGATTGACGCTTAGTCATCGGTTCGAGGAGAAGTTCGTGGTACCCAAGAATTTATGCCCACCTGTACCCAAGAAGACCGAATGATAGGTAGAATTTCGCAGTCGTGAAGTTGAGCTTTACGGGACAAACTGTAAACTCTAGCGCTCTTGGAAATATCTCCAGTGAAAGTTTGAAACATCAAAACTATATGTAGGAATACATGGACAACATTTTCATACAAGGGCAAGACATCTGTAAATAGAGTATATTCCAAAGATAGAGATTGTGGAGACAACCCGGCCGAAGTTCACGGGGCAATGAACAGAAACGATGCATGTCGAACTGACAATGGTTGAGCTAAGGCTGCGGGTGGTGAGATGGCCTGAGGAAAACTAGGGATCAATATCTTGCATTTTTGCGACTTTTCGTGACTATTTACAAGGTCGAGGAGCCTGCAAAAGCATCCTGGCTTCTGAATGGCAGAGCTAGGAACCCTGTTTGGTGGTACAAAGGAGGGTCAGAGTGAGCTTTGAGCTGCTGACTATAGTATTACAAGCTACACAAGTTAAATGTTCAGTGTTAGCTGAATACATGCAATAAGAAGATATATACAGAACCCAGAGGTTCCGAGGTAGTGTCTGTACTATAAGTACCAAAGACTGCAAACACGAAGTCTGTGGAGGGGACTTAAAAACCCTAGTTCACTAGGTCCTTGGACACATATTTCAGCCAGTTCTGACTACTCAAGTTCATCTAAAGGCTCTATTGAGGCTTCTGGGGAGAGACTACTCAGCATTCAAGAAGTGAAAGTTCCATTCCAGCTGTCCACGTACTACTGACCGGACTGTAAGGGCAACCACGAAGGCCCGAGGTACTCAGGGACTGATGTGGGGGGTCCAAAGAGAAGAAACTCTGAGGATTCCCACGTCAGCCGTGGGTATAAGTAAGCTACTAGCTAAGCTCCATGTGACCGGAGTGATCGGCAGATGTCCTGGGCTCGGTCACATGCGAGGTGCCATCGGGGGTCCCCCTGGCGGGTCACGTGCCGGCTTCCGGTACCGGTTCCGGTAGGCCGGTGACCGGGAGAGCGACCGGAAGGACCGGAGGGGCCGGAAGGGCTCTGAATGGGGGTCGGGACGGGGGTTCCCCTGACACGGACCCGAATTCAACTGAGGAGCACATTATCGTTGAGGGTAGTGTGTGTGTGTGTGTTTTTGCACGCATTGAGCAGGTTTCTCAGGCCTACCTCAAGCGCACCGTTTCAGCGGGTGGATAATAGGACTCACTGTGCACGAAATTCAACTTCCCATATTGAGGCTAAAGTAAAGATAAGTGCTTCTCAAGCAAAATATGCAGGAGACATTACCACATCATCCACGATGTCATAGTCCTCCTCAACTTCAACATCTAGAAGCTGGTCCTGCTGACAATCATCTGCAGTAACTAGCTCAGTGGTGAGGTCCAATAACTCGTTTTGAGCAACAGGCGCCCCTCCAAGCATGCGCAGCTTCTTCCACTCGTACTCTACTTCAGCATCACGCGACATTTCCAGCTCTGAAGGGTTGAATTCGGTGTTTAAATTGAGGTACTCCTTGTAGTCAAGGTAAACTTCCTGGGTCATTAACCGGGTGTGCTCAAGTTGGGCAACGTACATCTTGAAGCCGTAAGCCTTAAGCTAAAGGCACTGGATGGCACAGCAGGGTGGCATTGTAGCTTTTGAAATTTTGAACAGATTTGGGGAAGCCTTTGGAGAAAAAGAGCATAAGTGCCGGTGTGTTTACGCCAGAGCTCAGCCTGTGTCTCCACGAGCAAAAGGTGTTGTGCAAAGGTGGCAGCACACCAGACAGGCTCTCAACGGTTGCGAAGAGAAACACTGATGAACATGGTGATGGCGCAGACACTCTGACTGAGATCGGCGGGCAATCAAACCTTCTTTACCACAGCGTCGTGAGTTGCCAACATGTGAATATCCATTGATTTGGTAAAAGTGGGCAAGACAGCTAAGATTGTTGCGTAGGGGTTGGTGTCCTGGGCGGCGGTCCTGCTTGCAACTTAGCTGAAGGAGGAAAAGAACAAAGACAAAATACGAACGACAGCTTGTGCAAGCCCGCCTTGAATACATCAAGTCCTGCTAGAGCCATTTTTTGACTACCTTCTCTTTTGTCGGTCACCTTGAGGTTGTCCAAAACGGCCCTGGTGTTGCGCGAAATGGATTTGTTGGCCGCCTTGCCAAGAATAATAACCTGTTTACCTTCAGCGGAAGCAATACATCAGATTGGGAAAACATGCCGCTGGTGCCGACATGGTATGTCTAGACACATCGCTGTTCCCGAGATGAGTGGCCAAGGAGGCCACATCCCCCGAAGGAGTCCGCGCCATCTTCGTCACTTCGTTACTTCGCTTAGGAACGAGAAACTTCGTGAGTTTGATCGTATTCCGTGAAAGTTTGTGACTTCGGCTGGATTTAGTAGAAGTTCGTCACTTTCTCTGCACACCGTGAAAGCTCGTCACTTGGACGCAGTGAGAATAACCACATGACCGTGGCCATACACGTGGAGAGTGCACGGGCAGTCAGCCGGGACCAACGGCGAAACGCGGCGCACTCAGGGAAATTAGAACAGCGGCACATGTGTCCGCATCAGCGGCACTTCGCATGCCATCAGCGTCTCATGTGCCGCCCTGCGAATAACGAGCGGCACTTCCGCGGGCTTTCTGGGCGCTAAAGAGGTGGACTCTGCGACCCAGATTTACTCACAAAACACAATGTATTCAAGTAAACTTAGTGTTAACACAAGTGTAATGTCATAAGGTAGAATGAACCTTTCAGCCTAAATGAAACGACAACGATTGACGCGACCCCGCGTACAACTTTGAACTTGGGAATCTCGATGAATGTGCAGTACGTTAAGAGTGAGGCAATTCAGGTACGCGATAGATCTCGACAATTGAGAGCTCACTTTTCAGGCACGCATTGACAAGGGTCACGAAGCTTTAAATATATTGACCTTGACAGTTCAGAACTAGGTAGAAGTAAGTAATGAGAGTAATACATAAATACAGTCGGCGCCTTCGTGAACACAAGCGATACGAAGCCTGAAGGTGAGTGCCTCGGAGATACAAAGTATATCAGCGGCATAGCGGCCTGAAGCGAAATAAAAAGTGTACGCAAACGTCCATAGACAAGCGCATATCTGGAAAGTGTCGGAGAGGTAAGTAGTAAAATATTATACATACAAACACATAAAAGCGGGGCATGCAGCGGGAGGCGCGACAAGGTCATTTGTCGCCAACAGAGTATTGAATGCGACGGTGTGCTGCAAGGTTTGCAATCTCAAACCATGAAAAAAAATGCTAAAGTTTGAGTCGTTTAAGAAGCCCACATGGCAAACGGTGTCAGCCCGCTCGTAGGTACGATGGAAATTTGTGAATGGCGATCATAGCGCAATTGGAGACGTTGACTCTCGCAGCGAAGGGAAAAGAAATGGATAAAACTGGGAAATGACTAACATGAAATTATTGAAACTGATCTCCACGCATACTCCTGCTCGCAAGAGATAAAATGCAACAAAAAGGAAATTCAACAAGACTCGGTAGTGCCAAAATTCTATAAGAAAAAGGCCCCGCATCGCAACTCGAGTACTGTGTCGGCAATTTTACGTCCCCCGAGCGAGACGGAGCACGATGTGGAACCGTGTTCTTACTGAAGGCTGGCGGCTGTGATTCAATCCATCAACGATGCATCAATACATGTCTTGACGCACCAAGGAGCCGCTGACCGATGATTTGCGGAGAATGGCGGTAATACAAGGGGCGCGGTCATGTGTTGGCTAGCGCATCAGAAGGCACAAGTGCTTATGTAGATCGCGACACAAATTTCTCACATAGTCATGAATCTTTTAATCGCCAGCGTCGGTGCCCGAAATCGTGTCGGCATTGTCGCACTGTTGAGCGTGGGTTGGGCGGGACGCGATGGTGGTGGTGGTAAGAACGAAAGGTAAAATGCGCACAGCGGTCACATCATCGCCGGCCCCGCATGTGCACGGAAGTGACGAGCTTTCACCAGAATTTAGTCGAGGTGACGAGCTTTCCCAGTTATTTGTTGAAATGACGAGCTTTCACGGTTTTCCATTAAGCTCAAGAACTTTCGCGTTCCTAAGCGAAGTAAGCGAAGTAACGAAGTGACGAAGGTGTGTACTACTCCCCCCGAAGATAGTGGGACAGCGAAAGTTTTGCCGCAAATGGTGAGGCAAGTGGCAGAAACTCTTTGGACACCGATGACACGAAGAATGGAGCGGGGTTGGTGGGCATAAAGTCAACGCGGGTGAAGTTCCTGAGTTGACTCTAGGGGAATGTAGTTGTCAGTATGTGGTGAATAAATGCCCGGTGGCATATCCCCCTCGATATCACGGCAGTCCCACCAAAATGCCAGCTCCTGGGGAGGAATATACCCCTTCATGTTGGGCTTGAAGGTATTCCAGTCGTCAGTGGCAGCTAAGTCAGAATGTTTGAGAGGATCCATGGTGGTGGCAGAAGTAAAGAAAGTTGCGTGAATTGACTGTTATGAGGGCTTCATTTATAGCTGTTTGAGTACTTTGTGTCCTTTGATTCCCATTTCCAGCTCTCAAAGCGCAGAACAAATGTGCATTGTTGTGGGTAGAACAAAGAAATGGGTGTATCGCCTCCGAGCCTTCCTGGTGCTCCCAATCACTAATGTAATTCCGCCACAACGTGGGATCCCAAATCGGGAAATTCGATGGGGGCAGGTCAAGGCAGTGCATTCGGCCAAAGCGGCAAGGAGAGAACCTGCCGAAGATGCCAATTTGTGTCAGCAGCATTACACCCCCACTTTTACCGTTGCTCAAGGCCACTACCGCACTGCAGTTAGCGGTGAATTCACATCATATTGTGAACTGTTTGATCACACAATGTGTTCTCAAGGCAAAAGAGCGGTGAAGCTGGCTTGAGCGACGTGTTGGGTTTGTCTGGAGATGTGATTTGATTGGCACTGCCACCTGTCACTGGCTTCTTGCGGTACTTCAACTCTTAGACTCTGCCTTTAAGCCCCTGAGCATCGGTCCCCTCCATTGCTAAGTACTGCTTGCTCGCCCTCTGATCGGTGGACCTTGAAAACTTGCCTCCACAATCCTTGACTCTCATCCCGGCATTCATCCCCGCTGTACAACCCACATGTGTTGCCCTCGCTTTTGGCATACCGTAATGTGCAGCAACATTTGTCTCCCTACAGTAGTCCCGGTATACATGTATTGTTACGAGTGGTGTAATCTCACACCTCACACTCCCATGCTGCAGCTGTCTTTCGCTGCTTCCAACCTCCTCTCTTTTTTTTTTTTTTTTTTTTTTTTGTGTTATGATGTATAGTCGATGCAGCTAACAATAGGTTAGCCCTTCGACACGTAAAGGTTTGTATAGAATTTAGGGGGGTTTAATTCCACCTCCCAGAGAAATGCGCATACACACACCGTTTTCGGGCAGTGTGGGGCTCCGAGTCACCTAATGCCATTATTCGGCTGGGTTGTATGTGTTGCTTGGCCACCCACTAAAACTCTGGGTTCCCTTAACCAGTTTGTGGACATCGAGCCCTCATTTCCAGCATTCCAGACCAAGGCTCCAAGATCTTTTTCGGCGCTAGCACCGGTTTCTTCCCGTTGGGTGGGCGGTTCGCCAGTGTAATATCCACTTGTAAACGGTAGTTGATGTCATAGTTCCACCTGTTCACTATTTCTTGTTCCATCGCCGGTTGACCGTCCCGGGTAATGAGGTGTTCGTTCCTGAGTCGCCAAATGAGGTAAGCGGCTTCTGACATCAGAATACGGTATAGTCTTTCCACTCCCTCGTCCTCCTTTCCGTCTGTGGTGTGGAACTTGGCCAGCCCACTACCTAAGATTCCTCCAAGCGACGGGAACGGCCATAACACATTTTTTTCTGGTCCAAAGGCTCTCAACTTTGGTCCAGACAATCTCTTGTCCCTGGCTTTCGCACTCAGCCAGGATGTGTTCTAGGTTTTCCTCAGTACCACATGTCCGGCACACCGCTCTTTCCTCCCATCAGGGATATGAGTGCAATAATATCCTATCTTGTGTGCATTGTGGAGGCTTTTCCACAGGAATTGTGCTGAGCGCAGCAGTATATATTTCCCATGAGCTGCCTTCCAGATCTCTTCATCTGAGACATGATTTTCAAAGGATTTTATCATCGCTTCCTGCACCAGGTCGAGTTTCTTTCGTGTCGCCGATCGGGTCGGAACCCCCTGATTCCTTTCTTCTCTGATCCCCCGGTAGAAAGACCGCTGACGATTTCCCGTCAGGCTCATACCCGGGAGGGCCGTCCCATTTGGGACTGATAGGTCAACTGGGTTCACGATCGTACCTCGTGCGGATTATTTTGCAAGAAGCGTGTCCTGTCGGAAGTGCTCTCTTGCTGTTGAAGCTAGCTTGATTACCTTAGCGCAGGACTTCCCGATGCTTAACGCTGACCCAGCCTTCATGTTCCCAGGTGGACAGTTTCTTGTTCATCGCGTTTTGAATGAAGTTTTGGTTGCTGGCAATGGTGAGAGCGGTGTTTGTGTCAGTGTTTCTAATGGCCTCCAGTGCAGCGTACATCTCCGCAGTACACAAGGACTGCTCTTCATCCTTTGGTATAGGGAAGCCCTTGTGTCTCACATTGTCTAGGCTGTAGAGTACGCCTGTGGCGGCGCTCTTCCGGGTTTTTGGATGTGCATGGATTGTGCTGCTCACATACACTGTTGTGTCTGTGGGGGACTCTGTTGCCCCTGCTCGTCGTCGGGGCGCTCTCTCGCTTCTCCCTGCCTTTTCTTCAGTGTTCGGAGCCCCTGTGCTAGGGACGCGATGCTCTTTGGTGAGACAAATACACCTGCCTCTTCATCACCGGCAGCGGCTTGTGTGAGTGTAATTTTCTTGGTCCATTTTGTTCTGATCTGTTTTATTCAATCTACTGCTGCTATTGCGCATGCATGGGGATTTTGCGTCCCCTCACCGTTCTATCATCTATACTTACACTCACTGCAGGAGCATTCCGCCGTTTTTTCGTGAGCGTGGTTTCCTAGTCTTTTTGTGAGGTCCTCGCCATCTCCTTGGGTCTTGACGTGATGTTTCATTTTTAGGCAGCATATGTTTGCTAAGAGTGTATAATTCAGTAGAAGAATCAAAGTTTGTAGATAGTTGATCTATTGATTTGGTGTGAAACCACCACAGAGGTAGCTGCAATCGGGGGCTTTTTCAAAAGTTATATGTTTATTTATTGTCAGCAAGTTATGAAAGGACTGCTGAAAGATGAAATTTCAGGAGCCATTTCCAGTGGGAAGAAAGAGGTTCTTTTGAATAGACTTTCCTAAATTCCTTTGTTCGAACAAAGGAATTTACGAAAGGGCTACTGAATGACCCTATTTCTTCTCACAGGAAACAGCTGCTGAAAGTTCATGTTTCAGTGGTCCTTTCATAACTTGCTGACAATGGATAAATTTACGGGTTTTAAAACAGCTGTTGAATGTGGCAATTTCCGTGGCAATTTCATACCAAATGAATAGATCAACTATCTACAAACTTTGATTCTTCTACTGGATTATACACTCTTAGATAACATATTGACCTATCTTAATATTTTGCTTCATCCGGTGTGACCAGTGTTCCATGGCGTAGGAGGCTTGGCCACAGTTTGTGACATGTGTCTACCGTTTATGGCGTTAAAATTCTCTGGTGGCCTTCTGATCACGACTGTGGTCAAAAACTATTGCCTGATGTCGAGTACGACGGAGTAAACACCTAGAATAAACAAGGTATGTCATCTCCTTGAGCTGCACTTTCCAAGATGACTTTCGTAAGATGAAACCACTTTGTGGATCGGATTATCGCACACATTCATCACAACGGACACAACTGCCACTTGTTGAGTCGCATTGTTCCGGCGGACTTTTTTGAGGTGGGCTAGGATATTCATCCTATCCTATCCTATACACCCTTCTTATTGTCCTCCGTCGTGATCATTACCCAGCTGGCATTTAAATACGAGATTAAATATCCATCATGCAATGTTGTAGTTACGATAGGATAGGATAGGAGCACAATGTTTTGATATAGCGGGGGAAAATAAATTCAGCGGCCCATCACTTGGTGGGTAGGATCGATACTACTGCCCACCAGTTGGTGGGTAGGATTTATCTTATTGCCGTCAGGCATCGATCTTCGGAGAGTGAGGAAACCAAGAAAAGCGCGGGGTTTTTGGTGCAGACGCCGGTCTGCCACGGGGTCCCAGAAGTCTCGCATTTGACTGACAGGGATGCTCTACAACTTCGTCAACACATGCATTTAAATGAGACGACATCCGTGGCGGGGACCCAGATGATTTCCAGCGAGCACTGAGGTTTAAAATAATGGGATGAGCGTTTGGTCTCGAGCTGGATCGTCGACATGGGCACCGAGGGAGTACGAAGGAAAGATCCAAGGCGTTCGGCGAGGATATTCGCAATTGATGTCTATATTTTGTGGGGTCACGCTTTTGAACGATGACTCTCGTTGGTAATTTCTCTGCACTGTTGAGGAGGCCAGCCACTGCTTCAAGTTTGACCGTGGGGGTTTCATAAGTCAGCCCTAGAAATTCGCATTTAGACAAGTTCAAGTGGATATAATCAGATACAGAAGTTTTCTGATGGTACATTAGCCACCGTTGTGCATTAGAACTGCCGTTGGGAAGACGGATGGAAGTCGGGAGGAGGAGAAAGTGGCCACGTGTACGTCTTGCAGCGTCGGCCGAACAGATTTGAACCTTACTGTACATGAATTCTATTTTCGCACCACACCAGAACTTTGTATGAAACTGTTCAATGGCGCCGCCGAAGACTTGGATGAGGTCAAACAGGCGAATGTGGGCGAACCTACCACTTATATCAAGTGCTGTTCATGAAATGATCACAAGCTGACAAGCACCAAATGGCTATGATGTTCCCGTTAAGCAGTCGCATAGGTGAACGTATACGCAATCGAGATGAGACCAGAGCGGAAGATTAAATTGTTTCGTGTTTCTTGACACAACCTGCCTCAAATAAGATGACGTACCAGTCAGAGGGTTGTTGTAAAAGAGACAGAAACAAGAAAATACGACAACATATCAAAAACAGTTCAAATGTTGGCTAGAGTATTTTAGTTATTGACCCCTGCCAAAATGGTACAACGTGTTCACCGAGAATTCATGCCGATGGTTTCTACAATTAGTAGCCCTTCTTCATGACTCTTGGGCATCATACTCTGCATGCATGGTACGGCAGCGGTAAGAGCGTATGGGGGAACGCGCCAAGTCAGAGAAGGTTTTGCAGGATGCGCGAGCAGGGCATCATCGAGCGCGCTCATGATGGCGTGGTCGATGTGCATGGGGACCGGGCAGGGGCAGAGGGTGACGAGCACCTGTGTGAGCGCGGGGCTCAAGTGTGGGGCCAGCATACCCAAAATTATGTTTTCGAACCACGGCCCGCTGCAATGCCTCACGGACATATTAAATTCGACGCATCGCAATACGGGCAGAGGAGGTGGTAAGACGACGGCGATCTGCGTGCTGGGTGCTATGCGAGCTGCGGATGGTTTAGCGAGGCGAGTACAACGTGTACTGCTGTGGACGCACCCAAGGAAAGTTCTAGGCGTTCTAGGGTGTTGGCGACCAAAGAAATGAGAGCATTAGCAGTGCGATATTGATCCGCCTCTGCAGCTATCCCCAGCTCACGCAGTGCTCCGGTGTGAAAACCATACTGCGGGCGTATCAACGATTGAAAGATAGAATCGGATGAACTTTGAATAGTCAGACGCTGAAGGTGGGATGCACTCGGGACCACTTCTAGACCATCGTCCAAAATCGAAACACAGTCAAATGTGATCTCGGGTGCTGATATTAAAATGTCGAAGAAAGCGGAGACCGACAGGTGCTCGATGTCGGCGACTGAGAGTCGGCGGAGGGATTGGCGCGCGAGGAAACCATGGACGGCGGAGGGTACCTGTGCCGGTATATATGTCCAGCACAACGGAAATAGGTGCATGGGCAGAGGGGGAGGGGGATTCCCGCGGATTTGGCACTCGCGCACATGCTTGAGCTGACCGAGGACGTGTATGAAGCTCTGCACGTCCGAGGATGCGACGTCCTTAAGCCATATGCGGAGGATGGTGATATACGCGGCGACATGCGGGGATTTCTCCAGGAAACGTCGTGCTGCAGTGTAATTTGGCGGACCCGCCTGCAGCGTTAAGGAGCGGAGAAGGATGCGCTGGCTAGGGATTCGAAAGACAGGTCCAACAAGAGAGCAAGTTTTCAGAGATTGCACATCTTCCACCTGCTGGACGATGACTGAGATGAGCTCGTTGGGGACGCGTGGCATGATAGTCACTCAGGCTGAGGCTGTATCAGGTGACATCACGCGATTGGCAGTTGCATCATGATACCATCACAACCGAACCGAAGTCAAATTACTTCAGAGAAAAACCACCGAGGTGGAATATTATGGCTTTTCTGCATCGAACCTTGAAAATCGAGAGCACGCTCCTGAAATCTCACGTGCGCACGGGCAACTGTGGCCTTGGCTCCGCGGGAAGACGTAACGAGGGCGCCCAATATATTTCCAAGTTCAACCAAGTTGGACAGTTCGCTGGTGTAATTTCAAATCTCGCGCGGCGCGCCCAATGTCATCCAGGGGTCGTTGATTCAATAAAATAAATTTGGTTGCCGTGGAAGAATACGTGAATATTTCCCACCGCATGGACTCAAAGTCACGTTCGGCATCCTAGATCTTAGTGTTTACTACAGTGATACCTCGAGTTAAGGGGGCTTATCAGGTTGAAAATGTGAGGGAGATCGAGGAAGGTTTGAAGGAGTCACCGTCATTGATTGAATCCGCAACTAAGTCAATACCTATGAGGTCCTAGTTCGCGTGGAATCTCGGTGGCAACGTCGAAGTTTTGAATTATTCGCTGGCTCTTAGTAATTAGGGCCCGGCCTCTGACTTTTATTATCTTGTAGAACGAGACCAAATTTCCCACTAAAGCAAAAGAAAAGGTCGCATCATCGCGCATCGGCCGACTATCGCCGTCGCCAACCCGCAATCATGATCTCAAATTCAAACTCCGCTTTCTTTCTCGGCACCACGATCGCTGTTTCTCTCGTTTGTAAGACCAGACCAAAGACCCCGGCGCTCTTCTAGGTTCTAAGCTCCATTCGGCGTTTCCCTAAGATAGCGAAGTCTCGGCCCTGGACCGTGGCAAGCTGGCAGTGTACGAATGGTCGCCGGTTCCTGTTGAGCGCAAGTGTCTTAGCCCTTGGGGAGCCTAAAACTACAGACACACTCCCGACTCCCCGATGACGCCAGATCTGGTTTGAATCTCCGGAACGCCGCAGCCCCGACGAGCAGTTCTTTCGTACCCCCGCTGCTACTATCACTAAGAGCAGGGTATAAAAGCCCTTCCCTTTTCGACGGTCAGTTGACTTATTTTCGACCCGACTGTTTGGGAATTCCAAAAAGGATGCCTACTATCACGATCTTTGGGGAAAATGGGACGCAGGGTGCGTAGATATGCATACTTTCAAATTTGATGACCAAAAACTCCTTTACACAGGCGCTTCTGTGCTCGAGGCTGTGCTTGCGGACGGGAAGTACACTCCCCGCGCTGTCTCACGAAGCCTCGACTCCGCCGGTAGCAAGGCGCTGATTGCGAAAGGTGTCGACGTCGTGGTGGGAAACCTCTGGGACAAGGAGTCTGTGAAGAATGCAATGCGCGGAAGCGAGGCTGTCTTTGGGGTAGGTGAATCTTCACTGATCTCAACGCTCTCACGGCGACATATTCCAGAATACCAATTTCTGGGATCCTGAGGTGTACCCTGCGGATCCCCAGGGGAAAGGTGAAACGCAAGGGAAGAACCTCGTCGATGCCGCTAAGGAGGTCGGTGTGAAGTTCTTCATTTGGAGGTATAACTACTATCTGTGGGAAAAGTCTTCATGTGTCTGATTCCTTGCAGCTCCCTCCCCAATGCAACAAAGGAGTCTAACGGCTTATATAAACACGTCTACCACGTCGACAGTATGTTCCTGATTCCATATGTAGTCACTCTCCTTGATTGTATATCCACCTTGCAGACAAGGCCGTAATTGAGGAGTACCTCAAAGCCTCGGGCGTTCCTTATGCGGTGCTCCTCACCGGCTGGTTCCTCGAAAATCTGTGGAAGTGCGTGTTGCTTTTGCCTCACCATCAGTGTCGAGTCCGTGTCTGACACCCCGGCCCTCGCGCGCCAGAATCGGTTCCCTCCAACAGACAAGCACAGGCTACACTATCCCGATTCCGAAATATGGTTCTAACGCCACGCAGACCGCAACGTGGGCTGGGCATGACATCGGTCCTGCCGCGGTGGCGCTGCTTACCCACTATCCCGACCCTAGCAAAGGCGTGCTGGGCAAGTCATGCCCCCTGATCAGCGCCAGGTTCACGTACCCCGAGTTCGCAGCAGCGATTGCCGCCGGTGCGTTCAACTCATTCTTTCTTGGGAAATTAGCACTTCCACTAACATGGACTGGCAGCGATTAAGAAAGAGGTTACGTTCACGTCGCCTGAGACGGACGGCACTGAGGAGTTGGACGAGATGGTATGTGCCGCCTTCCTTCTAGGTTTGACACCAAATTGAACTATGTAGTACAGTTCCTCTTTCAAGCGAAAAATGGAGTGTATAACGACACGCCTGACCCCAACCCGGATCTGGTTGCTCTGGGCGTCAAGACTGGGACGATGGAGGAATTCATACAGAAGGAAGTGGTTCCCCGGTTTGGTTGAATTTGCAACTGCGGCCATGAATTTCCCTAACTGGGCCTATGCTGTATGATACCAGATGTTCCAATCGGTGTTTAACATTTCAATAGCAGTTATCGTGTCTTCCCCGTGGATGCATGTTTCATAGCAACCCCCATGGGGCACAACCGCGTGAACTGAAGATTCGGCCTTCATAATGCTGGATCTCAAGACAAAGGCGGATGAATGAGTACTATGGCGGCGTACTGACCGAGCAGTGCTCTGCACTTCGAGTTCGGGAGTTTAATGTCCTCATCTGTCGAGCGAATTCGGTCTCTTGCATCCCATGTTGCTGGAAGACGAAAGCGGCAATGCGAGGGAAGAAGACATCCCCGAAGAACGCTGGAGATCTTAACGTACGTCCAGGGTGGCGGCCCATTCGGACGCTGTGCGCACGGTCTCCTGTCTTCGGCGTTTGTGTGGTTTTCCCGTCTTCTTGTAACAGCAATCCTCAGTCCATTGCTCTCGATTCATCTTTGATAGGAGGTCGAGGTTTTCCTCGGATCCAAACCGTGATCTCAAAGCACATCGTTCTTCGACTTCCCTCACGGGCCCTAGAGAAGTCGTGCTGCGTCAAGGGCTCGATATTGGGCAAATGTAGAATTATTCTTCGTCTATGCTGCTCATGTGAACCACGATAATCCATGGACTTCCTCGCTCCTGAAGTTGCATCGCGAAGATATGTATTATCTATGACCTCGACTCTCTGGGATTTCCTCAGCGGTAGCAGATCCGCTGCCGTGTAGGTGTAGGAAGAGGGAAAGATAAGTATGAGGCGGACAACGCCGCGGATGGGGGAAGATGCAGATTTGGTGGAAGATTCGGGCGAATCGAGATTGCGTGCATTGTCAATTCGGCAGGGAAGCTCTGGCGAACAGCTCGGAGTACAATGTCAGCGCGACCGGGCGTGGTTCTGGTTCTGTCAACGTGGCACTGGCGATGGTGTCGAGCGCGCGTGCGAGGTGCGCGGCATCTACCACGGAGGTGTGGTCAATACCCACGTGGGCGCGCTACCAGAGGAAGATATGAGGGATATACGCCGCCGGAGCGGTGAGGAAGGCAACTCGCCCGAGATCGGCATGGTCTAGGGGGATGAGCGTCGTGTCTAGGGCGAGATAAGTGATATTGCTCCAAGCACGAGGTTGAGTGTGTTGAGGGAGGCGTGGCGGTGGAGTAAGTTCAGGAGCGCCGGGAGGCACTCGGAGCAAATTGTGAGCATGAGCAAGTCGTTTTGAGATCCAGTGCTGCAAAGAGGGCGGTATATTCTGCGGGTGAGCGTTCGGGCTGCAGGGCAATGGAAATGTTCGAGACGTCGACGCCGGGGGCAGTACATCCAGGCCAGGATGAGAGAGATGTCTCTGGCGCCGGTTATGAAAGCGATCAGAGGAGAGGGAGAGATAAAATGCAGGCTAAAAGCATGTTGCGTGCGGTGAGCAATTCGAGTTTCAGCTTCGGGAGATTATCTGATTGAGGGCTGATTGGACCACTTGGGCGCACGAGATAGCGATACACCCATTCTCCCCGTCGAATGAATACCGCAGGATCGCAACCCCCGCGAGACAGCACTGCTATTAACGCGGGACACCTGGACTTCCCAAGCGCCGTAGTGGAACCAGGAGAGATAGTGAGACATCATTCTCGTCACGCAATGCCGAGGAGTGATTGCCGTGATGTTGCGATGTACGTAAGTGCGTTTCTCATATTTTTTGGAATCCAAACTTGTCGTCAGACAACATGGGTCGACGGGTATTCGAACAACGTGAAGGTGTAATAAATCTAATTACTAAACATACTCCGGGGGAGGTTCACCCGAGATGCGCAGTGCCCACGCGGAATCTGTGTTCGCCTCCAGAGTGTTAATCCGTGTGATCAGCATGTCGATATGTTCTCTGGCGGCTTGCAGCTGAGTTCCCAAATCCAGCGATCCTCTGGGCGAGTTGTTTTGTGGCGGCATGGAGCTGCCAGTTATCCTGCTTCTCTCGGTTTCTTCTAGGTCAACCATCTTTTCCTGCGTAGCGAGTAGCTCAGTCTCTAGCTGCTGTCGCACTATCGTCCTCGTGCTGATACCACGCGCGTCAAATTCGACTGGGAAGGTAGCGCTCACGGCGCTCTGCGCAGTGAGGAGCTTAAAGGGCGATATGGTGCTCTCCGGGCGGTGTGTTTGGTTCGCCCGTCGTCGCAGGCGGCGGCGTCGGAGTTTTAATGCAAAGGTCAAACTGATAACCACGACTACTACCACCGCGATGACGATTCCAAATACGGCTCCCGTGGATAGACGCTTAAGCTTGCTGTATGAATTTAATACAGAATTTAGCACAGTTTTCAACGAAGCAGTGATAGAGACTGACCTTGAGGATCCAGATCGAGAGCCTGACACAGCGGACGCACTGCTGCCGGTGCTGGAAACCTGAGAGGCTGAAATGCTGGCTGATTCCACAGATGTAGATGTAGTTGTAGATGTTGGCGCACTGCATATTACTTCAGCTCCCATTCAGTGGTGAAGAATATCCGTACTCTGGTGCAGTGGATGGTCCCGTCGTATCAGAGAAAAGGCTGGGTGTGGGGGTAAGGGTGGGAATGACGGCGGACGTTTGGCTGGGCCTATGAAGGGGCGGGGGCGGGGGGGAGGGAAGCCATCAACGGTCGTGGTGGCCTCTACAGTCTCAGTGTGGACATTGGTGATCGTATGAATTGTGGTCGAGGTGAAGGTAAGGGTGGAACTTCCTAAAGCGAAGATGTTCGGGGTGATAAATTGGCCGAGAAACCGCGGCACCGTCGAGGCGCGCATAGCGATGTTAGAAGGAGAGGCGGGCGTCGAGCGGCAAAGAGAGAAGAACAGAGCAGCGATGCTCTCGTCCGGCCAGGAATGATATACGAAGGAAGGCGGTCAGAAAGACGACGGATAGAGCACAGAGAGACCCTTGTATATGTCTAGGTTGGAAATATATAGGAAATTGGAATCTGTTCAGCTTGACAGTTCGCTGATTCTGATGTGGCGCGGGCTTATTTTGGCTTGTGAACGAAATGAATGTGCTGAAACATTAACGTCGAATAGAATAAACACGGCCGTTTCAAGTTCAGCACTGGGGGTAGTAGTCGCCTTGTCATCTCCCGATTGCCTGCCGCTGGTAAGTACAGCATGTGCACTTGCCCGTTCAACTTGTGGGCGGATGCTATAGGTATCAGAGAGATGATCATCCTCACCTGGACATGATATCTGACTCAACAAGTCCAGGAAAGGCTACCAACAGACCTGGGTAACATGTTGTTCAACACGGCGTTGCACTTGTTACGACCTGGTGGGATATCATTAGGACTCAGGAGTTGTTTGATCATCTCCGCGTGAAGATTTAGACTTGAAATTTTGATTTGTTTTCCTTGCCTTCACTCCTCCGGGACGCTCGAGGTACCGAGTACTTATCGCTGGTCCAAGTTTGATCTTACCAGTACGACGCAGCAATGTGCCGAAAAAAACAAACAGTGCTTTGGTTTGGCACACTCTGAAATTTCTAAGCCCAAGCACATAAACGAGGTGATACAGCGTCAAGTAGAGCTAAAGCAGAGCAGATGTTTATTTTCAGCGTGTTTCAGTGTAAGGCCGGTCTGCCTCGGCCTGGACTCGCCGGCATCAATCACATACATTCACTCTTGATTCACTCCGACTTTCTCTGCTGCTGCACTTCGCCACCACGGTCCCATCCACTACTTCGGAGTCAAACTCAGAACGGATGAAATGGCTCTTCTAGAGTCACTGAAAACGTCGCTTGGCCATCCACATGACGCGGTGCTTCCCCTGCTCCTGGTCACTCCCGATTCAGTCCTTTCTCTGGATTTTCGGTGCACCCATAGCCGTACCATATGACGGTATTCAAAAAGCTGTACTTTCTATTCCGCGGTCTCAGAGATAATTTCTACTGTGGTTTTCATCAACGATCGAGCTCTGGCATTTAGGAATCGGAAGCATGTTCTATTTATCTTTGTTTTAATTTTGAAGTACTAAACATACTCCGGCGGAGGTTCTCCTGGGAGAATTTTAATATTTTTTGTTTTTATTTTTTGTTTCTAATGTAATTTCAGGCGCTTTATTCTTTATGGTTCACTATATATTTATATATTTTTTTCTGTGGAGAGACAGTACTCTCGTTCTAACAGGAACGGGACGAGGAGAGGGCGATTTCAGAAAGACGGCAGATGGAGCACAGAGCGACCTTTCTTAACTGGGAGATACTACGTAGACGATTAAAATATTTTCAGCTTGACAGCTCGCTGATTCTGCTGCCGCCAGAGCTGATACGGTGGCTGCTAAACGAGATGAATGTGGTGAGAAGAAGCGCATTAATGGTAACTAAAATGTGCATGGACGCTCAGCGCTGGGAGCCTGAGGGAATCGTCGCATTGCGGTCTACCAATTGACTGCAGCACGTGCACTTAACTGTTCAACTTGTTTATACTACGAGTATCGGTGAGATCATCCTCCTCGTATCTGGCTCAAGATATGCAGGAATGATCTTTCCACAGCCCATGGTAACATGATCTTCCACACTGCATTACCCTTGTTACTATGAACTTGACGCGAGGACACCTCTCATCAACAGTTGATCGTCCCGGCGTAAATCTCGGAGCTTTAAATTGAGATTTGTTTCTCCAGGTCTCTAATTGTCTTCAAGCTCTGCCTTCACCCACTGAAGGCGCTCTCCCTCTCAAATGACCGAGTAAGGGCACGGTTTTGTTTACGTTTGATCTTTCCATTAGTATGACATGATGATCCAAAAATCATGTCTTAGATAGACTCACTCTGAAACGTCTTGGCCCAGGAGATTTACTTCACACGCATGGCTATTCCAAGTCAACTGAGATCGAACGCATTGGCTCAACATTGAACAGGGTAACTTGCAACTTGTATCCTCAATCACCGAGTAAGTATGGCTGATACGGTTTGACCTGAAAATCTGGGGGAAACGATTTCTAGCGGCACACTTGATCTGAAGCGGTTAGAGCCCACTCAAGTTAGGGCACGCGAGGTAGGACCCGGTTGAATTAACCGTTCTTTAACGATTACCTTCGCGATTCTTTGTATCTCTTTGCTCTCATCCCCATCTATTCTATCCCCTTTCCTCCTGCTCTCTCTTCGCCCTCGTCCAACGGCTTCTGCGCAGTTCAATCCACACTCAGATACCCCATGCGGCTGAACAGCTGACCTGCGCGCAGTGTCCTCTTGACCGGCCGCACTTGACCGCAGCCATTGTCGCCTACGGCGCAGCCCAATCCGATTGTTATCAGGCCGAGACGCCACGCAGTCCCGGAAGATTCTCAAGACATAAAAGGCCCCATTTACCTTCGTTCGGACTGGCGATCCTTCCCCAGTTCTCTCCCGGCATAAATCATGCTGAGGATAATTATTATCCTGAGTCTTATCCTGGACGATTCTTCTGGAGCATGTTATTATATCTTGGGTTTTCAAAACTCGCCGTTGCTCAAGGATCCTGGCTACTCTGGGTTATATCAAACTTCTCTGCTCAGTTGGCTCTCACTAGGATTGTGACGACAATTTTTCTGCCAAATCAGTCGTCTGAAGCTGCTCCGTTCGTCGCAGTCGCCTGCGGTGACTATCATTTCCCGCTCGCAAGTATTTCTGGCTCTTTTGATCCATCCCGTCGGAATAACGGCAACTCACGAAGGAATGTTTTGGATGTCCACTGGAAATTGCTCTTCTCCCGCTGCCGCCTTGGTTTACTGCTTCAGTTTATATCGTTTCCGCGCCGTAAGGGTACTAAATGGCCTGCTATGATCGGTCCAAACCATTCTACCACAGTGCTTCAAGGGCGAGAAGCAATGTTACTATCTTGAAATACGCAGACTGAGTGAAGTGCCTGCGGGTTTATTGTTGGTTCGCAATAAGTAATTCGTGTTCATTCCGATATTCAATTCATAATTGTCTAACTTCAATGACCATAAACGTTCGACTGTAATGAAGTAAGCCTCTCATGTTTTGTTCTGACACTCAGATTCCGGAGCGAAGCGGAGGCGCGTCTTGTATCTGTTTGGCTGACCAATTACCTTCGGTCCGCGCCGGCCCGACATAGCCGGCATCAAACTCCGCTCTGGAGTTTTTTACTTAGATTTTCTCTGCTCTTCGCCACCACGATCTCTTCCACCGGCAGTGTCCAAATTCAGTCTAATCGAACGAAATAAGCTTCTTGGGACTACTTCCTCCTTCTCCGCGCTCCTATGACCTGCGTCCTGATACAAAGGCCCGCGGACCTGCATACTGGTGCATACTACTCCCTGGAGAACCAAGCACAACAGCATCTGCGAGACTCCGTGTGCTGGGTTCTCTTCCATGTATTTGGACTGTAGCACTGGGAGTCCTGGTACCTCTAGCTTGCTTTTCTTGCGTCTTGTCCCTTCGAGTTCTTATCGATTAATTGCATCTTGATCCAGGTAGGCGAGCATTCGAGAACACCACGATACTGGCGAATCTGGAACACCATGATGCTTCCAGATTCACTTGTAGGATCGCCCTTCGTCTACATCAGAACGTCGTATTTCACCCTCCACAAATGCCACCTCCATCCTCCATCACGCCACAAACTCGCTGCTACTCTCATCACTCCCGATTCAGTGTCTTTTCTGGGGTTTCAGCCAGTTCACGCCAGTACAGCAGTGCGGCTTCTTCGAGAATTCAAGATTTTATTTACCAGAGTGCGGAAAACCCTTCTACTCTGCTTGATCAAGCTCTGAAATTTGGAACGCTTCTCATATCGCTTTTCATCTTCTTGCATCTTTGATCGAGGGTAGCGAGGTTTCGAGAACGGCACGATGCTTCGAGATCGTCCTTCATCTGCGTGTCCACGTCATCCTCGGGATGTTCCCTATTGTTTATATATCTCACTCATTCCGTGGACATTCCGAGCTATTCCGAGGCCAGCCGAGGCCGTGAACATTTGTGAACCTCCACGGCATTCCCGGACATTCTTCGTCACCCACCTATGTTCCGCCGGCCCCACCTGTACTACCGAGCATTCGATCAGCTAACGGAGTTAAGGCCGCCACTATCCCGACGGAGCCGAGGTTCTGACGGCGGCACATCAAACGCATGCTCTTAAGAATGCCGCGGTATGTTCCCTGTCTGTTCCACGCATTCCCTCGACCATTCGCAGAACCGCGGAGAAGCCACCTCACGCCCATATCATGCGGTTCACGTGCAGGATTCTCGCGCATCCATTCCCGCACTGGGTAGCTCGTTGACGCGTCCTGGGTCGTCGGACGCGAGATTCGAATGCCCGCGCGCATTCTGGCAGTCAAACTAGCTTTTTGGTCTCCCCGCTGAGGCTTCGGAGGGCTCTATTTAGCACTTTAGCGACGGGTGTGAGTATTTTCACACCGCCGTACAGGAATCTGATTTCGAAGCTGGGCGAAGCCGCCAATGTATATAACAGTAGGCGGCCGCAAGGGTGGAAGACCACCAATTCCCCTTCTTCTCCCACCGTCGCCCTCTTCGTGATGTATCTCCAGACCAGCCCCGTCGTGATCGACTGCCCGTCGAATAGCCGTGACCTCCCTGGCACTACCCTCAGGATGACTGCCAAGCGCTATTGGACTCACGACTCGGCCGCCAACGACGACGGATTTAGCCTGCTGTTTGCCCACTGTATCGGATCGCGTGCGTCCCTTCCCATCTACCAGCTGGCCACTTACTTACATTTACTTACTTACATCCGGCAGATAAGGAGCAATGGGAACCGATAATCGAACAGACGTTTCGCATGCAGCACGGCAAGGCACGGCACCAGTGCGTGCGCGAAGCGTGGTCGTTTGACTGGCAGAGCCACGGCGATGCGGGGGTACTGAACCGAGAGCTGCTCGAGAGTACTCGCGCGGACGGTGTCTGTGCGTGCTCCCTTCAAATCCTTTGCGTCCTTATGCTCAATCCGTTTCGCAGCGGCATACGAATGGGCAGGGGCGATCGCAGCCTTCGTCCGCTCCCCACGGATGCAGGGGAAGCGCATAGTCGCTGTAGCACATTCCGCGGGCGCGGGAGCGATGTAAGTAGGGATCGACAGGCCCGGTCCATCCATTGATTCATTAATTTCTGCCTAATTTTAGGTTGATGTCGCTCAAAGCCATCCCCCTGCACCACATTCCGTTCCTCTCGCTGGTATTGGTCGAGCCGACAATCGCAACGCCGGAGCTGTTCAACCGCGCCATGGCGGCGAACGTACCGACCTTCGTTGGCGCGACGATGATGCGCCGTGATCGGTGGCGCTCGCGCGCAGAAGCAGCAGCTTGGCTGAAAGGCCGCGCGCCGTGGAAACGGTGGGACTCGCGCGTCCTGCAGCTGTTCGTCGTACGTATTCCTTTATCCAACCCCTCTCCCCCCCTTTCCCTCTCCTCTCTCCGTGACACCACTCTGACCTTTATTTTATTTTTATTTCGCAGGACCATGCACTCACCGACACCCCCGACGGCTCGGGCTGCGTAACGCTCAAGTGCGATAGACGACAAGAGGCCCTTGCCTTCCCCGACGTGCACCCTCACTTCGACGCTGCCGCTGAGCTGTCGCGCATCTCGTGCTTCGTGCCCGTGCACCTCGTTTGGGGAACTCGGAGCGAGCTCGTGTACGTGGTCCCTTCCCATTACTCATACTCTTATCCCTCACCCCTTGCTTGCTTCCATCTCCTTCCTCCTCCGCACTGACGCTGACGAAACGCTGCAGGCCGAAGATCGTGCAGGACGCGCTGTCGGACGCCGCAGAAGGCCGGGTGGCCGCTTCGATTACGCGGATTGAGGGCGGGCATATGGTGCGTTGTTGTTTTTTAATCTTCTTTCGTTCCTTGTCTCTACTTCTCCACTTTTTCTTATTCGCGTCATTCGCTTCTCATTCGCGTCTTGTTCCTACTTGAATTCTTCCATCTTCTCGTCCCACCCTTCCCCGTCCTTGGCCGATATCTAACTCTAAATTTGAAACTGACCCTCATCCCAGCTCGTCCAAGAATCCCCCACGCGCGTCGCACAAGCCATCTCCAATGCGCTGGACGCCATCGGCGTCGGCGTCGGCATCCCCGTCGATCATTGCATTCCTGTCGAGCGGAGTCGCCTATGATTACCGCCCCTCTCACTTTTCTTCTCCCTTAGACACTGACCCTCACGATGCCTGTACTCGAATGTAGGATAGGATAGGATTGGATTGGATCTCCTTGATTTATTTGTATATACTGTAACTGTAACTGTACCTGTACCCAGATGTACTTACGCGCAAGTTTGGATGGAATTAGATGGGATATGTTCGTTCTATCGCGACACTTTATAGTCTGTATTTTGAATTTCTTTCATTGATTGTGAGCTCGGAACTGCCCAGAATTCTCGGGCATTACTTTACTCTCTTTATGAAATAGCAGGGGTTTGTCTGAAGCGTTTTAGGCTCTACTTGGGAACTTTTCTCCCAGAAACTATGGATGCTCTCTCACAGTAGGCGCAATAATCACCTTCTCTTTCAAACAGACTTCAGTCATGGGTCAGCTATCTTTGCTACTCCAGTGCACCGATAATTCAAGACCAGCACACCTTTGGTGAATCTGCAGAAGAGGATGCGAGGCCGCGAAGCGGCCGAGCAACCACTTGTGACCAATAAAATTTCATAGGCAACTTCCAGCGGGAGGTCTTTGATATTGATTTCTGCAGATAGTACAAGAGCGCGGCGCGAAGCGCCGGCCACTTCGGTTTAAATGTGAGCCGGAGCTTACGGTTGAATGGCGATTTGTCATTGGCGAAGGGCAGAATTCTCATGTCGCGAGGTTATCTGAAGGAGATGTATTGATGCTGATTTCGCGGGAGCGGCTGTTGACTCTTGAGCGTCCCGCAGTGATTCCGTAATGGCAGAAGTATGAGAAGAGAGGAGCCGTGCAGATCACCTCCAATTGATACAATCTGCAGAGCGGAGATGGCTGAGTTTCAAGGCTTCAGACAGACACACACGGAATTTTATAGAGAGGGTAATTTGCAGTTTCGTCGATTGTGTGTTCAGCTGATTATCTTGCCAAAAATTCCCGGTAACGTAAGTTAACGGGTCTTGGAGAGCCGTTTTTGCAGTAAATCACATTTTGGTCAGCCGTTTTTGCATCAGCAGTGATCTCTTGATCTCTCCCCGCTCACAATTCTGCTTAGAACATCGTCCGATTGTGTCGTTGTCCTCAATCACTCTTCAGAGCCTTCCCAAAAATTCAAGTTCAGTATGTTTTACTAACACTTCAATTATAGTACTAGTAATAGTCCTCCATATGCTGTTAAACCTACTGGGAAAACCAGTTACCACTTCTTATAATTTACTTCCATTCAATGTGTCTACATTTCTCCCTTAAGCCTTCTTAGGTTTCCTTCAGGAATGTGCTCCATCATGATCAACCACGGCTCGGGCATCTTGCGTGAGTTGTGCCTAGCCATTCCTTCTGAATATAGCAATTGCCTATGTCTTTCCTCTTCATCAGATACTGGCTGACTACAAGACCATGTCCTCGCCTTCTTGACCCTTATCCCCAGCAGTAAGTGCATTCAAAATCTTTAGTTGAAAATACTGAACCATCGTGTAATTGAATTCTTTTCAGATTTTGGTCCGAAAAAATGTGTTTCGTGAGAGGGAGTGAGGGTGAAAGGCATTGCTAGAGAAAGGTGGAAACCTGCTAAGCGTCCGGTGTGAAGGTAGGATATTTGTCCGCTGTGTATTGCAGTTGCCATATGCGGCGCAAGCTAATGTGAATTGTGGGTCAAAGTACAACGTCCATTGTAGCTGGTCAAGCAGAGTCAACCTACAGCTGCCCCGTGCTTCAGATTTTGCAAGTATTCGATTTTTTCAGACCGAGTGATTCCCTTGGTACACAATTTCCAGACATGAAAGCCCCCTGTGTGTCCAGCAAACACACTTCGGCTGTGCCGCACTAGTAACCTCTGGACCGGCTAGAAAGAGCAATGCACAAATTTCCTGGTGCCAGGGATGTACCGGGGTGAAAGCTGTGGAATGTGAGTTCAAAATATACAGACTTCTGTTGGAAATGTGCATACTCCTTGAGTTGAATTAGAAAACTTCAGCGACGAGTTGGGTACATATGCGAGATTTTGAAAAGAATTATTCGGTTCTATCTACACCCAAACAGACCCTGACAATCACTCTCCACAAGTTGGTATTTTAAGCGGACCCTAGCTCACCTAGAGAATAAGTAGCCTCTCCAAACTTGAAGAGGAAGGTCGGGTCGGGTCGCGAAGTGATCATCATGATGGGATCACTGACTGCCGCTGCTTTGCCAGCCTTGTCGCTGTCGTGCCGAGGGTCGGGTCGGGTGGACCCGACCCGACCCTCCCATGCCTCGGATGCTCTTAGAATATCCGTCAGAGACTCGCGATATTTCTCCATGTCCCAATACTTTTTGTGACGCAACAGCTTTGGTTTTGTCGTACAAAAATTCCGCGTATGGCCTGGACCCACTCCTGCTACGCCGGATCGATGTCCCCCTGCAATAGTTCCGAACTGGCAAAGGCCGATTGAGGGCCGGCCGCGCGCTTATATTCAGGCTGACGCGTCGTTTTGGGTCGAGAAGGAAACAGACGCACGAGAGGTTGGGAATCCATTCGCAGGGCGAGCAACGAAAGAGGCCTTCCGGTCACCAGAAACTCACAGATCAGTGTGGGTGCTGTGGATGACGCGCCCTGCCCTCCCGGTTATTCTCCAGCCCTGAGAATTTCCGGCTTTCTTTGGCTCTTCCCTGCTCAGTCTCGGAGCTTCAAGCTTCAAGGCTTCTGCACGTCAAGCGTGATTTCGAACGCAATGTGAGTGGAACCGGACAAGAAGCGATGTCCCTCTCGATGAGAAAACTGCGCCGAAGTGAGATATGGCCGACGAAAACGAAGACGAGGCTGCCAGAGGAGAATGCGGAGCGGAGAATCACGTGCCACCCAGGTAAAGAAATCAAGAACTCGCATTCGGCACTCTATATAGCGAGGTACAAGCTGAAGTATATGAAGTGTCTGTCCTTGAGAGACTAATTCGGCATTGCTGACACAGGACGAATTGGGCTGCCTTGCCCAAGATCTCATACCTCGGGATTCATCTGCCTGGCATCTGACCTTCAAATACTCGAGAGGCGGAGTATTCAATCGACTTGCACTGGCTGAGATCCCTCCAATTACATCACAAAACTAACAAGCTTTCGGTCTAAGTTAATGTACACCATCGCACGATACTGAGTTCTATCGCTAGATGAGAACGGGTGGGGGACAAACTATGTCCGACGTCTTCGGTTGACAGCTTCAAGTCTTGTCAGTTCGGAGCACTTTTTGAACACCACAGGGGAAAACTCACATATTTCCAAGCTCCCCGTGACCGCAGCAGATGTCGTTGGGTGGGCCTATACCAGTAAGTGTCAGGCGATAAAATACGAGCAACAGGCATCCGTACATTTGGGATCCTGTTGCGGGACGAGCATATTGATTAGCTCGATGACCTCTGGAACTGTCAACGAAAAAGCGACGTACATAGGGACCCGGTCCGCCTATCGTCGTTGATTTTGGTCAGTCGTATTCACTGGAACATTAACGTGGTCACTCACACTGGTTCAAACGGACCGGGCCCGGACCCAGCGAAATGGACTGGGGAGCGGAAAGCACTCCGTGTGCCAGAGCGAAGAACAGGAGAGCGCTCGCGATGAACTGCTTGAACATTGTGCGAATGGGATGGCCGTCTTCAACGGTACTGCTTTTATACAGGGACGTGCAGTCCGGTAAGGTCGCGAATGAGGTGTTGATAAATATAGCTGAAACCAGGAACGTCTCTACATTCGATGGTTGTCATTCTCCTCGGGGTAGATTCTGGCGGTCTCTTCCGTGGTGGGCCGTCCAGGGTGTCTTTAAAATGAGCAGACGTCACGAATATGTAAATAGATCTTGCCAGGATTCATTCCGTTTCTTGAGCTGGAAATGAACGAACATGGGGAACCAGTTTGGATCAGATAGATGAAAGTCTCCATTTAATTTGCCGCTCCAACTAGAGGTTAACTTCGCTAGGATAGCGTGAAATGAATCGATATATATCTACCTGAAACCGCGGGCCGCTCTTCTATGTATTGATCTAGAATGAAAGAAATGGAAAAGAGGGCGGATCTCAAATCCCAGTTTGGTTGAGTTCGGTCTAATCGGGACGAGCATATACAAGATGCGACGCACACACCGGCTAGGAAGAACGGCACAAATGACGAAACGCGACACAGTGCCGCGTTTGATGCTATGGCATCAAACCGTCAGTATTACCCCCACGGCGTAATTCAGCTTGCATTCAACAAGGAATTATTTTTGTCCAGAGGTGAAAACCTGTTAAAAAATGTGAGTTCTCATGTTTTCAGCAGAGACCTTGTTCAGACTTTAACACTCCGTTGACAGGCTATCCTAACATTAAATTGTCTAGTAAGTCTTATTCAAGCCCTTGCAATTTTCCGTGCCTTGACCAATTTTTCGGGGTCGTCACGGTCAACCCCGGGGTTGAAACGTTGATGAATTGACGGATGTGTTCAAGATGTCACCCGTCACACCCCCTGCTGAATAATCTAATACTACAATAATCTAGCGCCACTCGGAAGTCGAGTGTCGTACTGCGCAGCGGAAACGCGTGTTGACATGGCTGTGTTGTCCTTTCCCCGAGTTTTCGTATACCTCCTACATACTTTCCACGTTGTCCCGAAATCGATGGAATTCGACCACCTATTAGGAATCAAATTGCACTTGGATCCAAGCCTGGAGCCTCAACTCGTCCTGGTTGAATACGAAGTGTAGTCTGTGTGCGAAAACCCATTGTGGGATCCGCAGCGGGAACAGGAATTAGAGCTTCCTTGCGCAGTACTGCCTGGCACCAAATGCCCCGAATTTGCCAGAGGATAGCATTGTCGACTTTCTCAGATCGCTCTGCCGTCGTTCTGTTTGTTACATGAACGTTGCGCAGTCAAATCTTGATATATCAGTTTTACATCTGTTCACCATTGCGATGTGTGTTCTTCTAAGTTCTCACCACGCCTGGGCACTTTTACTTTTCCATTATTTTGGTCTCCGAGCGGAATCCTGACCCAACAGTTCGAGGCACGAACATTACAGCGTCAAGTTAGCTTTTTGATCACACGGTCTCAGGTAATGTTCTCCATTTACACCACGGCTTTTATCCTCCCTGAGCCGCGTCCACCCGATAGGCTATTTCACATCATGTTATAGCCCTTTCCCCACAATACTTTCCATTCTCCTTCTGACGCCTTCGTGTAGCCAGGACTTTGGGGACGAAATCGAAGGCATCCCTGGCTAGATGATGTGCTACTATTCTCGATATCGCATTTCTTTCCTTCATTTTTTCCTCTTCTCCCTCGGAGTTTTCTGTGGCATGTACATGCACTAGTCTAATATGAGTAAGAAAAATATCTAAGGGATACGGCGAAAGAAAGGTATTGAGAACGGGTGCCTAAACGATCAAGGTTAGCGATGTTTAGGAAGTTACTTATGCTCTGGCCGTCCAGGTTACCCTGAGCTTCCGGAAAAATTTGAGAGGCATAATATAGGTTAAATTCAACTTTCTGCCTCCTCGGATTTTTTATCTGGAACGGGGGCGTTGCGTTCTGTGAAGGAGCGTGACACAATAAAACTCCGCTCGCTAAACAAATGATGTGACGTTATGTGGCCTTCTTCCCTCTACAACGCAAAAGCCGCATCCGGGGAAAAAAATCTGAAGAGAGAGAAGGTTTTTCCAGTACTGTATGAAGCTGCTAAAATTTTATTGAATCTGGTTGGTGCTTTCGGGGGCCAGAATATGATCAGCTTCCAAAACATCCCTAACTCTGATGGTTTCGGCACCAGTTCTCAATACCTTTCTTTCGCCGTTCCCTTAGATATTTTGCTTACTCATAGTCGACTAGTGCATGTACATACCACGGAAAGCTCCGGGGGAGAAGAGGACGAAATGAAAGAGAGAGATGCGAAATCAGACCCGTTGTGCAAATCCAGACCCATTGGGCGTAATAGTTTTAGCGAGCGGGGCATGAATGTGGGTTCAAGTTGATATCTTTACGATGGGTGTTTCATTGTCAGGTAGCTGAATAGATATACACGGTCGCACCCATTTCACAACGGCATCATGGTACCGTCCAGCGGGATGCCGTTAAAGAATGGGTTTAAAAGGCCATCCTGCTCTTTTCCCTCTTTCCACTCTATCTTCACCTCTCGTCATGCTCTTCTCCGCGTCTATCGTACTTGCCACCGTCGTTGCTGTCGCCCATGGCCATATTATTACGACCGACCCACCTCTGGTACGTCTGCTTAGAATACCGAACATAGCCCGCCGTCACTGATCTTGAGTATGCAGCCGTCAGTGACCTCGAGGGCTCAATCTCAGAATGGTCGGGCTATTGTGCAGCAAGCGTGTACTCTACCAAATGGTGGTGGTGTTTGCACCCCACTCCCAGATAATGCGTGCGCCGACACCCCCGGACTCCAGTCCCTCATTCTCAACAGCGACACTGCCTGTGACGCTTTCCCGTGCGTACCGAGCCGCATGGTGTTAGAATTGAATCACCCACACTAATGACTTCCACACCTCATGCAGTCTGGCCCAATGCGAATCTACCCCAGAACTGCCTGTGTTCCAGCAGTCTTCAGACGACTCAAGCAACCTGGTGGGGAAGGGCATCCAGAGCGTTTCCTGTGGCAATGTCCCTATTTGACCGCTCAAAGGTCTGAGCCGCAGCAATAATAAAATATGAAGCTGGGGTTTGGCCAAAAAAAGTTGAATTATGGCGATGTTTGAGTCGAATCTGGAGTAAAACAAAACCTTGGCCGAGAAAGATTTTTTTTTTTGTGAAACTAGGGCTGCCGCCCTTGGCCGTGGTCACGACTTCTCTGCACCCGTGCCACGGGTGCCGCCCCTGTTCCGTAGGCCATTATGTCGCCTCAACCACGGCACGGCTACGGCACGGTTTCGAACCCCACGGCCCGTTGAAGCACGGCCGGTTGACATTTTCGGCCATAATGCGGGCTACTTTTGCCTCAAGCACAGCCGAAATATCCTTTCAATTGCTTAACATGCATGTTCTTCCAAGTTTGGCCAGAACGGCAACCTGTCGTGGAACTGTGGTCATGCCCGCGATTGCCGGCTTTGATGGCGGAGCTTGATATCGGTTCTTCCACAACTTTCTTGCAAATGGTGACCTGTCTCCCAGCATCCTGAAGGACTAAGTATTCTCTCAGTAAGGTTACATCGAGAGAAACACAGGAGAATATCTGAATACAGCCGTGTACCCATTACGGCCGTGCCGTGAACCGTACCGTCCGGTTGGAGGGTTGAAAATCTCTCCAACGGCCATGTAGAGCACGGGCCGTGCCGTGGTTTGCCTGTGGATTTCACGCCCGTGCCCGTCACAAGCAGGGGCGGCAGCCCTATGTGAAACATATCGTCAATCATTACGCGATTTGTTATCCGGACAGTTGGGACCTAAACATTTCACCTTCTCGGCACGCACTATGTTCCGCTAAGGCGGCCAGGCCTAGACTCAGGTTGCCCAGCTGATCGGGGGTCTGTGTAATCGACTACACTGACCTATGAAAGTCTAGTCTAGTCGACTACGCAGACCCCCGATTAGGGCTCCGAACCGTCCGTAAAACGGAACGGCCGTCGAAAAAACGGCCGTTTCTGGGACCAAATATTTGCAAAACGGACGGGTCCGTTTGACCCGTTTCCGTCCGTCTACCCGTTTTCGACGGGTACATTATGCCTCGAGCTGGGTGGCTAAAAGTAAGAGGTGTGTCAATTCATGTGCAAACCTACCTAGTTTGATGCTTTGAATCCTCAGGAATACCTGAATGAGGGCTGGTGATAACAGAGAGCGAGATAATGACCAACCCGTTTCTACCCGTTTTAAAAACGGGTAAGGAAATGCCCTCGACGGACGGAACGGAAACCGTTTCGACGGTCCGTCGACCCGTCTCAGACGGGAACGGATCGGAGCCCTACCCCCGATTAACTGGGCAAATTGAGTCTAGGTCTCAGCAGAACGCAGTGACGGTGTTCCAACATGGGTGAAAGGCTAATAAACGAAATGAACTAACGCGGGAAAGATCCCTGAATCCACAAATATGGGCACCACATCCATCTTCAAGTTGCACGACGTCTGGCTTTTGGCGGCACGCGCTATCAACCGCAGGCACCAAGGTTTTATTTGCTCAAGCGAAGGCCAGAACTCAGGTTCACAACGGTAAACTGGGCGAAATAAGAGGCACTATTCATTTATTCAGAATTCTCGTTGATGCACCGTGCTTAATTATCTTCTACCGTGCCTAATTACATTCGACGTTCACGCCAAGCCGCGGAGATCATTAAGGGCAGGGGACGTCGCACACACATTGTGCTTCGCAGGTGGCATCCGAAATAACTGGGGAAAGGCCACTAGTCGGGCATTGGAATCCAAGGTCCGTGCATGCGATTTCTTGATTGATACCGCCAGTGCAGATGAGGAACGGCAGAGATTGGCAGTTGCGAGCGACCTAATGTGCGGAACGGCAAGTTCATTTAAATAGATTAGACGGACACTGGTTACTCACTGCAAAGTCCTCGGCAGGAACGGGCTTAAGGAATCGTCAGACACCTGCGGCGGAGCTAGCCATGTTTGCTCACATTGGCAACCACAACAGCGGCAAATGAAACGAGCAGAGCGGCCATTAGGTTCATCGGATTCATTGGGAGGAATCTGAAGTGGAGCTTGGAGTCCCTGCAGCTATACTACCCTTTAAATACTCTCTACGGAGCAGACCAAATGGAACTTAGCCTGAAACAAATGCGGGATGTCGTTATTCGTTGCAAACCAAATTTATCCGCTGCACTAGGCTGCATTGCATCCAGATCGTCAATACATTTTACTTTAATCCATTGTTACTCGTGCCTTTATTTCCGCAGCCTTTATTTACGCGTCGGTCCTTGGTCCGTGTTTCAGGACGGGACTAGATGAGGTAGCTCGCTTGAATTGAATGAGATGTCAATCAACCAATTCTTCAGTCCGCGCGAATGTTCCCGGGCCGTGCGTTGATCACCCAGGCAACAAGTCCTAGACTCGTAACCAGTCTGCCAAGGCATGGCAATCCTTAGTGCTTAGTGGCCCTCTTATGTTTGGCCCGAATTGTACCAGTCTGCCTCCGGCATAGTGCTTGTACTAAGGTCGATGGCCTCGAACACACCTTGGCCAGTCGCATAGAGTTAAAGCAACTTACTCATGAGCGGCAATCTTACCATCCAGACACCACGTTGGCGGCATCTCACTCGCAGGGCACATCGAGTTTGAAAAAAAAAAAAGTCCCAAGCTTATCACCTGCAAACACACCCATTGCTTGCATCGGGGATAGAGGAACGAGGTCCCTGATTGGGCCCTGGAAAGGAACAATAAAGGTCAGTAAAACGCCCAATTACCTTCCTTAAAGGCTCTGTATCAAGGGACCGCCTAGTTTTACACTCAATTCCTGGGCTACTGAGTCCAACTTGCATCTTGAGCCAGCGATTTGTCTGATGATCCGGACAGCTTCAGCGGCCCCGTCGGTCAGCGGTCGGCCCAATTTGCCGACATTCGTGGCTTCCACGGTCGACACAGCCCAAGTGTGCCGACATTGTGCCGATGTGCATATGCCGCCCGTGTCGGCAAGGTGTGCCGTCGGGGCCGCTGAACGCAGTGAGCACCCGGCATAAGATAAAAATCATTCCTAGTACTCAACAGTCATTTTGCGGTGTTGCAAAAAGATGTACATAAGCAAAAGGAACGCCGTTTGCAGCGAAAGCAACGACTGATTAGCTCAAATCGGAAGCTTAGAGTTCAAACTCTTGATCATTTCAGGTCATGAATTCAACACAAACTTGAATAATGGCACTGCCTGAATCATCCAGTTGAACCACCTAACCTTTACATAAATTTGTGCGCCCACAGCCTGAGGTATCTTTCAACCCCAAGTTGAATAGAACTAGACATGGTAGGGCACCTTCATCCTCGAGCACACACAGAGCATCAGGCAGTGGCAGTGGCAGTGGATTAGGTGGGATTGGTGATGAGCAGTTTCTGCCCGCTCTCTTTGATATTAGGATTCCACAGTTAAAGGCTAATGTACCCTTTCACCGCGGACGTGCACACCCACACCAGCGGAGTGAAGACTGAATGCGATCGGTAGCGTGTACCCGCATGCGTGACCGGCGTCCCGAGCTGCCTGCGGCGTGTCAAATGTGTCGATCTTTCATCACCTTTCATCGGCGGTGTGAAGAATTAATTAGATGCCTGCTCAGACTCCCATCGCCGCCTTCAGTCCGTGGGGTGCCCACCGCGTGTATGTGAATGGACCCCACCAGATCACTATCCAGAAGCAGACAGGCGTCATATGATGAGCCGCGACTCCTTGAGGTTGAAGCGTATCAGCATGTCTTTGACTAAATTAAAATCAGCCACAGCACATCGGACACAATGAATATAATCGTGTGACAGGTGAAAACACCCACCCCCGTGGAGGACGTATGATGTTGATTTAGTGTCCTGGGCAAGATTCAGATACAGATTAGCGACGGTGAAAGTGAATTTTACGATAACGTTGGTGAGATGGCAATAAAATAGCCTTGGGGAGGGCGAACACTGCTTCAGAACGGCATCTACAGACGTCAGAGTTAGAGATTTCAATGTGGTGACCTCCACGCGGACTCACGGAATTGTCTTGTCAAGTCTGTGGGTATGAAATGTCAGTCCGGACTGGGAGTAATTAAATGACATGTGCTTACATCGTGACACGCTGTCGTAATCATTCGGTCGAAGCCCATACGTCGGGAAGTAGTCTGCCATCCGAATGCCCGCCGCGAGCTTGGCTTGTAAAATGTCGACTTTGTTGAGGAAGAGAACCATATTCGTCTTCTCGAGCAACTTGTTGGATACAATCGCTGTCTACAGATCCAACGAATCGGCCTTTGGTCTGAGTCAATCGAGAGCATAGACGGGAATATATGAATACCGCTACAAACCAGACGGTTTATCCTCGGGTCTTCAGTTAGCATCTGGTCAAAGGCCGAGATTGGAGCGATATAGATAATCGCGTCGACGTCATCGAAATATGGCACCCATTTGGCTGGCAACATGTCAGATAACAAATCAAGATATAGAGCCTCTCCTTACGGCGCTGAATCTCTATAAGTGATTACGGACGGGATCGAAAAAATGCAATCGCACCATAGACCGTTGGCCTCCAACATCAAAAAAGCGGAATTCGCGGCTTATCCCCCCGTCTTCATTATGCTTAGTAGGCGTTATCAGCGCCAGGAATAGGCTTACTGGGTTCTGTCAGATGCATTCGATGCTCGGAAACGCCCTGCGCAAATATTAGCCTCGTAATTGGCCTCCGAATGGTACCGGCAACTGACCAGTGTCTTGAGACGGGCCCGGAGGATATGACCTATAGAGACAAAATAAATTGTGATGCTCATGTCATATGCTCCACATACCGTCTGTCGGAACATATCGCAGTGAAGTGACAACTGCCAACTCATCCAAGAAGCTGAATAAACATAGAATAGTGTCAGAAGCAAGAAGTGAAGCAAAGACGCCAGTGGCGTCCACGCACAACCCAGGCGACTCCTGCAGCCGAATACCCTGTCGCTGCAGGATCGCGTGCACAGTCGGATGTGCCCAAAGCCGCTGCATATGTTCGGTATGTTCGTGGAGCACCAGGCCCGGATCGTCCGAGTTCTCCCAGTCCACGACGTTTTGCGTTTCGACGCTCTCGCGATGCGCAGCCTGATCACGCATGAACGCGTTCTTCCACGCGACAGTCGAGTTGACTGCAATCTCCTTTTCCACTCGACGCCGGAACATCGTCGATAATGTCGGCGACAATTCGTGGGAATCGTTGATGTCGGGCGCGGCCAGGCGTTGCTTCAGCGCGATTTCAATGTCGAGGAGCGGTAAGAGGCACGTCCGGAGCGCGAGGAGATCCGTATCGGGGCGGAGGGAATCGCGCGACGAGTAGCTTGAACGTGGGCTGGGCGGGAGGTCTAACACGTTTGATGCATTCCCGAGGGCATCGAGAATGATGCGTAGGGAGCGGATCACGTTGAGCTGAATTATGGCGCGCCACGACGCGCGTTCTGCTCGGAAAGCCTGGCATATATATTAGACAGTGATAATCATCTGGCCGAATACACAGACCTTGGGTTCGCACATCAGTTGGAAATCTGTCAACAGAAGGATTGGTCCAATTATGCCGGATATGGATATGTGGGTTTGCGTACTTTTCAATGTCGTGGATTTCCCTGCAAGATGTGAGGGCGCCGGGTCGATGTAAAAACATGAAGAATGGCCCACCTGATTCGCTTTGCCCTACGAATGCAGGGTCAGCAGGGGTCCAAGATTCAGCAAGAATAACATGAACACGCACCAAGTAGTAAAATTTTCACCGGTTTAGACTTCCGCTTCGATTGTTGGCGCTCTCTATTGAGCTGGGCATCTATCTCATCCGAAACCTCCTTTGCGGCTCGCTCTTTCAGTATCCGATTCTGACGCGCTTGAGGGGACTCGTCCTGTGGTGGCGCAAGCGCGGCAGCAATGGGGTCCTGGTCATCTGGAGAGCGCATAGGCACGCGGACGGGCATGTGTGGGGAAGGGAAGAAGGGTAAGTTAGTGAGGGTCTGTTTAAATAGATGTCGTCAGAACTTCTATTAACGACAGATTAACACCGCAAGCGGTAAAGTGGCGGGCGGCACCAATATCAGTAACTCTAGACGTGTTCGGGTATCGTGGCCAACAGACCGATAAGTCACCAACGTCGCATGGTCTGAAACGCCGCTGCGGCATTTTGTATGCATGCCTATACATCGTATCATGATGGCACACGGGTGATAGGCCGGAGATTTTCTTTAGGCCAAATTAAATACCGGTACGCCTCGGAATGTCTCTCCTCGGACTGTCATCGGTCCTGCTTCCACCGCGGAGAACTGTGAAAAGGATTAACACTCACCAGAAACAAACAAAAAATCGCTCCTACGATGCTCCATGTTTTCACATGCGAACTTTAGGACATTTCACTCGACACTTTTCGGAAATCCGCAACCTTGAGAATGATGAGCATGGTGGCTGTCAGGTATAAACAACCTGCACGGGGGTGGCTGACAAAATTCCTATCCAGCCGCAATTCGATCATGTACGTAACAATCCGAGTTGCGGTATCTATACTACAAAAGAGAAGGCAAATGTAAATACAGGCAAACATAACGGTCAAACGTCAAAGTCACGTGCAATCCTGCAAACCGGTTTCCTCTTGGTTTCCTCCTGTCATGGCAGACAGGGAGGCTTCAGGTACCCTGAATTTGAGCACTGAATCTCTATATGGACTAGGAATCTATATAAGCTTCAAGTTTCAATGCCAGACAATTATCCTGCCCACCAAGTTCCCGATGTTGAATTTGGGAGTTAAACAGTCAAAATATTGATTTATGTATCTTCAGGGAAAGATGCAGAGGGAGAAGGTACTATTTAGCCAAGAAGATGACACGAAGGATGAGGGCTACTTTTAGGGTGTATATGATTGACGAGTGCCGGCAATTTAAACAAACTTTACAAGATAAAGGTGAGGAGCCAAAGCGGAATCAAGGATGCGCCAATGTGTTATTGGTGCCCGAAAGCAGCAAGCTTAAGATGGAGGCTGGGTGAAGATGAATTTTTCAGGAACCAACATGGTGTTCAAATTTTTGTAGAATGTCTTGATATCAGTTGCTTGGATCCGGGATTCTAGACCTGGAGTGAAGATGAAGAGTTCTACGAGAATTGACGATGGGATTAAACATTGATCTGAGGACATCTTTGCCGGTGGAGATGTGGATTGGCTGCTGAATCTATATTGAGTTACCAAGTGTGAAGGGTTGAAAGTATGGGTCAGATTATCATTGTAACACTTAGATACGAGTCTCAACGAGAAGATTTACCATTGGAATGTGTTATATCACTGAGTTAGACAGAGATTGAATATTACCACTCACGCTTGAGCCGCTACTTGCCCGAGATGCCCGAGATGCCCGAGATACAGTTGGACTTTGTATTGACTGCAAGCGGGCAGCATAAGCAGATAATTATGGTTATAATGTCGCAACATCCACCAATTTCAAACTTATTAATGACAATTGCAACTCCATACATTCAAGCCCTATAAACCCAGTCCAGGAAGAAGGTCGGTGAAGACAGGTTATAACTTGAACTCTCATGGTGCACCCAGTCTCAGAGTTGGATGAAGGTTGTTTTAGCTCAGGCTAAGGTGGAGGTGTGGCAGGGAATTAAGTGAAATTGTAAATAGATGTTAGGTCCCAGGAATTGGATACCGGTGCAGAAAACCAAACAACCAATCACTCAAAGGTACAGTGAGTTGGATGACCATAGAATCCGTGGCGGAGCACGGGTAACTGCTAGTTACACTAATACAAAGAAATGTGGGAAATTTCGGACCGGGTATTGTGTGACGTAAGGCTGTCAGAAAGTTGGGGTTATCCGCACCATGCACACCACACGAAGAACACTATTTACCTAGTTCAATAGTGCTCTTGAAAGTTGGAGGGATCTTTGCTGTGAATGTTAGCAACTAAGCTCCGACGGTGCACTCGAACCCGCCGTATTTTCATTTTTGTTGCGCCAACAATGTTGAAAGAAATCAGTGTCCTTCGGCCATCTAGACTAACCAGTCGCACTATGCCATAGGCAGACTGGTACAACTCGGGACAACAAAAGCGCTGAGCCCGGAGTTTCAAATTTTGGTGCCGCCGATCTTCGGCATCACGGTGGATGAGCGGGGACGTCATTTCTCGTATAGAAGTGGGCATTTGGTGCTCGTTCTCAAGGGGGTTTTATAAAAATTCTGAACAGGCAGAAAGAAAGATTATGGTCCTGGAATCAATAATTCCTCTACACGTTTGGGAAAGCAAACACACTGAAAGATTTAAGTTAAAAAAGAAAAATGTTTCAAACTCCATGCTCAGGCTTTTGGCACAGCCCGAGTTGTACCAGTCTGCCTATGGCAACGCGCTAACCCTAAGATATGCTGTCTCTGGACAGACTGGTAATGAGTCTATCGGCCATCTGCCTTGAAAGACGTCGCACTTAGTATGCGACGAATATTAGCCACAAATTTGTGGTACATAATCTTGAAATAAGCCACGGCCTTTGATCATAAATAGCAGATGACGCAAATGTGGAGGGGATTAATTTGAGAACTACGTGGTAATATAAATATATGTCGTGTAAGGAACCAAGTAGAGGGAAAATTAAAACAAGTGGAGAGTAAGTTAGGCACAAGGGGAGAAACACGATGCAGATCATAACAAATGCAGGAACTCTATGGTAGCAGAAAATTTGTTGCTTTGTCATGCCAGGCAACGGTGTCGGAGATAGCAAGTGAAGGACTCTGAATTCGAACGCATTTGGCTGCCAATAATTCCCCAGTGAAAAAAGGTAGGCTTTGTCGCTTAATCTTCTTAGTAGACTCCACATGTAGGCATAGGTGGATAGCATTCGAAGCGAGAGGCGTACATAACATTTGTGGTTGCGGGGTGGGGCAGATGATGTCATTTTGTGGCGCGAGTATAATTAAACAGCAGATGTGACACCGTGACGCACCACTCCTTCCTTTCAACCACCACCTCCACCTATCGCCGAGTCGCCCATCCCTCTTGTACGCCTGCCAAGTTCAGGCATTCATCCGCCGCAACCCTGCTGGCGTTTTATCAAATGACAGTCACAATGCCTTGGTGTTTGGCGGTGGAAGTGATGTACGCAGAAGGACGCAGTGCGATGAGTGGGAGTTTGTGTGCCCGAATCCATTTGTATGTGCTCCCCCTCAGCATTGTAACTTGTACTAATTTATTTAGCGCCTGCTCAGTTTCATACGCATAGTTTCCTGTATCCTCCTAGCCACCTTGAAATATAATGCATTTTTTTTTTGCTTTCCCTGTCTGTGTATATGTGGACATTATGGCTGTAGAGGTATGCTAGTGACGAGGAGCATTTTACGGCTTCTTGGCATACGCGTTGCTTACAACGGCTTCAGGGAACTTCCGGGGTTCACTGTGTCCGGGGAACCTCGAGAACCCTTGCCGTAACCTTAATCGTGTGTTGGCAAGTAACGTAGTGGCATATGACCTTGAGACGTCTTGAGATGCATTGAGACCTGTCGCAAGATAAATGGGTTTTTTCCGACAGATCACATAACGCGCTCAGACTCGGGAACCCGAGCGTGGAAACCCAAAACCCGCACCGACTGTCCTATTCGAGCACAAGCTTCCGCCGCTAGCTCTAAATTCATTGCCCTCGCTCACGTCATTCGCGGGGTTTTGCTTTGCCCCATATTCGGTGGACGAGCGGGGATGTTCTACGTTGTGGACTGTATTGACGAAGACATGTATCTACGTATCAACAATACACACTAAATCTCACTGAACAACCATTGTTCTTATTAAGAAAGCCCGCCAATGCCCGAGGCCGTCTCAAGGTGTTCCAAGGCTGCTCAGATCCCCGGGCGCCTTGAAACGGCACATCAGATCTCCCAAGGCGCCCCGTCGCAACTCCCAAAGTGTTTCAAGGCGTCCCAAGGTCCCAAGCCGTCTCATTCCGTTGCAAGCTAAATGGGATTTTTCCGACATCCTTCACAACACTACTCCCTTCCAGAATGCGCACTCCTCGTTCTACGTCCGTGACCATCCTAACGCACGCCCAGCTCGCCCACGCAATTTGGGTGCCAGGTAAGGCGGCACAGATCAACTTCTATACAGACATTGGGTGTACGCAGTACAACGACGAAGTGGCAGCCTGGTTGGACCAATCCCCAGAGGCCATGGGTGATTCGGTAGGTAGGGAGCATTACACGGCACTGTCCCGCTGAGAAGCGCCGGGGCCCAGGAAATATCCAATTGTACAGGCGAATTGCGGAATAACGTCGAGTTATTGTACGATGCTCCACTAATATTATATGTTTCTATTGTATAAGTGCAACTGAGCGAGGGGCTGGATGCTCGTGCTCGTACGTATAGAGGCTTTGAATTAAAATATACCATGAAATCTTGAAATACACGCGAAGTTCATATTGCGGTGTACACAGGTGGTAGTTCAGCAGGACCAGATTCAGCGACGGCAGGAGTTAAATCGCGCACCCCGCTATCCACGTGCTGTATGGGTACCGAGTGCGCGTTGCCACCGTTAATGCCCGCCTCATGCGAGCTCACGACCTGTTGCTGCCGTCGTTTGAGATCCGCGAAGGAGCTGGAATATTCGGTGTTGTTCGCCGTGGATGACGGCCCATGGCTTTGAGACTGCGAGGTCGCCGATTCGGAGGGTCCGTAGGAGGATTCGGCCGGGGTGTGCGTATTTGGGACGGGGTTCGGACGGCGTTTGCCGGATGAAGCCGCGAGTAGTCCGGATTCCGACATCGGAGCGGGTAGAGGAGTGATAGAAGTTCCTGAGAGTGGTGGAGTCAGTTTCGGCGGAAATCATCAAGGACATGAATGTTTCGCAGGACATACCAGACAGCAGGCTCTTATGTTTTCTTTTTCGGCGAAGATATAGCAGGAGAAGACCAGCTACAAGGATGAGTGCTACTGCACCGCCAGTGACTCCTCCTATGAGGGCAGCATGGGACGCCTTCTTGGGGGGCGCTGAGGAGGCTGAGCCCGCGTGCGTGACATTGAAATAATCGAACCACACGGTGCCTTCACCAGCTTCAGCAGCTTTGTTCACCGCCACCATTGTCACAACGAGGGTGCTGAGACACTAATGTTTAATGCAGGAACAGGAACGGCGCGCGGAAACATCTCACTGAGGTCCAGTCCCCACGGGATCAGATTGCCAGAAGAGCTTCTGGTAGCTGTCCTGTCCCGACGAGGGCGAAGTCACGGTAGTTGTTGGACCGCCATCGATCTCATACGAGGTTTTGACCCCAGCAGAACTCGAATCGAAAGTCCCATAAACGCCAATGGACGTCCCTGAGGATAACAAATTCAATTTCGAAAAGAGAACAGAAACGGTAGGAATACACACCAGTGAATGGCACTGAAAAATGATTCCCAACCTTTATCGAGCTGCTTACAGTGCCATTATGTTCGTTTGCCGTACCACCCAGATTCCATGTTCCCGTGTAAGTGATCTTCGGGTCTCTGTCGTCGATGATGGAGAAGGCCATGGTAGAGAGAAAAGGGAGGCGTGTAGCGCAGACGCAGAATTCCACAGCCGAGCCCCCTTGATGAGTTTTACGTTCTTTTCCCCATGCCCATCATGACAAATGGTCGAAGTGGAGCCAAGATCGCCGCACTCTGGCCCAGCGCAGCTGTCTGCATAACCCAGAACTTGGCACAGAACCATCAATTCAGTCAAGACGGGCGCTGGTAGATTAGCCCTAAAGGACATTGCTCGGTTTTGCAAGCGGTTTTGTGGACTTTGTTAGTTGTTACACGTGCTCACCAAGCGGTGCCTAGGACTCGGAGTAAATCTCACCCGTGGTGCGGGATTACAAGATTGTCGCTAGTCCCATTTGAATGCATCATCGGAGTGAGATAATCCTATTTAGCAACCCCCGTGCCAGGTGTACGGGGGTTGCCATATAACCAAAGTATACATCATATAGGCTGGTTATATAACTATATAGGCCGATTGTACTACGGCAACGGCTACGGCATAGTACAACTCGGCACGTTTGAAAGGAGGACCTAGCTTTGACCTAGCTAGTATCCTGAGTCTTATCCGATTTCTATTTGGCAACCTCTTCATGATAAGATTGTCCGGCCCGCCATCCCACGTATAGAATCTTCCTGTTCTTCCCCATAATAGCACCGTATGTGGTACATCTCGTCTCGTCTTTAGGATGCCAAGGGCACGCCTCTAGCAGAATATTTCACAATAATCTTGCTTCAATCTGTGCTGTATCTTTGGGTGTAAATCAGCCTCAGAGATCAAGTCCATATGCAATACATCTATTTGCAACTAATCCAACTGCCCATGGGAGACCTCTATGTAGTTGACTAGCAGTTGGCCCGTGCCAGGCTACAGCAGAAGCAGAAAATTTACACGAGAACTCGAGTTATTTGTCTGATGACAAAGACGCTGCTCGTCGTGAACCTTCGGTTCACTCCTCGCGGCCGCACCATTTTCAGTTTTAATTTTATCTTTACCAGCACTTGCACATGATTTTCACGGTGCTCAAGACCATTGTCTCATTCTGGTTGCCGGATTGAATGTCAATCCGGCCTTCTGCCACATCCACCTCAACCTTTTTTGGCACAGGTGAATTTGCTTCATTCAAAGTACTAGTGTGCCTCCATACAGCGCTTTCGACTCTTCAGCAATTGTTTTAATTTGTATCTTTATTGCCTCGACTTGCTCATACCAGTTTTCCCTCAAATCCCTCTTGACTGTCTTCGTTGCCGGTGATCTAACTCTGCAAGTAAGACAATGTCGAACTTGGGTTCGTGGAACTCAAGTTGGAGCTACTCACCGGCATTGAGTATTCATAATAGCTCGTCTGCGAGAGTTTCTCCTCTTTCCTTCGCCTCGTTCACCTGCCTTCACGTAAGGTTCACCTCATTGATACTGATTCATTCATATAGCATGCCTAAAATGCTTGGAGAGGCAAGTGTTCGACATCGCAACAGTTTAAAAATAGTAATCCACCAATCGAGTGGAGATATTAAACATCTTGACGGCTTTTGGTGGAGCGTTGGAGCAGTGAACCACATGCAGTGCTCGAATAGCCAATTAAAATATGTCTCAAGTCAAAGGTGTGAAAGAATCGTATAAGTATAGACTGTGTGCCTGTGGTAGGTAGGTAGGTAGGTAGAATTACACGGCACGGTCCCGCTTAGGAACGCCGGCCCAGGGAGTATCAGAGTTGTACAGGCACTATTGTACAACTACGGTCCCTGGACTCCTCCATAACCCCGTGGAGTCCCACATCAAGTGAACAAAAGCCTGTGGTGAAACGGCCCGGTTAGATGCGAGACAAACGGTTGTTGGATTTTATCTTTCCGCCATTGATACTTGGACGTCCGCATGTCGGTCGTGGAATCTCGTATGGCCCTCTACTGGACACAGGAAATTTGCGGCTCCTGAGTCCCAGCCGTCGGGCATGCCGTCATATGGTGGCACAGCGTTCGATACAAGAGTCTCCAGCGCCGCGATGGTTACTGTACTCACGGTTAAAAGTTTCGGCGGTTCAAAGGTTCAAAAAGCATCCAAAATGTTGCTGCCGACCTCTGCCGCCCTTGCGCCGTTCTCGGCTGGCCTGATTGCAACAACGGCAGTCTCGGCATACCGTGATGCTGCCGGCGCAGTTCTCCGACACCTTTAAGACAGTGCGCAAAAAGCCATTGGAGCCACGTTCGTCGCTTCGGCCGTGTGCAAAAGTAACAGGCAAATGGCTCCGCATGCTATTGACGTCATATTTTGGCGGTGGAGTCATTCAATTGCGCACGGGGCAAACTGTCATAATGAGGCTCATATGGCTTGTGCGCAAACTCTCTACTGAGATCTCGCGCTCGCCTTCCCAGGACTGCTCGACCTATTCTTCTCGCACCTCGACAACCCGGAGCTGTGCGTGCTGGTTTGAAACCTGAGCGAGCGCCTCGGACCACAAGCCCGTGCCAATCTCGGGCGACTCACATCGCGCCAACGGCGTACATCCCCGACATCGTCTAATAACAGCGCTCCCACGTGCGCCTAGTCATCAAGTCCATCGTAGATCCCGCACAGCTCCCCCGCGCACTCGACACCGAAGCGCACCCGCTTGTACACACAGTCGACTTCCGCCGCAGAAAATTATATTCAATGACTGCCTCTACATTACTACAATGCCAGTAAATGCAGGCCTCGGGCACATTTGACTCACACTAGGCCGCCGAGTCTTCTCATCGAGTAGACAGTCGGCTTCCACCACAGAAAATTCAAGTCATTGCGCCACCGACGATCATGAACGCAACAGATTGATGCGATCGGCAAATATGCCAGTGGCCTAGCGATAAGCAGAGACCGGGGTTCAGCAAATTTAGCTCGCTTTTTATCGGCAATCTAACACCTGTCGCGGGTCGCGCTATAATAATGCAGCATGCCAACGGCATGCTGAGATCTCTGGCGAAGTTTTCTGTTCTCGAGGCGCCCAACGATTTATGTTTCTTGCCTGGACTCTGCTTCTCCTGCACATTGGGCAGGCCCTCTGTTTTGCCTTCATCAATATAGGTCCTATCACCACCAATAGCTTCGTCACGGTAATTTGCAGTCCCAACGAAACTGACCCTCTGGGGGATGTAGATCTTCTTGCGATTGGGTCCGACAGCTGGCAATCGGACACTTCGCGGTCGCGGAAGGAGAGTACGTCTTCAATTTCACGAATAGCGTTGGTTTTCTGCCAGGGTGAGTTGAACGAACTTTCTATCGTTCGCTGGCGCGTGCTGACGTGGGGGGCTCGCAGAGGAAACTATTCCTGGTTTGTGTTTGGCGGGAGCAACGGGTCCCTGTGTGTTCATTGTAATTCTATCTTTAGTGCCAGAACTTACAGATATAACAGCGAGTTCGTGAGTGACACGTTCGATGTTCTTGCGTCTCCGTCAACCTCCGCGTCCCCAAAGAGTTTATCCAACCCCAGTTCATCCAACACTCCGTACGCTCTTACATGTTCCGATCCGCGTGACCTGACCTATATCCTTGAGTTCTCCTCCCTCGGCACATCATAAAAAGACCACCACTAATCTCATCGTCGGGATTGTCATTGGCGTGTCAGCCTTCCTTGCCGCCTTGCCGTAGTGTTTTTCCTCCTTCGCCGTCGCATCCATTCCAAACACGCTCCTCGCTCATGAGGCTCTCGAGGCCGTCAGCGCCGGGCGGATCGATGCCTTCCATCAAAAATCCACCATTCCCCAATCGCACGACACGGCCTCAAGCCTCGCATTATCTTCCATGCGCCAGCTAATTTCGATGCCGTCAGTAAACTCCGGGAAGGCCGCACGCCGGCAGGCGCATCTTGCCGCTCAGATGAAGGCTATCCGCACAGAGATGAACGAGCTCGCCTCACTCGACACAAGTACGGCTGCTTCTGTGGGACGAGACACTAGGGTTCCTGGGGCGCAGGAAGATGGGGGCGCACAGTGGGGAGCATGTCGCAGCGCTGCTGGCACGCATCAGGGAACTCGAAGCGCAGGCCAGGTCGCAGTTTGCGATGGAGCTGACTGACGAGCCACCACCTGGGTACAGGGACTCACTTGTGGTGCCGTCCGAAATGCCAGCGTAATATTGCATTAATCACCGCCGTGCCAAGGCTGCGCCAATAGGCGAAGTACGTCGGTCGCATCTTGGTGCGAGGACGTCTTCCATCATCGCCACGATGCGTTGTCTGTGATTCCGCGTGTCCGAACCCGGGTGTTGTTGCAATTGGATTGTATGTATTATAACAGTGGCAAATTTATGCCCGTGGCTGAAATAAATCGAGAGCACGAGTATTCCCGAACTGCCAAGCAAATCGGACAGGTAAGCGTTAAGCACCTATGTAACTGACTCCGTTCTCCTCGACACATACCCGCATACGGGAGTGCAACTATGTGGCCACCAGAGCATCCAGCGCTATTCGTACCATAGTTTTTGGCTTGTCTCCGTTCAAGAGATGGAATCCACACAGAAAGTGGGCCCAAAGACACAGAGCTAGATACTAATATACCGGTCAAGCCAGGGTAACGATAGAGCAGAGTGGTTACGCAGATCAGATAGACGAGGATAGACATCAGCTTTGGATGTGATTCGACCGTAGTCTCCAAGGGTAGTGTGTACTTCCAACTGCGGCGGAAAATCCCGAGTGTGAGCGTTACCAAACCAACTCGCAGATCGCAGACGTAGCCGATATGTTTCCAGATGAGTCGGTTTGTGTCTCGCCCTACCTGCCTGCGCCACCAGTAGTACAGCGGGCAGAGTTTTTCCGCAATTAACTCGGGATCCCGGCGTCTTGAGTCCATTCTCACAGACAGGCGAAATGGTTGTGGGGGCAAAAAGACAGGAAGCGGAATTTCAAGCAAGATTATGATCGCAAATCCAAGGCTGACGGTGATAGTCGGCTGAGAGCCTTGAGACAAAAAAATTCATCGATGATGCGACGTCTTTCTCGATTTTGCAATAGAGTCAATCAGGATCCTGAAGTCGCTATCAATTGTTGAAAAGGGGATGATTCAATGCCGTGACGTTGCCAACACCCGAAACTCCACCCGAACTATTGGACAAGCAAACGCGTGGAACCAGCCATCTGTTCAACCAGCGCAAGTAACTCAACCCAAGCCTTACTGGATCTTCTGAACATTTTTAGGCGGATAGAACGTTTAACAGTGACTGATCATCTCAAAGTTGTTATGGTATACGTAGCAACTAACAGCACGGCGTGGAGAATTTATAGACCCTGAATGCACGACAAGCCACTGTGCCGGGCTCTGTGGGAACTGTTCGCGTGTCTTGAGGCAAAGTCCGGTTCCCTCAGCACGACCAAATTTATACTATTGAATCGAGAACCACTCGAAGACGTGATATCAGCATCAGCGATCCGTCCGATCCGTCCGACTCAAAATATTCTGACCGCCCACGTATCTCCACAGAGCCATAGCGAGGTCTCATTGACTATCAGAGTTTTTGCATCCGTATTTGAGGTCTCTGGAGAGACCACGCTGTATTTTCTGGTCCGGTTTCCTATTTCTGCGCAGGACGCCAACCTCTTTCCCTCTTGCGTTCCGGCTGAGTCCTCGAATCCGATCTTCCATCCCGGTGTGTCGTTGAGCGCCATGCGAGTGTCGACTACCGCTTTTCTGCCTTTCGCCCTCTGGGCTGCGCTTCTGGGGCATGCACACCCGGATGATTATGCGGATGAGAATAAACGCGACAACGGACTCCCACCCTGTCCGCCCGTTGATGGCGATGGCACGCCGCTCGTCAGCTCATACGTGGTCACAAGCAGCCTATTCAGCTGCACATACCCCGACGCAGGCCTATGCACGTATCTCATCTCGGTTTGTCCCAATTAACTACGGAGGCGCATCTAATGTCCTGTCTGTTTCTCGATTCAGGACGGTGCATTTTCATCCGGGTCCTGGACATGTCCATTCAGGGCCTTTGCTGAGCCCATTTCTATTCCCAGTCCCAGTGCAAGTCCCAGTGCAATCACAAATGCAAGTGCAAGCGAAACTGAGAATATGCAACCAACACTTTCCCCAGTATCGCCCACAAGTTCGAGGGAAGGGCCATCACATACGTACGCCCAGGTTGTCGGAGCCCGCCACCTATGCTGAAGTTTGTGCCACGCCGACTGATTACTCAAGCGTGGAATAGGCTCTCATCTACAAACAGCCACTGTAACCGTCGGGAATTCCCCTCCGGCCCGATCCACCAGGTCGAAGCGGAAGTGAGTTTCTCCCTTCTCTCGCATTGTTCGAGTCCTTACTGGATTCATTCAGTAAAGGCCTGAATCCAGAGGCGGTGGCTGCAATCGTTCTTTATATTGCCGTCATGTTGTGCAGTTGTGCCGTCGCAGCATTTTACCTTCGTCGCCGCCTTCGGCGCCGCACCGACGCCATTAAAGAGGACACCGACACCCGCAGCATATCGCCTTTCACTTTCGCAACGCAAATGAATGGCCCTATCGGGGCAAGCACAATGGCCTAGGAGCAGCTGGAGACAGAGCTTTTGACGCTGCAAGAAAAGATGGTGCAGATTGGAAACCACACAAATGCGTCGGTGGAGGGGTCACCAGAGGTGGAGACACAGCTGCAGGCTACCCGGCAGCAGATTGATATGCTCGTGAGGCGGATAAACGCGCTGGAAGCGAACTCGGATTCCGTGTTTGTATCGGGTATATAGGGTGAATCTCCACCGGAATATGTTTAGCAGTTAAATTCACGTGGGCTAATCTGTTTCCAAATGCTCGCCTCCGCAGCATCTCGTGGCTTCAGAAAGAACTCGGGCGTAGGTCGGGAACGGACAACGTTTTCCGTCAATTTACTCACCGTGAAATCTGATGCCTCCAGCTATATTTTTGTGGCTTCAGGCTCAATTCAGATAACGTTGAATACCCTACATTCATCAGTTTCTTCAACCGAAAATTGAGTTTTCAGTTTTGCTTCAGTTGTGATTGTAGTTGTCGATGAGCCGAGACGTCCACAGACGTGGCCGCTTTTTTGTTTTCTATCTCGTCCCATGCCATCCGCCCAATTTGACAGAACCCCCATCCCCCCATCCTTAAACACTGATGGCATTTCTACGAATCGGAACACGAACGGTGGCGGCCCTCGGCAAATTTTTCTTAGGCCCCAAAAGATCCAGCAGTTTTCAATAGCGTATGTTATAAGAGCGGACTCACCCATTTTACATTCAACAGTCGTGGAAGAAACTATTAAGGTGGGAACTTACACCTCGTGGCTTCTGTGATCTGCCAATAGTTGTTCAAGAGGTTCAACTCTGGGTGATCATCTCCCGCTGGTGAGTCTCTGTGGCAACGAACAACGCGAACCCTGTTTAGCTCACACTGGGCTCCTATGTTCTCGATGGTCTTTACCAAATCCTGATATCATCCCTCGTTCCTGGAGCATCACATCAAACTGTCAGGTTCAATGTATTCTCTGCGTGGCCCTCATATCCTCCGCACACCGATGCGGCACTTATTCTTTATTCTTCCATTCTTCTTTCGAAATTTCGGGCAGGGCCTCTTGTGTTTCATACTTCCAATTTCCACCTCTGTCAACCGCATTCTCTGCGTGCCTTACTCACGACAGTGCCTTTGCTGGCCGAGTAGTATGCGAATCTCGACCGTTTTTTTTCTGCTCGCAGCATGGTCCAGCAACGTGGTGGACGGTGAGACGGAGGAAGACGATTCCAAAGCACAGCAGCGCGACATCAATTCTGGTAGCCCCGCTTGCCAATTAGACGACAGGAACGGCACAGGGCTAGGAGGCGCCGTTGTATCTTCAATCCTTGGTTTGATCTGCGGAGACGGGGCTGGCGAGTGCACATATTTTACCTCGGTGCGTCATAATTAGGATAGCATCGTGCATGAGGAACTCACATATTTTGTTTCCTTTGGTCATTCAGAATGGCTCCCTTTCGTCCGGCTCCTCGACATGTCCACTACATGCAACTGGAAGTGTCGCAAGTGCGATTTTCAGTGTCAGTACAAGTTTAAGCGCAAGTGCAACCACTGTTGCGAACATAACAACATCGCCTGCGAGCTCGACAGTGGAAGTCACTGTGATTGTCACCAGCTCTGTTGTCGTCCCAAATAGCCTGATCCCGAAAGCGAAGAAGAAGTCAGTGTTCCAAGCCATCACTCATCTTGCGCATCCCTACTTAAGTCTTAGCTTTTACAGCGGTGGCCCATCTCCAGGAGTAGTGGCCGGGATCGTCGTTACCGTGGCCGCCACCAGCTTCGCTGTCACAATAATTCTCCTGTGCCGCCGCCAGCTGCGCCGTAGCATAGAAAGAAGCCTCATGAGAATGAGGGGGCGAAGCGGCACCATATCACCCTTCGCACTCATGAGTGATCCGAGCGCCATGGAGCGGCAGCGATTGGAGATAGAACTGTTCGCTATACAAGAAAAGATGGTGCATCTGGAGGATCGGCAGAGACGCACAAGCGGGGCGACGCTAGTATCCCCAGATCTAGAGGCGCAGCTGCGAAGGCAAATCAACATGTTGATGTCGCGGATGAATGCGCTGGAAGCGAACTCGGACTCTGCGTTGGGGCTAGAACCACCACCAGAATATGTTTAGGAGGTGTATCATAATCGGTTCAGGTGAGTGAACGCCTGATATCTGCTGTGGTCATTTACAGAATATATCCCCGTTCAACAGCGGCGCTGCAATAATTTTCAGGACGTCTGGTATCCTCTTCCTTGTGTGTCAGGAACTGCGGACATTTCATATCTTCATGTGACATTCATCTTCACTGTATCTACCTACTGTCATCAGCGTTGTACAGCACCTATCCTTCAGGAACTTTCAACCCGGAATTTATCCGTTTGGTTTGTAGCGACTCTCGTTCCCTTCCAGTTCAAGTAAGGTTCTCTGCGCAGGATGATTGTATGACTGTCATGGGCCTTCGCTCTCCCACCTTGACTTTGTTCAACAGCCATTTGACATTTTGCTTGCGCATTTTTTGACCTTGCAAGCTTGTCGCAAGCTCGCAAGCTCAAAAAGTGAAAAATCGAAAGAAAAAAAAAAACACCCCATTGAAACTGCACATCACGGCCAGATCAATACTTGAGGATTTTTTTTTTTTTTTTTGACCTTGTTGGATTTTGGACATAGGTTTGTGACCTTGCGAGCTTGTGGCCCTTTCGGGCATTTTCGGCCTTGTACAATGTCACAAGCTAATTGTCAAAAGTCTGATGTTGAGGAAGTTGGGTATTCCAAAACTCTTTTTCGGCCGATTCAGCTCGGCCGACGGCGCCTGCCGGACACTTCCAGCCGTAGTTTGTACGACAGGGGCCAGTGGGCCATCCTCAAACTTCTGCCAAGATACTTATTGCAGACCGGAATTGCTCCGCGTGAACTTACGCTTCACGAAGTGCCACAGACTACAGTTCGGGTGTCGGCAGGTTGTTTTCTCAGCAAACCGCGACGCTGGCGTCCCACATCAAGATAACCTATTGAGCTACACATACCTCGATGCGGGCCTGTGCACGGAATCTAATTCGGTTCATCGCAATTAAATACCGGATGTGTCCAGCTAATACGGTCTCTCTAGTCTCCCGTTCGCAATTTAGGACATTACTCTGCATCTGGGTCTTGGACATGACCATTCATATTCAAGTACAACATGGATGTGGCGAAAGGTGCCGCATCAGAGCGGAGTTTCGGAGCTTAGAAGGTTCAGACAACGCGATTTTATGAAGAGTAGGAAAATCACCCCTCGGTTCTTCATTTGAATCATCGGCGGCGGCAATGTGCAGCTTCTACAGATGGTTCAGGTACATTATGGTGGGCGAGGATATTTTCCGCATGCAAACGGAACGGCATGATATCCTTTCGCTCCATTTTGAGTTGAAACTCAGCAGGCAGGACATCTGTTCGCCATTCGGCCGATGCGCAACCGACAAGTGGCGGCTCTCTCTTGCCTCCGACTTCCATAGCGCGTCCTCAAAATTCTTACAAATCCCACCTGCCGTTTGCTTCTCCCTCTGAGCTTGCGGACTTCTTGCCTCGGAGTATCTCCGTGAATTCACTGGGTATCCGCCTGGGATCGAGCCCTCGGAGTGGAACCCGAAGCGAACTTTTACGGGCTCACGGGGCGCCATGGAATTGCGCGGGATCTTCATGGCGGCAGCGCTTTGGGTTGCTGTCTTCGTTTTCTCAAGCCGTGAAACGCCGGCCAGACACCTTTCCGGACACTGATCCAGCTGAGCACCTGCTTCCCGAAATATAGTTTCCGGTCTGTCAACTGTCCTCGAGGTCATAGTTCAATGGTCCTCGAAGTCATAGTGACGTTAGGTGCTTATTTCGTCTTTTGCGACATTGATGACATCAGTACCTCCCTACCGGGTTGCGTCCAGACCACGCTATCTCACTCCAAGAATCAAACTCTCCCGACGACGTGGACTCAGATCTTTCCCAGCAATCAATGTCATGAGCAGGCTGTGAACGATTCTTCTCTTCATCCTCGTGGCACGGAGGTTGCTGTGAATCGGCGAGAAGATCTTCTTTCTTTCTTTTTTCGGGGTGCTGGAGATGGTGACCCTCAAGAATGCCATTCTCTTGATTGTTCGTCGGATGCCACACACAACCCGCCTTCTGATACTTCTTTCCCAGCTCAACGGCACGGCCATGCTCGCGGAGTGTGGGAGAATCGTTGGCGCCATGACACGGACGGGATTACATATCAGTAAGCCCCGAGCCGTTCGAGCCGGGGCCGATTCATTCGGTGATATGGCGAGCGCCGAGCTGACTACACTCAGCCAGACAAAAGTCCGGCTACCCGGAAAGGGTGGCGAGCGCTTATATCATAACCAGATGTTTCAAGACTCTGCACAACGAAACGCGATGACTACAGCATTCAACTACATCTGTCACGGTGCATATTTTCTTCCGTTCCGTACATCCACTGGCCAATTGTAGGGATTCACTCCCATGGACACTTGCGCGTTCCGTTGACCATGGATTATTCGTTAAATCTACTAACATGACCGCAGGCCACTGACTGGTCCCCTTCGCAGCTAAGGACGGGCGGGCCGCACAATGGCCCGAACTGGCCCCCACTCAGAAGAATATATAAGCCTTTCTATCCGTTTGAAGCGGGCCATATTCACCACCTGTATTTGCCGACTCGGGCATGCCCGGCTCAGACAGTTCGTCCTCTCATTCCTCCTACAATCTCCAACGCGGAAGGGCGTGCTCAAACTGCAGGTGTGCACTACCATTCAGTCTGACTCGGGTATATATTCACACACATCTGACGCGACAGGCGCAAAAAAATCAAATGCGACGGAATACGTCCCTGTTGTGGTCCATGTCGTCTCCGCCCTCCTCGCTCCGGCCATCCGTGCCTATTTGCTCGGGAGGATCCTCTGGAGTATCAGACACCGGCTCAAATGCGAGAAACCATTGAGCGGCTGAAATTGCGCATAGAACAATTAGAACACGTCAAAGGGCATGCACCTGCGGAAATCCATCTGCATCACCCGTACGAATCTTCGGGTCACGAATCCTCCGATCAAGACTCCTCCAGCCGTATGATGCTTCTACTAAACCCGTTGGCTGTAAGTCTGACCCACGGCTTAGGCGCAACAACACCCGAATCATACGTCGCCTCGCAAAATATCCAGGTATAGGTTGCATTTATATTGCATTGACACGATTTGTCTGATTTTTAAAAGGAACCTGCGCTCGAAATCATAAAAAAATTGTCAGTCTTCCCCATCGATCCCTGGCTCCTCCCTCACGTCCCTCAGACTCGCGACTTTCTTGGGCAGATTCACAGGCAGCGGGTACTTTTTCTTTGATCCTCTCAAATTCTGTAGCTCCGTCTTGTTACCCCTGCCGTTTGGGCACATCAACCGCCCTTCTCCAGCTCTATTAAGCGCTGTCTATCTTTGGGGATGCGTTTTGTCCCCAATACTCCCTGACGGTGAAAACACATTCCTCCTATCCGCGTTGCATCACCTCCCCGCCGACATTCGGGGCATTGCGGCCCAGCCCAAGCTCATTCTCGATACTATTCAGACAGAAATCCTACTATCATTGTACTATCTGCACACCGCGCTCCCGGTGCAAGGGCGGTATCACGCCGCGGCAGCGGCATCGCTCGCGTTGGTCGTAGGGCTGAACCAGCAGCATAATCCTAACGAGCAAGACAGTTTCGCACTGGGCGGGCAACTACTTCCACCCGCCGCGGATGCACTGGAAGTAGCGGAACGCGTTGACGCATTTTGGAGTGTCGTCATCATGAACAACTATTGGGCCGCGGCACAAGGGTCTCCCTCGCCTGTTCCTTACGGGCCGTCAATTGGGACGCCGTGGCCATCAGGTTCGCAGGTAAGATTTTAGCCCAAGAGTTCATTTCATTTTGTCTCATCATCGTTAGGCCGGTGCAACGATAACCAATTTTCTGAGCTCAAAGGAAAAGGACGGATATTCTCCCGTCGCGCTCTTGGCGAAGGCATCGATCTTGTTGGAGAGGATTCTCGCTGTGCGGGAACGCACCTCAGGTATTCTCATTCCAAGTTCTTCCCCTTTCCTCGTTGTTGATTGGCACGCGTAAATGAAAGGCCTTGATTCAACGGCATTAAACCCACTCGACGCACGGCTGCATACCTTCCAGTCGGCCCTTCCCCCGCTCCCTGGGAATCGTGCGCTCTTTCTCGCCCACGCGCTCACGGATCTCGCGATTATACGCCTTCACGCTCCGCATACGCACTCATCAGCTACGGCGCGGGAGAAGGCGCTTACCGCGGCCGCTCGCATCACCGTAAATCTGGAAGGGATGGAGGTGCTGTCGAATGTGGATCCGATACTCGGGGTGAGAATCGGAAATACTCTCACCATTCTTCATATCTCTGATGCTTTCCGCAGCCGGTATGCATGAACGTGTGCATGTTTTACAGAGACGAGTTGGCTGCTCTCCGCTCTGGCTTCCACACCCCGGCCGCGCGCGAGGAGTATTCAGACATCGAGCAGCGGTTTAGCACCGTCATGCGAGCGATGGAAAAATTTACGCACGGGAGCCCCAGCTCGAGTCCTATAATGCGTAAGCTCATTTCTTGAATGTAAACGCACAGGATTAAAGATTTGGAACAATCCAGAGGTGTGCCTTTCAGCGACGCAACGGCCCCATCCTGCATTCGCCCGCGAGAGCCGTTCCTGCCTATGGAGATAGACCGTGATTGGCTTTGACTATAGGGACAATTCAGATATTAATTATTTTACAATGTTGTATCTCGTAGTGTATGTATTGTCAACTGTGTAGTTTAGTTGGCTTCAGTTTGACCGGTTCCGCCCCAATATTGCATCAAGGCGTCCATATTAAAGTTGCACCGACTTTGATGAGTCTGATTACAGGAGCTCCAGACTGCGATAATTGAATGAGGACTTCGTTTAACACTGTAAGTGACCGTGACCAGTTGATTGCGATGTAGAGTTAAACCTATTACATCTGTTACGTTTCCTGAGCGAATAAATGCATCTATTTGCATTGGACGCTCCCGGTTGTGTACCAAGCCTCCCTTGACTGATCAAAAGCTCCCTGTACGCGGTTAAAATCATGGAGAGATCCAGCATAAACTGAAACCAAAAGTCATAAGATCGTGCTATAATTGAATGTCATTGGTCATTTATGCACCAACGACAAACTTGCTCAGCACAAAAAATCAGAGCCCTAGTCCATCAAACGGAATCCAACGCGGAGGGAGACGATAGGAATCCGGGGACTGGTCGGGAGCTTGTATGGCGGACCACTGGATAAAACACTGTGGGACCTGGTCGGAGTTCTCTTAACCGGTTTGATTGAGTGTTGTTGAATGCCGAACCGTAGAGGGTGTGGCTGTGGTCGGCATGCATGGCCCGTTAACTAAGGCGCTGCGGTCCTCTACACGTGCCAATGCGAGACAAACCTTACTCCTCCTTACTCCGGGCTATGTCATCACCTCACCCTATTTATAAGATTACGTCTGTTTGTCCGTCCATCCGAAGCCTTTTCAAACTCCGCTGTCAGAATTCAATCTCCGATATCACGGATAGTCTCAACCGAAGTGGTGGGCCGCTCCGCGGCCCACCGCGCCCTTGTATCATGTACGAAATGGAAGAATTTACTACAACAGCTGTCAACAAATTGCATACATAGTACACCTTCAGCGGTCATAAGTAGGACTAACAGGGTCATGAATGACCTCAGGACATTCGAATCGAGATATAAAGCCCATTGCATCATACAATCCATGGCGTACCACCTCTAACACCTGTATTCGTATTACTACCTCAGTCATGAAGTCGCTTATCCTTGATCCTAGTCAAAACGAGCAACCGACCCGGGACAATCCTCACGATCTTCCGAAAAGCTTACCGGAAGCGACCCACACCAAGGTACACCCAGCTGGAAGCAATGACAGAGAGAATGCAAGCATCTATTTTGTAGGCACTGCGACGACTATATTGTGAGGGCGTGCTTCAATTTCCTTACACGTCGATCAAACTCAATGTTCAATCTCAGAGAATGGGAGGGAATCCGCCTGATGACGGACGTGCGTATTTCAACTTATGAATAAACATAGCATTAGAAACCACTCATCCAGCCGAACTTCTTGCACGCCGGAGATCATGTTCATCTGGGCCCTGGAGTCACTGGTACACGTCAGACCGAGCCAGCAATTGATCTGCATGACCTTCCACGTATCGATCTTGTCCTACTTTCCCACTATCATGCGTGTGTGAAGTTGACTGTGTCATACATGTACATCGTTGATGCTTATACGTTAGAGATCACTTCGACGAAAAGGTGGAATCCTCTCTTCGCCGCACTCTCCCAATTATCACTACACACCATGCCCAAGAACATCTCGCCTCGAAACCAAATGGAGAAGCCTTCACCAACGTTCATGCACTCGAATCTTTTGAGTCCATGATGGTGGATGTGCGTTCATCACCTCCGTCTGACATCGACAAAGGACACGAGGAGTTTCCTGCGATCAAGGTCACTGGGATGCCGGGAAAACATGTTCCTCCGGGTCCATTGTCTGTGGCCAACGATGTCTTGAATGCCGTACCGCCGACGAATGGATGGATGGTTGAGCTGGGACATAAGGATTCATCCGAGACATTCCGATGTGGCTATCGGTCAGTACTCCTTCTATCTTTCAACTGCAACTGACCTGTATATTATGAAGCATTTACATCTCCGGCGACACTCTTATGGTAGACGAACTGAAAGAGATTCCTGAGAGGTACAAGGACAAGAACATCAACCTGATGCTTGTCCACCTCGGTGGCACCACTATTCCATCGCCAAAATTACCGTTGCTTATGGTCACCATGGATGCAAAGCAAGGTCTCGAATTAGTTACGCTTGTCAATGCTGACGTCACGATCCCGATTCACTATGAGTACGAACTTCTTTTAGGGCCGATATAGTCTTACATGTACTGACGGAATTTGCAGTGATTATGATGTCTTCCTGTCCCCTCTGGAAGATTTCAAGAAATTAGTGAAAGAGGCAGGCTTGAGTGAAAAGGTTGTGTATCTTGACCGAAAGGATAAGTACCGCTTCCAGGTGTTATGACCATTACACGTTAGACAAGCAGGCTTTCGCTAAAGCCACTAGTTGAGTCGCCTACCCCTAGTCAGTATCCATGATCGACTTTGAGCACATGTGCGCCTATAAAAATGTACACAATGCCAAACCCCGCTTTTCTCACCCTTAAAGTTTCGCCGGTCACGGCAGCTTACCGTCACTGTTCCAACAACCTCTATTTGACGGGCACTAGCGGCGGCGCACAGAGGGACAGAAAAAGAAATGTTCAAGCTGACCCGTTGCGATGAGGAATTTCCATCTGCTTAGGAACTCATTGAGTGCAGTTTCGGTTGGTGGTATGAATTCAGGCTGGAGGGATCCAGCAAGACTCTGTTGCACGCATTCTAGGTTCAAGAGCTCTGCGACCAAATCACCACTTTCATTTGGTCCTCCACAGATCTCCATTTTAGGCGCCGGGCGTCGTCAAGCCGTTCATCATGATGCTGGCATGTGTGACATAGCACTTGCATGACACTCTACCCGGCTCTTTCCCCAGTCATGTCAGTCGCACTCCAGGTCGCGGAGCTCCGCGACCATATCGCCACTTTCATCCAGTCCTCCACAGACCTCAGATCCTGGGCCCTCATTTCGCATTCGTTCCCGTCGTCAGCACAACGCCGTCTATTCCACGACGTCATCCTCAATCGAGCCTACTGCGGCATCGATACTATCACTGCGGTACATCTCCCACCAGAGCTTGTGGATGAGGTCGCGGTGGGTCGCAGATTCATTTCTGTCCTTGAAGCATCCCCACATCTCGTTCCGTTGGTGCGCCGGCTCCGCGTTGGGCTGGAGGAAGACTTCCTTCCTCGGCTCAGTGAAGTCAAGTTTCCGCACTTGCGGGAGATTGTTTTCCACTGTATCGCCTTGAACTAGCAACCTACAAATGACGCAGTCTGTCTAGCTGTGGGGAGGATGATCGCCCTACCATCTGTTCGCCACCTCGGCCAGATCGGTGCTATATTCCACGACTGGCAGAGTTTTTCGCAGCTTTGCAGTCATTCGACACCCCAGCTCGAATCACTACTTCTTCACCGCATTAGTGTCCCGTCCCATGCCTCCCAGCAGGCGCCGCTTCCCGATCGACGCGCATCCATCCAACAGTTGCAGTTGTCAGCTCGCGAAAATCCTCAGTGGCTCCTCAATCCTCTGTCCCCGTTCGACTTTTCCAGGCTCGCAAATATTGACGTCGGCCTCGGGGCCTGGAATCAAACCTCCCCCGCACTCATTCGCGGCGCGCGATCGACAATCACGCGCCTCAGGCTTGACGCACGTATGTGTCATTCTCTTCCAGAGAGATTCCCCCTGATGTTGACTTGACTTTTTAGGAAATGCGATCAATTATGGGGAGACCGGCCTGACCATGCTTGCGACACTGCCAGCTCTAAGGCACCTATCAATCACCGGCCAAATTGTGTACCTCTACCGCGTTATGATTACGATCGGACTTCTTCCTTCTCTCAATCGTGTCGACTATCTCGAGCTCAACACTCGGGCCAATATTTGGATGAGCGCCGATACGTGGCCGCGTCTCGCCAGCGCCGTAGCGAATGCATCGCTCCCCTCTCTCCAGCGGCTTCGCATACAAGCCTGCTGTGGTTTGAACAACCCGGACAGTGATATCCTGCGGAACCAGCTACTCGCCGCGTTTGCGGAGTTTGATAGCAGAGGACAGCTGGAGCTTCCTCCATTTACGTGATTGTGATTAGACGGGTTTTGTATTCAATATAGTCACTTCCCGGTAGGTCTTAGCTGTGATTACATCCTGTCGATCCAAGGACTTACATCCTCATAGTTCTGTATAAGACGTACATGGATACCATCTTCACCCCGATACTGCTGCGTGTGAGATATCGACATGAAGGGCCTCCTTATCCCTGCCTTGGTCTATCATGTATATACTGCACCAAAATGGCACTGTCCGCTACGTCTAAACATTCCACCGGGAATATGTAAATTCTATCCAGCATACTGAAAGCACCGAGGTTAATCTGATTGAGGCTTGATGGTTTGAACGTCCCACTCCAACTAAAAGAATTTCGAAGATGCGGGCATTTTTCAGGCGTTATACGAAAATTAACTATGTAGACTTGGCTCACACTAATTTTTCCGATTTGTTTCCGACGTGAACCTAAAAGAGTTAAAAGTCTAGACCATCAGGAACGGCCGCCCTTGAACCCTTTCCAAACCCCCACTTTTCCTCAGGTAAGTTTTCTCCGTCTTTCCTTCTAATTTTGCAAGCCCGCTGTGATTTCGGTGGAGGTGGAATGGTCTTTGCAAGGGAAGGGCTCACGACGGCCCTCTACGGCGCGGCCTCGCACTCACCGTGCCTAAATCACCTCCACAAACAGCACGACTTCGCTTTCGCAACAGAGGACTGGGGTGACGAGGAAGAATATTACGGCCTTGAACCGTCGATCTAAGTCCGATGGGTCACAAAGCCCACCGAACTTAATAGCGTCAAGTCGCCCTTCATCGCATACGGTAACTGCTCATCGATGCATCCATCGAATGTGTTTACGGGAATGCGGCGCTGTTTGCTCATTTTCCACCCTTCGGAGAAGGAACCCGTGCTATGCCCTCATGTTAATTCTCTACACCAACTGCCCTAGTATTTCATCGTCTCCATTGTCGCTCCAAGCCCACATGTAGATACTGTAGTATTTAAATCACTTCTCCTGGGCTGTGACCTGTGACCGCAAGATTCGAAGTTTGGGTTTCGAAAATGGGGGGATATGACCGTGACATCCAGTTTTTTTTCGAAAATCCGCCAGAGTTTGGCGGAACGGCTCTCAGACCTTCAGAAATTGCCAAAAAAGCACCTCCAACCGGGACCAGAGGTTGATCTCCACACCAGATTACATAGCAATCCTTTTTCTTCCCGACATTCTAGGCTTAGCATTAGTTCACTCATTAATCACTCATGCTAAAATTGGCATTTCGTCAGAGCCCGAAGGCTTGACCGGGAAAGCACGCTTGTACGCGCCGCGGGCACGAAAAACGGGTCTTTGGGCGCCTTTTTCGCCGATTTTGTGACTGGTTTTGCACCTTCGAAAATGCCCTCGGTGACCCGTGACAGGTTCGAAAATCTTCGAAAATTTTGGGGCCTGTGACGCGTGACATTCGAACTGATTTAAATACTACAGTATACTTCACCCTCCACCAAATTTCCTTGGGTGATTTCCCTGTTGGTGGATGGAATGCAGAGATAATCGGATATATCTTCATTTCGTCGTGGGCGAGGTTGATAATTGCTTTTCTATTGATTCTCTCACATCAGCAAGCACGGAATCTGCAACGCAGATCAGTGCCAAGAGATCGCTGATCCGGTCGATCTCCGTTGCTTTGGCGCTGGCCGCGGTAGTGCTACGTAGCACCGGGTAGCAGTGGCGCGGGAGCCCGGTAGTGCCATGACGGGACCCTTTGCTGTGCACAATGCCGGTCCGGCGGGCCTCGACTGCACCATAGTTATGAGCCATATTCCAGAATTTTCAGAGATTGCTCGTGCGTAAATGTGAACTACTGTAGCTAAGCCTCTGAGTTGGACATGGCTTGGACATGGATGAGTTCGGCGGGCCAGGCAAAGTCGTCATTGGAGTCGCAGGCCCTCCGTCAATCAACTAAAATGCCTGTCTAAAAAATTCCAAATTTTGTGACTTTTTATCCGCACCCCTAATCGGGTTTAGGCTGGCCTCTTGACGGGACGAGTTTTTATCCGAATTTTTAGACAGGCCTCCAAAAAATCGTCAAGAAATGGCCCAAAAATCCTATTTTACTCTCCCGTGGCGTAGGAAGTGATAAATTTAAACAAGACAGTCAGGGAAGTCTGAAATTTCGTCGCCCGAATCCCGGCTGGGATCGAGGGGATTTGGGGCATTTTTTATCCGAATTCAAAATTTTGGCAGACAGGCATTTTGGTTGATTGACGGGGGGCCTGGAGTCGCCAAGTCCTCGGAGGTGGCTCCAGTGTCAGGCTGAAACGTGATTGCTTGATGTATGCCTATCCAATGTCCATATAAGCTGTCTCGCACGGCTGACAGCTCACCGCTTTCTTTCCCCACCACCATCCCTCCCAACACCCTCGTACCAGCGCCCGCCGCTCCCGCCTCGTCCGAACGCAAGACATTTGATTCCGTTGCTTTCCCTTCCAAGCCACGACCATCCCGCCATCCCTCGGGAACTCCTTCCGCCGTTGACAACGCCACGTCATCGCACATGCGTCGACAACTTCTCCCTTGTCACTGGTTTTTCAAGCACCAATCCCCCGCACTCACTGCCACATTGCAAGTAACTATCAAGCCCACCGCCGCTCCCATCTCCAAGTATGTTAGCTCAAGGCCCGTCAAGACTCACACCAGTGCAACAATTCCAGTCAATGTATCAAGTCCTCGTCAAGCTGCCCAAGCTCCGCAACAAGTCATCAACTCAGATCTGCGTCCCAAGACCTCGAAGTTCTCGACATGGACAAGGTCTGGATTTCCTTCAGCTCTATGTACTGTATGTTGTACTGTTGTTAGCTATGCAATATATCATTTCTTTCTAAATCCTTTTTTCATTGAGCTGGGCTGGAGAAGCGAATGGAAAGCAGATCCCAAAGGATGTGCCTGCAGACACTACCTTGCTATGAACAGCTAGGTAGCGCCGCATAGCACAGTAGCCGTGTAGATCCCGTAGTCACGTGAGATGCTACCGAGTGCTACGCGGACTACGAGCCGCTATGTAGCCTACCTATTTGATAACCAATCTACCGGGCTACCACTGCAATGTAGCCTACCTAGCACTATGTAGGAATTCCCGTGCTTGCTGATGCAACGTTCTCCAAGACAAATATTTTCAAAGCCTTTCGAATTGAAAATGAAAATCCGCGCTGATGGAAGGGAAAGATACGTGACAAGTGGATGGGTTAGCGGAGCCTTATCGTGAGCTATCTGGTGCTTACGATGTATTTTTCTACGGCAATTCTGGTTGCCGACAGCGGGTTCCACAGTGATAGACGCCGGCATCGCCACCGGGCGCTTCCAAACGCCAAGCCATCTCTTGCTTCCCACCATCATGCCACGCGTCCCCAACGAGCTCGTCGACGCCATCATCCGGGAGATAGAAGATGTACCATCCCTCAAGGCTTGCTCAGTTGCTGGAACTGCCTTTTGATCCCCCTCCTAGCGCATCCTCCTCCGCTCCCTGAGGCTGAGGGCTGATTCACCGAATTATACTGCAGCCCGAATATTTCTCGACGAATACCCGCACATCACCGTGTATATAAGAGCCTTGCATATGTGGCTCCCGACGCCGACTACATCCAATTCGGAAATGGAAAGCTTTGCACAGATCCTTGACCGGCTCGAGAATGTGCTCTCGTGCACAATCCTGGCCCGTCGCGGCTGCACGAAACCCCTGCCCAGGTATTAGATGCCGTCTTTGGTTTCCCGGCGCGTCAATCCTTGCGCCAACTCCACGTTTGTGCGCTCGAGGATATCCCCATTCCGTTGTTTTTCGCCCACCTAACAGCAGCACCCAAAATCACCCTCTTGTTTGTTTCCTGTTCGGCAGGTTCGGATGATCCCCCAGCACTAATTCCCCTCATCCACTCTGACCTGGTTCAGTATGCTACACCAATCCACCAGTATCTTGGAACTACTGTCCCGCCCACAATATATGTTCCATACAAAAAACCTGCGTAAGCTGGACATCTGCGTCAAGAACGATGAATATGTCCATACTCGCGCTATCCTTTGTTCCGCCGCCCATACACTAGAGCGCATTAAATTCTACTGCAATTGTAGGTTCACCCCAGTTCATACGATGCACACCTTTTTTATACATCTCTACCTATTGCACCACCTGTTCTCTCACCTCCGCCACTCTCTGCACTACGACAGGTCGAATTCGAACTAAAAGTCGTAGATTCCACCACCTCGTGGTTCAACGACACCAGTTCGTTTGTCAACGCTGGCTTAACATTTTGTGCTGTTGGTTTTATCTCTTTGAACCAAGTGAGATATCACTCCAGGCTGTTAGGCCATTTGGTTACAAGCTCATGAGGAGCTCTACTGTAGCTACTGTATTTATACTAGAGTCCAATTATTCCCGCATGTTCCGGCAGATTCCCTCAGATTCTATATCAGTCAGCATTTAGTCAGCACCTCGGCGATCTCTCGGGCTTGTGCTGGATTGCCAATCTCCAACACTCTCCCTCAATCCTGCACAACATGAGATTCTATATCTCTCCCTTAATCCTTCAATTCTTCACCGTCGAGCTATCAAGCCCAATTTCGACTTCTTCGGCAACTACGGCTTCAACCGTGATCCCATCAGTGTCTTCTTCGTTCAACATTTCGATGTGAATTCTGCTCCACATCTTCTCTTTCTTTGGGGTCCTAGACTGCTTCCGTGACATTAACACGTCAGACAGTGCTTCGGGCGCTCCACAATCTTGACTCGTTCAGCAGTACCGGCCTGTACTTGCCCCCAGTCTCTCTGGGTCTGGTCAGAGGTGTGCCCTGTACTTAACGGTCTCTTCTTTGTCTATATCTCTTCCACCTCTTCGTCTCCCTCCCTGGCCTTCTCTGTGGCGCGCAATGTGATGTGGAGGACGAGTGTGGCTGTGAGTGATAAATATGAGCTTGTGTTGGTTTTATCTCTTTGAACCAAGTGAGATATCACTCCAGGCTGTTAGGCCATTTGGTTACAAGCTCATGAGGAGCTCTACTGTAGCTACTGTATTTATACTAGAGTCCAATTATTCCCGCATGTTCCGGCAGATTCCCTCAGATTCTATATCAGTCAGCATTTAGTCAGCACCTCGGCGATCTCTCGGGCTTGTGCTGGATTGCCAATCTCCAACATGTGCAGCGGGTGCAGTGTCGATAAATAGGCGATCGTGGCGTCAGCATCCGTTCGTTGTGCATTCATTCTGTGCTGTTCATGTCCATAAGTCGTCTCCTTCCCTGGTCATGCGTTAGTCGGCCAGGATTATCGTTTAATAGGAGGCTCGGCAATATCTTCACCGCTGAGATAAATGGGAAGTATTTCTGAAGGAGATCTTCGTTTGCAAGATTTTTTGACACGAGGCGTTGCGTGCAAGTAGAAGTTGTATAAAAAAAAGTCGCCGACAACATGTTGTACCTATCACGGATGGGATACACCGAAATACAACGGTGGAGTGAGCACGATTAGCGGCTGAAGGTGGCGCCGCAGAAGCAGGGTCCCGGCGGGCAGATGCACTGGCTGGAAAGTAGTGTGTGAGTACCGTGGTCAAAAGCCTGGAGTACAAACACCTACAGTGCTTCAGGCCAGCTATACCCCATTCCAGTTGGCGGGACACATGCCGGGACAGAATTTTGATTGAGGAAGGAATCGCCCACGTAACTGGGTTGTCGTGCTACGAGAGACGGCGTGTCTTCATAATAATGTAAAGGAACCGTCGGAGGGCTCTGATCGTGCTTCGTCGCGCCTGATTTGACGGGATATCCCCATTCCAACTCTTCTGGTGATATGCGGACGAGTAGCGTGGCCGTTGGGGCCGCTCGGCCTTAGAAGTTGAAACCGGCGGCATTGGGGAAGTTGAAGCCCGCCTTGGTAGATACGGATGACGTGCACCACTGATAGTGTGGCGGTGCGCACTCGTCAAAGACGAAGGAGTGGGGTTCGGATACGCGCTTATTTCAGTGGAAGGAGGAGCTATCGACTGGGGAGTCCACCCGGCGTCGGAATAATTGCGCTCGCGAGTTGGGACGTGAATTTGTGGGGGCGGAGTGCTGGGTTGGGACGAGGAGAGTCCGCGGGCACTGCGAAGTATTCGCATTTGACCCCCTTTATCTTACACCTGGTACAAGGGGTGTATTCGACGTCGGACAGCTTCACACACTGAGCGAGAGAAAAAGATTGCGTTAGCGGGGGGTTGCGCAAGTTTGACCGAATGCTCACCTTGGTTTTCCGCTTACGACAACTCGCGCAGGCGAGATAAGCTCTGCGGCGCTTGGTGAAGAGGCTCAACGTCGTGGCTGGTATGGAACGGTTTACCATGGCAGGATGTATGTTAAGATGGATGAGTCAGGAAGAAATAAGCTTTATAAAAGTCCCTCAATATTGGGGTACTCAGGTCACTACACTTTGATGTTTCTAAGGGCAGTGGCAGGGCGGCAATTATAACACGGCAAAAGATACAAAGCACCAGGAACTGTTCAATACTCAATCATTGTATGGTTTTGTTTGCATTCCCGCCAGGTTGACAAAAGATATCCGGCGCAGCACCGCCCCCATTCCTGATGGACCCATCAAATAGCTGAACGCACCATGGTTTGAAATGCAGCTGATAACCGCGGGCCCAAAGATGTCTAGGAAACAGCTGGAGTGGAGATGTTCATAAGATTTGAAATCGGACAAACATGCTTGCTGTGGGTCCATGTGGCCGTGAGACGGGTTAAAAGTACGGCATGAAACCGTCCGCTTTACGCTCACAGCGTATTTAAATGTAACGGTTTCCGTACGTACTATACGTTTACACCCTATTTATGGTCTTGGCTAGCCGACATCAGATTGAGCTTGAGATTCACCCAAATGCAGCTCATATTGGCCATATTGAGAAAGAACAAGCGGTTGCTCGGCCGCTTCGCGGCCTCGCACCCTCTTCTGTTAGGCTCTGCTCGGGTGGATTTGGTCGGTTGACAGAACCAAATATTCGGGGCCAAAGTTCCTAGAGCGGAGTTTAAAGGCTTCGGACATGCTTAATTTTATAAAGAGGTAGAGTAGACGAAGCAGGCCCCGCCATAATCCTCGGATGAGGAAGAGGATGCAAAGCCGCTAAAATCTGACAACGTAGGTGTGAGTGGGTCCGGCGCTCTGGTAAGCAGATCGGCAATGAGATCGGAGAGAGGTTCGGCCGGCACACTTATTGTTAGGGTAAGTGATAGCCATCATTGCGCAACGCCAATCAGCCATCAGATGGCTAAATATTCGATGGCTCGGCAGCTTCGATGTATCCCCTGCAGCTCCGAGATCCGAGAGTTAACCGGACCCGTACTTTGCTGAGGCGGTATTCGCATCTGAGATGGCTGAGAAAATTAACGGTCGACCTCATGCCTATCATCGCGATGCATCTTCAGGAGCAAAAAAAATCGTATCGGATGGCGTGGCTGAAATGAGCAAATAATATGAGCGAGAGTCATTCGAGTCACCGACTTCAAGGGATTCGCAGGGAGATTGAGCTAGGTTGCGGAGATTTGGGATGACGGCGAAAAGCAAGAGGACTGTGGCGATACAGCCACACACCTTTATCGACACATCGATATGCCTCTGGACTTCGTCGTATTTCTTGCAGTTACGTTCAAAAGCCGGTTGGACCTGGCAGCCAAATGTCGATTTCTGTCTTTCTACTGTTGCTCGAAGATCTTCTGAACGAAGACAAAGACGAAGGATCTTCAGAGGACCATCAAATACGAGTCCCTCCTCACCATTTTCAGTGTACTTGCGCAATGCGTGACATTATCAACTCTGCGTTGGGATTGGGATGGCCGGAAGTACCGTGGCAGTCTTGCGCACTTTCCTTCGGAAGTTTGGAAAGCCATTTCCGGTGTCTCTGTCAACCTTCGGGAACTAGACATCTGCATACGTCCTTCCAACCAGGACGCCTGGGTATGTTCTATTTCTTTCGTCTTTTTGCTCTCGATCAAAGTTCCTTGCCGATTGCTCTGGGAAAGGGGTCCCAGTCTCAGCCGCGCGATAAAAACTCTCGGCAGGACAAAATCTTGAAATGCTCGGTGTTATTCAACTCTCACCCGGAGGATTCGGGCTTCTCGGCTATCTCGGGACTCTCGGGACTCTCGGGGATATCGAAACGCAACGATGAGTGAAGTGTCTGAACATTTGAGAAATTATGGAAGCGCAGTCAGGATCCCATAGACATGTCCGCAGTTTCACAGGATTTCTATTTGTTACCAAGGCAGAGTTTGCCCCTGGCAAAGATCATCGTACCATTGTCTCTGTGCAGGGATGGTCGGAATGTTTGCGAAAAACAAGATTTTTTTTTCTCCTCCACACGCTGGGAAATTAACCTCACTTCGTAAGTTCGGCACATGGCTATTAATTTCGGTGAGCTTTATTGACTGGCGGCCCGAACATTGCGGCAATCAACCTAAATACCATCGCGCCTGATGAATGTTGGGCTCCCGTCTTTGCAGTACGCACAGGCCGCGCACCTTCGCCGGAAGGTGATTTCCCGCGGGGAAACGGCGCGATTCAGAGTTGGATGCTCAGCTTCAGCTGGCGAATTCGTATAAATAGATATTAGAAAAACATTCAAGAGATCGGCGGCGCTTTGGATGGATACAGGACTATGCTATAAATATATGTCTAATGAGTCTTTCAGGAATAGAGCCAGGAAGTCAACAGCCTGAAAATTAGCAGTCGAACTTGACGCCGCAGACACAGGGTCCCGGCGGACAGATACAACATGGACTATAGATCGGATTTACTCCGCTTGTCGCAATAGGGTGTTTCACAGTTAAAACTTCGGCCTCAAATTTGGCCTCAGCTTCGGCCTCAAGCTTGAGCAAATTTGAGGCACAAGTTAAGACTCTAACTGTGAAACACCTCAGCACTTTTCCCGCCTCAACCTTGCAAGTTGAGGTAACGTTAACTCTGCAAATCACAAAAGATCTAATATGACGCGATATTAACCGAAGTTGGGGACCAAGTTGGGGCAGAAGTTGGATGTCAAGTTGTGCTCATACGCACGATTTACGCACGATTTGACATCCAAATTCCGATTCCGTACCTTAACTTCGGCCCCAAATTTCGAGAAGTTGGGGCCACAGTTGCGGCCGACTTCGAAGTTGGGGCTCAAGTCTGAACTTTGAAACACCCTGATCAAGGAAAAATCACCCCCATGGTCTCAGGCCAGGGATAAACCATCCCACTTGGTGGCATTTGTATCTCGCCATGACCCTCTGCTGCCCACTGCCGCCGAGGACAGTGGTGGCAGTCGGCGGCACTTTCACTTTGCCCGAGTCGGTCGGCAGGCAATCATGTTTCAGCGCCAGCAAACTATCTAATACATTGAGAAGCACGGTGTGAGACGAAATTCGGACTATGATACGGACGCTGGACTAGATCCGCCGTGCTAGAACAAATAATACTTGGCTGTGAATTTGACCTGGATATCAGGATCGCCCGCCACGCACTATACGAAGCGAATCGAATCATTACCAACCCTACAGATGGAGAAATAGATAGACATACCGAAGCCGGAGGCTGACCGCCCACGGTGTCGATGCGGAAGATCTGCGATGCAAGCTGCCCCTCCAAGGCGTCGATCGCGAGCCAGTCGATGTTGAACGCGGGGTCCCCGGTGGGGTCGGGGATATCGCCGACTTTTGTGCCGATCACGAAGTCGTTAGGGTTGCCTGTGATGGCCGTGAAGTCCCATTCGGGCAAGAGGCCGTTGCCGGAGGGCGGAGTGACGTCGAAGTGGGACTGTGACCGTAACAAATGAGCTATATGAGCAGCAAAAAGCTGGATGGCAGACATACGCCGTCCAGAGTCGGAACTTTGATGTCGGCGCCAATCGAGGAGGAAGGAAAGTCGGGCCCCTCAACGTCCCAACGGTCGAATGCCCTTTGCTGAATCGTCGAGAAATCGGAAGGGTGGTCTTGTATACAGGAGATGTCGAAGAGAGACGCCACACCACCGATTGAACTGGGTAAACTATCAGCGAATGCACGGTCGCAGCAGATTTAGGGGTACTCGAAGGTGTTGCCTGAGCATGTGTAGTTCCGAATACCGACTCCGAGAAGGATAAAGAGCGGTGCGGTGGTCGGAGAAACGAGTTGGGTCTGACCCGCGGGCAGATCCATGACGGCTGTCGACGTGTCGCAGTTCGCGGTCGGGCCAGAAGGCCCCGGGGCCGCGGAGACAAACGCAGCAGCCGACAAAAGTGCTATGAAGAGCTGGGTAGTGAACATCTCGAGGCTGTTGAGAACCAGAGGCTGGGGATTTCGGGTTGACAGTGAGCCTTTTATACAGGCGTTTTGGAGAGCACTCACGATCCCGGCAGAATTGTTGCAACAGGGACTCTCCGCCACTTTTTCGGGTTGACCTGAATATCAGGGACGGTGCCATATGTGGCAAATCGCGGAGCGAATGGTGAGGCAGGGAACCATCACTGCTTGGGGTGTACCTGTACATGCGATAGTTCGAAGAAGGAATGGTGATGTCTTCCAAGGCCAATCAATGTTGCGTTCCCCCGTCTTCCGAGGCCCCAGAATCATGAACTTCACTTGCGCAACGGTTTTCTAGGGCGCAAAGCACAAAACCCGGCGCTCGATGACATGCGAAGCACTAGCAGGAACGGGTCGGAATGGATCCTTCCCAGGGTCGGGGTATAATTACGACTTCAGGCCCATCAGAATGCAGACATCCCCTGATTCCACACGAATAGCGCCCAAGCATTCCACGGGTGAGAAGTGACCAATGCGACGGGACCAGCCTTGGACTCGCAATTTCCATTCCAGCCCTGCAAGTGCCGTGGGAAAGGCGAGGATAAAAATAGGCAGGTACAGGAGCACCAGAGCCACCTAGTGGCTTTTTTTGCCGTGTGCGCAAACGGTAGCTCCACCACCACAGTCTGACGTCAGTGGCTATTTCGAGCCACTCACGTGCCATTTTGGCGCACGGTTCGAGAGTCACCATGTGGCTCCGGCCGCTGAGAGCAACTCCCTGGCCGTTGCACTGTCGAGGGGTGGTATTCAAGGGCTTTTCAACTTGTGTAAATAGAACAAGATCCGCCTGCGCTTCGCTCCGGCAGAGAAGAAAATTGTATTGTAAATTGTAATGACAAGCAAGACGGACCTCCGCTTCGCCACGGATGCAGAGAAGAAAAAAGCCATGATATATCAACCTAGAAACCCGAAACAAAGCGGAAACAAAGGCAAAACCATTCCGAACATTAGAAGGCCAGTGAATATGACAGACGTGCGTCACTAGTGTGGAACATCCATGTCAATTCAGGGATCTTTAGTTGAAGACGACAGAGAACACAGACCATTTCCAAACCTGCAATGAATCTGCAGAGGAGTTCGGCCGACGTAATTCAATAAGGTTGCATCTCGACCTTGATCCAATGGCGAGAACCAGTCAGAATAGGTTGTAGCGTATTAATTTCCCGAAGGTTTTGCGTTTAAAAAGAGACAAACCGAGAACAGATAGTGATTTGGCCAGTATTTCACAGTAACGGCGCGAAAATAACGGAAGATAAGCCGATAAACCTAGAGGACAGAGAACAGTAACTGGACAGCTCCCTAAGCTGCTGGCAGTCTGAGGGGGACGGACGACGGCCAGAAACATGCGAGCGGGAAAGGGATCTTGATCATCATTGCACACGGCAGGTTCTCCGACGAGCTCAATCTCTCCAGACAGAAAGCCAATTGATACCCGCGACATTTCCAGGAAGAGAAGTTGCGATTGAACCCAGAATGCAGATCCAAGCAGCAGCCATAAGCGTTGAGGGACCCCGGCAGGAACTGTTCCCAGAATGATCTTGTAATTTCAATAATTGAGGGCACGAGAGAAGGGGAGGGAAGACGGGTCCGAACGCAGCGAAACATCGCCTTTTTACATGTTGAGAATTTTCGGGGACACTATGTGGCCTCCCGGCATTGATAAAAATCGTTGGGCTGCGCCGTAGGCAGCAGCAGCAGCGAGGAACGGCATCCCAACAGCATCATGTCAAGAAAAACTGCGCGCCGGTCAGCTGCTCAGCCACATGGGGCTGTCGTCCGGAAAATTAAACTGCGCAGAGATAATTTGACGTTGAGAAAGAGGAGCCAGAAGGAAGGGCATATGCTAGAGGATGAGAACAAAGAGATGCAAAGAATCACCGAGCTAATCGTTAAAGAACGGTTAATAATGGAGCCAAACATTTACAAAGAATCACCGAGGATTTCGTTGAAGAACGGTTAATAATCATCTGCCCGGGACCCCAGCCTGATGAGTAGAATCATGAGCAATGACTGCGATCGACTGTGTCCTGTCAAGAAAAAGCTGCAGGCAGGTCAGCTGTTAGACCGCAAACGAAAAGGCAGTGTTGAGGAGCGGAGAGAGGTGAGGACAGATGGGGTTAATCGAAGAGCAGGAGCAGAGGACAAACAAAAGGAGAATGGTTACATGGGGAAAGAGCACAGGATTTCCACCATCTCGTTAAAGAACGGTTAATAGCGTGGGTCGGCGAGTGCGCTACGAGGCGTCACATGTTGGTGTAAGGCTTCGTGGCTGCTGATGTCGGCGAAAAGGCAGCGGCAGCATCGGCATACAGTTTGATGGCGGCAAATGCGGCATTCGACTTCGTTTCGTACTGAATTTTGGTCTGCTGAAAAGCATTCTCGCACCTTTCACTCATTGTATGTTCTCTTTCTCTCGCTTAGATCTCATCCCCGATTCTGAACAGGGAACTTTGCGCGCCGCGTGGAAAGTTGATTCCTCAGAGCCAACTTCTCTCAAAGTCCGATATGATTTGGGAGGATTTGGGAGACCAGATCTTCAGCAACCCCGAGCACCCACACCCGCGAGCAAGATTTAATCCAACTCAAGTTGGGTCAAGTCGGATAATTCCGGCTACAGTAGATCCCGGGTGAAAACAGTACGGTGATTGGTATTTCCCAGCGTTCTGAACAACACGAATAAAAAACCAGTACTGTTCACTTATGAACTATATTACTTAGCGGCTGTAGTTGGCGCCGCAGAAGCAGGGTCGCGGCGGGCAGATGCACTGGCTGAAATGTACTAAATGAATACCGTCATTGAGAGGCTGAAGTAAAACGACCAACATTGCTTCAGGCCAGCTGTAACCCATTCCAGTTAGCGAGGCGTACGTCGACATAGAATTCTCATTGAAAAAGGAATCGTCCGCGTAGCTGATTTGAGTGACTGCGTGCCTTCATGATAGTACAAAGGAACCATCGGAGGGCTCTGCTCATGCTTCGTCGCGCGTGGTTTTCCCAATCCAACTCTTCTGGCGGATATGCGGACGAGGAGCGTGGGCGTTGGGGCTGCTCGAAGGGGTGGGGTTCAGATGCGCATTCATTGCGGCGGAAGGAGGGGTTATCGACTGAGGAGTCCGCCCGGCGTCGGAACAATTGCTGTGCGCTCGCGAGTTGGGACGTGAATTTGTGGCGGCGGAGTGCTGGGTTGGGACAAGTGAAAGTTCTCGGGCACTGCGAAGTATTCGCCCCTTTAGAGTACACCCGGTAAAAAGGCTGTATTCGACGTCGGACAACTTCACGCATTGAGCGAGAGGAAAGATTGGGTTTTCACAAATTTGACCGAATGCTCACCTTGGTTTTCCGCTGACGACAACTCGCGCAGACGAGATAACTCTGCTGCGTTTGGTGAAGAGGCTCGACATTGTGGCTGGTATGGAAATATGGGAGGGTTTGCCATGGCGGGATGTATGCGGAGGCACTGAGAAAGAAAGTAGCCTTGTAATAATCCCGCAATATTCGGGTGCTCAGGTCACCGCATTTTCATGTTTCACCAGGATGGCAATGATAACACGGCAAAAGATACCAAGCACCCGTATTCCGCGTTTTATAAACCTACTGCACCGGCCGACAACGCGAAAACGGGACCTCCAGCCATGGACATTCGAGACCTCTGCCTAGATGGTCCAAGCCACCCATTAAACAGTTCGAATAACTTCTCTATTCTCTGGTGACGCGCCGGACATTGGCTGGCAGACGATCTCCCATACAGCCACATCACAACTCCCATCAATGAATGCCGAACGAATGCCTCCGGCACCGCACAATAGCAAAGACTCGCTTGGAGGTTTGCGGTACCGGGTTTCGGTCCTGGAGCAGTGAAGACTGGAGAAAGAAAGCAACATGAGGTAGTGGAGGGAGGTGGTAGGCGTTTTTCTGTGGTCAATTCGTGACCAGAGAGCCGTCCAGGGCGCGACAGATCCGTTCTATTGAATATTCGATATCTCGGCGGCACATTGAGGCTATGATGGTTTGATTAATCGCCCTGCAGCAACGAGTGCAGCTTTGAGATCCGAGAGTTAGGTAGACCGGTGCCTTACTGAGGAGATATTCGTATCTGAGATGGCTGAGAAAAGCAACAGTCGACGAATCCGACTCCAACTCGACCTCCGACTCATGCATATCATCGCGATGCATCTTCCCACCGTCCGGGATGGTGTGGCTGAAACGAGTAGATATGAGCGTCGGTTATTCGGCTCACCGAAGAGATAGAAGCTACGGCGAAAACGAAAAGCGACAGGAGTGGCGATGCAGCCATACATGAACAAACACGGCAGCCGAAATGATGCCCATTGTGACGCTTGCTCTTGACTCTCATCAGCACTGACGAGCGGTTACGGTCCTCCCCCTGGCGAGTAGAAATGGGCTTGATGAAGGTTCCAGAGCTGGTTCAAGAGATTTCTAACTTCGTTGAGAACCCTAGGGACCTCGCTCAGCTCGCACAGGTGGACCGATTCACCAACGCAGCAGTGACCCCATACCTTTATCGATACATCGATATCCCTCTGGACTTCGTCAAATCTCTTGCAATTACTTTCAAAAACCGGTTGGACCTGGCGGCCAAATGTCGATTTCTGTCCTTTTGCTGTCTTTCGAATGATCTCCTGAACGAAGACAAAGACGAAGGATCTTCAGAGGACCATCATGTGCCGTACGAGTCCCTCGTCACCATTTTCAGTGTACTTGCACAATGCGGGACATTATCAACTCTGCGCTGGGACTGGGAGGGCCGGCACCGTGGCCGTTTTGTGCGATTTCCCTCGGAAGTTTGGGAAGCCATTTCCGGTGTCTCTGTCAACCTACGGGAACTAGACATCTCCATACGTCTTTCCAACCAGGACGCCTGGGTATGTTTCATTTGTTTCGTCTTTTTTCAATACCAGATTGATTCATTAGCTCGCCAGCTTTGCATTACGCAGACTTCGTTCCCAAACCTGCATGTTCTGAAGCTTGATATCACCGACGCACACGGGTGGGACTTTGAGCACCTGCAGAAGTTCCGCGATACACTCTCAGATCTCGAAGAGTTATCTCTATTTCTCCCGATATGTTGTGGACCTTTCGGCCTGACCCTCCACTCGACACATCCACGCCTGAAGCGGTTTTCCCTCTCGAGTTCCCGTCTCCTGCGGGGCCTCGACATTGATTTCCTCGTGCGCCATCCGGCCATCGAGTATCTCTACCTTGAGACCGAGCAGCCCTTGGTATTCAGCTCCGCCAGCCAGCTGCGTGCGCTCAGCATCGACAGCGACACGCTCCTGACCTCCCCTGGTGCTGTCTTCTCGCATGCCCAGCTCACGCACCTCCGACTCCGTAGAATGCCAGATCCTTGTGAACCGAGGGTGGGAGACGCGGTACGCGCCGTCGCTAGCTCCCTCCGCTGTCTCGAGTTTGACGAAGTCGACGAGGATGAATACGCCTGGCTCCTCGAGCACATTCTGCCCCTCTTGCACTCCACCCCAGTGCTCGAGGAGCTCGGTATCCTCGGCTCTTCTGACTCCCCGCCATCGTTAAATCGGACAGCGGACGATCTGGTATGTCCTACCATCCAATTACATCCAGCTCCACATCCACCCATTTCATCTCACCCCGGCCCCTTCCTTTTCAGCGTGATCTTTTAGCGGTGCTTGCCGACGTGGTCTCGCTCATAGCCTTGAGGGTTGCGGATCACTACAGGACAGGTGAACTCCTCCCGCCCACGCTGCTGGACGATTTCGGGTACCTGCCCCCGCGACTCGAATACATCGGGTGGGATGTTACTCCCCGGTCTGTGGTGTACGGTATCGAGCGGATAGGATGCCGAAATGTCGGCAGAGCGGTGCTAGTGCGCCAGCCGGGGAGTGATTGGGTTTCGGAGAGTGTCTTGGAACGCCTGTCCTAGGTTGCGGGATAGGCGCCGGTCTGCGTTGGTCGAGGTGTGTTACACTGCCGGCCGTTTACCGTTATAATTTTGCGACGTCTTGCACAATTAGAGCGTTGGCATAGATGATCCTTTGAACACATGTCGATAGTCCGCTCGAGTTCCCTAGTTGCCGCCATATCCTAAGAAATCCGACTATCAGTGAGAAGGAATCGATTCAACCACTATGACCATATGGCATTATCTGATGAAAACTTGATATATTCGATCAAAACTGGCAAAACATGGGCAACTTGTATAAGTTTCCAGCCATTAGTGGTAGCCGGAAATATGACACTAGGTCAATTCACGTTTTTAATGGATTGAAAACAAACTCTTTGCCCCGACTTCAATTGTGCAATCATTCTGCGAGTTCCTTGCCGATTGCTCTGAGAATGCCGTCTCAGTCGCAGCCGCACCATAAAAACTCTCGGCAGGACAAAATGTTGAAATCCTTGGTATTATTCAACTCTCGCCCGGAGGATTCGGGCTTCTCGGCCATCTCGGGAATCTCGGGGATATCGAAACGCAACGATGAGTGAAGTATCTGAACGTTTGAGAAATTATGGAGGGGCGGTCAGGATCGCGTAGGCATTTCCGTAGTTTACAAGATCTCTATTGCTCTCAAGGCAGAGTTTGCCCCTGGCAAAGACCATCGTATCATTGTCTCTGTGCAGCGATGGTGGAAAATTTGCGGTAAACATGATTTTTTCTCCACACGCTGGGAAATTAACCTCTCTTCGTAAGTCCGGCACATGGCTAGTAATTTCGGTGAGCTCTGTTGACTTGTGGCCCGAACATCGCGGCAATCAACTCTAGATACCATCGCGCCTGATGAATGTTGGGCTCCCGTCTTTGCAATATGCACAGGTCGCGCACGTTGTTCGCCGGAAGGTGATTTCCTGCGGAGAAACGGCGCGATTCAGAGTTGGATACTCAATTTCAGCTGGCGAATTCGTATAAATAGATATTAGAAATACAAGCAAGAGGTCGGCCGTGCTTTGGATGGATACAGGAGCATGCTATAAAAATATGTCTAATGAGTCTTTCTAGAATAGAGCCGGGAATTCAACAGGCCGAGTATTAGCAGTTGAAGTTGGCGCCGCAAACGCACGGCCCCGGCGGGCAGTTACATGGACTATAGAGCGGATTTAGTACGCTTGTCACAATCAAGGAAAAACTACCTGCATGACCTCGGGCCAGGGATATACCATCCCGTTTGGCGGCACATTTATCTCGCCATGATTTTGGCCCACAAAAAAATCTCCGGCATAAGTGCCTGCGAGGAACTGTGTGACGACAGAATACTGGAGGGGTTCTAACGGAGGGCTCTGGCTCTGTTTCGCCAGAAGTGGTCTAACCGGATAATTCCAATTCCATTCTTCTGGTGAATATTCAGACGAGGAGCGTGGGCGAGCGGGACGCTCGGCCTGCGCATTTGAAACTGGCATCGGAGAGGTAGAGGCGCGCCGAGGCGGGTACGGATCGCGTGAGTTACTGACGGCGTGGCGGCGCACACCCGTCGAAGAAGAAGGAATTGGGCTCAGAAACGCGCTCATTCCAGCGGACGGCGGCGTTATCGGCTGTGGAGTCCACGCAGAGTCACAATAAATGTGCTCGCGAGCTGGGACGTGAGTGTGTGGAGGCGAAGTGCTGGGTTGGGAGGAGGTAAAATCCTCCGACACGGCAACATATTCGCAATTGATGCCCCTGTGGGTACACCGAATGCATGGCGTGGAGTCGTCCTTGGACAGTTGTAGACACTGGGCGGGGAAGACCCCGGTGAGCCGAAGTCGCTGAAATTAGGGGATGCTCACCCTAACTTTCCGTTTACGACAACTTGAGCAGGCTATGTAGGCTCTGCGGTGTCTAGTGAAGAGGCTTGAAGCCTCGCCTGGTGGTGATGAATGCGCCATGGAAGAAAAATGTTAAGATGGATGTAGAGCACTGAGGCAGAACCCACTTTTATAACAATTCGGGAATATTGGTGCTCAGACCACTGCATTTGTCCACCGGCCTTCACGACACAAAATACAAACCATCTGTAGTCCGCAGTTAGACGCGGGGAACCCGGGGTACTCGGGCATAGAAATTTAAGGCCGCTTCATCTGGAAAAACCTGAATTTGCTGTGGGCCACTGTGTATATGCACCAATATACCTAATATACAATGCAGTAACTGTCCTGCGCGACTATATGTGTATATTGTGCCCATAGAACAGCTCACGCACCCATAGTTATCTTGGAATTCCTGACGTCCTATATGCAGCCTGAGCCACCTACGACAGATTCCTGGTACCTTTCCCTACATGTCGTGGACTGAGGGGCCAGACATCGCTTGTCCTTAAACTCCATCTGTCAATATCTGACTGCACGGTCCCATCAAACGCTCCCATCACTCAAGCCACGCGGGAATCCCCACACGAATTGCATAGACACTGCCCATCGGCTCAGCTGTCATGCATGAGAACGATAAGTTACAAGTCCTGGAATTCAAATAGTCGGAGTATCATTTGGACACTGTTGAGTCAGTGCGGAACCCAAAAAAGAGCACATTTTAACTAGATTCCAGAGGATTACAACGTGCTATTCTCAAAGTGCCTGAAAAATGTGGAGAAGTAGTGAAATGGGTTGGTATCCAGACATAAATAACATTCTAGCGGTAATAGTCAAGACAGAGGATAGTAAATGATGCCATCAATCGTGGAGGCTATCCTGTAAATCAGCTTCCAACATCAGATGGGTTTCTTTGGAGTCCCATTTCCTGAACAGCCTACACCACGCCCGAGGAATGCACCGCATGCATCTCTGATTAGTATCCGATGCTTTATCAACTTGCGTCTTGTATTTGTCAGTGACTTCAGCCCAGCCTGAGGATCTACTTGAAAAATTGAACTGGGCTGCACGGTCAAGGCAGATATTATAGCAGATTATCGAGCGTGCATGTATTGAACCCTTAGAATTAAATATATTCCGGCGGGGGCTCGCCCGAGATGCCCGGTACTAGTGCAGAATCCGCGTTCGCCTCCAGCGCGTTCATCCGCAGCAGCAGCATACTCATTTGCTCCCTGGAAGCTTGCGGCTGTGCCTCTATGTCCGCTGCGGTAGATCGCGTCGACACAGGAGGAGACATTCGATTTGGCCTAGGGCTCGTGCGTCGCTCCTCATCCTCCAAATCGACCGTCTTTTCCTGTGCGGCGAGCAGCTGCTGTCGTGCCGTCGTACACGCACTTATACCAGATGCATTGGAGTCGGCGGATATTGGGGTGTTCCCATCAGTGGGCCCGTCAATCTGGGTGAGGAGTGTAAAGGGCGAGATGGTAGTGGTGTAACGGGGGTTTTGATTCGTGACACGGTGCTGGCTGCGGCATCGTTTGAGGAAGAGTATCGTGCCCGCGAGAACCAGAATAATGACGGTCACAACAGAGATAATAACGGCGACTGATAGGCGCTTGCTGTGCGAAGTCGACATGCGGAAACTAGTCGAAAGAACTCATCCCGACCTGGCTTTGGTGGATTCCGTGAGAGGGAGTGATGTTACACTGCTTCCGGTGCCGGTATCTGTGGGGCGAGAAGAGCTGCTTGTTGATCCAGGTATTGAGGCACTGCGTTTTTATATTATTTTAAATTCGGAGGGAAGGATGGAGGAAGATAGTGCATACATTGGCAATGTTTCACTTCTGACGCCGGGACCAATCGTAGAGGGAAAACCGCTGGTTGAGAGTTTGGCAGTGGCTTCAGAGTCCGCAGAAGCCATAGCGGGCAAGCGGCGGGGGCATGTCGATGACCCAGAAATCAAGTCGCCGTTCTTGATATCGAAGAATCATAGAGAATTAATATAGGGCAGGATTTCAGGAGGGATAGCCAGTGCGACGCACATCAGTTAAATACACGCATTCATTGGCGGTGTATTCGCAGGTTAATAGCCCGTTTTGATCCAACGAGGACGAACGTGACGCTGCTCCGTCGATAGATGGACACATGTCGAGGAGGCCTCCATCCCGTCGGCTTCGCCTGGCATTTTGGCAGTACCCAGTAGCAGCAGACCACGTTGTGAAGAGAAAAATACATCTCGTCGGCAGACGCATGGTGGAAGCACAGAGAAGTGGAAGGAAGGAAGCAGAAGACTGAGAAAACCTCCAACGAGAAACGATTAGGTTGAGTCCTTAGGGCAACGAAACTGGAGAAGTACTCTGGATATTCTGCTTGAGGGGACGAGAATCGGCTGGTCCATCGCCAGGTTAGATATGAGGATCATGAAGGAGCTTGGCAGATAGCTGATTCTGATGTTGCGGCGCGGCAACGGAAGGAATTTAGATGTTTCAGGTCCAGGGTCACATTTACCCACAATAGGACCTGCGTTGCGTTGAGCTGCCGTCTTCTTTGGTTTGCCGCCGGATGCTTTACGTTGGTGTTGCTCGAAGCGGGTGGCGCTTAAAAGCCCGGGCTGATCGGTTCGGGGAGGGCTTAGGCCTTAGGTTTTAGGCCCGATAAGGAAATCTACGATCTAGCAGCGTGAGACGGAAACTGGATTATGTATCAGTAAGCGATTTACTGCTGATACAGAATACGGGGTGTGGTGAAGAGCCCGCCGCTCGGCCGCATGGGAGCGACCGGTCTGCGGAAAGGACCCGATCCTGTTCGCTGCACTGGCAGCTCTGAGCAGGGAAAGGACTCTGAGCACGCGGACAAGCTCCGAAGATGAAATCGGGAGCTAGGATGGTGGGATACGCGCAAACCACACTAACCCCCAGAGTGATAACTCACCACAGGTCCTTGGATCCTGCCCGAGGACGCAGAGTAGTTCAAGGTGCTGCCAGTCAGTGAGTCTTAATAACCATAACGGCATTAACGACTCATCCATATTCATTTCGGCTGCTGAAGGAAGTTTACGTTTGAAAATCGGCACTGCTGACCTCTGTTTAGTGTGCTGCAACAAAAAGTGGAGAGGTAAGTGTGGTATGCTTTCGAGATTCAAGGCTGATTTTCCCAGTGGCCCGTCAGCTATCAGTTTCATCGCGACCATGAAGGATTTCCTGCAGTTTGACCCTGCAATTTATGTGCTAGCTCTCAATGGATTCTTTGTCCCAATTTTTTAAAAGAAGTGGGTGTTGATTGGTCAGAAACACGACTTCTGGTACTTCCTTTGTATTTCAAGCTAGCAACATGCCATTTTGATTCAAGCCATTGCTGGTTTGTACTGGTAACTGGAGGCAGTTGCTTTTCTCATTCGTCCACGGCTCGATCCCCACCGGATCCACGTGGCGCCCATTGCCTCTTGCGGCTCGGTTTGTTGCTAGAGCGGACAATACCGCATTGTTACAAGCAGTCTTATATATAGGGCTCATATTTTGAGGCAATTTAATTCTCCTCGCGATGTCTGTGTCTTTGCCAGTCGACCGTCACGCCACCCAACCCCGAAGAGCGCGACAAGCTCTGAACTTGAATGAGCTGCCTCCCATTGATAGTCTTTTCCCTGGGGGTCCCGGCGAGAACCCTCTTATGTGTCCCCGGACTTTCAGGTACAGGTTGCCACCCCAGCCGGACCATCTCGGTTCGTTATGGACACGTTATTGGTGAAGGCATTTCACTAAATATGCGTTTCTGCAGATGCAGACGGTCCCCAACCGAAGCTGAAACGGTTCTGTGTGGCGACCTGGAGGATAGGGCATCCTTTGGCCAGCTGGACCCCACAGATTTATGCAGCGGCTGTGTTCAGGGGCCACCAATGCTCGAGCTTTTTGGTGACTCCGACATGAACAGAAACGTGGATCCCTCAAAGACATGTGAGGTCCACCTTCGCGAGTCCGAAGATCCCGAAGCTCAGCGGTGTTCCAGTGGTGGGTTGACCACGAGCCTCGAATATATCACCCGCGAAATCCCTTCTGGTTGTCTTCTGAAGCCACTGGCAGCTGGTTACATGCTCGATTCCGGTGCGATGATGGAAATGCAAGTGATGACAGGAGAAAGCCTGTGCGATCAATAACTGAAGCATATTCCCGCATCATTTATCCCTGTAGCAAATAAAGTATTTTATTTTTCACCACTGCATCGAGGGATATTGTCTTTGAATGAACCCATCACGGCACCTACGGAGAGATCATATTCGGCATATTCGCCGCGGACCGGGCCGGTGTGCCAGGCTGCATGGCACGGAGTCGGCTTGGGTTGATCAAGACTCATTGTCAGTGTCAGCTTCAGCGTGCCAATAATGCTACAGTACATCCGCGAGTTTTCAATGTCCACGAATGATTTCAGATTTTCGCCGAGAAGACATCCTCCCTCGCCTCCACACTTTAAACTTCAGGCACGATGCTTCACAAAACTGTATCCCTCGTTCTCGCCGTTCTTCACGCACAACGAATTCTGGGGCGCAGAACTCGTTATTAACTAGCGTTGGGACGGGATTAATACTCCGCCCCCAAATGAGGATGTTCCTGCCGGTTTCGCTGCTCTCACCGCCGACGGAATGCAGTTTGGATTAATCGCCTCGAATTATCGCTGACCTCCGGATAACCACGATGAGGTGGAAGGTGTGTACTTCCAAGGTTCCTCGGAGCATGCTAGAAATTGAAATGTTTCAGGGTACAATATTTCCGATCCCGAGCGAACCTTGCCATCCGCCTTTAGTCGTTTCCAGAAGCAGTCCAAGAGATGAGATTTGTTACCGGGCAGCGTCTAATGAAAGGGTCCAGGACTCAGAGGCACCACAAATGATGTTGGAAGGTGTGTTATCAACTCATTTTCCGACACAGTATTCCCTCGGCCGCAGAGTGGAATGGAAGCGAAGCCAGTCTATTTGTTACCGAGAAGGGACCCTCATCTGCCCCGCACACGACACTTGAGCTGCATATTGCGATGGGAAATGCAGCGTATGTGGAACGCATGCGAGGCTCATAGAAGAAGCATATTCTGGAGGAGGAGGTCAATGAGGATGACCGAATGGAGCTCCAAGGTGTGCCTTCTTTTGAACCTAACATATATCTGGAAAGATGATACATTTGTAGGGAGACGTCCTTTCTTCTCCAGGCGCATGATCTGGATCCAATTCCAGTGCCACAATTTTGATTACAAGAAACTAAAGAAAATGTAACTTGGAGATGCAAATACAACCATTGTCTGTAAAGTATAATATCTGTCGGAATCCCTCGTCAGATATTATAGCAGGGTATCAAGTGCAATACATCGAACACTTAAACATATTCCGGCGGGGGCTCGCGCGAGATGCCCAATCCCCAGGCAGGATCTGTGTTGGCCTCCAGCGCGTTTATCCGTAGAATCAACATATCAATCTGCTCTCTAGCGATTTGCAGCTGTGCGTCCACGTTCCCGGAAGTGGCTGGCATAGAAGGGGGACGAGACATTCTATGGGCGCCCCCAATTGTTGAGTGTCTCTCTTCGTCCTCCAAATCGACCATCTTTTCCTGTACGGCGAGCAGCTCCATTTCCAATTGATGTCGTGCCATCGTACTTTCACTGAGACTCCGTGCATCGGAATCAGCTGTTGTACCGGTGCTCCCCTCACTGGGACCGTCAATCTGGGTGATGAGTGTAAAGGGCGAGATTGTGCCAGTCTGGCTGCGTGTTTGAGTCGCATCTCGTTCCGTGGCCCGACGCCGTAGGCGTCGTCGTCTCAAGAAGAATATTGTTCCAGAGAAAATCAGAAACATGACGACCATCACTGTGAACACAATGGCGCCAATTGCCTGCGTTGGTAGACGCGTGCTGCATGAACTCAACATGGCTGAACCACTTGGAGAAGAGATCCTCACCTGGCTGTGGAGGATCCAACGAGAGGCGGGGAGGTTGCACTACTTCCGGTGCCGGTACTCGTTAGCCCCAAAGCGCTGGCTGTAACTCTGAATATAGACACACTGAGTTTTTATATTATTTTACCATCTGTGGGAAGACTATGGTGCGTACCTTGATGAGGTCCGGACGGCAGAAGTGCTTGATACATTGGGAGCTACTGGCAAATTTTTCGCGGCACTAGAGATGGCCGATGGAGGGCACGTCGAAGGTCCGGAGAAGAATGAACCGACCTCGATTTCGAAAGAACAAACACGATATACAATTAGCTTTTCACAGGATAGCTAGTGCGACACACCGAGATAGAATAAATGCACTGACTACCGGAGTAGTCACATTCCATGAATTCGGCGGTGACAACCGAGGCCCCACTGCGCGCGACTCCATCTTGGTCGACGGATGGACATAAGGAAAGAGCAGCCGCACCGCCGCTGCCGCCCTGACAATTTCCCACGGTAGCAGACCCGAGCGTGAAGAGCAGAAAAGCCCCAGTCCAAGGGTGCATAGTAATATCCTACAGCACAGACGGCTGAAAGGAATCAAAGAGCAGAGTGCAAAGAGCAGCGAAATGGCAAGCCCTTGCGTCCCAGCGCAAGCGACTGGAGAAGTATTGTCGGTATCCTGCCCGGGACCTCGAATGGAAGGAAATCGACGACTGCTGCATCGCGCTGACTAGATATGAGGGTGAGGAAGAGCGTATTTTAAGCTTGACAGTTCGCTGATATCTTTCCGGATTCATGTCAGCGCGGGACGGTATCTTTACCGACGGAAGCGATTTGGATCTTTCAGACTTGATCGCCCAATAACGTCACCGAGGAGAGAATGCCGAGCGGCTGCCGCTGTCGGCAGTGGGGGCCTATTCGCTCGACGGACAACGGCAGGCTCGGCTGTCCAGCGGCAACGCAACACCGCGGCCTGAATGGAGTGATTGCTAGGAAGAAGATCTGCACTGGTTCCATATTGCGTGGTGTTGGTTGTTGCGACGACTATGAGATTGCGGAAGCGCGGTCGGGGCGGTGCGTAGTTAGTCGATCATGAGTTAGATCTCCTTGGGAAAATGAGGATTTTGTCTGAACCTAGTTGCCGCTGGCAGTTTGACGGTTCACGAGAGTCGCCTCTATCTTGCTGGCCTGTCTGACAGTTCGCAGTTGTGCAGTTGTGCGCATTTCGGAAAATTAAGTGCGTAATGTGTTATAATTTCTTCGGGCTGTGCGGGAAACCAAAGGGACCAGAGGAGTTAAACTTAGAGGAACGGCAGACACAGAGTAAAGGAGCACATGTAGATGGGAAATAGCACAGGATTTCCAACAACGGTTAATTTGGACTCGCCTGTGTTAGTCATGGCTCAAGGTTTATCTTGATCGACGGCAGCTGGGGAATTTCCACTCGGCTTCAGGTAATGGCCAGTCCCTTGAGGCTGGGATAGAGACCGTGCCGAACCGGTTTACGCAGCCAAGCCGAGGATAGAGACTACACGATGGCGTCATCGAATCACGGGACCGCGTTTGCGGCGCGTCGCGTTAATTTCGCACGACAATGACGACGCCGTGGAGCTCTCTTACTCACCTAACTCTCCCTCTACTTCCACGACCCTCACACCTTGCTAACCAACTACCTATGTCCGACGACAACAACGAACCCTCTCACTCTCCCTCTCGATCGCCTTCCCAGGCCGAGTCTCCGCCTCGCGCAGAGTCAGCATCTCGCTCGCAGACTCCTTCTGCTTCGGTTTCCCGTTCCAGTTCCCGCTCGTATGAACATGAAAGGGACGAGGAACAACGAAAACAGCCCTCACCGCGACGTCGGGATAATCGGCGTCTGAATCAGGGCCAGCCAGAGCCTCAACAGGTGGATGAGGTACGCGTTCCATATCATTCTCTTGCATGCCCAAGCTGAAATCCGTACAGAAGCCACCCACACCACAGCCAGAACTGGAGTCCTCGTCATCCCAGCCCGGACACCAGCTCTCGCAGACTTCGCGGCCGCAGACGCCAGATCCGGCTCCTTCTCTTCATCCCACAAAAGCACGCGAGGAGGAAATGGTCCCCGTGTCTCACTCCAATCCTAGCGAACAAGTCGCAACCCGCGATCCCGCTGTCGGCGGTCAAGTCACCGACCCCGCTGCCGCTGGTCAAGAGGTTCACGGCGAGGGTGAGGACGACGATAGTCGCACTAGCCTGAGACTCGATTTGGATCTCGACGTCGAGGTGGATATCAAGGCAGAGGTCCACGGCGATGTTACGTTATCGCTTCTGTACGTGTGCATGCTTCTTATTTCCCTATACCAGGATGGCTTAATCGTGAAACAGGAAATGATCACCGCTTCGTACGGATTAGCGAGGGACCATGAAGCTTTCAATTCTTCTTTTTTTTCAATATTGTATTTCTTTAGTAGTCGGCTATTGTTTAATCAGCAATGGACCTCGAACCCGCCTCGGAAAAAAAGGGCGAAGAAGTACGTCTCGTTAACGGAGAAGTCTTACCGCCATCGATATCTACAGTATCCGTGTTGACAACCAACTCGGGAAAACCAGTGCAGATTTTTACCCACTGTGCTTCCTTAGCAACCATCTCGGGTCTCACGGATGAATGACCTGATTTCGCCTCCAAATGCCGTCCGTTGGTAGGTATGTAACCACAAGTCATGATATCTTCCCGCGCTGCATCAAGAGAAACAACAAAATGCCAGCCTAGCCGTCTGGATTACCGCGCAAGATATTCCACTCATCGCGGGGGGATCGCCTTTGCATATATCTCGGAAATGCGTTGCAGCAGTCGTCGATTTTCGTCCCTTCAACGTCTCAGGCAGGATACTGACCGTCCTTCTCCAATTTACTTGCGCTGGGACGCAATTTCCTTGCCCCTTCAAAGTTCCCCAGTGGTGTTATTATGCGTCTCCAGACACGGTCTTTCCTTCTTTCCACAGCGTGGAGTGCAACATTGGGTCATTGCCTAAGTGGTAAAGCAAGTCGCAGGCGGAGCCGGAGGGATGGGAGCAGCGCTGGCGCTATCAGTGCCCTTCTGTCCGAATGCCCATCCTTCGGCAATCCTGGGACAAGGCCCGATAACGTCGTGTTGGTCGACAGCGTACGATTTACTTGCGAGTACTCCAACGATGGCTGCGAGTACTCGACTTTGGTGCGTCGCACTGGCTCTTTCGGATCAAAAGCTGATATATTCTCCTCTTTCGCTCTCAAGACCGGCGCCTTGGCCTCTGGCGTCGGGGATTGCCCTTCCGCATTGCCCGATGTGGTTTCTGCGAGGGCTGCACTCGCCGTCGCGAACTCCCCTACCGCAGTTGCGGCAAGCGCTCCCGCCGTCAGGACTTCATCAAGGTACGTACTCACTGCAGTCTGCCCTCAAATTCTGAGATCACATAAAAACTAACTGCGTCTATGTTTAGAGTTACAGGCAACCTTTCGGGTATAGCGAATATCCCCACCACAAGTCCAACCTCCCCACCTCCCGCTGTGTCGACCAAGGCAAGGTCAGGATCTATTCTCCAATTTTCTTCTCCATATTGAGTTACATTCAGCCATTTGGGCACAACGAGTACCCTCACCCAAAGTGGTGCAACCACCTCACCTCTCGCTGGGTCTAGCAAAGCAAGGTCAGGATAACTTCTTCAATTTATTCCTCCATATTGAGTTCATACAGTAGCGGCTTACCACCGCAGGCAGTCGCCGTCATCGTGGTTGCAGTGGTCATCGTTCTTATAACTTTCGCTGGCATGATGATCTGTTTACGGCGCCGCCGCCTGCAGCGCCGTGCGGCGGAACGAGATGGTCGAATGCGCCCTCAGTCCAACACAATCTCGCCTTTTACGCTCATCCCGCAATTCGATGGGACAGACGCGCCGAGTGGAAGCACAACACCGCGGCAGCAGCTGAAAAATGAGCTGCTCGCCGGACAGGAAAAGATGGTCGATTTGGAGGATGAAGAGCGACGAACGACAATGGGGGGCTCAAGCGCGCATACAGTGTCTCGACTGTCTTCTATGCCAGCCACCCCGGGAGATGCGGAAGCACAGCTGAAAGCCGCGAGGGAACAAATTAATAGGTTGATGCTGCGGGTAAACGCGCTGGAGGCGAATACCGATCCTGCATGGGAACTGGCCATGTCGCGCGAGCCCCCGCCGGAATATGTTTAGGTCTTCGATGTATTCCAAGTTCCGCAAACTTTTATGCTGTGTATTTGGTCTCTTGTAACTGAAGTTCTGAGCATCCCTACAGGCCGGAGCTGGATCACACGGCCGAATCCAACTGCGCCCCGTGGGTTGACCGATGCAGAAGAAAGGGATGCTTCTCTGGAGATGCGTCATCTTTGGATACATGTTAGCAGGGAAGATGTTCAAATGAAAGCGCACCTTCGGGCCGCATACAGTCATCTTCATCAACCTCCTCAACAATACCATGCTTCTTGTAAGAGCGTCGCATCCGTTCTACAACGTAATAAGACAGGATTTCAAACGAAACTTACCAGTGTGTGACCCGGCGAAAGCTCCTGCAACGATATTGAATATCGTCCATAGAGCAGACAGCATGGCGAACGTCGAGACGAAGACGGCGGTGATAGCTGAGCCCAAAGGCTTTAACCGTGGGACTGGTCGGACATAGAGCATGACGGGTACACGGTCGCTGTTGTTGAAACTGCGCACAGTAGCCTGCCATTGTGACATCACGGTCGCGTCGGATGTAGAGCTACGCGATATGTTGGCATATTATCCTAAGGCGACATCTGAAATGCTGTCATTGTACATCTGAGGGCGTAGATCTGATTTTCGAGGATGACGCCAAGCTCAAGCCTAACGAGGTGGTAGAGGGACTGGAACATGTTCTGGAACACGAGGTTAAAGACCGTCAAGAGGGAATTTTCGAAGTAAAATTCAATGACCTGGGATTGGGCCTCTTTGAGGCGGGTGCTGAACCTTTCGGCCCAGCTTACTTCTATGATCACTTGAGTAACAAACGGCAACAACTGTGGAACTGATCCGACAGACCGATGCCATCTCGGCCTGATGGATACTTTCTCACAGTGTATCAACTTGTCTGTCAGAGCTCGCATAAAAATTATTGAGAGCATTCAAGGAGTAGTTTAGATTGAACTGGCCATATCCGATGGTCCCAATTAGAAGCCCCCATAAGTTACAAAATACAATGTTATATGTGATTGATGCCATCATATTTGTGTGTGATCTCGAAACTTGGCCTGTGCTACTTTGCCGCTAATACGAAAACCGCGACTATACATTCAATGTACTCATTCAAAGTCATCCGATCATAAAATAACAAGTGTAGCGCGCTGTCGCGGCAAAGCCCACTAACAGGCCAGATTCAATTCTATCTCAAAGAATTAGTCAGCACCAGCCGGGAATTCTCATGGACATTTTGTTTCACCTTAGTTGGTCATTCATGTACATTTGACTAAGCACTGCATGAATGCTGCACATTTAATGTTTATTTCTTTCCAGCTGGATCAGTAGAAAGCATGCAGCCCAATTCTTGCTCAGTCCACGAGTCAGGAGACCCTGACTGGGTCGGGGTTCAGACGGGATTTTCCAGATAAGATATTACCTCGCTCCCTCGTGTATTACAGAGCGGTACTACAGCTCAACTACTCTTCCCTCGGGGTATCTGCAATCGGCAAGTTGGAGTTTTCGGAGCAATGGAGAGCTCAGTTGGGGATGTTGGAGTTTTGGGAAGAGCAGTCAAATGTGTCATTTAAGGGCAGCGATATGTTGTGGATCGGTTTTGATCAAGTTGATAGGAATACCTATTTATTGCGGGAGAATCACGTCAAGATGGAAATTCAGGTAGACGGTAATTCAGGTGCTTGTCGGCTTGCCGAAGTGTCAATTATTGTTCGGCGCAATATCAGATAGTAGACTGGCCTGAGGGCCACAAAGAAATATGCAAAGAGTTACAAGCTTTCCGACTGCATAAACACCTTTCCTTTCTACTGTCTTTTCACTCAGTCCACAGGATGCCTGGAAATGATCAGCACCTGCGGAAGGCGCTTCATGCGCAGGCTGCTTACCGATGATTATTTCCATCACTTGACCTCTGTCTCCATTCGCCCGGTCCTTTTCATGTATTATCCAGGCCAGCCAGACAGCCCGACAGAGATCCATAGTGGGACGCAGACCAATTATATGGCTCATAAACCTCTAATACGGTAGGAGGCGATGCGGCCTTGACGAGGCCATTGATAGATCATGTGCCAATCAGTCACAGGGAATGAACTCTTCAGGGATATCAGATTGACTAAATAATCGGCAATGAGTATGAATTAACCAAGGGTCTGTCTGAGCTAGGTGAGCTACGTGAGGCGGACGGGCCAGCTGATGATGTAAATGGATGAAGGAAAATTAGGAAAGATCCACAGAGCGGCGGCAACCTTCTTGCGGGCCACGGCTGTCGCGGTTTTTGTGATCATTCATCAAAGGTCTTCGTGAATTGCAACTGGAAGCAAGGATGGATAGGCTATGCTGGACAAGACTGACCTCCGCTTTGCTCCAGAAATGAATGAGAAGACATGAAGAAAGAAGAAACATATATATTGATGTAGGACAAAATACAACCGAACCAAAGCCAAATACGGACCAGGAGTTGTGAATGGAAATGAAGAGGTTCATGGCTTCCCGGCCTGCCGCCGTGCAGCGGAAATTGCTGTCAAGACTAAACTGTGCGTCGATCAGCTGTTGAGCCCACATGGGGTTCTCAGCTGTAAAACCAAACTGTGCAGAGGAGATTGGTGGCCGAGAGAAGCCGAGAAGAGGAGCAGGAGAGCGAAAGCAGAAAGGGGAGCATTGTGGTGCAGTTGGATGACTGTTAATTTTGGCCCTGGTGAGAATATCAACGACAAAAGGAGTGAGATAAAAATCTGGGAATGCTGTGGGCGTTGCGGCGGAGCCGTTCGTAAGTTCTTTGAGTGTTGAAATGCCGCGCAAGAATAGAGAAGAACAGAAGGGGTTAGTCCAGATGGGAATAAGATTAAAGAAACACTAAGAATTGCGAAGGTATTCGTGAAAATAATGGCAGAAAGCAGAGAACCAGGGGGAGTTATAGGGTTGAGCAGCGATCTGCCCCAGAATTGTGAGAGCAGGCTACACGACGATGGGCGTAAGGAAAGAAAGACGCTGGATCATCGATCATCGTTTGATTGTGTTTCACGGAGCGGGCGCTGTTGGTTTCCATAGCCGGATCCAAGTCCCTGGTTCTGGTTCAGGACATTGACGAGGAATCAATCAATCACCGATACAATCAACCATCGTCTTCGTTTCGGCGGGCTCCTCAGAGAAACGATCACCAAATCAACCTTTTAGCATCAATGAGATCATTACACTCAAAAACTTTTGATAGGGCGGTACAGGACCCACTACCTAAAGTTAGTGGGCATCAACTGTCCCTGTGTTTCCCCAACTACTACATTGCCTCGAGGCCTGACAACTGGAATACTTTCTGAGCCAACTTGAAGTTTGACGATCAGTATATGACACGGCGCCGACGAACAGGTATTGCTCAGCTACTGGTGGCTCTGACAACTGATGAGTACACCACTTTGTATATGGCACAAAAGAACTTGTACTGTCAGGTGTTGTTGTCCGGATCGAACCCTCCAAACCGCAGAAGGTAGTGAGGGGCAGGGACGACATGGAGGACAAAAGCAAATGGAGGGAAAAGGAGGTCGTAAACATGGCAAATTGATGTGGCGACCGATCCCGGGGTTACCGCAATTACCGTGATTGATGTTGATGTCGGGACAGAAATACTCCGAGACCGCGAGACCGCATAGAGTGGAAACAAAAAGACTGGGTCAAGACCTACTCAGGACCACAGAATGAGCAAGAATTTTGGACTGTGGTGGGCAAAGACAGAACTTGTTGTGTTGTGGGACAAAAGGGCAAATGCAACTAACACTCAATCAAGTATATTTATTGACATGTGAAAGTTGTGTGATGACTGTTGATGTATGACTAAAAAAGGGCGAAATCCATGTTCTCCAGGGTAGCCAAACCTAAAGGTTCAGCAATAATGCTTGGGAGGTCTGCAAAGATATCGGTCTTGTTGGGTCCCTGCCACGAGAAGAAATCCTGAGACGCTATATTCTCAATATACAGTTGAACTGCCTTGAACCGGGCCGGGTGAAGGCTGCACGGGGGCTGGTTCGGGGTGAGACGGGTCGACGGGGTTGCACCTGGGGACCCACAATCACAACATGGTTGGACAGTAACGCGAAAGGTTCTAAGTTTTGGCCTCGGTAAGTCGAACTATACAAAAGTCGTCAATGTAATTTTCCGGGGACGATCAGATATTATCATGCTCACCATGTCATTAACAAGGCCGTTGAAACTGTCCCGGGCTGGATTAATGCCTACTTGCGGGGCAGGTGATGTAAAAACCCCACTCCAAAGTAATGTAAACGAAGCTGGGATATGACAACTGACCGCGACCTGCGGGTTTCTATCGGGAAGAATTCTGCATGTAAGACAGATGGCCTCACCGTGAAGTCCGGACTAATCCTAGTGATGTTACCGAATGCACTCTCGAATGATTGTATTGTTATACCGGCTGTCATGTTGGTCTATATGTTGTAAGGAATAGAAATTGGAGCGATCAGAACACGGACGTACAATGTCGCAACCACTAGAAAAAGGATTATTATAGTACGAAAACGATGAGACCGGCTGTGCGTTTGTGTCAAATGCCTCGGTGATCGTGAAGTTGAAGACAGAGTTATTCAGCTGGATCGTATCCTCCACAGCTAAGATTTGTGGGGTGAAACCAGCAGTTTGATGCTGCAATATTTGTGGCACCATATAGCTCAGAGGTAGAGAGGGCAAGGTGTCATTCGGACGGTACGTGAACTCCTGGTCGATGTCGTACGCCCACAGCGGCACTGAGGAATTCAATGTCACATGTATTTCACGCAAGATTTTAGGCAACGTACCGATTATGCCTCAAGGGACTGTACATTACCTGAGGCCGAGTGGAAATTAATCAGCTGCCGTCGATCAAGATAAACCTTGAGCCATAACTAACACAGGCGAGTCCAAATTAACCGTTGTTGGAAATCCTGTGCTATTTCTCCATCTATGCTCCTTCACACTTCGTCTGCAGTTCCTCTAAGTTTAACGCCTCTGGTCACCTTTGGTTTACCGCACAGGCCGAAGGAAGTATAACCCATGATGTACTACGCACTTCATTTTCGCGACAGCGGCAACTCGATTTGGTCAGACAAAATCCTCATTTTGACATTTTCCTAAGGAAATCGAACTCATGATCAGTCCCCGACCACGCTTCCGCAATCTCGCGGTTGTCGCAACAATCAACACCATGTGAAACAGTGCAGATCATCTTCCCAGCCATCACTCCATTCAGGCCGCCGTGTCAAGACAGGCCAACTTTCTCCGTTGATGTTGCCGATGGACGGCCGAGCCTGCCGTTGTCCGTCAGGCGAACAGGCCCCCACTGCAGACAGCGGCAGCCGCTCGACATTCTCTCCCCGATGAACATTATTGGGCGATAAATTCTGGTCCTGAGACATCCAAATCCCTTCCGTCGATATCTATCAGCCACGATACCATCGCGCACCGCGACATCAAAAGATATCAGCTAACTGTCAGCCTCAAAATATGCTCCTCTTCATCCTATATCTAGTTGGCGCGATGCAGCAGCACTCGTCGATTTTCGTCCCTTCAAGATCTTTGGCAGGATACCAACAGTCCTTGTGAAATCGCTTGCGCTGGGACGCAAAGCTTGTCATTTCGTTGCTCTTTTGCATTCTGCTGCTTGGTTCCTTTCAGCCGTCTGTGCTTATAGGATATCACTATGTACCCTTGGACAGCGTTTTTTTTGCTCTTCACACTCTGGTCTGCAATCGTGGGAAATTGTCAGGATGGTGGGGGGACGGACAACACCAACAATAGAGGGGGAGGGAGAAAAAACAATGATGGAGGAGGTGGCGCCGACCCCAGGAGCTTTTCCTTGTGTCCATCTGTCGACAATCTTGGAATAGCGCTCAGTGCGGCGGCTTGGAATGTCACAAGCGGATTATTGGAATGCGACTACTCCGGCACGCAGTGCACTTATCTCATCTCAGTGCGTCGCACCAGCTATCCCGGTGAAAAGCTGATATATTCTACGTGTTTGTTCTTTTGACATAAAGGACGGCGCATTATCCTCTACACTTTCGACATCTGGATTTTTGACATGCGCCGCCACCTTGCCCGATTTCGGACCCGCACCGGGGATCGTGACCGACACTCCAACTCCAACCATCCTTACTGGCACGAAAACTTTGCCAGTAGGCGCCATCACGTCAAGCGCTTCTAACGTTGAGACTTCATCAAGGTACGCACTATAGTTTTCCCTCAGATTGTAAACACTGTAAAACTCAGTGTGTCGATATTCAGGGTTACAGCCAGTGCTTCGGACTTAACGAGTACCGCCACCGGAAATAGTGCAACCTCCCCGCCTCTCGCTGGAACCACCACAGCCAGGTCAGGATCCCTCAGATTGTAAAATAATCTCAAAACTCAGTGTGTCGATATTCAGAGTTACAGCCAGCGCTTCGAGCCTGACGAGTACCGGCACCGGAAATAGTGCAACCTCCCCACCTCTCGCTGGATCCACCACAGCCAGGTCAGGATCTCTTCTCCAAGTTGTTCTGCCATGTTGAGTTCATGCAGCACGCGTCTACCAACGAAAGCAATTGGCGTCATTGTGTTCACAGTGATGATCGTTATGTTTATGAGTTTCTCTGGGGCGATATTCTTCTTGAGACGACGACGCCTACACCGTCGGGCCACGGAACGAGATGCGACTCAAACACGCCGCCAGACTGGCACAATCTCGCCCTTTACGCTTATCACGCAGATTGACAGCCCTAACGAGATGAACACCGGCATAGCAGCTGAATACGATGCACGGAGTATCGGTGAAAATACGATGGCACGACAACAATTGGAAACGGAGCTGCTCGCCGTACAGGAAAAGATGGTCGGTTTGGGAGATGAAGAGAGACGAACGACAATGGAGGGCTCAAGCGTGCATACAATGTCTCGACCGGCTTCTATGCCAGCCACCTCGGGAAATGCGGAAGCACAGCTGAAAGCCGCGAGGGAACAAATTAATAGGTTGATGCTGCGGGTAAACGCGCTGGAGGCGAATACCGATCCTGCATGGGAACTGGCCATGTCGCGCGAGCCCCCGCCGGAATATGTTTAGGTCTTCGATGTATTCCAAGTTCCGCAAACTTTTATGCTGTGTATTTGGTCTCTTGTAACTGAAGTTCTGAGCATCCCTACAGGCCGGAGCTGGATCACACGGCCGAATCCAACTGCGCCCCGTGGGTTGACCGATGCAGAAGAAAGGGATGCTTCTCTGGAGATGCATCATCTTTGGATACATGTTAGCAGGGAAGATGTTCAAATGAAAGCGCACCTTCGGGCCGCATACAGTCATCTTCATCAACCTCCTCAACAATACCATGCTTCTTCAACAAGCGTCGCATCCGTTCGAAAGTGCGCTGCATTTGTCCCACCGCCATATGCAGCTCAAGTGTCGTGTGCGTGGCAGACCAGGGTCCTTTTTCGGGAGTAAATAGACTGGCTTCGCTTTCATTCCACTCTGCGGCCGAGTCGAATCCCGTGTCTCAAAAATGAGTTGATAACACACCTTCCAACATGATTTTTTGTGCCTCTGAGTCTCGGACGACTGTATTGGATCCCGCCGGTAAAGAAGTCTCGCCTCTTGGACTGCTTCCCTCTCCGCCAAAATGAGCACTACAATTCAACAAGTACTTCAAGCGACACTTACCAGTGCGTGACCCGGCGAAAGCTCCTGCAACGATGTTGAATATCGTCCATAAGACAGACAGCACGGCGAACGTCGAAACGAAGACGCCGGTGATGGCTGATCCCAAAGGCTTTAAACGTGGGACTGGTCGGACATAGAGCATGACGGGTGCACGGTCGCTGTTGTTGAAACTGCGCACAGTAGCCTGCCATTCTGACATCAAGGTCGCGTTCGATGTAGAGACACGCGATATTTTGGCCAAGTCTACGGGGGCGACATCTAAAATGCTGTCATTGTACATCTGAGGGGACGCATAGATCTGATTTTCGAGGATGACGCCAAGCTCAAGCCGAACGAGGTGGTAGAGAGACTGGAAGGTGTTCTGGAACAAAGAGTTCATGGACGTCAGGCCCGTCGGGACCGGCAGGAATGAATCTCCTCCAAGGCCTGCAAAGATATCAGTCGTGTGTTCGTCGTTTGGTGAGCGGTGCCATGAGGTGGACACCTGTGGCGCCGCGATCGGCTGATTCACTTGTAGGGCCCCCGCGATCGGCTGAGTCACTTGCACCTGAAGTTGAACTGCCATAAATTGGGCCGAGTGAAGGCTGCATGGTGGCAGAGTTGGGGTGAGACTGGCCGTCGTCTGGTTCGAAGTCTCCGAATCTGGAGGCCCACAATCACAACACGGCTCGACAGTGACGACAACCGTGCCCGATTTGTTATGGGCAGAACCGTTCCATGTGCCCCTGAAACGTCAGCTCAGTAGAATTTCAGCTCCGACCGAAAGAATACTGTACCAGTAAAAGGGAAACTCTTCCAGGAGAAAGTCGATTGATACCGTTTTCCGTTAAGCGTCCAATGCAACGAGACGGTCGGATATCATCAGACTCACCAGGTCAAATGCGAGGTTGGTGAAATCTGACAGGGGTGGTTTGGCGCCCACTCCGAAGAGATATGGTCCGGACCCACTCAAGGTTAATTTGAACGAAGTTGGGAGATGGCAACCAACCACGACCTTAGGGTTTGTTTCATGAAGGGGGATTGACAGAGGGCAGTGGGCTCACCGTTAAGTCCACAGAAGCGGCGTCTAGGTAAATAAGATTGGCCGTCATGTTGGTCTACATGTGCATAAGGAACGAAAATTGAAACGATGAGAACATGCGCGTACAATGTCGCAACCACTTGAAAAGGGATTATTATAGTACGAAAACGATGAGACCGGCTGTGCGTTTGTGTCAAATGCCTCGGTGACCGTGAAGTTGAAGACGGAGTTATTCAACCGGACCGTATCCCCCACAGTGAGAATTTGTGGGGTGAAACCAGCGGTTGGATGCTGCAATATTTGTGGCACCATATAGCTGAGAGGTAGGGAGGGCAAGGTGTCATTTGGACGGTACGTGAGCTCCTGGTCGGTTTCGTATGCCGACAGCGGCACTGAGGAATAATGTCACATGTATTTTCACGCAAGATTTCAGAATATGTCCCGTTGATGGCCCCAAGAAGGGCGGTCATCAGGAGGAAGGTGCCCAGCGCAATCGGAGTCGTCCGACGCCATGGGTAAGCTAACCCAGTGTGAATCAGAGAATGGCGAGCAAGCAAGGTCAGGAACATACGACGTTGGGGACTATATCCCAGTCGAAATGATCCAATTCCGTTGTAGACGCGCTGGAGAAGAACCATGGAGTGAGGTGTGGAGAACTCCCGAGACGGTTGTTAAAGTATGTGCCCTTTATCTTGGATTGATCGGGAGAAGATCAAGACAGTTGGTAGGCTGGTAGATAAAGACGCGGTCTGAGACGTGTAAGACGATCGACCGAAATAGAAATGTTCGCTGACGGATAAGACATCTGGTCGGACGGTATTATGCACGGCCCGGCCGTTGCCAGTCGCGACGGCCGAACACCTAAAGTAGAATTGTAGCCCAGGTATTGGGCCGGCTCAAAGAACGTCGGTAGCCGCACGAGAATCGGGTTTCGGTCTTTCAAACCGTCTTTGAAGGTTGTGGCAGAAGACAAGCTGGAAGAATGCCGAGACCTGCCAGCTTGTGGCAGTGCGTGTGTGACGATCGATCGCAAGTCATCGGCTCTTGTCGTCGCAGGTTTACTTCCTCCCACCGCGTTCACCTCTGGCCATATTCCGGCACCGATTTTCTCCAAAACAAAACGAAAAAAATCCGTCGTACTCAGTAGTCCCGGGCTTTCCTCCCCTTGGAGTCTGATTCAATCTTGTTCGAGCCGGATACGGCCGCGACGCGCGTCGACTCGGGGCAGCCTCAGGTGTCTCCTGCGTCTCCACATCGATCCCGGATTTAATCTCTTTTGCCGCGGTAAGGAAGCTCAATTCATCGTGTGGATCTTCGGACTGTGGTAGATGCAAGGCACTGCCTTACTGTTCAGCACATCATCCGGTTTTAGAACCTCAGCCACCCCAATCTTATGCCCTTTTGAGGGATGATCGCACTGGTATTCATACCCAACAATACCTGCGCCGGCTCGAGAGGCAGTTCTGATGCAACCTTGAGACCAACATCACGCAAAATTGATCCTATGCAGATCATTCATGTTGTACCTTGGCGAGCCTTCCTTGATTCTGGGCCTGAAACGTCCTACCCCTCCGTTGATAACTTGATATCCAGAAGCCAGGATATCATTCCTCGCCGCGACATCAGAATCAGCTAACTGTCATTGCCTGGCTCAGAATCTTCTGTCAAGCTCAAAATATCCCCACCTTAAATATAGCCAGTGCCATACAGCAGTCGCCGATTCTCTTCCTCCAATTAGTTAGGGAAGGAAATTCATACCACTGCGCTAGGACGCAAACTTCCTTTCTTCAAACTTCCACCGTGACGGTCTTCTTGCCTTGACACTTTCCCGCTTTCTCCGCTTCTGGGATACTATATACGTTTCTCGTCACGCTATCTTCTGCTCTCCACGGTTTGGTCTGCTGCCCGGGGTCATTGCAGACGTGGTCAAAGAAATGGCAGTGGAACATGGAATCGGAGGGATGACAACGGACTCCTTGGCGTTTGTCCATCTGTCGACCAAGATGGAACAGCGCCCTATAAGGCCTCGGCCACCAGCAGCGGAGTTTTGACCTGCGTGTACGCCGCCAATCCGTGCGTATATTCGATTTCCGTGCGTCGCACTACCTACCTCCGGAGTAAAATGCTAATTTATACTCACATTGGTTGTTCTTCGGTCTCAAGGATGGCTTCCTGTCCTCCGGATCATCGATATGCCCCCGAGCCTTGCCCGATGTAACTGCGGCGAAATCTGTACTTTCCGCGCAGTTCTCCGCTACCAGCAGGTCGTCTGCGAGCGCCTCCAACCTCGAGCCTTCATCAAGGTAAGCACTAGAGTCCGCTCTCCGAATGTGAATGATATACAAATGCAGGGCTTCAATCCCTTCTACGAACAGCTCATCGGAATCCACGAGTACTGCGACCGGAAGCAATGAAACCTCCCTGCCTCATGTCGGATCTACCAAAACCAGGTCGGGATAAATTCTCTCAATTTTTTTGCGCCATGTTGAGTTCATACAGTACGCACCTATCTGCGGGGACAGTCGCCGCTATTGTCTCTGTTGTAGCCGTCCTGCTTTTAATTTTCGCTGGGACAATATTTCTCCTCAGACGACGCCGCCTGCAGCGCCAGGCCACGGAACGAGACCCGATTCGAAAACGCCTCCAGACCGGCACCATCTCGCCCTTCATTCTCCTCACGCAAGCTGACGCGGACGGTACGATGCCGCGACAGCAGCCGGGAAGCGGGCCACAGGCAAAGATGATCAAGAACGGGGACGGAGATAGACTCGCGACACTGGAACCGAGGCCGAATCGAAGGTCTGATCCAACACCGATGCGAGCCACCTCACCGGACGTGGAGGCACAACTTCGAACCTCCAGGGACCAAATGAATATGTTGATGATGCGGATAACGCGCTGGAAGCGAACACCGATCCTGCGTGGGGACTGGGTATCTCGCACGCGCCCCCGCCGGAATACGTTTAGATCCTCGATGTATGTATCGCTCGATAACCCCTTGTAATATTTGACGAGATCAATCAGGATCAGCAAAAGATAATCTCGACTGGTGTGCAGCCAAGCCCCACTTTAAACTTGGATCCTCAAGGTCGATGCCGAACAATCAACTCGCTGGGAAAGGGGCTTAGCTCAATAAGCTACTACGACCGGCGGTAATGTACTGTTGAGCAAGTTGGCTGTGCAGTAGATCTGCGACGACTGTCTTCAACCGCATATCATGTTCAACTCGGATTAATCATTCAACTGAATGTACTATTCAGAGATGGATGCAGTACATTCTCAGTCAGATACATCTGGTTCAGATTGCGATCGTGGAACCTTTTCCTATCTTGTAGCGCAAACAATGCATCAGCTTCCGAATTTCTTGGATGTGAGCGGCACCGCATTTGAAATACCAGGCCAACTGCTGAGAGCTGCTTTCGAATAGAGGTGATCGAGCCAATGACGCCGATCCGCACAGATGATTTGTTGAGTAATTTTGGTTCCGCTCTTTGCCCCGGTCGTCGAAGTCTGGAAGGTTGAACTCCGCGAAGAAAGGCAAGGCGGTTGGAGTGCTGAAATCGCGCAAACTATAGCAACTCGAAAGGCGGCCGGCTATACAATCAAGGTCACAAAAATGGCACTCTGGATTCGAGTACTGGATGGGGAGCAAATATAATGAAGTCGCCGAAAACCGTGTAACCAGTGGGAAACAACCTCAAGAGCAGACTGATTCATGAGGCCTGTGAGGCCTGCGCTATGAGGAAGAAATCATTTGCGCCGAGGGGTTCCTCAGGCTCGAATACATTTTACTCTGGAAGCATACATAATCAGTACAGACGGAATAACATCAGACATGGGGGGACAGACGTACCGCCTTGCACGTTATCGGGAGTATTTACGGGCCACCTGACTTCCGACCTTCCAGCCTGATCCGCATGCTCTGCGCAGCGAGACGCTGAGGGCTTCAGTATTGGGAGGCTCCGGATGTGTATGTGTTAGCTCGGCGACAGACAGCGTGGAGCATGCGCAGAGGACGCCGAGGAAGGTGTCGTATATGGCTCGATTGCTGTATTTTATGAAACAGCGCAAGATCTGCAATCGAGGGGCGATTTCACCATCGGAGGAAGCACGAAACTCGCTTTTGGCCTGGTAGTGGTTGCCGCACACGACTTCCAGGGTGAGGAGAGCGGGTGTCGTGATGAGAATGGGTATCAGAAAATCACCCCGGGAGACGAAGGTCACTGAAAGGTGGGTGAGCTCGCAGGCGGAGCGAGTCAAGAACGAGCCATCGTCTCTTTCTTCAATCGTAACGACAAGAGATTGAAGAGTCCAGGTGGTGATATAGCTCAGAACGTCGACCTGGCGCATGGAAACAAATGTTCTGAGTTCCGGACCACATAGAATTGGCAGCTGAACAAGAGTACAACGGCCAAAGATCCCATGGTGGATGAAGAGTGGGACGGGTTCGGGAAAAGACGGAATATCCAGGCAACGTCGGCAGTTACACCGGAGGAAATTGTACAACATTCGAGTGTTGTCAAGGAAGTCGATAGTGCGTGGGTCCCTTTGGTATATGGTCCGATAAAGGAGCTTCCCAAACGCAGAGAACCGAGGTTAGGTGCCTGGGTGCAGAGGGCGGGGTTCCAGCTCATACGAGGGGCGGGCCCACAGGAATTCGCGACATTCATCGCGAGGCTCTGCAGCAAGCACAACGGGTCCGATATTTTGTTGAACTGCAGAACATCTCTGTGCGGGATCAGGAGCTCCCACTGAGCGGATCTCGCGCCGATAATCGCCATTAACCCGTCCGGTAGCCTTGAAATGCGCACAATTCGCATTTTAATAGATAACGGACATCCAGAGGAGCGACTGAACCACAGGTCAGTGATTAATACAGCTGGATAAACGTCCAAGGGGGGCTCAACACCGAATAGAGTGGCAAGGGGGCAGATAATTCGAAAGCGACAGAACTCCGGAGCTAGGCAGTAGAAATAGCCACAGCTCGCCAGTGGCTGCATATCTGTGCCAAAACAAGAGGAGCCGCGGTGGCACTCGGCCAAACGCGCCCATCGGGAGGGAGCAATGCAAAAATATTTTGGCCGTGAGCTTGTACGGAATTTTCAGCACTGGGCTAGCCGTCGAGGCGATGAGTCTCAACGATGAGCGGAAATCGCAGCGACTGAGAGCCATGGTGGGCGCCTGTCCGCGGTAGATGATGGGGGTAGGAGAAAAGGAGCTTTCTTGTTGCACTGTGTGTGGCAACAGTGGCATCATTTGGTTACGCATGTTGTCTGACTTTCTCTTAACCTCCATCATCTTCAACGCGACTTCCACCGTTTTACCCTTTTCCGAGCGACAAACTGGACTTTGTCTCGTTTAACGGTCCCACCAAGCGTTGAGGATCCTTGGCTACGTCATTTCATGTGCGATACAGTGTTGGCCCTAAGACCTAAGGCCTTAGATTGAACCTAAGGCCATAGGCCATAAATAAGGCCTTAGGTTAGGGCTTATGTTGAGGTCGTTCCTCAACCTAAGGCCTTAGACATCACGTGAGACTTATACAATATAATGGAAATTTTGCCACGACCAAGCCGACACTCATCATGGGCAACGAGAAATGCAATCTTTGTCTTCTGCTGCGCTTCGGCCGACTTCACCGCAGAAGGAGTCTCTTTGGACTCGAATATCGCGGTGTGCTCGGGAGGAAGAGGAGATTTACATGCAGGTTATAGCCAAGTTTGATGCAGAGAATGACCCACTTGATGATGGGGAGATAGACATTGACGATAGCGAACTTTACAGTCATTAAATTGCTGGCGCAGCGCAGCAGGAGCCCTATATACAACTGAAAATAAATTTCCTATTTGGGTTGCTAAGGCCTTAGATCACCTAAGGCCTATGGCCTTAACCTAAGCCCTAAGGCCTTAGAAATTCTGAGGGTCGATTTTTAAGGCCTTAGGACCATCACTGGTGCGATATCCAGCTGGTGTCCGGCCTCCCATCAGCTGGATATTGGCCGACGGAGTACATGAGTCCATCATGAATCCAGTACCAGCTGGGTAGCCAGCCTAGGTGCAAGCTGTCGGAGAAGCTGGGATTTACTGTGCCATTCATGTAGCTTGCTTGAATTTCTTGCTCAGACAATGCCCACTAACTTTAGTTAGTGCATCCTGTACCGCCCTGTCAAAAACTTTTTGGTGTCATGATTCAAAACTTTTTACTGCTAACTGCAAAACCCTAGAGCATTTACGAGAAAAGTTCGCTGGTGATGGGTTGATGGGATCTGATCCGCCTGCCTTTTTGGGTACCCAGAGCCACCCACCGCTCCAGATTTAAGCTTTTGGTGACGAAGGCGCAGACGTATCTCTGTATTATACAGATACGTATGCTGTATAACATAGACACGTTATATATGAGCAACCACTTCAGTTCCCCAACCACTAATGAATTACTATCGTAACAACAACTAGCCGCCGCCGCGCTATGCACTGGCTCAATACCTCCTCGGTATGGGACCGATGCCCCCACCGACCACCCAAGAACTCGCTGCAGCCCACATCCAGCAGTCACTCAACCAAGGAGCTTTCGAGCATACCTATGAACCGAGTGGCCACTACCTCGCGATGCCACCTCCAGGCCCAGGCATTGGCCTACAGTACTACGGCGGTGGCCCGCACAATTCCCAGCCTGCTCCAGTTCCAGCGCCGTCCCAGAGTGGTGCCAGAGCTAGCCACAGCACACCCCATGATCTTGGTGGGGGCAGCTTCCGTGAGTTATCACAAACTGGACGTAACCTGACTTACCATCTACCAGGACTCGAGGTCGAGATCCCTGCTGCTCCTGTCACCGAAACGAAGTCGACTCTCGCGACCGCGGCGACTCCGATTCGCTTCGAATTCTCCATCAACGATGTTCTTCCTGGCGACTTTTTGGCCCGTGTCTGCGCAAACATGGACGTGTCACGGGCAGATGCGAAGCTCGGGTGGAAGGCTAGCACCGTTACAAAGAGATCTTTAGCCCGTCCTCTGTACAACGACAACGACGTCAAGGCAGCCTTCGACTACTTCTGCCCCATCATCGCGAGTACACGACGCACTAAGAAGGTCCATATGCTCGTGGTCAATCTTGTAAGTGCGCAAATTTCCAGGCTAGAAAGATCACTTACTGTATTTCACAAGGCCAAACCGGCTGAGAAAGTCATTGCAGCACCAAAGGTCACCGAAACAGCCTATTGCGACGAGCTGAACATCGTGAAGGGGGCGTTGGCTTGCGAGAAGCACAGTGGTCGCAACCGATGGTGTTTTGTGAGGCGTGATGCCGAGAAGGGAGAACACTGTGTGCCGCTGGGGCTGGAAGAGATTACACTGTGGGCCCGAAAACTGGTAAGCGGACGCCGCCAACATAGGAAGAGGTGCTGATATCTGGCTAGCACGAGGACAAGGCCAAGGCACCAGAAGAGCGTGAGCTCGATGATAAATGCCTCAAGCCTCCATAAGTCCTGCATCTTGACGAACTTGAAAAAGTTGCCAGCCAGCGCGAGGAGCGAAACAAGACCCGAAAGCGAAATAACGCACCTGACATCCACGTCCACATGCCTCCCATGCCCGTCTTTGCCGACGTGCTCAATCGTGGCCCACCCAATGATCATCACGGCAAACGTCACCACGATCAGCTTTCTGGGGACGACGAGTCTGACCGACGACGCACCGGCCACGTCAAATTGCCGACGTCCTCGCTATCCTGCACAGGAAGATGCCCGACCTCAACTACCCGCAGTACGAGGGGGCGCTACGCAAACAGGGTGTTGTGTATGCAAAGAACATTGACCCGAGCGACCATCATTTCTTGGTCAAGGACATTGGGATGGCCAAGGTGCAGTGAAAGAGTTTCTTCGGGCTGCTGGAAAGGTGGTGAAGTCTCTGCGTAAGGGCAAGAAGCATGCCCGAGTCGACGATGGTGGTGGGAAGGAAAACGAGTAATCGATGACAAATCAATTTCAGCTTCGTCTACAAAGTAAAAATGATATACAATATATACAAATTGCTCGACATTGTTTATACGACGTAGCCACAATCGCGATACCAGCCCTCGATTTTTTCAACAGTCATGGATGAGAAAACCGCCTCCCAAAGCATTGCAATAGGATCGCAAGTTGGCTCATTCCCCATTTCGCCCAGGATGTAGCCACGGTTCAGACGAATCGACGCCTTCATCGCCGAGAATCCCTCCTCGATAGGGTTGAAGTCTGGTGAGTATGCCGGGAGGTATACCAGCCGCATCCCGCTAATTAACACAGTCAGACGGTGCAAAAAATCAGGCTTGTTTCGTACATACCGAGCTTCGACACCTGTTTTGGTTCCATCTCATGCTGTGGCAATGGGACCCACTCATCATTGGCAGTCTCACACCTGCTGCCCTTTGTCCCGCCTTGCTCAGCGCACTTCCTTCTCACCCACAGCAATCTACACCAGCTGAGGGTCGCCGTGCACGTCCATTTCAGCACCCGTGCTTCAGCAGCCTGCATTGAGCTTTTGTGAGGGCTCCATGCACTTGGCTGTAATGTCGCCCGCAAGTTCAAAACCTCGCAGTGTCAAATTCGGAGCTGCGCACTGCCCCAATCCCTAGTCAATGGGAAACCCGCGTCCTCCACACAAATGCACTGTACAGGGTTATTCCCACTTGAATCGCCCTGCCTCACCTTCGTCGAACTAGTGTTTTGTTTGAGACAATGGAAGTTGATCAAAGGGAGGGAGTTACAGGAGATGGACAGATTCCTCGGTAAGTAAGTAAAACTTTTGAATATATATTTGTGTTCTCCACCCTACGTGTCTCGGAACGCGTCTGCAACAACTCCATAACAAGCACAGGCGCCTATCCGCAAGCAGTGGTGAAGAGTGAAGATGTAAGGCTTCAGGAGCTCTCATGATAGGGTAACCACCGTACGCTTGCCCTAGCGAGTGACAAGCCGAACATAGTGCTTAAGACCCTGAATTGGAAGGATGATAGTATATACACGGTCTTCTCTAAGCTAGCTCAAAGGATCAGATACCCATATCCTCAAAAGAGCTGCTTAACTCCCCAAATACTCGTGAGAGTTGACATCACCGTAGATCATCAAGATATAGGTAAATAGGTTGTAATCCTTAGGTCGTTATGGTATTCAGACCAATACCACACCCTCAGACACGGTCTCGGAGCTACTCAACGAGACGATGGAGGATGGTGGTGATGATGTGTAGACTCGGAAAGGGGATTGTCTAAACAAATTAGCAGCCCAGGCATCAAGTGCATGGCAATGGGACTGACACGATATACTTAGGATTGAGGAAGGAGAGAGCCAAAAGCGAGGAAGCAAGCAGGAAGCGAAATAGCATCCCTGATGCCACTCGACACAGGGACCCGTGCCGAAGGAGCTGATCTTGCCGTCGATGCTTTTGGGGCATTCAAGCTCCCAGAATGAATGAAATATGGATAAGAATTACATTTATACCATCAAGAACATCGAAAAACACTGAGGAAGAGAAACAGTGCTGGAACGTGGCTGGATCAATTTGTTCTTAATGCTGGCTATCATCAATTTTGCAAACAGCTGTTAAAGCCGCTAGGATGAGCTACTTCTCAGTTTTCTGCGTCAGATTTGGTTCGTTAGCTTTGTGGTGTTGCATTTGATATGTTAATTTCTCGGTGTTGCATTTGACGTGATCCTCCGATGGTGTTACTGTACAACTCAGATAGTTGTTCCCTTTTTCTTTTTTTCTTTTTTTTTCGAAAAAAAAAAGAGGGTTTTGATTGTTGTTCCGGGGACTCTGTTGGTGGGCTCTGCCGCAACAGCGTGCTACATTTGTTATTACAAGTAAAAGCACAATAAATGATACAGCATACACCCTTTGTAATGCAAGTAAAAACAACAATGGCGCTGCCCTCCCTTCAACCTCCCTTTGCCCACTCTCAACAGTCTGGAATCCTATCACACAAGTCAATGGGAACATGGGGCAGTGTCACAGTCAAGCCTTAAGCATCCACTATTGGAATGATGATACTGTAGTAACTGTACTATCACAATCAATTCGTCAGTCACATGTCATGCGGGCCCTTGACGTGACAAACTTTAGAACTTGGTCACGTGTCACAGAGGGTCTTGACGAATACACTTTTTGTCACACTGGGTTCAAATTTTTGTTGGAATCACGTAATATTTATATATTTTTGGCCCTGCAGGTGCAATTCAGCCATCCTAGGTCTCATCTCCATTGCTAATGTTGGATATAATGCAGCTCAGCCATCGGGCATCTGATTAGTAATATTAGTAATATGGACAGTTCAAGTAGATACACATAGAATATTCTACATACATATTTTGTAGTATATAAGCTGGCAGTACAATCCTGCTAGAGCATCTGTTTGCTCTGAAGCAGTCTTCTAACCATCAGTGCTATTAGGGACAGTCAGAGTAGCTTTTTTAATGGTGATTCTCGAGTTGATTCTGAAGATGATTCTGGAATAGTTTATTGTGAGGGAATCACTGAGAATCATCGGAAATGAGAATCACCTCGAATTGTCGAATCACCTCTGGAGGTGATTCGACAAATGGTTTTCTCGGTGATTGTGATTCTGCCCTCTTATTTAATAAAAAATTGCCAGAATCACCGCTAGAATCACAGTTAAAAATCGGGGCGGTCAAGGTCAGCATGATTGTCTCATGATTCTGACCCAAAACAATTTTCAGAATCACCTCAGAATTAACTCAAGAATCACTGTCAGAATCACCGAGAGTCACCTACTCTGACTGTCCCTATTGCAAACCTACTCTATCTCTTATTATATTCTCGCCCTCCCCGCTTATATTCACAACAGCTGAGCTGCTGTAAAGTCAGAATTCTATTGTCTGTGCATGAAAACAGGGTGATTCTGGCACTGAAAAATCACGATTTCTTTGGCTTTGATGCTTTATCATCTGTAGAGGTTTTGTTTAGTTCTTTTCACTTCTGAAAAACCAAATCTACATGCCCTTTGCCCCCAGTAAGACTCACAAGACTTGACAAATTTTTGGGGTTGGTCATGCGGCCTGGGACCTCTTGACCAGTGTTGCGGTTAAGTGTTAAGGGTTAATTAAGGGTAGGCTTTAATAAGGGCTTAACATTAACCCTTAACAAGGGGCTGGTCGACCGCTTCGCGGCCTCCCGTCCCCTCTTGTGGAATTTATCTGCTTAAAGACGAACTCACTGTTAAAAAGGGCAGATCATGAGCAACACACCATTCAAATTTACAGTACACTTGGTTAAATTAAGCTGAGTCGCCTTTTGAGTCCACCAATGATGATTCAATTCTGTCCATGATGGGTCAAGGTTATTCACATTGAATTCAACTTATCTATGGGCTGGGGCACACAAAAATCATTTGGACTGTCTCACCAGGGGCCCAGCCCTTTGTTTGCCTGGCACTCACACCAGGGATTGCTAAGCTTTGGCTCATCTGAGGCGCTATTAGAAATTCAGAGTATTGGAGTTCAATTCAGATGAGTTGAAATCAACACTGTTTCCTGGACTGAGACTAACTGAATAAGTTTTGAGTTCAGCTCAACCTAAACCTAATGCGATATCTTGGGGTTCAGTTTGCACATCAAGCCCACCGAAACTTGGCAAGCATGCCCATGCCTGCTGAAACAAAAAGACAACAAAGTGAGAACAAAGAACATACACACATGGTCATGCTTGCCAAATTTCAGTAGGCCAGAGGTGCTATTTGAAAGTTGAAAATATCAGAATGAATCTCAGTCAGACTGAAATCAGAGCTGATTCTGGGTCTGAAACTAATGGACTCAGCTATTCTTTCAGTTGGCTGAAATTTAATCTGATATTTAAGATTTCGTATAGTACTTCGTGCACACCGAAACTTGGCAGTCATCGTTAATAGGTGGGAGAGAAGGTCGAATTTCCTACGTCATTGTGGCGCCAGGCCAGTGCCTGTCAGATTCTTGTCAGAGGTTATTGGATGGTGACGGAAAGCTGCCGTCAACGGCGCTGGCGGCAATGATACGGAATGATTGAGCCGGTTGTCTTGGCAGAATGAGTTTTCTGTAAAGACCGTCGCATTTTCGATGCAGGAGACAGGATAAAAGCATGAGACTTAATAAGCCAGTGGAATGTGGAATGTGGCGAGGATCAGCGCTGGGTTGGCGCTGAGAAAGCCGAGCCTACAGTAGGAAATGCTCCTAGGCTGCGGTATCAAGAAAGAAATGCAATGCCGAACGCGCCAAGGATTCGCGCTGGATTCAGCTCGGCATCTCGATCGCAATGAAATCCATCAGAGCTCAAAAACCCATCGATTAGATCCTCCAGGACATTAGGAAATAATGAGCACTTTACGGTGTGGAGTGGATCTGGGTTCGAGTTTATCTGAGAGATGGCCGCATAATGGACGAAATGCGGCAAGGGATTAGCGCCTGTTGTGAGGCCGAAGGCGGCAAGAGCGCTTACCGTGACAGTATCCAGGGTTTTGGTGCCGTACAGTTCCGGTAGCGTGCGAGCACTCACAGTTTCGGGATGAAAGGCCCATAAAAGGAGCGTAGAAGGCTTCGGACGGATACCCGTAATTTTATAAAGAGAGAGAAGACGATAGACGAGGATTTGTTCACCCCTAATTAGGCCTTAATATGGCCTAGTGAGATTACGTATAGAGCCCATCATTTCTTCGTTTTTCTCCCCGCTTCCTCCCGCGACATGCCTCCGAAGCTGGGGCCCTGCTGGGAATTCTTCTACCAGGGGCCAAAGCAAAATCAGCATCACCATAGGGCTTATTGCTCGGGCTGTATCCGTCACCACCGGCAGGTCGTTGATCCCCCTAACAATACCGACAGTGCGCTGAAGGAGCGACTTCAATGGGACGAGACGGCATTTACCCAGGGTACGTCAAACAAGCAAGCCGGACCTTTCCTAAAAATATACCCTACTAGCTCGCGCCACTGCTGGCCATGTCCTCGGAGTGAAGGATTCGATGATCGCTCATCTGATCGGCCAGCATCCCTGTCGGTACGCCTCCGATCGAGCCAAGTCGGTAGCGCAGCGTGAGAGGAAGGGAAAACGCCCTCAGTCGGCATCTGAAAGTGATGCAGACGATGAGTCTGATTCCCAGCGTCCGAAGAAGCGGAAGAAGGTTTTTGCCGCTGTCGCGAAGGCCATGAAGCAGCCAGAGCTTCAGGTCTACCGCGGAGCTAATATTCCATTTGGTGAAGCCGAGCTTGCGCGTCTTCGCGAACAATTTGTCCGGGCAACTATTTCTGCTAATTTGCCCTTTCGGTGGACCGAGGATATTGAGATCATCAAACTGTTCATTATGTTTCGCTCGACCGCCGCCAACGTAACTCCCTCCCGCGACGTTCTCTCCGGGTCTTTGCTCGACCAGCTTCACGACACTGTTGAAAAGAAGTTGCGTGCAAATTTAAAGGGCAAGCGTTGCGTGTTGATGTGAGTCCTCTTCCAACAAGTTATGGGCGCCACTCATTCTACAATTAGGACAGATGGATGGAAAGACGACAGTCGCAATCCTATTACTGGTGCTAATGTGGCGACCAGCACAGATGTATTTCCCTTCTTCTCACACGCTTTGACGATGTACTCATTTTTGTAACGCAGTCTTACTTGGTTGACCTATTCAAAAGTAACTGGGGGAGTGATATATCACCATCTCTCAGGAGAAATGGGTGGTGTTATACCCAGGACTCTCGCTGAGAGATAAATGTGATATATCACTCGAGAGATGCTTCTGCTTTCAGTCGGCAGGTTTTTGTGATTTCCGGCGCCGCCATCAGAAGCGAGCTCGTTGCTGGCGACGGTGTGGAGCATGGATGGCCTTGATTGCCATCGTCCTCAGGGCGGGCTGACATAACATACCAATTTGGCAATTTTGTACCCGGCGGGCCCAAATGCATCGTGCGATGCTGGGCGCATTTCTGCACCGATCCGACCACAACTTTGGGAGGTCATAGATAGTAAACATATCTACAACATGCATATAAATGGGAAGATATCAGCCAACCAATAATGTCAAATATCGCTTGTATATTTCCAGCTTGTTACTATCCAGCCGTGCACTGTCCACCGCACCCTGGCCAGACATTGAGTGGACCACCGCTCAGACACGTCGGGTTAAATGTCCTACTCATCCATAACGCCGCCTGGCTGCGCTTTCCGCACCTGCCCCGCCCCGCTGTAGCTACCCGTACTGCAGCGTGCGCACCAGTCCTCAGTTGGCTGCCGCACGTAGCTGGTTGTTTCAGACTGTGCCATTGGGGTGGCTGGCGGGCCCACCTGGGTTGGATGCTGCGGCCACCCGCTGCGACGCAGCCACGGCAGGATTCAAGTGGGCATGTACGAGAGCGTTCTACCTGACAGCACTCACGCAAGACACGATTGTTGAGCGCCGGAGTGCTCTTGGTAGAGCATGTTGTGAGCGCCAGGTAGGCTGGTGCAACACTGAGCTCATCGAGGTTGTGCACGAGTAGGGAGATTGGCATGCCCCGCGTTGAGTGATATGCTGCAGTGGTGGGTAGACATACGGAACCGCAGTGCCCGAAGGACACCTCCAACCAAGACGGAGCTACGTTGGTCGAAACATACAGCGAATGAGTGGAGAACTAACGACAAGGGCCTTCCTGCTGGCCCAATACACTTCTTTGAACAAAGCCAAAGGAGATGTCGGGGACAGGACAGCTCAGGATTCAAAGTGTTATCGCACCATGGCTCTGTTCTAGACCATTGTAGATCTGAAAGGTATTTTAGTAAGTGGATGAGGAGCAAAACACAAAAAGATGTGAAACGCGCTGGAATCCAACACGCTTCTGTGCCTCTCGAGGGTATGTGGTAGACCCAGCGAATCGCGCGGAGGCCGACGGTCTGGCAAGGCGAGGCAAGGTGGAAAGACTCGCCGAATCGTTGGTGGGTGGTGAAAGGAAGGGGCATTATGGGCATACGTACAGTACGTATTCGGCAGCGTGTGAGCTTCTGATCGCGATACCGATTCAATGCCGATTGGAAAACGATGAGAATGGTACCTTCTACCTTCCTTCCAACCTCCTCCTCATCTGGTAGACATTCTGAATCAGCGAAGTTTCTTGAAATCTCAAGCCGCATCTTCCTACAAAAATCGAAATCTTGAGAAAATACTGAGAGTCATGAAAACTGATGTATTCCGAGAGATTCACTCTTCAGTTCTGTGAATTGCAGCCAATTTCTGAAAGGGAGGAACAAACCAATTGATATTTGATACCGAGATTTGGGATTTCCAGGTGTATGAACGGTTGTAGGTGGAATAACGCAAACTAGACAATATTCTCTAGACAAATACAGAATATGCTCAAGGAAATCCGTCGAAAGAACCATGGATAGCCGTACGCGCAATGTACAACATATTCAACATTTGGGGTAAACGAATCAATTTTGAGAACAGGATAAAATATTGAGTCAAATCAGTACTGATCAACCGCGCTCAAATAGGAAGTCTTCACTCAACACTGGGAAATGACCGAGCCTTGAGTGAAAATTTGAAACCTCAAAATGCGTAAGACTAAATGTGAATACAAACGGAATGAAATAGTACTGTGAATCAGTTCATGCAGGGAAATGAGTACCTGCCGTTCAGAGTGCAAAGAAAAAACCTCAAAATATACATCAAATAGTTTTCCGCACGGTTTTGGACTCCACTGAGAACATGTTTGCCAAATACAAAAAAAAAATCTGATATTTTACAGTCAACATAAAGCTACAGGTGTGGACGACTACATTGAGAGGAAATACAATAGCTACAGTAGCAATGGAAACAGAGAGCGACAGCAGGATGGAACAACAAGAGCAGGAAAATCCCGAGCACGATAGAGACAATATGTGAGAGGCGGGATCGCAGGGCAGGAATGATGGGAAACTAAACGCACTGAGCCACATATGAGCGGGCAGTAACGGACTGAAAGGCGGCAAATAGCGGCCGGAACAGGAATGGCGTACTCAAATGTACGCTGGACGAGGTGCCGAAAAGGGTGGGAGGTGATGGGAAGGGCCTCGCTCGAGGAGGTACTGGGCTGGAACAGACTGTGGTGCCGGAAGGCAGCAGGGAGTGGATGTGGGGAACGGCGGGCAAAGGCGGCGGGGTGGGCGGAGTGGCGGCGCCAAAAAGAGCGGGATAAGACGGTCATGGACTCTGGTGAGATGTCGTTGTGCGGTGATGGGCTGCGAACAGCGCTAGGGGGCAGCGGGAAGCCGGGGCGGGAAGTGGTGGGAACAGTAGCAAAAGCGGAACACAGAGAAGGCTGGCTGTCACAGAAGGGACGGGGACCGACAGGGGTAGGCCTATCGGAGACGTTGTTAGCTTCGAATGGGGCGCAGCAGGTGCTGGACGGCGGCGGACAGCCAGGGCGGGGAGCGGCGGGAACAGTCCGCAAAGGCAGCGCATTGGGTAGCCTACCGGCGCCAAAAAGAGCGGGGGCGATGGGTAAGGTCTCAACCCAGGTGGTGCTAAGCTGGAACGTGGTGCAGGGCATGCTGGAAGCAGTGGCGGCGGGAAGCGGCGGGAATGACCAGCAAGGCGGTGCTGGGCGGGCTGGCGGCGCCAAAAAGGGCGGGAGGCGATGGCCAGGATTTTGCGCGACATACTCCCACGCAGGAATGGGCTGCGAAAGGCGCTGGAGGGCGGTGGGAAGCAGGGCAAGCAGGATCTAAGACAAATTGGTAACGGGCGTAGCGGCGAAATAGACCGAAAAGGACACCAATGGGGAGTGAGACTCAATAGAACAGCCCTGCTGGCAGGAATGGCCAGCATGGTAGCTGAAGGGCGCGAACGGGGCAGGACCAAAGTGGTGGGAGTGAAGGGGATTAGGAAATAACAGATGCAAACAAGCTTGAGCGCCGCCAAATTCGCCATCTCGCAAGTGCATTTACATCCCGCGTAATCGCTTTCAGGGTCCGCGTACAGGTAAGCACATTATATTATACTGAAGCTATCCTACCGGTAATATGAGGCGGCGGCGGGTGGCGGGGAGTAGCCATTTTGGGAAAGGCGGGGCTACACAGCCACGCGCCAGAAGGCGGCGGGGAACGGCGAGCAGGCAGGGGCGCACAACAGATTACCCAAAAGGTAGGCATCTCTCAAGTGATATATCACATCTATCTCTCAGCGAGAGTCCTGGGTATAACACCACCAATCTCTCGTGAGAGCACGATGATATATCATTTCCCCGCTATGGCCTGACCTATTCCAGTCGAACGGCCACAAAAAAGACGGTGAATCCATGTGTACGGCTTTCGAAAACATGATCGACAAGACGGAGACGAACTACGGCTGCTTCATAGTGCTGTTTATCTGTGATAACGACAGAGGCAGCCAGCGGGGACGCAAGAATTTGGGGATCAAGAGGCCCTGGTTACTTATTGCGCCTTGTTGCTCGCATCAGGTCGGTGATTTGCGCTGAGTATTGCCGCTTTATTTATTCGTTCCGGAAGGGCCAACTTATGCTCGGGGACTACCTTGTCGTCAACGAGCACGCCGCCGAGATCGCTGAGCAGGCGATTGAAATCGTCCATTGGATCCTTTCGCACGATCGTGTTCGCAAAATTTTTGACGATGCACAGTTTGAGAAAAAATTCAAAGTCCTCGTTTACTTGGTCGCTAATCTCACTCGGTGGACGACTCATTACCTCGCATTCAGCCGCCTCCTGGAGCTTCGTGGCGCCCTCCGTCATGCGGTATATCTTCGACGCCCAGACATTCTCACGCACAACTGGGAGCGGAGAAAAATAAAAAAGCACGAGCCAAAATTACCGCGCAAGTTAACGCCCAATGCGACCTCATTGAGGATAACAGCTTTTGGAACTCGCCCGAGGGCGTGGTCAACGATATTGAGCCTATTTGCTACGCACAAATATTAACCAAGCTGATAGAACCCGGCCGGACCAAGTCCTGCTCACCTTTGCCAGGTTATTCCTCCATTTTGCCACCCACCCCGACCGCACAGTCGCCAAAGGCATGCTTACGCGAATCGAAAAGCGCTGAGCAGCATTGGACCAACAGATGTTTGTCCTTTGCCTTGTTTTGAACCCGTACGAGGGCCTCGGGCGCTTCGGTGAGAAGTCGGAGATCAACGTGTTTGTACTGAGCACAGAACTCGTTGCGGTATTTCATTTTTCTTCATATTGGTCAACGACTTACTGAAAACAATTCAGCTCTTTCATCGTATTCCGACTCGGCCCAGGCCGAAGGCTCGCCTCGTGCAGGACGATGAGGGCAGGGAGCGCGAGCTTTCCTCCGCATTTTTGCAATACATGCGGGGGAGTGGGCCGTTTAAGCCATGGCAGCAGAACAAGGCGCAGTTTCAAGCCCAGCATGTACGTGCTTTCCACCCGCGTGTCTCGGTAGATGTTTGATTCCGAAATACGTAGCCGGATGAGCCCCACCTCGTATGGGAGAGCTTCCAGGACACGGAGGGCGTCAAGGAGCTTGCCCGCTTCGCTATCCTGTTGCTCGGGCTCGTCGTGAACCAGGCCTCAACCGAGCGCACATTTTCTGACTTGAAGATTAAAAAGACGCGTCTGCGTAACCGTCTTGGGACGCAGAAATTGGGGAAAATGTCGAAGGTAAGCCTCTCTGCCCTCTTTCTCTTCGTCCTATCCCTCATGCTCTTGGGTAAGGTTGGAGCCAGTATCCGACAAGAAAATCTGGCAGCCGGTTTGATCCACGCGCGTGCTGCGCGCGAGGTTCATGATCCCACGAAAGTTGCTGGGCTTTTGAGTGTCCCGCAGTATGTCGATGCTCTTGATCCCGACTGCGATGAGGACGGCAACTCTGCATCCAACTTGGTCAAGACAGCAGCTAGTTGGTGTGCGGAGGTAAGCCGGTGGGAGGAGGAAGCGGACGCAGATGTGCCGCTGACAAAGCCAGGCGAGAAGGAGGTCGAGGCATCTGAATCCGAGTCCGATGCCGAGCTGAGATCGAGCCGAAGGCGGGGAAGAAAACCCGCAAGTCGAAGAATTTTTTCCCCCGCTCTCTCGCGTTGCTATTTGGCGGTAAAATTTCTAATCCTGTCGGCAAACCCCGCCAGAAACAGTTCACCCGGGAGGCCCTCATGATGGAGCTTCTCGCTGCGGAGGAGAGCGATGAGGAACCTGACGATGGGGCACTCAGTAGGGCTCCAACCCGTCCGTTAAACGGGACGGCCGTCAAAAAAACGGCCGTTTTTGTCGACGGGACGGGTCCCACCCGTCCCGTCCGTAACGGCCGTTTTTGACGGGTGCTGGAGGACTAGATGTGCAAGTAAGTTTTATAAATTATCGACAATCCAAAAACGAACTGGGAACTTACTTGGATCTTCGGAGTATCCTAAATTGTCTCAAGCCCCCTGAAATACGACCAGCGAACGGTTGAGGCTACGAAGGATCAGAATTTGATCTCAAATCACATATCGGCAAGTCCCGGCAACGCCATCCATGTGCTTGTCCGACCTGTCGCGCGCAGAAATTGATGTTTCAGCAAAATGGTTTCCATATAGGGGTGAGATTCACCTAAATTCCCCGAGACTGAACCAATTTCATCTAAATTTCATCCAGATTTCCATCTAGGAAGGGTGACCCGTCGAACCCGTCAAACGGGCGGGAACGGGTACCCCGTCAACGGGTCGACCCGTCCCGTACCCGTCCCGTCTTGCCCCTGGCTCGGGGGCCTAGACGGCCGGGTAAAAACCCGCCCATCCCGTCCGTCGACCCGTCAAAAACGGGGACGGGTTGGAGCCCTAGCACTCAGTGGGTCTGGCGACGACTATGGAGCGTAGCTACTTCTGATTTTTAGTCTCCTGTCCGTTTTAAGAAATTAAGGGTTATTAAGCCTACCCTTATTACAGCCGATGTCAGTACCGAGGGCGCGGATCGAAAATCTTCTGTTTTAGGATGTTTCCAAAGAATTCCTGATATCTCACTCATTTTTTCACCGATTCACATAAAAACCAGACAGATCTACTCGGCTAATTCATGCGCAATTAGTGATAGAGAGGAATTCGTGAAAGTATCATGCATTAGGTAATTTCTGTGTTGGGGCTGTTTTGCACTGAATACCGTCTAGCATGGTAGGAACATGTCCCAGTGACCTAGGATTTTGGGAGAGACAACATGTATACCTGATAAAACATGTGATAGAGCCAGAAGAGAGGATAATTTAGTTGCAGTCCTTCTAGCTCCAGTGAAAACATTCGGCAGTTTTTGGCATTCAGAGATATTGTCAAGATCACATTCATCTGGACATTTCATATAGTTCTGGTTCTATCCCATGTTTCATAACATATAAACGTTGTCCCTCCCAAAATTCTAGGTCACTGGGACATGTTCTCACCATGCTAGACGGTATTCAGTGCAAAAACAGCCCCAACACAGAAATTACCTAATACATGATACTTTCACGAATTCCTCTCACTCATTAATTGCGCATGAATTAGCCGAGTAGATCTGTCTGGTTTTTATGTGAATCGGTGAAAAACTGAGTGAGATATCAGGAATTCTTTGGAAACATCTCCAAACAGAAGATTTTCGATCCGCGCCCTCGGTACTGACATCGGCTGTAAGGCCTTCTTAAGGGTCTTAAGGGTTAATGATAAAATTCCCCCTTAATAAGGCCTTAAGCCGCAACACTGCTCTTGACGACTTGATGAAGTGGCATTTGGGTCACATGTCACACCTTTTGACAAATTGATTTCAATACTACAGTAGGGATTGGGTAGTGCTCGTGGAGGGCTTGAAGATGATGGAATAAAAGACTAAAGAAATATAGCGACTAGCTACTCAACTTTATGCTGTTCTACGAGTCGTGTGAACTAGCTACACAAATATAACATGAGGATTGTGAGCATATAGCAATTGAAGACTGTCAAACATCAGATCATATGTCAACCATAATTAAAACCTCCTTGCTTCTTCCTGTTAAGTGTCTTGTAACCATGCATCTTAATAGCCTTGCATATTCCAAACACTCAACATGTGCTAGCATGGCATCGCATGTGTTTATGCTGCATTCTCCCATCTTCCATAGATAAAAGATTATCATCGTCTCTGGGCATTAATATGATAGGTGCTGTTATCGGTGTTGGAACGATCAGATTAGGCTCAAATCATAAAATTACCTCCCCTCTCTGCTACTCTCTTTATAAAACTAACCTTGTCCATCTGAGGCCTTTGTAAACTCTGCTGGTCAGCTGACTGCTGCAATCCAATATTACCTCGTCTGAAGCCTATATCCCCATATAATTATATTAACGGCTCACTCCATGTTCGGCAGCCTGTGGCCAACATCAACCAAAACAAACAAGTGCCGGCGAGCGTTTTCTCTATTATACAAAAGCCGGTGATTAGCCATAAGTTAGACTCGCTTGCCAGTCGACGTCCACTCGGTTACAAGACAGAGCAGGCGGGAACAGGCAACGGATTAGGGCAGAGAACAAACAGGGACAATATCAGAGCAAATAATGATGGGACGTCAAACAACAGGTAACCTCGTGAACGGACTGGGCCCGCATGTCGCCTGTTTCAGTGATGGATTTTCCGCCCGCCATTTCAGAGGCTCGACTTAGAAAAAAAATGCGCAGAACCTTCCGGAATGCGTCCCAAAGTCCCCAAGTCAACTATGAATAACTTTTGTTTCTCTATCGATTGGTGCCAACATGTGTTTCAGTCTAGCGCAACCTTATTTTGGGCTCTTGGACATGGAAGAGCCAAGAGATATGATAAGAAAGACCGCTCGCTGAAAACACACACTTGTTCCACCCCAGAGTCGCGCATAATTAGCAAGTTTCTCCATAACTATCCGAATTGGGCTTGCGATGTGGCTGTGCGCAGCAATCACGTCGAGCTCTTTGGGCTTGCTTTGGGCAGAAAGAAAATAATTCAATGAAATCCGTAAGTTACAGTGTATCTACGCCTCGGAATCGACGTCTGAATCATTGTCTGAGTACTCCCCGTCATCGTCGTCATCCAGGTACCACTCCGGAACTGCATCCATATCAAGATCCACGTCACCTTCGTCAAAGCGGGTGAGTGTCGGGGACTCTGCAAACAGATCTTCGTCTTCTACAGGCTCGTCATCGCCCAGCTCATTATCGCTGTCCTCGGGCTCTTCCAAAGCTGGAAGATCGGTGTACTCGTCGTCTGCCTCCGTGGAAGTACTGGGGGTGGGAGCATCAGCATCAGAGGTAGCCGGTCGTGGGATGCCCGAGGGATTGATGAGGCCAAGGAGATCAGCGACCGGGGTGTCGAACTGCTGATTGAATTCAGCAAGCGGTGTCGTCGACGTGCCGTGCGTCAATGCGGCCATGCCCACAGAAATGACGTCCGGGACGGGCTTCTCATTGTCGTCCAAGACACGGCCCTCCTTCTCGATGTATACGTCGTGCTCGTCGAGGCTGGCCATCAGTGCGGCGATGTCTTCCGCCAAGTCTGGTGTAGCGTGCTTAGAACCTTGCTGCGTACCGAGCTCGACATTCATCCGAGTGGCGAGCTGTCGCAGGATGTCGACGCAAGGTGAAACGAGGGCCAGCCAATCCCACGAGTGTCCCGCTCCATCTGCCTTGTATATTTTCTAATTAATGCTTAGCGTGCGGCCGAGTCTGTATTAAATGGGAACGTACCTTGATCCAAAAATTCAAATGCTCCTGAACAAGATCTATCTCGACGAACGCGTTACGTCTGCCTTGCGGATTTGCGAGCCAATTCTGGAGAATGATTGAACTGCAAGCAATCAGGTCAGCCCGTGAATGGTAGGAAATATTAACAACGCACCGAAGCTCTTTTGTCCACACGCATATCAAGTTGTGCAAGACATGCAGCATCTCGCGTGCATACTTCGTCCGCCCGCTTCCCCGATACGAGAATGCCCAGAGCCGGAGGACAATGACTACACGCCCCGAGTCCCCGCTCTTGATCGCGTCAGCAAACTCGCGCGTAAGCAACGCGTCGCGGAGGAAGAGCACGGCGTTCTCGAATACCATGTCGCCTTTGCGGATGTGCGGTGGGGCTGATTTGTCCGTCTCCTGGCCTTTCTTTGCAGCCTTGGCCTCAGCGTCCCGCTTTCTCTCCTCCGGAATCCGCTTTTCTCGCAGCTCTTGGACGCGGTCAACATCGGCGTAGGTGGAATAGATTTTCTCCGCGTGATTGACAAGAGTCGACCAGGAGCCGATAGAGGCAGCACATTGTTCCAGAGAGTCGTGGCCAGAGACAAGAAGCAGGCAGTGTAGGACGCGGGCGTAGAGCGACACCATTATCAAATCCCGGCAGGTGCGGAACGGAGGTAAGGAGGTGAGGGTGATTGGAAGGCGATCCAGCACCGTATTGTGAAAACCAAGGCTCCCAGGGCTACGCGCGCCTGCTGCTGGTTTACCGAAGTGCGTCTCGAGAACCCCGTGGGCATCGGCGATCTTAGCGTGAAAAAGACCCGGCATTAGGACGATGTGTCTCCAGGAATGAGCTCCACTTTCGTGGCCCAAACGTACGTTTAAAATTGAGCGCTGCCGTGCGATGGTTAACTGATCGCCGCCGATAGTCTGGACATATTTTCCGTAGTCAGCGTCGTCTGTGTTGAAGCCCAGCACGCGCATAATCTCTTCAATCACCTCGACGTTCCCCGTGATGGAGCTCTCGTCAATCTCCATGGCCGGCAAAGGGTGAAGTGGAGTTTTGTGCACCTCAATGATGTCTACACTGACAGGCTGCGAAGCGTCGAGATCGTCCCCCATTTTTCAAATCCCTCGCCGCTGTGGAGAACGATGACACGAAGAATAGTATGGACCATATTCTTGGTGAAAAATTTGGAGTCGGCCGCGTCGAGAACAATGTCGTCCAAGGTCAGGGGGGGTGCGTTAATGATGGATTCATCGAGATCGACCGTCTGAAGGTGCTCCAGCTTCGCATTGTGGAGAGGGATGAGGGTAGCGCATGTCCCATTCTCCTGTGCACCTGAAAATAAAATAATGTAAGCTGTGATTTTTGCGCAAAAACCAGACAAAAACCTCACTTTTTCGGCCTAGAATTTGTTCTGAAATGCGATTCATCAAGTTAACATTGTCGTAGACGATTTTGATTAAACGCGACTGTGCGAGCGCTCGACTGGTCGCCATGCACGCATCCCTGAGAGAGCCGAAGAGGCCAGGGCCCCGAACATGTTTGGGCTTCTTCTTTTTTGACCGCTTTTTCTTCTGCTTTTTCGGAGCTGCTGATGGCGATGTAGAGGGAGATACATCATCGATGTCGTTGAGGTCGTCTGTCGGATTGAGAGATGGGTCCTAGAATTGATCAGCTTCACGCGTCGGACAAGAAAAAGATCAATGGACTCACCGCTGTTTCCTCCTTCGCCGTCTTCCCAAGAGTTGAAGAGATGATACTGGGGTAGCCGATGGAAAACCCATAAATGCCGAGCACGGGGAAATGCTGGCGCTGGCCACCTGTTGCCGCAAGGTACATGCCATTTACGGATTGCGCATAATTGTTGTTTTGACTGGCTCCGCGAAGTAGAGTGAGCGCGGCAGCACCTTTCATCTGCAAGATAATAAATCAATAGGTGATCCCGTATGTTTTAATCACATACCAGCTCCTTCTTCTCCAGGAATTTCTCCGACGCTTTATTCAATTGACGTGTGGTCGTTGAAAAGCTGTCGAAAACCTTGAACACCGTCGGCGCCATACCCCGAATGCTGCGCACAAGGTCCGTGAGGCTAAAGTCGAGAAAAAAGCGCTCATTGACGACTTTCTTAGTCTTGCTGAGAATGCCGGACTGTGTGATGGCCCGCGACTCCGTATACGCCACGCTCGAAACATGGCTGGTTGCCCAATTGTGAAGAAAAGCGCGCGTCGTCTGGTTGTATTTCGATGTAGTCCAATGGCCGAAAATGCGTTCGACAATGCCCTGGTGAGCAAAAAATCCACGCCAGCGCCAGTCCGTGTTAAGCTTGGTCTCAGGGTCGAAAACATAATCAAGAAACTCCGCGAGGGAAATGTCGTTAGCTTTCATCTCCGTCAGAAAATTGTCGAAGACCTCGCGTTGTCGAATCCGCTTCTTTTCCTCTGCCAATTCTGCCTGCAGCTCTGCTTTTTCCCGCTCCAATTCCACGGCACTCTTCTGCACCGATACAAGCAAACAAATAAGTATCTCGCCAAAGGAAAAGAAATGAAGTTGAATACGCACCTTCGCTGTGCGGTTAACCACACGAGACCGCTGCCGCTGGGCCTCAGCTCGCTCGCGCAGAATTTGTTTCTCCTTCCGAGGGGTGAAGATAATGACGTCGCTCACAGGATGTTCGGATCGCATGTCAACGACAATAGGGGATTCTTGGGGCGGCACAGAGGAACTGCGAGCAGCGCGGTAAACACGCTTCATGGTGGCTGGACTCGAATCCAAGGTATCCATGTGAACTCCAAGCAGCGAGGTGAGCGCCGGCATTTGTTGAATAGGGGTAGTAGCGTCTGAGTCGGAATCACTCGCAGAGTGGTCGGGTGGGTCAGATGGCGGAAGCTGGCCATCGTCCATGGGGTCATCATCGGCCTCAGATGAGAGAATTTGGTAGCGGTTGGCTATTCGAGCGCGAGCCATTTCGGGGCAGTCAGAAAGTCTGATCGTGACTCGCTTCACATTTCTCGTCCCTCTTATACATTCTACTCCAGCAATCTGTTTCATACGCAACCCCTCTGTTCGAAATTTCCTCATCCCAGTTCCTGGATATCACTGGAAAATGAAATACAGATCCTGCCATGCCAGTGAAACAGCGTACTCATGGGAAGACTCCTAAATCAAGCCGTACCAAAAAATCGACAAAAATCAGTCCTCAGCAGCTGGAGGCCATTAAGGAGGAGCTGAAACTCTTGCCAGGGCTAATACAGACACATTACACCAAATAGACAAATGGCGCGAAGGATTTTCAGTTGGAGTGCATGGAGGCACAGAAACTCGGCAAGGAAGTTATACTTCATGCGGCCACCGGCGCAGGAAAAACGGGTATCGCAGCGGGCCCTCATCTCCTGCCGTCAAGCCAAGGGAAGGTCACACTAATGGTGTCGCCACTCCTATCTCTCCATGACGAGCAGGTAAGCCGAGTTTTTGCATCAGATTTTTTTTTTGGAAAAATCTGTTTGTAGGTTGCTACATTCCGAGATGAATTTGGCTTGAAGGCCACAGCGATTAACAGCTCCAACGGCGGCTGTACCAAAGATGTGATACAGGTAAATTTTAATTTGTGGTTTCGGGCGATCCGAGACTCATATAACGTGAAGAAAGTTGTTGCTGGTGAATGGCAGATTGTCATGCTCTCCCCTGAGATGCTCCTGTCCCGTCGTTTCGTGGACGGGGTTCTGCGCAAGTCAGAATTTGGCTCAAGATGTCTCTCTGTTTTTATTGACGAAGCTCATTGCGTGTCTCATTGGGGAGCATCTTTCTGCAAGAAATATGCCTCCATCGGAATCATCCACGCGTTTCTTCCTCGCACAACATCGATCATTGCTGTGACGGCGACACTCACCCCGAGGGTTCGTCAGGAGTTGGTAACCAAGCTCCAATTCGATCGGCACACATACATGTACCGTACAATCGGCAACGATCGCGCGAATGTCGCACAAGTCATTCGGGCGATGGAGCATCCAGCAAATTCGCTTCGAGACCTCGACTTCATTGTCTCGCCAGAAAATGAAATCCCTGCGGACATCAAGTTATCCTTTGTGTATACGGACGACATCAAGGACGGTGGTAAAATAATAGACCACTTGAATGCACGCGTTCACCCAAGCTTTCGCGCCCGCGGCATTGTGCACCCATACAACGCAGGAATGTCTCGCAAGTATCGCGCCAATGTCATGACACTTTTTAAGGCAGGCATTGTCCGTGTCCTGGTTTGCACCGACGCGGCAGGCATGGTTAGCTTCTTCTTTTTTTAAACATACCTTTGCAGCTTACATCGCTGAATTAGGGCTGCGATATTCCGGACATTGAACTCGTAGTGCAATGGAAGGTGCCGGCAAATCTTTCCGCATGGGTTCAACGTGCTGGTCGCGCTGCACGCGGTGCGGGACTCCAAGGCATGGCTGTCATGTTGGTGGAAAAGTCAGCCTTCGAAGTCAATCCGTCCGTAGAGGTGCCTGTTGCTGAAACATCTGTACGGGGACGCGGCCGAGGTCGGGGCAGGGGCAGAGGACGTGGTGGTGCAGGTGGCCGTGGAGGTATGAAGCAGGGCAAGGATTACGCAGTTAGTCACGGCCAGAAGCGGGGTTCCTTTAGAGGAACCAACGATGCGATTCCTCCCCGCGATGACCAAGATATTGCCGAAGATGCACCAAGAGAAGGGGTTTACTTGCTTATCCAGGCCACTATATGCCGGCGTGTTATTCTTGCCCGAATTTTCGAAAACCCTGCGCACAGTGAGCCAATATATTTTGAATATTCTCGCAGTTTACTGATTGTCTGTAGATGTCCCCGCGTCTCACTGTTGCGACATCTGCAACCCCAAATTGTTTGATCAAGTCCGGCCCAGCAGGCCTATCCGAGCTGTTCGCCAGAAGGGCATCCGAAAGGGCCCTCTCGTTGACTGCGTCCGGGAGGCGCTCTTTGTATGGCGACGGAATATTTTGAAGGCAGATTACCCGGGTCGTTACTTTGCAGCTCACGCCATTCTCGATGACGCGACATGCGAACTGCTGTCATCTGTTGGACCCATCGACACAATCGAGACTTTACAAAAACTCCTGGGATCGAGCTGGTCACGCTGGGACGAACTCGGCAGACGGCTCTTTGTCTACATCCAAGGTCTCAATATCCCGCCCTTACCACCACCTCCTACTCAGCAGAAGCAAGCTCCAGCCCTGCCCAACCCTCCCTCGAATGCATCCACCTCCAATGCGCCCCCTTCCGCTCTTTCATCTACCCAAGCGCAGCCTCCATCGTCGGCCGTCCCAAATGTACGCAAACGGCGCAGCACGGCACTTCCTGATGCAGCTGCACCTCCAGCCATGCGCCCTCGCGTCCAGAACACTGAGTCGGCCCCTCCTCGCACTCCGTTCCCGCCCCCGTATCAAAATTTCCTCAACGCGACACCTCAGACTCCTGTGATTCCGCGGCCGAAGCCCAAGCCTACGTATAAGGGCTTTGTGGAGCCATCTGGGCCATCGCATCCGTCGATGCCCCCGATACCATCGTCTCCCCTTAGACCACCACCATGGCAGCCCACTTATACCCCTCCATTCACACCGTCCACGCCGCTATCGAATTACCTGCCACCCCAATACATGGCCCACTATTATGGCAATGTATCCTATCCCGGCGCTCCCCATTTCACTTATACCCCAATTCCAGGCCCCTCTACAGTCCCGGCAACCTTGCAGTACAATCCGTATGCAAGCCTGTACTCACCGAGGGCGCCGCCGTCAATTGCGCCAGCAGCTGGTACGCCAGCGCAGCCATCAACGCAGCCACCGCTTCCCGATTTGGACAATTCACCCCCTAACTAACGCTCTCGACCCATTATTGCTACATATGCTCTCGATTCTGGTTTCTTTCAATGTAAATAGCATTGGACAATCTCAGTACATTATTCCTAGTACGCTGTAATGTAACGTAGCTCAAATTCTGCCCAAAAATGAAATTTGTGTCAATCGATAGAGAATGAAAAATTATCCGACTTTCATTCAGGGACTTGGAGACGGGTTTTCGTGCATTTCTGGGTGTTTTTGACGAAGTCGAGCCTCTGAAATGGCGGGCAGAAGATCCATCACTGAAACAGGCGACATGGGGGCCCAGCCGGTTCCGGTTGTTGTCGAGTCTTGCGATGGCATCAATTTCAACCGGGCCGGCTGGTCCACGAGCCTAGCCATAAGTGTCAAAGACAAAAGCTGAGACAAATATTGGACAAACATCCAACACGATTGTCAATCAGGTGGCTGTGTAGCATGCTCTCACGATTTCCCTGTCATACTTCCACTGTTCTAGAAACTATAAGTTACAACTGAGTATCTGATATTGACCAAGGACTTCTTGGGGAATGATATTCATCAGGATAAACTATCTGCATGCCCTCAATCAGCAGTTCGACAACATATTTTGATTGCATTCCATGGGCCCCCGGGATAGACCCGGCAATCAGTCATGACACTTATTCAACCGGTCAAGCATACGGGATCACGGACATACAAGAGGCAAACACTATGGGAATTATTGGCTCTCTGGGGGAATGATTCTGACAATTCAATGTTGAACATAAGGAGGGAAACAGCATGTTGCAACTGCACCAGGAACAAGAAATTTCTAACCTCTTAGAAATTTGAACATGGAAACACAAGGAGCCATCTGCAATATTGTTGGAACAGAAAATCAAGCCTTGACACTGGGGGCAAAGACCAATGCATGCGGGTTGCACTTGTGTTAGATGCATGTGCTCTGTGTGCGAGTGGTTTCTGGAACAAAGCTGACAATCAGCTTTGTTGCACCTTTGTTTTTTCTTTGAGTTACCCCCAAAAACAAAGGTGCACAAGGCTAATTGTCAGCTTTGTTCCAGAGGCCCCCTCACATGCAGACCACATGTGTCTAACACATGCAGAAACCACATGTGTCGTCTTTTGCCTCCGGTGTGATTTTTTGAACCAATCATCAACACTGATAGGACCACAACTTTGTTTTCATAGGGATGAGTGTCCACTCCCAACTCTTTTTGAAACTGAGTGATAATTGTCGATTGACCTTGATTTGAGCACGGAAAACAGTAAACAGGAACCATGGGGTCCAGGCTCAAGTCCATTCATAGGGTGAAGCAACCACCTGAGCAGAGAATCGATACCAGACTGCAGACACTTTACCATCCTTGATGAGCCAAGAAGCTCAACACAGCGACATGGATAACCAATTATTTATAATGTAGGGTTGACAAACGGCCACCATTTGCTTGAACCTTTGTGAAACCTGGTACTTCAACTGCTTTTTTTTTTTTTTTTTTCAGTTTGCAATGGAGAGCCGAACACAGGGGACATAAGGAACCAACTGTAGGTTGGTGATGAGTGTCCACACTATAGACTTGACCTGCGAGTGAACAGAAAACAGTGACTTGACTTGAAAGCTGAGTATATGAAACATTGTCTGTGAAACCTTTCACCATGCAGAAAGTTTGTTCAACTACAGTTTTTTTTTTCCAGTTTGCAGTAGAGAGCCGAACACGGGGGACACGAGGAACCAACCGTAGGTTGGTGATGAGTGTCCACATTAGAGTGTTTGCGCAGCAGCCATTGGAGCCATTCAATGGCTGTCTTACGTTGCGCAAACTGATGGCTCCACTGCCAAAAATGACGTGAATGGCTTTGTGGAGCCATTCACCTGCCATTACGGCACAACGCCAAACAGCCATTGAATGGCTCCAATGGCTGTTGCGCAAACAAGCTATTATGAATTTGAGCAGAAAACAGTCACTTGACTCAGAGGCTGAGTATATGAAACATTGTCTGTGAAATCTTTCACCATGTGGAGCACGGGTACCTGCTAGTTAAACAAAATTTGTACTGCATTAGGGACACCCCAAGGCATTCTATTTACCTGTAAAAATTGGGAGCAAACGCGCTGCCATTGGACAGAATTAACGTACACCTCGGGCACATGTGATCCAATTCTTGGTCTGCATTTGGAAAGCATCGGCTTTTTCATCTCAAACCACCACAATGCTGCATCGCATTGCCTTATAACTGCACATACACCTTCCTATTCATTATCTCCAACACTTCTGCTACTCAGAAGGCCACTATTGTGTCACCAAAAGGCGTGGGGATATCAAATCGGTGGATTGCAGAACAAGAGAATACTGGACTCTTTGTGGTATCTAGGATCAATGCATGGTATGGCCTCACCCATGATTTCGACTCCAGAGAGCCAAAGAAGGATTGCACTGTCAAATTGAACAAGAGGAATGTCTGTACAGCCTTACAGTTGATCTCTTTTGTTCATACCAAGGACACATCAGACCTATAGCAGGAGGTTTTCCCCAGTGTACATGTAGATACTACGTATGATGCCTTAAAAAGATGCAGCCTCATTGCCTGTGTTCATAAATCTAACCCTCCTTTCACTGCAGGCCACTGGAGGATACGAAATCGACCGGGGGCACACCGTTATTGGACAGAAGAGGATTGGTGGGCAGTAATATTTCCGATGATTCCCATTTCAGTATTTTTCATTCTGATAGCTGGAAGTGGTGTTGGAGAATTCAGGGAAACTCAAATAACCCAATATTCACCGAAAAATAAAATCAAGCATGGCGGTGGGAGTATAAAAATCTGGGGGTGCCACCAGGCACGTGTTGAAAAACTTCATCGCACCGAGGACACCATGGACTATTTTATTTATAATGATATCCTCTCGAACTACATTCTCGACACAATCTGGATTGTTTGAGCATTGATCTCTTCTATGACAGCGATTCGAGGCGATTCAAAGCATCAATCCAACCATGCAAAGGGGTGGCTTGACCCCGAAGACATTCATGTGCTTCCCTGGTGGCATAGTTCATCCCATATCGACATCATATAGAATGTATTGAGTTCCATCGAGTGCATCGTACGTGGTAGGGACCCATTGCAAAGGAATCAGGAAGATCTTTGGCTCGTGTTGAAGGGGGAGTGAGAACACATCAATCAAGAGTTTATTGACAAATTATGCAATGGCCTGCCCAATCGAGCACCCAAAATAGTCACGGTAGAGAGCGAGGAAACTCATTATTAGCTTCCTGTGAACCGTTGCATTTTATTTCGACTCAGAGATTTTCCTGGCTTACATTCCTCCCGCAGATCAACAACAGATTAATGATTGGATCACCTGGCACCTTCAAACCCCACATACAAGGCCAGGTTTTCAGCGTATTTGTTCAATATTTTACACGTATGTACTAGGTTCCTTGTACTACCATTTGAGCATAAAAAACCTGATCAAAGAAAGCCGTATGTTCAGCCCAATGTCAATCTTTTCTGAATTTCACGTGATCCAATACTTTTTCCGAGTCAGTGTGTTAATGTCATTTATAGACCTTTATGCTATGCAAAAAACATAACACACTCATACGATCAATAATAATCTCAATACGAGGTCTATCACGAGAGTTCTGAGCCCAAGCAGCTGTGACAACCCCCCATAAGTCATCCGACATGGACGCAGGCCGTGCCGGTCGGTCTCCAGCAAGGACCTTCATGATGACTGCGACATCTTCCCGCAAGACACCCGAGAACGGTGGAAGGCCCGTGAGCAACTAAACAACAAATCAGCCCATCAGACCGACTGTAATCGACTATAAGTGGGTCACCTCCACACAGACGCACGCAAATGCGTACACATCGGTGGCGGGCGTCCGCTCAAATCTGGGGCACCCGAACTCGCTCGGGTAAATCAGCTCCGGTGCAAGCCACCGAAGAGATCCTGCGCGGTTGGACGTGGACGTGGCTGCACCTGATGAGCCGGAGACAGCGTCTGAGATGCTGCTCAGACCAAAGTCCGCCAGACACACATTCCAATTGTCAGACATCAATATATTTGCCCCGCGCAGGTCGCCGTGGATTACCTTCATTGAGTGCAAGTAGCCCAGACCCTCGGCTACTTGCAGAAGCTGTTGAAACGTGAGGTTTCCGCGCTTGATCGCAGGGACGACCTCACCAAGTTGTCAAAGTCCGCGCGGCCGTGCTCCCTCAAATAGTGCAGGATGGTACCGCGCTCCATCCACGGAGACACCATGCAAAAAAATGACGGGAAGCTTTCACGGTCAATGCCAATGAAAGGCAGTATGTACTTATGATGCAGTCTCTGCCAAAGAAGCACCTCTTCGTAGAATTTCTGTGAATGCATGAGCAAATGCACATATGTACACATGGTTGGGTTCACCCGACGACTCCGCTGCGAATTGGCACTTGCGTGTAACATCCTGATGCGCTTCAGTGCAACCATGCTTCCATTATACGACGCGCGATAAATGTCGCCGAAACCGCCGCCGAATCTCGGATGCTCTTCACGGTCGATGACTCCGGTGATGCAAAGCGAAGAGGGCAGCTGGTCGCACGCCGCGCAGAGCCCGAGTATTAATCCCCGAGCCTGCGAGATGTGCTCGACACTTGAGAGCAATCCTCTGTCGACGACCTGCAATCCAGATCAGAGAAATTTACTAGCACTGGGGGTAAAGGAAGCGACATCTTGAACAGCGTCCAGGAAAGACTGGGCATGGTCGCCTTCGAGTCGCAAGACTGCGAGCCTGGCATCCCGCGAGCCGAGGACAATCAGAAGCCACGAACAGATGTCCGGCTCACAAGATCGGAGGACCTCACGAAGGTCGCCCGAGGATAAACCCTGCAGCCGTGGTGGGGGCAACCCTCTTTGATAGGGCATGGGTGGCAGCCGCTCCGCTGGGCTGTCAAGACTGCTGAGAGGTCGGTGATCATTTCGATTGGGGCTGAGGGGCGCGGGCGGGGGAGGACAGGCGCGGGGTTGCAGTTGTTAAGAAACATGCGCTTGAGCGCGGTGAGTTCTTGCCGTAACGCGAGGTTCTCGGACTTGGTCGCGCCGAGCTCGTCGCGGATCGCGGACAGCAGGCAGGCGACGCTGGCCACCTCTGCGACCTTCCCACTACTCAGGGCCGAGTTCAGGTTTCCCTGTTGGTTCGGCGTCGATGTCTGTGAGGGAGGATGTCAGTACCAGTATCCGTTTGTCGAGTAAGAGAACCCAAAGCACATCCTGACTCGCCGCAAATGAGCCGCTCGCAAACAGATTACTCCTGGAGAACGACTCCCAGAACGCGCCGCCGAGGCTCTTGGGCAGCGCTTGGTTCGCCGGCGCCGCATATATAGCCGTCTCGCGCCTCGGCGTGCGCGCCAGCGCCTTCTCGGGCTGCGGGTGGGCTGCGCCCTTGTCCAACAGAGACAGCGACGCCGCGAGGGTGTTCACGCCGTTTTTGGCGTTTTTTGGGAACACTGAGCACGGGAGGCTTTGCGAGGCGAAATACTTCGACCGCAGGGCAACCTCAAGGCCCGAGAGCGCAAAAGGCGCATGCGAATGCGCCTGGGTGGACACGTTGAAGTACGCCGACAGAATTGTGGACGGCGAGGCGTTGTTGAACGCCGAGTTATTGCTGTTGGCGTTGGATGGGTGTCCCTTGTTGTACTGCGTGGCCATGCGGCCCCAGAGGTGCATCCGGTACCTTGGTGCAAATGTAAGAAAGCGGCCAAGGAGGTACAGGAGAAAGTGAGAAAACGCACGCATCCAAACTCCGCACCGTAAACGGGTTTGAGTTCCCGAGTGCATCGCCGTTGGTAACGTCGGTCACCGCGCCTATCCCGAGCCCCGCACGCGACATTTGCGTGACCGTCCCGTCATTTAGCGCCGGATTCAGGTTCTCTTGCTGCTGCGGCGTCGACGTCTGAGAGGGAAAACCTCAGTCTCCTTGCTTCAAGGTAATAAAGAAAGGAACAATCGCCCTAACTCACCGCAAACGGACTTCTTACCCATGAACTTGCATCAAACAGCTTGGGGATCCGCACTGTAAACACGCTCTTGTCCCCGCTGGATGCAAGGGGTTCCACGCCCCCCCAAAACCGCTGGCGCGCGCTCACGTCTTTCTGTATGTTCGCGCGCGAGAGTAGGGAAGCGCGGTCCCTGGTGTTTGATGTCGGAGAAGGAGAGCCAGAGCCAGAAACATAGATGGAGGAGGAGTAGAACGACGAGGACGAGAATGCAGAGGGGACGGGCGTGGACGGGGAGAGGACAAGCGCGGAGTCGCGAGTGACGAGCAGCGTGCGCTTGAGCGCAGCGATCTCCTGCTGTAGCTCGGGGTCGCGGTCGTCGAGCGTGTGCTTGAGCGCGGCGATCTCCTCTCGTAGCGCGAGGTTCTCAGACCGTGTCGAGCCGAGCTCGGCGCGGATCACAGACAGCAGGCGGTCGCCATCCGCGATGTTGGCCGGGAGGTCGTCCTCGTCTTCGTCCTCGTCGTCCTCGTCGTCGCCCTCGGCGGCAGCACGCGGCTTGAACATCCTCGACGGCATGAACACCGTGCTTACGCTCGTGTCCTCTTCGTTGAGCACCACCGTCGACGTTGCGGCCTGTTTAATCCCGCCGCTCGACGACGCAGGCGAAGTGTTGCCGGCCGTGAAGAGGGATGGCTGGGACCAAGACATGCTGTTGACAAGGTAGTGGACACGTGCCGATCAAAAAACGTTTCCCCGTTGCACTGTGTATGGCAACAGTGGCATCATTTGGTTACGCGTGTTGTCTGACTGACTTGCTCTTACCCTCCATCATCTTCAACGCGACTTCCACTGTTTTGCCCTGTTCCGAGCGACAAAACTAGGTTTTCGCGGCTCTTTGTCTCGTTTAACGGTCCCACCAAGCCTTGGGGGCCCTTGGCTAAGTCATTTCAAATTCGGGACGTCACTTAGCGGCCGACACTTTCCCTGAATCCACTATCATTCGTTGCACACAGGTTCTTTCATCTTGTGTCTGGTTGATCCGGATCGATCTTGGCGGTTAGGTCTGGCGGCTCTCTGTTCACCTATTTTTTTGGCATTTAGTCCACCACCGCTGTCTAGGCTCTGCTTCTCAGTTTTCGCTTCCATGCTATTCCTCGTTTGAGTACCCAACCCTTCGATGGGTTCTCAGAGACATTGAATCACCGCTGATTCGAGCCGTTCTCCAATCCGACAACCGTCCTGACGCTTGATCCTGTATGACGCTGTATAACTCTGTGTCCTCTATATTTCCAGTGATTTCTGCCTCCCGTCCACTCTGAATACGACTCACTAGTTCGGAGACAGTAGCCATTGATTATCCGATCTGTGTGCGTTTTTTTTAGTTCTAACAGTTTGTCATTCACAATTAACGGATCCTTGGACTGAAACTCAGATGCCCTGTGACCCTGATGCGTACGCTTGGAGTCTTTGACGCGCAAGTTTCAGTGTAGGACGAGACCGCCGAAACAAAAAGGCTATGTTGTCAGCGGGTTGTTGTGAGACCGGGGATGACCAAAATGATGTGCACCTCCCCCATCCTCTTCCCCAGATACATCCTCACAGTCAACCCTTTAACTGATCCTTTCTACCTTCACTGAAAGCAGGTCTTCCTCGCTATCCTCAACATAGACGAGGCGTACGATCAGCAGTCTGAATAATCACATTTTGTACCAGCGTTTGAATCTCATCGTTTGGGACAGGCGGATTTTAGTCTAGGCTAACTACTCCACACGTCGCACTATCAGCGGAAGTGCCGGATCTGCGCCGTCGACCGTCACAGGGATCAAAGTCACCGCAAGGTTGCAGTGGATCTCGACGTTGGGCGGAAGCTCGAACGAGTAGCGCTTTACCAACTCGGTAAGGATCACTTGCACTTCCGTTACACTTCCCCGATTATGAGCTCAATTGTCTCTTGAGGGATCAGGAGAAAGAAAACTCACGCAAATCGCCATCTGGCAGGAGTATTAAACTCAGTGAACTCTATCTGGAGGCTGTAACAACTTACCCGATACACATCCGCGGTCCCTGGAGAAAGGTGAGTCTGCGGAGGGTCGTCAGACAACGCGTATTGAGACAAGAACATGCTCACAGGTTGGAATATGGACCCATCGCTTGGCCTCGATACGGCGTGCCCTCAAGCCATCTCGAGGGTTTGAACTCATCCGCATCAGGGCCCCAAATTGTCGGTAACCTGCATAAATACGTCACCGTTAACCGACCAGGGTGCATATTTTACTCAGAGCAGACCTGTTGTACGACCAAAGAGCGGAAAAGATGAACTGTCCCTTCTTGATCGGTACTGAGGTGAGCTGCTCTCCAGTGGTACTCGTGATTGGTTGGGATAACTGCAGGACAGTGTCTTTGGTCGCTACGCGTTCCGAGACGGGGAGGTTCGCATGGAATCGCAGGACCTCCTGAGGAAAACGTTGAATGGAACAGATCAAGCAAAAGGTAGAAAATGTTTACCTTGACGAAGGCGTTGAGCAGAGGCATCCCCTCCAGGTCAGCATATGATAATTCTCCGTCGGGTGGTCCTGACTCTGAAATCTCCACTCGTAACTTGTGCTGGAAGTCAGGGTGTTTGGCCAGCTCGTACAAAGCCCACGCGATGGTGTTGGCCTGCATCCGCATTAATACCGTCCATCAGTTATTGGACTTGAAGGAAAACGTACGCTTCCTCCCTGGCCCGCAACAATCACTGTCGGAATCTGCGCCGACAATTCCAGAGACGTCATCTTTGCAACGCCGCCCTTCGATGTATTGGCTTTCACTGCACCGGTACTCTGTATGAGTAAAGCAGAGGCAAAGGAGAGGGACGTTACCCAAGACACTGAGCAAATCCTTCTCGTCGCCAAAGCCCTCTTGCAACGCAGCGGTCTTGGATTTTATAAACTCCGTTGAAACCTGCGCAGAGATCTTTCTGTTGTTACGCAGTGCGCGCAGCTCTGGTCTCGGGAGATAGAGAAGGGCCCTGCGAACGAGATGCGGCAGCAGAGGGAGGATGGCGTCCACGAGAATTGACACTTGCGAGCGGCTGGATGATAGTGCTCTGGTTTGCAAATGATGAATCAGTGGCAATCTACAATAGCGGGCTGGAGTAACGAACACAAGATTATGATGGCTGCGCGCATACTCCTCACCGTCCTTCTCTGCGTGGAACAGATATCCAACTGCGGCTGTGGCAATGTTAGCCCGAAGATGAAATTCAAAACAGCAGAGTTACCTTCCCCAATCGCGTCCAAGGTCGCGTCGTGGAGGGAATCGAACACGTCCATCGGCTGGTCCGGTTCCAGAACCGCACGCTTGTCTTCCCATTTTTGAATCATCTGGATCAGTTGAATTACTGGAAATAGAGGTATACACAGCGCAGATACTAACCCGCTGCGAAACATTCCTAAACAGCGGGGGAAGAGCACGGATATTTACGGCTGAGAATGCCGGATTCATTATACTCCTAAGCCGCGAATGGTCTCCCTCTGGCGTAACCTTGTTAGCTGGATGAAATTCAGAAAATTCAGAAAGTATGCGTACTCTCCACATAGAATACACTTTTCTCGCCAATCAAAGAAAGGACTATCTGCTGTTGGTGGTCCGATCGCGCGAATGTTTCTGTATCTCCCAGGATTTGCTTCAATGCCCCAGGATCCGACACCATGAGACGGTCTTCCTGTAAAACATGTTATCTGAGAATCGAGAGTGGCAAAATGCAAAGGGAGCTCACTCCGAATGCGCCTTTTATTTTGTACAACGAGCCATATTGAGACTGCCATTTGAATTCGTGTTCGCCGTATTCGGACGCTAACAGAAGCTCCCGTAGATGACCTAGGAAGATTCAGCGATAAGATTTGAGCACATAAATCTGGACAGACCATAGATCCACGACGACGATGGTGGGCCTTGTATGCCTTTGAGGCTGCTGCGAGAGCGACGTGCGAGGAAGATGAGTCCAAGTGGCAAGATCAATGCACACGCGAGGGGAAGGTTAATATTTTCCATGGCGGAAAGAGCACCTGCGGCGGCCTGGGATGAAACGTCAATTTAAAGCAAAAGATAAGGCTACATCCAAGGGGGGTAGACTTTCGCCGATTTTGTACACGGATGGTTGTCAATATTGTCGGATCACCGAGCGGTGGACATATGGCGTAACCTGTGGACTTTTAATTCTGATTCTGATTATAGAACACCTTATTGCGCCATCGGACTTTTAACGGGAATTATGGTCCCTCCGTTGCGTGGCGATCCGCAGGCTGGGGTTCCTCCGCGAACGTCTGGTTTACGAGCAGTTACCTGTCCAACAATTCTCAGGGAGGTTGGAACTTTCGGCCGATAAGACGCATACGGTAATTTCGCGACTTCGGACCAAGAGCCACCACTTCCAACCAGCACTATGGATATCATGAACATTCCTTGGCTTCATAACACTGAGTACCGCACCAAGAGAATTTGTAGGAGGACAATCAAAATGATGTCGCAACACTGTCTATTGTTAGCTAACTTACTGCCGAAGACTAACGGCGACCCAGTATCATGGTAATTTTCTGAATCCCCGCCTTCCATGGCACTATTGTGAAGGGCTAAAACATCCCAAAAGCGTGGACCATAATTTAATGGAGCCAAGTATTGCTCAAGGAAGTGTAATTACGGAAGCAGATATCGCACAGTTCAGATTTCAGTTTCTAGGTTCGTCAGATCTCCAGACCTGAACACCCCATATATTTGTTTAGATACCGGAGTTGAACACGATAAGGCCCGCCTAGAGATTGAGAGTGGAGACTGAAGTGGTTGTACCCCCAATGAGCTTTGATTTGTTTACGTCCAACGCCATAGTTAGGCATGAACAGGCTCTACTCTCCCTAAGGGATGAAATATTTTCCCCCATGTAAGCCGGCGGTGAGCTAAAACACGGCGGGGGTATCGGTTGCTCCTCCGGCGCGTCGCATCACCCCGGAGACATGCGGATATCAACAAATCCCGATGGAGGCCCCATCCAACCGTTGAAACGAATCTAAACCAGCTGAATGGTACCCAAAAGGGTTTATATTTCTTGGACTCATCTATACAGATATAAAATACTCATCTAATTCATGACGGCGTTAATTCCGCCTGCCATGGGAATCACCACCGAAATTATCCTCCCTGATTTGCTTGCCCACTGGCCATTTGAAACAAAGCCGAACCCTCTGCAGAATGTTGTTGCGGATAGCGCCGCATGGGTGGAGTCGTACGGAGCATTTAACCCGCGAGCCCAGATCGCATTCAATCGATGCAAATTTGGAATCTTCTCATCCTTGGCGTACGCGAAGGCTGGCCCCGACCATTTCCGTGTGGCCTGCGACCTCATGAACCTTTTCTTCGTCTTCGATGAGAAAAGTGACGAGGCCAGCGGACAAGAAGTCGCTCGGCAGGCCGCAGACATCATGAACGCGTTGAGGTAACGTTCCGCATATTCAGAAGAACTTGTGCTGAAATGAAGTTACTTACCAGAAATCCTGGAGAAGTTATTCCAGGCGAAAGTATTCTTGGAGCCATGACCAGAAGGTAACCCAAAATACGTCCCGTATACAGACTGAAGGCTGAATATCTGTCTGATCGAGCTTTTGGAAACGCACACTTGTTGTGGCGAGTCCATCCTCCGCTCAACGGTTTATTAGGAACTTCGACGAGTACACCGATGCCGTACGTCAACAGGCCGTGGACCGTGACACTGGACGAGTTCGCTCGATTCGCGAGTACCTGCAATTGCGCAGAGGAACCATTGGAGTCCGCCCATCGTTCGACTTCTTCCTCCTGACTGATGATCTTCCCGACTCTGTGGTGGAACATCCCCACATTGAGAGGCTAGCCATTGGCGCCATCGACATGACAATCCTTGCCAATGTAAGTCCTTTCTACACATTGAACGATAACTAACCGACAATTCCAGGATCTCTATTCTTACAACGTTGAACAATCTCGCGGTGACGATCAGCACAATATGGTAACTGTGGCCATGAGGGAGAAGAATCTCAGCGTTCAGCAGGCTGTTGATCACGTTGGTGAACAATACCAACAGATCTGCCGTGCGTTCTGCGAGGATATGAAGAATATGCCGACTTTCTCGGGTCCCTTGGATAACATGGCAACGGAATATGCTGCGGGGATGAGTTTATGGGTTTACACAAACATAAAATGGTCGTTCGCCAGCGAGCGTTACTTTGGGAGGGATGGACTGCTTATCGAAAAACATCGCCGAGTTCGCTTGCTCGATCCAGTGAAGAAATAGATCATTAGATGCGCCTACGAGGTCATCGTTTGGCCTGATATTCATTATAGATCTTTGTTCTCTACTGTGATTCGTCGCACCGGTCCCACCCGCGCTTGTATATAATCGAGTGTGCTGGCCAGCGAGTCTAGGCCATAAATCAAAATATTTTCCAGAACCTGTGGCAAGACTTATCGGCGTTAAATACGTGGTGTTGAGATTGGTAGATTTTCGGCTCCATTTGCGTATTCTCCTTGGTAAATTCAGATTGTCGGGCATCCAATCTACATTTAGCCCAGAAGCCCCACAAATGTCGGCGGTTGGATAGGCGGGTTTCCGATATCTTTGATGGTGCCTAATTCAACTCCGTTTGCCTCCGCCGTAACGATCTACGGCTCTGTGTCTTAACGGAGCGATCGTAATACCGCATCTCGCGTGCGTGTTCCTGTAAAAATGATTGAGAGTCATATCGATTCTGCATCCAGCATGCCCCCCAACACCCTCCCACAAGCTGCTGCAACGATCCTCTGCCTTTGGTTCGCCAAACTCGCTGTGCAAAAAGTAATATCTGTCGGACGAGCTCTCAAGACCGTGAGGCGAGTCTGAAACATCTCACCTCTGAAACAGCTAGCTAAAATCGTGAGGTATAGTCGGAATTGCCCAGGCGGAACCATCACCTGGCTCCATCCCTTCCGTGCTGCAGCCATTGTCGTGGCTCCGTGGTTCCCTCTCCAAGGTCAAATCGGATTCTATTATGCCAAGTTTTCGAGTGCGTCGTCATGACCAATGCTTCTAGAGAAGACGGCTGACTCACCGCGACAGTTTTTGCGAAATTTGGAAGCACCTGCCTCGGCTCTGTCACGTTATCGGAATCTCTCCCCACTTTTTGGCTCGCTGACGCGGAGGCTATAAAGATTGTATGCGCCAGCCGGGAAATATTTCGCAAGGATCTAGTCGGGGTGGGATGCCTTTCATTCTTTCTTTTGGTCTGGATTTTGAATTTCGCTGACCTATATATCGCAGTACGAAGTGGTCAGTGTGTACGGCGAGAACATGGTCGCCACAGATGGTGCCGCCTGGAAACGGCATCGTGCAATAGCGAAACCTGCCTTCAATGATGTGAGTATGCGACGGAAACACGACCCACGCCCTAACACTCCCGCAGGCGAATAATGCATTTGTGTGGCTTCAAAGTACGCGCGTCGCGAACGAGTGGTTCACACACCTTCGAACCCTCTCGCGCGCGGATAACCTGATAAAGGTAGACCTGGTGAAAGACCTCACACAAGTCCGTCCAATAGTTTCACCCATATACGTGACTACTGACGGGACACCTCGATTCAGGTCGCCCTGTTGATATTGTCATCGGCCGCATTCGGTCGACATTCATCCTGGGCGGAGGATTTGTCCGCGGCGGCCCCACCAGGGCATAGGATTGCGTTCAGCCCGGCAGTGATTACCGCAATGGACAACCTAATCGCAAAGGTGTTAACACCCAATTGGGCATACGCCTTCTCGCGGCGAGTACACATACCCTACCTGTCTTCAGTCCTCAAAGAGACGCATGAATCGTTCGATGCGCTACGGCTTCATATGCTGGACCTAGTCTCGGAGGCGCGCCTCTGGGTTTCAGGCGGAAAAACCGTTTCGATGGACGCTGCCCTGCTGCGTAACCTCGTGGAGGCTAACATGGATCAGGAGAGTAGGAATGACCGAAGGAAACTGACAGACGAAGAGTTACTATCGAATACATTCGTAAGTCGCTCAAATGTTCACGTTAAAACGTGATCCTTACTTTGGGGTTTATAGATGTTTCTGCTTGCTGGTCATGGTCCGCGGCTCTTCTTTCTGTCTGATTCGAGAAATGTTGATATCTTTGGTGCAGAAACGTCGGCACATTCCTTGAGTTTTGCTATAGCCTTGTTGGCGCTTTATCCAGACGTGCAGCAAAAGATTTACGAAGAAGTCTTGAAGGTGTGGCCGGAGGGTGACGCAACTGCGGGCCATATGGTATGTCATCTGTCCCCCAATTCACTCAGCTACTTATACATGGATTTTTTCAGTCGCATAGAGATTTAATGAATCGACTCGTGAGTTCCCCATCATCAACAAAAAACGCACCGAGTTGAATGTTACTTGCCTTGTAGCCGTACACCACCGCCGCGTTCAACGAGACACTTCGCCTCTTTCCGCCTGTACCGCGGTTGACCAAGTACGTCTACGCGGATACAACCCTCCCTGCGCGACGATTCAAGGAGTCGTCTACTACCGGAAAGATATCGGATCTGGAGACATATTCCGTCCCTATTCCCATGGGAAGCATGGTCGTCATTGATATCATTGCCCTGCACATGAATCGTGAGCAGAACATAAATACCGTCCGCAGCCAGGACCCTGACATTTTTCCCGCAGCAATCCATTGGGGAGACGATGCAGCGGAATTCAAGCCAGAACGCTTTATTGACACGGAAACCTACGCGTGGCCGCGCGACGCCTGTGAGTGGCCATCTCAAATTCTCAATCATGCAGGCATTGGCTCATCTGCGCCGCAGTCATAGCGTTCTCTTTGGGAGCAAGAGCCTGTATCGGCGAGCGCTTCGCAATGACAGAGAGCGTATGTGTCCTGGCAAACCTCGTCAGGAAGTTCGAGATTCTTGTCCCAGAGGAGCTTAGATCGAAGTCGCACGCAGAGCAAAAGAAGATCCTGTTGCATTGGGTTCCTAAATTGACTCTGTTGCCGACTGACGCTAGGGTGTGTCTGCGTAGCCGCTAGTGTACAACCGATGTAGAATGGAACGGCCAATTGAAATCTTCCGTTCAAAGATTGGATCGCGTCGCGTATTCAGCAAATATGCGAGATGAACTTTAATTTCGCGGCGAAGACGCGTGTATGACAGAAAGTGCAATAGTTTCGAATTCAATCGAAATCACAGCGAAGAGAAAAAAGAATCCCATGGATGATTCGACGTATCAGGGATGCCACCGAAGTTACAAGCGGAGGCAGTATAGCAAAAGGCACTTGGGAAATCGATCAAACGCGGCGGGCATAATGCCAAAGCGACGCGTCGATTCCTAAGTGCCGAGACTTATCGGCCCTGAAATAAGTCCGTCCCAATGGGTTACAAAACGCTAGGCGTCCGCGCCGAGATAAAGAATCGAAAGCCAATGGAGTTGATACTGGCAATTATGAGAAATTCCCCAAGTCGGGTTCAGGGTAATTGGGAGGATGTCCGTCGCTTCGCGAGAATGGGAATCCGATGGCGAGATAACCAAACGGTCCGCAGAAGAATCCAGATAGGGTATGGAGAGAAGTCGATCCCAAGGAGTTACAGAACGAGTGAACGAGTCAAGATGAACGAAGGCCAATGGAGTTAGTTGAGGCTGGTGATTATGAGTGACGTCCTGAGATGGCATGGGGGCAACGACCGGTATGTCAATGCAAGGAAATTGGCGACTCCTTGGGAGTTCGTCCGAGGTCGCCTACCGAGCCCGCCCGGCACCGCCGCTGATGTGTTCCGAAGGCAGAGAATAAAGGCGACCAGCGAAGGACGGCGATGATTCAAGGGGAGAAAGAACTCCGGGGGAAGAGAGCGTACCGTATGCAAACTCAGTGATGGGCCAAAGAACGTCAAAGCTTACACTGCCAAATAGGACCAAACTTCTTCCGCGATTTCTCAGTTCCTGCAAGCTGGCCCGGGTTACGATCGCATTCTGTGTGCATCCAACTGCTTCCGGGCGGGGTTCGGGCTTTCTTGCTCACACTCGGACCTCCGACGACGATGACCGCTTGATGACCGCTGCCTCATGCTGTGGCAGCGGGATTCCGAAAATGGACAAGCCATCTAGGCTTATGAGCCTACCAGGACGGAGACTGATAAATTCCGCAATCTTTCAAGCTGCCTTGTGTGAAGGTGGAGAACGTGCCTCTAAAAGCCCCATCCGGCCTTTCGCAATCTCCGTGCCATCTTGCGTGAGTTCACCTCGATTATAATTTGTCCTCCGAGTCATCCTCCATTGTTCTCCCAGAGCAAACCGATCAACGCACATATGTCCACTCCCATGCCGTCCAAAGGAATCGCAATCGTCACCGGTGCTGGTAGGCAGTCTGGTCTAAGCCATATTGCCAGGGTCTCAACCTACCCATCTCAGCCCAAGGAATCGGCCGCGCCGTGGCTTTACGACTGGCGGACGACGGCTTCGACGTGGCTGTTAATGATCTTTCCATCCATGAAGACAAGCTTGATGTGCTGCTGCATGAGATTCAGAGAAAGGGGCAGGCAAGTTCGAAACATATCGCGGACGTGTCGCAGGACGTCGAAGTGAGGCAAATGGTGGAGCATGTTGTGCAGGACCACGGGGGGCTCGATGTCGTGTGTTATCTCGTTCATTTTTCCCGGGGGCATGTTTCGCTGAATCCTGATGCACACCAGATGGTGGCGAATGCCGGAGTAGCGGGGCGCATTGGCTCCCTCACTGAAGGTGCTAGGCTTTACCAAACTTGATATGGTCGAATCAAGTCCTGACTCTGTCTACAAGTTTCTCTGGACGAGTGGGATCGGGTCATGCGCATAAATGCGCAGGGACCTTTCCTCTGCTACAAGTACGCCGCGATCGAGATGATCAAACAGGGCCGCGGTGGAAGAATCATCGGCGCATCCTCTTTGGCGGGGAAGCAAGGTATGTATTAATAAGTTCTTTCGGGACGCTTCAGCGGGATCAAAGACGAAAGGCTAATCTCGATGCAGGGGGTCCGCAGGCGGCATATTCTGCGTCCAAATTCGCAGTGCGGGGCCTCACACAAGCTGCGGGTGCGTTAAATCGATATATCTTCATATGATGTGTGGCTTAATACTCAGGTCTCGATTAGCGCTAGAGCTCGGAAAGTACGAAATCACTGTGAACGCCTACGCCCCTGGTGCCGTCGAAACGCCTCTCTGTGCGTCTAGAGCCTTCCCCCTTCTTCTACCGACATCTCCCAAACAAATTGACTCACCCTCGCTTCCTGTCCAGTGGCTGGCATCGACACACCAGAAAAAATGGAGGCCATTATCAACCAGGTAAGTACATGATGCTCTCCTTTCCCCAATATCCGCTAGTTTCTTCGTTATCATATCCGCACTCATTTAATCCACCACCCACCAGCTAAAGGAAATGTCGCCCCTGAAGAGAATCGGGTCAGTCGAGGATATCTCGAACCTGGTGTCGTTCCTGGCGTCGAAGGAGTCCCAGTTTATCACTGGTGCGCTTTTGAATCCTTCTCTTCCTATCAGAATTCAGGGACTGATTGATTTATCGATGGATGCTCTCTCCGCAGGTCAAAGTGTCCGTCTTCCCTCATCGAGCATGTGCACCGATTTGCTGATTTCCTTTCTTGACTGTTTCTCGATGTCAGATCTCGATCAACGGAGGCGTCTTCTTCGATTGAAGGTGAATTGCTCGAGCGTTTGGTCTCGAATAAATCCACTTTTGCATGCTTGGAACGGCAATCGTAGATCGTGCCAAGCAAGATAGCAGGTGTCCCGTGCGGAAATTATTTAGTCTACCTGGGAGACGTGGTTCGATTTCGTTTGAACACATGAATCTATAACTTCCCCTTCTTTCCGGGCAGCACCTGGGCGGAAAGTCCCGCATTCGTGGTCTCCTGTCATTATTCATGAACTTTATATCAGCCATTGACTGGCGGCACTCTTCTTCTGATTTTTCTCCTTTCGGATCTTTTTGTGATGGATGCGAGAAGCGTCGAGATCCGGCACACGTTCAGAGGGGAGGTCACTCAGGGAGAACTGGCGTAAGTGATGTATTGACTGACGAACGTACAGTTGCGCTCGAATGTTCTGCACGCGCCAGTTTGAGCCCAGTTCTGGGTCAATTTTCTTCAAATAAAATTGTGGCATCAGTGTTGAGTTATTTCAAGGTTGTACGTGCAATTCAAACCATACCGTACCTGTTTGGATGGCTCAGAATAACATAATTTGGTGTATTCTGAAAACTCGACTTTGTGGAATCACGTGCTATCAAAAAATGGTCATCCTAGCATGAAAGCACTCAAGAAATGAAGGATATTCACCTTTTAGTTTATTGGAATCCGTTGGGATTTGAGCTCACAATGCCCGCTACAAGTCGGCCATTTTGAGTGAAAATCAGTGAAAAATGGCAAAAAATGGTCAAAATGATCAACTTGTGAGGAGCATTTTGAGCTCAAATCCCAACGGATTCCAATGAAATAAATGGTGAATATCCTTCATTCTCCGAGTACTTTCATGCTAGAATGACCTTTTTTTTTTTTTTTTTGATTGCACGTGATTCCACAAAGTCGAGTTTTCAGAATACACTAAATTGTTTTATTCTGAGGCATCCAAACAGGTACGGTATGGTTTTAATTGCACGTACAACCTTGAAATAACTCAACACTGATGCCACAATTTTATTTGAAGAAAATCGACCCAGAATTGGGCTCATATGGCGGTCCCGATGCACTTTTATTCCCGCGCAAATACATGCGGAGATATCGGGCTCCGCGCTTTAAATATAGTGATCCACGACGCCCTCCGCGCTAAAAACATATGAATCTGTCAATCACTTTATTTGGCGCGGGATCCGGGTTCCCGCGCAAAATAAATTTCGACCCCCGCCCATTTTGAGTCCCGCCCCTTTTTGGTCCGCCCCTTTTTTTTGGGTGAAAAATTGAGTCCCGCGCAGTTTGTTTTTCAACTCATTTGACTCATCCCTAATGAAAAACAGCTATTAAATTGGGAGCATATTATGGATCAACTGGAACAAGTGACTGGAGTAGGTTGTGTGGTATATAGACTGTAACCGTAGATGTTTGGAGGTGTGGTGTGATGGGTAATAATGAGGCAATGACAGTGTCTACAGGATCTTCAACTGCAACAGGAAGGACATGTGACCAGGAAAGCCATCTGGAAAGCATTCAAAGAAACAAGGTACTTAGGGCTATATGGAGGCAGGAAAGTAATAGATGAAGAACCAAGACACCTTGAAGCAGTCCGGATATGTTAGTTCACTGAGGAGGGAGTATCTCAACCCTGCCGAGATGGCCAAATGTCAGTGAATGTTAGGCAGCCCATGTGTAGTAAGCATAGTTCAAAGTTTGGAAGGGTATCAACCCCATTTCTAACTTTTTCATAGTGGAGGTCGAGTCCTGAACCGTTGATGAACACATCCAGGAGCTCGTTACCAAGGGAGTTTGAATACATTTTACACTCACGCTATCGGTGCACTGGGATTGATGGAATGTCTTGTAAGGTCAGGTCAATCTGTTGAAACACAGTTCTTAGCTCCCAAATAACTCAAACAAACAAACTACGCGGGACTCAATTTTTCAACCAAAAAAAAGGGGCGGACCAAAAGGGAGCGGGACTCAAGGGGCGGGGCTTCAAATTTATTTTGCGCGGAAACCCGGATCGCGCGCCAAATAAATTGATTGACACATCGGCCCGTTTTTAGCGCGGAGGGCGTCAAACAACATATTTTTAAAGCGCGGAGGCTGATATCCCCGAATATATTTTGCGCGGGAATAAATGTGCATCCGGACCGCCATAGGCTCAAACTGGCGCATGCAGAACATTCGAGCGCCACTGTAACTACAGACAGTCAGATATTTATGCGGTGAATCAGAGGCAGTGCTTGGGTTTGATGAGAGCATATGGATCGCGGGACGGCGCGGCATAGGATCAACATAGTCAGCAAAAGGTAAGCATAAAAGCATAATCAGCAAAAGATAGGCATGGAAAAATAATCAGGCACCGCGATGACCTTGCGAAGACTCGTCTCCATTACACTTTTTCTCCCGACTGGCTGCCGAGAATCTAGGGACACTGATCGGTGTGGATGAGCAGGATTTCCATAGGATTGGAGTGTCCAAGTTAGCCATCAGCGCCGCGGGTTCCGGGTGGAAGAAAACTAGGGTCAAACTTGCGACTGGTGTGTGGATTACCACCTCCTCAGTCTGTTGTTACGCAGTGTGGTCCTCGTCGATCAAAGAGCAGATGGCTCAGACCAAATTTCGGACGGAGTTCTGAAGTTGTTTCTGGGAGACGGCGGTTCTAGTACACGGGAATCAACTGTCCTGTTTGTGTTTTCACAGTTTGCGGAGCATCAGGTGCGGACGGTTTTTCCCCCTTCATGGGCACCTTTTTGATCCCCGCAACCAGGACTGCCGCCCTGCTTGGTTCTTATACGTTCGTCTCATCCATAGGCTCAATCGATTGGTATTTCGAATGTGCAGCGGACTGCCTCCTCAGACCTTCCACCGGATCCCAAAGACTGCTTTCTAAGCGACGAAAGGAGTTTTATGTGGTAACTGGGATTTGAAACTATGGATTTGTAAGGGAGGGCACCTGATATGCGACATGGGCCTTGTGAAGACAATTTAGTTCGACTGTCCTAAGAGCTTATCAGCGCAAACGTACCAAGCTCCATGAACAATCTCAAGCTAAAGCTGCAGCCCGGACCTCCGTTGGTCGGGACCATTTCGACTTTCGAAGAATGCACGTGTTGCTATGTCAATGTATCGCCTGAATATGAATATGACCAGAAGTTCCCTGTCTGTAGGGGCCTAACACGTACTTGATAGTGCCATCGCAGAACACACTTTCCTTGATATTGACCTTGTAGTTGGAGAAAGCGGGGTGATTCAAGACGCTAAACCTCGTCGACGAGAGCGCGTTCATGTCTTCCATGGGTGTAAATAGGCTTTCATCGCATGCTGACTCCCTGAAGTGATATTAGCGTCATAATGTGGTTATGGGGTTAGAGCACCGCACTGAGCTATTCCTGTATTGGGGACATCAAAAAGTGTTTTGAGGCGCGTTCGCTAGAGTAAAGATTAGCTAGAATAATAAGAGGATCCAGTAAGTCGACATCTTGGTTATTGCGTGTCAAGAGTGATAGTACTGGCAGCGAACAGCAGTTCTGCTACGCAGCTTCTTATTCGGCTCCAACTCGGCTCACCTTGAGCAAGTTGACTTGAGTGTTAACTTTAAACTCATAGTTAACTCACGAGCAGCTTCGAAACTCTGACCCGGATTGAAACTCAACAATTCTCTTCGTGATGCAACTTCATGAGCGAGGAAGTCCATGTATTATCTCGGCTCAAATAAGCAGCATAGGCAAAGAATAATTATATATTTGCCCAATACTATCGGGCCCTTGACGCAGCACGACATCAGGGCCGGTGAGGACAGTCGAAGAGTCGAAGAACCATGTGTTTGAGATCATTGGTTGTATACAAGAAGAACTTCGATCTCTTATCATCGTCATTGTCAAAGGTGAATCAAGGGCAATGGACTGGGACATTTTTGTAATAATAGGACGGGCAAGCCATACGTATCGTGAAGAGACAAGCAATTGGGCAAGGTATGGCCAGGGTATGCATGGGCAAGTTACTGCAGCAAGGGGTGTAGTATATGTAATGCATCTAGCCAGGAGTCCACTCTAATCAGCGGGAAGGTCCTCTTTCGCACGGATTTCGATTATTAGTGGACCATCGCGGAGGAGCATGGGAAGCATGTTTTGGGGGGCGATGACGACGAGATCATCTCGGAGGGCTCGGCCGCCTGGTACCTCAAATAATTGTGTGTAGATTACTGTCTTGTAACAAAGTAACTGCAACTCGCTAGGGCTCCAACCATTTTCGTTTATAGTTGATACATGCCACTGCGTTCCGCTGCCACCTAGGCTGAGTCTGCCCAGCTGATCGGTGGTGTGCGTAGGTCTGAATAGGTCTATGTAGTCGACTACACAGAGTCTTTGTAGGTCTGCATAGTCCAAGCGTAGCCGACTACGCTTGGGCTACACAGACCCCCGCTCAGCTAGCCAAACTAATGCTAGGTCTGGCTAGGTGGCAGCGGAACGCTGACACGAGACAAGCTGTATTATTTCAATTTCATTTGTTCAGAAGCTAGCCGAATAAGACCTAGAGGCAATTGATTCAGTTCTAGCGTGGACTGGACAAGAGCTGGGCCACCCCACATTCCCATCTGAACCATGAGTACCGTGCTACTGTTGCGACAAAGTTTCTGGCGGGAATCACCGAGATGCGCTCAGACTTCAACAAAAACATCTCAATTTCTCATGAACGGATTCAAATTTGCAACCGAAGAGTTATTGCAAGAATGTGGCACATTATGGGATATCACTGTTGTGGGAAAGCCGCACTCAATTGGCTGCCTGACGACTCAAAGTGTGCAAATTCCAACCCTTTCGTAATCTGTACGTTCGAGGATGGCTCAGTCTGTGCACTCAATCAGCAGACCGATCCCGAACCAAAAAAGTATTAAGATCTCACCGCTGCTAACGTAGATGGCATGGAAACTTCGTTCATTGCGCGAAGGGTTGTCCTGCAGTTCAGGCTACATACAAAGGCATGGTTTAGAGATCAGGTTTTCTTTTAAAACACTGCTGACCTTGCGAGAAAGCAGTTTGAGTACACTGTCACGAGTCAATGAATGATCATGGTCTCCAGGTCGTCCATGCAGGAATTCACTCACTCCGGGTTGAGATTACGAACATTCCAAGCCAAACGACTGGAATTATGCAAGTGAGTTCTCCGTCTCTTCAGATGGCGCTGACGACGCACAGTTTTCACTGTTTGAAACATACTGAAGGAGAATTTTTAGTATTGAGTCAAGTAGTGGAGATAATCCGCAGAATTGATACACATACGCAGGCCAGAGTCGCCATCCCAAAGAGACTGAAACCGGGAGGTGAGGTGAGACTCAGGGATTGGACCGTGAGTTAAACAAACGTTGGTGGCATCCTTGTCTCTGTCACGAGTTGTGAGTTCGATACGCAGAGGATGATGTTCTAGTGTTAGTCGGCTACGAACCTATGGACCAACCGATGAGCTTATCCACCAGTGCCTTGGTTCTACATTTGAAGAATACCCTAAGGTCCGACACTGAAAACGCGGCAACGGAAACCGTACCTTGCAGATCCATGAGAGCGTTGCGCCAAGAGCATGACCACAAACGCCACAGTAATGGTCAAGTCATTTGTGCTACTCACGCTCAAGTAGATGAGGAAAAGCCACCGCCACTTCGGATCATATGTCGCCACTGGGATTGGACGCAGCGCAGTGACAAAAATGGTTAAAGCAGCCAGCTGCCGCACAAACGACAAAGTCCAGGAGACGATTGGAATTTGTAATTTCTTGGAAAACTTATAAATTCGAAAAGCGAAAAAGACTTGCACTGGACAAAGTTAGCTGGAAATGTATATTTGTTCATAAATCTATGCACAGACCTGAGGTTACAGCAATACTCCCCAATAGCATGCTCGTTTCGAGTGATTTCGGGGCAGGGCGGAGGAGGCGCTCCGGGTGTCCGTAGTCCAATATAGTGAACGCGTTCAATGTGTGACCAATGCATATGGCATGGCCAAGCTCTTCAAACCTGTTAGCGAGTGTACGCTGAGCCCGCGCCGTAAGTTCATCATAGCCAGGACTACCCACCAAACAACGGCGACCTAGTAAGCAACTTGATAGTCAGGCATAAATTTCCTCCGTGTAGTGTTTACCCACCAAAGCCTTGAGTTTACGAGAATCATTTGGGAAGCGACTGTAGTAGATATATGCCTGGGCGGTCGTCACACCGAAGAGCATATACGAGATCAGAACACCGATTTGGTAGGCACCTGAGTTTAAACAACCCCATGAATCAACCGACTCATCTGTTAAATTTCGCGCACCGATGGTGGACTGTGAATTGAACGTTGGGGTGGACTCCATGCTGCTGGGGACCGTTGTGTGACGAGGAATGAGCATGGTTAGTCACGATATATATACCTTTCATAACCTTGCCGCTGCCACCATGATGCATGTCACGAAGGCCTGATCTGATCAGAGTGCTCGACACAGTGGCCCGGGGCTAAGCATCCCCGAAGACTTACCATTGTCCGCGCCCTCTTCTCACCTGTAGAAAGGCACATCCGTGGTCTCTGCGAGCCCGCTTGTCCCTTGCCTTGCGCTTGTCTTGAACCATATCAAATATTTCCTAATGAGTTCCAAATCTATAATTTACGGCTTTCGTACAATCTCCATCTATGACGTTCTGTCACCTCTTCTAGGGTCGTACAGTGGATTTCTATCCATTTGGTATCAGTAGAACAGGACAGAATGAATGCTGGTAGGTAGGTAGCATTACACGGCACGGTCCGAATAACGCTGGAAAGTTAATCATTGGGCAATGGTGACGAGCGCAAAAATACTTTGCTCCACCCTCCGCTGCACGTGGCATCATCTACGTAAACGGCGCGTATTAACAGTTCTATTAAGATTTACTGCCCAATTCGTTTGGAGGTATTTGGTCTTATCCATTCAAGCCCTCCCAGCTTTGCTCTCTCTTCTCCGGTGCTCGAAGTCTTTGAGACTCATGTTTCCCACCAAAACACCATTTTTAACCACGCTGCTACGCGCAAGTTATGAGATTGCTCCTCTCCGGTGATCCGTGGCTTCAGATGAAACAGTAATTCGGCTCCAGATCTTCACGGGGATAGTTGGGGCGCTCCGATCAAAAAAAAAAAAACCCCAAGCAACCATCGCCCCGTGAAGTCTCAAGAAAATTCACAGAAGCTGCTATACATAGTATCAAGGCGCCCAGAAGGTTTCAGGATCTTAGGATGAGTGGCGGCCAAGGAATATATTACACTTTTGCGGAGGAGCAAGCGCGTGACACAAGCGCAACGTTGCCGGCTAAGATGCACCAGACGTTTTATAATCTCGGCTCCAGATCTTCACGGGGATACTTGGGGGCACTCTGATAAAAAAAAAAAAACCCCCAGCACCGATCACCCTCCGCATTTACATTCCCCGTATCTCTCACACAGTCTCCATACCTGTGTTCCCTACCTTTCTCACGTATCTTTCCCATATTCCTCACGGACACACGGCTAGGATTCCGAGCTCGTCTTGGCTGACACACTGTAGCTTGGTCATCCCGTATTCTCCTTGCTATGTACCCTGTACGGCAGAGAGCCGCACCCCTGGCAGTACATCTCACTTCCTACTTGGATCCTATATCGCCCTCTGCAGCCCATCTGCAGTCGTCCTAGTATTAGTCTTGCCATCAATCACTGTCTTTCCCGTCCAGCAGCCAAGCACCAGTTCAGCGTCACCAGTTCAGCATCGTTCAGTTCAGCCTCGTCTAGTTCAGATTAGAGTAGTTACCCGTAGCCACCAGTTTATATATGGTTCCCTCACCTGTACCTGATTGGATTCGGGACGACTTGGACCACCTCGCACACCACGTCTCTTCTCCGCACCTAGAGTCGGAGTCGGCGTATCAGCATCGTAGTTTGTGATTCAACGAAATCGATTGAAACATTGGATGTGAATGAAAAAATTTGATGTGCTCACCCTCATCTTCGTTGTCCCATGGTTGCTGGGGCCGATGATGGGTCGAGCCTTGAGCGTAATATACATTCCCTTCGCGCTGAGAGTCTCGAATACGGCCAGGACATCAGGTGAAGTGGGTGGTATAGGTTTAGGTGAAGGGCCTCGGAATAATCGGAGATGCGCGCGACGTAACGTACGCCGGGTTTGCAGTATCTGTGGAAAAGTGTTCAAGTACCACTACCCGTAAATGGTGGAGCGGAGAGTCTGCAGCCGGGGTAGGGCGCCGTCCTGCAGAAGTAGAAGAATTTGCACTTCACTCTCCTCGGATCCCGTGAAGACGAGCTCTAAAGTGAGGAGCGCGTGCGTTAGGCGGAGAAGTCCTGGAAGTGGGTCCCATGAGCAGTCATCAATATTCAGGCCTAGTCGGGTTAGAACGCATCCAGAGCGCGCCACGAACGACAGGATCGTCTCTGTCTCTCCGTCCTTCCAGACGGTCGCCGCCAGATGTTGAAGTGTGGGAACGGTGTGGTTGGTGCGGCAGCTTCTTCTTTGCTTTGTAGTTATTAGGCTCGGATGTCCTTAGCTTAGTCATACATTGGGTTTTCTCCGCTTCCTCCCATCCCGCTGCGAGCCCCGTTGGCTCATCTCCGACCCAGAGACCCCCGGAGGTCTCCATCTTGGTGACAAGAGTGTGCTTCGCTCTTCCCACGCCCATTCCGCGACGAGGAGGGCTCCTCCAGCTCTCCAGCATTCTCCCTGAGCAGCGACTCAGATTCCCTCGCACCTGCTGCTAGCAGATTCCCTGGACCCTTTTTTTCGACATCCCTCTCACCTTCACTACTCTTGACAACTACTGGCACTGGCACACTCGCACCGGACGCGTTTCGGCGCACATTCCTGGACCCATTTTCGTTTACGTGACACGTGACACGTATGCCGAAAGCAGACACAACGGAAAAAAAGAGGAGGAGGGAAAAGAGGAAGGAAGAGGAGACACAAAGGCTGAGAGAGGAGGTTGAAAGAACACAATGTGTAAGCACCGGCCAGTTCCCGTCTGCGTCGTCGCCACATCTTTTTGATGTGTCGACTATCACCTTCACCGAGGACGACGACGACCATCCGGCATGCGACGGGATGTCTGCTCATGGCAGCCTGGTGTTCGAGGCACTGCCCGCCAAACCCCCACGCGACTTGTCTGCGCTCCGCAACGATTCGGCTCATCCCTGGCGCAACATCCGTCGCCGCAACCACCGATTGCTACCCAAACGTAACGCACATCGACCTTTTCCCCGGTCCCTTCCCAAAAATACCCCCGGTATACTACTCCCTCTGCCCGCCAACATCCACCTCGTCAGCATCGATCCCATTCATCCACCGGAGATTCCTTTTCTGACCATGCCACCACCCCTCGAGCCCTTTGCCACGACCTTCGGACCTGTCAACTCTTCCCTCGCCCTTGGTTGTGCACGAGAGGTTGATTACGAGCAGGGTCTGGCCCGACTCGGCCGCATCTCCGAGCTTGCTTGGGCCCCGCCACTAGCGGATAGCCAGCAGCACTTCAGAGATCTTCCACCCGACCAACTCGTCTTCATCTCGACACTTCTGGAAATTCTAGTGCTTGCGCCGGTTTTTCAGCCCTTCTTCGAATCAGCTGTCATGAGCTTCGTGCATGATTGGGTGGAATACCGGGAGGGTCAGTTTGGTTAGATTGAGGCACGGGGTCGCGCCACGTACCTTGCTTTGCTTGTACGTTTTTTGGTGGGGGGCAACTGTGGTTGGTGCGGCAGCTTCTTCTTTGCTTTGTAGTTATTAGGCTCGGATGTCCTTAGCTTAGTCATACATTGGGTTTTCTCCGCTTCCTCCCATCCCGCTGCGAGCCCCGTTGGCTCATCTCCGACCCAGAGACCCCCGGAGGTCTCCAACGGTAACGCATTCGAGGAGATTCACACCTCCATCGAGGATTAAACTCCGATCGTTCACCGTCATAGGTTTCTGAAGTTCGACTGGAGCCCAAACAAAGTGCACGAAAAAGTACAGGAGATTGGGAAAAAGGTCGAAAACCGTCGAGGGCGCTGGCTCGGCCCAATCTCATGTCCAGAATTCCAAGGCGGTCAAGCGGGTCGCTCGTTGTTACGCTGACGGAAATGTCCCAGACAGGGAGTATCCGAGACGCAGCACCGATAATTCAACTGCTTGGATGTATGAAACTCTGCTCCACGTACATCCCTCCGGAACATGGCCGTGGAGCTCGACCGAGAGACTCTGGAGCAACGGGAATGTCCTGGAACCTCGTTGAGCTCCAAGAAGTCGGTTACAGAGAGTTCCAGGTCAAGTCGCCCCCATTGGGTCGATCTATCCTTTGAAAGCGCCATGAGTCCACCGGGAATGCGAAAGTTATTTCCCAGGCATCTCAGCACGATTGATAAAGGACATCTTTGAGCACGAGTGAACCAGAAGTCCACAAGTGCGGTGGCAGGGTTGAGGGGCCCGGTATCGTTTGAAACAACTAGAGACGGAAGATCGCCAGATGCTGAATCATGAAGGAGATCTAGATATATTGAATTCCACAACTGTGGGGTCGACAAAGCCACCTCCGAGTCGCCATTGCGCGCAGATCTGCGCCAGGAGGAGGGGTGCTCTTTGTCCGCTCGGAACAACTCGACGGTCAGAAGGGAGACAGTGAAGAAATATTTTTGATGTGAGCTCGTACGGGATTTGCAGGGCGGGGACGCCAGTTGCTGCAGCGTCAGTTTCTGTCATCGTGGTAGCTGACTGTGACTGTGATCCGAATGTGACCATCGATCTGGGCCGGAACGGCGATCAGCAAATCAATGACGCGTACTGCACCCTTGACCGTGACCACTCCCTGGCGATTCCGAATGACGTGGGATTAGGCCTCTGCGAGGCGGGTGGCTGAACCTTCGTGAGGCTGCATAAAGACCACAGAGCAGTTGATTCTAAGGGCGGCCATCACTGAGTGTTTGCGGTACAAAATGAGCCTTTAATTTCCGATAAATGCCAGCCAGCATTAACCATTGCAGATCAGCTGTTTGGCAGTCGAAGCCGGACTGGTGCATTGTTGTCATCAGTTTGAAGATGACAGCTGAGACTGGAGCCGGATGTTCAAACTCAGCTCACATTGTTACTGCTCTGGAAAACAAACCTCTGGCATTCGGTAAATTGGTGGAATGAATACCACCAAGTAAGAAAGAGATACAAATGTCAGCTAGCTCCCATACTCACCTCTATGCAGAATAAACTCCACGCTGATCTTGCGGCAAGGAGACGGGAGTCCAATGGAGATGAAGTGATCTCGTAGACATGGCAATTGATACAATGTTTGAACACTAAACACAAGTGACACATCAACTGAGTGAGATTTCAAGGGATAATAAATTGTAAGCCAGACCTAAAAAGTCAGGAAAATAAGAGGAAGGGGGAGCACAAGGGCTTTTACTACTTGGACTCGAAAATCCCCTTAGTCACTGCATTCAGACCCCCCCGTAGGCACAGGTCTGCCGGATCCCAATAGGCAGATGTGTAGGCAGACCAGTGTGCCGACCCCTGCCGATCCGTCTGCCTATCCTTGCCGTGGTCGGTCTAGGTATTCCGAATGAAATAGGCATACATAGACTGAGGTGGGCCGATAAGCCTAGCTGAGCCTAGCCAGGCCTATTTTTGACCTGTACGCAGGAAAAATGTGTGGCCTTATTCAACCGCCACCAACCTAGACCTAGGTCGGCCAAGGTAGGCCATGATAGGCACGCCACCATTGGCGAAGATCGACCAACGTGGGCAGACTTTGCCTCGGCTGGGGTGATAGACCAACGTAGACGAACGTCGGCAGGGGTAGGCACCCCTAGGCAGGGATCGGCGTACGTAGGCCCATCTGTGCCTATGGGGGGTCTGAATGCAGTGAGTACTTCTCCACTGCTCTGATTTTCAACGCTGACCAATTTCAGATGACAAATTCTTTGTTTGTACTTGTAGCAAAACGGGCCAAAATGCATCTTCTCCTGGGTAGCTAAACCTCCGGTTCAGCCAATAAACGTCTCAGATTTTTTCAAACTGCTTTCCCCGCAATAGACGTGTCCGTCCGAGCCCCCAGACGGCACCGCTCCGTCAGGCGCAGATTTGTCGGCATTGACGAATCATCCTGAATCATCCCTCTTTTCATCCCCTAGCTTTGGAATCCGATATCACTGGGTTTTGACCGTGTCCAATACGATGGTATCTCAGCTTTACTCGGGCTTGAAACATACCCCGTCGCAAACCCGATTGTGGCCTGGATCCGCACTGCTGGATGCTCGCTATTGATTACGGTTCGCTGCATCGACCGGAAAGTTGTACTACCACCTAAATCAACCCACCGCGGCCGACTCGAGCTCCGAATGTCCACTGCTGATTTTGAACGTTTCAATACTCTAGTGTTGGATCCGTTTCCTGTTCTACACAGTCTCGCCATCTAGGTCATGGATTCTTCCTCTGATTTGCACTGGAACACAGAGCTGTACCTCAGGACCACAAAACTACAGTCGTTGCGCATCGCACCCTTCATCAACGGAACGTTTCCTCCCTTCTCGGACATCGCACCGATTTCCTTGTCGGCTCTCAAGTTTCGGTCCACGGCATGGAGCTTCATCGAGGATTGCTTCCCACCTCTAGCCTAATTTCCACGACTCCGTCGTCCCATCATTCATACTCCCTCTTTCTTTTACCCTGCGAATTCACCGTTCACCATCCCGATTCCACCCGTCCAAACGTTGATCTTCGCCAAGGACGGTGATTTCTGAAGTACATCCGAGGCCTGTGGTATCAGCATCTACGGAAATCTCGCTTGTATCCCATCTTTCTTGTCCCGCTCCGTTCTGACGCAACTGACTCCTTTAGCCCTTTCGATGTCTAATTCTGCCACACCAATTATTTTTGAAATACAAAGATATTTGAGGTATGTGTGATTTACAACCTAATACAATCCCTGCTCTCTGACGCTGTTGATCTGTTGTTTTCCACTGACCTACACTTCCATTTAATCACAGTTGAAGGTGATGTATACATATATACAAATATACATACCTACTCGGATCCCTTTACCCATTCCAATCGTCGGATGGACGTCCTGGTGCGGAGAGTGACGCCTGCTCCATCCATTCAACGTCTAGTCGCCCGCAATCGATTTCTGCGAGAGGCTCGATTGATTGCAAGTTTCCGTGACAAGGTTCGAATTGGTAATGTCAATGAAGAAGTTCGTTGTTTGAAGTGAGTGTGCGACTTCAGTGACACGACGTTGAGCACGGGATTGCCGCTGTTCCACTAAGCGTTGCTGACAGTTTTTCCGGAGCCTTCCGAGAGCTCGAGAGTGCACTCAACAAACCTGACGGTCTCTCCGCTGACAGGGTCGTCGTCGCAGCTGCAAAAAGTTCGTCGGGTCGCACGCTTTGACCACGGGAGGCGAGCCATCGACTATCCAGTTCAAGCTACGAGAACATTACTCACACCTGATCACAGAGTATTCATCGCTTTTCATATTTTTCAGACAGTGATTGACTGTACCATTTGGGGGCAATAGCGCAATCTCTATTTTCGTACCTTGCGGGCCCGCTCCGCCTCCTCCCGCTCCACCACCAGCCGCTGCTGCCCTTCGAAATACGCCGCCATCGTCGACGCAGGACCCAGCGCAATAAATCCGCCCAGTAGCTTTTCAACACTCATCACCACCTGCGCCTCACCCGCCACCGCATCCAATGCATATATCCCTAACAACAGCACCACGAACCCGGCCACGTCGAGCGCCATGAAGTAGCACGCGAGGTTGAAAGTTTCACCGTGGCGGTAGTACGCGTTGAGGGCCTTCCCGATGGCGGCCCACCACGCCGGGGCGTAAATGTACTTGTACACGGTGAACACGGAGATCGTTAACGTTGGAATGGGCGCCAATGTCCCTTTGCTGGGGGGTTCGAAGGAGCGGGAGAAGAAGGCGAGCGGAAGGAAGAACAGCGGGAAGGCCTGCCAGACATAGTCCACGTGCACCCAGTGCGTGCTGGTCAGCGGGACGTTGCAGAGCACAAGAGAAAGGAGGAAGACGGCGAATTGCGTGCAGAGGTGGGTCACAGTATATACATACGTAGGTGAGGAGGGTGCGCGTGTGTTGGGCCGGGTGAAGGATTTGGAGATGGCGGAGAGGAGAGGGATGACAATGGGCCCAACGATTCCCAGGCCGAAGGCTTGCCCTGCGAGCTGAAGTGCGACGATGATGAGAGGAGAGAAAAGGGGTGAACCCCCGCGCTCGCCGGCCATGGTGAAGAGGTACGTCGACAGTACGTGGTACGACGAGAGGACCTGTATATCGGTGAGCAATCCGCGAGGCGAGAAACAATCCACGGTGACACACCGTGCCGGAGGCGCCAAAGGCGGTAAGGAAGCTCTTCCCGATTTCATTGCTAAGCAGTTGTTTGAAAAATGGTTCGACGATGCATAACAAGTCATGGAATGGGTTTGTATTGGAGTAGGTGCACGATTGAAGATAGTCCTCCAACAGTGGACCCATCGGAGGCTCGACGAGAGCCATCCTATAGAGCTTGAAACCTATTGCTGCGCATGTAATCACGACTTGCAGTTCGATTCACAAATCAGCTGACGCGAATGAAAGCGAGGGGATGAAATGCGCACCTGGCGCGAAGCCGGTGTGGAACATAATGAGTCGAGTGGGTTGGGACAGAATATTTCCGTGTTGTAGACTTTTTAGCTATTCGCGTATCAAAGCTCGAGTCATTTATTTACTCTTATGCGTCAGCAGGTGATCTCGTGGGAAGCTCGGCACCGGTAGGTAGGTAGGTAGCATTACACGGAGGTCGGGTAAAAAGTTCCCAAAACTTCGAGTAAAAAGAAATTTAAAAGGCCTTTGAAAAAGAATCATTTAGCCACTTTAGAAACGATGTTACCTGCAGGCTGCCATCGCCTCACCTCATCTTCCACCGAACAGTTTTATTCATTTTACGAGTCCTAAAATTTATTTTTAGACTCCTTCTTATTACGAGATTCTTCTGCCAGTGCATCAGAGTCCGGAAGGAAGGCCCCAGGAAAGCCCAGAAAGTATCTGAGCGTACAGGCACTATTGTACACTATGGTTCCTGGACTCCTCTATGAACCTGTCACCGAGCCCATGGTCAACTCGCCGCAGTAGAGCTAAAGGGAAAATAGGGAAATAGTGAGTGGGAAATGAGAACCTCGAAACAAACCCGGAGCTTAACTTTTCCTTTGCTCCGTGCGGTGCGCTGCGGTGCGCTTTGCCTTCGCGTGGCGGCGTTGCTGGGCACTGATAATCTGTGCATCAAGGCGCGAATCGCGCGCATCATTACCTCGCTGGTTATTTCCTTCGCGTAAGTAGCCGAGCGACATTTCACGTCGTGTATTAAGCAGATCCCTCGAATCACAGAATCACATTGTATCTGTTTGTCTGTTCCGATTTCACCCCACTTCTAAGTTTTCTCAGCCGCTCCACAGATCGCCCTGATCACTAGTTCAATTCCCTGTTCCTTTCCGAGTCCACCCGACACGTCAAAGGTTATTGGAGTTCAATTCAGTGTGGTGCAGGTCACTGACCGGTCAGTGACGGGTGGAAAGGCCAGTGGGGTCGGGTCATTCAGGTCCCTGGAGTGGCCTGACTTGATGACCTAACTCCAACAGCGGTGTCACGTTAACACGGACCCGCAGACGTGGGAGGTAGGTAGGTAGGTAATAGCATTACACGGCACTGTCCGAATACTAACGAACGCCGGTTTCCAGGGATTATCCCGGTGTACAAAGCAATTAAAAAATACGCCATCGCCCCTGGACCACTCTCCGCCCTCTAAGCCCCAGTGAGCAGATCCTACAGGTTGCCCCGTGCCCCGCCGTAGAAAGTCGCTTGGTTATCGTCGGTTAGCTTCGGCTAGACGATGCGAAGGTCAGGCCACTTACGCAACCCGACGACTTGTAACTGACTAATCAGCTTCAAAAGTGACCGGTCACTTCGGGTTGTCGACCCACAAACACTGGTTCAATTCATTTTCGACCTCTCCGATAAGCCGTTCAACATCCGTTCAAAATGAAAGTTCTCCTCCGCTTCATTCTCTCTCTCACCCCACCATCTCCTCGACGTCGCACTGCGTCGTGCCCTCTGTCCCCATCTCGGGCTTCGGTTTCTCAACCTACACCCTTTATCGAAAGGAAGACCTGCAATACCTTGGCTTTTCCTCACTGTCTTTCCCAATACGGTGTTTAACATGTACAGCCGTCCAAGCAAGCGCTCTAAGACTGCACCCCAAAGTTCTGCCCTCAAGCTCCTGGTTAACACAATTCACTCGCAACTCTGCTCAACGATCGAAGCTGCCGTGTCCCTTCCTTCAAGTTTCAGTACGATACTCCATGGCCATCGAAGTAACTACTACCCAGTCGCCTCGTCATTCCTTCAGGTGCTCAGCTTCAACTCCAGACTTGGCCGATTCTTCAATAACACCGGGGGCATCCACCGACGCATGCGAGCCCCACAGGCGATGAATGCATGTGGTTCGCATGCGCAACAAGAGTTACAAAGCCTCCCTTCATAGACAAAGGGGGGCTTTGTCACAGGCTTGGTTTTTCGGGGGTGGGAAATCTGACCTGTGACAAAGCCCGCCTTTGTCTGTGAAGGGGGCTTTGTTGCCCTTGTTCTGCATGTGTTCATCGCATGTGGGGCTCGCATGCATGGGTGGATGCCCCCAGTGTAATGACCATTCCTTTCGTGCTGCCCTTGAGCAAGATCTCAATTTATGTCGCCAAGCCTTCAAGATCTTCCAGGAGTACTCCGATGCAACCGCTCTCGATAACAAATGACACGGTGGAGCAATATGCGGGGCAAGAAATCCCAGTTGAGCCCGTGCGGTCGGCGAGTTTTCGTCATACAACCTATTCAGATGATTGTCGCAGGTGATGCCTGCCGCTGGTCCACATGCGAATCCCACATGCCAGCAAATTTTTCTTCCGATCATCGTTCCTCGATCCAATCCAGCGAAAAATGCAAATTATACGAACACGTCAACAGTAAGCCATCTTTTTCTCAACGGTTTTTTCACGCCTGGGGCACATAGGTATTGGCTTCCAAAGCTGCCCTTGATTCATCGCGCTCCGTTCAACGGTTACCTAACTTCAAGGCTTCAGGTGGTTACAATTCGATGGATTTTTACCCGATTGAACGCTTCTTCTCGGGTCTCCAGCCTTGATGACGCAGTTTATTGTTTACAGCTGATAACACTACCGAAGGTGCCAGCGATTTTTTTTCTGTTTTGGTATGTTTTCAAATAATTCCCAGTATCTCAATGAGTTCTTCACCGATTCACATGAAACCTAGCTGGAAATCTCGGGCTAATCCATACGGAATTAGTGATAGAAAGAAAATTGTGAAAATGTTCTATATTGAGTAACACTGGCTGATGGTCGCATTTTGCGGGTCAATCTGATCCATGGACAGCTAGACACATCACAGTGGCATAGATATTTGTCCCAGGAGGTCTCAACACATTCTGAAGAACGTCATAGGCTCATATTTTGAATGAGCTCAGTGGTAGACTTGATTATGGCAATATCTCCAGATAACAGTGGATCACTGGTGGTTGTGATCTATTTCTAAAGACCATAGACTGAGCTGTTGAACATTCTATAACTGGATTGTGGTTCTACAGTGCTGGACGTATATGTACGTTGGGATCGAATGATTCAGTTTTAAATACTCTTACATCTTTGTCGCAATCTATATGACTGGAAAACGAAGTTTGTACTTACTCGAATGTATGCCTTTCGGTTCTTTGAGAAAACTCAATATACAAGTGCACAATGCATTTTCAAGCCATCTGTCCCTGCTGACGCCTATGCCGGAGCGAAGCAAAGGCACGTCTTGTAGGGAGTGATCTGACGGTCTGGAAGGAACCGAGCGTGATCGGGCCCACGTAGCGTGATGACGTCGTGTCGCGTTCTTTTACCGTTTCAAGGGTGTTTTCTGCCGTTCTGACTGAGCGGGAAGGAATCGGCAAGTACCTAGATGGTTCCCACGTGGCTTTTGAAAGGATTCAAATGCTCTTGGCCACTTAATGCTGGACATACCACCGGAGTTTGGCCCAAATAAATCGCCACCACTATTTGGCCAATACATGCTGTATTAGGTGAGTATTGGCCAAATAAAGGCCAAATAGTGGTAGGCCGATATTCCGCCATTATACGTTGTATTGGCCAAGTATTGGCCGGATATTGGACCGAATATTGGCCAGATATTGGCCGACTCCTTTTTGCCTAAGGCTGCCGCCATTTAATATTAATATATATTTCCTTGCCCACACCGTACGAATTTGACACAAAACAAGATCCATTGACTATAGCTATCTACAACATGCAGTCTTGTACGTATACTTTGGGGTTTTGCTGGAGAGGGCGAGCAGAAGCTCGGCTGCCGAGGTGTAATAATGAGAAGATCATAAAGGAACGGCCGGGAAGAAGCAACGCATACTTGAGGAAGTCGTCCCTCTAGCGCCAGTCCACCCACGAGTCAAAGTTTGTCTTTATTTATTTTTAGCGCGACTGTCATCAATTGTGCAAACAGCTATAATTGCCACAGACTTAACCTATGGTGGGAAAAGCATCAAAATAATTCTAATGAAGGCTTCTGCTTCAGTCTATATTTCTACCACATTGAAGAAGGAAAGTCGCCACGACTGCGGGCTCTAAGATTCCCAGATGTATGGCTTCGCCGGTGAGATCCAAAGTCACTGAGTTCTGGCTTCTGGATATCCGCCCGAGCAGCTCGGGCTGTGACGCGGTAGAATAGATCTGCGAGGCAGTGTTAGATACTAATTCCACGATCGAAGAAGAAAAACAATACCCATATAAAATTGTCTCGGGCGGTAAAAGTAAATGTGGCGCCATTGACTGTCAGTCTTCGAGAGCTGAATTAGGAAAATCAGATACTTTGATAACGTTCGAGGACAGACAAAAGCACAAACCTTTGGTCCGGAGACAAAGACAGCATTTCCGACGCCCGTGATCTTGCGACGAGATTCCGTAGTTCAACTTCGGGATGTCGATGCCATTGAATGAGTGCGATGTTTTGACCGTTCGAATTTTGGAAGACGGAGACACCCGGCATCGGAGTGTCTGTCATTACTCGGAAATATGGTCGCGATTGTGGCCCGATGACATTACAGTTCAATATCGTCGGGTTAAACGAAGTGAAGCGAAATGAGAAGAATGTCGGCAAGGTCTCTGGGGGTGTAAATGGGAGAGCGCCGAAGATCGACGGTCTGCCGTCGTTAACCCTCGAGTTCCCTGCGCCTTGCCATCCTTGAGAGTATGGGTTGAGCATTGTTGAGTAGTGTGTGTTCTATAGTGTGTATGCGTCTTGCAAATGCAGGACGAGGTTTTATGTATCTGCGGCCCATGCTTTAATGGGATATCGGACCCCGAGTCGTGAGGCTACAAGACGAGGAATTCGAGCTGAGTGGAAAGCTCATGTTTGCGGGGGCTTGTCCGAGAAAATAACCCCGGTGGTGGCTGCTCGTCTTTAGAATCAAGAGCCGTAATGAATATGGCCAAGCGAGGGTCGAGCTACACACAGCTCATCCTCGGCGGGCGACACTTCAGCGACTCAATTCTTGGAACGGGATTAGCGACAATCGTGATCGGGGTAAAGAAGGGTTGTCTCCCGGAGATCGCGGGTAAAAAACGTGACTTCGTAAGGATGCAGTGCACTGTGCAGCTGCGGATCTCTTCAGAGCGATGACGCGTCGATACAAGCCGCAAAGCCGCCGAATAGTTGTAATGGTTTCCTGGACGGCAAAGGGCAATGCCTCCACAACCAGAGTCAGATATCGAAGACGACTAAACCGACTAAACCCATCAGACATGAACCAGCGTGTTCACGTCGTCGCATGTCGGGAGGAAAAACTACTGACAGCTAACCAACAAGAATATGTTAAGTTGCAGACAAGCTCTTTCAATAAAGAATTCTCTCAGATCCTCGTAGCCACGAGGATCACGCGCGGATCGCACGAGGATCCCGGCGGTAACAGAACGTAAACCTTCTTATTTGAGATCAGCGGGGATGGCGCGGATCTGTGGTCAGCAACCTTACACGTAGGTGTGCCTTGGGTATTCTTGAGTATTTTTTTGTAAGGAGAATGGCTGACTCTCCTGTCGGAATTAACTCGAATCTTCTACCCCCAGGTCTCGAAACCGAAAGCGGCCCCGGTAAAATCTATCCATGCAGGCACCAGCACCTAATCGGAATCGTGGGCTTGAGTGGGGAGCGAATCATTGGCCATTTTTGACTCGAAATCGGCTTACCGCTCGGCGATCACCTGAAGTTCGGAAGGCCGCAAGTCCGGGTTGATGGTCAAATAGCAGGGCGTAGACGCGAAGACTGAATCGTTCACGACGACACCATAGGTGAGGTACACACCAATCTTCAAGGCCACTGTACCCCTTGTGGAATTTCGAATTGGACGGAATTCAAAAGGTTGAGTTATCGACACACTTCGGGCGAAACGTATCACCGACAACCTATGGATCGAGACACAATAATCGAAAATCACGCAACTCTTTCCGCAGAACCCTTCAAAAGAAAACAAAAGGAGCGCCACGGAGCTTGAAATTCCTCCGCATAATGTTAATGAAATGACGGCTACTGATCCGTGGTATGATCGGCTTGCTCGCAAAGTGGATGAATGGGCCAAGAAGTCTCCGTGCAACATTGACGAGGATCAGCGAGAATCCCGTCCTTGATCCCGTCTATTGAACGGACCACATGGTTGAAATTCCGAAGATCGCACTCGCCTACCGATTATCTCATGGGGTCCGCACTTGAACGGTTCGATGAATGGAGCATCTTGGCCATACCGCGTTTGACTTTCGCCCGCCAGGATTCTTCGATCATCAGGTTACTTAGCTTGATTTGAATTCAACGTAAAACAAATGTTGTGCGGGCAAAGCTAGACCCGAAACTCGTCGACTATACTTATGACTCCAGAGAAAGCTGTGCATCCAAGTTACCTCCGCGGCAGCAGGCGCAACCTGCGGGGGTGGGAGTTGGCATTATCTACAGTGCTTGTATACATGCACACAGTCTCAACGAGAGTAGGAAGTGGTCCTTGCAGAGTTTGAGCGCTCGCCACTGCCGAGGTTCGTACTCGTATCCGTAACCTCCTACCAATAGTCAGTCTCAAAATGGAGTCGACCAGAGCGGGTGTCACATCGCAATTTCATGGCGCGCTCAATTCTGAGACGCAGTGAAATGAGATCGGAGGGCGATTTCCGTCGACTCAGGTAGCGACATAACTAAGGGCACTCATTCAATCGCTATGGGATTCGAAAAGCTATGCCCCCCACCGCGATTCGTGCACAAACGGGTTTATTGGTTATCCGCTCCATCCCTTGCCGAAAAAATGTCTCCTGGATATAGCTCACTGGAATTCAGGGGCGACAGTCTCCGCAATACTTAAAACTACGAGATACGTGGAGTTTCGGCGTACTCCGCAGCTGCGTACAGACTAAACTGCGAGGTTTGAAGACATCCTTTGAATATTTCCCTGAGTCGGGCATTCCTTTAGATTGGATAGCTTGTGATGCGCTGAGTAGCCAGTGTATGGAGGTATGGCTGTCGAGCATGGGGTTCATCACTGCAGTGAGATACCTAAGAATGCTGAACTGAGAAAATGTTGAACTGAGGTCTTTCTTTGAGCCTCCTGGCCGCCACGGCGTCGACGTGAGGCCCAGGGGATAGTTTCCTATTGGAACCATCGTTGAATATTAGCGCCTGGCTACGGGCAGCGTTCTCCACGTAGCTGCGGGCCCCACGGAGGAGCACCAACATGGCCAGACCTAAAATTGACCGCTCCGCTTGCGCTGATGCGAAAAAAATCCTAATCGGTTCCGCCGATCAGCCAGAGAGAAAGTCATCGTGCAGTGCATCTAGGTCGAGTTGACAGACAAAGGACCGGAAGTTAAAACCATGTGGATCCAGCACCATCATTGCCACACCGCACTCCTAGAAATATTGACGGACAGCGAGCGGCCAAAAGCCGCGCACCAAACGTGGTCTTATCGCTAGTCCTGCCGCCATGAACCTGTTCCGCCCGACTCGTCAGGAAAATCCAGTGCAACTGCCCGCATCTCAGGAAGCAAACAATAGGCTCATAATTATAAATTCGCCGCTGACCGCAGAAAATTTTATGCTCCTCAAGTCAGAGTATTTCGATCCATTGCTGGGTACCGAGATGCTTCATTTTGCCTTCGTCCCTGATTCATGTGCATGTGGCACGATGCAAACCCAAAGTCGTAGGCCAAGGATGGTTCCTAGTTCCGGCTGGCGCTAACAACGAACCACTAACTTAGATCAGGGAAAACCTCCCATGAAATTTTTTGGCAAATTTTCTTGCCCCCAGAAAGTTTCTGAAAATTTCTACAAATTTTCCGAAATTTATGAACATGTGTTGAAAAGTTGCCGAAACTTTGATCAATGCGGGAAAACCTGAGATACTTTTCTGCTAAATTGTCATATTTTGGGATACACTATTGTCTCTTAAACAGCCGCTACAACAAGAAATGCTTGCACCTGCGCTTAGAATGCACCATGGGAATCACGGACCTCATTCTGGGCCAGCAATGAGTAGATAGAACTCCATCGGATGCGGTCCGAGTTTGTTCATGGTTCACCACTTTGCAACTTGATATTGCTGGCACATCTGTTTAGGCAGTTGGTAAGTGCCTACCGGAGCCTCCCCTAAACATGTACGGCAGCTTTGACGTCCGGCGCGACAGCGCGTAAGGAGTTGGCGTGTCGGATGCCGTGTTACTTCTGAGTACACGTATGCATCTTTTTGATTCTGTCACAACAAAGCCAAATGTCTTCCTTCCTTTCCCCTCATCCTCTCTCGGTTTCCCACTGCTCTCCCCCATGCATTTGCCCATATTGCAACCTCAACTCGCACTTTTTTGGCTTCTAGTACGCTTGCACGGCCTTCTTCAAGGAGCTACACCCTCACTCTGACTTTGCAGCTTTCATGGCGCACCCAAGCTGCTATGATCTGTGAGTTACATCAGGTATGAGCCTCTTCTCTATACTGTGGCAGATCCCTTCATGACATATCTCTTCCAGTTGTTCGATTCCACAGTTTGATCCCTGAACGCATCACCACACGTTCTTTCTCAAGCTGGTTGTCGTTGCGTGTCCATTCTCCAGTAGACGATGTACATTGATGATTTGATCTCCGAACTCGCAGGCGCATTAATCCTGAACGCAAACTGTGGACGCACCATCTATATTTGGACCAGACGAAGGGTGTTGACCCCAACCTGATTGTCTGGCACGTCCTTCCGCTCCACTGCTGTTGAACCAAGCTTACCTGTTGCCTGTTGTGTAGACATCCTCGCGGAGGACGACATTACGGCGAGGTATTGCACAAGCTCGCTCTTTTCGCCTGAATTTCCCAGGCACCCTATGGTTTGTACACACATGCTTCTCTCTCTGACCCTCACTAATTCTTGAGCAGTATACATCCCATGACGGCCGTTTCAAGCTGTGATATGAGCGATGCGGACTTTTCGGGCAGGGTGTATTTATGATCTTAGACCTTGTACAACTGTATTAGTTAGTTCTCAATGAAATATGATTTGTTCACGTCCTTGTATGTGCATCTAAGTGAGATATCTCAAGAAACAAGTAAGATTTTTTTGGCATCCATGCGCAAAATTTACCTGAAAGTTGACGATAATTTGTGGAAAATTTCAGCCGAAGACAAAATTTCAGCAAATTTTGCCAACTCGAGAAACTGAAGGTATTTTGGACAAAGTTCGGTAAAATTTGGCGAAAATTCCTGGGGGGGTTTTCCTGATCAGTGGCAAAGCGGACGGACAACAGAGGCGGTGCACGTTTAATCATCTCCGGGCGTCTGAACGCTGGGTAACTTAGAGGAATGCCGCTCCGATGCGTTACACTGATTGGCGCCATTGAGCACTAATAGAGCATGTGGTGTACGGAAATGACTTCGTCTACCTGCGCGCCGCGCGTACGCACGGCACCCACTTCGCTTCGATTGATAGGCCGCCGCCGGACCCACGTGAACATAAACAGAACTGGTGCCTGGTTACGGACATCATTCAGTTTTGCGCGTACTGAAGAAAGCTTTGAACCAAGGCAGGCTGAGAACCATAGCCCGAGGTAGTCTGTTATAAACAGACGCTATAACAATTCCTACCTCGTACCTTGGTAAGCCCGAGGTGTCTTCGGCTCCTCGGCGTCATGTCCGATGGTCCGACGTCCGACTATCGCCGATATTGGTTGAAAGATTCGAATTTGATAGCGTATCGGGCGGCGGGTGCAGATAGGCAAGACCACTGCTGGATAGAAGTCGGAAGATGAGATTCCGTAGGGGAAAACAATAGACCCTGTCGACGAATGGATTATATTACCAGAATTTCGGTCTAATTTCATTTGTTCTTGGCGGTATTTCCATTCAGAGCTGTCTAGTCCAGTTCAGTCCAGTCGAAACTTGAAGTGCCAGGTTTCAATAACGCCGATAGCCCCACCACTGAACGTTTCTATATAATAGATCGTTATATTTTGTATTCATTTATGATTGGTACAAATCATTCATCACGTCTGAGATGTCAAAATGAAACCTACTTCGAGCTGAGCTTGCACTGCAACGAAGAATGGGTACGTCAATCTCAGTCGGCAGTCCATTTCCTGGCTGCGGTTTGCTCATCTCTTTACAGCAGGAAGGCGAGTGCAGCACAGATAGTGAACGGACCAAACACCCGACTACTATTGTCAAGAGTCGCTGAGCACAATCCGAAGTACAACTGACGCCAGTTACCTTCAGATGCGTTACATTGAGATTTTTAAGGGAACGCGTCGACTCAGGAGCACATACTTATGTCGTGTGCGACATGAAGGAAAGGGTTTCGAAACCCAAATCTTCCGAGTTCTTTGGTTGTTGGACCATTGATGGATTGGCTGAGGTGGCATGACCTCAATCAGCGCCCTGAAGTCGAGTCCGTGAAATTATGCTTGACCGTAAGAAGGATGCGTACGAAAGTCAAGAGTGCATAATCCTCTTCATCCCCGCTATTGATTAACAACTTCTGTGTGTGAGTTGAATACGCTGGCCAAGATGATCCGGATGCAGATAGGACAGCCCGCCTGTTATTTTGCCTAAGTTAGAATCGTAAGATACATACCGATGTGAAATTCTGTCCACAAAGCTGTAACCTTACAGCTGTTTGCAGAACATAAGGCGCGAACCGAAATTTTTGCCTTTTTGAGCACTTTTTGATCTTTTTGCTTAGAACAGTTGTCCTGCCCTCAGTTCCGGTCCGTTTGCCTTGGGAGTTGGCCCATTCGATTCGTATTCGGAATGTGCAAGGGATGGGCTCCTCAGATTTGTAATTTGGCATTTGAAACGGTTGTCTGAGCAATAGAATGAGTTTTTTTAGATATTTCCTGAGGATTTTGCACTAGAAGAGCTGCCCTGGACCCAATTTGCGACCTTTTTCTTTGCTCGTAGGCTCAATCTACTCGTGTCAGAAATGTGTAGCGGACCCCCGCTTTTTACTTTCGTTCTGACCTCTAAATTCGGCTTCTTGGGACAAGAAATTGATGGTAGGTTGTGATTTTCGATCGGTGGACAATAGAACAGCTGCTGTGGTCTCAAAACCTCGCCGTTTCCTCTGTTACTAGGCTCATTCAATTCGCGCTTTAGATCCTTAGGGGATGGCATCCTCAGAATTCCTAATTACATATTTAATATAATTTCTCTTTTTTCACCCTTTCCAGGTCAGAACACATGGTGAATGTGCCATAGCATGTATTATGACAATCCAAGTTGACAATTGCAGTATTAAAACAGCTAGAAGTGCGATTTATGAAGAGAAATTGATTTGTGGGCATTCTGTAAGACTCTCACCACTGTTTTGTATGAAAACCGGGCCACAAAGGAAGTCCTATAATATGAGGGTCTTTTAGCGACAGGCTGCGGAATCTAAGAATGCCATCCTCTTTGCATTCTTTGGGTGAAGAGAATGAGCCTATGGACAGAACAATTGGATACGATTTGGGCACACATGAACTGTTCTTCCGACAAACAGTCACATGTTGTTTTATTGGACGTGTTTCAGTTTACAGGAAAGGGCTCTGGGTTCGATATTCCCAATCTGAAGAGGCAGTCCGCTACGCATTCCTAACGCGAGTAGATTGAGCCTACGAGCAAAGAAAAAGGTCGTAAATTGGGTCCAGGACAGCTCTTCTAGTGCAAAATCCTCAGGAAATATCGAAAAAAACTCATTCTATTGCTCAGACAACCGTTTCAAATGCCAAATTACAAATCTGAGGAGCCCATCCCTTGCGCATTCCGAATACGAATCGAATGGGCCAACTCCCAAGGCAAACGGACCGGAACTGAGGGCAGGACAACTGCTCTAAGCAAAAAGATCAAAAAGTACCCAAAAAGGCAAAAATTTCGGTTCGCGCCTTATGTTCTGCAAACGGCTGTAAGACTTAAGTGACGTGCGGGATGGTTTCGGAGAACTTGGAGGCCAGAATGCGAAAGGTTGGCCAAATGGAATCGCGGCCCGAACCTTCTTCATTGTCAATCCTATTCTTGCATGCAGTCTACCGGATGAATGATCTATTTATGGAATCAGTTGAGTGTTGTCGAGGCTAGAGCATGGTAGTCAGCTCTCAATTTCTAGGGAGAAGAGGACACCCAGCGTACCTGGAATGTTCTAGTGAGATCTACAACACAAGATATCAGCCAGAACCGCCGAGGCACGGAAGACCACAAATCCACGCACCGTAATGTTGATCCGGCTCTTGGGCCAAACTCTGGTGGTAGGTAAAATTTGGTGAGGAAACAATTTGCTTTTGGGTGCGCAGACCTCTGGATCGGGCCATCAGGCTTATCTGTGAGTCCTTTGGGCATTTTTCTGGCCATACCAATATTTTCAACAGCATCCGCTGCAGTATTTTGGGCCGATAATTCAGGCCATCGTCCTAATAGAGCGCAGTTGCACTTGGACTTCAAGTATGGGCACACTAATTGCCTGGACCGCCTTATCCGCGAGTACGAGAAGTGTGGTGTTAGTCAAACACACCTCTGGGTATCATCAAAGATAATGATGTATCATCAATATTGTGTGCTCAGATACCTCCCGATGGGTCCATATTGAAGATTTGAAGAGGCCATTCCATGTGTATCTAGAGCGCGGAGAAAATGAGCCTATAGGCAGGCGGAAAGGCGAAGAACTGAGCCTAGAACAAGTGTCCTATTGAAAAAGCGACATATAAAACGTGAAATTGTCGCTAGGGCGCTTCTATAAAGATGTTAAACCCCGTATAAATGGTTCTGAGGATGCCATCCTCTGCATATTTGAAACGCGCAGCGAATGAGCCTATGGCCAAGGAAAACGGACCAGAATCGAGGCCGCCGCGACTGTCCTAGTCGTGGTCTATTGAATGCTCATCAAAGATGGTGATGTATCATCAATATTGTGCACTCAGATATCTTCCTGCAGGCCCACATTAAAATTTTGAGGAGACCATCCCCTTTGTATTTAAAGCGCGGAAAGAATGAGCCTATAAGCAGGCGAAAAGATGGGTAATCCAGCTCAGAACAAGTGTCCTACTAAAAAAGCGACAGGAAAAACATGGAATTCTCGCTAGAATGCTTGTATAACGGTATTCAAGCCCACATAAAAGATTCTGAGGACGGCATCCTCTGCGTATTTGAAATTCGCAGCGGATGAGCCTATGGACAGGGAAAACGGACGGGAATTGAGGCCGCCGCGACTGTCCTAGTCGCAGGGATCAAAAAAAGCCCAAAATGGAAAAAAAATCGGTCCGCGCCTTATGTACCGCAAAGTGCTGTAATTGGTGGACCGCATTGTGAAGAAGGTGCTGAAATCTATCGGCTTGAACATGGTAATATTTACTCCGTCTGTCTGTAAATTACTCCGTATATAATTTGTTTATATTCTTGTAACTACGAAATTATCTTGTAACCATTCCGATGGTTAACATCACCAAATGCAAACCAGCTCCCGGATGTTAGCGGGTTGACCCATTCTGCACAATTTGGAGGAGACCAGGCAGCCATATCATTCAACTTTCATGAGGGATGATGCCATTGCGAACGATTTGATTTGTAAGGGCGTGACAGGCCGAAGGTACACGGTGGAGCTATGTATAATCTAGTAGACCCGAGAAATATGACATAGTAATTATTAAACAATGAGTATGATACAGTGGGTGACTTTCCATAAGCTTAAACAACTCTATGAACATTATTTTCAAGTGTTCCGAGAGGATGCCGAGACAGCTGTTGGGACCCCATCAATCGGAGACCCAAACAGAGACACAATTTAATGTGAATTTATTATAATCTGGAGGGGGTCCTTACCTAGTCTCTTATAAACAGATACTATAACAATTCTTACCTCGTACCTCAGTTTGTTATAGTCCTTACCCCCCCTCCAAATTTTATTAAACTGAATACACAGTTTTGGGCAACAAGGATGTGATGCTCGCCTCAAAGGTGTACTTCGAGCTCTCCATTGGGGGCCAAAAAAATGCACACCCTACAGACGGCCTCCGGATCCCCTCCCGACCTTCGTTTGGGCAGCAGCATGAGGTTGATTATTTTCTTGTTTTCTTGTGGGAGCTCAAGCACGAAATGCTCGACTTGAATTTCTAACCTTTGATCCCATCACTGGCACTCTCAAACACAGTAAATCCTTGAATTAAAAAGTGCACGGCTTACCCGTTAACTTTAAAAACTGCGTGAATGAGCCTCGGCTTAACTCGGCACGGTCAGTGCACGTGAGATGACGAAGCGTGTCGCGTCAACTTCGCGTCCATCTCTGCTCGCTGCTCGCCGCTACCGACGCGAAACCCTGCCCCCTCAGTGCTCAAAACATACAATGGAGGAAGTCTATACCTTTTTAAGTCGAATTCCCGGTCTCGCTCAGTCTGTCAGAATGAACAAAGCAATGTCATTTGTACGGCTTGCGGCGTGACAACTCAAGCACGAACCTGTACTTGCTCAGCCTGCAGACAGCGACCTCTACACAGCACCATCCGAAATCCCCGAACACGTTCGATCTTTCCTGGGCTGCGCTACTGACATGCCCGATGACTTTGTATCTGGGTGCTGAGCGGTCTTTTGCGATAACATACTACAACAAAAACGGCTGCAGCACCAGTCGGGACGCCCAGATGTCGGCAGTGGCGGCGAGCACACGCTGCTCTGCATCAGCTAGAAGGTCTGGAGCGAGCCAGCAGAAGTAACCGCAGTTATGCTGAAAGGCGTCAGCATAAACTAATGGTACCGGCGGGCTGATAACGCACCACTTGGTACTCTAGGCCAGCATGTTACCACACCTTCGAACCCCTGCAAATTAACCTAGAGGGTATCCATTCTCCACAAGGGTGATCTTCGTTCCTTCCAGCCTCCAGGGCACTGAATGAACTGATGAACTGGCGGGGCCGGCATGGAGGTACGTGTTGTGGGCCAGTTTGTGGCATAATTAGCGCTGGTGGGGGTTCTAGAGGATAATAATGTTAGTGTACACAAGGTTTTGAACTAGTTGGGCACTCACAAAGTAGGGAAATGCGAACGTACCGATGTGGAGGAAGACAGGAAGAGGGTGATGCGCTCGACGGTTGAAGGCCCAGCCAAACATCTTATGCAAGCTGTTTACGCCAGTTCACGGCTCTTCACGGGTTAGTTCACGGACTTCACGTAGTTCACGCAGTTCACGGCGAACTCCGTGAACTTTCTTATATATGTATGTTCTCCTCAAACAAGCTCGGAGAATAATCTATGCTTATGGAAAGTCACCCAGTATGCTAACTGGACTCTGGCATGAACAGCTTTTTGTTTATTTATTTTTTACGACCCATACTACAATGTATATCTGAATTGAAAAAGAGTGAAATTGGGGAGTTAAACCAGAGAAAAGTAGAAATTAAACCCTGGCCGCGCAGCGAGCCTAAGGACTCGTACAGCCATGCGCACGCAGTGGCCACAAAGCCCAAGTTAAAATTATAAATCAGACCTAATTTTTTATTCAGGCTTCCCAAATATTTTCACGAATTGAGAGCAATTAAGAGCAGTTGAAAGGGAGGGAAAATAGGAAAGTGGCAGATAACATCCAGCTGATCGAATCATGAGCCCTGTGGGCTTCAACTTCAACATTGCTAGCCCGCGCTTTACGATAAAACGGGACGAGGCGTGGAGAAAAGGCGTTAACATACCTCAAGATGGTGGACGGGGCTGAGAGCGGCGCTCGATGTCTGCACGCAGAGCGCGGTGTTGGTGACACAATGACACTGCGCCACGGCGTGAAGTGACCGACATCGATTGCCAGGATAGAGCTGGCGCAAAGGAGGACGATAGAGGAAACAAATGCCGTCTTGGACTGTGTTAGCGAGGATCGTCATTATATCTCAACAGCATAGACTTCATAGTGAGCAATGTAGCTGGCGTTCAAGTTGAAGCTTCTTGGCTTTGGAATTTGAAGAACCTTTTGAGCCGTATTTATAACTGGCCAGAACTCCTAATTGCTTCCAGTTGGCTAGTCATCCGCTGAAAACATTCGAGGGAAGACATTCGAGTGACATTAGACACTGCCAAAACAAGACTTCGACTACATCGGCACGAACGGTAAAGCCAGTCTCGGTGATTCCTATTCAGCGCTCAGCGCTCGCCAAGAACTCTCTACAAAGTGCGCGTTGAGCAAGGGGCATGCATCGGAGGTCGGATATCACGAAGCCCGATGGGTACCACGAGTTAATAGCTCGTTCAAAATGTCAGGCCGGATAGACCCTTCATAATACAGTTGGAAACGGCGGAAGCACTGAGTATACGAATCATCGAGACAGCTATCTAAATGTATTCTAATAGTTCCCCCCATCATGTCGTCCTGGGTCGCTTAAATGAAGGCGCCGATGCAATCAGCTCGTTAACCTTATCCTGGTGCTCACCCCAGGTCTTATTTTGCTCCTCCAATTCCACGATTTTTCCGTCTTTCTCGTCCGTCAGCTTGCTCGAGTCCTCGATGCGCTTCTGCTGAACTGCGGAAGTCACACAAGCGGCATCAAGTTCGCTCTTCATCGTGTCATACTTCGCAACCGCATCGTAGCCCAGGATGCTCTTACTAAGTTGAGCCAGAGCCTGCCGATTCAAAGCCGCTTCGTCGCCATTCGCGGGGGCCCGGGATACTGTGGCTGACTCTTGTCGTTGGACGGGCACAGCGCGCGATGTGGTATTGTTCGCTGGGGTCGCTTGCGCCGGAGGGGCTGTCGGACTTTGAGCAGTGGTGTTTCCCGCCCCACCTTTGGCGGGGGATGCTTGTACAGGGGTGGCTCTTACGGCGCTCGTCGGATCTGTGCGCAATAAGCTCACCGACGCGAAAGTAAGTTGACTCAATACACATACTGGGCACCTGAGAACCAGATGCAACAATCCTGGATATTTGTTGGCCAGGTTGGTTGGTGGTAGCCGTCGAACCCAGAACTGCAGTTTGTGGCTTGTCTGCGATATCTCAGCCAAAAGATTCGAAACCGGATTCAGGCTACGCACCGATATTCATGGGAACCGCCACGGGCTTGAGGATCGTGTTCCCACCCATTTCCTCCGAAAACGCCCTCCACAACTTCCTCGAGGAAATTTCTGGTCCCTTGTATTCCTTCGCCGCATCGTGAAGAACAGGACCAATCCAGCATAGACACTGACACTGCCCATTTCGGTGATCCTCGCACGGCTTGGGCAGCGCGAATGCAAAAAGCTTCTTTTCGTCGTCCCATATCACGGTGGGGTACAGCTTGTCGTACTGCCGCACGGTGATACTCTCCACCGAGAGACTGGGCAAGACAGCCGTCAAAGCAGCACGAAGTCGATCAAGTCCAGCGAAATCGGGGAGCGGAGCGGATTCGAGCAAGATTTGGCGAGCATATTCCTTGACAGGGGCATAAGCGCCAGATCGGTGCATGATATCCAAGGCTTTATAAGAAACCCTCACGGGCGACAGGCCAAGTTCGGCGAAGAGTCTGAGGTTTTCGTCGGGAGCTGCGTAGGGATAGAGTTGCTTGCCAGTCATATGAGGCAACCGCCGGCGCATCGCCGTTTCGAAAGCAACACGATATTCCGTCGCAGCAGCTTTGTCGAGGGGAATAAGGATACCGGCGAAGCCATCGGAGTGGTCATCTGAGAGTATATCCATGGCGAGCTCGATGGCCAAATCGGGGAGAGTTCGAAAGGCCTGGTCCACGCTGCCACGCACGTCGTGTTTATATTGGGTGACGTACCAATCGTTTTGAATCGAAACGCGCTCGGAGCTCAGGGTGAGATCTCCGTGGTAGTTGATACACACTGTTTTCAGATGCGGCCCATACCGCACGTACTGGTCCCGATGATAAAATGTGGGCGTCTGTCTGCTGGAGAAGAAGAACTGCACATTGCGGCCTGGAATACGCCATTGTCGAGGAACTGGCGTAATCCCATAGATTGCAGAGAATAAGTACTCCGGTTGGTGCTTGACATCGATCCCGATGGCCGTGATACAGACCTCGTCCGAATTAACGACGGATTTGCCTTCCGCCTCGTCCAGACCATACGTGACGCGGGTCGTTTGCGCTTGTTTCAGAATTTTGGCGGCTTTTTCACGCATCTTGGGCGTCTCCATAGTAGCATCGTAAGCCGCTGGAACACCACCGTCAGGGGCATCGTCTATATCTTTGGGTATGTGAGCTAGGATAAAAAGGGAGGCATGCTGTAGTACACGCCTTGGTGATATCTGTGTGGGAGGTATTCGGTCACGGTGCGTGTGGTCAAGTCATCAAGAATCAGGCGGAGTGAGTCCGCAGATCCAACCTTGCGAGATTTCTTCCATTTCCGTTGCCCGATCTGCTCCCCAACGCGAAAGGAGACGCCAGGTTGGGGAAGGCTAACCTGGAGATCCTTCAAAATCTGACCCACGACATTTTGCACGTACTGTACAGTTTCGCTCAATTCGTATGTCACGCGTCACAAGGTCCAAAATTTAAGAAAATTTTCGAACCTGTCACGGGTCACCGAGGGGATTTTCGAATGTGCTAAAAAAGTCACGAAATTGACAAAAATGGCCCCAAAAATCCTATTTTTGCGCACACTGCGCATTTTGCTTCAGGAAACCGAGTTTGACGTGTTTGGGCTAAATCGGTTGAACATACCTTTGCTTCCGCCTCCCACCACCGCTTCGGTTCATTTCCTCTTCGTCTATGGCTCGAGATTGACACAAAAAAAGCTTTGGGTGATGTTTTCTTGGCAGATTAATCTGCACCGTTGAAACTACTTCTAGGAATGTCTGAGAGGTGCTCCACCAGTTTCCACAGCATTTACGAGCTTTTGTTGGTGTCACGGCCGGCCCAGCGGATTTAAGAAAACCCAAGTTCAAATCTGCTGGTCACAGGTCACAGCCAAGGAGAATTGAGCGAAACTGTACAGTATTCTTTGACACCAAATGGAACGTCAAAATATTCAAGTTCCTCGGATCCTCTGGCCTTCCAGCCCCAGGCTGGTTTGGTGTTACGGGGTACCCAAGATTTGAGGCGGATTGGCGGCATCGTGGAGGAGCCAGAGAAAGATTTCATAAGCGGTTTGATGGTCTAGAAAATTCCCACGAAGTTTTGGCCGTTCGATCATGCCACTGTTCTGTGGCTTTTGTGGAGCAAAATTGAGTTCTTGCTGGGCCAATCCCAGCTAGAATCGTCACTAAAAATTTTTCGAATGTTTATTACGACGAACTGGAATTTTCTCCCCCCATTTCACCCCTATCGACGAATGGGAGACATGTCCAGCGATCACAGGAGTCTCGGGTCACAGCCAACTGGAGAGAAAACTCACTCTCCCATCCGCAGATTCCTTCAAATGAGGAAAGTCAATGTACCTTGTACGAATTCTCAAGGTGCTTGACGGATCTCGGGAAGATCATGATCACTGGGACCACCAATATACTATAATTTCCATGTGTTACGAATGTAATTGTAATTCATTTAGTCCACTTCAAATGAAATGAGCCACTTGCACCGGAAAAGCAAACCTCGTCGCATGATCGTAGCAACTCTCATCATACTTATCACTACACCTCCTCCGGCGGCGGTTGATACGGCGGGGGCAAATGCTGCTGCAGATGCGCCTCGATGATGGCGAGGCGATCCTCAAGAAAGCGTTCACGTGCCGAGCTGGACATAGTGGTGCCCGAGGTAATCGTCGGCGCCAGCGTCGACATCTCCGGGTCCCTGTGAACCGTGCTGAGGGGCGATGTGGCGGATCCCACCGAGAGAGCGGAAACAGAGAGGGTGGGGTTGGTCCAGCTCAGATCCACTGCATAGCGCATAGGTGTAAAATAGGAATTTAAAAATAGGTTCAGAGACAAGAGGAGAACGCGTACGCGTCTTTTCGGGTTGGTTCATCGTCGGGGCGGGAGTAGTTGTTAAAGAGGACGGCTGCGTCTGACTGAGTGACAGCGCGCTCTCCACGAAAGGACGGACGACGTAGTTGTCGCGAACGCGCTGCGGCCTCGGCTGCGGGGGAGTGTTGTGGTCGGGTTCGGATATGGATTCCTCCCGGGAGTCTGAGTCCTCCTTGCTTCTGCGTCGCAGGAGAAGGAATATGAGACCCGCGAGCAGGGCGAGACCCGCGATTGTCCCCACGACTGCGGCGATGATTGTACCGTTTTTGGATTTCGATCTGGTGGGCGGGAATCAGGATAGAGACGAGGATGAAGACTTGGGAGTAGATGGCGAGGCTACATACCGAGTTTTACTGCAAGAGAGGATGGCATGAGAAATGACAATACGAAAAAGATACGGAATAATTTCCACTCACGATGTGGATCCCTGATTCGGAACTGCGTTGCTCCTTCAACAAACATCAGGCAAATTGGATAAGCAAAACGCGCAAGTGAAATTTGAGACGCATGACGGACTCGGGGCGATGGTACTCTCCTCCACCGTAACAATAGCATAATCAAACAACCCAGTCGTCCCGTTGAGCCTGCTCTTATCCAGCACCCACGACACGGTGTGATTGACACCACCATCCTCCTCAAATGACGACAAGTTGCTCGCAGCGAAGAAGAGGGCGTCAAACACGAACTGCTGCGTGCCGTTATGATAATGGAATTGTGGGATGGGGCTGTCGTCGAGGATGAAAGAGATGTTGGCTGGGGAGGCAAGGTCGATGCCGTAGATGTACACCGCCGAGCCTGGCCATTGGGATGAGTGAATACGAATGCAGCAACGAGCACGGTGGACTGGGGAAGGTGCGAGCGGAGGAGTCGCACCTTGGAAAGTGAAAGAGCCCGCGCTGCCGACGCTGCCGTCGTGCCACGTCTGGTTATGTATCCGATCGGTTGGGGGCTGCGCGGAGCAGTATACGCACGGCGCGCCGGGAGTTATGGCAGCCCATGAAGGGGGATTCGAGTCCGCGTCAGTGAAGGTGAAGTACGTTGAGTTGGTGTCGTCGATAGTTAGATTAGTTAGAGCGGCATGAACGAAAGGAGTGAGGAGAAGGAGAAATGGGAGCGCGAGAAGGGAGAGGAAAGGAAGAGGATGACGGCCTGATGCCATGGAGAGGAACGAAGGGAAGGGAAACGAGGACGGGGCTAATATGATCCGCCCATTTGTGTCGCGGCCTTGAGCCACATGCGACAAATGATGGCGGTGAAAATGATCGCGGATTTGGGTCGATCGTGTTATGAATAATGTCAAGGCAACTGAACGCAGACATAGAGTTGCGAAGTAAAGGAAAAACGGAATCGCATTCGATTCGCATAGAGAGTTTCGACTTTGGCCAGTCCTTGACGAGTGCGATGAGTTCATTGAGTCCGCTGAGGATCCGGTAAAACACATACGCATAGCCCCTGAGAACGCTTGTTTTGAGCCTATTGAAGGCGTGCTAGTGTCTTCTCAACAGACGCGATAATACTTATACCCTCGTCACGACACCACTCGTTCCCGTTCCGCTCGTTCTCGTTCCCGCTTTGGGATTTTCAATTTGAGGTCTGGGAACTTTTTTGACGGAGAGCATGGCAAGCAGCAATACAGCAGAAGAGAAACACCGCTTTTCTGATATGTGTACAACATGAGAGGCAGTTATTTCGAAACGCAGAATGTGTCGGAGGCACAGAGAGCCGCGATATCGTGAGTCGCGACGCATCGCAGTCATCCTAGACTTCTAGTCTGTGGAAAGAGAAGCAAGCCAGTGGAATTGCCAGAAGATGATAATGAAGATAAGGCGCCGCTGTGAGACACTCTAGGGCAAGAGGAAAGCAGCGTCGTGGCAACGTCTGCTTTCTGATCCGATCACCTGTCTTCTTACCAAGTCTCATACTCCTTCCAAGTTCCACCTGCTGTCGCTTGCTGTCTCGAGAGGGCGGACCGGAACGGATCTACTGCATGTGCTACTAGGTGCTACTGCCAGTGAAATGGGTTCTCGCTCGGTTCTCGCTGATCTCAGTGATACTCGATATCGGATACCTGGATCCACATGCTGTGGCGGTCTGCAATCTGCGAATGACTTTCACTTTATCTGCATTCTCTGTAGAAAGAGTCACACATATCTGATTCGGGCTTCTCGTAGACACATACGACTGCCTTCCAAAACTTTTGCGTGCTCTTGCAATGCTCTTGCGACAGTCTTCGGCTCTTTTGCTTCAGCTTCCGACCTCTATCGTGGTGCTGCAGACCAATGATACAATGCAGCCGCAATGGCGCTGACCTATTTTCAAGAGCTGTGAGGCCCGTTAGTTGTCTAAGTTGACACCGAGCTTTGCATCATTACTGTAAAGAAACAACGATCTCGCAAAGCAATCTTATTGGTTCCGTTCGCCAAGCGCTCCAATGGCACATGGCTACGATTTTCCCAGGAGGCTGCCAAGTATATAAAACGGCGATCCCATCGACGGAGAATCTTTATCGCAGCGATGGTCCTTACCCAGCTGCTCATCGCTCTGGCCTTCATCGTCGCGAGAGCCACAGCCGCGCTTCGCCCTGTTCCCGCAGGATGGTCGCTCCACCGCCGCGCAGATCCAGATGCGCTCATCCCACTCAAGCTCAGTCTCACCGGATCAAATATAGACAAACTGGAGAGCATCCTCATGGACATCGCCGACCCACGCTCCCCCAACTACGGCAAGCACTGGTCGCCCGCCCAGGTCAAAGAGACCTTCCGGCCCTCTCAAGAGACCGTCGAAACTTTGTCCGCGTGGCTGCTCGCATATGGGGCTGGTGTCCACGCGGATGCGATTGAACTCAGCGCAAGCGGCGATATCTTACAAGCCAATATGACGGTCTCGGCGGCGGAAACACTACTGCAGGCGGAATTCTACATCTACAGCGACGACATGGATGCCAGCGTGCTGCGCGTGGGGTGCCATGGTGGATACACGCTTCCGCCGCATATCGCGAAGCACGTGGACTTTGTCTGGCCGACGATCCACTTTGGTGGACCAAAATCGCTCTCGCTCAGGGACGGAGCGGTTTATCCGTCCTCAAGCTTCGGAAGCGAGAGGGGTGCACCGACCATACCAATTGAAAATGTGCGCTTTATGTTCCCTTCTCGCTTCATTCAATCCAGGCAATAATAATAATAATAATAATCTGACGCTAACGCAAATGGGTGCAGATCGCATCTCTCGCCGAAGCAGGGTGCGACACCGCTGTCACATTGGACTGCCTCCGCGCTCTGTACAACTTTGATTTCACGCCTGTGTCAGGCGGTGTGAACACTATCGGCGTCGGTGAGCGTTCATCCTCACCCTCTATGTCTCTTCCAAGTAACAAGCAACTAATACGTTGGTGCCACAGCGGAATTCGGTACAAACGTATACCAAGCCTCCGACCTCGATCTTTTCTTCAAGACGTATAGGAAGGACCAAGTAGGCCATATTCCAACGCTCATCATCGTAGAAGGAGGTTCGTTCTTCGTCTCTTCCAATCACAGCTTTCCCGCACCAACCCGTGTGTATGTTTGATTAATTGATTGCTCGATCTGTAGGCAATCCCGCCATCGGAGGCAACGTGGCCGAATCGTCTCTCGACATCGAGCTCATGATGGGGTTGTTGGGACCCGGACAGAATCTTTCTCTTTATCAGGTTGGGAAGGTCTTCAAGGCTGATGCGGAACCTAGTGAGTGAGCGCTATCCTTCTTCCGTTTCTTTTCTTTTGGGTTCTGATAACAATTCCAATACTGAATATTTCTATGCAGTCGATGACTTGCTCGCCGCACTGGATGGCACGTACTGCTCTGATCCTGCCGTTGGCAGCGAAAGTGAGCACAATTTTTATCCGTAACATTGGTATAAGAAAGGAAGAAAAACTTGTAAGGCATCACCGACTGCGGCAACAAACCGCGCACCAGCGTCATCTCAATCTCCTACCACTTCAGCCCTGACCTCAATGACCCCTCCATCACTCCCATCGTACAACGCCAGTGCACCGAGTTCGGCAAGGTACGAAGTCTGCGTTTCATAAGTCAAAACGAATCTCACATTTCTTTATTCGCGTTCGCATTGTAGCTGGCTCTAACTGGTGTGACGTTCGTCGCCTCTGCCGGCGATGGAGGCGTAGGGTATTCCCAGGCGTTCGCGTGCGCCATCAACGGCACGCTCATATCGGGGAACCCGAACGGGAGCTTCGTTGGGCAGCTTCCTGCTTCGTGTCCGTTTGTCACTGCTGTGGGTGCGACATCTGTTATCGCTGGTGCAGGCGTACGTTGTCTCTCATCTTCTACTTATGAAGAACCACTAATGATATACTGACGACGACAATTCATTTGTGGACCTCCAGACAGAAGAAGTCGAACGTTCCACCACTGACTTCCCGTGTACGTTCCTGTCTCATCCTATCTGTTATTCCTTCTATATATTGATTGATTGGGCTGCGTGATCTACAGCGGGAGGCGGCTTCTCTAACAACTTCGCACGTCCTACGTGGCAGACTGAGATTGTGCAGAACTACTTGGATAACTTCGCACCGCCATATGCTGCGTCTGTGTTTAATAGGTCTGGGCGCGCGTATCCCGACGTTTCGGCTAATGGGTGAGCCTACCTGCCTACTCAGCTACCTATCCTTGCTTCTTGCATCCACGCTCAAGAGATTTTTTCTACTCACACGCGTTATCAGGTGGCCAATAGTCATCGCGCAGATCGGCGGATGGGTCCACTCGGGCGGCACGTCGGCCTCTACCCCCATCTTCGCGTCCATCATCGCTGCAGTCAACGACGCGCGCATCGCGGCCGGCAAGAGTACTGTTGGGTTTATCAATCCCGCTGTGAGTATCCTCCGTTATGTCCTTGCGTTTTAAATAGAGATCTGAGATCTATCCAGCTTTATTCTGCCGCATTCGCGGATGTATACAACGACGTGACGCTTGGGAGCAATCCCGGGTGCGGGACACAGGGCTTCCCTGCTGCGCCCGGCTGGGACCCTGTCAGTGGGCTGGGGACGCCGAATTTCGAGAAGCTGAAGGCTGCGTTCTTGGCGTTGCCGTGATGAACAACTGTATCTCGTTATCGCTGCCACTTTTGAAATCGATCTCACACCTTGTGTTTTGTCTCGGTTACGTGTGCATGTCTTCTGTGGGATGTTTCCAACCTCTGGTTCCGAATGAACAGGATACAGCGTCGAACAATCTGAAGTCAACTTCTGTTCGAGCCTAGGTTTGAGTTGAACATAAGCACTCTGTTGAGCGGTCGCCCGTCAGAGTGCCGAACTATGCCGGAATTTAAAAGCCAGCACTATATGTCGTCCGAGGATTGGATTGGGCAGGCTGCAGAGAACCACCGCTAATCGGATCGGGTCCGTGCCCGATGTTTGCTACTGGGTGCATGTTGATTGGCTATCTTGCTTCTCTTCCACATCCCGCTCCAAATTCCGTAGGAGCCCGAAATCAACCTTCTGACCTAGGCTCATGCGCCGAGTCGGCTGTGGGATGCATCAATACTTACTAGTCAGCATGGCTGTCTCAACACGGGCCGAACGTCAGCACTCACTTCTAAGATGTGCCGGGGCCGGCCGCGTCGGGTGACGTTGCCTCCGGCAGTGGGCTGTTAAATATCTGGCAACGCTCAAGTTTCAATTGAACTTTAACTTCTTCTTCGCAATCATGGCGTCCCCTCAGAAAATGCAATACGGTGTGTGTCTCGATTCTCTGCAGCAACGCGCATACCTACGCCCATCTTCAGTCCGACTCGGAACTTCCGGGTTGAAAATCTCTAGAATCGTCCTGGGCTGCATGTCTTACGGTGACCCTGAATGGTCTGGAGGCTGGGTTCTTCCTGAGGAGGAGGCCTCCAAACATATCAAGGCCGCGTGAGTTCAGCATTTACTGTTCGCAGTCTATTCTCCGAGACTAAAATACTGAAGATATGACTCCGGGATCAACGCCTTCGACACTGCCAACGTATTTCTTCATTAAAAACCACATCGCGAGCGCTAATACTGTACTGTCCCAGGCCTATTCCAATGGTCTCTCAGAGGAAGTACTGGGACGCGCCATCAAAACGCACAACTTGCCCCGCGATGAAATTGTAGTCATGACGAAGGTCTTCCTTCCTCTCTCGCGCAACAGCACCGGGGAGACTATGTGGGGTATGACCGACATCGACAGCAAGGGATATGCCAACCAGTATGGTCTCAGTCGCAAGGTCGGGAGGTGATCTCATATTTCCATATTCTAATGGAACTCATAATTTTGCTTAGCACATCTTCGACTCTGTTGCCCATTCCCTCCGTCGTTTGGGGCTTGATTATATTGACGTCTTGCAATGTAAGCAGGTTCCCTCGTTTAAATCCAGCTGTTGACCAGACCAGGCCACCGTTTCGACCCTAACACGCCCATTGAAGAGACGGTATTTATATTTAATCTCCGATCGAGTCACAAATAATATTTTACCTCGGGCACAGATGCAAGCGCTCCACGATGTTGTCAAAGCAGGACACGTTCGCTACATTGGCATGTCCTCATGCTACGCTTATCAGTGTCAGTCTACCGCACTCTCATGGTTTCCGTTGCGATGTTCTCATTCACCATCCTCCAGTCCACGCAATGCAGAGTACGTACCTTGCTTCCTCGTCTATCACAGCGAAATAATTATTTCCGCAAGACTACGCGATTGCGAATAAGCTCACGCCGTTTATATCGATGCAGAACCACTACAATTTGCTTTACCGGGAGGAGGAACGAGAGATGGTCCCAACGCTCAAGGTAACGATACCCACTTTTACCGGATCGTATGATATGTACTTCTACCTTGCAGCACTTTGGCGTTGGCTCCATCCCGTGGTCCTCCATCGCACGTGGTGCTCTCTCCCGCCCACTTTCACAGCAGAGCAAACGCGCGGAATCAGACATGTGCGTAAACGCGTTTTAGGTTTCTGTCACTACAAGGACTGACAGCTAATATTCACCAGTCTGTCGGCCAACTTCTATACTCAGGCCCCGGCGAGTCAGGCAATTGTGAATAGGCAAGTCTTTGGTATCGAATGCCCCGTTGCTGTCTGATTGAATCATGTCAAACAGGGTGGAAGAGACCGCGAAGAAGCGGGGTATCAGCATGGCCCAAGTCGCTGTTGCATGGATCTTGTCCAAGGACTGTGCGTATGCGCTCCCCGCCGTGATTAATCGCTTGGCTCCCCTCGGTTCTGACTCGCCGTTTCTGCCACAGGCGTCTCCGCCCCTATCGTCGGCACCACCTCGCTCGCCAATCTCGCTGACATTGTCGGTAGGTGTCCAGTCACGTAATGAATGTTTAAACCTCTTACCGATAAGTTCGCCCAGGCGCCATCAATGTAAAGCTAACCGAGGAGGAAATCAAGTACTTGGAAGAGCCGTACAAGCCGCAGGCAATCTTCGGCCATTAGGGAAACAGGATCGCAGAATGATCTCATGAACCGTATAGTTGTTGATGTCACGGTTGTTGCACTGAAATAAATGTGTGTTTTGACTAAGATCGGACCTGAGTAAAATACAGACCTTCAGTCTACTTACTCTCCCTTTAAGAGACGCGTCAACAAGGTGGAGCTCGAGGACTCGGGAGTCCGTTGCAGCAGTTCCGATACCCACTTGACAACGTGAATCGAGCCAAACACCTTCGCCAGCCATGCAACTGAATTGGCATGTTTAGAGTCCATAAAACCTTGCTGCCGCGGTCATGAACACGAATTGCCTTTCTCGGATGCGCGTCATAGCAACGTCAGCCACCACCATGACAGAAAGTTGAATCTCCAGCAATCTGCATCCCTGCGCTCCAAATTCCGTACGAGCTCATCTCCAAAATCTTTCTTCATTGTCTCCCTTCTGACCGCCGAGTTCGTCCGAGTGGAAAACAGTACCCCTCTTCTTGGCGCAGGTCCGCGCCCAGTGGCGAGAGGTGGCTTTATCGACCCCGCAGCTCTGGAGTTCAATATGTCTGAAAATCCCGCGGAGCCTTCCGCACTACCCTGATTGCACCATCCCACCCGTGGGCGCCTGGTTCACCCGCGCTCACGGATATCCCTTATCGATTGCACTGAATTGCGGAAATAACTTTCGCCTTCCGGAGGAACTCGTGGCACTGCTAAAAGCTAAATCGGTTCAATGGAAACGACTGGAGTTACGACTATCGCCAGTCCACTTCTTAGAGCTCAACGATGTGGCAGGGCCATTCCCGTCACCCAAAAGCCTGACGACAGACCCAAACGGCATCGCGTCAGACAATTTCGCCTGGAATATCGATCCGTACCTCCAGTCTCCTGAATTATCGGCTCTGAGCCTCGGATACCCTCTGACCGGGATATTTCCGTCAGCGGAACACCGATCTACCTGCTTAACTACCTTGGAGTTCTGGACACACCATTCACGCTCGGCTGTGATGGTTTTTGACCTTTTCCTGCATCTCTTACACCGCGTTGTTCACATCGCTTTCGCCCTATTTGACATCTCCCCATCCACACCTCCCAAACTTGCAACAGCTCATCTTCGCTGCTTGGTCCTTGATGACAATGTGGACCTGCTCCAATACGTTACCATCCCCACACTCGAACATCTGGGGGAGACCATTTGGAGTGACGCAGGAGCAGTGACGATTGTGTCCTTCGAGGAGCGCTCTGGAAGTGTTAACCCGACTAAGTTTGCAGATTGATAGCCCATGGAACTCATTGCCGGCTCTTCTTCCTGTAATGTCCGCGCTTATCATCCTGGCGCTCGCTTTCACGGCATCCAAGGAGAGCCAGGGGCGAGTTTTCCCATTTCTCCAAGAAGAGAGCCATCCCAGTTTGCTGACAGTCCGCCTCACCGTTCACGGGCCATGGCAGATGGACGCATTTCTCACAATCCTGCGGGCCCGGGCCACGATACTTCGCGCGTATACCCGACCCCTCCATCGTCGCGTGTCATTTCGTGTGCATCTCCGACTCCTTCAGCCTCGGGACTGTCTGCCCGAACACATGCCACCCCCGGATGATAATACCCTTGCCGAGTTCCAGGATCTGATTGCAGAGGGAATGCGTATCACGCTCAAGAGTCCGACCAAAGGTCGTCGCAAACATAGAATAAAGAAGCTGAAGGTATACGCAGAATTTCAACGATAGATTGTCCTAATTTCCTGAGATCAGACTACTACGTATTTCCTCCCGAAGAGCCGTTACCATTCTTCGGCGTTTAAATCAGAACCGCCATGTGTGCACAGTATTTTATCATACCAATGACCATCCATTTTTTTGCGTGCTGTTGGTCACACCCTTATCCCTGCTAATCCTGTGGGCCACACATCTCTGAGATTTCAGGGACTTGACAACCGTCAACGCTGCTGATTTAAAACACCGAGGGTGACCGAGTTTTGAGCCAACGGATATTGATTGTGGTTTCTTGTGACGATTTTAAAATATTGACTTGCCAGAAGTTGGAGATAATATGCCCCATATCATTTTGTTCTAACAGGAGTCACAGGAATCGTAATAATCATCTGCTCGCTCGAAATTCGGCTAATCTTAATGTGAGTATCGCTGCAGTAGGCAGAAGCAAATGCTGTTTTACGCATTATACCCTCCAGGAGTGGTCATCGTCGGCGAACCCGTAAGTAAAAGCTACAAATTGGGTTTCTGTCCACGTTCTGAAGAAGAGCGGAAGGAACTCACCATCAATTTTCTTCGCACGCCTTGCTGCAAGGAACTCGTCCGCAAGCTCCCAGTAGTCCGCACCAGCGCGCGCCCCGCACAGCCAGTCCAGCCGATAATCCAAATTCTGATCCATGCACAAGAAGCGGTGGTCGCCTAAAAGTGGGCTCCCCTCCATCACAGCTGCCGTGATCAGAAAAATTATGCATTGGAGCTGCGCGTTAGCCTGTAACGCGGCGTGCGAGACAGTCACATGCAATGGGGAATTGAGTGCGAGGTGTGTGAGATTGGGTATGAGAGAAAGGCGATCACATAGCCGATCCGGGGAGACGTTAGTGAAGAGCAGCAATTCGAGGTGCGTGACCTCGCGGAACAAAGAGTGTAGAATGTCGATTTCGACGGTTTCGACTATGGCCTGAATGTCGATTGTCAGGTATCGGACATCCCTGAGAGCGCTCAGCGACCGCATATGATCGGAGGGGGTGAATTGAGCGAATAGATTCGTGATGTGAGTGCAGGCGGTGAGAACACTCTCCACTGTAGATCGCTCGACAGAAAGCCCAATGAATAGATGTTTAACTGCGTGCTGAAAGAACGTTGGATTCGTTTTGATTATGCCTAGCAGATGATCCTCGTGAAGTACGGGAAGGCCGACATTTTGGGCATGGAGTAGAAGTGTCGACATTGGGTTTTCAAGAAAAACAGTGCGATATAGCAGTGGTTCCAACCTGATTACAGTGTCATTGAACATAAGAAAAAGATCGTCGACGGTGCAATATACCAATCTTTAACCCGCCAGGCTATCAGCATGAGCTTGGGAATCGTGGTGGGCTCGGAGAGGGCAGCGATTTCGAAGATTATTCGTTCTAGGTCCGTTGGTAATACAGGATCAGGACGGGACAAACTGGAGGGCTTCATAATTAGTTTGGATGCGAGAATCGTCCGTGTGCTTCCTTAGATGGTGGTCGCCGGGAACAAAAGGGAAACTGCCACGTGGGCCGCGTTACAGCGTTATGCGTCACACGCATGCAAACTCTCTCCCGAACTCAACCCGAACTACTACTTACCCTCGACCACGACCCGCAGCACCGAGCCATGGAATTGGCGAATGACAATATGCCACCCATATTCGCCTTCCAGAGCGCATGATATCTGAAATCAGTGCGCTCTCGCCGAGTCGCTTGTCACCGCTTCAACAAACGAGGTAGTCAATGTTGAAGCGTCTGTCTACGAGAGACTATGTCACCGCCAGGATTCCAAAATCTCAGGGTTGAGCCTTGGTTGAGCCTCTACTGTATCGTGCTGTTTTCCTCTGCGACATTTTGCCGGTGTGGCAAATGATCAGCCTTCAGCTCGGCTTACCCGTCGTACTGAAGAGTTTCTGGTCCAGACAATCAAAAACAAGTCAGCCGTGTTCCTTCGCCGCCCAGTTACACATTTATCAATCGATCCCTTCACCCAATAATCCCTGTTGTACACCATTATCGCTGAGTTCACGAGCCTTCGCTCCCACAGTATACTCTCTGGTCATGTCCATGCGCTGAACGGACTCAGCGGCGTACGATATCTGATACCTACGCTGAGGCTATGCTCGAATATAGCGACCCTGCTGTCGGCGGCCCGCACTCCTTGTTTCTCAACGTCACGCATCCCGAACTCCTCATGTGAACATCTAATCTCTGCTGTAACTGGAACGCCCAATGCGAACGTCTTGCGGTAATGCCGCGCCTCACACGCATCTCATTTACCCTTCTCTTCCGTGGCATTGCATCTCACTGGGCTTTCCAAGCTAATGTACGCCTCCAGTGTATCATATTCCACACGTCTGAAGAGATGGACGAGCAGAGCCCATTTCTAGGCGACAGCCGCTGTTTTTGCATTAATCGGGAGACGGACAGTGCACTTCCCAGTGGCTCTGCCTTGGTCATTCAACGACACGTATTAACGTTATGATAAATTTTGAATCGGTAAATTCACCTTCCTCGGGTGTCTTCATTCAAACTCTCGGCGGCAGCAACGCGTAGCTTCTATAGATGGCTCAGGTATGTGCCAGAAAACGGCAACGACATCCTTCCCCCATCCGGTTTGAGTTAAGTTCAGCAGACTGAACGCCTCGGACATGTCTCTCTCTTTCGCACTGCTTCAATGGCGCCAATACTCAAGGATGAATTCGGAACGATTTTGTCCCGCTGCATGCACAATCGGAGTATCTCCGTGAATTCACTGGGTCTCCGCCTGGGATCGGAGCTCTCCATAGGCTCAGGGGACCAAGGAATTGACCGTGATTTTTATAGCGGTGGCGCTTTGGGGCTGCTGCCTTCGTTTTCTGAACGCGTGAAACACCGACCTTCCCGGACACTGATTCAACTGAACGTCTGCTCCACGAATTCCGCAGCAGACCCATCGACGGTGTTGACTGCAAAGAGGTGCTGTATGGTGTTCGAAGAATACCAACCGTGCGGGTAATTGCGTGGGCGTGGCGAGGTAAGAAGTCGTCGGAGTCCCAAATACGATTGGATGGACAGAGGAGTTGGTTGAGGGCGACACTCTTTTTCTCAGGAGGAAACAAGAGAATAAAATATCCGAATCATCAACGCGTTTGGGTCAGAAATTGGCCAGAGAAACGGTGTTCAACGTCTCCAAGAATCATCATCAAACACAATACTGTAACGCGAAGCTGCCAAAAGCCATAAATTCGAGATTCAAGATGGATGAAACATGCTCACCATTGACACGCCCTGCCCGTCTGGCCACGATGAAGTTCTCCGCAAGCGCCCAATAATCTTGCCCACCATCTATGCCGCGCAACCAAGCTTCTCGTCGGTTACCCTGCTGATCAATGCACACAAAACGGCTGTCGTGAATGAGTGGCTGGACGCGGTTCTGCATCCTTTCCAACAGCCTGGGACATAGGCACACGATGCAGTGAACCCTTGTGGATGCACACAACGCGAGGCACATCTTGCTGATAAGAACGATGCAATCGAATGAGATGTGTGTGAGATGCGGGAGCATGGCAAGGAATGCTTCCGGGTTACTGCAAGCTCCATTGGAATTGAGCAGTGCAAGGTGCGTGAGATTATGCAGAACAGTGGCCTTGTCGCTTTCAGGGAGGTCCTGGAGCTCCGTGAAGGGAATGGCGAGCCGTCGAAGATGATAGAACGTGGCGACGGCAGACAATGGGCAGGAGGGCACTGCGAGGAATGCAGTCGTGACGCGATTGCAGGCCATAAGAATGATGTCCACTTCAGTGGGAGACCAATTGACGTCGTCGTCCATGAACAGATGACCGACGATGTTCGCAAGGTATCCAGGAGGCTGTTTTTCATTTATGTGGCGTAGGATTTCGGACGTGGTGGGTGGGAAGCCGCAAATGTGGTGCCAGGGGTGTGCTTGTGAATCGCAGAAAATGACAACCCGGAGAAACGGCTCCATCCTGTGAGCTACCGGTTAAAATACGAGGATAAATGGACTCTATTACTTCTTGTACCAGTTTCTGACCCGCCAAGCGACCAACATAAGATTGGCCCATTGGGTATCGTAGTCCGCCACGAAAGAGCGGCCATTTCAAAGACGACGCGCTCCAGTTCCGGGGGAATCCTTGGAGAGGAACACGGAGATTCCATGGTTTACAATGCTAGCCAAAAATTACGGCGCTGGCTAGGGAGATTCAGGTTGAGGAAGGGTGGCCCAATCACCACGTTGTTGTCACGTGGCATTATCCCACGTCGGGGCAAATTTCCGTGGCATTAATTGACGTTCAATTTCGACTATTGCGAGATTGATGACATCACTACTTCCGTACCGAGTGTTCGACTGTGTTCGACCACGCCATCTCACTTCGGGTATCAGAGTCTCCCGACAACGCGGATTGCGATCTTGCCCGGCAAAACCAATGCTGTGAACAGGCTGTGAGCGACACCGCTTCTCACCTTCTTCATCCTCATGGTACGGAGGTTACTGTGAATCGGTGAGAACACACAACTTGATTTTCAGTCCACCTGATCTTCTCTCTCCTCGATTTTCCGTCGGATGCACACACAACCCGCCTTCTCATAGTTGTTTCCCGACCCAACGGCCATGCTCGCAGCGTGTGGGAGAAATTGTCAGCGCCTCGGACGATTACATATCAGTAAGCGCCGAGCCGTTCGAGCAGGGGCCGCTTCACTCGGGGGAATATGGCGAGCGCCGAGCCAAGGTCATCCGGCTACCACCCATCTGGCCGGACAGTTCAGGTTCTGCAAGCGCTGACATCGTAACCAGAAGTTTCAAAGCCTGAACCAGCGCGATGACCACATCAGCCAGCTACATCTGTCACGGTGCTTATATTCCTCCGTTCCGAACTTCCATCGACTCATTGTAGGAGAGGCGAGGCCAGTCGACTTTACTTTTCCCCCTAAAATCTCCGTCAAGCTTTTAACACTTACCAACGGCCACGCTCGGAACGCATGAGAGGAAATTGTCGGCGCCATGACACGAGCGGGATTACCGAGCCGTCGAAGCTGGCCGACTCAACATCCGGCTACCAAAAATCTACCGGACAAACGCAGCTCAAAGGCAGCCAGTTCTCAGCATATCCGGAAGTTTGAAACAATCTGCGCAACGTCAGAGCTGACCCACAGCATTCAGCTGCTCCGGTCTCGGTTCATGTACTGCTCCGTTCCGTAGTTCAACGGACTAATTCAGCGGACACAACCAGTCCACTCTCAGGTGTTCCGTCGGCCTGGACTTTCCTTTAGACATGAGTCTATCCTTTGACTAACTAGCTTCCCTGACTAGCTTCGCAGCCACGAAGAAACGGAGCCCCTCAATGGGCCGAACAGGGCCCATTCGGGAGCCTATATATGTCTTTTTTTACCCACTTGGAATGCTCCATATCCCTCACCCGTATTTTGCGAAACTCGAGCATGCCTGACTCGGACAGTTCTTCTTATTCGTCCTCAAGTCTCCAACGTGGCAGAGCGTGCTCAAACTGCAGGTGCGCTCTCTCGTTTTTATTGACTATAATATATCTGTTAACCTCTGGCGTGGCAGACAAAAAATTAAATTAAAATGCGACGAAATACGTCCGTGTTGCGGCCCATGTCGTCTCAGACCTCCTCGCTCGGGCCACCCGTGCCTGTTTTCCCATCAGGATCCTCCAGGGTATCAAACGCCAGCGCAAATGCAGGAAACCATTGAAAGACTCCAAAGGCGCATAGAACAATTAGAACACGTCAAATGCACCCGCGGAAATCCATCTGCATCACCCGTCCGAATCTTCGGGTTACGAATGCTCCGGCCAAGACTCCTCGAGCCGTATGATGTTTCTAGTAAACCCGTTGGCTGTAAGTCTGACCCAGGGTTTAGGCGCAACAACACCCGAAAGAGACGTCGCCTCGCAAAATATTCAGGTATGGGTTGCATACATATTGCACTGACATGATTTGTCTGATTCTCAAAAGGAACCTGCGCTCGAGATCGTAGCAAATCTGTCGGTCTTCCCAATGCATCCCTGGATCCTCACTCACGTCCTTCAGACTCGCGACTTTCTTGGACAGAATCACAGGCAGCGGGTACTTTTTCTTCGATCCTATCAAATTTAGTAGCTCCGCCCTATTACCTTTGTTGTTTGGACACATGGACCGCCCTTATCTAGCTCTCCCAAGCGCCGTGTATCTCTGGGGTTGTGTTCTCTCTGTCCCCAATACTCTTTTTTTTTTTTTTTTTTTTTTTTTTTTTTGGTGGTACGATATCAGAGGGCAGAAGCCTTCCGGTAAGAGTGAAACAAAAAGAGACACCACCGCCCGGGGAAATGCAATTAGGCACGAGGCGGTTTGCGACAGTGTGGGGCTCAGGCTTAGCGATTCCGCTGTCTGTCCCCAATACTCCCCGATGGTGAAGACACATTCCTCCTCTCCGCTTTACATCACCTGCCCGCCGACATTCGGGGCGCTGCGGCCCAGCCCAAGCTTGATCATTCTTGATACCATTCAGACAGAAATCCTATTATCATTGTATTATCTGCACACCGCGCTCCCAGTGCAAGGGCGGTATCACGCCGCGGCAGCGGCATCGCTCGCTCTCGTCACAGAGCTGCACCAGCAGCATAATCCTAACGAGCAAGACACTTTTGCACTGGGCGATCAAGTACTTCCACCCACCGCGAATGCGCTGGAAATAGCGGAGCGCGTGGACGCATTTTGGAGTGTCGTCATCATAAATAACTATTGGGCCGTGGCACAAGGATCTCCTTCGGCTGTTCTTTACGGAGCGTTAATAGAGACGCCGTGACCATCAGGTTCACAGGCACGATTTTAGACCAAGAGTCCGTTTTATTTGCCTGATCATGGTTAGGCCAGTGCAACGATCACCAATTTTTTGAGCTCAAAGGAGGAAGACGGATATTCTCCCGTCGCGCTCTTGGCGAAGGCATCGATTTTGTTGGAGAGGATCATCGCTGTGCGAGAACGCACTTCAGGTACTCTCGCTCCAACGTTCTTTCCCTTTCCTCGTTGTTGATTGACACGTGAACGGAAGGCCTTGATTCAACGACATTGAACCCCCTAGACGCACGGCTGCATACCTTCCAGTCGGCCCTTCCCCCGCTCCCTGGGAGTCGCGCGCTCTTTCTCACCCACGCGCTCACGGATCTCGCGATTATACGCCTTCACGCTCCGCACACGCACTCATTACCCACGGCGCGAGAGAAGGCGCTTACCGCGGCCGCCCGCATCACCATAAATCTGGAAGGAATGAAGGTACTGTCGAATGTGGATCCAATACTCGGTGTGAGAATCGGAAATACAATTTCCATTCTCCATATCTCTAATGAAGGCTTGCTCCCCGCAGCCGGTATGCATGAACGTGTGCATGTTTTACACAGACGAGTTGGCTGCTCTCCGCTCTGGCTTCCACACCCCGGCCGCGCGCGAGGAGTATTCAGACATCGAGCAGCGGTTTCACGCGGTTATGCGAGCGATGGAACAATTTACGCACGGGAGCCCCAGCGCGAGTCCTATTCTACGTAAGCCCATTTTTTGAATGTAAACCTACAGGATCAAAGATTTGGAATAATCCAGATATGTGCCTCTCAGCAACGCAACGACCGTATCCTGGACTCACCCGTGATAGGCGTTCCTGGCTATGGAGATAGACGGTGACTGGCTTTAACTATAGGGCAGAACGATTCGGCTGTTAATTAGTTTACAATGTCTTAGTGTGTGTGTTGCCGACTGTGTATTTTGGCTGGGTCCATCCATATCAAGGTTTCATCGACGATTGTGAGTCTGACTACGGGAGCTCGAGACTACGATAATAAAATGATACCGATTGAATTATGAGCTTGTTTAAGTTTGTGAGTGACCGTGATAGCTATTCCATCTGCCACGTTTCCTGAGCGAATGATGTAGGATTTGTAGGATGAACTAAGATGGGGAGGAATAAAAACGATAATATATTCCCAATATCTGCTCTTAACTCAGACCAGCCGGAAATTCTTTTGACCACTTCAAGACTGTCAGTGTTCGGGAGAGGCTCATGTTCTGGCTGCTTTCCGCCGACTTTGCCACTCAGAGATGACATCTTGCTTCTGTCCATCCCGGCCCTTTCTTGCTTCCCAGCTTTGTTTTACCACTCAGGACCAATGTTTTCCATTTTCCCCCCAGCATACCAGACAACGCCCGACCGTCGGACCCTCAATTTTTACACCGTCCTGCAGGATCCAAATTTTCCTTTCGCAGCGGATCCCCTTCGAGTTATGGTTGACTGTGAGTACTCTCCAGGCTCAGATAATCCTGTATTCCATTTCGTTGTTATTCCCTGCAACGTCGTATTTGATAGGTACAATTAATTTTCTTCCTTTCAGCTCCGCTTGTCGGAGCGAAGCGGCGGCGCATCTTGTGTATCTTTGGCAAACCCATTGTCTTTCACGCGACGGGACTGATGTAAGCGCTCTCTGCGCTTCTTCTACAGCTCATTGATGGTGTTGACTTTTCTGGTATTAACCAACGATACATCTACGCCATCGGTGAGGCCTGCTGCGAGTACAAATCCGGCGTTGACCGCGGTTATGTTACCCAAAACCGGAACGTTGCCCATAGAATTCTTCAAGTTGCGCCATCCAGATAACGCGCGAAAGTTAACAAACAGTATCAGCTCGGAGAGCAGCTGGACACGATAATGCGGACCCGGTGCGAGCAGCGGTGGGGCGAGATTCGGGCCCCGTGGGAGAAGCAAGCACAAGTATTACAATTCGTAAAAGGCACAGTAAATCTGGTCATAGACGGTATGTGGAGTGCTGATCAAAATTGGTCCGTTTGTAAATAGTTCAGATGATTCGAGCCCTTCTCCACTCGACAGACTGCTCACTCACGAGAAAAAATATTCTTGACACTCTGGGAGACACGCAGTACAATTGTGCCGGATACGCGAATTTGGGCATCAAACCCTCCAGAAATTGTCATCATCGGCGATGTTGTGAATTGAAGCTAGGAATGGGGTTTCATTCCGGAGTCGCAGAAAAACGGAAGATACGCACAGTTCACTTTCCCCGCCCGCCTTGCCGCCAGGAACTCATCCGCGAGCGCCCAGTAGTCCTCGCCAGCATGCGCCCCGCGCAACCAGTCCAGTCGGTAATCACGCTTTTGTTCAATACACAGAAAGCGGCTGTCACGCAGAAGTGCTGCACCATCCCCCATTGCAGTTTCCGCCATGAGATAAATTATGCACTGGAGCCGCGCATTGGCCTGCAGCGCAGTGGTGTCGTCCAAATCCATGTTGAAAGCAATGTGTGTCAGATTGGGCATGTTACCCAGGCGTGCGCACAGAGCAGCCGAGTCGACATGTCCGAAGCCGAGCAGCTCGAGGTGCGTGACGTTGAGAAACAAGGAGTGCGGCTCATCATCCGCACCGCCCTCGGATATGGCGCTAACGTCGATTGTTAGATATCGCAGCGCCTGGGGGTCATTCAGCGTAGGTCCATATTGAGGGAGTATGAACCGCGCGAACAGATTCGCGATGTTGGTGCAGGTTAAGAGGAACCTCTCCACCACGGGGGGCGGAATGGAAACGTTGAGAAAAGCATGCGTAACCGCGTGCCGAAGGAAATGAGCAGGCTTGATCTCCATTATATGAAGCAGACTCTCTTCAGTGAAAACGGGAAAGCCAAGGCTGTGGCAATGCATTTGCCGCTCGGACAAGGGTGTGCAGAGATAGATGACACGATACATGAGTGGCTCCAGCCTGGACATAGTGTTATTTAGAACGTAAAGAGGTCCAAATAGTGCTGCACACCAGTCTTTAACCCGCCAGGCTATAAGCATGAGCTTTGGAATCGTGCTCGGACGCGCTCGAGCAGCGATTTCAAAAATTACTCGTTCCAGATCTGGGGGAAGCCTAGGATCCACAGCGATATTTGCAGAGTCCATGGCTAATTTATGGCTCGATAATTGGAGTCGGTGATTGCCCAGTAGGAGAGTATCGGGGCACTGGATGGTTTGGAGCAAGATGAGTAACAGTCACTGCCACGTGGCGTTACACCCTCCAAGTCAGTGGTCACAACTCTCCATTTTGTTTCTTGATTGCTACTAACGCAAGTTCTCGCAGTAACGCGCCAGCTTCTGTTCCAGACGGTCAACATCGCTCTCCTCCTTCTCTGCGAGCGATTTTCAAGCTCAATTATGCCCGATATTCATTCGGGATCTCCACGCGACCGCGAAAGGCGCGCCACACTACCAACATTAGGGTGTTTCAAAGTTCAGACCTCGTGCCCGACTTTGGCCGCAACTTCTGCCGCAACTTGACCCCAACTCGAGCAAATTTGGGGCAGAAGTTGGAGCCTTAACTTTGAAACACCAGGAGTCATGTATTCTGCCCCTACTCCGAAGTTGAGGCAGAGTTGTGGAAATCGTGGCTTCGCGTATCGTTAGCCGAAGTTGGGGTAAGAGTTGAGGCAGAGTTGGGGCAGAATCGGGTATCAAGTCGTGGTCGCATACGCGACTTGACACCTGATTCTGCCTCAACTTGTGCCTCAACTTTCAGGAAGTTGGGGCACAAGTTGGGGCAGAAGTTGGGGTCGAGGTCTGAACTTTGAAACACCCTATTGCGGACCGCAATCGTCGACTTCGCAGGATGCAATATCATGGTACCGTTCCCGACCGCCACTCCCCGACTCTGACAAAGCTTGAGATTACGACGAGTTCAATTTTTTGTTTAGTTTCATGTAACCGTCATCCGATTTCATTAGCACGCAGGAGCACATGGATCGTGGGAGTGCGATGCTCTTGGATGAAGATTAATAGAATAGCGCCGCTTCGCGCCCCGGCGCTCTGCTTGAGCAAGAGCAGACATCCCTTTCCGATCAAGCCGACAAACATGCCCTATTTGTGGCATAAGTGCCGAACGTGATCCGCCAACAGCTCCTTGATCTGAAAGTCAATAATGAAAACCTGTTCGCAGGACTTTGGGATAGGGTGCGGTAACGAAGTCGAGAAGTGGGGATTCGAAGATTGAAATCGGGTCAAGATGCCAAAATACTGAAGGAGAGTGGCGTTCATTATCGCGTTTTATAATTACTGGGTACTGGTAGGGAAATAAGAGTATTCAGAACGCTGCTCCCCTCCCAGCAGCTTTGCGTGGGTCGGACGCAGCAGTGATTGTCCCGTTTTTGGCTCGTGCAACGACTAACAGTTTTTTCGTGGATCAGGGCAGTCGTAAACACAATGGAGGGGGAAACCGTACCATGCGACGTGCTGCCAGTTAAGTCTTCGTAGGTCGTGTTGTACCCCAACGACTTCAAATACGCCACGGTGCTGTTCGGGAAGCCCGGCAGGCCGAGATCGTCGTCGCGAACCTAGTGGTATTGCCGACGTTGTAGTCAGCGCCCAGACAACAAGTAACCCACGCGCGAGCCGCACCTCGAAGAAAGTCATCCCGCTCAACTGATCGTGCCACCGGGGCTGTCTCGTACACTCCTCTGCGCCCATCCCCTGGTCGATGTAATGATGCAGCTGTTGCAGCGTGGCGGTGATAATCCGACTCCCACCCGCAGAGCCCGTCGCGATCGTCACCTCCCCAGTGCTGAGATCCTCCGCGATACTACTTGAGATAGAGGACTGAGGCCGCTTTCCGGGGCGAATAAAGTTGATCGGGGACGCTGGGAAGCCGAAGCCGTTGACTTGGCCTGGTGACTGGATGGTTTGAGTTTAGGACAATAAGTACTTTTTGCCATGACGGTGTCATGGAAACTAAATGCTCACCGAGAAATCGTCCATCTCATCGTTGAGGATAATGCCGTCGGTAGTCATGACTTGAGACCCCCAAAAGAAATTTACCTGCGGTGAGGTTTAAATGCGCGTCTCTTCAAAAACAATAGAACGGAACTCACAGTAGTTGTGAGGGAGACGGCCATCCCGGACTCGTCAATGGCGGCCATGTGACTCGTCCCATGGTCATCGAGCACCGTATAGTTGGCCGGATCGTAGTACGGAACCGGGAACGTCGTATTGTCCACAATCTTGCTACGCACCTCCGCAACAGCCGCGTCAGTCAAGTAAAATTGTTCCAGCTCCGAGACGTTCTTTGTGAAAGCAGGGTCGCCATCTGCACAATCACCTCAGGTGAGACTGAGTTGAAACCGGAATGGAAGGGGACATACACTGTGTGCGCTGCCCATAGGCAAATTGGGTGGCTTCAATGAGCCTGTGCGTCGTGACGTTAATCTCGGGATCGGAATCCGTGTAATTCCCTTGATATCCCTCGAATACTTTCAGAGCCGATAGGACAACGGCACCACTCGACGGCGCCACCGTAGAAAAGATTCGGCTGTTGCGGTACGCTGGATTGGCATACGGTTGTGAGCGAGTGCGGAGAGAAGTACAAGTGAATCGGGACTTACTGATGTTGACGGGCTCACGGACGATAGCAGAATAGTTTGCGAGGTCGTGCGTCGTGATGATCCCCCCACGCGCAGATGCAGCTTTGGCGATATTGGTGGCTATCCTGCCTGTGTAAAATGCGTCCGCGCCTCCTTCAGATATTCTGAATTCATGCTGATTAACCAAATTCACGTGAATCTAGTGTGCACTTACTGCTCAAGAGTGTCCGCATATCGCTGCGGGGACGGACCTCAGTATGAGCAATGTATATCAACTAGAAAATCAGTGCTCACCTTTCGATAGACAATGTCGCCCAGTTTGAGAAGAGTCCCGTTCGGCGCATATACTTCAGCCCACAATGGGTCCTGGAGAATGAAGCTCTGGCCTAAACGCTGTGTGAGGAATCGACGAATGACAAAGCCTCTTTGGACGCACCCAAATTGAGAGCTGCCTCCAGATCAACGTTGACAGGGAATCCTCCCCTCGCGACTTTTATCGCAGGCTGAAATAAGGACTTCCAGGGGAGGCGTCCATGACGCTTGTGCAGCATCTCCCATCCGCGGAGTTCTCCTGGGACGCCCACGGCAAGGCCACCGATTATGGAGAGCGTCTCAGGGGTGGTGGAATTGGTGAGATACATGGTTTCATTTCCCGCTGCAGGCACTGCGCGAGAGGATTAGACTCAAGAAAGGTCTCGTACGAAAGCGCGCCGTACTTGTTTCCCGGAAATCGATCTACCATGAGAGCATTAGTTATATATTCTCACAGCCCAGACAAAAGGAGGACGTACCATCTCATACGCATGCTTTCCGTTGGACGTTGGGAAACGGACCAACATGAACCCACCACCGCCAATGCCAGAATGATATGCGCTGATCGTGCCAACGCACAGAGCACTCGCGAGGATGGCGTCAGCGGCATTTCCCCCGGCCTTCATCGTGTCTACGCCGATATTGCTGCATTCCGCCACCTCAGTCGCGACTCCGCCGTGTTTTCCTGATAACGGTGGGAGAGGAGCGTCTGGCTTTTGGGGCCGGGTTTCCGAAACCGCGTGGGTGACTGCGAGGGAGGCCAAAGCCAGACCAAGAGCCAGGGACCGCATCGTTCGTTGTGGGAGGTGGTGAGAGAGTGGAGCCGTTTTATGAACTCCCGTGATTCGCGATCGGCGATCGGCGACAGGCGGCGGCCTTACATACAGGAAAGAACCATGTTATTCATCCGCCGATAGCCGCGAGGTGATCGGCTTGTTTCGGGCGTCTTCGCCAAAATTTGAACACCCACTGGTCTGACCAAGCAATGTGTTGCTAATTTTCGGTAGATGAGCCGGGCTATTGAAAGTTCATGGCACTCACCAGTTTTGAGGACCCTTGTTTGAGACAAAGTCTTCTTGACATCTCGCATGTACACGTTTACCTTGAGTTGAGTTACTCTGACATCTGAAATGCACTCTGGTTATCGAGATCCGGTTTCGTTCTGAATTCTGTTCACTACGGAGAAATCTTACCAGAGTTAATCCCGAGTTGGACCCAAATTGGACTCGATACTTGGTCATCCAATGCGTGGACCATGGAAATTAACGCCCGTGACGAACGACTCGAAGGGGAATGAAATGATTTGGATCGCGGATATCTTTGGTGCACGTTGTAGAGAGCTGCAAGACGCCGCTTTCGATCGAGAGTGCGACATTAGCAGGACAGTTTCCCAGATTATTTCCGGACGCAAGGACGCGGTGATAAGAATCGCTCGGATTTGCTGAGCTGGTCCCATCCAAACTCTAAGCCGCTCGGCCACCCCCATCGAAACAATCGCATCGAAGCAGCTGCGTGCAGGCACGGCCCGGGAAATCCAGAGTAGTACAGCATGGACGTGAACGGGTCGAAGACTGGGTGAGAATTTAAGCGCGGGCAAGAAGAGCCGACATCGGGGCTAGATGACCCCTCTAGACACTTACCTCAGAGATTGCGGCCTCACTCTCTGGGGTTGAGCACCGCCGAAAATTGAGGTTACGAGTCGGAAACGCCGGGAATAGTGAAATATGACTGAGGTGGCAAAAGGCCTAGGATACTTTTAACGCGGAGGCTGTGAGCACATTTCCTTGTCAAGATTGAACGATCTTGTGGGTTTTGTGCCAGCCCGGCCCAGTTCTGGTGGTGAAGAACAGAGGCGCCCGTGACGCGTGACGTATGACGTGAGAAACGCCACGTGGCGGCCGCCTCGCTTGTTCTCTCATCCAACCGTACTTAACTGGATCTCTGGATTGCCATGAGCCCAAACGATGTACGAGCTATCCCTGCAGGTCCTAGGCTTCCACCGGAGCTGGAGCGTATCATTTTCGAAATCGTTGCTCTTTCGCGTGCCACCACGATTCCGAAGCTCATGCTGATAGCCTGGCGCGTCAAGGACTGGTACGTGGGACTATTGACACCTTCTCCTGATGTTGAATAACACTGTCTTGAGGTTGGAACCACTCCTATATCGCACTGTTGTTATAGGGGATTCATCGCAACTGAACATCAACCATCGCCGAACTGTCGGCCTCCCTGACTTTCGTGAGGCACGTCTGCTGCAGATAATAGAAACGAAGCCATCTTTCCTTCAGCACGCGGTCAAACATCTGTTCATTGGGGTATACGCGGAGGGATCCGCAGTGGATAGGATTGTCGTAGCCTGCCCCCACATCACGCACCTGTTCGCTCCATTCGACCCCTCTGACCATATCCGTGCCCTGAGCACTCTCCGAGACGTTCAATATCTCACAGCGCATGTTGCTCTCATACTTACGGAGTCCGGCGCTCTCCACTCCTCATTCCAAAAAGTCACACACCTCGAGCTGTTTCTCTTCGCTGACAGTGGCGTCTCCTGCGATGGGCTCTGTGGATGCCTTGAACTCATGCCGAATCTGACGCACATTGCTTTCAATTTACCATTGCAGAAGATTATTTCGCATACCGCGCTGCAAGCCAATGTGCAGCTCCAATGCATCATTTTTCTCAGGGCGAAAACTGCGATGGAGGAGGGTCCCCTCTTAAGTGACAGCCGCTTCTTGTGCTTTGAGCAGAAGATGGATTGGTGCTTGGACTGGCTGCGTGGCGCGCGCACTGGTGACGACTACTGGGTGCTCGCAGACGAATTCCTCGCAGCACGGCGCGCCAAGAAAGTAGATCGTGCGTCCCCTCCGCTTTGTTTCCAGCTTAGATACAAACCCCATTTGTAGCTTCGACCTACAGTATCGCCGATGATGACACTTCCTGGAGGATTTAATCTGTACACTTCTTGTTTCGAATGGGTTCGTTGTAATGACCCCGGCGTTCGCCAGTGATGTCACAATCAGTCGAACTGCATAATTTGGCATAACCCTGGTTGCTCTGCGCTCTCCACAAGTTGTCACGGCAAGCGAGCTTCGTCTTGCGCTTGAGACCAAATCGGCGTATCTGAAAGCCGTCGAGATGCTGTTGCCGGATCCATTGATCCTGCGTATACGAGGTACCGAATCCAGTCGATCGCGCAGATGACGGCCGCGGAACAGCGACGAACAGGCTACCGCGCTCCGAGAGGGACCAACACCCTCGTCGCTGTCGTGCCTGCACGACTAACCCCCGCGCCACCATGCTGCCCGCCTCACCCCCTTCCGCGCTCACGGAGGCTGATCTCGACATCTCCATCAAGCCCCTCGTCGCCAACGGTTGGATGGTCAATGTACGGCCATGCTCTCTAAGCCACGCTCTCCGAGCACTCGTCTCTTCAGCGTGTGTAATATCTCGCCGATTTCCCCGCTCCGCGGCAGTTCCTGGTCGAGACGACCTCTGTCCATGCTCGTATGGCCACGCTCAGAGCTTTGGTGTGTTTCTTTTTCTTTTTCTTTTTCTTCTTCTTCTGCTTTTTGCGGGGGAGGAGCTCCATGCCTGAAGGTATTACCTCGGCTAAAGACTGACTGACTCTACATATGCCGCCGTAACGGCCGCATTGGGGAACTCGCTGAGAGATGAGACGACAACTTTCTTCCTTGTAATTCATTCTACATATACAAACTTGGCCGATGACCTTTCTCCTTAGATACAACGCCCACATCTCAAGCACAGACTCCTGAAGTACGGGTCAGAATACAAGAGTTAACCCAATGGGAACTCACAAAGGTACACTAGATATCCTTCTTTACCTTTGAGCATCTCCTTGACGACGTCGCGACCGTTAGAATGGGCGTCTTCGTCAGGGGTCATTGTTTGCAGCGCTGGACAAGCCTGAGTCTTCATGTAGCTTTACAGGGTAGTAAAGGTGTTGTTAGTAATCATTCCCACGGTTCATCAATACACCGACTCCCCGAGTTTCTCCCCGATTCTTCTTACTAAACACTTACTCATTTCTTACTCAGCTAATTCTTGTTCTATTTGCTCGTAGTACATTCTAGATAATATTCTGTACAGTATATAAGCTCTCTGTACAACCCCCCAAATATATTTTAGATTTTATCTTCTCTCAGCGCGATCTTTACAATAGGTTATGGGCCCCGGCCGTAACTGACTTCTCTCCACATACTTGCACATCACTACCCCACACTCAGACGCCGGATTACGTCGATCCCAGCCCAGCTTAACCGCTCAAACAGTTATTTTTAGCGAAGCACACTACGCCTCTCGCACCCCAGCACATACATCATGTCTGACGTTACCACATCCGCCTACCGCATCCAGCATCTCCTTGGCGAGGAGAACTACCCCACATGGGCCGTCAAGCTGACGGACATTCTCACCGATCAAGGACTCATCGACTATGTCCTTGGCATCATCCCATGCCCACAGCACACTTTTAGTGCTGCTGGCACTATCATTGATCCACAAGGGACCCAGGCTGCCGCAATTTTGGCCTGGGAACGCAAGGACCGCCAGGCCCTTTCCCAGATCCGACTTCGCGTCTCAGATGACCCATTGGTTTATATTACCGACGCCACCACATCTTCTTCCGCATGGAGAACTTTGGCTGATATGTATCAGCCCAAGGGTGTCATCTCCATTGTACTCCTCCGCCGCCAGCTCTCACGCCTCCACTGTGAGGAAGGTGGGAATGTGGAGGAGCACATTCGTACCCTCACCAACTTGCGCTCCAAGTTGGCAGCACAAAAAACTAAACTCACGGAGGAGGAATTTTGCATCACCCTTCTCACGTCACTGCCAGACTCCTGGGATAATTTTATTTCTGGAGTTGACACGGCATCGTTGACGGAATCAACCAAACTCGTGGCTCGAATTCTTGAGCAGGACCGTCGTCGCAAAGCCAAGCCCTCTTCCGATGAGGTAGCGCTTCCGGCCCACTTCCACAAACAGAAACACGGTCACGGCAAACAGTCCAAATTTAACCCGAAGGTTACCTGCTACGGTTGTGGCAGAATCGGGCACATCATCTCGGACTGCCGTGATGCAAAGGCTGGGAAAACATTCACTCCAGCCCAGAAGGAGCAAAACACGCGCGAATCAAAGGAGCGCTATGCAAACAAGCATCACGCGCACATTGCACAATCATCTCCTAATTCCGGAACCACCGACTTCGCATTTATGGCACAACATGGCGCATCATCCCTTCCCCCCGACGCTTGGCTTGCTGACTCCGCTGCAAGCAAGCATATTTTGAAGGACAAATCATTTTTCCAGTCATACTCGGCTGCCGGAAATCATTCGGTCACTGGTTTTGGAAGTGTCCCATGCCACGGAACCGGCAATGCTGCCGTCGCTTCCCACGTTAAAACTTCTGCTTACAACATTGCGTTACGGGACTCACTCCATGTCCCTGATGCTCCATTCAATTTAATTTCTATTGGACGCATCACTGATGCAGGATTTTCTGTCGAATTTGATGGAAATCTAATGCATGTCTACACCAAGGGTGCTAAACGGCAGGCAATCATGCGCGGCACCACGATTGGTGCACTCTACCTAGTCAAGATTACACACCCCGCATTCCGATCTATCCCTGTTGCGTTTCCCGCTGCACCAGCCCCGCCATCAGCCGAACTTACTTCCACATCAGTCCCACCGGCCATTGCCGTGCCTGATGTTCTGCCAGTATCTCCTGCACCTTCACACCCATCATTCACTCCCGCCTTCGCCGCCGTTGCCCCTACACACTCCTGGGACAAATGGCACCGCATTTTTGGGCACATTTCTCCAGCATCCATCCAAATGCTGAAAAATCACAATATGGTTGAAGGAATGAATATTGATTCAACCTCTACTCCTTCCGCCCAATGTGCTGCCTGCATCAAAGCCAAATTCCACGTCACTCCGTTTCCAGCTGAGGCTGAACGCGAGTACACGGAAATTGGCGAGATGGCATTTACTGATGTTTGGGGACCTTCGCGTGTCACCGGCATCAACGGCGAACGGTATTACATCAGTTTCACTGATGGTGCTACACGGCGCACCATAATTTACACCATGAAGAAGCGCACAGAAGTTCTTGGCAGGATGAAAGACTACGACGCATACATTTTCACCCAAACCGGGAAACATGTCAAAGCCTTTCATTGCGACAATGCCAAGGAATATATTTCCAAAGATGTTCGCGAATATCTCGGCTCCCGCGGCATTCGCCTTGAGCTCACGGCACCATATTCCCCTCAGCAAAATGGTGTTGCTGAACGCTTAATCGTACTCTTATCGAGCATGCACGTGCCATGCTCGCTGCTCGCAATATTCCGTTGTTCCTTTGGCCTGAAGCTGTCGCATATGCCACCTACCTCAAAAATAGGTCTCCCACACGTGCCCTCAGCGATAAAATGACGCCGGACGAGGCATTTTGGGGCAAGAAACCCAATGTCGCTGCATTACAGGAATTCGGCACACCTTGCGAAGTTTTAATACAAGACGGAAAGAGCTCTAAACTTGGAGTTAAAACCCGTTCTTGCATCTTTGTTGGACTCTCCGACGAGTCTCGAGCATGGCGCTATTATAATCCAAACACACGTCAAGTGCTCACCTCGCGTAACATCATCTTTACTGACACCATCACTTCTGATGTCGCGCCTCCGCCTCCGCTCAAGGGGGAGAATATGTTGGAATCTGTACCAGAAACCAATCCAATTGAGCATAAGGCTCCGTCGACGACACCTACACAACCGGCACCTGCCTCAAGTGCTTCTTCACTAAGCACTCTCACCCCTATCTCTACTCCCACTCACACATCACCGGCACCACGTCCAAAGGCACCGCGTGACATTAGCAGCGCCATCACCGAGGACAACATTATTCTCGGACCGCGTACACGCAAATATGCGCATCCGGACAGTGCTCACCTTGGATACGCGCTTGCAGCAGTTGCTGATCCCATTGCCAACGATCCACTCACAGTCGACGAGGCTAAATCACGGCCCGACTGGCCTGAGTGGAAGAAAGCTATGGATGCCGAAATGGATCAATTACGCGAACTCGGCACATTTTCTCACGCCCTGCTTCCCAAAGACAGGACAGCAGTTGCCTGTAAATGGGTCTTCCGCGTCAAACGCGACGCGAACGGTGTTATTACACGCTACAAGGCCCGGCTTGTTGCCAAAGGTTTCTCTCAAATTCCGGGCATTGATTATGACGAGACTTTTGCCCCTGTTGTTCGGATGGAAACAATCCGGCTGCTTTTTGCTCTTGCCACGCGCTACCATCTTCACATTCACGTCGTTGATGTGATTGGTGCATACCTTAACGGCAAACTTGATGAGGAAATTTACATGCAGCAGCCAGAGCTCTATCACAATGGCACCACCCATGTTTGGAAACTCAACAAGGCCCTGTACGGTCTCAAACAATCCGGCCGTGTTTGGAATCTCGAACTGAATACATCGTTCATTTCCCACGGCTACACCCGACTTCTCTCGGACCAGTGTGTCTATATTAAACGTAATGGTACCGACATCACCATCATTGCTGTTCATGTCGATGACATGACAGTTCTCGCTTCATCCCCCGTTCTCATGGACGCTGCCGAAACCGAGCTTGAATCCATGTTCAACATTAAAAAGCTCGGCCCCGTCCGCCAACTTTTAGGCATGGAAATTTCTCGAGATGCTGATGGTTCAATTTTTCTGAGCCAGTCTCAGTACATCACCAAAATTCTCGAGCGGTTCCAGATGCATAATTGCACTCCCGTTGCCACACCCATGGACTCCCACATCAAACTCATCAAGACACCCGACTCGGAATCTCACCCCGAGATCAAACACGTCTATCAACATATGGTCGGATCTCTTATGTACGCCGCCATCTGTACTCGACCCGACATTGCCTTTGCAGTTCAGACTGTATCTCAATTCAGTCTGAATCCTGGTCCCACGCATCTCACGGCTGTGAAGCGGATCTTCCGCTACCTTCGCGGAACCATGAATCTCGGCATCAAATACACTGCCGACCAACATTCCGTTATCGAGTTATTCTCGGACGCGGATTGGGCTAATTCACCCGATGATCGCAGATCTGTCACTGGGTACCTCTCTGCCCTTTCAGGGGGAGTTGTCACCTGGAGTTCGAAGAAGCAACCAACCACTGCGCTGTCGAGCATGGAAGCCGAATACATGGCTCTGGCTTCCGCTGTCCGCGAAGCTCTTTGGCTTCGCAATGTGCTTACGGAACTCGGCTACCTTTCCCCATTTCCCACTCATATTTCCGTTGATAACCAGGGCACCATTTCATTCACCGAGAACTCTGGTTTTCACGCCCGTTCCAAGCACATCGATGTTCGGCATCATTTTGTTCGGGAGAGACTTACTTCTCACGAAGTGTCAGTTTCCTACTGCCCTACCTCGGAAAACACCGCGGACCTTTTTACTAAGGCTCTCGACAAGTCCAAGCACGAGTACTTCGTCGGCCGCCTCGGTATGACTCGCGCTTGAGGGGGAGTGTTGTTAGTAATCATTCCCACGGTTCATCAATACACCGACTCCCCGAGTTTCTCCCCGATTCTTCTTACTAAACACTTACTCATTTCTTACTCAGCTAATTCTTGTTCTATTTGCTCGTAGTACATTCTAGATAATATTCTGTACAGTATATAAGCTCTCTGTACAACCCCCCAAATATATTTTAGATTTTATCTTCTCTCAGCGCGATCTTTACAATAAAAGGCATACCCTTCATCATATGGACCGTCTTGTTGTTCCAGCCGTACGAGAGAACATGTGGGAACTCTTCGAAGCTCGAAAAGACAAGTGCATAGCACGACAGCACGAGCTTGCCGTTGTGGAGCCTGGGAGGAAAATGGACATCCATGCCAACAGATAAAAGGGGGACGCACGATGCAGAACAGACCAGGAAGTTCGCTCAGTTGTGCGAGGGGCCGAGCGAGTTCATGGCGAACACCTGCGCGGCATTGGACTCTGGCCCACTCCCGTAGAGCTTGAGCATCGCGCGGGTCAAGTTGGCGAGCAAGTCCTTAGTGACTACTGGGTCTTGCTCGAGGGCTTCGACGGCGGAGTCCACGATCGAGCCGCCCGACTGATTCAATGCGACTTGCTTGAACCTAGGATATTTGTCGGTTCGTGGTCGGATTAACGAGTGACGACAGAGAACATACTCGAAGCCCTGAAAGATCCAGCCCAGGTTGCTCAGTACGTCGATGAACTGCTTATACCAGCCGGTTAAATTCTTGGTACTGTCCTCCTTTGGGTGATCGTGCTCTGCGGAAAGTTCTGCGGCCAGAAGCGCGTTAAGAACGTCGCTCTGTGTCATGTTGTTAGCTGTATACTATACGAAATGTTAAGGACAGTAACGCGCACACGCTGCTGTTCGTTGAGGTTGTTATCGAGCCGGACAATCGCTCCAGCACAGACCACAGTGCTGGCCGGAGGTTGCGGCGGGACATTGAAGGAAGTATCGAGGAGAGTCTGGGGCATCGCTTGAGGTAAAATGGTGCGTAGTTGCAATGGATAGATGATCAGTACTGTATAAATGACCGAGTTTGCAATATATATCTCAGAATCACCCCCATGGGATTCTTCGTAGGCCGAGTGAAAAGCCTGCGCTCCCATCATCGGTGCCGCGGAAGTCAACAAACACCGAAAGTCCATGAATCTGTTTTGCGCAAGTCCAGTGGCGCAACACCCAGCAGGGAACACTTCATCAAAGAGCCTCAGTGATGCAATTAATGGCTCCAGCCTCTGCATTGGCGTTGGGAAGGCCCTTGCCGTCAGTCGCACGGAAGTTCAAAACACCGCAGAAGATTGAATCCACCGGGGCGTAGATTCTCTGTAGAAAATCGCGTAGAATCGTCGCCAATCAAGGTCTCCGCCAGCTGAAGCGAGGTCCACGGAGGTTACCGTGTCGGAAAGCACTGCCCGATAGCTTACGTATCGTTCATCTCTCTCCGCTCAAGTTGATCAGTTCCGCGCTGGTTCACCACCACGGCTCAGTTCTTCTTTGGGCCACTAACGCCCGCTTCCTAGAATGGTATCTAACCTGCGCCGCACTTGTGCTGTAGACTGCCCGTCCATCCCTTAGCCATCACTCCCGACGGCCAACTAGCTTCAACATTCCTAACGTTGCTCAATACATTTTACGCTTGGCTAGCCGCAACCCCGCCGTCGCCCACCGGCATACTGAAACCATTTCTTGTGCTTTATCTTCTAGGATCTTCTCAATTTCTCGATTCAAAGGACTAGCTACAAAGGATATGCTGGGCCTCTGTACCCTGTATGAGTCTTACATTTTTTACCAGAATGTATCGCACCATCATCGCACAAATATACCATTTAACGAGCTCTGATTAATCTGAAACTTGGGAGCCTACTGGCCGCTCTGCAGAGCCTCTTCTTGGCGTGCGTCCCTGCGCAAGACTGAAGGTATAAAAGGGTCGAAGAATTTCGTCCGAAAAACCAGTCTGTCCCACTTCGACTCCCTAGCAATTCCCACTTTCTTTCCACACTCATTTCTGCTCTGCCATGAGCGACTCAGAGTCGCCTACATCACTCTTTCGCCGTATTAATCCTCCTCCGACCAATTGGTCGAAATGGTGCCGAGAGTGCAACACGCCATCGTTGAAGCCGCCGTTCGAATGCAAGGGGAATGGGGAAGATATTCATAACTATGGGCGCTGGGTACAGCCGGTACAATCCTTCCTTCTACATCTTTGCACTCACATCTGTTGACATATTCGTCGGGCCTTCAGTGCAACAACAGTGACTGCAGTCATTGGCTTTGGCACAATGAACCCACTGAGCTCGACCGTATTTCGTACGAGACTCAGATGCGTTATACAATCAAGAAATCCGCCAGGGACGAAGGTGACAACGGATCACTCCCGTGTCCAGCTAATGGTTGTAGGACCGCTGCGAAGAATGAGCCGCGGAAAGCGAATAGGGAGTGCACTCGCAAGGTTCCCCAATGCTCTTCATGCTGCAAAGCAGCGGGAGGTTGTGGTCTTCCTGCACACCGTCTTTCTGGGCGTAATCTAACCAGCCGTGAGTCATTTAATGTGATCGAACGAATTTAAACCACCTGCATGTGCAGATGCTCGACGCCCCGACGCTTCTATTCTTGCATCACTGTCCCCTTCTGCAGAAGTCCGGCGGGAATCTTCTATCCTTCTGCTGGAACTCGATTAAGGGTCGTGTTAAGCACGCCATTCGCAGGAACGAGTTTAATCTGTGAAAGTCAACACCCGAGAGGGGCGGGTATCGTTGCTGTGCAGAGATAAATTGTAGAAGATTCATTGCAGAGCTGGGGCAACGGGGGAGAGGGCTTGCTTCTGAATCGTGGAGGCGACGCGCCTATGTACGCGGACTACGAACTGGTTCGGACTCATAAGCGCAGTGGCATCTGTTAAATTTTCTACCCGAGGTCCACCATCTTTCCCGCATCACTCTATGGTTTTTTTCTCGCATCAATTCTACCCGACCTCTACGCGGCCTCCACCGTAGAATTTGATCCCAACGGATCCAATGCTCTCAAACACCGGGAGGTGCGAAAAGAAAAGAAAATCCAGTGGCGCGACATGGAACAGGGAACGTCTTCACGGACCATACCGCATTACGTAGTACCCCGTACCGGTGTAAGATGGCTTTTATTGCACGGAAGTTCAAGGCGCCGAGATTCCATAGAAATAAGTTTGGGGCAGAAGATGTTTTAAACAAATTGGTGTCGAGACAGTTTTTTGCTACACGGAACTTCAAAGGACCGGGAGGGCATGAGAAGTAGTTTTTTTTGGTTCGGAAAGGCTTCTGGTATCCGATGTCTCGCACCGTAGCTACTTGTGGAGAAATGATGCCACAAATTTGGGAATGAGGTCCAAAATAGCGAACCATGGGGAGGTGCATGGAATTCCCTAGGCAACCTCGAAATCCCCGCTCTTGAACTGAACCCTCCCGTCACGGAATGTCTTCGCGTTATATTCAAAAAGATGTTCCTTAAACGAGTCTCTGCCGATCACGCCGGAATTCTGTGGCTTTAGTTGGGTGACTTCAATGGCATGCCGGCACAGAACGCAATTGCGCATGTACAGTTAGATAGAATAAATATGCCAAATTGAGGCATTTGAGGTGTTTCCGGGGCACATTTCTGGACTCCATTTCGATCGATAGAAGGGCATTTTGCCCCCACCACTGAGCAGTCCGTTGGCGTTGCAAATTCCCACCGGCGCCACTAAGTACCCTGTTGGTGTCTGGGGAGATACGGCGGACGACCCACGAATTTGTGCATATGCAAACACTGGAAGTTCCAGAAGAAGTAAAAAAAAAGACATCTTGCTCTCACTGGTCGGCCAATCTAGTCAGTTTTAGCTTGAGATTTGTTAGGGCCAAATCCAAGGTTTTGGACTTCCGTGATCGATATTTTTGGGAATGCGGGCAAAATAGGATTGCCGTTAAGAAAGGAATGGTCTGCAAACTTAGAGACGCATGTCAGGGAGATGTCCAGTGGCGCTGCCGGAGCAGTATATTTCCGAAGGAAGCCTATTAATCCCGGAGTGGAGGGCGTTGAGTGGCCGCCAACTGGGCACAGAAGGTATAAATTCTGTGTGGTCTTGAGCCATGAAACTCAGCTCTTGCAGCAATCCCCAGCGTCAGTTAACCAACATAGAAATATGCCCGGAATTTGTCCTACTGTCCAACAGGCCATCGCCTTCATCAACAATCTCGATGTCGGGGTGCCAGATTTTAGCGCGGGCCCCCTCATCGCAGAAAAAAAGGGCAGCGTCGCCGACGGCAACGCCAACTCGTTTGTCTCTGAGTTGAGTGGTAAGCTGCAGGTGAGCTTGACAAGCCAGGGGTGTAAGAACAGGTTGCTGATGCGCGCCTACAGACTGACGTCGAGCACTGCATGCTCATCGCTCAGCGCGCGGCGGGCGCGAAATACGACCGCGTGTCTCAGCTGAAGGAGTGGTACCAGGAATACAGGTGGGGTAAACGGCGGTGGATTCAGCCTCCCTAATAATCTTCTCTCGCCCCAGCGAGGTTCTTTCCTACTGCGGCTGGATCTTCCAGAACTTCGAGTGAGTGTGATCCTCCTTGCGCTGAATGCCTCGGGAGAGATGCTCATGGATCGACACAGGCTCGAGGACGTGAGCGACGCCAAGCGCTACGGCAGCGTCGACGAACTCCTCATCCACCTCGCTACAGCATATCTGAGCGGCGTGGACCTCGAGCTCTTCAAGGCCATGATCCAGGAAATGAAGGACAGCCAGAACGCCGCCGCCGTCAAGATTTTTGACACCGCGTCTAAGAAGGAGGCTAGCTGCAACTTTCAGCTCGGTAATGCCAAGTAAGTCCCGGCCGTCCACAGTCTGCGAAATTAGTACAGCCCGCTCATTGGATCGCGTGCAGACCTGGCGCTAACAACACCACCACCCTGGTGATGGGCTACTTTGCGTACACCGCGAGCCAGGATATCAAAGAGGTCCTGTTCTTGAATTTCGGGGACCAGGAAGTGACCTTCAAACACGGTACGTGTTGCGCCATCGCCTTGCATCTCACGCACATCCAGCTTGGACTGACACATTATCAGGCCATCAGGTCTTGACCTTCGACCAGGAGGCCTACAACCAAGTCCGCGCGACGGTGACCGACAAGCTTGGTGACACTGCGAATGAGTTCATCAAGAGCCTCAAGTTCTAATTGTGATTGCCTCGCGCCGACGAGTGCGCCCAAAGAATAGTTGCTATTGCGCTTGCAGTCTGAGTTTGATAAATGCATCATGTTGTTTTATTGAGATACGCGACCAAGGCGTGGACCTAGGAAATTAACGCCCGAGACGAAATGATATGAGCTGCAAGAACCGGGAACCCGCTTTCGGTCGGGAGTGCCCGGTGGTGAAGAACAAAGAGAGGCGCCCGCGTGACGTATGTCGCGTGTAACGCCACGTGGCAGTACTAATCGCCTCTCTTGTTCGCAACTCTCATGCAGCCCTAACTGGATCTCTGGATTAGCCATGGACTCAGCCATTGTACACGTCTCTGTAGATCCTAGGCTTCCCCCGGAGCTGGAACGTATTATTTTTGAACCACTGCTCTCATCAGTAAAACTACACATTTCTCTCTGAGGTGTTTGCACTCTGGGGGAAGGTCTTTGCACTCTGAGCCAAGGTCTTTGGTCTTTGGAGCAGGTCTTTCGTGAACTCTGATGCCTGGAGAACTCTGCGAAATTGATGCCTATATTTGGAAATGCCAAAGTCCTCAAACATCTCCCACTCTCAAAGACCTTGCAGGAGACAGAGTTCGGCATAAATTAAAATGCGATTTTGTGAGAATTATGGTCTGCATACTTGTCAATGTAATAGGCTTTAACACTATCTAGTTCAAGATGGTCAAGACGATTCTGGGGTGGGATGGAACAAGACGACGATGAGGGAAGCGATGAAATTTTGCTAAGTCCATGACAGCAACGATCATGCTGTTACGTCCAAGTTTGCCGAGCGCACACGTGAGCGCAAAAAGTGGTTCGTTTTGATCACTTCACAACAAACACAAACCTCTCTTTCTTCCTTTCCATCATCTCTCTTCACGCTCCCTCCTCTGTCCTCCCCTCTCTCCCAAAATTCTCTTGGCCGCCATGTGATACTCCCAAGGGCGTCATGTACCTTCAATCCTACAGAGGTGCGTCTACCCTACTTTCATTTCTTATCCTTCACGGTGTCTGACAGATATATACACTATCCCACCCAGATCATATCGCACACGATGCACCTGACGAGATTCCTGTTGTCGTGCACAAGGGGACAGATCCTCACAAATTGTACGTCACACGCTCCTCTCTAACTCATGGCAGGGACTCATACATTCTCAGCATCTCCATCCTGAACAACACCAGTAGGACACCCAGTTTCTTCTTACTCTCGGCGCTTCCCAGTTCCACGTTTCCCGGTTCCACAGCCTCGGTCCATGGCCTCGCCGTACCTTCAAGCTACCCTTCACCTGTCTATCACCACCTCATTCTCATGTCGTAAGTTGTACGTCATCCATCCCCGTCCACTGCATACCCACTGATGTATATTCACGTTTTTCCTGCAGAGGCGACACAGCTTCTTTCCTTCCCTCCATGTCTTCCATTCCTGTCAGTGCCGTCACAACTGCTCCGTGGATCCTGTACGTTTCCCTGGCTCGTTCTCCCTTATTTTACTTACTCATCTTTGTTAATCTCTGTCCTAGGTATGTTCTATGCAGACAGCCCCTCACTCAGGTATGTCTTTGGCTCGCCCCGTGTCGTATACTGATCAGTGCCCCAGCCTTCCGGGACAACACTCATGACACCGCTCAATGCCACATGTAAGCTTACTCAATGTCACCGCTTCGACCATGTGTTCCTCCTGTCAGTGCTGTCACGAGTATGTACTGTGGACCCTGTGCGTTCCCCTGGCTCGTTCTTCATTATGTTACTTACTCCTCTCTGTTATTCTCTATCCCAGGTGTGTTCTAGACAGATGGCCCTCATGCTGGTTGGAGGATACAATTAGTCTCAGTGGTGAGAGATAAGAATGCGCCTGCTGTGGTGTCGGCGGAGGGGAGTATTGTGGAGGATTATAGTTGGTGCAGTATAAGTAACTTGTTGGGGAACTAGTGTATTTACTATATATAGAGAATGTACTGCCATTTCAAGAATATATTCATTATTTATTGTGCTCTCTAAATCGTGTTTAAGATCTTTCAATAGGGACTGTACCGAGCTCATTGAAAACTCTGGCGAGAGCCAAGGTCTTTCAGAACTCTGCAGAGATGTGAGGTCTCTGTAGGGTTAGTTGAACCTTCTCTGTAGAGACCTCACATCTCTGGCTTCGGCGGATCTTTGAGGTCTTTGAGAGCTCTGCAAAGACCTCAAAGACCTCAGAGAGAAACTTGTTGTTTTACTGATGCTTTTGCGTGCCACCACGATTTCGAAGCTCATGCTGATAGCCTGGCGCGTCAAGGACTGATATGTGGGACTATTGGTAACCTCTGTCAATGTTAAATGACACTGTGTCCAGGTTGGAACCACTCCTACATCGCACTGCTTTTCTCGAAACCCTACTGTATTTGCGCAAAGTGCATAGCTTATGCGTCGCAGTCTGCTGCGCTTGATGAAAACGAAGCCATCTCTCCTACAACACGGGGTTAAACATCTGTTCATTGGTTCTTACCTGGAGAGATCCGCAGCGACTAAAATTCTCACCACCTGTACTCACATCACGCACCTGTTCGCTCCATTCAACCTCTCTGACCATATCCGTGTGCCGAGCACTCTCTGGGACGTAGCAACGGATATTGCTCTTTTACTTACAGAATTGGGCGCTCTCCACTCCCTATTCCAAGAAGTCACGGAACTCGAACTGCTGCTCTTCCCTGACATCTCCCCGTATGGACTATGTGAACGCCTTGCACTCACGCCGAATCTCGCGCACCTCGCACTCAATTCTCCCTTGCATGTGATGAATAAGAGTCTCCTCTTAGGTGAAAGCTGCTTTTTGTGCTTTGAGCAGAAGATGGATTGGCGCTGGGACTGGCTGCGTGGCGCTCGTCCTGGTGATGACTACTGGGCGTTCGTGGACGAATTCCTCGCAGCACGGCGCGCGAAGAAAGTAGATTGCGGATCTCTTCCGCTCTGATGCAAACTTGGATAACCCGTTCTGCAGCTTCGACCCACAGTATCGCCGAAAATGACGACTCTTGGAGGATTTGAATCGTAATTCCTCATTTATGCCTGTACTTTACCCTGTGCTTAAAACTATCCTCACCCCCTCCAATGTCGCAGTTTTATGTGACGCGTCCTGGATTCAAAGTACATAATGTACGAACACTTGCTCCATTTTCACTGCGAATCCCCGCTTCTTCGAAAATCAAATCAAATACAATCCGCCCGATACTTGTTCCGAGTCTTCCTCCGGTTCCGAGCCCTCCCCCGAGTCCGACATAGCATCTGGGTTCTTGGTCTGTAATTGAGCCAAAACATCGTCGAAGCCAGGATCTCCCCCTTGTCCTGCCGCGTAGTTCTGAACAGTGAGATCGCTGCCCATTGGAACGCTGCTGCAGTGAACAGTGTACTCGGTCTTATATCCGAGTGCCGCACTGCTCGCCGTGTCCTGGTTGATAACCGTATACTGCCAAAACCAGGGGGTAAGATCTTTGTCTACAAGGAATTTGAGCCGACAGCCATTTCGGATATGCATACCATCGCACCTTCTGGCAGCGCCATCGGGCTATAGATAGCCAGCAAATGAGACTCGTTTCATTGGAGTTGCGGAACATACCCCGATATTATGGCATTGGATTTAAGAATATCCATTGCTTGGTCGTAGAATGGGTCGGCTGTGTTTTCTGATCCCACTTCCGTCCCCAAATTATACGAGATAAACTGGATACCAGTATTATTCGGTCTGAAATGCGATTGCGGTGCCTTCTTACACTTTTTCATTCCTCATCCTGTGCCGTAAAGACCTTGGCGGCCACGCTGAGGAATATGCACTCAGTGAACCACGAATTAAACGGGGAAGCAAATATTGTCTTACTCCGTTCCAGTCCACTGAAATTCTGCCATAGATTAGAGATCAGAATATTCAATATTGCACGCTGACTTTCTCATTCAACATACCGACAACAGCAACCGTATCTGGGGATACGTCCTCGTTAGGATCCTGGAAACAAGCAAACTGTGCGGCCGCGACAAGACTATCGGTCATATAGAAGCCGCCGGGCACCTCTGCGACACGTTGATTGTCAGACAAGGGCGGACGAAATGTAACTTTGTTGAGTACCAGAGTAATGGTGGAAATCTCCGACCTTGACCGATTGACTGAGATCCACGGGGGGCGCAAAACTGACCCGTGTCCCGTGGAATAAGGAAAAAGTGCTTCTCGGATCCGGGTGGATGGGTAGGCCGTTGGCATCCAGCGGAGCGGCATATGTAATCCAGGGGAGCATGAGAGCGAGTTGAATGAAGAAATTGAAGTGCATCGTGAGGGAAGTAAAGACGAAGGATATGTGACGGACCAGCCGACTGAGAGCTCCAGGCTTGAGGAAACAGAGTACATTCTGGGTTGGCTTTTATAGCTGATGATTCCCTGGGCATTTTGCTTGGCATACGACCAGCATGGATCAAAATTGAAACAGGAGTTCCCGATCGGCGATCACGGTGTTCGAGTTCCCAGGTACGCCGCCCGGCAAAGCTAATGGAGAATTGATTTTTAGTGAGCAGGGCCCTCCGTCGGGTTGAAGAGGTAGCTGATACATTTTAAGGCGTTTGGAAGCTGAGCGTCCGATCAACGTATATTATGCGCAATTATGAGACTGTACCGGTCCGGGCGCCAAGATATTATGATTGGGAAATATCATACCTCCGATTTCATCACGCCGTTTCAAGTGAGCGGTATTTAAGTCCCTGAAACATTCTCTCCTGCCCTGCACTCATATTCCCCCATGGCCGCGACTGCGTGCTATAGGTGTGGCCTGAACCTCGTCGTGCAGCAAGTTATCGGCACCAGGTCACAGGAGACTTGCCGCGCGTATCGACGAGGCAGATTATCTGAACTCAACTCTTTGATCACTGCATTGACGGAGGAGCGTAAACGCTTGCAGGCCGAGTCTCACTCGATAATCTACCCATTCCTGTCGCTTCCTCCTGAGCTTACTACAGCCATTTTCCCACACTGATGCCCACTCACTGCGTTCCGCTGCCACCTAGGCCGAGTCTGCCCAGCTGATCGGGGGTCTGCGTAGGTCTGCATAGGCTGTGTAGTCGACTACACAGAGTCTTTGTAGGTCTGCATAGTCCAAGTGTAGTTGACTACGCTTGGGCTACACAGACCCCCGATCAGCTAGCCAAACTAATGCTAGGTCTGGCTAGGTGGCAGCGGAACGCAGTGACTGGCCGTAAACTACGTCCATCTGCAACCACCGCTCCATTAATCCTCGCTCAGATTTGTGGCTAGTGGCGCGAGATGGCTCTAGCCAGGCCGGAACTATGGGATTCTGTCGAGTTTAGGCACGACTCTTGCGTGGAAATTTTGAAACTATGGTTTTCGCGCGCCGGAAGTTCGCCGTTGGATTATTCATTCAACATCAAACTGGCAGCGTGGCGCGAGATCGCTCTAGCCAGGCCGGAACTATGGGAGTCTGTCGAGTTTGGCCACGACTGTTGCGTGGAAATTTTGAAACTATGGTTATCGCGCGCCGGAAGTTCGCCGTTGGATTATTCATTCAACTCCAAACTCGCAGCATGGGCAGACCCTGCGATCGAGATATTCCTTCCTCACTCGCACATTGGGAGAATGTCTCATTTGCGCACCCACATCGTTCGCTGCGAAAACTCAACTTGGAGAAAAGATCTTTACCTATGCTGCGGGGCATTTCGATAGCCCTCAGACCAAGACCACTGCCCACCGCTGAGGGCGTAAAAGACACTATCATTTTCCCAATTTGCCCCTCCCTACGCGAGGCTTCCATTTGCACCTTCCCGCACCTTCGATTCGACATTCCCACCCAGCAGTTGACTACTCTGACGATTTCCCATAACGTGGAGGTCACAGAATGCATGTCTCTCCTCAGAGCATGCCCTCCACTCCGCCATCTCACGGTCTGAGCTCACCCAACGACACTTACAGAATATGTGTCGCGCCTCACTATGGTCAATGTGGTGTAGTTCAAGTTCTCTTCTTCTATCAGACAAATCCTGGAATACCTCACCCTCCCTCGGCTGGAGCCGCTGAGCGGTGAGGGAATTTACGCCGAGAAACAAAAAACGGTCTCAGAATCCAGGAATAATCGGCCCAGAATCGGCGCCGTAATCGGTCCCCAGAATCGATATTTGACCACCCCTATTGGATGTGGGGAATAAAAAATGAGATGCGCTCACCCTTGTCCACATGTTTGCTGGAGCCAATGATGGCCCGGAGTCTCTAGCATGGTCCAGACACGGCGTCGCTCCATGATTGTCATTCGATTCAGGTACATAACCTTTCTTTGACGCCCAAATTGCGGGGATAATTCTAATTGGCAGCCTCCCGTGTGAGATATGATAAGACAATAAATATTAAATAAATGAGCTCGAACCGATTTCGGAAGTCTTCAGAGAAGCTACACCAGCTGAGCAGAGCCAAAATGCTTTGGAACCTCGCAAATCATGGCCCCGATTTTATTTTATTTTAAATTGGCCTTTCCGTGAGGCATTTTGACCGTTTAATCGCACGAAGTCTTGGCAATTTTCAGTCCATTCAAGCGGAAAATAGCTCGGGAAAAAAATCGAGTACTTGTGCAGGGATCGATCAAACACTGAGGAATTTTTTGGGATTTTATTTTGCATGATTTGTACCTCCAGTTGGGTTCAAAAGACCTCCCGCCCCGCCCCGTCTCGCCTGCCCGCCATCGTCCGCCATCAAAACAAGTCTTACAAATCATTGAAGTTCCATTTGGCAGCCCCCCTCGAAAAGCCCTGGGCTGCCAAAGAAGGGGGGCTGCCAAATAGAATTATCCGCAGTTGCGGCTGGGAACAACAACGTTCAGCAACGTTGTTGTGTTCCGCGTGTCAGAAGCCGCAGCGAGCGGAAGCACGATATCGCGCTCGAACACCGTCGGATCGAATGCGTTCCCCCCACGATGACGTTTAGCATGAGTGGCTGAGACGAGTGCCGCTTACAGAGACTAAAACTTTGTGGTATCCTAGAGCACCAGCACCAGGAATCCACGCATCTCGAGCTCGCACACCTTGTTTTGGGACCTATGCATGGGAAGGTCAGTTCTGAACACGATCACGAGTGGTAATTTATATATGTGGATCGCCAGCAGCTCGCACTAGTACATCATCTGTCAAATAGTGTACGTAGATAAGATATCGGATGCAATTGACCTGTGTAGTTTGCGGTATTCTATGGACTCCCACGTAGCTAGGCAGGGCAGGCGAGGTACGAGCTCAAGTTTCTTGAAGCCTCTGTCGGGAAGATACAATTCTAGCTGAGGTCTGGTCTAAAGTCAATATGCCCTAACACATCCTCGCTTTGGAGGGAGAAAAGCAGCGACAAGAGGGTGGAACCTCTCATGTGGGACTACGAGGAAACGAGGCGAATTTCTTCTCCGGATCCCTGTTTACGATGTCCCAAAACTCGGGGGAACGATAGTCGTCAGAAACAGATTCATTTTACAGTAACGGAACCACAACTATACATTGTACAGCTCATGAATTCATTTTACAGCCATCCCCGCCTTTCGTTCACGAATGCCCGAAAATTGCCTGCGGCGTGTACGGCTCTTCCAAATACTTGATCTCCTCCTTGGACAACTGTACATTGATGGCACCTGAACGAAGTTGTTGGTCAGAGGTTCAAATGTTCTTCGATCATCACGCGACTGGGGACACGTACCGACAATGTCGGCGAGATTCGCGAGCGAAGTGGTTCCGACGATGGGGGCAGAGATGCCTGTGGCAGAAACAGAGATTCAGAACCGAGGCGAGCCAAGCGGTTACAGCCATTGTCGGTACCTAAGGCGCGAACGGAATTTTTCCATTTGGGGTTTTTTTTTGATCCCCGCGACCGATTTGCTCGTCTCTCAATGAGTTCACATCGGATCAACTTAAAACATAGCTAGTTCTCTTGGAATAATTCCGCCGCAGTTTGTGATAGGATCAAATTTCCCAAAATATACTTTTCTTAGGAATCCAGCTCAAACAGTGGGTTTTGGTTTGAGCACATCCTACCAGGTCCAGATGACCTCCAATTGAGCTGAATTTTTTATTGGGAGGATATATGCACAGTTGAAAATGTGTCATAGGATTGGAAATGTTGATTTGTGCCCTGGGACTCACAATTGTCAATATTTCCCAATGCAGGTTGTGTCTGAGTACAATTGTGGGATCCCAGGGCAGTTGGTGTTGCAAATTCCCACCGGCACCACCAAGTACCCTGTTGGTGTCTGGGGAGATACGGCGGACGACCCACGAATTTGTGCATATGCAAACACTGGAAGTTCCAGAAGAAGAAAAAAAAGACATCTTGCTCTCACTGGTCGGCCAATCTAGTCAGTTTTAGCTTGAGGTTTGTTAGGGCCAAATCCAAGGTTTTGGACTTCCGTGATCGATATCTGTGCGATTTCGGGCAAAACGGGTTTGCCGTTAAGTAGGGACTGATCTACAAACTTAGAGGCACATTGCCAGGGAGATGTTCAGTGGCGCTACCGGAGCAGTATATTTCCGAAGGAAGCCTAGTGACTCCGGAGTAGAGGGCGTTGAGTGGCCGCCAACTGAACACAGAAGGTATAAATTCAAACTCAGTTCCTTCAGTAATCCCTAGCGTCAGTTAATCAACAAAGAAATATGCCCGGAACTCGCCACACTGTCCAACAGGCCATTTGCTATATCAGCAGCCTCGATATCGCGGCGCCGGATTCTAGTGCGGGTCCCCCCATCGCTGAGAAAAAGGGTAGCGCCGCCGACGGCAACGCCAACTCGTTTGTCCCTGAATTGAGTGGTAAGCTGCAGGTGAGCTTGACAAGCCAGGGGTGTGAGCACGGGTTGCTGATGCGCGCCTACAGACTGACGTCGAGCACTGGATGCTCATCGCCCAGCGTGCGGCGGGCGCGAAATATGACCGCGTGTCTCGGCTGAAGGAGTGGTACCAGGAATACAGGTGGGGTCAAACGACGGTGGATTCAGCCTCTCTAATAATCTTCTCACGCTCCAGCGAGGTTCTTTCCTACTGCGGCTGGATCTTCCAGAACTTCGAGTGAGTGTGACCCTCCTTGCACTGAATGCCTCGGGAGGGATGCTCATGGATCGAGGAGGCCGTTTGAACAAGTCCTGAGCTCGCTAGATGCCATTCAACCCCAAACAGCCCAAAATCCAAGATCGTCTACCATGCAATATTTTCAAAAGTTTATTTCTGTCACTAACTCCGCATGAGTTAGTCCAGCAAATCTAGCCTATTTCAAGCAATATCCGTTGAGAATTGACCGACCTATGTGTAATTCTTTTAAAACATCCCAAATGAGTTTTTTTTTTGGCCACGCCCTCAGTACTGTTATTAGCTGTAATCTCATTAATCTCATTGAGGCCTCTCCAAAACAGAACCTTCGAGTCATAGATGCGCCGAGACTGATGTGGGCACAACGCAAGCACAACGTGAATATTTTTGGCGCCGGTACCTATATGAATCTACTTGTATGTTCGTGCCAGCGTATAGCCGGATCTCACCCACAATTGGCCTAAATGATGACCACTATCCCCGCGCTGCTCTGAACAGTTCATTTGGACTTGCAGCCAAGGGGAAGAAGTCTTGGGTTCAAGATTTAACCAAAGCTACAACGAGGTTACCATTCCACTGCCCTGAGCTAAATCTAACACGTCAAACTTCTGCTGAAGATGTCGAAGATTATGCAAAACTGGTGCACAAGCTGATGCTGGAATGGCTGCAAGACGAAATTGACTCATCGGACAAGCTCTATCTGTTGCACGGCCGTCGAGAACCCCAAAAGGACAAGTGACCAACCCAAGTCACTTCTTGCATGCGGCACTATTTAACGCTGGTGAAGACTCAGAAAAATCGGGAGGCAATAACCTCCGTGTTACTCTCTACACACCGGCTAGCCGTCAAAGTCTTGCGTTTATTTGCATTGGGGTCCACGGACAAAGATGGAGCTACTTAGTGCGTGTACATCGGGGATACATGCCTGGAACCGGTGTTCCTAAGTGGGACCGTGCCGGTAATACTACCTACCTACCTACCACTGCTACCTACATACCACACCACAGCCACTGGAAACGGAGGCAGAGACGATATCAGCTCTGTCACTATTAATATCACGTTGACGTGTGAATCTGGAACTGCGGTAATATAAAAGGCTGTCGTGTCATCAGATTGCCCTCTTCACTTTGTCTCCATCCTCCATATCCATGAAAATCGCAAACTTTTACAGTGCGTGGCGGTACCCTTGCTCTTGCTATGTATCCCGGGCTAACTTGTGGTGACTTGTAGACCTCGGGCTCGCCCTTTCGGTCGTTCAATGGGCGTTCGGCTGGTGGACAGTCGCCCACATGCCAGCGGCCAGCGAGGCCAAAGATGCCCAGGGTCTCAGTATGAAAACACCCGATTTCTGGCTCCAACCTGATATCCTCTCTTTTTATGCAGCCTATCGCTCTTTTCTGAATCTCACTTCCACCGGTGCACTCTACAGTAGCGTCGGATGGGTCCTCTTGTACGCCGCTTCCTTCCCCTTCGCCTGCTATCTATCGGGGTCTCATTTAATCGAATCCTACTCAGGATTATCATGGCCCGCTGGAAACGTGCGGACCCGCAGCCGAGGCGCGCGGGCACGCACTTTCGGGTGATCTTGCTCTATACTTTCTACCGGATCTTAATAGGTGCTGTGAAGCACCCATTCACCGCTGAAACGCGGATTTTCTGATTCGGTTGACAGCTATGTTAACCGGCATCGATAAGCCCACCCCCGAGTTCACGGAGCTGTTGACCCACTGCGTGCTCGGGGGCTTCGGTTCCTTCACCTGCACACCACTTGGAGTTCTCGTCTTCCTCCCCGTCGTCGAGATCTTGATCGGTAGGCACCGGACACGCACTCTCTTCGTCCTCTTTTTACTTACATGCGCTTTGATCACAGGCCTTTCAGCCGCTTTCGTGGTTCGTCACCGCGCCATTGCAAGGCATGGCAAAGAGAAGGTCGAGGTTCCCCCTCCTCCGCCCAAGTTTGCTGCTGCCTGGACCTTGGGCGAGGTCATGGAGCTTGATCATACACCAGCTCTCCCAGTGGAGGGCGCCATCGAGCTCAAAGTTTGATAAGAAGTACGAATCGGATTCTGTTTGCGTTGACATATCAGTTATTGTCCAGTCTTTCTGTCAGTACTATACCCCCACTCTCGTGTGAACCAATATACGCCCAGCCACGCTAGAGGATATCTCATGACCTTCCCATACCTCAAATCTGCGACCTACGCCTCTCATCCCGCTCTCAAGCCCTGGCGATCTGCGATCTTCCACACCGCCCACGAAGGGACGAAGCGAGGGAGCGCAACAGGTCCGTTACCGTGTATCGAAATTGCGCGGATAAGAATTCGCTGGATAGCAACCCGCGCTGCATGAATCCACCTTAGAAATTCTCGAGCCAGTCCCGTTTCAATGGGGCAGTCAGCTCGAGCCGGACTCGAGCCATGTATATTTCTCAAATATACTAAGTATATTAACCGTTCTTTAACGAGATGCTCGAAATCCTGTGTCAAATCTCCATTTATCCGAGCTCCATTTTCGCCTTCTGTGCTTTTCGTCTACCCATAACTCCTTTCGTCTGCAATGTTTATCCTCACTTTCCCAAGGAAATTAAACCCATGATCAATCCTATGCACTGCAATGACTGCAGTCCATGTTCCTTCCGAGCTACGACCAACTGCGATCTGTCCAACATAACCCCAATCGGGACTCTCGCGCTATAGAAATAAGTCTCATGACTTGACGACTGTGCAGAGCCAGCCCATTCGGGCCCACTGGGGCGCATGTTTGTCTTCGCTGCGGCCACGGAGGAATTTAAATATAAGCACGAGCGTCCTTTTGCTTCGTTTTCCCTCTTTCCCTGCCGATATGGACCATGGCTTCGTTCCCCTCAACAGCAAGTCTGAGCCAGTAGTCTTACCTCTGGTCGTTGCCTTCTGCCTGTGATTCCGGATCTTCGAGCACTTCGCAATATCGCCGTAATGCCTGATACTTTTCTGGGTCTCGGTGCAAGTCTCGTAATGGTGCACTGTTCCATAAACTGAAAGAATGAGCTACTCATATGCAACCAATCTGACCAGTACGATCATCTCTCGTAGTTTCCAGAGCCATAACCACGAGTAACCAGTGGAGGGAAATTATTTGACTGACCACCATTTCTAATAGTTTACAGACGAAAAAGTTCGGCCAGCTATCAACGATCTTCCCTGCCCCTCCTCTATGCTACCCTCATGTGCCGCAGATGAGGTTTGATTGAGCCGTGTTCGTTCTTGGTACGTCACTGTGAAGTCGAAATTTGCAGGAAGACTGACACACTCTCACAGTCTGTTGCTATGCAGCCGACTCCTGCGCAGCGTACCAAAGGCTCTCTGATACGACCACAAAAACCATAGAATCTCTCTACAGATATCGTTACAATGTCAAGAGGTCCGGTGGATCGAAAGAAAGCACGATAAACTGTTCAAATCATTGGTTTTATTGTGGTTGCCATTCAGTTTTGTTGTACTCCTGCTACAATATACATTCCTGCTTATTTTCGCAGAGCCTGATTGTCCTATGAATGTAAGTTATCATGAGATTTCAGCTTTTTATCTGCCGGAGCGAAGCGGAGGCTTACCTTGTAAACCATAATCTACATGTTTTTCACCCTTGCTTGTTGCTCGAGCCAACTACAACTTGAACCACTTGGGCCAGCTTACCGCTCGATTTCCTCGAGCCAGGTTCCCACTGGAGCCAACCGCCTGCTCAATCCGTCGTGCAATTGAGCCGCTTGGTGCACAATGCAGCTAAGACTTGGGACTTGATCAAAGATTCAGGACAACAGGCACACTGGAAAAATTTAGCACGTGTGACGTACATATAAATGCCTCGTCGCCCACAAGCAGCAGTGACTAGCGCATCGGTTATGTATTGAGGGTGCGAGTCGCTAGCACAATGTCAATGACGAGGAAAAAGGCAAAGGAACGGAAGGGGAGGAAGGGGAGGAAGGGGAAATCGACGTACCTGGGACGAGCCAGCAGCATTGGATACTGCGGGACAGACACTGGACGAGAGCGTCGCCCATGCGGAAAGCTGCAGCACGCACAAAACCTAGGCGAAGCAACGACAGCGACGATGCGATCTCCGACGTCCCGCACGGGACGTGTCGAGCGATATGGCGCAGGTAGCGGTAATGGTGATGCTACTGGTGAGGGACGTCGCACTGGTACGAATCAGATCTATTCCGATTGCATGGCGCAGGGGAGAGGGTTCTAGGGGTAGGACAGACGGCGGAGCGTTATCTGATGGGAGAGTGAATGAGCGGGCGGGATGTGGATGAGCGGACGGGGCCGTACCGGTGATCGCGCACGAATAGCGGACTAGCGATGTTCGCAATGGCGCAGACACACCTTCGAGAGAGGAGTGAAAATAGACGTCGTGTGCCAGTCGACAACGTATGAGCTATAGCTCCGCTCATAGATGGCGACGACCCATGCGCAGTGCGGAAACAAGATATGCGCGCGCCACGAGAACGGGGCATGCATAGCTGCCGTCGAAGGACACAGAGGGGTTCCAGGAGCGGCAGCTTTCAAGCGTACTTAGATGCTGGGTTCAGCCGCGCTGGAAAGGAAGATCAGTGTGAAGAGAATATCGTCGATTCGTCAGCAGAAGACATGGCACCTGAATGGCGTTCATGCTCCCAACACAGACCCGACGTTGAGGTAGATGATCCCGCAGGGGAGCAGCTGCGCAATGTAACGTCAGAAAAGACGAAAATCAGAAGACGAAGCGCACGCACCTCCAAGAGTAATCAGACCCAGATACTCGATCTCGAGAGGTGCCACTCCGCGTTTGAGGTTCTTCAGTTACAGGGGCACGGCACCCAAGGAAGGAGGATGAAGCGTGGGGCACAATGAGACCAGCAGACGGCTGGACACGCAAGGTGAAATGGAGGTCCTAGCCTTGGTCCTAGTTCAGGAGGGGGCAAACGACGATTCTTGTGGACTACACAGTCTTGCATCAATGCCGTCGGCTCCCCATCAGCTCCCATGCCACGTCTTCGACTCCCGCCACCACCATTGACGCACTGCCCCCCCCTTTTCTCTTTCTCTCGGATGCAGGCAGTAGGCAATCGCAAGGACCCACAGCTCGACGCTTTCACGGCGTGCGTTAAGGCTCCAACCGTTTTCGTTTAAAACCGTTTATAAACCGTTTATCATTTAATAATTACCGTTTAGTTTACGGATCCTTGTAAACGGTAAACAAAACGTTTATAAACGGTTTAAACGGTTTAAATTTTTAAGCTATCCATGGAAGGTTGCCAGCGAAGTTCCGAATACTTTTCACACTCGCGGTGATTTTTCAGACTTCCCAGACGGTGAATAGACATGGATGAGCGATATTTGGGCTGATCAACTTCGGGTGTGGGATGCTCCCAAATTGGAAGGAAGGTCTCCAAATGTTTGATGCGACCCGGCTTGACTGCGGCAGGCAGCACCACGGACGTATACCTCCACCTACATCAAGCCGGGCCTTCTTAAGTGCATAGAAATTGGCAGGACACCACTTAGCTCCCTTACAATGGTCTCATGCATGGCAGGCATTTTTTTGCCTGAAAAAACCATTTATAAACGTTTGTAAACGTTTGTAAACGGTTTACAAACCGTTTCCGTTTAGTTTACAGAAATCCGTAAACGAAAACTAAACGGTTGGAGCCTTAGCGTGCGTCGCTCATGACGCCTGACGCTCGCGGCACATGCGGCCTGTCCCCGCAGGAGACGGATGGTGATGGGAGGGAGAGAACCAGAGATTCTACACGCTTCGCTCATGGCGTGGCGTGGCGTTGAGGACAGATGCATATGGCAGTGGGAGCGGTTGTCGGTGGGGATTGACGTCTAATCTTGACGAGCCCTACGGTGCGTTTGGTTTTCGCTTCCGGCTTTCGGAAAGCCGCTGTGCGCGTACTTTGGTGAAACCAATGATATAATCACACCAGTGGAAGCACGGGTTTACCCAAGGTGCGTATTCCCATTGTCTTGGTCGGAGGTTCATTTATCTTCAGGCGGTCATCATTCCACATTCTGCAGTCATTGCTAACACCACAGCCCAAGTATCTGTCCCCACCCCAGTCCCTGCATCTGAAGGCACTCAATGTCTTATCACTCACCCACACGTTCTTACTCCTTACGCTCGTAAATCTTTGTCCGCACCTCGGAATAGCCACGGTGGTGGTCAAGCCCATGTCAGGATCCGACTTGCTACTCGACGCGATTGTTCACCAACGCATCGAGCGCCTTTCCTCGTCCCCGCCCTGGTGAACGCGTTCAGTAAGCTTTTTGCCACGAGCAAATACGACTGGGTGCGCCTGAGGAGCGCCATCTTCGCCGCTGCCCCGTTCGACCCTAGCACCGTCTCGAGATGACCGAGTGCTGCGGCCTCATAAGCAGGCTCCTCTTCGCGTGCGGGCTCCACGGGGCGCGTCCTGCAGTGGACGGAAGCGAAAGCATCAACGATCTTGGGAACAGCCTCCTGCCTGGCGAACGCGGACAGCGCTGCGCCCGAGGCCCACAACTGTGCTTCGGCCATCCGGACAATGTGCAACTGGCCATGATGTATTTGACTCTGACGACTTGAGTCCTGCTCACTGGCGACATCGCGAAGATCACTTCCCATGGCTATGGTTGCGGGTGGTATGCAGTTGACCATCGCCAGGGATATCAAATGTCTCCCTCCGGCGGAACTGGAGGGCCATCTGCTTGGACTTGACCTCATGGATGATGCGGGCGTAGCAGGTTATCCGAGCGAGCGGTGTGTGGACGTGCCAATCGCTGCAGGGCAGGAGGCAGTCACAGCGAGACCCGACGCCGTGCAGCGTGTTCCGAGACTTCCGTCGGGGAAGATTATAATTATACTCCACCTAGCGAACGCGACGAGACCTGTACCAATGGCGGTAAACGTCTGGTATGTCATTCATCTTGAGCGCCAGTATGCTCACTGCCGCGCCCATCGGCGAGGCTGTCCATCCTACTGGTAACGAGTATACAACGTTTATTTTGTGATGTAATGAAGTCTTCAACGCGCGCCTGTGGTATGATGGTGATCGAGGCATCTATCGGCACAAACACTGTACAAATTCAAGTCGACCTGCAACTCGAACTCTCACGCGTAGGAAGAGTGTAATGAAATTGAGACACTGCTCCTCCGATCCCCTCCTGTGGCCTCACGGTGTTTAAAAAATATTTATTCAGCGTAGGTTATCTAGCGCGTGGAGACCTCCGCGAAGCCCATTTGAGGCTCGCCGCCCGGCCAACGGCGTGGTGCTGCTCGCCGACGGGCCGAGAAAAAGAATATCAACTCCAAAAAATTTCCGCATGGCGGGTTCGAACCCGCTCCACGGCCGTCTGTCTATCAGACTGACGACTGTGCAACTGAAGATGTCTAGATGGCGCGCGCCTTGTTTAAGCCACCCGTAACGGAGCGGAGCTTGAATGCAGTGAAAATTGCCCCCATCAAATTATCGGATTTAGATTTGACACCTGCGGCGGAATTTGAAGAGTGGCCGCCCAGCAACGCTATCGGAGAATTGATTTTCGGTGAGCAGAGCCAGCCTAGATTATTGATACATGTTGAGACGTTTTGAAGCTCAGCGTCTGATCGACATATATTGTATGCACATGTGAAACTGTACCGGTCCAGGAGCCAGAATATTATGATTGAGTATGGCGGAAAAATTATACCTCCATACGTCGAATCCGATTTCATCACGCAGTTTCAAGTGAGTGGCGTTGACGGTATTTAGGCAGGGGGCAAAGACCGACGCACCTGGATTCCATGTACGTTAAACGCATCTCGTTGGCACTCAGACAACGGTGTTTACGGTAGACAATGGGAGGCTTCGTCGCCCCGTCCCGAGAACAAAGCCCCCCTTTGTCCGCTGCAAGTACCATTGGCTGGGTGCCGACGACATGCGTTTAACACACTCGGGTACCGAGTGCGTTGTTCTTTGCCCCCAGTGTTAAGCCGCTGAAATGTTCCCCCCTCCTGTCCCACACCCATATCCCCCATGGCCGCGACAAAGTGCCATAGGTGTGGCTTGAATCTGGCCGCCAAGCAAGTTATCGGCACCAGTTTACAGGAGACTCGCCGCGTTTATCGACGGGGCAGAGGCGCTCACAGCTTAACTGCGCTCTTGTATTCTGATAAATGCCTCGAATACGCATCAAATCGCCAGCCGAAGCGAAGCTCTGGCATGTCTTGTTTATACTATCGAACTGGTGGAGTTTCCGGGATGGTCTTGCTTCTTTATTTGGGTGCTTTCGGGGTCATGTTCACTTTAAGTTAGGCTTGTGCGTTTTTTCTGGCCGCAGGCTTCATTCCAGAGATGCCTGGTTCTCCAGCTTGGGAGTTAAGTATCCACCCTTTGGCATCTCATGGAACCCGCTGGAAGCCATCAACAATTGATCTATACACACAACAGTGCGACGGAAAGCTTGTCGGCTAGTAGTCCGAGTAGTGCTGGGAAGGTTCGGTTCGGTTCAGGTTCAGGGCCTTTCGCCCTGAACGCGGCGTTCGATTCGGGCAACTCCCGAACCTTGAACCGGAACGCACGTTCAGGTCCGGTTCGGCCTTCGAACGTGTTCGAACCTAAGGCACTTCGGTCATCTCGGGCAGCTGAAATATCACATACCAAGATTTTTAGTGACCTTGTGGTTGCAAAAGGCATGTAATATGCATTGGCTTGTGCTGAGCCGCCTGCAAATGATAAATTGCCCGCGCGCAAGTTTGCTAGAAATTACGTGACAACAAACTGTCATCAATCAACATCGAAATTGCTTTGAATTTGCCTCAAAGAGAAGGTTTAGGTGTGTTTGAGTGGTTCTGAAATGAATACATCCCCGGGCTATGCAATGTGAGGTAAATCGTGCACGCACAGTTGAGAAAATTGTGTAAAAATCACTCACCTGACTAATTTTTAGGTTTGGTGTTCGAACACGTCTACTCTCTGCCGGACGCTGAACCGAACCTTTGGTTCAGGTTCAGTTATTTTCTAAAACTGAACGCCGAACGCGCGTCCGGTTCAGGTTCGGTTCCGGTTCGGACCGATTTTCGAATCGAACCTTCCCACCACTAAGTAGTCGATGGCTAGTTTCGGCACAAGAGTTCTCAAGGTTGTTGGGGTAGTTGGTGAGCTACTATGGTACATCACATGTTCTATAGTACAGGCAATAGGAGTGGCAGGATAAAATGAAGGAACAAGGTACATGATAAGACATCGAGGGGTGAAGGACAGGTGATGGTAGCAAGGAAAATAAGACGCGTCGAGCTGAGAGGATGGGAAAGTGGGAAGGGAGTGGTGGTATGTAAAAGAAAATAGAAAGGGTGTAGGTGCGAGCGCGCGCCGCTACAAGCAGGCAGCAAATACACATGAAGGCGCGCTCAAGAAAACGCCCGCGCACTATGTCCATGGACAGCGCCGTATCCGGGAAATGAAGAAATGCATTTGTCATTCCAGCGATAACTTGTCGTCCATGCCTCTGTGATTTGTCCTGTTCGTGTAGCCATATTGCCAGGCCCTGCGATGTAGATAGGGAACCGAACCTACGAGCGATCTTGCCTCCTGCGAGAGATCAGTCCCGGTCTAGCCGCTGGGGCCTGCACCCAAGTTGAAGCAGGATTGAGGGCATGGGAAGCCCTCGCCTACTTCCGTGGCAGTTGTGATTGAACCGTTATCACTGGTCCTTTCCCTGTACCGCCTCGACCACCGACATTCCCGGCCCCGCCGGTGCCGCCGGTCCCTCCTTGTAAGAGCGGTAAACAAGAAGATGCATATTGAAGTGGAGAAGCCCACCGGAAATGTTGATAGTATTCCCCGATCCTTGGACGTTAATCTCAACCTTTGACCCTTCGCCGTCGCCACCCTGAACCCCAGTCGCACTAGTGCAGCCCCCATGGTATGATGATTGCTACAGTTTCGGACATTATCAGTGACATGAGATGAATCACGGAGGATGCAAACTTACCCCAGCATGGTGTAGAGCTCCGAGAGCCTGGGGAGTGCAAATCGGTCATCGCGCGCAAGAAATGTATATGCTTGGGTTAACTTGCCTGCATCTTATCGATGATATCTAAAAGCGGGCAAATGATGCTGCGGAGGATTGCGACACCGGGGGCATTTTTGAGCGCACGCAACGCTTCAGTAAAGACATCGCGCGCGGCGGGGGGGACAGCTGAGAGGGATGGATGAGGGCCCAGTATCGGTTTGACCCGATATCCGTACCTTTTGGCGGACGATGTGTGGTAGGCTTGCTTCCTGTCGGCGTCGCTGGTCGCGTATGCTCGCCGGCCTCTGTCGGAATTTTGTGATCCTCCATGCTCGATGACGCAGGTGCAGATGCGGGACAGAGCGTGCACTTAAAACCAGAAGATGGGGTATAGAACGTGCCAGTGGTATTCACGTGGTTTCTGTTGGTCGTGCGTTGGGGGCGGTAGATGTAATTACGGAGGTTCTCATGCTCTCTCTTCTTCTCTTTCGCGAGGTTCTCCCAGTGCGCGCGGTCTTCGGGTGAGAGCGCTTTCCACTGCTGCGATATTGTCTTGCTCAGATTCGCCTGGCGCTGCTTCTGCCCCGGCGCGTTCACTGGCAGAGAAGCAGAGTCGGCTGATGAGGGAGCAGAGGCAATGGACGATGGCTCGGAGGAGATGGAGCGCGCGCGGTCCTCGCAGTATTTGCGACGGAAGAGAATGAATGCGTTTTCGGGGCGCTTGACGTAGTCCTCGTCCCCCTTCTTCGGCCGACCCTCCTCGGGTCTTCCAGCAGCGCTACTCGTCGACTTCCGCCGTATGGGCGCGGATGGTGCCGAAGGTGCGGATGCGGGCGAGAGCGTGCGCGTAAAAGCAGAAAGTGGGGGTTGAGTGCGGCATTCGTCGTAGTCGATCGGGAATGTGAATGCGCGGGGGGTGGGCGAGACGATCGTCAGTGAGGGCGGCGGCGCTGCCGTGCTCACTTCGACTGAGAAAGATGCGATGGTGATTAACATCCGACAACGACAGGAATAACGAGAGAAAGAAACGAACACCGTGCGGGGTGTGTGTTGCGGGTGCGCAGAGCAGGCATGGTAGCCGATCGTCGTAGAAGGGGACAATGACGGGGGGCTAACGCTGGGCAGGAGGATAGAATTGAATGGAGAATAAGGAGAGAGAATAAATGGCTGTTTGTCTGCCGCTGCTTAACTGTTTCAGTCGAATCACTCACGACGCAAGACAATAGCACTCGCCTCTTTTATTGTTCTGCTACCTATAATAAGCAGGTCTCCTTTGCCCAACGCGGCACGAAAGCTGTCAAGCGAGATGTTTGATGGGATCTGAAGACTGCGCTATTGGCCGGCTCGGCAATCAGCACCATGGCGGTGCGCGTTGTCTTTGTCCGAAGCTCTGGCCTAACAGCCGCCTCTTTCTCTTTCTCCAAGCTTTCTCGCTGTATCATGGCGTGCGAGTCATGACGCATTACACTTGTGGCACATGCGGCAGCTCTACGTACCTACCCCCGCAGGAGACGTGGTGATGGGAGGGAGAGATTGTACACGCACGCGATGGTGCATTCGCAGTGACTCGCGTGTTGCGTTGAGGACAGATGCATATGGTGCTGTAGGTGGGGACTGACGTCTAATCTTGACGAGCCCTCCGGTACGTTGGTTTTCGCTTCCGGCTTTTGGGCAGCGGCTGTGCGCGTGCTTTGGGGAAACCTCTACTCACATCAGTGGAAGCATTGGTTTACCCAAGGTGCGTATTCCCGGTGTCTCGGTTGGAGAAGTTCATTTACTGCTCAGGTGGTCACCATCCCACAGTCTGCAGTCATTGCCAACATCACACAGCCCAAGTATCTGTCCCCACCTCTCGAGTCGCTGCATCCGAAGGCACTCGATGTCTTACCATTCTTCTCTGACTCCTTACGCTCGTATATCCCTGTCCGCACCTCGGAATAGCCTCGATGGTGTTCAAGTATGCCAGCATTCCATTCGACGCTATTGTTCACCAACGCATCGAGCGCCTGTTCCTCGTCCCCTTCCTGGTGAACGCGTTCACTAAGCATCCTGCCACGAGCAAATACGCCTGGGCGCGCCGCGCGCCTGAAGAGTGCCGTCATCGCCGCTGCCCCGCTCGACAGCAGAACCGTCTCGAGCACTCGGCGGTGCGAACGAAAGGCCCCACCACCCAGGGGTTCGAGATGACCGAGCGCTGCGGCCTCATATGCGGGCTCCCGGATGGCACCTCTCCATGTGCGGCCTCCGTGAGGCGCGTCCTGCAGTCGACGGAAGCGAAAAATCATCAACGAGCTTGGGAGCAGCCTCCCGCCTGGCGAACGCGGACAGCTCTGTGTGCGACGCCCACAACTGCGCCTCGGCCATCTCGACAGTGTGCAACTGATGTATTCGACTCTGACGACTTGAGTTCTGCTCACTGGCGACATCGCCAAGATCACTTGCAACGGCTATGGTTGCGAGTTGGTTGCGGGTGATTGACCATCGCCAGGGGTATCAAGTGTCTCCCTCCGGCGGAATTGGAGGGATATCCGCTTGGACTTGACCTCATGGACAACACTGGCGTAGCAGGTTCTCCGAGCGAGTGGTGCGTCGCTGCAGGGCAGCAGGCAGATACAGCGAACCCCGACGCCGTGCAGCGTGTTCCGAGACTTCCGTCGGGGAAGTTTATACTACACCTGGTGAACGCGACGAAACTTGTACCAATGGCGGTAAACCTCAGTTACATCATTCATCTTGAGCGCCAGCGTGCTCACGGCCGTGAGGCTGTCCACTACTAGTACTTGATGAATATACAGCGTTTATTTTGTGATGTAATCAAGCCTTTAACGCGTGCGCCCCCGTTTTCATGATGGTGGCTGGATACTCCACTCCACAGCAGTCGAACCTATGAGTACTCTGAGAGCTAGGAATCAGATCATCCGTCAAGTGAGGGTAGGGAATGCCGATTCCATCCCCAAATGTGTTACCTCTCAGTCTTGCCCCTATTCGGTCGGACGACTTGACGGTACGATCCAGTGTCTCCTCTGTTTTCTGATACAGTGGCGCCATGGTACTCCAATGCCGTTGATTGTCCGCATTCTGTCCTCCGATTTCAACAGCATTTACCGCCTTTGCATAGAGGTTTGGCGCAAAGGTTCTACTAGTCTCGGATATTTCATCAGAGATCCAATGTCTCGTTACAGAGATTGGATATCCCCTCACAGAGAGCATTGAATTTCTTGAATGCAGATACAGTGCCTGTCAAACTTAACTTGTGACACGCATATGCTGACTCCTTCCGATCCCGCTGTCCGCTCATACCCATTCACCTCCACAATGATCGGCTAATGTTGACGAGATGTTTTTTGAATCGTTTCCATTCATGTACCGCCTGCCATTCACAAACACTTGATGCGTGGAGCCTTACGGCCGAATACAGTGCACGGCGGTTCAACTCTCGCTTTGGCGATCGTAGCTCCACTTGAACATTGGTCTGTGCCACTATGCAGGATGTGGAGCACAAGAAATGGATCACTATCATATTAGCTCTCAAGGTATAAAAGGCGCAGACGACTTGCGAGTGCTCATCCCCCATATATTAAATCCTCAATATGCGCTATCTCACCATCGCCATCGTTGCCCTCACCACGATCGTCACCGCCCACCCTAGCGCGAGGGCGAACTCGTTCAACGGCGACATCTGCAGCACAGACGGCGACTGTCCGTCTGACTTCCCGTTCTGCCAGGGCTCATTTTTGATCATCAACAACTTCCCCGAGCCCGCGGAGTGTATTATGCAGTGCTCGAACGATAACACCGTGGATGGATGCCTGCCTGACTGCGGGCATGGTTGCATCCCCACGTGATACTAGCAGCGTATAGAGGTAAGAGAGTTTCTCTGTTTGGCGACCGGCTCTGATCTTTGTGCTCGCTCTAGCCGACATGCCTCACTTCCGGAGATTTTCCCACCAGATATTGTAACAATAATATAGTTGCTGGATGCACGGGGAACTGACGATTGCTAACTTGAATGTACGACTTGAGTGCACTGATTCCGAGGCACCGAAGAGACGCACATGCCTCATTGTCCCAGTGTTTGATCCGAGGCAATTTCATCGAAGTTCTAACAATGAAACAGGTCAGTATTCTAGGTCACCATGTCCCGCCTTCAAGCAAGCATCTCGCGGATGCCGATAAAGAAGAAGGAGTGGAACCGAGCTCTGGGACTCGAGTGTAAGAATGTGAATGGACTTTCCAGAGTGACGTGGATGAGTGACTTTGAAGAGAAGAGATGGGAGGCGCGACTCACGGAATATATGCTCGAAAGCGGAGTTGGGCATACTTGCTGATGATTGAGTAAACGGTTTTATGCACATGTGTTAGCGGAAGCCAATTCCAAGAGAGGGTAGTAAAAAATGGGACTTTCTACCATGCTATTCGGAGGCGGGGAGTCGAACCTCGGACTGCGAGTTGTAGTTTTTATTTTTATTTTATTTCGTCCTTTTTCTTTTTGGAATCCGTAAATGAGCTCGTTGTGTGCCCTACACCACACCCGATGTTCTGTAGTCGCAATACCTGGGTGAACTGTTTCCAAGAGATAAAATGCAGAGGAAGAGGAGTAACTCACGGAATACATATTCCACGGCGGGTTCGGAGTCACATTTCACACTGATCGTTGAGCGTACAAGTTTATGCCTATATTTGCGGATCGGTAGAAGCCAGAGGTAAAATATGAAAAAAGGTATATAAAAATAAAAATAAATACTGTGCCTCAAATACTCGGACGCGGGGAGTCGAACCCCGGATCGCAAGTGAACGTGTCGGAACTGTTTTGGGAGACGTAGTAATACTTGCAGTATTGCGTATACCACGCCCGATTTCTTGAGCGTTAGATTACTGTGTGAAGTGAAGGACTCACTTGGAAGAGAAGTAAGGATGGAAGACAAGGAGGCCAATTTACCGAATATATTCGACGGCAGAGTTGGGCCGTCTACAGTTCAAAGCCACATACAACCCTAGATGTTTCTTACTGATTTTCTCTGTAATTTTTTACCCTGATGCTGCTCTCCTGGTCGAGGCTAGCGTTTCTCCGGCTCACAATAGCGAAAAAAAGAGACTCGGCACGGTTCCCATGATCAAACTGTCCCTCGGACTGACTCATAGGCATACGGTTCTTTTCATGGTTCTCAAGAGAGGCGGAGCACTCCTCTTCATTTCAAGACGGCGAAGACTTACTCCAAGGTGGTTGGAGATGTGGGCCGGATTTAAATGCTCCTAGCTAGTAGTGATTCTGGCAATGTCGCTCACGAGGTCTCGATATTTGGAGCCCTTCGTCGTGGCTCTCGCGCCTTGTCCCCAGACTCTACTGCCTTCCAGCATTACTAGCCTGCCCCTGTTATTTCTGTGTGCTACGACGTCATAACGAGGGGCTAGTCGTCATCTCAGGGCTTCAGTGACTTCGCTTGCATCTCTCAAGATGTGACCTCATGACCTAATAATTGCGCCCCTTCCATTCTGGATTCATTTCTCCTCCCAATTCCTACAGCGCCAGTGTGCTCGAGACCGCTCCCACCTGCGAGGCTGTCCAGTGTAATAAATATAGAGCGTTTATTTCGTCTCCTGATGGTGGCTGAATAGTCCCCTTCACCACACTTGAACCCACGAGGGAGCATTCTGCCAGTGGGAGGTTGAATAAATATGTTGAGATCTTATGTGATCCAACTGGTCTGCAGGAAAATATTCCAGAGACTGCTTATTCATTGCTTACTGATCCTAGTTGAACTTGGTAGAATATTCTAAATTACTTTTGCAGTGGTATAAATAGCCCGCAATGAATCGGCGAAGGGCATCCGTTTGTTAGGCATTGCCCCAGTCTTTATCAACTGGAAATTTTCTGTCCTTACCTTGTCTGTCTAAGCCTAACAACTTAGTCTTACGCGCACCCGAAAAATCAACAAAATAGAAATTCAGTCAGCAGGGATCAGCTGCGTGAGGCTAATTCAAAGCCGATTCCGTCTGGATTCCGTCCGCAACGCGTGATTGATCCTGTTCCTGTCAAAAGAAAGGAATGCTCCAGAAGTTAGAAATATCGACGTTACAGAGCGTCCCCTGCGTCCTAATATTTGTTTCTCCTATAGCCCTCGAAATGCCGTTTACCCACACTGCCCGGCGCCCGTGATTCAAACAGCATCCGCCATCTTACATGAGGGTTTGACGCGCAGACAGTTGGATCTCTAACATTGAATGATGACTAAAAAAAAATCACAGCTACCGTACGACGTTTACACCATTGTGACCCTGATATCCGGCGAAAGCGTGGGGTGCTGTACAAAATCGCACCCAGTTGCAATTGAACACCTTGTAGTAACCCCGCCCGCTGCACATATTTCATTAACGCTAATTCCGAATGGAACTGGTGTTGTGTTAACACAGAGGGCTGAACCCGCCCAATTCAGTTAGGCGGAGGCTATGGTTTGTACTCAAAAAATACTGAAAGGCAGTCCAGTCTAATATACATCGCCGGTTGTACCGATGCTGTTCTTAGGACGCACGCTTCTGACTCCTCTCTCTATTCATGTCCATCCAACTCGCGTACACATCCGAATCATGCTACCCGCTCCGTGTAGACCGTCCACCGGGATTACGAAAGGTAACTCCACTAAATTCACATCGTACGTACAAGGGCTTGATCCCTTCGCGCTGGCCCCGTCACACCGGCAAATGTGAATATTCAGCCCGGCTGACAACGTTGCCGAAACCGATGGTTTCGGCATCTCGCTGAAAATGAGTCCGAAACTGGAGTTTTCAGCCAAAGCTGAATACGTTACCGAAAGCAGTAGATCAACCTGTACTTTCATTGCTGCTGAATGCAACACTTTCAGTTGCAATTTTGTTCTGTTTGAATCCATAACCGAAACATGTGAAGTCGACTGCACACTCAGCTGGGCTGAAACGACCAGTTTCGGCTTGGCCGGAATGACAGCCGAAAACAAGACTTTCAGTTGCGATTTCAGCTGAGCCGAAAGCAAGGGTTTCGGCAACGCCGAAACTGTGGCCGAAAACAATAGTTTCGGCTACCACGTCGCCAACCCGAAAGTGCAGCCGAATCTTATTGTTTCGGTCAATGCCGAAAGTGCAGCTGAAAGCATTACTTTCAGCCCAGCTGAAGATAATCTGCAGCTCATCTGCAGCTCAACCACAGATGAGTCACCTTGGCTTGCGGTCGCAGTGGTGGGCTAAGCTGCGGCTCATCTGGAGATGATCTGCAGATTAATTTTGACCAAGCCGAAACTGTTGTTTTCAGCTACGGTTTCGGCGCCGGCCGAAACAATAAGATTCGGGTACAACTTCGGTCACACCGGAGCGGCAGCTGAAACTATTGTTTTCACCGGCCTTTTCAGTGGCGCCGAAGTCATCGATTTCGGCTTGGCCGAAACTGTGGCTGAAAGTATTGTATTCAGCTTCAACTTCGACCGAGCCGAAACCAGTACTTTCAACGTAGCTGAATTCACTGCTGAATTGATCACTTTAGGCCACAGCTTTGGAGGGACAGAAAATGTAGCTGAAAGAGTTACATTCAGCAGGAACGAAACTACAGCCTAATCTACTACTCTCAGTAATCTAATCAACTTTGGCTGAAAACTCCAGTTTCACATTTATTTCCAGTGAGGTGCTGAAACCATCAGTTTCGGCAACATTGTCAGCCAGGCTGAATATCCACATTTACTGGTGTGCGTGATCCGCAGCAATACAAGTTTAAAATTCTGTGGGAAAGGACAGTACTTCATTTTAATTCTTGAGTTCAACTCATAACCTACACAGCTGAGAAATTGCTCTTGGATAGGACTGAATCCTGGCAGAGGAGAGCTTGCTCGCCGTCGCCAGCGGTGAACATTGATCTTGGCTGCGCGATCGTTCTGGAACAAATGTTCAACAACACCCGATCAGGCGCTCAAGACATTTGAACTAATATGGTGCGGCGCGACGGTTTGCCCTTCGAGTAAATCTACGTTCAGCTTGCCCAGGAGTTCCCGAATCGCTGATCCTTGTCGTCTTGTGAGCTCAGCCACCTGAGGGCAGAAGCGAGTGAAACACGGATTCATGTGGGATGGGCACTATTTCTGGAAGCAGTCCAGATATCCTGGCGCTTGGGTTGTAATTTGGATAAGATCTCCAAAAATACTGTGCTGATATAAATATTGGACGCTTCTACAAGGCAAAACCAGACGAGGAGTCAGTTTCATCCACTTGCAACTTCCCCGCACTCAAGCCCTACACGCATCCCATATTAAACAACATGAGCTTTAGAACGACCTCCTTGAGACTCTTTGCCCTCGCAGCGTGCGCCGCCACCCTGGCCAACGCTGTTCCTACAGGCCCCGACGTTCCAGAGGTTATTCCCGGACCCGGTCTCCCCAGCTTGGCCTCCCTCGGTTTGACTTCCGCAGAGCTTTATAGCCGTGCTCCGACTCCTGGTACGAGATTATCGCACTTGCATGCAGCTTGATACACTGACCGCGGCCGACTCAGAGCAACTCGCTACCTTCGAGCGCCGCTTCAATCTCATGTGCGCCGAGGTTCCACCTGCTTGTTCGGTCGCCGATGCTGTCGCATGCCTCAACTTCCTCAGCGCTTTGGGGACCACCGCATGCACCGTCAACGGCGAAAACGTCACGTTTTGCACCGCTGGCTCGTGCCACTGGTTCGGAAGCAATATCTCTGGTGGCTCTTCTGCGTCTTCCTTCTGGTTAGTCATTTAAATTATCACACGATCTCATTTTGAACGAAAATACCTTCTACTTAGTTCTGATGTGGCCACCGGCGGAAATGCCGTGATCAACACCTGCCAGGGCAATGGTTTCGTGGACGGTATGTTACCTGTGTGATTTCACAGCGCGCGATTTGACGTCTCCTAGGTGCCAATGCTGCCAATGGCAATGGTAATCTCATCGTGACCATTTCTGCCGAGTCCTAAGGAGGGTGACTTGGAACTGTGGAATGCCCACCTATCTTTACGAATATCTTTTCGAATATGAGATTGATTGAAGGAACCTGTTGGCAAAGAGTAAGGCTCCAACCATTTAGTTTCCGTGTATAGATCTGGGCAAACTAAACGGAAACGGTATCTAAACAGTTTAAAACCGTTTTAAACTGTTTATAAACGGTAATTTTGCAAAGGTTTCAACATACGCAGGCAAGTGTTCAGTCACCCGGTAAGGAGGCTCCCAGCGTTACTTTCTGCCATTGTGACTCACAAAATCAGCGAGTTTAGGATAAATGAAGCCGCATCCCAACAACAGAAGCAGACAAAGACCAACCTTGATTGATACTGACTGCAGATTGCTGAGGTGGGTTGAACGGTTTGACCTTCAACTCTGACGTTAACCGAGGTAACTGCTGTGTCTTCAGCGGCTTAGTGACATTTAAGGACACTGAAAGAAAAATCCTTGGATGCTTGTTTGGTTGAAGTCACCACGATGCCATCTGTGCGGTGCTGGCGCATCAGTCCCGAGCCATCAATCGCTTAAGCAGTTACCATATTCGGAATGTTTCCCGCCAGTGGAGTGGTACATGGTAAGCACACACATCTGTGGGACTCTCAAACATCCCAGAGACTCTCCTAGTCACAAGTGTTTCTAGATTTCCACTTGATTTCCACCCTGTGAGTGGTTGGACTTTTGTATCTGAGGCCAACCGTTTAAACCGTGTGCAAACAGTTTATAAACTGTTTGACCTCATGGGCAAACAAAACGGAAACGAAAACGGTTAAAACCGTGTATAAACGTTTATACACGGAAACGGTTGGAGCCTTAGCAAAGAGCGTCAATTACTAAGGGCAGCGATCCACGCTCAGAGGACGAGAAACCGACCGAAAGTGTTGCAGAGCCATTGACCGAACAATTTCGGTAACTTAGACAGCGATGTTCGCTCATCGACTCCGTTGTAGGTTATGAGCGACGCAATAATTGGGGCAAGCTGATGGTCCTGGGCTTACGTTGGCAGGAAACTGCGGCCGAATAAAAGGGGATGGGATATTATCTGCGACTGGGTACCCGGCCACCTTAGCATGTTTGACCACGAGACCACCTATGGAGGTCATAGATACGGTTTTGTGGGCTCTGAACCAAGGTCATACGTCCTATGAGTAAGCCCAGATATTTTGCACAATTTACATGACGATTCCATGGCTCGCAGATTTTTTTTTCGGCGCTACTGGGGCAATAAACAGGCTGGTCTGCCACCCTGGTTCCCGTCACCCTGGTGCAGTCCAAAGGATTCAAAGGATATAGCTACACGATCCTATACAAATTATTTAACCCAGCGGTAATCGGTAAACTTTTAACACCAAGAACAAAACTTGCCTATTCACAATTGCTTGATTCGCCGGGGATTTGGGGTAGAAGTTGGCTGACATACTGGTGCATATTCATTGTCAGTCGTTGTGGTGGCAGAAACATAAACGCACACGTCTGTTTCCGCGCGTTTACTCTGCTGTGATAGGGGGCGGGAAAGAGCACCGCCTGCAATGGCAGACCATGGGATGGAGCCAACGCCGAAGTGGTGCAGGTTCTAGATAAGTTATGATCCGACGAGGCAAAAAAAAAGTGCTATTACCTTGAGCTTCGGGAACATCTCTCGTTCCTCCTCCCTGTAAAGCAGATTGTCGTGGTTCTGCATCGAGATGAAGGGCGTGATTCGTTCGTGAGCGCGTAGTCTTGTGCCGGGATTATTGTTCTGCAATATATGAGGATGGGAGAAACGTACTCTGCATTGCGTTGATTGAAGATGATCAATAACTTGAACATCGTCAAGGCAGGGATGTATCCCGCTTTGACAACGTCGTGCAGCGCTTGGATCTGTGTCCGGAGCCAAAACATCCATACCGTCTCTTCAATGAGCGTATTAGGGTCGAAACGGTGGCCTGACGTGGTCAGTAACCGAAGTGGCACAGAAGGCATGCTTACATTGCAAAAGGTCAATATAGTCGAGCCCCAGAATAGGGAGGGAATGGGCAACGGAATCGAAGATGTGTTGTCCAGTACAAAATTAGCGTCTTCCAATCTTGCGGCTAAGACCATACTGGTTGACATGTCCCTTGTTGTCGAGCTTGGTCACACCATACAAAGACTCCTTGGTGCTCTTCGAGATGGAGAAAAAAAGTTTGGTCATGACGACGATTTCATCGCGTGGTAGGTTGTGCGTTTTGATGGCGCGTCCGAGTACCTCCTCCTCCGAGACCGTTGGAATAGGCCTGGGACAGCATTAGTGCGCGAGTTAAGTCTCGATTGAGAGGCATACGTTCGCAGTGTCGAAGGCGTTGATTCCGGCGTCATAGCTTCAACGTTTGAGATAAAGTTTTACGCATAGTAAATGCCAACTCACGCGGCTTTGATATGTTTGGTGGCCTTTTCAGGGAGGACCCAATTTCCGGACCATTCAGGGTCGCCGTATGATATGCAGCCCAGGATAATTCTGGATACTTTCAAGCCAGAGCTTGCGAGACGGACTAAAGAGAGGCGGGATTACCATTGCTATGGATTGAACCCCTACTCGATGCAGTCATGTGGTCGTCCAGTTATGATATTGTGGCATAGGTCGTTCAGGTATCTCCTGACAAGGAACATACCAGCAGCGACGAGCATGGTCAAAAAATGGTCGACTTCAAGTTCAAGCTGTGTCCGGCAATTTGAATCATTGCCGTCACGACGCATCACGGGACGTCAATGATCACGGTGGATCTTGTCCTCTTCTTTCATCTTCGCCGAACTCGCGTCCCCTCCCCGCATATTCAGCACACAAGGCGGTATCCACACATCCGCAAAGGATCCCATTGTGGCGGACGCACACCATCGGTCTGATTGCAAGCCCGAGACTCAGGTGGGTTCTATCGCATTAGCTGCCAATTGGCCCTCGTTCTTTAGCGATGCGTGCACAATCTGTCGCTTCAGCCTCGTGCGTCCTCGCCTGAGCCTGCAACAGCATGTATGGGATCTCGTGATATTTTTCCATGGACTATGAGCATCAATCCCACGTGTAACAGCTATCCTCGACGTTCGCCGCCCCTTCTCTCTTTATCTCGTCGATGGCAAAGCACTGAGCTGGTACTTACTGATTCCAGATTCAAGTCTTGGGATCACTGGGCAAGCCTCAATCCTCATCGCCGTCGTTGACAACCAAGTCAGCGGTTTTGTCGCCCTTCAATGCCAATTTCTGACGTTTCACAGCTTGGCCCAATTCTGCGTGATCGGCATGACACAGACCCCACTCCCTCACAAATCCCCAGTCTCCCCGCCCCCGGACTTACTTCATCTATTGCGAAGTAACGAACCTCCACAAGAAGCCCAGATCCCAGGCATTCGCGACATAATATCTGATGACGTGAACCGTATAAGCCTCATGGATGCCGAAATCCTCTCTTTGCAATCTCAAATCCGCAATCTGAACGCAACCCTCACTCAATCTCTCCAAAAACGCAACGATGCTACGTTGCACGCTCTCCAGCATCGCTGCATTCTTTCGCCCATCCGCCGTGTTCCCCCGGAACTGATCTCCGAGATTTTTGATCTTGTATGTGGCGGCGAGACCGGGAAGCGACTTCCCTGGTACCTCGGCCACGTCTCGCGATCGTGGAGACATACCGCACTGTCCCTTGGGCATTTGTGGTCCTCCGTCACCGTCGAGTTGCGTTCGTTGAAGGCGGATGTCCTACTGGCATCCATGGCGGAGCAATTGCGGCGGACAGCGCGCGTCCCCTTGGACGTTTATTTTCCAAACGTTCGCACTGTTATGGATGCTCCGTTACTGGAGCTGATCCTTCGGTGTTCCAGTCGCTGGAGAAGCCTGTCCTTGAATCGCCGCAGCAGGCTGCCCCACCACACTGCGGTGCTAGATTGGCTTCGCCCTGTCGAGGGTCACTTGGAACAGTTGGTGAGGTTGGAGGTGCCTCACTATTGGATCACCATACCGGACATTTTTTCCACTGCTCCTCGCTTGCGTGAAGTCATCCTGACCGACCGCCACCTCTCGGAATCTACGTCATCCATTCTGATTCCCTGGCAACAAATCAGCCACTACCGAGGGACATACGGATCGGAGCGCCAGCTCGAAATACTCGAACAATCCCCCAATCTTCTTGAATGTGCACTCAGTTTCCGAGGAGTCCTGAGCGTAGTCTCCAATATAACCCCCACGCTCCCCTACCTTCGTCGCCTCACTTTGGACCCGCATACTGCGGTTCGTAATATCACAGCACCGGTACTTGAGGATTTGTTCCTATCTTATAGCACACTGCGAGAGCTATCCTGGGCTCAGCCACTTCTCCTTCGATGTTCCTCCACACTTCAAAGGCTGGCTCTCAGACAATCCACCATCTGCGCGGAGCTTATCCCCATCCTCCGTGGCCTTCCGCTGCTCGCACATCTCGTACTCGAGTACCGTTCTGGCGCGGACAATGCGCAGACCGACTTTTTCAATGCCTTATCCACAACAGCTGCTACCTCCGACCCCCTCGTCTGCCCCAATGTTACGTCGATTGTGTACGGATATCACTTCAAAGGTCTATCCTCCAAGGATGCCTTCTTCGCCATGGCCACGTCCCGCTTCCGGCCAACCTCAGCCGGTTATCGTCCCTTGTCCTGCCTCCGCTTGTATGCGGTCCGGTCCATTCCGTCGGACAGCATCCTGAGTCGAATGACACTCCTGAAAGATAAAGGCTTTGTCGCAGCCTTCCTCAATGAACGTGAATTAGAGGTTCTGGGCGAGAACTTGTTTGTGTTCTGACGCAAATTTATGATCAGGCTATTGTACCTTCGTTGTATTCTAAATCACAGATAATTCTGTTACTCTTGATTTCTCTTGCTATTCAAAGTGCCGAAGTAGAGATCCTCACGGTCGATCCGGCCTCTACGGAAGTGAGAATCGGAATCGCGTCAAGAAATTGGCGAGGGTGATTGAGACTCGAATCGCCTGTTCATTCGCGACCACTGTATCATCGTGTCAGCGTGTGAACGATTGTCTTCCTACAGTCGGCCTGCGAGACTAGATATCACCGGGATTCCCGAGATCCCGAGGATCTCCGTCTGACTGGCTGAGTACGGGAACGAGGTCGAGCGGCGGCGCGGGACGAGTAGCAGGAAGGTGAAAGCCAAGGATGGAATGTGTGTATGTATCTAGTTCGACGTCTAGTAATCCTAACACCTCAGCTCTGCCACGTGCTTGCAACGGCGCTCCGACCACCGAATGCACCCAGGTTCCAGAGCACCGTAGCAAGTGCCGCGAAATTTTCACCCTGCCCTCGCCTGCAGCCTGAACTGGATCGCATAATCTTCGAAATCACCCCTCTCGTGTCCTACTGGCATTCCAAAACTTATGTTGATAGCCTGCCATTAAATACTGCTATGCCAGGCCATTCAGCGTCGGTAACACTGAACAATAATCAACTTCCAGCCTCCAGAGTGGACCACTCTTATATCACGTTGTCCGTTGCCCCCGCCCCGAATGCACTGCTACATACTCGGCTTTCCCATCTTCACTGAAGAACGCATACTTTGGATAATGAACACCAAACTATGGGGCAAGGAGATTTTGACGTAGCACTGACGTTTGACGCATGCAACGTCAGTCTGCGTCAGTTCAATTTTGCGTCAGTGTTGAACTTACCGCCACTGCCATCTGCGACCTCCGGATTTTGGTGGGCAGCATGGTGGGGCATCGATACATCGTTTATGAGCCTAATACAGGAATATAGCCTGTGTTGAAGTCTTGAAAAATGTCTAACAAAATTTCATGCAACGTCAATCAGCGTCAATGAAACGTCAATGTGATAGCGTCACAGACGTCACAGCACCGGTCTGCGCCGGTTTTCAGCGTCACCCAAGCGTCACCCCAGCGCCGCACCGCGTCAATTCTGCCGCTTGCAACGTCAGTTGCATTTCTGGTTCGCGTCAGTCAGCGCCGGCATTGCGCCGTGACACAGCATCAGTGTGACCTCTCTGCGTCAGTTCAACATCAACCTCAGGCTCAACAATCTGCGATGTTGCGTCGCTCAGCGCTAGTGTTCTTATCCTCTGGGGTATCACTGCACGGGACTCCTGCGTTTTCTATCTCGCACCTGGATAAAATTGTGTCCATCTCTCTCTCACTGCTCTGGCCGCCCGTCTTTCATGCTCACTCGATGTCTTCCGTTTCCAATGTCCGCAAACTTTCTATACCTCACGGTCATACTCAGCCCCCCTGTAGATCTATTTTGTTGGATGTCATTCTCACCTGGTCAGCCTAAGCAAAGACCTTCATTCAAATTATGCTGAAATTATTCACACCTCCCGCCGCCGCGTCAATTGCATTTTGCGTTGCTGCCGCTGCTTGGATTATCCTCAAATGTTTTCTTTTCTAAAATACCCTCTAATACACTCCTCGCGAGTGCCGATCGGCTCAATAAGTCTGGTGACTGTGTTTGCGACGCTTTACAACTGCGTGCGTCGATCTGCGTCAAAACTGCGCCGCTCTGCGTCCATACACAGCCACCCTGCGTCAGGTGTATTTGACGTTGACTGACGCATCCACAGATGGCATTTGAGATTAATGCATTAAACGAATCTAATAGATTCCATGTAATGCCTGGTAAGTATGAGAGCACACCATTTTAAACCCTGGCCAAGTCATCCACAAAATAGTCTTCAGGTCAGAAATACTTTCCAGGACGCAAGGACCTCAAAACCGGCTGCACCGTGGAAAGGCCTCTGCAATGAGGCTCCAGTAGCCATTTGCTACACATGTAAGCCTGAAACTCGAACGCCAAGGCCATTGAAGTCCATAGAAAATTCAGTTGACCAGTTTTCACTGTTCCGGCCAGAAACAAACTGCTACTCTCTCATTCTTTGCCCGGCTTTTGGGTTTGTGGCTCAAAGAATTTGGATAAACATCCCATAAGCGCCCATGAGTATGCAAACTCAGAATGCTACCTTTGCGAGACTCCACGAGCCCGTGCGCCGCTCTGCGTCAAATCGCTGCGTCAATGCACAGCCACCAATTTGAGCGACGTTGACTGACGCATCCACAGGAGATCTTCTGTATTGTTCGGCTCAATTACTATATTATGGCTCCGGTAGTGCCTGGTACGGAGTTATCCACAATACGAGTCTTCAGGCTAAGAATACTTTACAGGCCGCTCGGACCTCAAAATTAACGGCACTGTGAAAAAGCCTTCACTATGAATTTCCAATACCGTATTTTAATCCGTGCAAACTAAAAAATTTATCAGTAAGGCCAACGGGCCGGTGTTAAACAGGACATTTTCGGCAGTGGTGATTTAGCTGCATGACTTGTATTGTCCAACAAGACTACCTGGGTCTACCTCCCAGCGTGAAGTTTGCCATAAGACTTCCTGTGCTCCAATTATGGTGTTTAGGACGGTTTTTGCTCCTCCTGGTGTTGTGTGCGAGTCTTTACGACGGCGAATAAGTATCTTGAATTATGTTTGGTGGAGGGTTCAATTGGGCGATATTAATTTTGCATGCGTGTTTCTGGATGATAATTGTAGAGAATACCTAGGAAATATGCATTCCGGCAACGTTTGGCGATATTAAAAGGAATCCCGAAGTATAACTAAGTGTGACACTGCGGCAGCGTGACGCTGCTGCGTCAACCAACCGCTGATCTGCGTCAGTAGAGAAACGTCACAGCGCCGATCAAACGTCAGTGCAACGTCAAAGCGTCACTTTCACCCTGCCCCAAACTATGGAATTTTCTTCGGCATTAAAAATGTTTTCCTCAGCTTCGCATCCCTGATGACGAGCTTCTTCCTGACGTGCACTCGCATCACAGACCTATTCGTGTTCACTCGGCACATGGGAGTGCTCATAGGGTTCCGGAGCGTCCCCTCCCCAATGATTGAATATCCACAGGTGCCACACTCCTTGTTCTTCAATCTCACGCCCTCGAACTACTGGGCTTCAGAGATATCGACTCGAATCTCCTACACGCATACCTTGCGCAAACTCCACATCTCACACACGTTTCAACATGTGATTGGATGACACCGCCGTGCTGCAGGCTAACGCGCCGCTTCAATGCATTATTTTCTTGTACAAGACAGACGAGTTGGACGAGACGGATCCGCTTCCTGTGCATTGAGCAGAAGATCAACTATTGCGTGGACTGGCTGCTCGATGTGCATACCGGTGAAGGTGACTGGGCTCTCGTGGATGCGTTTATTGCCGTAGGGCGAACGAGAACGGTCGATGGTAAGCGAGAATTTGCACTGCGGCGATTCGCTTGCTTTTGTTTATCATCCACCCTTTCGATATACATGATCCAGGATACGGACATTTCGTGGTGAACCCGTTACTTCAAACGACAGACCTCCTGTCTAACTGTACCAGTACCTTCGCTCATGTGTGATCTGAAATCAACGCTGTTGTTCCTGGCTTATGATGTGAACAACGTGCCGTTCCGAATAACATCCTTCACAGGATTCAGGGCGTGTTTGAACCATTAACAGAAGGTGAACCTCATACTTACATAACCGGAGGACCCACCATAGCTCCATATAAGTTGGTGCGTTATATACTCAGGGATATACATAACCGATGATACCAAACAAGATTCGAGTATGTACGAGAAAAGCTGTGTACCTGGCATCAATGACATCCATGGATAGACGCGGTGGCTGGACCATAATAGCGACGTTTTTAAGAGGAACACTGAAACGCGATAACACGGGGACGTAGAAAAGCAGCCCCTGCTGTTGAAACAAGTCGAAAGGATGGTTGTGAAGAGTCCTGGCTATAATAGCTGGCCTACTCGTTGCTCCCGGGTGTAGATATTGCCCCTGCGACAAGAGCTTGAATCGACAGTACAGATTGGTTTGGCCCATCCAAAGCGCAAGTCCTCCCATGAATCAGACGTTCAGAGCTCAACCACTTACCTGAACGCAGGTGTGAGAAAACAAACGATCGACTCAAGCCCGGCGCCAACCTGAGAGCTCGAGTCGGGCTCTAGATATTTTCCAATTAAACGCTCTATATGCGGAACAGCATCAACTGAATGTTCTTGAAATAAACGCCCTAGCCCCTATCCGCATTGTTTGGAGCGGGCCGAGCCCACGTCCGTTAATCCCTACGCTATCCGACATAAGCGACCTCGGGGAACTACCTTCTCATCTGTCTCCCGACGGCAAGACGTCTCCAAGCACATCCGTTGAGCCGTCGGGCGATTTCAGATTCTTTACAAAGGCAGGCGCATCCTCACTGGTTGAGTTTTCCTTTCCAGTGCATTCTCGTCTTTTAAAAAATTAAGCAACTAAAATCGGCTCCATTCATTACCTACGCGTACTTTGGCCTTCCGACTTCAAGCCCGGGGCCCGTACCCGTCGCCTCCACAAGCGAATCGCTTTTCAGCAGGTTTCCCACGATGAATAATAAGCATATATTTCTTCGCCATGTCCAACAATGATCTTGCTGGAACTCATCTCGAATTATTTCTTAATCGCCTATTGCAAATTTGGCGATAAAGGGCCAATACAATGGAATGCCCTTGCTGCGAGTTCCAGACAATGCCAGACCTACGGAGACATTATATTGTATCCAGTGGAACACGTAATATGAATGTTTGAAGTGTACAGGCACACATAGAGATATATCACAGCTAGAAACCGCACAGTAGTAAAAAACCCGAATTCGAACGTTCGTGCGCCGATTACGGAGGGCTGTCATCAGAGGGGCACATAAACAAGGCGGTGCAATTCAATTTGTGGAAGGGACGTACACAGGAGCGACAGTAGTCGCAGTGCCTAGATGTGATAACTGAGCATAAAATGTTGAAAGAGTGCATACGGATGAACTGACCCGGATCCGCAGTTAGAGTCGGGAAGGGCGTCGCCTTACACTGAACAAGAAATCAGTACAGCGATGCGCAGATAATATTGTAGCTTACGGCAGCCTGGATGTCGGCCATGCTCTTTCCCGCCGGAAGAGAAGGACCCTTCGTGAGAGGAGCTGCAGTCGGGATGACATCTGAGCTCCGCTTTGGTCAGTTTTTCTTGAGACAAGAGCGATAGTTATACCAGAGCAGTCGGTAAGGAGTTCCCGAATTTGCCCGAGGGTCGCTAGCTTCGACATTGCGGCGCGGAATTTCGTAGTCATCGCCGTGTGATCGGCTGCATATTGGCGGTGAGAGGCAGGATAAAGACATACGCTAAACAAATACTTACTGATGAAGGACTGCCACTCGCAAGCCATCCTGTTTATGGATAGTTAGCACTCGTGCGCCACAAGGACGTGGGCTATATACCTGGGATCCCGAGCAATCGCAAAGTCGGACTGGAGTCGGAATTCCCCGCCAAGGGGAGAGACAACTTCGCCGGTGTTGCTTCCATTGCCGGGGAACGCAGTTCCGGCGAGCAAGGTCTACATGAATTCTCAGCTTTCCGAACTCGACTAGATATGTGAGAGGACGAACCTCGATGAAGAAGGCAGAGTCGAACTCTCCGGGGGTGGAGTCAAACGGAGAACCCTGAACGTATTTCCCGGTCAATGCTGGACTCCGCCAATCAAGATATATCCAATGGACTTACGGGAATGGAGGCGTCAACATGGTCTTGCGCAGCGATAGTATGGCTGGCGAGAAGATCGACGATCTCGTTGGGAGAAAATCCTGCGTCAGCAAAACGCGCGATGATCTTGTTGACGGAATCCGCGGGCTCAGGCACCAGTCCGTCGGGGGAGGCGAAAGAGAAGTTGAATCGTCCGGCCATGAACTCGAGAGATGGCGCACCAGGGCAGTTCGTGATTCCAACGGCGCCGGCGAACTGAATCATGTCGCCGAAGGATACACGATGTGCGATGGCGATGGGACGTTGAAGTTCTATAATCTCGTCTGCGAGTGCGGAAATCTTCGTAAAGCCGTGAGTAAACAGCGAAAGCTACTGACCGACACCATTGTTTGCCGCTGATCCATTGTCATTAATATTGGCGGCCAGAAGGACTGACTGTTCAAACTCACCATACTTGGTCTCAATGTCGGAGTGGTGCATAATAGACCCGTCTAGGGTATGACGGTTAGCAGCGAGATAAAATCATGCGTGAGAAGAGCAATACCAGCGCCAAGGCCGCTGAAGATGGGGCGATAAGTAATCATATTTTCGAACAACGCACTGCGCGAACGTACCCAAACTCCAAGTTGAAGAACAGCCTGTGTACGGACGAATGGGTTAGGCTCGGACAGAGCAGAGTACATTGAGGTGACTTACAGCGGCGAAAAGCCAATGGCGTCGTGGAAAGTCAACTGCAAAGATGTTTCAGCAACAATAAGCCCGTGTTGTGGATCAATTACCCGAAGAGACTAAGGAAAGTTAGTCAATTACTGTGCGGCGAGAAGTGAAACAAAAATACCTCATGAACCTCCTCATCTGGCATGAAAGAGTCAGAAAATCGCCTCGTGCGTGGAGACAGGAACCAGATTCGTACTGCAAGTACCGCCATCAAACCTAGGTGGGTGTTAGATTGGATGTGGAAGAGTTTTGGGGTCGCTTACAGGTTCTCCTGCAGGTCGTCAAGGACATCGAACTGCAATGTATTCAATGGGATATTCCGAAATCACAGCAAGGATCACTGGGGGCTCACCCATACGCAACATTCTTGGAACGCACTGGTCCGTCCTTTGCTGCACGTCGCACGTTTCGCAGGTGTCGATGGTACAGACGATACGGCGAAAATGAGAGCAAGGAAGGCGATCCCAGCGGTGAACCTCATCTTGTGGTAATCACGAGAGACGTCTGCACCCTGCCTTAAATAAAATAGACACAGATCCGTAATAACGGTGCATCAGCGGTGTCTGTCGAGTACTCGGGTGTATGCCAGACAGATAGTGGAAGGAAGTGGACTGTGGACAGCGCCCACGCGTGTAAGGTGATGTCCAAGATTAGGAAGACCGTAAACTTCTCAAGGGAGACTTGGCCCTCCCAGAGAGAAAACTAAATGCAGTTTATCTGAAAAGGAAGTGAGATAACGCTTCGAGAGAAAGGTGTGTTCAGAAATTCCCAGCAGCAGAGGGTTATCATGTACTTTGAACGCCATTCATCGTCTGGATCCATGTGTGGATGATGTCACGCTCTTTGGCATATGAAATCGAATGGAACTACCGTGAGGATACTACGGAGCCGATGGAATTAGACTCGCTCTCGATGCCTGAAACTCGCCATAGAAGCGTTTTAGATTGTCGCATACCTGAATGTTGGGTAGGATGACTCGGAGAGGAGAGAATAACAGGAATACACACACTGCCGCGATGATTGAATGATCAACACAAAAGAAGTCGTTTGGGGTATAATGGTGTTCAATGTCGAGGATAAGGCATAAATATCTTGACCCACCTATGCAAGACGTGATGATGCCGCAATATGAGGGAAGGAATTACCAACAATTTCAAGAGTTTGTTACCCAACATTTGGGAATCAATCGCTGTGGAAGCCGCGCGAGTTGTCGGTGTCGGCGTCATCGGATTGTAATCTGCACAAGAGAAGTACCACTCGACGGGATATACTCACAGTATGTCACGATAAGGCAGGTTTGGTACCCCACACATACGGTGATAAACCCCGACTTTCGACGGAGGGAACTTCCAAGTCGCGATGATCGGGGTACGGTAATGAGACCCACGAGAAGCCCCGTCTGGGATGCCAACAGCCAGCCGGTACCGCTGCCACATTGCGATTTCCTTGACACGTCGCCGCCTTGTGTATCATTGATCGACCAGGACGGCTTTTGAGTGGCGGGTAACCAGGACTGTGGGTGCAGCATGCGACGAAATAGCTCGTGAACAACCGTGAGTTCTCTTCTCCTGTCCACGGACGACAGCTTGGCCATTTGGGTCAGTCAGGGATGCATAGTTAGCATTCCCAAGACGATAATCACGGGCTGACTTGAGCAGACAAGCAGAGATAGTGGCGGTCGAGATCTAAGAAACGATGCCGGATCAGCGGCAATAATAAACCCGAACGCTTCGCGAGCCGGCAAACAACACCATCACTGAACCATCGCCGGTAAGTACCGCTCTGGTAAAAATCAGTTCCAAGATAGAGGCAGGTCAAGGTAGCTCGGAATTACTCTACGGGCGGACCTCTACGAGATAGAACCTCATATCGAGATGTTCAGTCTCCTCGTATCGATAGCGGCACCCGGTATACATTTCGGGAGCAGGATAGAACTTTGATAAGCAAATGACTGGGATCAAAAATATTTATGTGGATAAAGGTATCCTACAGCAGTACTGAACTTAAGCGGAGACATGGCGTGATCAGAAATGACCAGTGCGTATGTTGAAGTGCCCGGATTGAATCGAACATCGAATTTTGTTATACAGCTTGATCAACATTACAGAGGATTCTATTGCAAATGCAAATGCAAATGTAAAAATGACTGGTCCGGCAGACGTTTTAGTTTGGTAAGGGTTCTGAAAGAACATTGACTGTCGAAAGGATACCGTTGAGCCGATATTCGAGGCATAATTTAGAAGCCGTAAGACACGCCGTCACTGAGTTTTACCATGACTCTCCAGTGAGTCTGGCCTCAATGACTGTAAGTTTTTCATCGACTTACAAGGCGGTGGACATCGATTGAGCCAGTCAGGATCGAGAAGCTGCCTCTCCATCTGTTCATGATGGTGTGGAAGAAAGACGTTGACCTTTGAAATCAAGTCAAATACTCTACTTGAATTCAGGGCAACCGCAAAAACAGGGAAAATCGAACGAAGCCTAAAGCTCGGCCGGCAACAGCCGAATGTTGCCGTACGCATTGTTATGACCCGAAGCTTTCACCAAACAGCCGCCTCTCTCTCCCGCCGCATGGCCCAGCGTGCTACTTTACGCGAAATTACGAAGACCAATCTGGACGCAGTCTCTTCTGGCAGGGTCACAATAAAGGGACTGTTATACGACCTGAGCAGCGTCATCGCGGAATCCAAGCTCCAAACCGGACCAAACGACATACTAAGTACGCGCCTGATTCCAACCTGATTCACTGCTTTCCACCTGGCGTTCCTTCAGTCCCGCTCAACGACATCCTGCCGCAATTTGCACCGTCATAGAGCTCCTCGAAACCGCTACTCTCGATGCGGCGCGCGGCGCCATTCTGAAGGGAGACAAGCAACCCATTGGCTTGCTTAACTTCGCGTCAGCGGAACAGCCTGGGGGTGGCTTCATCAACGGCGCGAACGCGCAGGAGGAGCTGATTGCCTGCTGTTTGACACTGTACGTCGCTCGTGACGCCAACAGCGTAGCAGTTCTATACCTTGCATTCGGATGAGAGGGATTCTACATGCACGCGATATTGAATGAGGGGCAGTGGATATGGCCGTGCGTGCTGCCAATGAAGATTGCCGTCTTGATGAGCCCTGTGGTGCGTTCTTTGACTTTCGTGCTCCCGTTCTGTGCGCGTTCTGTTCTTGCCACTAACATAACATGATCTCAAAATCGAAATTTCCAGGTCCACACATATCCGGCCCTCGGCCCGACAGCCACCGCACTTCTAGTAGACAAGATCCGCCTGCGCTTCGCTCCGGCAGAGAAGAAAATTGTATTTTAAATTGTAATGATAAGCAAGACGGACCTCCGCTTCGCTACGGATGCAGAGAAGAAAAAGCCATGACATATCAACCTAGAAACCCGAAACAAAGCGGAAACAAAGGCAAAACCATTCCGAACATTAGAAGGCCAGTGAATATGACAGACGTGTGTCACTAGTGTGGAACATCCATGTCAATTCACGGATCTTTAGTTGAAGACGACAGAGAACACAGACCATTTCCAAACCTGCAATGAATCTGCAGAGGAGTTCGGCCGACGTAATTCAATAAGGTTGCATCTCGACCTTGATCCAATGGCGAGAACCAGTCAGAATAGGTTGCAGCGTATTAATTGCCCGAAGGTTTTGCGTTTAAAAACAGACAAACGGAGAACAGATAGTGATTTGGCCAGTAATTCCCAGTAACGGCGCGAAAAGAACTGAACATAAGCCGATAAACCTAGAGGACAGAGAGCAGTAACTGGACAGCTCCATACGCTGCTGGCAGTCTGTGGGGGACGGACGACGGCCAGAAACATGCGAGCGGGAAAGGGATCTTGATCATCATTGCACACGGCAGGTTCTCCGACGAGCTCAATCTCTCCAGACAGAAAGCCAATTGATACCCGCAACATTTCCAGGAAGAGAAGTTGCGATTGAACCCAGAATACAGATCCAAGCAGCAGCCATAAGCGTTGAGAGACCCCGGCAGGAACTGTTCCCATAACAATCTTGTAATTTCAATAATTGAGGGCACGAGAGAAGTGGAGGGAAGACGGGTCCGAACGCAGCGAAACATCGCCTTTTTACATGTTGAGAATTTTCGGGGACACTACGTGGCCTCCCGGCATTCACTGCATTCAGACCCCCCCGTAGGCACAGGTTTGCCAGATCCCAGTAGGCATATGTGTAGGCAGATCAGTGCGCCGACGTTTGCCGATCCATCTGCCGATCCTTGCCGAGGTTGGTCTACGTGTTCCGGCCGGAATAGGCACACATAGAATTACCTTGACCGATGGGCCTAGCGATGTAAATTTAAGAAATTGTACCAGTCCTCAATCTCAAACACCCATCTTGATCCTCCGTTACTCTCACGCACCTTGTTAGCCTACTAGAGTATCAACCAGCCTTCAAATCTGAACTCCGCAGATCATTCCGACGGCCATCCATGTGCAACTCTTCTGGCGAACTTAAGTGCCAGGAGAATGATTTTATCTGGAGCAGTAGCTCCAAATACAACTAGGGCGAATCTGCGACCTCATTTCGATGACCACCTACCTAGACTCAGGTCGGCCAGGGTCGGCCACGATAGGCAGACCACCGTCGGCCAAGATCGTTCAACGTGGGCACACATCACGTAGGCAGACATGCTAGACCAACATCGACCAACATCGGCCTGGATAGACGCAACTAGGCAGAGATCTGCGAACGTAGGCATATCTGTGCCTACGGGGGGGTCTGAATGCAGTGATTGATAAAAATCGTTGGGCCGCGCCGTAGGCAGCAGCAGCAGCGAGGAACGGCATCCCAACAGCATCATGTCAAGAAAAACTGCGCGCCGGTCAGCTGTTCAGCCACATGGGGCTGTCGTCCGGAAAATTAAACTGCGCAGAGATAATTTGATGTTGAGAAAGAGGAGCCAGAAGGAAGGGCATATGCTAGAGGATGAGAACAAAGAGATGCAGAGAATCGCCGAGCTAATCGTTAAAGAACGGTTAATGGAGCCAAACCTTTACAAAGAATCGCCGAGGATTTCGTTGAAGAACGGTTAATAATCATCTGCCCGGGACCCCAGCCTGATGAGTAGAATCATGAGCAACGACTGCGATCGACTGTGTCCTGTCAAGAAAAAGCTGCAGGCAGGTCAACTGTTAGACCGCAAACGAAAAGGCAATGTTGAGGAGCAGAGAGAGGTGAGGATGGATGGGGTTAATCGAAGAGCAGGAGCAGAGGACAAACAAAAGGAGAATGGTTACATGGGGAAAGAGCACAGGATTTCCACCATCTCGTTAAAGAACGGTTAATAATCTGGGATGATGCGGGGGATGTCCATCGTTTTTCAAGGGGACCGGGCCGCGAACACGTTATGAATCTAAATTTTCTCACGTTGCTTGTTCTGATATTAAGTATGTAGCTCGTTCCCCCCAGACCAGCTCCGCGTGTATTACTGGAGATGGTGGTGATCGAGGTCCAAGCTTACCGGATCATCGGCAACAGTTTACTGCCGCGTTTCGCTTCATCGGCAATCAACGTCATCCAGCGTCATCCCAAGCCTTCGCGAACGCGCTAACTTCAGCACCATCGCGAATGCGGCCTCTTATACGACCTAAGCCAAGCAGCGTAGTCGGGGAATCCAACGCTACACCTGGGCATACTATTACTAACCACGCCGGTGACTCCGACTCCCTGCTGTCCACCTGACGTCCTTCCCTGAGCGCCGAGCGGCTCAGCCCCGCCCTGCCTCCCCACAACCACAACCATATTCTGCTGTACCCGGCACCGCACCCGGCACCGTAAACTGAACAGGAATCGTCAGTGTGATAGAGTTGCTGCTCTAGAAACTACGTCGCTGACCATGGATGCACCGCGCACCGCCGGCCCTTAGATGGTCATGCATTCATGGGGAGGTAGGATGCATGCGACGGTGTATTCGCGCGTCGTAAAGTTTCGCACGGTGTGGTCGGGCTGGCAGCGCGTAGCTTAGTTTGGTAGTATTAGGTACCGATCCCTGTCATTCGGCAATCATATTGGGTTTTCTGCTTTCACTCCCATCCCGCTGCGAGCCCCGTTGGCTCTTCTCCGACCCCGCGAGGCCCAGCACGCCTCCAACGGATGAGATTCATATTGACGTGTAGACGAGTCACCGCGGTGTGTTGGCTTCCGGCTTGTCTGGGTGAAACCAACAGAATCGCTCAACTCTTACAGGTCCACGCGTATGTGATCCTCGAGCCCCACAATCTCCCTCGAGCGACACATCCGCATCCATTCATCCTCCTTCGAGTACCGTCGAACGCGCCGGTACGTAGGCAGACCACTCGCGTGCTCGTCCTCATCTGCGGGTCTTCCTTCCACACTCCTTCTCCTTCGGCCGGCACCTGGAATCCAGTCCTTCATCCTTCTTATGCTCGCGACGCCGGCGCAGATCAGATCGGAACTTGGGCGGAGCACCGTTTCGGCGCTCGTTCCACTATGTGATGTGGGATGCGCGGCGCCGTGGTTGATAATCCTCCCGCATTACTTGTTGAGTAGGCGGGCAAGGGGCGAGGGTAGGGAGGGGTGTGCCACGCCTGTGTGGAGAGAGTTGCTTACTCATTTGTCAGTCTGGCTCTGATTCGATTTAATTTGACTGCGCAAACTAACTTCGACCTTGAAGGTCATAGGTTATTCATTCATTCCTGATCTCTGCTTTTTTTGCAGTCTGCTTTCCGCTTTCTGCATGGTACTTACGATGAAGTACTGAGGTAGATGAGTATGTCGCAAAAATCCTGCTCGGAATTCAACAGCTTGTGTCCGGTTACAAGCCCGTATACGGTCGTAAGGTTTTGGTTGGCTTGAAACCGATAGTTTGTACCCATGTAATCCACTAAAAGTCTTATAAGCCGCCATAATCTACAGGCCGGACGTCAAGCCATTACAAGCCATTTAGGTAGTCTCAAGCCAATTACGGGCTTTCATGTACCTTTATGTACCAGAATCCAGCTCAATCACCACATGAAAAAAAAAGTAGAATCGGATTATTGCGTATGGAATGATACATATGAATATTTAGCGCCGCTCTAACAGACTGCTTTTTCTTGTCGGGAACTTCTGCGAGGACCACCACTCAGTTTTCCGAACCGAACCTTGCCACCACTAGTCAGGCTGCACTTTCATTCACGGGGATGCAGCTCTCTAGAATCAGCTCTCTTATTTTAGAATATAGACTGCATAACTATCAGCGGGTCTGCGCACCGCACTACTCGTGCGTTTGAGCAGGCGTGCGAAGGGAGAGGATAAGATGGGGTGCGCCACGCCTGCGTGGAGAGAGTTACTTATTCGGTTGTGAGGCTTGCTTTGATTTGACTGCGCAAACTGACTTCGAACTTGGAGGTCATAGGTTATCGTTTCCTGGCTCTCCCCCTTCCGGCCGGGTACTTATGACGAAGCACTGAGGTGGGTACGTGAATCCGTATCGTTGGACCTTCCATCTCCTCGATTCTCCTCACTGCGCGCAGCTCTGCTGTGTCTGCGATGGGTTATTCGCGTACGCATACGCCTCAGCCAAGCCGCATTTTCATTCTCGGCGATGCAGCTCCTTAGAATCGCCTCTCCTATCTTGGAACTTTGACTGTCATGACTATCAGCGAGTCTGCCCACCGCACTACTCTGGCGGTCCCTCGTTCAAGTCGCGGCCCTACTCGATCCATCTGCAAATACCGAGCAAGTACTGCTGGCATCGTTCTGATGCCCACTCTGCCGGCTGCGTACCTCCGCTTTATCTGGTCCTCACCTTAATTTTGGTACTCAGCCGAATTTCAAACATATCCACGGCCCACAATTGAGATGACTCTCCTCTTATCAATGAACAACACCTTCCTTCTCTGCCTTCAAGTCCTAGATCCGATTGCCTTCCCTCTGATTGGTTTTTCACGTTCTACTCCTACTTTACTCCTCGATCCAATCCCCCTTACCCCACGATAGACCTAGAGAAACACAAGCCGTCGCCGACCACAGAGATCGGTCACTTCTCAGTTGAAGATTCAATACGGACGAACCGAAGTTGTATACAGAAAGAGGTGGGGGTTGTTTCGGGCACGCCCCATGCTTTTTCTCTCTTCCTTGTTTTGCCTTGGCTGGGTGAAACGTCTGTGCTGCTGGGCGACATGTACACCTTTGTTCAGGTAGATTATTACTCTGCCGTAGTAACTACAGTCGGATGGCTCATAATGCATAAGCTCATAATGAATACCTGCCAAAATTTCTCATAATGCATCGGATTTTGGATCCACCAAAATGCATTTTACCACTGTACACGCAAGGTCATAATGCATAAATGGTCATAATGCATCAACTTCCGTCAAATCCTGCTCAATTTGGCAGGGAACCGACATTATGCATTATGAGCCATCCAACTGTACACCGTCACCAACGTAAAACCGCTTGGAGTCGTACCTCGCCCGCCTACCTTTCTTGTCAAATCAAGTTGCCTACGGCGTTTCGTAATCGCAAGCATATATTCCCAGCCAAAATTCTCAGTCAACTCCACTCCTTCCACTCTGCCATTACAGAGCTTGCGCAGAGCCACCGGGAGCCACCTGGTGGCTCTTTAGACATGCGCTGCCCGGTGGCTCCACAGCCATTCCCGCATTTGATGGCTCTCCGGTGGCTCAAGTATGACATCATCTGTGCGCCATACGCCCATCCATAAACTCAGCCTTCAGAGACACCAAATATACATATTTCAGGTCGCATACACTCCGACCTACCGGACCTAGCTTGGCAACACAAGCATTGGAGGTATTCCAGAGCCACCGGGCAACGCAATGCTTAAAGACCCCCCAGGTGGCTCCCGGTGGCTCCGCGCAAGCTCTCTATTATTTTGACCCTTACCCCGAACCTCAAGATGCGTTTGGGATTCGGAAATTTTTGGTCTGAATCGAACCTAACCGAACCCAGTAACTACGTAGCAACCGTTTCGGCAGAAACCGAAGCGATCAAAGGGTGGAGTCACAGAGTGACCCCCCTGCTCTTGACTCTCTCATAGACAGACGCTCGTACCTCGCGTGTTATAACCTCCGCCTCAGAGACGCGATACCGCCATTCGCCACAAAGAGATGGATGCTTCAAGTCCCGTCGGTGGAACCTGCGGAGTTGGATGAACACTTGAGGCAAGTGAGTTCTGACCAAGTTCTGGCTAATTTTGGAACACTATTTAATCTTGCGTGGAGAAGTGCATCCCTGGTGCACCTTGGCGGACTAAGTTTCAGCCGAGATGCTCCACTGATGCGGAATATGTCGAAGGCGCTGCACCTCCGGTGGCGGCGGTAGGTGATATGAGGCCGTCCCCACAGGCACCATGCTTAGCTATTTTGTAAATGATGCAGACGTCGTGTTTCCAGTTCCGTTGGAGCTTGGCGCGGTGACTCCTCGCAACCGGTGATTCGGACGCTACCTAATCCCTGCACCACAGTTGACTTTACACAGCCACTGCTTGACGCATTTAAGCGGCTCGCCCAGCACTCACGAAACACCCACAACAATGTTCTCGTCTTCACTGCTCGTCTTATGCCTGACCGTTACACTAGTCGCGGCTGGGCCTTGTGACATCTACGCATCCGGAAATACTCCTTGCGTCGCCGCCCACAGCACCACTCGAGCGTTATTCAACGCATACTCTGGGCCGCTCTACCGAATTAAACGTGCCTCCGACAATGCGACGAGCAATGTCTCCTCTTTTTCTGCAGGCGGTGTCGCCAACGCCTCCGCGCAAGACTCGTTTTGCGCTAGCACAACGTGTGCAATCACGACTATCTTCGACCAGTCTGGCAGGGGCAACCACCTCACGCGGGCTCCCCCTGGCAGCGCCACTCCAAGTCAAAGTGGTCCCGATGATCTGGCTCCTGCGCGTGCCGCACCAGTCATGCTGAACGGAAAGAAGGCGTACGGCGTTTTCATCGCTCCAGGCACTGGTTATCGCAACGACAAGACTAATGGCATTGCCTCGGTGAGTTCTGCCTTGTTCCCTCTTATGCGATCAAACTCCAGACTGAGCACATCTTTCCCCAAGGGCGACGCTGCGGAGGGAATATACGCAGTTTTCGACGGCACGCATTTCAACGGAGATTGTTGTTTCGATTATGGGAATGCGGAAACCGACAACACCGATAGGGGCCGGGCCGACACCGGGCACATGGAGGCGATCTACTTTGGCAATGCTACAGGCACCAACGGAAGCCCCAAAGGCGCCGGCAACGGGCCCTGGGTTATGGCTGACCTTGAGAACGGTTTGTTCAGCGGCGGCAACGAGACTACGAACCCCTCAAACCCGAGCATGACCTCTCGGTTCGTCACGGCGGTTGTGAAAGGGAAGCCGGGACATTGGGCGATTCGCGGTGGGAACGCGGCGTCTGGTCAGCTCGGTACGTTCTACAGTGGTGTGCGGCCGAGCAGCGAGTACAATCCCATGAATAAGGAGGGTGCCATCATTCTTGGGATAGGCGGGGATAATAGCGACTCTGGGCGAGGCACGTTCTACGAGGGCGTGATGACCTCCGGCTACCCGTCCGACGCAACCGAGAATACGGTCCAAGCAAACATCGTCGCGGCGGGATACGCAATTAGCTCGTGAGCGGGGTGGTAGCAATAGAATAGACGTTTTCGTCAAGTTATACAATGTACTAGTACTACCATACTTCTTCCATAATATCGACTTACTGCCTGCTCAATCCTATCTGTCTGTGTCCTGCATGAATCGCATGACAACTTGAAAGCGAACGAGTCTTTGCTTTCGCCTGCTGCTTAGTTCCGATTTCTCCCCTTCTTTCGTACAATGGAGTCTGGAAAATGAACCAATGACTCTGGATCATTCATAGGCTCTAGCGTAAACTGCTAACGGCAACCATAAACTAGTGGAAACGGGCAACGCTGGTCGCAATGCGGTCGAGCTATCTGTTCATCAGACAACGGACGTGAGACTGCTCATAGCTCTCGCCTAAATTTCGACTCCAAGTCTCCACCCACTAAGATAGTTTCGACCTCTATATGTATTGTCTCACATAAAATGGGGCCAAGTTTGAGATCTGGTGGAGCAATATGTTCACCCGTGAACAGGTTAACGTTCTCAAGTGGGTGCTCTGTATAACGCTATTTTCCAGCCATTGGCCCACACAGCTCCTTCGGCCAAGGCCGGCTCTGATCGATAAACAACGAAGAAAAATCCAACGCCAGACTCTCACTAGTGCAGCTTTGCTACACCTATACGGATAACCTAGTCTATACTGCGCAGAATCTATTTCGGAAAATGTCCCCCAAAGTCTCGGTCCGAGGTCCGCTCCACTCACGCAACTTTCCCAATTATGAAATCTTGACGCATGCTACTTCTCGCCATGGTATAAATAAGAGGCTCTCCACTGTTCCAAACTCTCCAAATCCCGCCTGATTATAAACGACGGCTGTCATTGGGTTCGGGCTTCCAAAAATCCGTGCTTTATAGATCCTCCGGATGACCTCAACAAGTCGATTGGCAGACACCGTGCATTTACGTCTCCGGGATGTAGGGCAGTTCTCGCCCAGGTTCGCCTCGTCAACCTCTTCCCACAGATTCAAATCACCCAAGTTGACAATATGAAACTCTGTGGACATATCAGCAGGGATCTCACCGCTTTGAGGTTGTCCCGCTGTGGTGCTGAACTTGTATTAGAGATTTGTGGTAAATGAAGAAAGACACAGACGGGGTGCTGGACCGACGTACATATTATTATTCATAGTGATGTATTCCGCCTTGATCTCATATTGCAGCTGGGGACCCTCCCCATTGCCCCCACTGCCACCCTTCCGCAGTCCACTTCGCCAACCATGGCCGCCTACTCCTCCTGGACAGAATAAATGATGATTTCAAGATAATCCCATCTTTCTTCAAGACCACACCATGAATATTAGGTTTCTGGGCTTCAGTAGCACACCAAGGCATGAACACTGTACTGGCAGAACGTTAGTCTCGACTATCTGGGATAATCCGGGGAGGCACCGGACGAAGGTGAGGGCGAGAGCAAGAACGAGGTCGAGGTAGAAGAACACGCCCACACAGCCTTGAAGGACACAGCCGCATCAGGAAGTTCAATTTCCGTAAACATGGGTTGAAACGCGGCGCCAGTGTGGATTTATTCCTCAGTGTCTCAGGCCGGACCCCACATTGTCTGATCCTGGCTCTTCAGGCCATTTAATTGCCTTGATTTGGGTACGATATCATTGAGGGTCTCGTTGTCCCGTCTCAAATTAATTCTTTCTTGAAACAGGGCCCGGCGACATGAAAATCAGAATCGTGATTTTGGCGAGAAACACCTGAAAGAAAACCCATGCAACATCTGGGATTCCTTCGTAGACATTTACAAGAGATTTATTTCGTGTTTTCCCGTCTACGGCGCTGGGCAATACGTGCTAGATCGAATCCACGATCTTCAAATCAAATGTAGGCTGTCGTAGGGCAGGCAGCGGCGGAGGGGAAAGGGCGGGCGGTGCAATATGCGCTGGATGCATAGAGTTGTGTCGACGAAGTCTAGATTAGACAGAATGCGCAAAGCCGCATGCGGCTGCACAATGCCGCGTGCGGAGTTGGTCTCTTTTGCCTCTAGGCGCCACTAAAACTGTTCATATCGCCCACTAGATTGCCGCAGCAGAGTGGGAAAAAAGCCGCATAGAAAGACCTTGTGCGCCATGCGGCCTTTGCTCACCCTATTTTCTATGCACTGGGCTCAACTCGCACTCACAATAGAAATTCAAGCACGTGGGGAGGCGTGGCATGGTGGAAGGAAAGTACGACTGATCCGTATCTATGAGAGCCCGAGTCTAAGTTTCTTGATTCTTTGCCAACCAGAATTGCTGTGGGAAATGCACTCACTCATTCACGTCATCGGTGGGGCACCCACCTCGTTCCACGCAAGAAAACAGTGGAGGGGAGATACATGGTGGCTAGCCATCGCCGCGCAGGGGGTATGCGCCTGTACAACCCAGTGTACGGAGGAAAACGATCATATAAATCCAGCGTGCAAGACCGCAGCCCAAAGAAAAACCCATCGGAAGAGGATGATGGCATTTCCACAACGAAGGAAAGACCAATTGGACGAAAAACTGAAGAAGGACGTATAAGACGAAGCGGAAAGAAAAAAGAAGAGAGGGAAAAAAAACAAAACATAAAGGAGTGAGGGAACGATGATCAAAAGGGATGATGAAAGGGATGCTGTGATGAATACAAGGCGCACACTGCTCGGCCGTGCGTGTATAGCCAGGCACGACCAAAAAAAAGACTTGAGAGAAGTATAATGTCTATTTTTCCCGCACGCCTCGTCTCTTCGGTGGCCATTGGGTTTCCTCGGTCATTTTCCCGCCCCGCAGGATCTTTGACTCGGAGTATTACGATACTTTTGGATAGACGAAAAAGAAAGGTTGTACTCAAAATCAAAATTCCTATACGACCGCAGTGGATGGTGACGGTCAGCAGAGTCCAAAAGAATAATATATCGGATTCTCGATTCTTTCCTCCGGGTAATCTGTGGCGCCTTTCCCGCTAAGCTGGATTAGGAGTCATCAGCTACGCATGTAGGGACATTGTGGGGGTGGAGACGTACTTCTCGAGCGAATTTGTTGATGTCTTCGATATCAACAAGTGGGTAGCCCATTGCAATGGCGATGTCTTGGCTGCATGGATCAAAGCCTTTGGCAGCGTGAAAGTCGCAGATCATATCGTGGGTGGTCTCAGACCACCTTGCGCCCCGTAGCTCTATCGAAAACTCTGGAGCAGGTAGGCCCAGATCCTCAACCGTTTGGCAAGTCAACCGATCTACTCCTGCAGGATCTAATGTCCAATAGTATCGCTCGGCAGCTGGTGGACTCCTAACAATGAATCGACCATCGACCAAGTCCACCTTTGGCGAAAACAGGAACAGATACACGTCGTCTGTCGGCGCATCTGCCATGAAGGTTCCCTGTAGAGTAAAGTTGTCCGGGGACGTGTTGAGGGTGCAGTAGAAAGAAAGGCGGGTAACGAAAACCATTTCATGGTCGAAGGGTATAAAATCAGAAGAAAGTTCAGCCATGGAATCCTCGAGGAGGTGTTCCAAGGAACATACAGACTGCATCTTGCAGGTGCGCAAGAACGAAACCTTGCTGTGAAAACCATCATTTCTTTGCATCGTCCGAGTCCACAAGTCTTATGCTCATCTGCAGCCTTTCATACGAGTCGGGATTGTCAAGATATTCCACCCTACGGACCGATTCCATTAGCATCACGGTGCAAAGCTGAAGGCGCGCACCGTGTCCATCCAGTTGGAAAGATTTCAACCGGGAACGCGTAGCTGAACCAAGAGTTCACATTAATGCTGATTGGTGAGAAGTAGTTTGCAATGGTAATGACGGGGATCTCAGCCTCAGCATTGAAATCAGCACTGGGATCTGGTATATGACAGAGCGATGGGAGCGTGAATGTTCTTGGTGGTGACGGAAGGTCGGCGTAATCCGGAAGAGTATATGTGAGGAGGTCATAAAATTTGTCAAGCTTGAGCCTCGACAAGAGCTTGTCATCCAAGTCATTTTCAGTTAATTTGAGTGAAGGCAATCCGGTGTCCACTGGCCACAGGACAAAAAGTCTACTCAGCTTCTCCCCATTCCCAACATCCACACACAATTTTCCGGTGGTCAGTTTGATCCACGCAGTCCCCGAGAGATCAATGAACGATTCTCCAGTGGTTAATTCCCAGAAGGAATTTGCAGCCTTAACGATTATGAGCTCTGCTAGAGTTCCCTAGTTTCCGAAACTCAGCTTGAACTGCTGCTCCTATACATGAATTGAGAAATTCAAATTCAATGATGTAACTCTCATGAACACTCCAGAAACCGACCATTTCATATTGACTGTAGTGTGAGGCCAAGGCGGATGTGGCGTGCGTCTTCCTGACTTGAGAAATTGGCATCATTTCTGCCCGAATGAGACACAAAGTTTCCGCCGCATAAAACTCTCACCGTCGTGGTAGATAAGCGCATTGAGGTCGGCCGTCTTGTGACTCCATTCCGAGTCGCATACGTGAAAGAGTGAATGTAGACAGATCTGTATTGAAGCTTGTCGGGAGAGAAGTCGGCTGCCGAAGCCGAACTCCAGGGTGCGAGGCCGATGGGAATGCTGAGGATGACCCAAGAAAACCTGCCCAGACGAGGCAAGAGCATCGGCTAAGCTGAATGACGGGCAGACGATTTTCGCGAAATATTTGAAGCATGAATCGGGACGAGATCCTCGAGGGATCGCCAGTATCTGTGGAAGGCGTCGGATGACCAACGTCCCATAGCCTTGACAACATCAGGCGGAACACCTGCAAGGAGTATTTCGGTAGTGCCGCCGATGCGGAAGCTATGACCCGTGGTGTGTGGATAGCCGGCCGCCTGCCAAATCTCGTTACAGCGTTCGAGAAATTTGGCGCGTGTTAGCGTTTGGAATCCGGAGGAAGTGCGATATGCGAATAAAGGTGCAGAAGATGGAAGGTTGTTAATTTTGAGGTGAGCGTGGAGGGCTATCTCGGGGTCGATAGGTTTCTGCTGCGCGACGAGCACAACATCTTCGCCGGATTTTTTGGTTTTTGTGCGCGGTAGTCGTAAAACCGTAGCTCGCTTGTTGCGATGCGACCGTGAAACATGCGTTCTCGTTGGTTTATGGGCCAGCGCAGCATCGCTACGTGATACCGGAAGGATTTCCCCTAAACGGCATTGACCCCAAAAGGCAATGCACGCGGCCGCAAAAACGGCAACGTCGCGTGGAGATGTAAAGTCTAGACCGTCATATAATGTGCGTAGCATCGTAGAGCTAATGGGGGGCCGGGGTGGACGTTTAGAAGATTCTGGGGCCAGATTTTCAACTCCAGCCAGAACATAGTGTAACCGTGAACCACCATTCCAAGGCTGGTTTTGTGCGATGTGCCACGCTTTGAGCGCTGCGATGTTATTGCGTGCCGTGGAGCCTGCGTGAACACCTGCACCTGAGGCTGCGAATGCGCACAGAACAAATTCGTCGGCAGGCAGCTGGAACTTGTGCGGTATTTTCTCCTCCAAACAGAAACCAAGGAAACGATCCACGGTATACCCGTAGCCGGAAACCGTTGAGTCTGCCCAGCCATGCGCCAGAGCTCTCTGTACACTATCTCGGGATTTTTTTGAGGCGATGAAAGGGAGATCGTTCCTAGAAGTAAGGCCAGGAAAATGGTGGAAGATGCGAGGAGTGGCTGGATGAATGGGACTTGTGGGGTGCCGTTTGTGCGACGGCCGTGAACGTGCCGATGGAAGTTTTGGGATCCGGGACAGGGGCGGGATGAGAGATGGCAGCCTACTTGGCTGAGCCCACTTCGGGATGCTCGTATTCCCAGGAGATAAAGCGGGGTCGTCGGTGCGCATGGGGTGAGTCAAAGAGTAATTATTTGGCCGTGTAATGATCTCGGACCTCGGTTTGATCCCGCTGTTGATACTCGTCATCGTCGTCAACGTTTCACAGCAAATGAAATGGTTAATATCGTAGTCACGTATCACAAATGATAGAACTAAGACAGTAAGGTATTTGAAATGGAGAGAGTAACCGTTGAAAACCAGTGTCAATTGGCGGCTCGCCTCTGGATGGCTTGTCTGAAATATTTTCCTTCGAGGGAACTTGGGTGATAGTGATCCAAATAGAATGTGCGCGCATGAGAGAAACGATGCGTCGAAGAATTCGGTTCTGTTCAGGGTTGCGCGATTTTCCACCGTCTAGTGCGCCAATGACACCTTCATTGTCCGAATGTACTTCAAAATGAGTGTTGGAGTGGCCGCGCTGAATTGCGAGACGCAACCCAAATTCAATTGCGAGCATTTCAGCCCAACCGATGCGATGTCCGTCGACGTCCCAGCCATGACATAGCTTCCAGGAACTCCATACGTCTTCGAAAACGACGCCAATACCATACGAGGTGGAAGCATCAACCCAAAATGGGATCGTGGAAATAGCTGGCGGGCGAATTAGTTTAGAGCCGCAGAAGGACTTCAGCAATTCCGTACGCCACCAATCAATGTCTGCGATGACAGTGGCGCTCGGTGTTCGCTTACTGAACGGTGAACTGCTGTGGGAGAAGGAAGACGCGAAGTTCGATATCGCCGGAAGACGAGAACGGCTGTTGGGAACGGCTGGGGAACAATGAACCAGTGTTCCATGGATGGATTCGGTCTCTTTCCGATTAAACTTTGCGCCGGGGACCCACGGAGAAAGCTTTGCGTAATAACGGGCCTTCTTATCCGCAGGAATTTCAACGGTTTTTTCGATCAAGTCCCAGAGGAACCCAATGTATTTGAACGTAGTCGCAAATGGTCGCGTCTTGGAGAGTTTCCACGGCCAGCCGAGCTGCGTGGCTAGGGCGTAGATATCTTCGAGGCTATAAGAGTACGATGGAGGGTTTGCGCCGTTGGGATAGCGGAAAAAGAGGAAATCATCAACCCATTTTTTAATTGGGCCTATATCATTATGCATGTAAAGCGCAGCAATGGCGTCAGCGAGTCGGCCGAAAACACCGCCAGAACTGGAGCTTCCGAATGGAGCGTTGTGATCGATATAGCAGAGGCCGTCCCATTGAATGACAAAGTGACATTGTTGTGACGGATGAATGGGCACTCGACGAAAAGCAGCGTCTACATCTAGTGTAGCTGCCTCCGTTCCCGCTGGCGCGTCCATTACGAGCAGGACAATTTCGGAGAAGGTTCCCCATTCACAAGGGAAATCATCAGAATCGATCTCCGAATTGACTGATGCACGAGAGGGATCGTCTCGCGGGAAAGAAAAGTCCTGGACGAGCCTGAATTCTTCGATGCTGCCTGCTTTGGGAACAACACCGAGAGGCGAAGTGCGAAAGTGTCCAATTAAATTCTGCAGACGCGATGGGGAGAAAGGACCAGTATAGTGGCCTGCAGAGCGTTCGGTATGAATATAAGTACGTATAAAATCAGCATGCTCGAGGGCGGAAGGACGATTAGGTGATATGAATGTATCGGCAAGAACGGAATGAACTCCCATGTCAAAACCTTCCCGAAGGCCGACAGGGATGTCCGAAAAGATATGGTATAAACCTGCGCGACGCAGCAAGTGTTCCCAACTATCCGGCAGCAGGGGAGTGACGACAGGGAGAATACTAGAAAGACGAGCATCCTTGAGCGGCGTGAGAGCCGTCTTTGGAGCCGCATAAGGTGCACCAGTGCTTCCCGTACTGGCAGTTTGGGCCTTGCTCACAGCCCGCACGACCATTGAATTTAAAGCAGTAATTGAACCCGTTGCGATCGGTGCGTCGCTCGCCATCCCTGCGTGAGCAGATGATGACATCTTTGCCGTTGATGAGCTTCGTCGCGGTGCAGCTCTTGGTGCGGTGATTAGGATCGAGGTCTGCGCAGACGAAGCAGCGGAATTGGGGTGCAGCTCCGGGTGCGGCGATTTGTAAGCGATTCGGATTCCCCGAAAGGAATGTTTCTGGCCAGGTGCAGAGCCCGAGGATTCGTTGTAAGGATGGTAACGATTTCCCGATATGCCCTGCAACTTCGGAGCTGAAGAAGAGCCAGGGGCCTTGGCCAGCTCGGAGCGCACTGTCTCGATGGCGACCCGGGCCGTGTTTTTAGCCTCCAGGTCATTCCAAATTGCGAGATGGAAGACCGCGGGATCAAGGCCGGTCGTGCAAGAGCGACGTCGAACTTCGGAATCGTAGGCCACGCAAATAGCCCAATCCAGCTCTTTGTTGGGATGATGCAGGATACGGTTGTAATGCGATAGCCAAGGATCGTATTCCTTGGGGAAATATGTCTGTATAAGTTCGAGAAGACGGCTCCATCCCTGGAACCATTCCGCGAAGTTGAGAGATAACTCTGGTGCGCTCGGGAGGGTCTTTGGCACAGAGACGAGACCGCGTGATCCGTCGAGTGTATACCCGTCATCCAGTTCTTTGGCCGATGCAGAATTATCGTTAGCGCAGAAGGCGTCTGTCAGATACTGCAGTGGAACGTGGTGTTTCCAGCCTTGTATGAAACGCTTGCGAATGGCATCGGGGATGAGATATGCCGCGTTAGACGCAGTCAAACCAGGTTGGCGTTCAGGACGCTTGTTTGACGCGAGTGCTGCATTAACCGCTTCACTTGGATCTACGACGGAGGAGGCGCGGATGCGACCTGAATTCAAGTATTAGCAACAAAAATATAAGTTGCGCAGGCTAATGTCAAGGAAATCGGAATCGAGGGATGAACTCGCAGCATAATGGAGTGTATAGGTAAAGAAAACGGCAGTAATTCAAAGCGAGACATTAGCTCGCGACAGGATCGAGACATTAACTCGCAATTTTGGTCGAGTTATTAACTCGTGAACGAGGCATTAAGTCATGAAGGATCGAGACATAACTCGAAACGAGACAATAACTCGTAAAAGGTCGAGACATTAACTCGTAAAGGTCGAGACATTAACTCGTAAAGGTCGAGACATTAACTCGTAAACGAGGCTTTAACTCGCAATCGAGACATTAACTCGAAGCGAAGTATTGACTCGCCATGTAAACGAGGTATTAACTCGTAAACAAGATACCGATGGGATGAGGGGGAAGAAAAAGGATCGGGACACTGAGAAATAAAGACTCACCTTGGTGCAATATTCCCAGCGCCTTCTTTAAATCTTCCGCGCTCAAGGTTTGGAGCAGATGCAAGCGGGTCTCCTCGTCCAAATCTCGGGGCTCTGGGCTCTCAGCGTCACCGTGCGAACCCGGGGGCGTACGCGAGCCTGCGCGCGAGCTCCGTTCAGAACCAGGATTGATGCCGTGCCATGAGGATGGCGTGGGGGACAGGGGTTCCGGATTATTGGCGAGATAGGTGTCTCTAACCCGTTTAGTAAACAACATGGCGTAGTTTGGGTCTCGCATCAGCTCTGGGTTGCTAGTCATATGCACTTTAACCAGTGACCTGAGCTGCGGCACAGTGTATGTGGCAGGGAGTGGAATGTGGAAGTCAGCGGCAGCGGATAGGAGCTGCTTCGTGTTCAGTGTAGAGAGGGTTTTTGTGAATTTCAAGGGCATAGTGGAGTAGCGTGGAGGAAGGCAGAAAAGAATCGATAGGTCAGATGAAGTCGAAGTGTGTCGGTGGGATGTGGCGGTAGGAAGCAAGAGACGACCGACAGGGGTCCACAGCCACATCCCTCCATGGTCACAAGACCACGCACCATCTCCGCAAGCTCTGTCAGTGCTCCCAAACAAGTAAACCCAAATAACTGTGTTAGGAAAGGATTCCTGCTCCAGAACTAGTACCATTATATGCTGAGGAAGCAGAATAGCGTACCGATGTCGTTGCTTTTCTTCAGCTTCTGCTAGTCTCTGCGACAGGTTCAAAAGCCAACTTTATTTCATCGAGAAAATGATTTACCTGTTCAAATTTAGGACCATCATAAACGATGGCTGTCATTGAGTCCTGGCTTCCAAAAATCCGTGCACTATAGATCCGCTGTATGGTTACAGATCCCATACGTTTACGCCTCTGGTGGGTAGGGCCGCGCTTGACCACCTTCCGTGTGTCAATTTCTTCCAACAGATGCAAATCCCCCAAATTAACGGCACGAAATTCTGCGCAACCATCAGTAGTGAGCGCGAGGCAGGCGGGCGATCTCACGGCTTTGAGGTTGCCCTGACAAGGTACTGAGTCTGGATTGGCAATTTACAGCGTAAAATCGGCGGTGGGTGCAAAGAAATCCCGAACGACGTACACATTATTATTCATGGTGAGGTATCCTGCATTGATCTCGTAGTGCAGCTGGGGGCCCTCCCCATTTCCCCCACCGCCGCCCCTCCCCAGTCTACTTCGCCCACCATCTCCGCCTACTCCTCCTAGACAGAATAAACAATGATTGCAGAACAGGCCCAATTCTCTTCGCACCATGAATATTAAGTGTCTGGGCTTCAGTAGCAGGGCGACGCATGAACAGTGAACTGGCACAACCTCAGTCATACTTACATATCTGGTATAGACAGGAGACGCACCGGACCAAAGTAAGAGTGGGTGTAAGAACGAGGTGGTGGTCAAGATGAAAGAGCGCGCAAAGCCTTTCAAGACAAAGCGGCATCAGGGATCTTTGTTCTATTGCTGTACACATTTCACGACAGGCGGCGCCTACGTGGATTTATAGCTTGGTGTCGCAGGCGGGACTCCACCTCCTCTGCTTTCCGTTCTCTGGGCAATGGAATTGTCGACGAGGTCGTTGACTCGTTGTCCGGTCTCAAATTAATTTTTGTTTTGAAAAAGGGCCCGCCGACATGAAAATTAGAATGGCGATTTTGGAAGCAAAATCACCTGAGATATAACCCATGCGAGATTTGGGAATCCTTCGTAGACTTTCATTCACGATAGATTCATTTCATGTTTTCCTGTCGGAAAAAGAGGATGAGAAAGGGAGTCACGAGGAGAGTGCCTGGCGCATGGACTGCCCATGCGTGTGCACATTCCCACAGTCGCCGACTTCGCTTCGGACGAGATTCTGACTGAGCGCATATCAGTATCAATTACAAGATAAGTCGTCGCTTCGCTCCGACAGCCCCGTAGCCGGTCAATGCAGTGAAACGGCAAAATCTTTTCATTCAGACCAGCGAAAAGACAGACACCCGTGTGACATCATTGACGGTTGGTAACCCGCTAAAGAGGTGCCCCGATTGAGGTCCACAATTTGACAACGGCGAATCCAAGGACAGTATTGAACTCGTGGACCAGTGGGAGCCCGCAGCGTATGGAATTCCACAACAGTGAATTGAAGGATGGAAGGAGGAATCAAATAGTTGCCGACCAGAGAGACGATGCAGCGCTATTTATGGTTGGAAAATCCTCGGAAATTACAAGGCCGCAGGTGGGAAAAAAAAAAAGACCGCGATTGTACGTGCGGCCGGAACTGCGGAACGGTCAGCTGAAGATCCATTCAGTGATTAATTAATTAAGCCAACTTCGGTGTCGAGGGTCTAATGAGAGCTCGACTGAAAAGGATCACAGCGGCTTCCTCCTGGCGTTTCGTGGCATCTGCAGCGAACTTTCCGCAGTCCGTAGCAGGTACGATGGGTATATCTCCAAACGCAAATGAGGAAGCGAGGTAAGACCTTGAGGAAGAGAGGAGAGATGAAGGATGAAGGTAAGCCTACAGCGTGTAATTGCACCGCCGAGTAGCCATTTCATGAAAGAACGGTTAATCTTCCGGCGGGACTACGTGGCTTCCGGGCCGGACGAAAAGTATTAGAATCAGGCTGCGCCGTAGGCAGCAGCAACTGCGATTCACTGCGTTCTGTCAAGAAAACTGCGCATGATTCACCTGTTCTGCCGCAAATGAATAGGCCCAAGAGGAAGAGCGGAGGAGGAACAAAAGGCGGATAGATATGTGAAGAGTTAACACAGCCGAGGAGCCAATGAAGAAGGGTTGATTGCGCCGGCGCCATTGAGAAATAAGGACTGAAAGAGAGCAGGAGAGAAGGGGATAGACTGGGTGGGGATGAAAAAAAGAGAAATAAAGAATCGCGAAGGTAATCGTAAAAGAAGGGTTAATACTGCATCCACATCCACATCGAAACCCGATGCCGGAGCACAGAGCGCATTCGATGGTATGTATCCCACATCGCACATTGGACGTACATGACGTCGATGTGAGGAATGTATGGAGTGCATCAAGACACGAAGGAAACAAGACAGAAAGAAAGCATGGAAGAAAAGAAGATGCCGGGTTCCACCTGCAGCAAAGACATATATCCCTGAAAGCGCCAAAGACTCTGAGTCTGGGATGAAGTGCACACCTCCAGGAGAAGGAGCGCGCATACATCAAACAGTACAAGCGAGAAATTGATGGGAGCCTGGGCAAGAATGATATGCATGCAGCCATGCATACAGCGCGCATCGGTATAGGAGGGGCGTCGATTGGAGGCAGCGTAACATGGTGACGGGCTATCGCCGCGCAGGGAACAAGCCAGTTCACAAAGAAAAACGATCACATAAATCCAGGGTGCAAGACCGCAGCGCAAAGAATGGCGGCATCGGAAGGGGATGATGATGGGTCCACAACGAAGGGAAGGACAAGGGGACGAAAAATTGAAGAAGGACGTATCAGACGGAGCAGAGCCGAGTCGGAGAGAAAATGAAGAGAGAGAGAGGAAGAGAAAAGAAAAGAAAAGAGGGAGTGAGAGAACGACGATAGAAAGGGACGATGAAAGGGATGATGAAGTCAGAAATACAAGGCGTTTGCCGCTCGGCCGTGCGTGCATAAACGAGGATGAAAGAGAGAGAAAAAAGAAAATTGAGATAGGCGTAATGTATGTGCGCATCATCTGGATCACGAGTGGTCCCCAAGTGGGGTGCAAGTGCAGATACTTGTGTGTGGTTGCTCTTACTCTGAATCTTTGCGCGATTGACATCGGCACCCATTGCTGCAGAGCCACAGAGCTGCCACCAAACGATCCAGCGGGAAGATGCACCGTGCCGGTGTGCAGCAGCGGAGGACGGTATCAGATGTAAATTTGGAAAGGGATACGAGCGGCGCCCACGACGAAGGAGGATCTAGACCGAAAAAAAACAAGAAAGGGACCGTCGCAGAGGACGAACAGCAAAAGAAGGAAAACATCGGGCATACATGAAATATCCAGCGGTGCGCACAGACAGTGACGCAGAACTGCATCAAATTTGATGAGAGTATTCCCAGCGCCACGAAAGAGGCTGAAGGGAAAATAAGGAAAGGAGGGTGCATGCCGCATAAACCAGAGCGCAGCCAAGTAGCATCCAGAGCGTGATCGAGAGGCAAGGGTCGATGAAAACGCGCGTGCAGAGATCGGAAACGACGTGATGGAAACAGCACGGATGCATGCGTACGAGGGATGGATGCAACGGCAGAGGGTTATGACGATCGCGGCGGATGCATAGGTGTGCCATGCGAAGAGATCCAGCACGGGTATCATTCGAAATAGGTCTAGAGCGAGTACAGCAGTACGCACAAGAAGGAAGGACAATACAGAGCACCGAAAATAAGGATATGGGCGTGACAGCGTGGCGTGGCGGTGGGAGTACATGAAGCAGGCAAACTGAGATGGTGGTGGTCGAGGTCCAAGAAATGTTACCGGATCAGCGGCAATAATCAACCCGTAATCGGCAATCAGGACCATCATACTGTCACCGCCAAACACCTGCCTTTCTCTCCCGCTTTCCATGACCGAACGCGCCAATGTACAGCGCCACCGCAAAAGCCGTCTCTTCTCCCAAAAGCTCTTGTACGACTTTGGCCAAGCACTGTAATCGCGAAATCCATCGCACGTTATGAAGCTTTGTGTATATTGACGTGTATGCCGCTTTCTGGCTTCGTACTTACGACGGAGTACTGAGGTACGTACGAGAATCTGGATCATTCCACCTTCCATCTCCTGAATTTTTCTCACTGCGCGCAGCTCTGCTGTCCCTGCGATGGTTTATTCGCGCACGCATACGCCTCAGCTAGGCCGCATTTTCATTCGCAGGGATGCAGCTCTTTTAGTCTCGGCTCTCTTATATTAGAACTTTCACTGCATTACTGTCAACGAGTCTGCGTAGCGGACTACTCCAGCGGTACCTCGTTCAAGCCGCAGCTCTACTCTGTCCATCCGCAAATACCGTGCATGTGGCTCGGGACTGCTGGTATCGTGTTCATGCCCACTCTGGCGGGCGCGTACCCTCGCTTGATCTGGTACTCACCTTAATCTTGGTACTCAGCTGAATTTTCAGACATATCCTCGGCCCGCAATCCAGGTGACTCTCCTCTTATCAATGAGCAACACCTTCCCTCCAGATTCAGATTCCCTGCCTTTTAAGTCCTAGATCTGATTGCCTTTCCTCTGGTCGGTTTTTCACGCTCACCTCCCACTTTACTTCCCGATCCATCCTCCTTACCCCACGATAGATCTAGAATGGAACAAGCCATCATTGATCACAGAGATCGGGCAATTCTCGTTGAGGTTTCAATACGGACGAACCGAATTTGGATAAAGGAAGGGGTGGGGGTTCCTTCGGGCACGCCCCGTGTTTTTCTGTAACGAGAGCGCCGGCGTGCGAGTCTCGCTACACGAAGAGGTTTGTTGGTTCGGTTGTTTGCTTAGAGAAAACGGTGTGACTGGCGTATGTCTGGATTTATTGTCCGCACTACAAACTAAGTAGGTATTTTATAGTACTCCAGAGTGGCTATGCCAATGCGACCGGATACAGTAACGTAGATGATGGTCCATGTGGTAACAAATGAAGGTAACGGTTGAGAGTGGTTGGAAGGTAGGTAGCGATGAGGGAGTAGTGTGGGAAACGGTAGTGATGGAGTGATGGGGGAGTTGAAAGTAAAGTGGAGACGCGCCTCGTTACATTTTCTCTCTTCCTTGTTTTACCTTGACTGGGTGAAACGTCTGTTGTGCTCTTCTGATTCTGCCATAGTACTCACACTGTCGCCAATAACCAACCAATCATCCGCATTTCGTACTGAAACCGCTCGGAGTCCTACCTCGCCCGCCTGCCTTTCAGGTCAAATCAAGTTGTCTGCAGCGCTTCGTAATCGCAAGCATATATTCCAGCCGGGATTCTCGGTCAACTCCACCCTGCTGTTTACGAGTTTAGTCTTTTAGGTGGCTATTGAGTTTCCTTGGTCGTTTTTTCGCCCCTCAGGATCTTCGAACCGGAATATTACGATACTCTTGGACAGAATAGGCTGAACCAAAGGAAAGATTGCAAAACCAAAATCAAAATCACTATACATTCTTGGCGACAGCAGTGGATGTCAACGGTCAGCAGAGTCCAAGGGAGTAATATATCGCATCCTCAATTCCTGCATCTGGGCAATCCATGGCGCGGTCTCCAACAAGCTGGATCAGGAGTCATCAGCTACATATGTATGGACATCGTGTGGATGGAGACGTACTTCTCGGGCGGATTTGTGAATGTCTTCGAGATCAACAAGTGGGTAGCCCATTGCGATGGCCATATCTTGGCTGCATGGATCGAAGCCTTTGGCAGCGTGAAAGTCGCGGATCGTATTATGGTACGTCTCATCCCACCGAGCACCCAATAACTGTATCGAAAACTCTGGGATAGGTAGGCCAAGATCCTCGGCCGGTTGGAAAGTCAACCGATCTAGGCCAGCGGGATCGAAGGCCCAATAGTATCTCTCGGCAGGTGGTGGACTTGTAACAATGAATCGACCATCGACCAAGTCCACCTTTGGCGAAAATATGAACAGATATATGTCGTCTGTGGGTGCATCTGCCATGAAGGTTCCCTGTAGAGTAAAGTTGTCCGGGGACGTGTCGAGGGTGCAGTCGAAAATAATTTGGTTAACGATAATCATGTCGTCGTTGAAGGCTGTGAAATCAGAAGAAATTTCAGTGGAATCCGAGGTGTTTCAAGGAACGTACAGATTGCATCTTTCAGTTGCGCACGAACGTAACCTTGCTGTGAAAACCAATGTTTCATGCTATTACCCTTTTCCACAAGTCTTATGTTCATGCACAGCCCGTCATGACTGTCGAGATATTTGACCCTGCGGATCGATACCATCAGTACCCGTGCGCAAACTTGAAGGAGCGCACGAGTCTAACGTGTCCATCCAGTTGGCAAGGTTTCAACTTGGAAAGCGGAGCAGTACCAAGAATTCACATGAATGCTGTTGGGTGTGAAGTGGTTTGCGACGGGAATTGCGAGGATCTCAGCCTCAGCATTGAAAACAGCACTGGGGTCTGGTATACGACAGAGCGAGGGGATCGTGATTGTCCTTGGTGCGAATGAAAGGTTGGTGTAACCCGGAAAGGGCCGTATGAGGAGGTAATAAAACTCTTCAAGCTTGAGCCTCGACAAGAGCTTGCCATCCAAGTCATTTTCTGTTAAGTTGATCGAGGGCAATTCAGGGTGCGGTGACCACGGGGAAACGAGTGAGCCCGGCCAGTGCCCATTGCCGACATCCACACACAATTTTCCAGTGGACAGTCTGATCCACGCAGTTCCGAGCAGAGAAAAGAGCCACTCTCCAGTGGTTGATTTCCAGAAGGAATCTGCAGCCTTAAGAAATATGAGCTCTACTGGAGTTCCCCAGATCATCGAAGCTCACGTCGAACTGCCGCCTCTATTCATGAATTAAAAATTCAATGATGAAAGCCTGAGGAGCACTGCTGAGAACAGACCATTTCATTTTTAATATAAAGTGAGGCCAAGTTGGATGCGGCGTGCATCTTTTCGACATCGGAAGTTGTCATCATTTCTGCCTCGATGAGAAACAAAATCTACTCTATAAAAAAGATCCTCACCATCGTGGTAGATTAGTGCGTTGAGGCCAGCCGAGCAAGGAAACCCAAATAACTGTGCTAAGAAAGGATGCCTGCTCTAAAATTTGTAGCCTCAGATGCCGGCAAGCAGAATGGCGTACCGGTATCGTTGTTTGTCTCGGGCTTGTGCTAGTCTCTACGAAAGGCGGATGAATGAATTTTAATCTATGGAGACGCTGATTTACCTGCTCAAATTTAGGACCATCATAAACGATGGCTGTCATTGGGTCCCGGCTTCCAAAAATCCGTGCTTTATAGATTCGCTGTATGGTTACAGATCCCGTACGTGTACGCCTCCAGTGGGTAGGGTGGCAATCGATTACCTTTGGCTTATCAATTTCTTCCAACAGATTCAAATCGCCCAGATTAACGGGACGAAACTCTGCGGAACCGTCAGTAGCGAGCACGAGCCAGGCCAGCGATCTCACCGCTGTGAGGTTGCCCCGAGGTGATGCTGAGTCTGGATTGGAAATTCACATGGCGGTGAGTGGGAAGAAACCTGGAACGACACACAAATTATTATTCATGGTGAAGTATTCTGCCTTGATCCCATATTTCAGCTGGGGACCCTCCCCATTGCCCCCGCCACCTCCCTGGCCTAGTCCACTACCCCCACCATTTCCGCCTACTCCTCCTGGACAGAATAAACAAGGATTCCAGGAAAATCCCATTTTTCTTTAAGCTCGCACCATGAATATTGAATGTCTGAGATCCGGCAGCACGGCGAGGCATGGATAGTGTACTGGCAAAACCTCAATGTTGCGTATCTGGGATAGCACCAGACGGGAGATACAAGGGCCAAAGTGAGGGCGGGGGTAAGAACGAGGTGGCGGTCGAGGTGAGAGAGCCAGCACACAGCCTTGAAGGATACAGCCGCATCAGGAACTTCTGTCCCATTTCTGTCCGCATCCCACGAAACGCAGGATTTATCACTCGGTGTCACAGGCGGAACTCTACATCCTCTGCTACTCCTTCTCTAGGCCATGAAATTGTCGCGATGTGGATACGAGATCGTCAAAGGTCTCGTTATCCCGTCTCACATTAATTATTTGTTGAAAAAGGACCCCGCGACATGAAAATCACAATGGCGATTTTGGCAAGGACGACGAGAGCGCCTGGCGCATGGACTGCATACGCACACATACCCACAGTCGCCGATTTTTGTGTGGTGTGGGATACATACTATCGGATGCGCTCTGTGCGGCGGCCCAATGTGGATGCAGTATAGCCCTCAGTCCGATCGGAATAGTATGTATCTCACACAACACATTAGACGTACACGACGTCGTGAGGATGTACGGAGTAAATCAAGACACCGAGAAAAGAAGAAAGAAAGAAAGCCTTGAATAAAGGAACATCCAGGATCTGCCTGCACCAAAGACATCGATCCATGTAAGCGCCAAAGAATCGACGTGCACATCTCCAGACAAAAGGGCTGGCGCGCATGCACTGAAGGATCCTTCGATACAAGGCAGAAATAAATTGAAAAAGAATGGGGTGCGACGCATGAATATGCCACCCCCGATAACGAGGATCTTCAAGCAAGAAAGAACATGATACGAAGGCGGATATGAGTAATGCATGCGGCCCTACATACTAGTGCGGATCGGGATCAGGGTGTTGGGTCAGCCTAGATATAGGATATACCAGTATACATGCCATTGGCGATGCATCCACCTCGTTCCAGGAAGAGAAAACATTGGAGGAAGCGGTACATGGTGGCCAGCTATCGCGGGGCAGGGGTATCCGCGCGTACAACCCAGTTGCACAAAAGAAAACGGTTGTATAGATCCAACATGCCAGACCGCAGGGTAAGGAAAAGCGGCATCGGAAGGGGATGATGACATTTCCACAACGAAGGACAGAAAAAATGCACGAAAAATTGAAGAAGGACATAGGAGGAGTGAGGGAACGGCAATCAAAATGGATGATGAAAGGAATGAAGAAGTAATGAATACAAGGCGTTCGCCGCTCCGCCGCGCGCGCATAGACAGGGATGAAGAAAAGAAGGATTGAGAAAAGGGTAATTATGTGCGCGTTATCTGGATCAAGATTGGTCCCCAAGAGGGGTGTCGCTGCAGATACTTGTGCGTGGCTTCTCTGACTCTGAATCTCTTCGGCACCAACTGCAGCAGGGCCACAGCGCCACCGCCAAGGTAACCAGTGGGAAGATGCGCCGCCCAGCCCGTGTGCAGCAGCGCACGAGGTATCAGATGTATAATTTGAAAGGGATGCGGGCGGCGCCCACCACGAAGGAGAATCTAGAGCGCAGAGAAGAGAAGGAGAGCGCGCGCGAATGAATTGGAGCGGACCCGGACGAGAGGAAGAACATAGAAATGTTAACGGAACCGTCGGAACGATGCAGTGGTTGTAGAACACAAGAAAGAAAAGGAAAGAACCGTTGCAGAAGAGGAAGGGAAAGATAGAAAGAAAGAAGACAAGGATCGCGGATACATGATATATCCAGTGGTGTGCACAGACAGCAACGCAGGACTGCGGTGCGTTTGATGGGAGCATGCCCAACGCCAAGACGCAGGCGGAAGGAAAAAGAAGGAGAGAAGGGGCGCGTGGCGCATAAATAAGAGGGTAGCCGAGCAGCATCACGGCCAGAGCCAAAGAAGGAGAGAGCGTGAACGAGAGGCAAGGGACGACGAAGACGCGCGCGCATGCTAGATCAGACCCAGTGAAAACGACGGGCAGCCAGATCGAACCACGTCGAACCAGCTCGAACCATTTTAGCGTGGTCGCATCTGGTTCGAGGATTGACCGAGGGCTCGATCTGGTTCGATAAAATGGTGCGAAATGTAGAGCTGCATCGAACCAGAGTATATACGGATCGAATCACATATAGAACTGAATCGAACCGCATAAATTCACATGGAACTACAGTACATGTTACTGCTACTGCTGTATACTGCCGCGTGCTCCTGCCCCCACCACTTGCCGCCCCAACCATCCTGTTCCCGCCCCATCGCTGCGGATTCCAGCTTGTAGTGTTGAGTGGGCATCGGGGGAAGCCCAGGACGCATAGGCGAAGCATTTGTCGCAAGATGGAAGGGACTGCGATCGGGCTGGACTTTTCTTGCGTACAAGCAGAGTCAGAAATGTGCAGAGGAGAAGGGGGAGGAATTGCATACCCGTCGAAGTCTGCAGCGACACAGACGAGATAAAAGAGAGCGACGCGCACGCAGGAAGACACCATCAGTTGAGAAAGTCAATAAGAGTTGTAGTAAAACTCACTGCTGCGGTGCAATGGGACCTAGATTGAACGCGTACTGAGACACGGGGATGCTTACGGGATAGAAGAATCTGTGAATTGAAAGGTTACACTGGATCCCAGAACTGAAGGGGGGCACTTACCGGCTGGGTGGAGGTTTGGAGCCACCACCTGACGATCCGAGGATTGGAAGCCTACAAATCAGAGTCTTAAGCAAGCCGAAGTCGTCCGAAAGAGTCAGACGTACTACAGGGCAATCTTCAAAGCTTTCCTGTGGGTTATGAGTCCACTCAAGAGCTCCAGAACAGGTGCATATAAGAATGGCTGGCAGACTCACCTGCTTCCCAAGGCCATGCACTCGCTTCCCGGGCTGGCATCCTTACTTTGCATGGGGGACTGCACGGCGAACAAGAGATCTCGAGTAATGGAGGAGCGGGGCGACTCTGGGCGGGCGGTCGTGGGGACATGGTGGTCAGAAGCAAGAGGCGACCGCAGTGATGTAAGCGGCGTCAGAATCGTATGACTTTGCGAAATTAAAATTATTGACAGCTTGCGACAGGACTGGTCGAAGCCATACCGTCATAATTTCCGGAAAACAACCGGCCGGAATGTGCGTTAGTTGGTTCTAGTTTCATTAGGCTCGATGTGGTTCGATTGGTTCGATCTGGCTGCCCGTCGTTTTCACTGGGGATCAGAGGCGATGGGGTGGTATAAGAGAAACAAAAGGAATGCATGCGTACGAAGGAAGGATGCAACAACGGCGGAGGGATGAAGGTCGCACAAACAGTAATGATATGGTGGTACAGCGGGCAGCAGTACATGACGTAGGCAGACGGGTTGGTCGTCGAGATCCAAGAAACGTTACCGGATCAGCGGCAATAAGCAACCCACATCGGCAATCAACGCCATCATGCCGTCACCTCATTTCTCCCGCTTCCATGAACGCGCCAATTCACAGCGCCACCGCGAAAGCGATCTCCTCTGCCAAAAAATCTTATATGACCTTGGTCAAGCAGCGTAGTCGCGGAATTCAAGGCTACACCTGAACATACTTACTACGCCCTCGACTCCGACTCTCTGCTGTCCACCTGACGCCCTGCCTTCCCACAACCACAACCCTGGAAACCACGTCGCTGGCCATGGATGCAGCGCACACCGCCGGCTCTTAGGTGGCCACGCATTCATGGGAGGGAGGGTTCTATTAGGACGCATGCAATGGTGTATTTGCCGCCCGTCGTGACCGTTCGCATGCATGAGCTGGTAGAGTGGCATGACCGATGCAAATTCATATTGACGTGTAGACGAGCCCCGTGGTGCGTTGGCTTCCGGCTTCCACTGCGGTCTGGGTGAAACCAACAGAATCTCTCAACTCTTACAGGTATACGCGTATTTGGTCTTCAGGCGCGCTCGAGCAACACATCCGCCGCGGAATCACGCACATTCCTATTCATCCTACTCACTCTTCCGTTGAGTGCCGTCAAACGCGCCGGCACGTGAGCAGGCTACCCCGCTTGCTCATCCTCATCCGCGGGTCTTCTTCCACACTCCTTCTCATTCGGTCGGCATCTGGAATCCAGTCCTTCCTCCTTCTTATGCTCCCGACGCCGAGGAATTTAGGATGAGCACCTCCCAGCTTCTGTGGGCTTCGGCCCTCGTTCCACTATGTGATGTGGGGCTCGTGGCGCTGTCGCCCATAATCCCCCGACGTTACGTGCGTTTGAGTAGGCGGGCGAGTAGGGAGGACGCCTGCGTGGAGAGTACTTGCTCATTTATGGGTCGTGCTCTTATTTGACGTGATTTAACTGCGCAAACTGACTTCGAACTCGAAGGTTATGGACTTCTGCTTTTTTGGCTCTCTGCTTTCCGCTTTCTGGGTTGGTACTTACGACGAAGTACTGAGGTAGATACGTGAATCTGTATGGCTTCAGCTTCCATCTCCTGAACTCTCCTCACTGCGTGCAACTCCGCTGATCCTTCCGTGGCTCATTGTCGCACGCATACGCCTCAGTCGAGTCGCATTTTCATTCACGCGGATGCAGCTCTTTTGGAATCGGCTCTCTTATTTTGGAACATTGACTGCATCACTCTCAGCGAGTCTGCGCACCGGACTACTCCGGCGGTACCTCGTTCAAGTCGCGGCCCTACTGGGTCCATCCGCAAATACCGTGCGTGTGGCTCGGGACTGTTGGTATCGTCTTCATACCTACTCTACCGGCGGCGTACGTTCGCTTGATCTGGCCCTCACCTTAGCCTTGGCACTCAGCTGAATTTTCAATATATCCTCGTCCCGCAATCGAGGCGAGTCTCCTCCTATCAATGTACAACACCTTCCGTCCTGCCTTCAAGTCCTAGATACGATGGCCTTCCCCCTGGTTGGTTTTTCGCACTCATCTACCACTCTATTCCCCGATCCATCCTCCACGAGACATCTGGAACAGAATACGCCGTCGTTGAGCACAGAGATCGATCGCCTCTCGGTTGAAGTTTCAATCTGAACGAACCGAAGTTATATGCACGAAGAGGTGAAGGTTCTTTCGCGCACACTCCATGTTTTTCTCTTCTTTGCCTTGGCTTGGCTGGATGAAACGTCTGTTCTGCTGGGCGACATGTACAATTTTCTTCAGTCAGATTCTGATCCTGCCGCAGTATTCACACCATCGCCAATAACCGACCAATCGCCCGCTTTTCGTACTGGAACCGCTCGAAGTCCTACCTCGCCCGCCTACCTTTCTTGTCAAATTAAGTTGTCTACGGCGCTTCGTAATCGCAAGCATATATTCCAGCCGGGATCCTCAGTCAACTCCACTCCTCCCACCTGCAGTTTACGAGCGGCACCGTAGACTCGAGTGCTAGTGAGCAAAGCATATAAGTTACACCGTTGGTTTGGCCCGCTTGAATCTCTTACTGCATCGTACACGTGAACGGGTCTAATGGATATCTCTCATTGCCACCGCTTGTCAAGAGCAGAGCCCTCGTCGACCATGGCAGTCACCTCGTAACTTAAAATTGGCTTGACATCGGACATGCACCGAGGCAGCGTATCAAATGTTGTCTCAGCACGAGCTCTTTCTCACTCTTGATACTTGGAGCCACAGCTGTTTCCTAGATTCTTTTGGCACCCATTCAAGCCGTCATACTGGGAAGCAAGGTTCGATGCCTCCCCCCTGGCCAGAATCTCGTAACAGTTAGAGATCTGCTTCTTGGTGTGTTTTACGAGCAACAATCTCACCCCCAGACGTCTTCCTCCACTCCTGAGGTCCTTCTGTGTTACAATGTCAAGTTGAGGCTCGAGGAAATGTGGGTGCAATTCCCAGCGAATGCCTCTTGTTCCCACACGCCTCGGCCTTTACGTGGTCACTGGGTTTCCTTGATCATTTTCTACCAGCGTTGGTCAACACGGTCCCTCGTCATCTTCTCGGTCACTCCACAAATAACGTGCATGTGTCACTCTTTCTTCCAACATATCCTCCGCGCGTAAACAATTGGACGTTTCTCTCCTCAAAGCATATAGAATTAGCTGCGTTACAGGCCGCACACTCGTTGACCAGTCTGTTTTTAGCCGCGTCAAGTTTTGAGCGGGTGCATAGTTGCCGCTCGTCCCCAATGTGATTAATCGAACAATAATAGAGTAACTTTGTGTTGAGACACAATGTAAATTCCGCAAACGGCAGTAATCAAACTTCATACAGATTCTTGGCTACAGCAGCGAAATGTTGATGTTCAGCAGAGTCCAAAGGAGTAATATATTGCATCCTCAATTTCGTCATCTGGGCAATTCCTGACGCGTCCCCCAATAAGCTGGATCAGAAGTTATCAACCAAGCATCTTTGGCCATTGTGCAGTGGAGACCTACCGATCGACTGAATTTATTGATGTCTTCGATATCCACAAGTGGATAGCCTATCGCAACGGCCATATCTTGACTACATGGATCGAAGCCTTTGGCGGCGTGAAAGTCGCGGATCAGATTATGGTAGGTCTCATTCCACCTTGCTCCGTATAGCCTTATCGAAAGTTGAGGAGCAGGTAGGCCAAGATCCTCGGCCGTTCGGCAAGACAACCGATCTAGCCCAGCGGGATCGAAGGCCCAGTAGTATTTCTCCGCAGCTGGCGGACTCGTAACAATGAATCGACCATCGACCAGGTCCACCTTTGGCGAAAATATAAACAGATACACGTCGTCTATGGGTGCATCTGCCATGAAGGTTCCCCGTAGAGCAAAGTTGTCCAGAGGCGTGTTGAGAGTGCAGCAGAAATCAATGTCGGTAACGAAAAACATCACGTCGTCCACGGCTGTGAAATGAGAACAAAGCTCGACCATGCTATCGCAGAGGACGTGTTTGGACGAACTTACAGATTACATCTTGCAGTTGCGCAAGAACGAAGCCTTGCTGTGAAAACCACCATTTCCTTGCATCGTCCTCGTCCAAAAGTGTTATGCTCATCCACAGCCTTGAATACCCACCAGGATTATCCAGATATTCCACCCTACGGACCGATTCCATTAGTATCATGGTGCAAAGCTGAAGGCGCGCACCGTGTCCATCCAGTTGGCAAGGTTTCAACTTGGAAGGCGTAGCTGTACCACGACTTCACATCAATGCTACTGAGTGTAAAGTGATTTGCAATGGGAAATGCGGAGATTTCAGTGGCGTTGAAATCAGCACCGAGATTTGGTATACGACAGAGCGATGGGAGTGTGATTGTGCCTGGTGCAGATGAAAGGCGGAGGGAATCGGAATTGAGGTCTATAAGGATGGCATAAAACTGCTCAAGCTTGAGCCTCGACAAGAGCTTGTCACCCAAGTCACTCTCTGTTAATTTGAGCGAGGGCGGTTCAGTGCGTACTTGCCACGAGGCAGAGAATAAACTCGGCCATTCCCCATTGCCGACATCCACACACAATTTTCCAGTGGACATCCTGATCCACGCTGTTCCCGGGAAACCAGGCAACTGCTCTCCAGTGACTGATTGCCAGAAGGAACTTGCAGCCTTAACGATCGTTGGCTCAGCAGAAATTCCTCAGATTTCCGAACCTCACCGTAAACTGTTGCCTCTATACATGAAACTTCAATGATGCGGGCAACATGAACACTGCTGAGAACAGACCGTTTCATATTCGATGTACACTGAGGCTAAGGCGGATGCCGCATGCATCTTTTTGATTTGCGAAATTGTTATCATTTCTGCTGGAATGAGAAACACAATCTACTCTGTACAAAACTCTCACCATCGTGGTAGATTAGCGCATTGAGACTGGCCGAACAAGTGAATCCAAATAACTGTGCAAAGGAAGGATGCCTGCTCTGGAGCTTGTAGAATTATATGCGAGCAGGTAGAACCGCATACCGGTATCGTTGCTTTTCTCGGGCTTGTGCTAGTATCTACAGTAGGCGGATAAGTCAATATCAATCAATGGAGATGATGATTTACCTGCTCAAATTGAGGACCATTATAAACGACGGCTGTCATTGGGTCCCGTTTTCCAAAGATTCGTGCACTATAGAACCGCCGTACGGTGACAGACCCCGTGCGTTTTCTTCTCCGAGATGTAGGGCAGTTCTCGTCGAGGTTCTCCTCGTCAATCTCTTCCAGCAGATTCAATTCGCCCAAATTAACGGCACGAAAATCTGGAACCATCAGTAGTGAGTATGAGACAGTTGGGAAATCTCACGGCTTTGAGGTTGCCTCGATGTGGTACTGAGTCTAGATTAGAAATCCACAGGGCAGTGGGCGGGAAGAAAGCTGGAATGACGCACAGATTATTATTCATGGTGAAGTATTCCGCCTTGATCTCATATTGTAGCTGGGGACCCTCCCCATCGCCCCCACTGCCACCCTGCCCCAGTCCGCTCCCCCCACCATTGCCGCCTACTCCGCCTGGACAGAATAAACAATGTTTTCAGGACAGGCTCAATTCACTTCGCACCATGAATATTGAGCGTCTGGGATTCAATCGCACGGCGAGGCATGGTCAGCGTACTGGCAGAACCTTGATAGCTAGAGTGCGCAACAGCCACTGGAGTCACCTGGTGGCTCCCGGACTGTGCGCAAAAATAGCACGCGAGTGGCTCCAACGAGCTACTCGGCAGCCACTCACGTCATATTTTGGCGGTGGAGCCCTGAATTTACCCACAGCAAAAATGCCACCGAAGGAGCTACTCGGCAGCCACGCACGTCATATTTTGGGAGGGGACCCCTGGATTTACGGCGTACGCACAGCAAAAATGCCACCGGGTGGCTCCAGTGGCCAGTGCGCAAACCGTTTAATCTTTTTGTATCTGGTCCAGACAGGAAATGCATCGGACCAAAGTAAAAGCGGGAGTAAGAACGAGGTGGTGGTCGGTGAAAGAGCACGCGCACACAGCCTTAAAGGACACAGCCGTATCAGGGAGTCCGAGTGCCGTAAACATCTCACGAAAGACGGCGCTTGCGTGGATTTATCGCTCGGTGTCGCAGACAGGACTCCACATTCTTTACTCCTAGTTCTTTAGGCCATGGAATTGTCGCAATGTGGATACGAGATCGCTGAATGTCCCGTCTCAAATTAATTCTTCGTTTCAAACAAGCCCGGCGACATGAAAATCGGAATGGCAACTTTGGCGAAAGACAGCCACCTGAAATACAAACTATGCGTCATTTGGGAATCCTTCGTAGACTTTAATTTGGAAGAGATTTATTCATGTTTTCGGGTTCACGGTGCTGGGCGATACGTGGTAGACTCCGCAGTCTTCAAATTAAATTCGACCTGTCGTAGTGGTGGAGGTGAGTGGAAGGGTGGTGCGATATGCGGGGCATGCATTGAGGTTCGCCAGCAAAGTCGCGGTATACGCCATATGACCTGGGTTCGAATCACACTCACAATAGAGTTCTTCAGGCAAGCTAGCGAATGGGTGGCGGATCAAAGGAGAGCGTGAGCATAGACATATTCTACGCAAATGTCCAGTTGCCGCAAGCTTGCTACACAAGCGGGAGAGCCGACAGTTCCAAGATACTGATCGATCGGGATTAGATATTCAACAATGTCGTATTAGAAGTATGAGCGATTATCGCAGGGAGGTCTTCTGGACCCTCCGAACAAGAAACAAACAACAGGCTCATTGTGGTGCTGCTGTTAGAAAGGGAGAAGCTGTGAGATGTATATGTTCCGCATCGCAGAAACCTAGAGTTCGCGCATGGATTGCCGCGGCAAGAAATTAAGAACGAATGATGATGATCCCTGTGGCGGAATTTCGCTCCAGTCACGGGCGATAATTGAGCACAAGGGCACATTCCCAAGCCGGTTGAGGGCGTGTACGAAGCTCTCCCTTTCCGACCGATATGATTTGTTGTCGCCATTGGGACCCACAAAGACAGCCTGGTTATATAGCGAGATTCCTCGAAATGATCGTGCCGCAGTATAGTCCCGGCGGACCCTATGAAAAGCGGATCCAACCACAAAGCATGTCTTGAGAGAGATGATGTATCATCTACCTCCCGAACGATAACCTCGATGAGTTCGTGACATGGTGGAAAGCAATCACAGGCCGGCGCTGATCCATATGGGCCCGGGCAGTGCCGACGTCTATCTGAGCCTCGGTCCAAGTTCTTAATTCTTTGCCAAGCAGAAATGCTGCGACAAACGCACTCAACCACGTATAATGGAAGATGGTTGACTGTGTCCGATCGCGAAAGTTCGTGTGAACGGAGGGTGCATGGAAAAAAATCTTCCTGTTGCCTCAAATGAGATACGAATTTGCAAGATAAAGCGTCTGCCCACGAGGGACTTGAGAATATCATCATTGCTGACAGCTCGAGGAAATGTGAAACCTCTGGAGGTACGTGGTTGAGAACGAAATACAAATGTTTAGCCAACAAGAAAGACGAGGAAATACGGATCATCGACCCAGATCCGCAGTTGAGGTGAGGCAGGCCGTCGCTGTGAACGAGACCATGAATAGATACTGCGATCTGCAGATATTATGGAGCAACCTCCAGCACCTAGAGGATAGCCATGCTCTTGCCCTCAAGGAGAGAAGGACCTTCGTAAGTGGAGCTGCGTTCTAAATGGTATCTGAGTTGCACGGTGCCGGGTGGTCAGTATTTTCGGCATTGAGACACGTATAGCGCGAGGGGTGTATTACCCGAGCAGTCGGTAAGGAACTCTGGAATCTGTTCAAGGATGGCCGACTCAAGGTGGACATGGCGGCGCGGAATTCGCCTTGAGATCGGCTGCATATTCGGAGTCAGAAGTGGCATGGAAGATACGCGAGACAAATACTATACTCACTGACGAAGTCCTGCCACCGGGTCGAAAGACATCCTGTGTATATGCATAGTGAGTGCTCGGGCGCACAGAAAGAGGTGCGGGCAATCACAGAGTCCGATTGAAGCCGGAATTCCCCGCAAAGGGAGATGCAACCTCGCCGCTACCACGCTGCTTCCGTTGCAAGCAAACACCGTTGTCGCGAGCAAAGTCTACAGTGCGTGACATGTGAACTTCCCGAACTCGAGTATCGAGCGGAACCAGGCCCACGCACTGCCCCGATGATTGAGAGAGCGACGCAGAATGGGAAGTCGTCTGGGGGTGATAACATTCAAGCAGAGAACCTGGACTTGGCACGTGATTGCGGTCTGCTTGAAGCGCCGCCGGCCTGGTTTTCGTTGATCGACCGCCTTGACCCAGCTTGGTTTAGAGTGGCGGGTAATCAGGACTGTGGGCGCAGCATGTGATACCATGACCGTGAGTTTTGTTCAAGTAAAAGAGCACAGTCAATCGCGCTAGCCGGAAATGCGTGCTTATCTGCCGTGTTGAGCAAGCAAGCGGAGATGGTGGTGGTCGAGGTCCAAGAACAATGCCGAATCAGTGGCAATGGCCAACCCGTGATCGGCAATCAACACCATCATGCTGTCACCACCAAACACCTGCCCCTTTCTCTCCCGCTTTCCATGGCTGAACGCGCCAATTCACAGCGCCACTGGTCTGCGCTCACAAAAGCTCTTGCACGAATTTGGCCAAACACTGTAGTCGCTGAATCCAAGGCTACACCTGAGCATTCTTCCTGCGCTATCGACTCCACTCCCTGCTGTCTACCTGACGTCCTTCCCTGAGTCCCGCCCTGCCTTCCCACAATCACAACCACCGTCGGCTGTACCCGGCACCGCACCCAGCACCGCAACTGTAACCGTAACTGTGATAGAGTTCCTATCCAAGAAACTACGAGGCTTCAACGATGCAGCGCGCCGCCGGTCCTTAAATGGTTATGGGAGGGAGGGTCTATTGGGATGTGTGCGATGATGTATTCTTGGCGCGTCGTGAGGGCTCGCTGATATTGACGTTTGGACGAGTCCTGCGGGGCGTTGGCTTCCACCTTGCGCTGCGGTCTGGGTTAAACCGACAGAATCGCTCAACTCTTACAGGTCCACGCGCATCTATCGGGCCCGCATCCGCCACGGAATCGCCCATCCATCGCGCGCATACGCATCCATCCATCCTACTCACTCCTCCTTCGAGTGCCGTCAAACGCGGCGGCACATAGGCAGGCCACTTGCGTGCTCATCCTCATCCTCGGGTCTTCCTCCACGCTCCTTCTCATTCGGTCGGCATCTGGGATCGAGTCCTTCCTTCGTCTTATGCTCGCGACGCCGACGCGGATCGGATTAGAATTGGGGCGGAACACCGTTTCAGCGCTCGTTCCACTATGTGATGTGGGATCCGCGGCGCCGGCGATAATCTCCGACGTTTTGAGCAGGCGGGCAAGGGGAGAGGGTAGAGAGGGGTGCGTGCGTGGAGAGGGTTACTTACTCATTTGTGAGTCTTGCACTGATTTGATTTGCTTCGATTTGACTGCGCAAACTGACTTAGAACACGCGAAGGCTGGTTATCGATTCCTGGTTTCTGCTTTTTTGTTCTCTGCTCTCCGCTTTCGGGCTTGGAACTTATGATGGAGTACCGAGGTGCGCGTGAATCCGTATCGTTTTCCTCCATCTCCTGAATTCTCCCCACTGGGCGCAGTTCTGCTGTCCCTGCGATGGTTTATTCGCGCACGCATGCGCCTCAGTGGAGCGGTATTTTCATTCGCGGGGATAGAGCTCTTCGGAATCGGCTCTCTTATTTTACAAGATTGACTGCATCGCTATCTGCGCGAGTCTGCGCACCGGACCACTCCGGCGGTCCCTCGTGTAAGTCGTGGCTCTATTCGCTCCATCCGCAAATACCGTGCATGTGGCTCGGGACGGCTAGTATTGTTTTCATGCCTACTCTGCCGGCCGCGTACCTTCACTTGATCTGGTCCCATTAACCTTGGTACTCAACTGGATTTTCAAACATATTCCCGTCCCGCAATCGAGGTGACTCTCCTCTCATCAATGAGTAATACCTTCTTTCCAGATTCAGATTCCCTGCCTTCAAGTCCTAGATCCGATTGCCTTCCCGGTGGTTGGTTTTTTGCGCTCACCTCCCACTTTACTCCTCAATCCATCCTACTTACCGCAGGATAGATATAAATCAGAACAAGCCTTCGTTGACCACAGAGATCGGTTGAAGGTTCAATAGGGACGAACCGAAGTTGTACACAGGAAGAGGTGGGGGTTCTTTCGGGCATGCCTCGTGTTTTTCTCTCTTCCTTGCCTTGCCTTGGCTGGGTGACTTTTCTGTCTGATTCTGATTCTGCCGTAGTACCTACACCGTCCCAATCGCCCGCATTTCGTACTGGAACCGCTTGGAGTCCCGCCTCGCCTGCCTGCCTTTCTTGTCAAATAAAGTTGTCTGCGGCGCTTCATAATCGCAAGCGTATATTCTCAGCCAATGTTCTCAGTCAACTCCATGCTGTTTCCGAGTTGCACCGTAGACTCAAGTACTATTGAGCAAAGTATATAAGTTGCACCTTTGTTTTGGCTTGCTTGAATTTCCTACTGCATCGTGAACGGGCCTAATGACTTTCTCTCATTCCCACCGCTTCTGAAGCCAGGGCCCTCGTCGACCATGCGGGTCACCTCGTAAAATTGACTTGAAATTGGACACGCACCGAGGCAGCGGTTCTTACTCGCGACGAAGATGCTTCTTCTCCACTCCGAGAGTACTCTTGATACTTGGATCCACAGCTATTTCCTAGATTTATTTTCCGCCCATTCGAGCCGTCGCACTGGGAAGCAAGGTTTGATGCCTCCCGCTGGCCAGAATCTCGTAACATTTTGAGATTTTCTTCTTTCTGTATTTGTTGAGCAACGATCTCACCGCCGTTCTTGGGGTAGAATCGACCAGACTCAGCCAATCCGATGTACGACTTCTTTCCCCACTCCTGAGCTCCTTCTCCTCTATGTTCCGACGTCAAGTTGAGTCTCGAGGAGCCTTGCGTGCAATTCCCAGCGAAGGCCTCTTGGAACAGGCCGAAGGAAGGAAATTTTGTAATCAGAATTACCATACATTCTTGGCGACGGCAGTAATGTTAACGGTCAGCAGAGTCCAAAGGAGTAATATATTCCATCCTCAATTCCTACATCTGGGCAATCCCTGGCGGTAGGCTGGATCAGGAGTCATCAGCTACAATGTAGGGGCATTGTGCGGATGGAGACGTACTTCTTGAGCAAATTTCTTGATGTCTTCGAGATGCACAAGTGGGTAGCCCATTGCAACGGCCATATCTTGACTGCACGGATCGAAGCCTTTGGCAGCGTGAAAGTCGCGGATCAGATTATGACGAGTCTCATCCCACTGAAGACCCCATAGCTTTATTGAAAACTCTGGGGCAGGTAGGCCCACATCCTCAGCCGTTTGGCAATTCAAGCGATCTAGGCCAGCGGGATCGAAGGCCCAGTAGTATCGCTCGCTAACTGGTGGACTTGTAACAATGAATCGACCATCAACCAAGTCCACCTTTGGCGAAAATATGAACAGATACACGTCGTCTGTGGGTGCATCTGCCATGAAGGTTCCCTGTAGAGTAAAGTTGTCCGGGGGCGGCGTGTGGATGGTGCAGTTAAAATCGATTTCGGTAACGAAACCCATTTCGTCGTCGAAGGCTGTGAAATCGGAAGAAGTTTTCAGCCGTGGAATCCGAGGTGTTTCAAGGAACGTACAGCTTGCATCTTGCAGTTGCGCAATAACGTAGCCTTGCTGCGAAAACCACCATTTCCTTGCATCGTCCCCGTCCACAAGTCTTATGTCCATCGACAGCCTGCCATGACTGTCGAGATAATCGACCCTGCGGACCGCTTCCATTAGTATCAGGATAGAAACTGGAAGGAGCACCTGGGCGTACCGTGTCCATCCAGTTGCCAAGGTTTCAACTTGGCAACCCGGGCTGTCCCAGGACTTCACATAAATGCTGCTGGGTGTGAAGTGGTTTGCAATGGGAATTGCGGAGATTTCAGTCGCATCAAAATCAGCACCGGGGTCTGGTATACGACAGAGCGATGGGAGCATGATTGTTCCTAGTGTGGATGATAAGTGGGCGACATCCCGAGTGTAACGATGTGTGAGCAGATGATAAAGGTCGTCAAGCTTGAGCCTCGACAAGATTTTGTCACCCAAATCATTTTCTGTGAATTTGATTGAGGGCAATTCGGTGCGCACTTGCCACAGGAGAAAAAGTCCAGCCAGCTCCTCCCCATTGCCGACATCCACACACAATTTTCCGGTGGACAGTCTGATCCACGCGTTCCCCGAGAGACGCAAGAAAGAATTTCCAGTGGTTGATTCCCAGAAGGAATTTGCAGTCTTAACGATTATGAGCTCTGCTGGATCTCCCCAGATTTCCGAAGCTCACACTGAACTGGAGTTCCTATACATTAATTGAAGAATTCAATGATGAAAGCCTCTTGAGCACTGCTGAGGACAGACCATTTCACGCTCAAGATAAAGTAAGGCCAAGACGGACGTGGCGTGCATCCCTCTGATTTGGGCAATTGTCATCATTTCTGCTTCGATGAGAAAAAAAGTTTCCGCCGTACAAAACTCTCACCGTCGTGGTAGATTAGCGCATTGACGCCGGCCGAACGAGTAAACCCAAATAACTGTGCTAAGAGAGGATTCCTGCTCCAAAACTTATAGAGTTACATGCCGGGGAAGCAGAATGGCGTACCGGTATCCTTGTTTGTCTCGGGCTTGTGCTAGTCTCTACGAAAGGCGAATGAGTGAATTTTAATCTATGGAGATGCTGATTTACCTGCTCAAATTTAGGACCATCATAAACGATGGCTGTCATTGGGTCCTGGTTTCCAAAAATCCGTGCTTTGTAGATCCGCTGTATGGTTACAGATCCCGTACGTGTACGTCCCTGGTGGGTAGGGCGGCGCTCGATCACCCCCTGGTTGTCAATTTCTTCCAACAAATTCAAATCGCCCAAATTAACGGGACGAAACTCTGCGGAACCATCAGTAGCGAGCACGAAGCAGGCCAGCAATCTCACGGCTTTGAGGTTGGTCCGAGGTGGTACCGAGTCTGGATTGAAAATTCACGGGGCGATGGGCGGCAAGAAAGCTGGAACGACGCACAGATTATTATTCATTGTGAAGTATTCCGCCTTGATCTCATATTGCAGCTGGGGACCCTCTCCAGTACCCCCACGGCCGCCCAGGCCTAGTCCACTACCCCCACCGTGTCCACCTACTCCGCCTGAACAGAATAAACAAGGATTCCAGGACAATCTCATTTTTCTTTAAGCTCGCACCATGAATATTGAATGTCTGAGATCCGGCAGCACGGCGAGGCATGGATAGCGTACTGGCAGAACGTCAATGTTGCGTATCTGGGATAGCACCAGACGGGGGATACGAGGGCCAAAGTGAGTACGAGGGGTAGGAACGAGGTGGCAGTCGAGGTGAGAGAGCCAGCACACAGCCTTGAAGAACACAGCCGCATCAGGAACGTTCCATTTCTGTACACATCCCACGAGACGCGGCGCCTGCGTGGCTTTATCGCTCGGTGTCGCAGGCGGGACTCCACATCCTCTGCTCCTCCTTGTCTAGGCCATGGAATTGTCGCGATGTGGATGCGAGATCGTCAATAGTCTCGTTGTCCTGTCTCAAATTAATTCTTTCCTGAAAAAGGCTCCGGCGATATGAAAATCAGAATGGCGATTTTGGCAAGAACCACCTGAAATAAAACCCATGCAACATCTGAGAATCCTTCGTAGACTTTCATTTACGATAGATTTATTTCATTTTCTGTGGTCCACGGCGCTGGGCGATACGTTGGTAAATTTGACCTTTCGTAGTGCAGACAGCGGCGGAGGTGGACAGGCGGTGCGATATGTGCTACATAGGTGTATCAACAAAGTGTACACCATATGCAGTGGGCTCAACTTGCACTAACTGGCGCTGGCATGGAATGTGTGCCCGCACATTGACAGTTGCCGACTTTGCTTCGCACGAGACCGGACTAAGCGCATATCAATACCATTTATACTGCATCCACATCCACACCGAAGCCTGGAGCCACGCACCACATTGGACGTGCACGACGTCGATGTGAGGATGCACGGAGTGAGTCAAGACGGGAAAAACGAAATTAATAAGGAAGAAGACAGAAGAAAAGAACATGCCGGGTTCTACCTGCAGCAAAGACATACATACCTGAAAGCGCCAGAGAATCGAAGTGCACATCTCCAGAAAAAGGGCTGGCTGACATGGGCGCGCATGCACAATGAATACTCCTATGCGAGGCAGAAATAAATTGAAAAAGAATGGGGTGCGACGCATGAGTATGGCACCGCCAATAACGAGGATCTTCAAGATAGAAAGAACATGATAGAAATGCAGATATTCGTTTGCATACCAGCGCACGTCGGGATTGGGTCGGCGTGCGCATGTGATATACTAACGCGTACTCGGTAATTAGGGTCATTGACTTCGGATCACATTGCATGCGGGAGAATAGTGAAGGGAGCGGTACATGGTGGCCAGTCATCGGGGGTATGTGCGCGCACAACCCAGCGCACACAAAAAAAAAAAGACCCATCGTATAAATCCACTGCTTAAAACCGCGGCGCAAACAAAGACGGCATCGGAAAGGGATGCCAGGTCCACAACGAAAGGAAAATTAAAGAAAGACGCATAAATCGGACCGGAGCCAAGTCGGAGATAAAACGAGGAGAGAGAGAAGAAAAGAAGGGATGATGAATACAAGGCGCTCGCCCCGCCGTACGCGTGTAGGCGGATGAAAAAAAAAGGATTGTATTCTACATGTGCGTCATCTGAATCATTATTCGGAGGAAAAAGAGCAGATACTGAGGCATACCTGCTCTGAATCTGAATTCTTGCGCGATTGGCATCGGCATTACTGCAGAGCCGCAGAGGAACCACCAAACAATCCAGCGGGATGATGCCCCGTGGCCGTGTGCAACAGCGTGATAGGGTATCAGATTTAAAATTGGAAAGGGATGCAGGCCGCGCCCACGACGAAGGAAAACTTGGAACAAAGCGAAAACAAGAGAAAGAAGGAGAGCGCGCGAGAATGACGAGAACACGAGAGGAAGAATATAGAAACGTTAAACGGAGCCGTCGGAAAGATCTGAGGCGATGTGGGTTCCAGTTCTGTATGCGTACAAGGGATGTACCAGCGGCGGAGAGGGATGATGGTCGCGGCGGATGCATAGGTGTGCCATGCGAAGAGATTCAGCACGGGTATGGTTCAGTCTAGAGTGAGTACAGCAGTGAGCACAAGAAGGAAGGATACAGCGCACCGACAGTAATGATATGGGCGTGACAACGTGGCGGGGCGGCGGCAGTACATGGAGAAGGCAATGGTGGTTTAGGTGTAACCGGATCAGCGGCAATAATAAACCCGTGATCAGCAATCAACACCATCATGTCGTCACTAGTGATGTTCTTGGTTTGGTTTCAAACCAAAAAACCAGCAAACCAAAACCATGGTTTTCCGAAACCAAACCAAACCAAGGTCATGGTTTGGAGCTGGTTTTGGTTTTGTTTTGAGGCCGGTGAAACCAAAAACCAGGGTTTAAACCCTGGTTTCGAGGTCCTACATATTACTTTTCAGCGGTAAGTGTTGATGTTCGGCAAATTCGGACTAAAGCACTTATTAATATCGGCTTTCGGCTCAGTGGCGGACATACGGGTACATTGCGTTGCCGCATGGTCGACGGACATTATGGTTTGTAGGGTCAGCGGCCCTTCTACTAGATTTTCATCATTTTCCTTTTAGTTATATAGATACTTGATTTGTCCATTTAGTTATATCAAGGCACTCATAGATAGTATATATGTTTACCCTTGTACTCGAGTTACAGTACTGTGGACGCGTTGATTTCCTTCCTTCTTCTCCCACCATGACACGTACACGCGACAATCCGGATCCAGCTCGACTCGTCACCCCAACTCAAGCCTTCCCCAAACAACTGCCTCTTCTTCCACCGAACGCGCTAATTTCAGCGTCATCGTGAGAGCGGCTTTTACTTCCTAAGCCGAGCGTAGTCGCGGAATTGAAGACCTGACCATAATTACCATGCCCTCGACTCCGACGCCCTGCTGTCCAACTGACGTTCTTCCCTAGTCTCTCATAGACAGACGCTACAACAATCTGGTGCTCGTACCTCGCATGTTGTAGTCTGTTGATAAGCTTGATGCCATGATCGCTGGCCGCGTTATTACAAATCATCGGAGTTTAAATCACATTCCCACGTTCATTACAGGCGACAGCGACGCGTCTTCTCGTGTTTCTACCATCTCTCGCGGCTTCACTCACACCATACGACGTGTACATCGACCAGCGACATCGACTGGAGTGCTAGAATGGACGGAAATCATCCAAAACCACCCGTTACGCATGTTCGCGTATACAGGAAGCAGCCGCCGCCGCTTGAAATCCCCAGTCTGGACTCAATTCATGCCCTAGGGACATCCTCATCCATTCCTAGTCCTACGGTTCCATCTCCATCTTCTGCCTCCACCCTAGTTCCATTGCGAGCTGAAAAGCGCTCAGTGTGGCGGAAAATGAATGATGTCCTCCGTACATATGGCTTCGACAGCCTCGGCGAATTTCTCTCGGTGCTTTTTCATCCCCGTATACGCGGAGAGAAAGACTGCCGAAGCAAACGTCATAGGCAAGCCGTTAGCGCTTTTCTGCAGGGGCGATCTAAGATCACAATGGCGCATATCATGCCGCTAATTTTCAATCACCGCAAGAGTCGCCCCAAGAAGAAGGATGCCGACCAGTCTCCAGCATTTTCCCCATATACACCTCTCACCCAGATTCGGTATGCCCGCCCGTGTATTGCTGCCTGGGCGACGCGGCTCGTTGGCGATCACATTTACTATCGAGTCGGCAAGCTCGCACACAAAAAAAAGACGGACGATAGAAGCCGGCGTCATCTCCGTGCAACAAGCAATGGCTGCAGCAAAAATACAGAGATTGTTGAATGGGAAGACGTTGAGTTTTCTATCGAGGAGCTAGCTGATCTCTACAAGCAAGAGGACGAATTCCTTTGGTATATCACAGAATGCTGCGCTGCCTCGCGCAAGAACGGTGAAGTTGTTGCTAAGAAAACACGGCCCCATCCTGTGGTATATGCTTCTGGATCTCGTTCCATGATGTTTTTCATCCTGATCATTATTTTTTTCCCAGATACAAGTCGGTGCGATTAGCTCTTTCATTACAAGTCGCAACCGATATGCCAGTGGCGATCTCGGGCTTCCTCTCGGATTATGGTTCTTTGCTTGTCAGGCGCACATTGATATTAAGCGCGTGTTTTGCCGTTTCGGTTACAGTGTTAGCGACAGCACTGCTCGCAAAGCGCTCGAGACCTTGACGGACGCGAGTCTGAATGACCTAAAGAAACAAGTTCGCGATGCTACAGAACGTGGGGAGGTCGAATGGGGAAAGGTATCAGACAACATTCAACGATACGACAAGGTATACGAGCATGGCTTGGGAAAGCAGAATGAGCTCAAGCACGGGACGGCGTGTACGGCTTTTCGGTTCGATGACTGCAAACCCGGGGCATTTAATGCCGCTGATCACATAGCCCGCATTCTCGAACAAGAACGTCAGACGATGACCACAGAGAGCATTTTTACCAGCATCGACTGGGAACACAACGACAACACCACGGATCTCCACTTCGTTCGCGTTGTTGCCGCCTTTTCCCCGCATCTCAACCCACTTTCCTCCCAAATCTCTGCGCGCTTTCGAACAGCGCTTGCCAAGCATCGTATAAATCCGCATAAGAAGGTCCTGCAGCCTCTCAGCACCAATGCGGAGCAGCAAATCGAGAATAAAGGTTATCAGGCCGGCTTCTTCGAGTTTGATGAGCAGATGGGGATCGAGCCTGAGAAATCCGATAACCTATTGTCCTGGAATCGTGGTGATGGCGCGACACATGCAGCCTTGAAGCGCATACAGCGGATACAAGTCACGACTCCCAACATATACCGCTCTTTTCGGAACGCGATCAGCACACCCGAAACCTGGCACACAAAGTCCACCGGCCTTAATACATGTGCATCGAATCACTACGGTCCGGCAGCATCCCCAGATCCCTCGTCTCTTTCCCGCAGCTCCAATGCTGCTAATATGAAGCGGCCGTCTGACCTCAAGAAATGTGACTTCTATCCGACGAGCCGTAGCATGAACTTGATTTGGGAAGCCCGGGTTCTTGATTGTTGGCGGTTTGTGTTTTCCTTTACAGTTTTTATTCAAACATCTGACAAAATAAAAAAAGGATTGTTCTAGGATGCGAATCGGACCTTCTTACCTACTTTGATGAACTCGCCGCAAATGATTGCCTTCCTACTCTAGACGACCTCTTGGAGCATGCAAGTATCATCCGTGAACGCTATGCATGCCAGACGGCATATGAGCAGTCTCTGGACAAGGCGGAGCAAGACACGGCATCTACACGTACAAAATTTCCGGAGGGCTCAGCATGGACTCCAGCGAATGTGCCTGAAGAGCACACAGCAGCGCGTGCAGCTCACTCAGATACTCAGCCAGATACGGACATTGACATGCCCGGTCTTCAGGATATTTCTGACGACGATCATGACGATGAAGACGCTCCTGTAGAAACTCCACACTACACTGATCCAAAGGAGGCGAGTTCAAAATCAAGTAACGACGAGGACGGCCCCAAAACTCATAAAGAACCACATGGCTTCAATGGTGATCGAGTTCTCAGCAACGCGGTTCTGTTTCTGATGGAATTCGGGTGGTGGGTTGAGTTAAACTATGCCATTCCAGAGGGGGATGTTGGTAGAGTTCTTGAAATTCTGAAGGTATTTGATCCTACTCTCGCAGTTCAATTAATCCCGACTTAATCTCAGATTTTCATTTTCATGTTTGCTGGATCAGCAAACCAGAATTATATGGGCTATATGCTCGACTTGTATGCGCTCCTCACGTTCGAGTGCTCCCCTGATTTAAAGGAGGCCCTGTTGAACAACTATCTGTTCACTCTTCGTGGAGAGGTTGGAAATTTTATAGAGGGTGACTGGATCAGCAAACCAGAATTATATGGGCTATATGCTCGACTTGTATGCGCTCCTCACGTTCGAGTGCTCCCCTGATTTAAAGGAGGCCCTGTTGAACAACTATCTGTTCACTCTTCGTGGAGAGGTTGGAAATTTTATAGAGGGTGATCTTATGCAGGAGTGGAACAACCGTTGGCTCCAGGAGGTATCTGGGCGAAAGGGAGCTGAATTTGACGATAAATTCTACAGGAAAATTATCTCACCCAACGTCCCTGCCTTCCCACAACCAAAACTACACTCTGCTGTACCGACACCGTAACCGGAACCGTAACTCTGATAGAATTCCTACCCAAGAAACAACGAAACTATGACGCGCACCGCCAGTCCTTAGATGGTCGGGAGGGAGGGTTCTAGTAGGGCATGCGATGGTGTATTCATGGCACGTCATGAAGGTGTGTTTATATTGACATGTAGACGAGTCCTGCGGGGGGTTGCATTCCACCTTGCGCTGCGGTCTGGGTTAAACCAACAGAATTGCTCAACTGTTGCAGCTCCACGCGTATCTGGTACTCGGCCCCACAATCTCGCTCGAGCGACGCATCTGCTGTGGAATCGCCCATCCATCCATCCTAGTAGTCACCCCTTCTCTGAGCGCTGTCAGTGTCAAACTCGCCGCCATGTAGGCAGGCCACCGGTGTGCTCATCCTCAACCTCGAGTCTGCCTTCCACACTATTTTCTTTCGGCCGGCATCTGGAATCCAGTCTTTCCTCCGTCTTATGCTCGCGACGCCGACACCGATCAGATCAGAATTTGGGCGTAGCACCTCCCCATCTGTGTGGACCTCAGCGCATTTTGGCTCTCATTCCACTATGTGATATGGGATACGCGGCACGGTGATTGATAATCCTCCGACGTCAGTGCATTTGAGCTGGCGGGCGAAGGGAGAGGCTAAGGTGGGGTGCGCCACGCCTGCGTGGAGAGAGTTATTTACTCACTTGTGAGTCGTGCTCTGATTCGATTTAATTTGGCTGCGCAAACTGACTTCGAACTCGAAGGTTTCAGGTTATCAATTCCTGGTTTTTGCTTGGTGCTTTTTGCTCTCTGCTTTCCGCTTTCTGGCTTGGTACTTATGACGAAGTACTGAGGTGAGTACGTGAATCTGTATCGTTTTACCTTCCACCTCCTGAATTCTCCTCACTGCGCGCAGCTCTGCTGTCCCTGCGATGGTTTATTCCCGCACGCGTACGCCTCAGTCAAGCCGCATTTCATTCACGGGGATGTGTCTCTTTGAAATCGGCTCTCTTATCTTGGAACTTTGATTGCATCATTATCAGCGGTGGTTACCTCGTCCAAGTAGCGACTCTACTCGTTCCATCCACAATACCATACGTATGGCTCGGGACTGCTAGTATCGTCTTCATGCCCACTCTGCTTGCCACGTACCTTCGCTTGATTTGGTCCTCGCCTTAACCGTTGCGCTCAGCGGAATTTCTAAACATATCCATGGCCCGCAATCGAGGCGAATCTCGTCTTATCAATCAGTAAGACCTTCCTTCCAGATCTAGATTCCCTGCGTTTCAAGTCCTGGATCCGATCGCCTTCCCTCTGGTTAGTTTTTCACGCTCACATCCCACTTGACTTCCGGATCCATCTCACTTAACACACGATAGATCTAGAACAAAATAAGCCGTTAACCACAGAGATCGGTCGCCTCTCGGTTGAAGTTTCAACATGGATGAACCGAAGTTGAATACCGGAAGAGGTAGGGGTTTTTTTGGGCATGCCCCATGTTTTTCTCTCTTCCTTGCCTTGCCTTGGGTGAATGTTCTGACAGATTCCGATTGTGCCGTAGTACCTACACCGTCGCCAACAATCAGCCAATCGCCAGCATTTCGTACTGGAACCGCTCGGAGTCCTACCTCGCCCGCCTGCATCTCTTGTCAGCCTCCGGCACTTCGTAACCGCAAGCATTTGTTACCAGCCAATATTCTCAGTCAACTACCAGCTGTTTACGAGTTGCACCTTGGACCTCAAGCACTGGTAAGCAAAGCATATAAGTTGCACCCTTGTTTTAGCTTGAATCTCTTACTGCATCGGGCCTAATGACTGTCGCTTATTCCCCCCGCTTCTGAAGACCAGGGCTGTCGACCACGCCGGTCACCTCCTAAAATTGGCTTGACATAGGGCATGCACGGAGGAAGCTGTCCTTATTCGCGGCGAAGATGCTTCTTCTCCACTCGTAGCAGAGTATTCTTGATACTTGGACCCGCAGCTGTTTCCTTGACTCCTTTGGCAGCCATTCAAGCCGACGTACTGGGAAGCAAGGCTCGAAGCCTCCCGCTGGCTAGAATCTCGTAACATTTTGAGATATCCTGTGCTTGTTGATCAACGATCTCGACCGCATTCTTGGGGTAGAAGCAATCAGACATAGGCAATCTAATGTACGATTTCTTCCCCCACTGCTGAGCTCATTCTTCTCTGTGTGACAATTTTAAGTTGAGTCTCGAGGACACGTGGGTGCGATCCCCGACGAAGGCCTCTTCTTCACGCACACCTCGTCTTTTAGGTGGCTTTTGAGTTTCCTTGGTCGTTTTTTTTTTTTGCCCCTCAGGATCTTCGACTCGGAGGGTTACAATACTTATGGATGGAATGTCGGTCGAAGAAAAGGAAAGATTGTAATCAAAATTACTATACATTCTTGGCGACAGCAGTATATGTTGACGGTCAGCAGAGTCCAGAGGAGTAATATATTCCATCCTCAGTTTCTGCATCTGTGAAATCTGTGGGGTGTTTCCCGGTAAGCTGGATCAGGAGTCATCAGCTACACATGTACAGACATAGTGCGGGTGGAGACGTACTTCTCGAGCAAATTTATGGATGTCTTCAGGGTCTACAAGTGGATAGCCCATTGCGATGGCCATATCTTGACTGCATGGATCGAAACCTTTGGCAGCGTGAAAGTCGCGGACCATATTATGACGAGTCTTATCCCAACGAGCACCCCCTAGCCATGTCGAAAACTCTGGGACAGGTAGGCCTAGATCCTCAACCGCTTGGCAAGTCAACCGATCTAGCCCAGCGGGATCGAAGGCCCAGTAGTATCTCTCGGCAGCCGGTGGGCTTGTAAGAATGAATCGACCATCAACCAAGTCCACCTTTGGTGAAAATATGAACAGATACACGTCGTCTGTGGGTGCAGCCGCCATGAAGGTTCCCTGTAGAGTAAAGTTGTCCGGGGGCGTGTTGAAGCTGCAGTCGAAACCAATGCGGATAACGAAAACCATCTCGTCGTCGAAGGCTGTGAAATCAGAAGAAAGTTCAGCCGTGGAATCATCGGAGAGGTGTTCCAAGGAACGTACAGATTGCATCTTGCAGTTGCGCACGAACGTAGCCTAGCTGTGAAAACCACCATTTCCTTGCATCGTCCTCGTCCACAAGTGTTATCTTCATCCGTAGCCTGTGATGACTGTCGAGATATTCGACCCTGCGGACCGATTCCATCAGTACCCGTGTGCAAGCCTGAAGGAGCGCACGGGCGTACCGTGTCCATCCAGTTGGCAAGGTTTTAACACGGAAGGCGGAGCTGCACCAAGCCTTCACATGAATGCTGCTTGGTGTGAAGTGGTTTGCAATGGGAATTGCGGGGATCTCAGCCTCAGCAGTCTGGGCTACGACAGAGCGATGGGAGCGTGATTGTTCCCGGTGCAGATGAAAGTTTGATGAAATCCAAAAACATATATTTGAGGAGACAATAAAACTCGTCAAGCTTGAACGTCGACAAGAGTTTATCATCCAAGTCATTGTCAGTTAATTTGAGCGAAGGCAATCCGGTGTCCACTCGCCCAAGGACAAAAAGTCTACTCAGCTTCTCCCCTTGCCAACATCCACACACAATTTTCCAGTGGTCAGTTTGATCCACGCAGTCCCCGAGAGATAAATGAACGACTCTCCAGTGGTTGATTTCCAGAAGGAATTTGCAGCCTTAACGATTATGAGCTCTCCCGGAGTTCCCCAGGTTTCCGAAACTCACATTGAACTGGTGCTCCTATCCATGAATTAAGAAATCCAATGATGCAACTCTCATGAACACTCCAGAGAACCGACCATTTCATATTTAATGTAGTATGAGGCCAAGGCGGATGTGGCGTGCGTCTTCCTGACTTGGGAAATTGGCATCATTTCTGCCCGAATGAGACACAAGATCCCCGCCCTATAAAACTCTCACCGTCGTGGTAGATAAGCGCATTGAGGCCAGTCGAACAAGTAAACCCAAATAACTGTGTTAGGAAGGGATTCCTGCTCCAGAACTAGCAGAATTACATGCTGAGGAAGCAGAATGGCGTACCGATGTCGTTGCTTTTCTTCAGCTTCTGCTAGTCTCTGCAACAGGTTCAAAAGTCAATTTTATTTCATCGAGAAAATGATTTACCTGCTCAAATTTAGGACCATCATAAACGATGGCTGTCATTGGGTCCTGGCTTCCAAAAATCCGTGCACTATAGATCCGCTGTACGGTTACAGATCCCATACGTTTACGCCTCTGGTGGGTAGGGCCGCGCTTGACCACCTTCCGTGTGTCAATTTCTTCCAACAGATGCAAATCCCCCAAATTAACGGCACGAAATTCTGCGCAACCATCAGTAGTGAGCGCGAGGCAGGCGGGCGATCTCACGGCTTTGAGGTTGCCCTGACAAGGTACTGAGTCTGGATTGGCAAGTTACATCGTAAAATCGGCGGTGGGTTCAAAGAAAGCCGGAACGACGTACACATTATTATTCATCGTGAGGTATCCTGCATTGATCTCGTAGTGCAGCTGGGGACTCTCCCCATTTCCCCCACCGCCGCCCCTCCCCAGTCTACTCCGACCCCCATTTCCGCCTACTCCTCCTAGATAGAATAAACAATGATCGCAGGCCAGTCCCAATTCTCTTCGCACCATGAATATTAAGTGTCTGGGATTCGATAGCACGACGAGCCATGGACAGTGTACTGGCAGAAGGTCAATCTCGCCGCGCCGCACGAAGGTGAGAGTGAAAGCAAGAACGAGGTGGTAGTCGAGGAGGAAGAGCACGCGCACACAGCCTTGAAGGGCACAGCCGCATCAGGAACTTCAATTTCCGTGAACAGTGGTCGACACGCGGCGCTAGCGTGGATTTGTTCCTCCGTGTCTCATAGGTAGCGGTACTTGGTGGCCAGCTATTGCCGCGCAGGGGTATGCGGGCGTAACCCAGTGCACAAAAGAAAACGATCGTATAAATTCAGTGTGCAAGACCGCAGCGCAATGAAAAACGGCGTCGGAAGGGGATGATGCTAGATCCACAAGAAAGCGAAGGACAAGTGGATGAAAAATCGAAGAAGGACGCATCAGACGAAGCGGAGAGAAAAAGAAGCCAAGAGAAAGAAGGAGTGAGGGAACGATGATCAAAATGGATGATGAAAGGGATGAAGTAATGAATACGAGGCGCTCGCCGTTCGGCCGTGCGTGCATAGACAGGGATGAAGGATTGGTCCCCAAGAGGGTACAAGTGCAGATACTTGTGTGTGGCTGCTCTGACTCGGAATCCTTGAGCGATTAATAGGGGCACCCATTGGTGCAGAGCCAGCGAGGGTGACTGAGCAACTACGAAAAGATCCAGCGCCGGTATCAGGAAAGGGATGCGGGCGGCCCCACGACGAGAAAGAACTTGGAACGAAGAGAAGAGAAGGAGAGAAGGAGACCGCGCGCGAATGAATTGGAGCGGACCCGGACTAGATCAAGAAATAGAAACGTTGATGGAACGATGCAGCGGTCCTAGAACAAAATAAGAGAAAAGCACCGTTGCACATCTCCAGACAAAATGCGCGCGCCAAAAAAAAAAAGAAGAAAAAGAAATCCTATAAATCCACGGCTCAAAACCGCAGCGCAAAGACGGCCTCGGAAGGGGATGATACCAGGTTCACAACGAAGGACAGGACAAGTGGACGAAAAAATGAAGAAACACGCATATATAAATCGGAGCCGAGCCGAGTCTGAGAGATGCGGGCGACGCCCACGAAAAAGGAGAATCTAGAACGAAGAGAAGAGAAAAAGAAACGGAGAGCCCGCGCGCGAATGAATTGGAGTGGATCTGGACGAGAGGAAGAAGTTGGAAACGGAACGATGCGGCGGTGCTAGAGGACGAATAAGAAGAAAACCGTCGCAGAGGAGGAACAGAAAAAGAAGGAAGGAAGGAAGGAAAGCATCCAGCGGTGCGCACAGCCAGCAACGCAAGACTACATCGGATTTAGTGAGGGTATGGTCAACACCACGAGGCAGGAGTAGGAAAAAACAAAGAAAAACCGAAGAGGTGCACGCTGGATAAGCCGGAGCGCAGCCAAGGAGCATCCCGGGCAGAGGAAAGGAGGCAGAGAGCGTGAACGAGGAGCAAGCGATAAAACACGCGCGCATAGATCGGAGGCGACGGGATTATACAAGTGGGAGAAACTGAAGGGACGCATGCGTATGAGGGATGGATGCAACAGCGGGGGAGAGGGATGATGGTCGCGGTGGATGTAGTGCTGGCCAAAATATGATATGAATACGAAAACTCTGTATCATATTCATATCCATATCGTATCTAGCTCTGAGAGTCCGTATCATATCTGTAGCATATCATATTCATATTCATTCTCAGAATATGAATATGATATGAATATATTCAAATATATTTTGGCCCAATTTAGCTTGCAAACAATGGGTCTGAAATCAAGGCAGCTTGCTCGCAAAGGAGTTCCTCTGTAACCTATGGCACAAAAGTCTCTTCAGACATTCAATTATGAGTCAAGATACAGAATCCAGGTGCCCGGCAAGCTTCAACTTCAATATCACAGCATTTTTTATTGCATCAAGTAGCTCGCAGGTAGGAGTCTCTGAGCCGGAGCGCGGCTTGACAAAGATCCGAGATGATTTTTGACCATGCCGCTGAGATCGGATCATCGGATCTGTGCCAATTGAGGGCCCGAGGCGGCCGAAACAGTGGTTGAGCATATCCAAATATATTTGAATACGCTGACTACCATATTGTATTATATCCATATCATATTCATATTCATATTCAACCGTATTCATATTCAGTAAGAGGGTCCAAGGCCGTATCATATCCATCCATATTTGAATATATTCAAAAATAATTTTTTCGTATCGTATTTTTGGCCAGCACTAGGTGGATGTATAGGTGTGCCTGCGAAGAGATTCAGCAGAGGTATCGTGCGAAGTAGCTCCGGAGCGAGTACAGCACTGAGCACCACAAGAATAATAGGGAGCACAGAAGATCGCGATATGGGCGTGACAACGTGGCGGGGCGGCGGCAGTACATGAAGCAGGCAAGCGGAGATGGTGGTCGAAGGCCCAGCAACGTTACCGGATCAGCGGCAATAATCAACCCAGAATCGGCAATCAACAGCATCATGTCATCAACCGACAACAGCCTCATTTCTCCCGCATCCACGACTTTGTCCTCTGCCGAAGCTTTGATGGGACTTGAATACAGCCTTGGTCAAGCAGCATAGTGGCGGAGCTCAAGGCTACGCCGGAGCATACTTACCGCGCTCTCGGGCCCTCGACTCCGCGGACCACTCCCTGCTGTACACCTGAAGTTTAGGGATCGGGACCGTACCGTATACGGTACGGCCCGTAAAGATTACGGTCGTTTACGGGGGCGACCCGGACGTAACCGTAACCGTAAAGTCAGTTTCCGAGCCTCTTACGGTACGGTACGGGTGGTTTTACGGTTACGGTACGGCCATTACGGCCGTATTTTGGCATAACTTTATTCATAATGCCGCAATGCTTTAGGCAGGTCAACAACAACAGCAGAACCTGGAATGAAATGTCAGCCTTGGAATTAATGTGACAAAAATTGAGATACCGGGGATCGACATGATGTCACGCGCAAGACGGTATAGGCGTGGAAACTCTCTCTTCCTCGCGTACCACCACTCAATGGGGTCAATGTGTTGTGCAGCCTTGTAGGACGAGGAGCATCGAAGTAGCGCAGTAGCTCATTGCTCTCCTTGTTAGAAGGTCGAGATCAAGGGGCAAAGCAGAGTCCTGCAAGTTTGTCCTTCAATATTTTCTGAAATACACGGAAAGTTGAATGCGTGAATGAGAGCATTGGACGGGAGGTTCGAGACATCTCGCTGGTAGCAAGACGGAAAGTATGCAGCCAATCCGTGATTGTCTTGATCGCAGTCCAGCCCTGCACGCTGATCTCGGCATTGTGCAGATCTGGGTTGTCATTGATGAACTGCGTAATTGTACTGCGATATTTGATGGCACGACCTTGAACAAAGGGAATCAAAATCGCAAAAATCCCTCCAGAGAGGCACGTACTCACCAGGAATTACGGGCCGTACACTGCCGTATACGGCCGTAAATTTACGGCTTCATACAGTTATGCTACGGTGACGGCCCGTAACCGTAAAGTCGGCAAAAGAGGGCCTTACGGGACGGTTACGGGTGACCGTATAACCCGTACCGTACACCGTACTTTACGGTTACGGCCCCGATCCCTACTGAAGTTGTTCCATGAACCTCGACCAGCCTTCCCACAACCCACAACCAGACCCACATTCTGCTGTACCCGGCACCGCAACTGGCACCGTAATCGGAACCGTATCAGGGATAAAGTTCCTACCTTAGAAACAACGAGACTATGACGCGCACCGCCAGTCCTTAGATGGTCGGAAGGGAGGGTTCTAGTAGGACGCATGCGATGGTGTATTCATGGCACGTCGTGAGGGTTTTTTAACATTGACATGTAGACGAGCCCTGCGGTGCGTTGGCTTCCGGCTTGCGCTGCTGTCTAGGTGAAAGCAACAGAATCGCTCAACTCTTGCAGGCTCACGTGTATCTGGTCCTCAGGCCCCACAATCTTTCTGGAGCGACACATCCCCCGCGGAATCGCCTATCCATTCCGCGCATCTGCATCCATTCATCCTACTCACTCCTCCTTCGAGTGCCGTCAAACGCGCCGGCACATACGCAGGCCACCCGCGTGCTCATCCTCATCCGCGGGTCTTCCTTCCACCCTGCTTCTTCTTCGGCCGGCAACTGGAATCCAGTCCTTCCTCCTCCTACCCTCGCGACGCCGAGGCAAATCAGATGGGAATTTGGACGGAGCACCTCCTGGCTTGTGTGGGCATCAGCGCGTTTCGGCTCTCATTCCACTATGTGGTGTGGGATTCGCGGCACGGTGATTGATAATCCTCCAACGTTACGTGCGTTTGAGAAAGAGGGTAGGGAGGGGTGCGCCACGCCTGCGTGGAGAGAGTTACTTACTCAATTGTGAGTCGTGTTCTGCTGCGATTTCATTTGAATTCCCAAACTGACTTCAGAGTTGAAGGTTATAGTTTATAGATTCCTGATTTCTGCTTTTTTGCTCTCTGCTTTCCGCTTTCTGGCTTGGTACTTACGACGAGGTACTGAGGTAGGTACGTAAATCCGTATCGTTGGACCCCTTCCATCTCCTGCATGCGCACAGCGCTGCTGTCGCTGCGATGGTTTATTCAAGGACGCAGACGAGCCGCATTTTCGTTCGCGGGGATCCCGCTCTTTGGCATCGGCTCTTTTATTTTAGATTGTTTACTACATCATTATCAGCGAGTCTGCGCACGGACTACTCCGGCGGTCCCTCGTTCAAGTCGCGGCCCTACTCGGTCCATCCGCAAATCCCATGCGCGTGGCTCAGGACTGCTAGTATCGTTTTCATAAGCGCTCTGCCGGCCGTGTACCTTCGCTTGACCTGGTCCTCACCTTAGCTCTGGCACTCAACTGAATTTTCAAACATATCCTCGGCCCGCAATCGAGGCGAGTCTCTTTTTATCAATGAGCAAATACCTTCCTTCCAGATTCTGATTCCCTGCGTTTCAAGTCCTAGATCCGATTGCCTTCCCTCTGGTTGGTTTTTCGCGCTCATCTACTACGTTGTTCCCCAATCCATCATCTACTATACATCTGCAACAGAAAAAGCCGTTGTTGACCACAGAGATGGGTCACTTCTCGGTTGAAGTTGCAATATGGAAGAACCGAAGTTGAATACAGGAAGAGGTGGGGGTTCTTTCGGGTACGCCCCATATCTTTCTCTCTTCCTTGCCTTGCCATGGCTGGGTGGCTTTTCTGTCAGATTCTGATTGTGCCGTCATAATCACACCGTCGCCAATAACCAACCAATCGCCCGCATTTCGTACTGAAACCGCTAGAGTCCTCCCTCTCCCACCTGCATCTCTTGCCTCCGGCGCTTGTTAATCGCAAGCGCATATTCCGAGCCAATATTCTCGGTCAACTCCATTCCTTCCTCCCTGTTGTTCATGACCTGCACCGTAGACTCGAGCAATAGCGAGCAAAGCATATAAGTTGTACCCTTGTTTTGGCTCATTTGAATCTCTTACTTCACCGTGAACGAGCCTGATAACTGTCTCTTTTTGCCACCGCTTGTCAAGAGCAGAGCCCTCGTCGACCATGGCGGTCACCTCCTAAAATTGGCTTGACATCGGACATGCACTGAGGCAGCGTATCAAATGTTGTCTCAGCGCCAGCCCTTCCTCCACTGACCAGCTTACTCTTGATACTTGCACACACAGCTGTTTCCTAGACTCCTTTGGCGGCCATTCAAGCCGTCGCACTGGGAAGCAAGGTTCGATGCCACCCGCTGGCCAGGATCCCGCAACATTTTAAGATTTTCTTCTTTCTGTATTTGTTGAGCAAGAATCTCACCCCCGTTCTTGAATTAGAATCAAGAGCACACGGGTAATCTGACGTACAACTTCTGAGCTCCTTCTCCTCTGTGTTACGATATCAAGTTGAGTCTCGAGGAGACCTGGGTGCGATTCCCAGCGAAGGGCCCTTCGCCCCGCACGCCACATCTTTTGGGTGGCCATTGGGCTTTTTTGGTTATTTTTCCGCCCTGCAGGATCTTTGACTCAGAGCAATACAATACTTTTAGACAGAATAATCCGAGGAAAGGGAACAATTGTAATCAAAATCACTATACATTCTTAGCTACGGCAGTGGATGTCAACGGTCAGCAGAGTCCAAAGGAGTAATATATTTCATCCTCGATTCCTGCATCTGGGCAATCCGTGACGCCTTTCCCGGTAAGCTGGATCAGGAGTCATCAGCTACAATTAGGGACATTGCGCGGGTGGAGACGTACTTCTTGAGCAAATTTGTTGATGTCCTCGAGATCAACAAGTGGATAACCCATTGCGATGGCCATATCTCGACTGCATGGATCGAAGCCTTTGGCGGTGTGAAAGTCGCAGGTGATATCATGCAATCTTTTAGTCCACTGTATGCCCCACAGCTTTATCGAAAACTCCGGGGTAGGCAGGCCAAGGTCCTCGGCCGTTGGGTCAGTCAACCTATCTAGGCCTGCAGGATCAAAGGCCCAGTAGTATCGCTCGGCAGCTGGTGGACTCGTAACAATGAATCGGCCATCAACCAAGTCCACCTTTGGCGAAAATATGAACAGATACACGTCGTCTGTGGGTGCGTCTGCCATGAAGGTTCCCTGTAGAGTGAAGTTTTCCGGGGACGTGTTGAAGGTGCAGTAGAAACCGATTGCGGTAACGAAAACCATTTCGTCGTCGAAGGCTGTGAAATCAGAAGAAAGTTCAGCCGTGGAAGCCCGAGGAGGTGTTCCAAGGAACGTACAGATTGCATCTTGCAGTTGCGCAATAACGTAGCCTTGCTGTAAAACCCACCATTTCCTTGCATCGTCCTCGTCTACAAGTCTTATGTCTATCGACAGCCTGCCATGACTGTCGAGATAATCGACCCTGCGGACCGATTCCATCAGTATCAGGATAGAAACTGCAAGGAGCACCTGGGCGTACCGTGTCCATCCAGTTGCCAAGGTTTCAACTTGGAAAGTACGGCTGTACCAGGACTCCACATAAATGCTGCTGGGTGTGAAGTGGTTTGCAATGGGAATTGCGGAGATTTCAGTCGCATCAAAATCAGCACCGGGGTCTGGTATACGACAGAGCGATGGGAGCATGATTGTTCCTAGTGTGGATGAAAAGTGGGCGACATCCCAAGTGTAATGACGTGTGAGCAGATGATAAAGGTCGTCAAGCTTGAGCCTCGACAGGAGTTTGTCATCCAAGTCATTTTCTGTGAATTTGATTGAGGGAAATTTGGTGCGCACATGCCACATGAAAAAAATTCCAATCAGCTCCTCCCCGTTGCCGACATTCACACACAATTTTCCGGTGGACAGTCTGATCCACGCGTCCCCCGAGAGACGCATGAACGACTCTCCAGTAGTTGATTGCCAGAAGAAATTTGCAGTCTTAACGATTATGAGCTCTGCTGGATTTCCGCAGAATTCCGAAGCTCACACTGAACTGCAGTTCCTATACATGAGTTGAAGAATTCAATGATTGAAAGCCTCTTGAGCACTGCTGAGAACATACCAATTCAAGTTCAATGTAGCGTGAGGACAAGGGGGATGCGGCGTGCATCTCTTCGATTTGGGAAATCGTCATCATTTCTGCCTCATGAGAACCGAAATATCATCTGCACAAGACCCTTACCATCATGGTAGATTAGCGCATTGAGGTCGGCCGAACAAGCAAACCCAAATAACTGTGCAAAGAAAGGATGCCTGCTCCGAAACTTGTAGAATTATACGCCGGGAGAGCAGAATGGCATACCGGTATCGTTGTTTGTCTCGGGCTTGTGCTGGTCTCTACGACAAGTACATAAGTCAATTTTAATCTATGGAAATGATGATTTACCCGCTCAAATTTAGGACCATCATAAACGATGGCTGTCATTGGGTCCTGGCTTCCAAAAATCCGTGCCTTATGGATCCGCTGTACGGTTACAGATCCCGTACGTTTACGTCCCTGGTGGGTAGGGCGGCGCTCGACCACCCCCTGGTTGTCAATCTCGTCCAGCAGATTTAAATCGCCCAAATTCACGGCACGAAACTCTGCGGAAGCATCAGTAGCGAACACGAAGCAGACAGGCGATCTCACCGCTTTGAGGTTGCCTCGATGTGGTACCGAGTCTGGATTGTAAATTCACAGGGCGGTGGGCAGAGAGAAAGCTGGGACGACGCACAAATTATTATTCATGGTGAAGTATTCCGCCTTGATCTCGTATTGCAGGTGGGGACCCTCCCCATTTCCCCCACCGCCACCCTGACCCAGTCCACTTTGCCCACCATTGCCTCCTATTCCGCCTGGCCAGAATCGACACCGATCTCAGAACAATCTCATTCTTCGGAAAGTCCGCACCATGAATATTGAATGTCTGAGATCCGGTAGCACGGCGAGGCATGAATAGTGCACTGGCAGAGCGTTAATCTCGACCATCTGAGACAGTCCGGGGACGCACCGGACGAAGGTGAGATCGAGAGCTAGAACGTGGTGGTCGAGGTGGAAGAACACGCGCACACAGCCTCGACACAGCCGCATCAGGAAGTTCAATTTCCGTAAACATCGGTCGAAACGCGGCGCCAGCGTGGATTTGTTCCTCAGTGTCTGAAGCGGGACCCCACATCCTCTGCTCCTCGTTCTTTGGACCCTGTAATTTGAGCGATATGGATACGAGATTGTTGAAGCCTGAGGTCCCGAGGTCCCGTCCCAATATATTTTTTTGTTTTACAAAGGGCCCGGCGATATGAAAAATCAGAATGGCGATTTCGGCGAGAACCACCTGAAATTCAACCCATGCGCCATCTGGGAATTCTTCGTAAACTTTCATTTATTTCATGTTTTGCGGTTTAAGGCGCTGTGCGATACATGGCAGATATCATTCGCGATCTTCGAATTAATTCTACCTGTGGTAGTGCAAACAGCGGCGGAGGTGTTGGAATCACAGCTGTTTCTTAGATTCTTTTGACGCCCATTTAACCCGTCGCCCTGGGAAGCAAGGTTCGAAGTCTCCCGCTGGCCAGAACGTACTCGCGTAATACAAGGCTACACTTGACTGCGCCCTCAACTCCGACTCCCTCCTGTCCACCTGACTAGGCCCGCCCTGCCTTCCCTCAACCAAAACCACATTCTGCTGTACCCGGCACCACACCCGGCACCCTAACTGCAATAGAATTCCTACCCTAGAAACAACGAAACTATGACGCGCACCGCCAGTCCTTAGATGGTCAGGAGGGAGGGTTCTACTAGCTAGTAGGACGCATGCGATGGTGTATTCATGGCACGTCATGAAGGTTTGTTTATATTGACGTGTAGACGAGCCCTTCGGTGCGTTGCTTCCGCGGTCTGGTTGAAACCAACAGAACCACTCAGCTGTTGCAGATCCAGGCGTATCTGGTCCTCGGGCCCCACAATCTCGCTCGAGCGACACATCCGCCGCGGAATCGCACGCATCCGCATCCATCCATCCTACTCACTCCTTTGAGCGCCGTCAAACGCGCAGGCACGTAGGCAGGCCACCCGCGTGCTCATCCTCATCTGCACTCCTTTGGCTGGCATCTGGAATGCAGTCCTTCCTCCTTCCTATGCTCGCGACGCCGAGGCATATCAGATCAGAATTTCGGCGGAGCATCTCCTAGCTTGCGTGGGCTTTCAGCGCGTTCTGGGTCTGATTCCGCTATGTGATCTCAGGTTCGCGGCACCGTGGCAATGATCCTCCGACGTTACGTGCGTTTGAGCAGGAGGGTAGGGAGGGGTGCGCCACGTCTGCGTGGAGAGAGTTACTTGCTCATTTGTGAGTCGTGTTCTGCTGCGATTTGATTTGACTGCACAAACCGACTTCGAGCTCAAAGGTTATACCTTATCGATTCCTGTTTTTTTCTCCTTTTTTGCTCTTTGCTGTCTGCTTTCTGGCTCGGTACTTACGACGAGGTACTGAGGTCGGTACGTGGATCCGTATCGTTTCACCTTCCATCTCCTGAATTTTCCTCACTGTGTGCAATTCTGCTGTCCGTTCCATAGTTTATTGTCGCACGCATACGCCTCAGTCGAGTCGCATTTTCATTCACGCGGATGCAGCTCTTTTGGAATCGGCTCTCTTATCTTAGAACTTTCACTGAATTACTATCAGCAAGTCTGCGCACTGGACTACTCCGGCGGTACCTCGTCCAAGTCGCGGCTCCACTCGGTGCATCCGAAAATCCCGTGCATGTGGCTCGAGACTGCTGGTATTGTCTTCATGCCCACTCTGTCGGCGTACCTTCACTTGATCCGGTACTCCCCTTAATCATGGTACTCAGCTGAATTTTCAGACATATCCTCGGCCCTCAATCCAGGTGACTCTCCTCTTATCAATGAGCAACACCTTCCTTCCAGATTCAGATTTCCTGCCTTTCAAGTCCTAGATCTGATTGCCATCCAGCTGGTTGGTTTTTCACGTTCCACTCCGACTTTACTCCTACTTCACGATAGGTCTGGAACAGAACAAGCCGTCGTTGACCACAGAGATCGGGCACTTCTCGGTTGAATTTTCAATACAGACGAACTGAAGTACTGATTCGGGCACGCCCCCATTCTTTCTCTCTCTCTTCCTTGTTATACCTTGGCTGGGTGAAACGTCTGTTCTGCGAGGCGACATGCACGACTCTTTGAGCAAATCATATAACTTGTTTTGGCTCGCTTGAATCTCTTATGAACGGGCCTCATGATTCTCTCTCATTCCCACCGCTTCTCAAGAGTAGGGTCGTCGTCGACCATGCCGGTTTCCTCGTAACTTCAACTTGGCTTGACATCGGACAAGCCCCGATGCAGCTGTTCTTACTCGCTACAATGATGCTCTTTCTCCACTGTGACCAGAGCACAGATACTTGTGCGTGGCTGCTCTGACTCTGAACCCTTGCGCGATTGACATCGGCATTGCTCCAGAGCCGCAGAAGAGCCACCAAAGGATCCAGCGGGAAGATGCGCCATGCCAGTGTGCAGCAGCGCATGACGGTATGCGATGTAAATTTGGAAAGGCATGCGGGCGGCGCTCCCAACGAAGGAGAACTTTGAACGAAGCGAAGACAAGAGACAGAAGAAGCGCGCATGTGAATGAATTGGAGCGGACCCGGACGAGAGGAACACATTAGAAACGGAACGATGCAGCGGTGCTAGAACACAAGAAAGCCGAGAATAGAACCGTTACAGGAGCAAATCGGAGTGAACGGAGGCATGCCCGGCGCAAAGACGCAGGAGAAACTAAAAAGAGAAGAAAAAAAGGGCCCGCGGGCGCAGCCAAGTAGCTTCCCAGCTAGAGGAAAGGAAAGGAGACGGTGAACGAGGGGCAAGGGACGATGAAAATGCGCGCGTAGAGATCCGAGGTGGTGTGGGGTCCGGCTCTGGATACGTATGAGGGATGCAACAACGGCGGAGGGTGATGACGGTCGCGGCGGATGCATAGGTGTGCCAGGCGAAGAGATTCAGCACGGGTATGATTCGAAATAAGTCTAGAGTGGTGGAGCAGTGAGGAAGGATAGTACAGATCACAGAAGATAATGATATGGGCTTCACAGCGTGGCGGGGCAGGGCAGTTAATGAGTGCAAGCAGAGATGGTGAGATCCAACATCAGCAAACCCACCCTTGCTATGAACCGCTATATAGTGCTAGGTGACACTACTGTACTATTACGACCAAAGGTTCAGGTGACGGGTGACGGAGGGTCGTGAACTGCATAAATTGGTACCGGTGACGGTTACATTGAGCTAGTGAACAATTTTTTTTTCGAGTCCGCAGGAAGCGCAAAAACAGTTTTTGAGCTAATCCATATTCGACCAAAAAAAAAAGGAGGCAAAAATGACAATAAAAAAAACTAGTGCTCCTCCCAGGCGGGGCCCTGGTTGCGGGTGCGAAGGAAGAAGCTCGTATTCCAGGGACTGTGGAATGGAGAAGAACTCGGTCACTATTTTTCTGATCCGCGGCGGAGCTAACGCCCCTCTCTTGCCTTGTCCGATCCAGTCAGATTTTTTGGGAGTATCGATGAGTAAAATTGAATTTCACTTGCGTACATATAGCTATGACCGCAGAACAAAATTTCCGGCTTTGCCCGGTTTCACAGATGTGCCTGCTCATTATTCCTTCGCCTCTACTATCAAGTAGACACTTAAATGGTTAAGCGGACCTGAAGTAGACGCAGAATCCGAAAGGCGACAGAAGCAACCCACCTGATATACAATTTTTTTTAAAAAAATGATTGAGGGCCTTCTTGAGCCCCATAAGTCTTCGGATAGTATTTGGCGAGTCCAAGCGAGCGCTCTAATAAGCTAGTCTAAGGCGTTGCACGGCCATGGGCGGGTTGATTGGCGGTTGCGAGCGGGTGACCGGCTGAATGAATAATTCCCAAGCCAGTGACACCTTCGGCCGACTTTTGAACACTGAACCCAGTGAACAATCGAGGTGACTGGTGACACCCTGTGAACCTTTGGTCGTAATAGTACAGTATATAGAAAGGTACCCCTCCTACGTAGCGCTACGTAACGCTATCAAGCGCTATGAGAAAAATCAGGGTTTGCTGATGAAGAAACGTTGCCGGATCAGCGGCAATAATCAACCGGTAACCGGCAATCAACACCATCATGCTGTCACCGCCAATCACCTGCCTCTTTCTCTCCTGCTTCCATGGCTGAACACGCCAGTTCACGGCGCCACCGCAAAAGTGGTCTCTCCCAAGAGCTCTTGTACGATTTTGGCCAAGCACTGTGGTCGCGGACTCCAAGGCTACACCTGAACATACTTACTACTTACGCCATCGACTCCGACTCCCTGCTGTCCACCTGATATTCTTCCCTGAGCCCCGCTCTGCCTTCCCACAACCACAACCATCTCCGGCTGTACCCGGCAACCTAACTGTGATAGAGTTCCTACCCAAGAAACTACAAAACTTCGACGATGCAGCGCGCGCCGCCGGTCCTTAGATGGTAATGGGAGGGAGGGAGGGTTCTATTGGGATGTATGCGATGATGTATTCATAGCGCATCGTGGCGGTTCCCTTATATTGACATTTAGACCAGTCCAGCGGTGTCTCCTCTCGTAGCTTCAAGGTCAGACGGAATGGATGACTAGCTGGTGAGTGCTTGCGGCCTCGTTCCGCGTCCAATCCTCCTCCCACCCACTGCCCAGTCCAATCTGCCTAACCAACAACTGTGCTACGCATCCCACCATCCGCTGCACCTCCGTCGCCCCTCGCTTGGCTTCCCTGGTGCCGCGGCACTATCACAGCCCCGTCGAAATGTATACGGCTCCTTCATTGACCAGCACTACCGCCAACGCAACTCTTACCCCTGCAGTGCCGCCGACACTGTACACATCTGCGGCAGCCTTCCGTCTTCGTCTAGACTAATATCCCCGCCGTCTCTGTGCCTCTTCCTATCTCGGTAGTTTGGGAGGATGCAGCCACAACGGCGCATGATAGCAGAGGTATAGTGCGGACTCGATGAATAGCATCAGCGGGTGCCAGTTGCGCCGCTAGTCACCTTCGCTGAATCGCTGCAACTGACGAAAGCTGCTTTTCCTGCTCGTATCACTGGTTATTGGTGCTATATCGCCTCTTATCATCCTCGCCGTTCATGCTGCATAATCCCTCTCCCCTCTCGCGTCCCTCTCCTCTGGTTCCCGCTCTCTGAACCTCTTCTTCAAGACGTCACGGGTGTACGATGATAACGCGGCAAATCTATCCTCTTCACTCTACACCTGCCCTCGTGCTCCAGCCCCTCGCCTCCCGTTTGCCTAGCATCCTCCGCTGCATCTCCCGCTCCTCCCTGGCGGCGGGGAGCTATCATCATCTAGCGGCGCTCCTTGCGCGTCGGTTCCCCAATGTTGACCTGCGCCCATCATACTTGCGCCCAGGGCAATCCGGGGCCGTACACATACAGCTCGCGATCCTCGCATCATGCCCCGCCCCGACCACCACCCGGTTCTTCGTCGGCGTTACGCATGTCGTTGTCTCGTTGCACGTCATCACGCGCGGACCGCATCCTTGGTCTCACCCACTCCCCACTTCCCATCCACCGGCTCCATGGGCCGCGCCCGTGCCCACTCAGCCTCCCATCCTGCATACCGCGAGCGCCAGAGATAGCCGTGGCTCTGAGCGCCGGTGCGGACGACCCTGCGGGTGGTCGGGATGTGGCTTAGCCCAAAGCCGCGCCGTATTTTTGGGCCGAGGGGGCGCATTCCTTGTTGACGGTTTAGGGCTTTGGAGAATACAGAAGATACGCGCGGAGTTGTCATCCTCGTGTGCGAACGTCAAATTCTTCCACCCATACTACAGCCATCTGGTCAGGCGTTGTTCGTGGAGGACACCGACACCGCAGGCGTGGAGGGCTGTGGAACTGCGAGTGCGAGACGAGGTGGGGCAATAACTTGGTGTCTGGAGTGCAGAAGAAGGTGCTGCCTTATCGCAGTCCCCGTGAAACTCTTGGCGCGAAGGCATCGCTCGCATCTGGACCCGTAAGGGCGAGCGCCAGCACGACAGCGATGCGCCGACGTTATTCACCTGCGATTCTCCAATCATCCGGGTCCACGGTCATGCATACCCGATATCGTGATCTTATCCGGCGCCATGTCGTTGTCCAATAACGTTACCGTTTTCCTGTTCCCCATTTCCGTACATGTCTCATCGCCGAACATACACCTCCCTGAACAGTGTCGTTAACGGCGTGGTTTTCGTTCCGATGGCCCGAACCCACGCAATCGGCTTCTGGAAATATGTTTGTATTCTGGTTGCTGGATACGAAGAGGGAGCCCGCTAATTCAGAGTTGTTTTGTGAATTGCGCGGATTTACTACTAATCCTGTTTGCGCAGCCTGTTCTCTGCATGTTGTAGCATCTTCTCGAGCCCCATTGAGCTTTTTCGGAGTTGTCTGGGCGCTGCTCCACCAATGTGCGCTTGATGGCGGAATGAACATTTGGCGGTAGGTGACAGGTTCCGACCGATTCAACATTTTCCCTAGTGAACATCTTAGATGACAGTGACAACCCCGTGAACACGAAATAGTACAGTATATTGGGGAAGCAAGCTCCCCTAAGAAATATAACATTCAATGTTTGGCACTTCTGCGACTTTCGTATATAATGTGGCAGAGGTTTGTTGATACGCGCTTGCAGTGTGGGAGAGATTCTAGACCAAGAACCAAGGAGGGTTTGAATATATGGAGCAAGCGCCAACAGAAGTAAAGAATCGCGAGCCATTTCGATAAGAACTGTTAAACGGTCCGGCCATGTCTAGCCTCCTGTGAGAGTCACCGCGGGCCCCCTTTCCGTCCTGGTCATCTGGGAAGCCTCGTTACATGTCTGGCTCTACGCTCTACGTGACATACAAGACTTCGGATTTGCCACGGGTGTGAGTCTCAGAGTCTGGGAATCGGGCTACAGTCTGTTGCCTCAAAGCCGCTTCTCACCTCCGCTGCACAAGGCATCAACTTCGATCACACAAATGTTTCACTCGATTCCACTCGTTCATTCCGCGACTCAAATATGTTCCCACCTCTAGGCAAATCAGTACCGTCTCATCATTTGCTCGGTATCTTCAGCGCCCTCAGGCTTTACTTCCCGAGTGCTTCTTACAGCTTTGTCTCGCCGACGGCGACCGACCACGGAGCGCTCTGGTGAGAAGATGACGAGAACGCGGAAGTGCCGTCGGTCTGGTTCCTTATCGGCGCTGGTATGGTCACGCAAGTCAGTGACTCGTTGTATGGCTACATTAAAAGCGGGTGGGTGCGCGGCCGTCAGATTCCCAATACGGTTTCAATGATATAGAAATTATCGAAATTGAGTTAGAATTGGATGAGTTACAGCTGTTACACTGAAAGTGGCTAAAATCAAAGAAATTTGATGCGCGCCCTAAGTTCCGCAAATAGCAGTAATTCTCCGACAGCTTCGCACATTCGAAAACGTTGTATAACAAACTGTAGGTCCATTTCTTTGATTCCTCTGTTTAGTATGTTATTGTAGTTCCCAGTCTTCAGGAAATATCAAACATGAAGGCTAACCTGTTGCTCCTTAAGTGCAGACCGCATTCTTTGGACCCTCGGTCCTGCACGAGGTCGGACTACCGCAGTCGGCAAACAACACAAACTCTTGACCATTGCAGATGAAGATGTACGAATTGCCACCGTTCACGCTGGGAGTAGCGGCGCATCCGACGTCGCCTTGCAATCAAATTTGAGACAGAGAGACCCGGGACATGAGGACGATGCATACCGGCCTGGTCAGCGGGGCACGGCTCGCCCACGTCCTGCGCTATCGCAGCGCCGGCGAAAAAAGAGAGGGCGAGGACAGCGGCGGTGAAAAATCGCATAATGATGAAGCAATGCAGGAGATGATTGACTAGTTGTGGATTCGATGCTTGGGAGGAGGACCAAAACGTGTAGGTCTTTATACTTGCACAAAGAATTGGGATAACAATAACTATGACACTCTTTCCCGTCCCGTGAGACTATTCAGATCTCGAGCGGGACCGTGCCGTGTAATACTACCTCGCTACCTACCTATCAAAACGTGGTTACGCAGCGGTGCTGTGTAAATGTCGGGATGTACATAACGGTGCTGTGGATGATCCACCATAGACCTGCCTGAGAGAATCTTCCTGTGTAGTATATACTATTGGAGCTATGTACTCCGAGCACGCATCAGCGATGAGACATGAGTTCTTTGACCTGGCCTGAACTCATTTATGCCATTCCTATCTCCATGAACAATGGCTCGCCGTGTCACACGGTATCGCTTAGACCTCCTAAATATACTAGGATAACGAGAGTAGCTCCACAACAGCCCGGGCGTCGTTGATGTCAGGTATCTGGAGATGTTGGGAGGAAGGAAATCTGGCCGTGATGCGATTGACAAGGACGCGGGAAGCAAGACCGTTATAAATATCGAACTCTAGAAAGTAGTTCGTGTAATTCAACCAAGGAGGGCCTTGTTTAAGTGCCTAAACCGACCGAAATTCGTATTCCTCGCTGCTAGCACGACCTCAAATGTTCCACGGATCGGCTTTGACATATGCCCTTGCAGGAATCATGAGGACACCTACTTTGATGCAGTGTGGGAGTAGCAGCAAAACAAGCATAGCGGGGGCTTCCATCTTGTTTCAGTTACAAACGTTTCAAACGGAAATAACCGTTCAAATTGTCATTTAGTTTTCAGGCCCCTGCAAACAGTGGATAAATGGAAACTAAATGGTTAAATGGTTTCTAGGACATCAATCACCTAGGATGGTCTGCATGACAGATTCATGGGTACATTTTGAGTTTCTAGCGGTAAGAGTGTCTAGAACCTGTAATGTCCTTATTCAGCCTTAACAGAGCTTATTAGCAACCGATGAAAAATGCATTTTCGTGTATCAACTGCTGCGGCATTTTTCACAATACCAGTTCTTGCTCCACAGTTTGATATACAAGCAGGAAGCGTCCCGTCGTAGTTTCTTGCTTGTGATTGCAGCTCCGACTACCATTTTTTTTTTTCGAGATTAAGCATAATGAACGCCATGAGTGACCTGGCACGAAGAATGGGGTTTCAACTCAGTGCAGGGACGGCTTCAGTCAGAATACCACAGCGAGGGAATTTATTGTGGAGCTCTGCTTTTCACTACTTTCGCTTAGCTTTTCAGCTGAAATTTGTTTTTCATCGGTTGCTAATTAGCTCTACTGAGCGGGAAGTTTCCTCAACTCGGCAATGTCTAATAGTGCTCGGATCAAAGATTGTGCTTTAGCACAGCACAGCCAGTGGCGAACCCAGATCCTATATAGGGGTCAAATACAGTCACCTTAGGTGCATAACATATCCACAGGACTTGGCCGTCCAAGTTCTAGTTGTGGAGAAATATCGAATTTATTGCTTTTCAAGTCGCGACTCCAAACGCAATGAACTGCATATTACTCAACAACCGTCCAATCGGTGCTTGAGTGGTGTAAGTATGTCATGTAGACCACTTAGTCCATATATAGTATCAGAGTTTGCCGGTGGCCGTGCCGTGCTATAACACAATCTTTGATCCGAGTCGACTTGAGTCGCGGCAACACTAGTATGTGGAGCGGTTCGTGACACAAAATGAGATGCTAGATGTTGGCTAGATGGTTGTGAGTGCAATCCGAGGATAATTGTTTCGTTAAATGTGCCGATAGATGTTATTCAACTCCTGCCATAAATACTATTTTTAATGGGTTTTTAAACGTTTGTTACCGTTTACTGTACCCCGCACCGTAAGCGGAAACTCAACGATTGGAGCCTTATATGCACAACCTAGAACCAGCCACTACTCCAATTGTTCTTTCGCAAGCTCTCCAATCAATATACCCATGGAATTTACCCGCAATGATTCAGTGCTGATGGGCTGTGGTTGGGTGCCGACTACCACGGGAAATAGGTCCCTTTGGTCAGCCGCCAGTATCAATTCAGAATCAGAAGACTGAGCTGGCTGCTTCCACCGTTGCACTTAAAGGCGCACACTGCTCGATGTCTACTATTCTAAAATATCAGAGCTCAAGTGGGATTCACGGACGTAAGGCACGGCGTTCACTAGCCCTAACCTCGACATTGGGGGGGGGGGGGGGGGGAGTCACGGGGAGAGAGCCGACTAGCAACTGTGGAGCCTTGCTAAAGCTAATTCCACTGTATCCGCCCGGGGAAGACCAAAATATCAAATTTCAGTTTACATTTGACGGTGTTCGAGTTGCGGAGCAATATATCAGCATCAAGGTGGAGTCGGAGCAAGCAAACCAACCACAATTTGGTTGATGAGCATCATGCTAAAACATGGAGGTCTCTTTTTGACCTCCCTATCTGTGTCGCGCGCTGATTCAAAGCCGTCCTCCGTTGCCCAGCGGCCTAGAATTCCTTCCTTTCTACATCCCCAGATACCTGTTATCAACGACGCCCGGGCTGTTGTGGAGCTATTCTCGTTATGCTGGTATATTTAGGAAGTCTAGGCGATACCGTGTGGGACGGCGATGCCCACAGGCCGGTCTGGTGGATCATCCGCAGCACCGTTATCCACATCCTGACATTTATACAGCACCGCTGCGTAACCATGTTTTGATAGGTAGGTAGCGAGGTAGTATTACACGGCACGGTCCCGCTCGAGATCTGAATAGTCTCACGGGACGGGAAAGAGTGTCATAGTTATTGTTATCCCAATTCTTTGTGCGAGTATAAAGACCTACACGTTTTGGTCCTCCTCCCAAGTATCGAATCCACAACTAGTCAATCATCTCCTGCATTGCTTCATCATTATGCGATTTTTCACCGCCGCTGTCCTCGCCCTCTCTTTTTTCGCCGGCGCTGCGATAGCGCAGGACGTGGGCGAGCCGTGCCCCGCTGACCAGGCCGGTATGCACCGTCCTCACGTCCCGGGTGTCTCTGTCTCAAATTTGATTGCAAGGCGACGTCGGATGCGCCGCTACTCCCAGCGTGAACGGTGGCAATTCGTACATCTTCATCTGCAATGGTCAAGAGTTTGTGTTGTTTGCCGACTGCGGTAGTCCGACCTCGTGCAGGACCGAGGGTCCAAAGAATGCGGTCTGCACTTAAGGAGCAACAGGTTAGCCTTCATGTTTGATATTTCCTGAAGACTGGGAGCTACAACAACATACTCAGCAGACGAATCAAAGAAAAGCACTCAAAGTTTGTTATACAATGTTTGCGAATGTGCGAAGCCGTCGGAGAATTGAACAACCGTTGCTAGTCATGGAAATTCCTGAGTCGGTAACAATGAGAGACTCAACAACTTAAGCACTTCGAATGCATTCCTCGTGAGGGGGTGGATGGTGGTATAAGTTCCCCTCTCTACACATGGGACCTGCAAACCTTTGCAAATCAATCCAAGGGAGGAACTGATTTGTTATCACGCACATGCCTGGTATTTCGTTCAGCCAAAGAATGCTCTGAATCGGAATGATCTGCGTTCAGCGAATGGGAAATTGCCGGTGCTTGTGGCGGTTGTGGCCATGTGATGACGACGGTGCTCGCTAACGAGAACAAAAAGGGGTCGTCGCATTACAACTGAAGCTGACAAAGTATGGGGTACGAATATTATGACCGCAGGGCGATGGTTCAGCCTCAGCCGACTGACAGATTGGACGCTGCCCCGTAGAAGAGCAGGTCGGAGGCGAAGTTGATTTTCGGAGCTGCAAACCTTTGAAAATCAACCCAACGGAGGAACTGATTTGTTTTTACGCATATGCCTGATGGAGGTAACCGGTGGCATTGATTTCTGACATTGAATTTTGCAGGTTCACCCGTACATGCCGATGTGAACCTAATTCGGAGCGCAAACAGCCGATTCTCGGACAATGAAAGATGTATCTGTTGCCTGTATGTTATTCGCTGAGCTCTCAAGACCGGATGTACAGCGACCGACTCCTCTGGTACCGTCGCGACTCCGGCAAAACACCGCAAATATGGATCTACAGCTACCCCAGCGTCCACTGCCGGTCCATCGACCACAGCTGTTGCTGCAGTAGCCGGTCCGAGCTCTTCACTGGCCATTGCCTTGCATTGACGCTTTCTTCCTCGACGCACACCAAACTAACGTCTCTTCCCAGCCCAATCTCTTCGTTTGCGCCGCCTGATGCCGGTTCTTCGTCGTCAACTGCATATGAGACTCGGTAAGTCTTACAGTTGCGTTCACTCATTTGCGCGCTGATCTTTCCCGCCAGATCTAACACATCGAAGCGCCTTGCATCGAACCACGGTCCCTCTCCGGTCTGACGACGAGGAAATAGATGAAGTGCCCATTGAAACTCCGGTGAAAGGCAAAATCAAGAAGAAGGTGAAGGCAGTCTGATTATCTCTTCTCCATCGAATAGCTCCGTTTCCTATCAAATTTTTCCACTTCTGTGTATCCGAATGCTTCAAACCGTTTCAAGTTGGACATAATGCAGAGCCACATTTCTTTGAGTGAGTTGGAGCGAGTAATAAGACTGTAGCAAAACAGGGCTATGAAACTAAGAAACCCCACCGATATAAGTTGTCCCTCACAAAATATTAGGTCATTGGGACATGTCCTGGATATGCAAGATGGTATTTGGTACAAAAATGATCCAAAAGAACAGATTACCTAATATATAAAATTTTCATGAATCGCTTTCTGCCACTAATTGCGCATGAATTATCCTGACAGAACTACCTACACAGGGAGGATAACCAATTATTTACCAGCAAAACATGTGATAAATATTGAGAACCAATTTACAATGTGCTCTATATTCTCGATGCTACAGCATGTAAAATGTGTTCAAAATATATTCTCCATGCCCAACATCATGCAAGAGATATCCAGGTCATGGAGAAATTATTTTGAATATCTTTTGTATATTGAATCAGAAAACATTCAAAAGGCATTGTAAATGGGTTCCCAATGTTTATTGAATGTTTTGCTGATCAGTAATTGGTTATCTTTCCTGTGCTAGATTTCATGCAAATTGGTGTAGAACTGGTTGAACTATTAACAATTCTTCGAAAACATCCCAAAACAAGAAATTTTCGACCGCACCTTCCGTTCCAACATTAGCTGTAATCTGCACTGTTGAAACTGCTTCTAGGAATGTCTGAGAGGTGCCCCGCCAGTTTCCACAGCATTTATGACCATTTTTTGGTGTCACGGCCGGCCCAGCGGATTTACGAAAACCCAAGTTCGAATCTGCTGGTCACAGGTCACAGCCAAGGAGAATTGAGCGAAACTGTACAGTAAGTTTCAACAACCACCTGCCCTGGAACAACTTTACCGACATCCATCATGTCACGGTGACATGCCGAAAGTCACCCGCTTTGTTTCCGACTACCACCAGGGTCAACGGCTCCGCTCTGACCGAATTGGAATGTCTGCCGATGAAGCATCAACAATCTAATTAACTTTTCCCTGTCATCCTTTTCTACTTTGTTGTCTGCTTTCTCGCGATCTACGGACGTTTGCGGGCACTTCACTCTCGACGTCTGGGGGTCTTTCTGGACAAAGCGGTGAAGGTTAATTCCCGAAATCGTTCTCTTCAAGATGTAAAGCTGAGGAGGGCATAGCTTTCAGTGGACTCCTCCAGAACCTGGGCAGGGTCTTGAACGGAGAACCCCGAATTTCGCTCCATCTGTCCTACAAAATTCCATCAAGCGCTCATGAATTCGCTCGACCACAATCCTGGATTTCGACCATCTTAGTAGCAAACTTCGTCGGTATATCCCGATACTAATGACCATTCTAGCGTAAGTTTATTCTGGATTTGCCCCACAAGAAAATACACCCTGAAATCATTGTAACTTCCTGCTGTAAACACGCTTCTATATAAAGGCTGCTTGCCTTCGACAGCAAGCAACTAACATGTTGGCTCACAACTATTGGCTTTTCTTCCGACCCTTTGCACGAACATGGTATGATCTGCTTATCTTTGTCAGATCATCTGGACTGAAGAATTATTCATTGCGGCTCAACGGGCGCTGGGCAGATCCGAGGAGGGTCCCGACGTCTTCACTCCATTCCTGATGTACGTAAAAATATTTCGAGAGAACTCACGAGAACTTGTTAAATTCCCATATGAATGAAGGGAACCCAACGCTCATATGGGACACTCCTATCTCTCAATTCTTTCACCGCATAGTGGAGAGCCTCTGCTGTATCACTGGCCTGTGGTTTTAGGGCCCTGCTAAAGAGGTGGGAGTAAAAATACTTTGGCAATGAGTGGTCCATCTTCGTCGTTCATCGACCACAGAGTCCCAACAGCACTACGAAAGCCGGCTGCAATAAATCCTCCACCAAGATGGAAAGATTCGTTGGTCAGGGCTGCATCTCCCATGGCTGTCTGACAAGCTGCAAGGAATACAAACTCGGCACTGGGAAGAGACATCCGAATAATTGTGTCTAAGTCCAAACTGCCCTCGTAGAGCAAGAGACGGCTTTGTGTGGGTTCTACCAAATCCTGTTTGTCCCATGACAAGCCAAGTGTACCCAGGCGCAGTCTTGTAATTGGCGCCTCACAGCATCCAGTGTTGCATGTTCACCTTCCAGACGCTCGATATCATGACCTGGAACGAGGGAATAAATTTCTTGGACTTCTGTCTGCACCCCTCTGAGATGATTTCTTTTGTCAGCTCCGGTGTGCGTGACTCCAACAATACCGAGTTTGGATGGAGTGCTGGCGATAGATGGCCTCTTAGCTCGAGCTTCCAGTAAGGACCCTAATGTTGCCGTGTACGAGTGAATAAAGGGGTCTTTCGGGGCGGTGGCATGAAGCGGAAGCCCCGAAAATGCGCCGGTTGGCAACCACCATAATCTACCGGCGTAAACGCCATGCTGTGGAAATTATGAATGTGAACCACAGCTCAACCGATTATTTTCACTTACCGAGGCTAAGGCTTGATACAAAGGCTCGACCACGCTCACCCAGAGCCAGGTTAATATCTCTTCAAAGCATTCCTCAGGCGCCTTAAAGTTGAACCCCTCGCGCTGACCAAAAAGGCGACTGGACTCGGAGTCTTCGCGAGTTCGAACGTTACAGCGACCTAATAACTCCTTGCCAAGCCACTTTCGCTGAATACAACTCCTTTACGGTCACACTCGAAAGCGCAACATGAACCGGTTCTGATGCTGCGGTGAGAATGATGATTCCGTCGCAGCCATCTGCATGACCATTCAGAATAAGAACGGGCCCGTGTTGCGCCGCTTGACGTAGTGTACGGTAAGGCGTTGGGCGCAGGAAGTTCTCAAAGCCAGGTTGCTTGCGAATGTTGTCCAGAAACTCTTTTCTCTCAACTGCGACTTGCCCTGGGTTAGCAGCTGTCCCGCTGTAGAGTTCCGATGAGAGTTGTTGAAATTTCTTTGCAATCTCTGGAACCAGTTTCTCCACATCGGGCTTCAGTTGTAGCACTTGTTGAAATGTCGTGGCGATTCCCTGCTCAACGATTTCTACTGCAGATTTTGCATTCGACAATTTAAGAGCAGTCCTTGCAGCAACTGAAGTTACTGATTCGATATTGAGATGGTGGATCGCCTCATGCCTGACGGCAATGGTGTTTCCCATCGAAAGAATCTCGGGAAGAAGATCGAAGGCGGCTTCATACCCAGTGAGAACATATGAGGACTGAAACTCCTCTGAAAAAGCGGCCCAGTCAAGAGCTGCCTGCCAGGACGATTGCGGACGGCCCAGAGTGGAAGTTTTGAAAGACACCGCATAATAATGATGCGCATTTTCAAGGTCTTTTTGGTCTCGCAACCTCCTATATCGTTGTGCAAAAGACGCTGCTAGGCTTTGCAATCGCCTCGGCCATTCAGTATGATCTGCCATCGTCAAGCCTACAGCCTCAGAATTGGCGTGTACGGCACCTTCGAGATCCTCTAGGTTTTTCAACTTTTGATACCTATCCCTGAGGGACACTGCGAGGCTCTGCAGCCGACACGCGCGATCAGGATGAGTTGCTGGCGTTAACCGCACTGCGTCTGAATCGTTTTGCACTGCGGCCTCAAGATCTTTGAGGTCCCCCAATCTCTCATAACGATCCCTAAAAGACACTGCAAGGCTTCGCAGGCGCGCTGCGCGTTCAGGGTGGTCGACTGGTGTCAAATTCAAAGCTTCTGAGTCCGATTCCACTGCGGCTTCGAGGTCCTTCAGATCTCCCAACCTGTAAAACCTATCCCCAAAAGCCACTGCAAGGGTTTGTAGACGGCCTGCCCGATCCGGGTTGTCTGCCGGTGTTAGAACAACTGCTTCCTGGAACTTCCGCACTGCAGCCTCGAGATTTTTGAGGTTCCCAAGCCGCTGATACTGGTCCCTGAAAGCCACCCCCAGGCCATGCAGCCGATTTGGCCTATCAGGATGATCGACCGGGGTCGCATCAACTGCTTCCTGAAATCGTCGCACCGCAGCCTCGAGATCCTTCAGGTTGCCCAACCTCTGAAAGCGATCGCGCAAAGAAACTGCCAGCCGTTGCAAACAGGCACCCCGCTCAGGATGGCCCGTGGGTGTCAGATGCAAAGCCGCTAGATCGCTCTGCACGGCAGCCTCCAAGTCCGTTAAGTGTCCCAATCTCCGATACCGATCTATGAGACTCAATGCAAGGCTTTGCAAGCGGTATGCCCTCTCCGGATGGTCCACTGGTGTTAGGCTGACTGCCTCCTGAAGTTGGTCCACAGCGGTTTCAAGATCCATTATGTTGCCCAACCTTTGAAACCGATCGGCAAAAGACCTTGCAAGACTATGCACGCGGCCTGGCCGTTCGGGGTGATCTATCGGAGTCAGGTTTATTGCTTCCTGTTTTCTCTGTATGGCATCCTCAAGGTCCTGTATCTGCCCCAACCTTTAATTCCGATCCGCGAACGAATGCCACTGCAAGACTGAACAGACGACTTGGCCGATCAGGGTGATTTCCGGGGGTGAGAGTTATAGCTTCCTGTTTGATCTGTAGGGCGTCTTCAAGATCTTGAAGTTCTCCCAGCCGCTGATAGCGATCTGTCAAGGAGACCGCAAGGCTCTGCAGCCGTCTAGGTCTTTCGGGGTGGTCGGGCGATGTTAGGTCTGCTACCTCTTGAAGTTGCTGCACAGCAGTTTCCAGATCTTGAATTTTGCCTAACCTCCGGTATCGATCTGTGAACGACACCGCTAGGCTTTGCAGACGGGTCGGCTTATTTGGGTCATTTTCAGGAGTCAGAGCCACTGCTTCCTGCTTCCTCTGGACTGCAGCCTCGAGATCTTTCAATTCCCCCAACCGCTGATACCGATCAGAGAAAGATGCGGCAAGACTGCTCAAATAATCTGCCCTGTCTGGATGGTTCATTGAAATCAAGTCCACAGCTTCTTGATCTCTTCCCAGCGCAGCCTCCAAATCAATGAGATTCCCGAGCCTTTGGTACCGATCCTTCAGGCAAACTGCAAGACTCTGCAGATATCGTGGCCGATCAGAATGGCTTGCGGGAGTGAACTCCACCGCTTCCTGAAATCCGTGTACTGCAGCCTCCAGGTCATTCAGATTCCCGAGTCGGCGATATCGATTTGTGAAAGACACTGCCAGCCGCTGCAAATGCCCGGAGTAATCGGGGTGATCTGCCGTGGTGAGGTCCACCGCTTGCTGAAAATTCTCCACTGCGGCTTCAAGGTCCTTGAGCGTACCCAGTCTCTCGTACCGGTGTCCCAAAGAGACACCGAGCCCGCGTAAATTCCTGGCTCGAGTGGGATGGTCCGGTGGAGTCAGATTTACACATTCCTGGTATTCGTGAATAGCACTCTCCAGATGTTTTAAGTCTCCCAGCTGTTCAAATTGTTCCATGTAAGCCCCAGCAAGTCCTCGCAAAAAGGCTGGCCGGTTGAGATCATCTGGTAAAGTTGAATCTACGGCCTCCTGGAATTGTTGTATCGCAGTCTCAAGATCCTGCAGGTCTTGCATTTTTTGATATCGATCTGTGTAAGATATTGCAAGACTTTGCAGAAATTCAGACCGATTGGGGTGGCAAACCGGGATGAGCCTAACGGCTTCTTTTTTTCTCTGAAGAGCTTCTTCCAGGTCATCTATATTCCCAGAAGCATAATATCTGCGCGCTAAAGTGTTTCCCAGCATCTGTAAACAGTCCGGCAGCTCCGGATGATTTGGAGGCAAGTCTTCTACAAGCTGTCGGAGCATCTGAGTCTCCGTCAGGACCTGGCGGGTCGTTGGCTCGACGTCAGACTGTCAACCTTACTGCAAACTCACCGGATCGAAAGGCATTCCATCGTCGAGAGTGAAAGCAGATTCAGTGTTATCATACGCTGCGCACATGTTTCCCTAGGATAGTCGGTACAGCAAAGCAATACGGAAAAATGAAACCTCACAATTTCTGCAGCCATCGATATGGATTGCAATCTTAGGGAGAAAGGAAGCAGTGGCCGACATTGATCGCAGCTGTCTGCGTTTATATACCACGGGTCTGCTCAATGGAGATCTTGAACAGCGCTAAGCATTGATTGATCCAAGATTAGATGTCAAGGCCCAGGTGTTTTTGCTCGGGAATCGGGATGCCTTCGCGTGCCATGGCCACGAGAAGTACAGGAAGGATTCGTGAATAGGCGTTACAGCGTGGCGGAGGGGCGGCAGTACATGGAGCAGGCAGACGGGGCGGTGGGGACGAAGTTGTGAAGCAAGGCACGCATGGTGAGGAGAGAAACAAGAAGAGGAAGAGATGTAGTCGAGTCGCCGTGCTTCGTCACGGTGGAAGGAAAGTACTACGACGTACGTTACCGTAGTCGCTGCCGGCACGAAATGCCACGGCACACGTGCATGCACCGCCACCTCCTTTTCCTCGTCTCTTGCCTTGTGAAGTACAGTGGCAGCTAATCGTCGAAGTTGGACACCCCAACATTTCACCATAACAGGTCTTGTACTCATAACGCTGCTTTTTTGGACGGAGCTCCATCGCAGTTTGAAGCATTTTTCCCGCAAAGACAACCCTCGTCCCTCCCCGGACATCCCTCGTCCCTTCCCGGACATCCCTCGTCCAAAGTATCATACCTGCAATTAAATAATTACATACTGTGTGTGTGATATGGGGCAACTAGAGGGCGTTGCCGATGGAGATCGATGTGTTGTGCTTTGATGAGCCCTGCGGCAGTGCGTTGACTTTCTTTCCTTCCGTGTGTGTTGTGCAGTTTCACTTACTAACGCATAAATCTAGAGGTCTACTACGCAAACGCACTGCGTCCTCGAGCCCTCGACCACCACAATTTCTCTCGAGCGAGGCACCCACCGCGACACACATTCTACCGAGATACTTCCAGATTCGAAGCCTAGACAACGGTCGCAACCCCGTGATGAACCAGAGCAGTTCGCTTCCAGCAGTCGTGCTCTCGTCGCCATTGTCGCGTTTCCCGGAGCCCTTGCGGTAGGCGACCGATGCTGTTGCGAAGGAAATCCAGGCGTATGCACGACGGACTACGCATGGCGAAGAAAGACAAAGTAAAGCAGGCGTGACGTTGTTCTGCCTCTCGGTTCAAGTGGACAGCGAGAGTTGCACTAAAAGCCCGAATGTATTGTGCAAGATGTTAAGCCTGAGTCTAGGTGGAAAACGGGTAGGTAGTGTACCCCTCCACAGTGGGCACATAATAAGTACTGCGATCCCCCTTCGTTAGTGGGATGTCTTTTTTCAGGCGCACCGGCAGATCAGGCTGGTAGAACCAAAAACCGAAATAAATATTTTTCATTAACGCCAAAAATCTCATGAGGATAGTACGAAACACCCACGTTAGCCAAGAACGGTCGCCCAAAGGCAATAATCTCCCCCCGCTCAGCGCGTTCTAGAGCGCTGACCCTTGTATACCCGCCAGCGGATATCAACCTCCTCGTGCCCCCGCCCCACAGCGCACGGATAAAATCGTTCGAGTGTCCGGCGTTGTGTGCGCTGGCTTCGACGGTGAGCGGGCCCTCCACGCGCGGCTCGACGATGTGCAGGTACGCGAGGCGCGGAAAGTCGTTGCGCAGCGCGCACACGAGGTACGTGAATGTCGGGATTGGATCAGCCATGAGCATACCTACACGTCGCGTCAAGTCACATGTACAAGAATGCAGGGAATTGGGAAAGTGGGAAATGAGAAAGAGAGGGTACCTTGATAGGAGCTCCACGGACTGATTCGTACGCCGACTTTTGCCTCGCCGACTGCTGCTGCCGTGGCCGATACGATCTCGAGAAGGAAGCGCGCGCGGTTCTCAGGACTACCGCCATAGGCATCCGTGCGCTGGTTCGCTGTGTCTTGTAGGAACGCATCCAGCAAGTATCCATTCGCGCTGTTGAAAAGTCAACACAAGTCAAACACCCGCGGCCGAGAAAGGTCCCGGCACTCACCCATCTATCTCGACCCCATCGAACCCCGCGCAATTTATGGCATTTTTTGCCGCCTGAACGAATAACTGGACATATTCTTGTATCTCCTCGACCTTCAGCGCGCGGGGTGTGATCTCCTGGCCGGGAAGGGGGATCGCGGACGCGGAAACGAGGTCGAAGTCGACATTTGGATCCGCAAGCTCCGGTGTGGTCGCAACGCGCCCCAACCCGAACAGCTGGCAATAGATGAACGAGCCGCGCGCATGCACCGCGTCGGTTACCTGTTTGAAGTTCACGTTCTAATTGTTCTTGTGTGAATACAGAGAGATACGGTGGCGTACCTCCCGCCACGCTGCGATCTGCGCGTCGGACCATATTCCAGGGGATGAAGCGTGCACGCCACTGTGAGCGCCGGCTTTCTTGGCTACTACCGTGCCTTCAACACAATTAGCTCGGGCCATTCAGAGGAGTAAATGATTCGTGCCTACCTTCGCTAATAATGAACGTTCCCGGCGTGCTCGCTCTTTGTGCGTAATATTCCTTCACAATCGGGAAGATTACATTCGTATTGGGGTCGACGCGGAGGCGCGTCATAGGCGCGTGCACAACGCGATGACCTAGTTGCACGTCGCCCACCTGAATCGGCGTAAAGAGTTTGGCAGTTGATTCAACAGACATTCCAAATTAGAAACCCACCTGTCTTCTGGGGATTTATGTAAGCCAGTTCTCAGCACAATGAATCAGCATCCGGAGGAGCTTATATAAACCATTTGAAATTTCTCAGTTTTATGACTCAGCATTGGAGAAGTTTATAAATCGGTGAGGTTGAATGAATAAGTATTTACCGACCCGAACGGAAATGCTTGGGGCTTGGGCAATACACGCTGACAGTACACAACACAACCGAAAAGGGCCGGCGGTGTTCCTAAGGGGTACCGCCGGAGAATGCCGAGTCATCGCCTCGGGGAGGACGGACGACCGGGGCTCAGAAGAATTTGCTACTGTATGGCGTACTGTATATCCGGATTTCGAAAGTTGATTACAGACGATGACATTCACGAAGGACTGCGTGGGATTGACCGAATGTGGCGGTGCGCATTGTTGTGACCTAAAGCTGTCACCAAACAGCCGCCTCTTCCATGTCCTCGCGCGCTACTTTACGTGACATTGCGAAGACCACTCTGGACGCGGTTTCTTCTGGCAAAGTCACAGTCAAGGGACTACTATACGATCTTAGCAGCGTCGTCGCGGAATCCAAGCTCCAAACGGCATACTACGCGCCTGATTCACTGCTTTCCACCTGGCGTTCATTCAGCCCCGCACAACAACATCCTGCCGCCATTAGCACCCTCGTAGAATTCCTCGAAACTACTACTCTCGATGCAGCGCGCGGCGCCGGACTCAAGGGCTATAAGCGGCCCATTGGCGTGCTTAACTTCGCGTCGGCGGAACAGCCTGGAGGTGGCTTCATCAACGGCGCGAACGCGCAGGAGGAGTCGATTTCCCGCAGCTCGACGCTTTACGCGTCGCTCATGACGCCCACGGCACAGCAGTTCTATACCCTGCATTCGGCGGACGGACGAGAGGGATTCTACACGCACGCGATGGTGTATTCGCCGCACGTCGTGGCGTTTCGCACGGACGACGGCGAGTGGGTGCAGCCGATGGAGATAGACGTCCTGACGAGTCCAGCGGTGCGTTGACTTTTGTTCTGTGTTCGTTGAAACCAACAAATCTTACAGGTGCATGCCTATCTCGTGCGCAAGCGTGCGTCTGGTGCAGCGATCGAGCGAGACATCAGGCGCGCGATGCGGGAGCGCATGGCGCGGATCCTGTTCCTCTTCGAGCGCCGAAAGGTGCTGAACTTGATTCTTGGGAGCTTCGGGACCGGCGTGTTCCAGAACGACGTAGATGTGGTCGCACAGATTTGGGCGGAGCTTTTGTGTGGGCCCTCGGCGCGCTTTGGGCACTCGTTTCACTATGTGGCTTTCGCGGTCGTTGACAATCCGACGTATCTTCGGTTTAAACGCGCGTTCGAGCGGGCGAAGGGTGGCTTGTGGCGCGCTTGAATGGAGAGAATCATTCCTTTGTGCGTTGCGCTTCGATTCGAACGTCTTGGTGTGTAGCCTAATTTCGATCTTGGAAGCTATCGATTTCTGCTGTCCGGCTTAATAGTATCGAGGTATGTGAATGCGTATTGTTCTACGTTTGATGTCCTGAATTTTCGTTTGCATAGTCCTGCTGTCCTCACATTTGTATTTGTCTTTGTATGCTATTAGGAATGTTTTCATTGGCGGGATTCTGTCTCTCTAGAATCAACTCTCTTAGGATTGGACAACCTGTTGTCAGGTCGCGACGTGACCACACGCACACGGCCAATCAGCCTTTGTCGAGACGGTCCCTCGTCTATCCGCGTATACTGCCCTTGTCCCTTGTGTTTGGGAGCGTGGGGCTTGCTAATACTATACTCACACCATCTCTCTATCGCACTCTTCTCGGTCTCACCTTATTGATCTTCCAACAATTCTTCCGCCCACCAACGATAGGACTGTCCTCCTGGCAAGCCATGATTGAACCGGCTTAACTCGAGTGCTCCATATCCACCGCTCGTCCCTTTCTGCGAGGGTCTTCACTGACTGCATATATTGCATTCATCCAGTAGTCATCCACGTTCCACTCATCCATCCGGTCCGGAGTCTTCGCCCTGGAAGACATTTAGGTTGCGTCCCCTTCTACTTGGCCTCTAATTCGTTGGACAGATACCCGCTCTCGCTCAGATCGTTACTCGGTTCGTTCATTGCGTGTGTTCTCGAGTTCGGTGTTATTTGACCCATTCTACTCCAGTGCCCGCCTGGTTATTGTTGCTTTCGCCCAAATTTTCACCCTCAGACGTGTTCCTGACTGTCGGTCGTATATTTTGCCGAAAGGAACTCGAACTCGCCCCGGATGGTAATTCGTAACATTCCAACTGGTACGCTGCTTTCGTTCCTGCCCAATTGCGACTTTATTAACTACAGTACTGACACGGTTGTATCTCAGCTGCGTTGTACTTAGCTGCGCAATATATACGTATCTTCAAAGCGCGCTCATCTTCCAGCTCGAAGCAAAATTCTCGTCCCAATCCCTGGAATTAACCCGGCATAAGTACTACAGGGGTACACTCATTGCTCAAACATCGAAGAAAACTCCATTCTCTTGATCAATCGCCTGCTGCTCCAGATCTTGAGGCGACCCCGCCGTGAATCCGTTGATGGTCCCCTCAATGTTGGAGCACATCACGCTCTGGATACCCCTGCCCCCAAGGAACTGCGAGTCATCCGAGAAGAGCTCGAGCACGATCTGGCCCGTGCTGAACTGGCAGTTGGGCTCCCTGGAAGAAGACCAATTAGTTCGATCAGGGATGGGCATATATATGGCTGGGGACGCACGGGAAGCCCGCACAGTCGGCGTCCAGGTTGAGGAGGAGCGACTGGATGCCGGGGGTGTTGGTGCACGAGGGACCGTTGAGGGGTGTGCAGACACCTCCGCCCTGGGCGCCAGTGCAGACCTGCTGCACAATCGTCCGCTTAGCCTGCGAAAAGAGAATCGAAGTCGTCGTCATCAGCGGGAGCATTCGTTTGAACGAGGGATGGGAGCGACGAACGATGGGTGCGCTGCTGGAGATGGAGAGAATGGAGGCCAGGGCAATTGCGATCGACGCAGCGAAGAGCATTGTGGGATTAGAAAGGGAGCGAGAAGTGAAGAAAGGGTAAAAAGGGAGCGAGAAAGAGAATGACGAACCCGGAAATGAAGAGCTGCTTTTATACAGGCGCGGGCCAAAATTTGCGCCGTGGCAACCGGTTGGAGCATAAGGAAGGGCGCTGAAGGTTGACTCGGTTTCCTGGTATTACTCTATGTTAGCTTGGCGCGAAACCATTCGAGATGCCAAATTCCACACGCAGCTCATTTAGGTTAGGAGCCCAGAGGAAGCTACGCGACGACGAAATAGTTCATCGCGGCCCGTACTGCACCCCAAGTGTACGCATCCATTGGCCTACTATGCTCTTATCGAGTGGGGGCGGAGCTCACAATCTCCCAGAAAAGTATATATTTGGCGCCGAGATGTCACGGCGCTGATACTCCCGGACAGGTACAGCGGTACTTGGGGCTAAGCGGCAAGTCAAGCGGGCGCCAAGGCAATCACTGTAGCTGATTTTCCGCTTGTCGAGTTCGCGCCTCAGTTCATGAACTCGAGGTACTGTAGAGGTGCGCCAAAATTACACAGCCACCGTTGAAAGACTATAATCGGCCCAGGTCTTCTCAATGGATGGTTGACAGACGAATCTAGACCCTTCACATTTTTTGTGTAGTGTTCGTAGACTCGAAAGAGCACCTTGCCTTGTATAGCGCCCCAGCCGTGTGTGCATGAATATTTTCTGCGAGTCTCTTTGCTCTTCATAAAATCCAAAAAAAACCTCACGCACCACGACGAAAATCAACTTGAAGTGAAAAAATCGAACAGAACTCTGAGACTCAGCAACGTCCGACTGTGGCGGTGCACATTGTTGTGAGCCGAAGATCTCGCCAAACAGCCGCTTCTCTGCTCCTGCTTCCATGACCGCGCGCGCTGATTTGCGCGACATCGCAAAGACCACTTTGACCACTCTCTTATTCGGACGCCTCAGATGAAATGGATTAGCATAAGACCTAACCAGCGTAGTCCAAGCGCCCGCATGGCGCGATTCCGGATTTGAAAATTGACGTGGATCGCATGCACTCAGGCATTGAAACTTGAACTTAGTTCTTTGGAGCTTTTGGCCGGCATATTCCCGACTGACGTGGATCCTGTGGCGCAACTTGGGTGGAGTTCTTGGCAGGGCCTCTAGACTTCTGTGACTTCGCCCATCATTCTGCCGTGAGTTACGCTCTGATTTTACGGCGTAACCAACTTCGGACTCTGAGTTGGACGAAAATGGGTTCCTGGCTTAGTGGTGTGACTTGGAACTCCATGTCTATCACACATAGTCTCTCAGACACTGCTGTTGTTTCTCCCATTCAATTGATCCCGGTGATTTTATTGTATTTCGTTTTCCTCGTGACACAGTTCTTCTTTCGTTTCGATTCAATGATACCCACACAGCTTAACAGTAGCCTAACATGTACAGTATTCCCTCTCTATACCCGTCGCCCAACATCCGGAACGCAAAGAATGCGGCTTGCGCGGAGCTGACGTTTGTCATTCGACGGCGTGTTACTACATTTAGTAGCCGCGAGATGGAAATCTCCCTCATCAATCTGATCGACGTGGGAAGGTCTCTTCCACCCTTCACCCATGTCGACTCATCAGCGTAATGCAGGCTCTTCCCCGGCACCTAGTGAGCATCACTGCATCTTGTATCCTCACCTCTAACCCTGCTCCGCCTCAGCCAGCACTCCCGAACGCCATCGTATTTCGCGAATCTTGCCACGGATTACACCTTTGCTACGACCGAGGCGCAACGAACCTACGTTGTCCGAAACGGGTCGGTTTAACCGAAACTCTGAGACTCGATTCTGACCGGGATTCGCAGCCGGCGGTTTGAATGCTGCGGATGAGCCAAAATACTCGGAAACAGAAAATGACGAGGCTTGTGAGAAGCTTTGGTCGATCTACGCCACTGAGGCTGAACGATATGACGCTGCTCTCGTCGAGAGTTGGAGAGGGGATATGGAAGGGATGCTGATTTTTGTCAGTCGGAATTCTCCTCGATTTCTTCCCCGTGCTCATGCATCATCCAGTCTGGATTGTTCTCGGCCAGCGTAACTGCCTTCCTCATCGAGAGCTACCGCAGCCTGGCCCCAGATTCCGGGGACCTCACCGTGCAACTCTTGACAAGACTGTCGCAACAACTTGCCGGGGACGTGACGACTACTCCCCCATCAGGTCCTTTCCATGTCCCTAACTGGTCCATCATCTGCAATACTCTTTGGTTCACCAGCCTAACGCTTAGTCTGACGTGTGCATTACTTGCCACCCTCGTAGAACAGTGGGCTCGCGAATTTCGTCAAAGGGCAGGCATGCGCCCCTCCCCTGTTCGCCGTGCCCGCGTACTTTCATTCCTGTACTTCGGTGTCGAACGTTTCGGAATGCCGACAATCGTAGAAGTTCTCCCGATGCTTATTCACCTGGCGCTGCTCCTCTTCTTCGCAGGGCTCGTGGTATTCCTGGTTCCAGTTAATGAAATCGTTATGGCACTAGTGGCAGCTCTGTTGGGAACATTTGTTCTGTTATATGCGGTCATTACGTTCCTCCCAACCATTGCTCTTGACTGTCCCTATCGAACTCCACTTTCGGGATTTGCATGGAATCTGTTGGAAAGATTGCGTACCTTGTCTGTGGGTTCGGCCATCAGGGTTGCGACGCTCACCCAGGCGGTGATCAAGCATGCGTTCAGCGACCCGGAATCCAGAGACGAGCGGGCGATTTTGTGGACAATCGAAAACCTCACAGACGATAACGAACTCCTGCCTTTCGTTGAAGCCATTCCGGACGTGGTTTTTGGACCGAAGGGGTTTCGGCAGGTCAATGATCATCTCTTCGGATCTGTCCTCAGCGCGGCAGACCAACACGCATCTCTCGGCCATCGGATCTTCAATCTTCTACGGGACGCAGAAAGCCTGCCGGACACAGACCCTCTGAAATTGCGCAAACAAGTGTCGAGCTTGAGGGCGATTTGGGCTCTGTGTACGGCCGCTTCTCGCCTACCATCTTCACGCAGAGGAGAAGCCTTCCTCAGCTGGTTGGAAGAAGCAAACGCGTTCCTCGGGCGCTTTCACAAACTTCCACCTGGCCTGCAGATTTCCTGCTCAGCTGTGATCGGCAATACTCTGATTGAGAGTGTGCAATCATACGTAGAGGACATCCATAACATCTTTGACGCTATTGTCGCCAGTGGCCGGCCGCGGTCACCTGTAATGGATGTGCGAGGAGTTGCAGCGGCCCTGGAACAGAAGCTGCCGAAACTGGATCCACTATCGCAGCAAATGCTGCCAAATCTCCAGAACCTAAAAGACTGGTTCCGACACAACGATCGCACTCGTGGTGCTTCCGACGCAGCAATCTTCTTGAAGAGCATCCGCGACGATCCGTCGTGGATGATCACGAAAATTCAGAATACCTGTAGAATGCTGCAGAACTCTTTCAACTCTGGCTCCACTCCCTACAATCTTGAGATGACTTCTCACCATATTTTCCCAGAACTTCATTCCGCTCGATGGAACGGTATTCGAAAAGCTCTTCTGACGCACCCCGGCATCGCAGATCCGTCATTGTTGAACGATGTGGCGGTACAGGTCCTGGTACCCGCGTACCAGAGCGAACGATCACCCTGGCGATACCAAGTCGCCTCCCAGTCGACGACGCATCTAGACTATATGATGCGGATGGTTCTGCGACTACTCCCGTTTCTACGCTCGGATTTAACCTTGCCCTTGGTCTATTGGTACTTCGCCAATCGAACCAGTCTCCCTGTCCATCACCTGGATTCGTTCCATTCCAACGGCACCGATCCCCAATATTTCCTTGAAACCACAGACAAGGTTTACATCGAAATCAAATTCATTGAGAGCATGCGGTCGGTCGACACTCCCAGTGGGACGATGGAGGCGGTCGCGTCGTATTATCTGCAGGGTATCAACTCTGAACAAAACATAGACCAGGTTTACATCACCGCACTCTCGAACAGACAGCTGCGAGACTCGGACGCATCGTCCTCAATCTATATGGCTGTCAAGATCATCCTTACTCGGACAGTTTGGGGCCACCTGCAGATGCGACTGGGGAAGGTACGACTGCAAAAAGTCTCTACCGACTCAGCATACAGGGAGATTGATGAACCCACGCGGATTGACCTTGTAAAGATAATCAAGCACCCGTTCTTGGTCGATTATGAGCCCGACATCGAAACGGAAACAATCGTCAGGCTGGCATGCCTCTCGGTTCAGCATAAACTCGACGAGGCCTACACCGCCACATTAACTGAAATACTCGCGTTTTGCACTCGCGACGCTGGTCGTGCTTCGTCACTTATTCCGGCAATTCGAGCGATGTGTACAATTCCCGAAGATCTCTCATTCGGCGCAGATCATCAGCAGCCATTTATCAAACATATCCTGTCCATCGTGGCGTACATCAGGCAGACCGAATCGAGCCTCTACCGTCCTGCTATCCTGACGTTATTCTCTCCCATCATCCATTGGTTCTCCAACCTCTCGAGCTGGGATGATGATTCCGAAAATTTCCTGCACACGGCCATCCTCATCGACGCTCTTGAAATATATTCGTTCGAGCATGGCGCAACCCAAGACAGGCACGCCGTTCGCGCAATGGAGCTGCGCAATCATTTTACGCATCTTCTCTGGCGAATGCGCAATCCCGACTGGGTGAATCCTGACTGGGTGAGGTCAAGGCAAATGATGGCAGGAACTCCGACTGTCATACCTGCCCCGGAGGAGGATTCAAAAAACATCACAACGCCTAGTTTATAAATCGATTGATCCTACGGTGTTTCGAAACCAGCGCCGATAACTGGCACTGCATGCACGATATATAGCACTGCAAGCGAGACGTATAATAGACACATAACAATCAAATTTTAAATCAAGGCGAGCACACAGCTCAGACTGCTGTACCACGATGAGTTATGGTAAGGTGCTCAGGGAATGGGAAACTTACATGGTGCAGTCTGAGATAAACGTCTGAGTTTCACCAGTCGCTCGGCTACTGCCCAATGATCCTTCCCACCCCCCGCGCCGATTTTCCATTCGTCAACAAATTCAGTCTCGATCACAACACCCACAAATCGCGGGTCGCTTTCAAATTCGGAGGAGGGGTCTCGGGCGGCCCTTTGGCGCAAAGATTCGCTTTCGTAGATTAGGGCCAGAACCTCGAGCGACCGGCAGTGCGTCAAGACGCCACGGTATATCGTCACAGGGATATAGCTTGGGCTCGTGCCGAACGACAGATGGGTAAGACAAGGAAGGAGGGCGAGCCCGGTCCATGCACCCCAGCCGCGGTCTGGCCAATTAAGTATATCCAAGTGCGTAATCCTTGTGAAGAGAGGGTGGTGGTAGTCCGTTGATATGAGGCGTGGACGATATGGCCAGGGAGAAATGGCGATCCGCTTCAACGGCAATGTTTCGAGGATGGATGGGATATTGCGGTCCGCAACGGGCGAAATCGCAACGTTGACCACTCCATTGCACAAGGATAGAATTTTGACGATACTGTCATTGGGGACGGAAAGAAAATATATATGGCGCACATGGTCACGGAAAAAGGTGGGTGGTTTCATGTTGGATAGTCGTGTCAAGGCAGCGACCCTGGCTGAGTTCAGGGTAAGAACTCCATAAAGCAGAGGCTCGATCCTGGATCCGCATACATTTAGTAGCCCGGAGGCGGGAAAAATTTGCTCAAACCAAATCTTCACACGTTGAGCCACTCGGACGAGCGCTGGCATAGATTCCTGGCATACGAAGGCAGTGAGCTCGAAGATAAGTCTCTCCAGCTCTGCGGGAAGGGTTGGATGCTGCTCATGGGCCACCTCGCCGAAGCTCTGGTGTTGCATGGTGGTGGGCGAGGAAGAGATAAGCGAGGGCTGTGTTTGATGTAAGGCCGATGAATCATGAAGTTTGTGAAAATTCGGATTTCTTCGGCTTTGTTTGAACTAGTCGATATCTCTCTCTCTTTATAACATTGCGGGTATCTGAAGCCTTTGAACTTCGGTTGTGGAGCATTGGGCCCAGAACTCGGGAAGCGCCAGTGATTCAGCCCTACGTCCGCAGTGTTAGCCCCTAGATTTCACCCAAACATTTCTGAACGTTGAGAATGTTGAATTTGTGGCTTGCAAAAGGACGGGGATGCGCAGCCGAGCAGCCGTTTGTGATGTTTACAATTTCGGTCCATGGATCTTTACCTGGAGAACCCACGATCCAAGCGAGACATACCCAGTATATAGGTACCAACTGAACTCCCGCAGAAGTGAGTGCTCTACTCTACTTTTGGCTGCTGCATCTCTGACATTCTTCGGGCCAGGCACTGGGAACAGGATATTGGGAGCGGAGAAGGAACGCGCCGAAGATATTCAAAGGGATGTTTACAAACTGGCACGAACGGAATTTAGGTGTGTAATGAGTGAACGAACATGGACAGCGGAATTTCTGAGGAAAGATCTTTGGGAAAAATGTTCGATCCCATTGGCTCACGAAATTTGGCGGACAAAGATCCAAAGCACGGCCCATATCGTGTACTGTATTCCACTTCCACTGGCGATTTCACTACTGTCAGTACTACATGATTATTTGCATGCGCCCGATGTGCCTATTTACCCCGTAGATCCGACAAACGCATTAAAGTTATAGATATTGCACGAATTCAGATCAATCGAGAGCTCTCCCGTCCCCTGCGTGATCACGGCCCCATTCCTTTCTAGTTTGAACGTCGGCTGCCCCGCACCCATGCCAGTAGAGAAGTAGTTGATACCGGCGGGGGCCGTGGTGATGAGCGTGAAGGAGCCGGAGGTCATCGTGAGAGTAGCGGGCGATGCGAGGAGGGTTGCGGCCCAGATGCCGTCGGCCTGGTGTACGGGTGCATTAATGCGACATATATATGGACTGGAGTAATAGTCGAAATCTTACGGGGAAGCTCTGGCCGGTCGGAGGGCCGAGGAAGGGATCGGAACAAGATAGACCCTTGGGATGGGGTCTGTACCAATAGACGATATTCTCTTGCTAAAAGCAAGTCAGACTTGTCAGTTGTAAACGGATAAATGACGTACGCTGGCAGAGATTGTAACGGGTCCGCCGTTTTTGTACGCAGCGATGTAGGGTGTGATGATTTTACGCCAAGCACTGAAGGCTTGAGTTAGTATAGATCCGGATAATTGTTACGGAAACTTCTCACTCGTGGGGGAAGCCGGCAGCCTTGAGTAATCAGAAATCAATATTAGAAACTCGGACAACAGAAGGAAAACCATGCATAGGATAACTCACCCATTGAATCGCACCATCAGCATCACCAGACGGAGCATAGACCGAAGGACGTTCCGGGTGAAGAGGGCCTGAGTGACGTATTTGATTAGAATGTGAATCCCGAGTTCAAGTCCACTGTTCGTACCAATATAGTGACTCTCGCCGAAGTCATTCCAGGTGATCAACTCAACCAGTTGAGGTTGCAAGTTCAAAATCTGGTTCCACCGGTCGATCAAGAGTGTGTCAGAAAGGTACAGCCAATTTTTGTTGAACGTGGATGGACTGTAGTGGGTGAAGAACCAAGGGGAGACCCCTAGCGATTCGATTATGTCAAGCAGTTATTTTATTGGTTGAAAAAGTAAATTACCTGCCATGTAAGGCGAGCCAGCAAGCTGCGATTGATAGCTGAACCAATTTAATCAGCTTGAACGTGTTGTGTATGATACTAAGAGTACTGACAATTGATCCCCAGTGATGGACATCGTCTGGTCGATCGGCTGGTTATCCTGCGACGGCCACGCATTCCACTGGAACAGCCCGTCCGTGCTATCTTGATGCGCCGATGCCGCTTGATAGAAAGGAATGATCTCGAGCGGGGTCCCGACGGCGCTTCGGACGGGAGACCAGTCGAAGCCATCTCCGGTGAACGTAGAAACGAGAGCACCGTTGCCCCATTGAAGTTGGGCCGCATCGGAGGCGTAGAGGCGGAGACGGGGGACGATTTGGTTGTTGAAGTCGCTGAACCCTGGGGAAGCGGCAAAGTCGAACGAGATGAAGAGCTTGAAGCTGGTGCTGCGTGCAGCAGCGTAGGCAAGACCGAGTTGAGTATCGGTCCAGCTGTCAGTCCCGATGTTCACTTTCATCGGACAAGTCAGTGTAATAGAAATGATGATGCTGGATTGACACTCACATGCGAATGCGTCGATACCGGTGGCGGCTGCGAGCGCAATATCGTTGGCCCAGTCGGCTTGAGTATAACCGTCGACAATCCCAACCTTGAATGCGACGGTCAGTAGAGTGATTTAAATTACGGAGGAATGCAATCAACTATGAAATGTGCGACAACGAGCTTGGGTGTTGCACGCTTCTGCATCGTGGAGTTGGTAGACGAGGGAACTGCCTTGACCAGAGCGGCCAGCAGAGTTAGGCCCAGCAGATGCAGCTTCATGGTGTGAAGGAGGAGAGTGGGATGTCGTCACAGTGCATCCGTCCGCTTTTTAAGGGTGAAAAACGGTCCGGTGATCAGGCTCAGCGCCGAGGCCGAACTGTTTGTAAAGATGGATCGCACAACCAACATAGAACAAGGAATCCGGTGACCACCCTTGCGCCTGAGACAACGTCCGGGTGAGAGCGTTTCTATACCTGGGGATATCCGGCATCGTTGTGTTACTGGGGCTTGATCGATTGCGGTGGTCCGATTGCTCACAGTGATGTTTCGCGGTTGTCCGATAGAAAATCGGATTCTCGGTAGGTTGCTTTCAAAATGCCGGACAGCGGCCTTATTCAGAGCTGCCGGCCCCACATCTCCCTATCCACGATCCGTGAAGCTAAGTGCGCGTGAGCAAAGTGGTCATATGAGGATCAAAAATCAAGGTGCTATGCGCGCTATATTATGAGTGAAGTTGAATCCACGCGGGATGATGACACAGCTGAAATCCTGGAATTGGTGACTGTGCGATACCCCCATTTGTCTCACCCTATCTCCTCCTGCAAAGGCCGTTCCAAGCGGTCCAGGTTTGGGCCTGGTTCCAGCTGGAACAGATGGTATTTAATTTGGTTCGTTCATTATACACTGTTGCCGGGGTCAGGTTCAGAACCTATTCCCGACCCGAACCGGATCTAATCATGGCTTCGGACGTTGGCTGAGCGCCCGACCGAACCCGAGTTCCGGCTTGGGGCTCGGGTGTCTGCGAACCTGAACGACCCTAACAGAACCCATACAAAAGTAGGTCAGTTTCGCAGAATTGTGCGAATAATTTCACCAGATATGTTGAATACACAGGTGAAAAGGGTCTCTGACCGGGGCAGAGCCAAACAACAGAGTAGCATTGCTCAAACCGGCGGATGTCCGTGACATCAAAGATCTTGAAAATCCATAATATTTTATCTTCGCCATATTTGTGCGCTCATACTCTATTTCAAAAGTGCGAATAGTATGGAGAGATCCTCTGCCCATGGTTGAAAGCTTCGAGTTCCACTCTTAGTCGTGTATGAATCTCTTGGGATTCGAACCTGTCATGAACCCCAGGAGAACCGGACTCCAGATCCGGTCGCCGAAAGGGGAGAAGTACGAAAAAAGAGAAAAAGGAAGGATCCCAGAAATTTCAATGAACTTCAAAGCCTTGTTCGCAGCGCTTTAGAGATCAACATCGGGCGTAAATTTCGTAGCTTTCCTCCGGTGATTCAGGTTGAATCCCTTGGGATGTGTCCTACTTCTTGCCCATCTCCAAACTCCTCCGAACTCCAATTATCGGCAACTATCTTCGTCCGCTATGGGCACTGCCTGAGCACCGCAAGTGCTCGACGCTACAGTGGGTACTCGCGAAACTTATAAGCATGAAAAGGTACATCACCCGCGTTACCTTACCTTCCCTTTGTCCCTCTATCGCCCATGTTCCCTTTTCTCAGCCTTCGAATCTGGGGGACCTGGAACCAGTGAAAATTTCAGGGATAAAATGTCGACTCAAATCCCTCCTTCAACTTCACAGCACGGGAGCCTTTCCGCACCAACGAGATTTCCATTCCGAACGACGTGCCGGAGGTGAATAATCACAGGGTGGATGCCGTGGGGGTTATGAAGAAGGACTAATTCATCATGGATGCAGATAAATATCTGCCAAAGTGATTGATTATATCGAATTTGAACATACAGCGAAAGTAGCATATTATGAGAGACCATAAAAGACGGATATAGAGTTACAGAAATTCCGCCAGAATAATAGGTTACACCAAGCCGGGATCGGAGGGCTACTTGAGTCATGTTATGAATAAGAGAGTTGTCCGATATTGATCACGCAGTAGGTTTGTCCCCGCTGAGCGTGCTGAGGCAACTGGATGAGCAGGGAAATTGCATAAACGTGACATTGGATCGTCGCGAGCTACTGGAGGAGGCGTGCAGGTTCAGAGATTTCTTCTGTGATTTTCTGCTGATCACGGATTTGGATTTGGGAAGTAGAAATGCGCGCGGCTCTGACGGGAGTGATGGCGGCGAGTTCTTTCGCCTTCTGCGAACAGGCGGGGAATGCGATGCTGTTCCAGAAAAAGAATGTGAACGCCGCCGCGGGACGCAGGCGGGGCGGAAAGGAGGCGGCAGGGACTCCGACGGTTCGGAAGGCGGAGGACTGCCCGAAATGTCGTTGGGTGAGTCCTTTCTTGCCTTACTCTCCCGGGAACGTGCGAGCTCCGCACGCGCTACGCTGGGGACAACCTCCTCCATAACGACGGACACGGACTGCCCTGCATTTAAGGCCGTGGATATCGCGACCCATCCTGGAACAAGGCGATAAAATTCCACAGTTCTGCGAGAGCAGAAGGCGATGCGCGTGCTGGAGGAAGAAGTATTGGGAGGGCCGTCACTTGTCGACACTTGTCCCTGGGAATCAGGCCGTGAGGGATGTGACGGAGGCATCCTCTCGTACTGGTGAGGGTGGGTCCTGAGATGAAGTGAAGGTGAGAGTGGATATAGGCGCAGTTAGCTGTTATCGCCCTCACCGGTTTGCTGTGGCGATAATTATAAATTCCGTGTGGCGGTGGCCGTGGGGGCCGTGGGCGGTGAGCGCAGCAACGTCACTGATGATGAGCTTTTGAGGGATTAGAGCACTAATTTAGCTCGGTTCGTCGAGTGTCTCCACTGGGGAAATTTCGACGCCGGAGGGAGTGCGTGCACCAGAGTTTACCGTTCAACTTAAGGTTGGCTAATAATAACTGCGTTGACGGTGGACTCGTCGTCAAGGCGACAACGGACTTGTAAGCAACAGGATAGGGCTCCACCCTAGTCTCTTGACAGACGCTCTATCAGTTGCTCGTTCCTCGTTTGATAGCTCTACCCGTGAATTCGCTCGCCAAAACAGGAGAGATCAATCCCAGTGAAAACCGGCTTTGCCCAGGATAGCCGAGAACCGCCCAGAACTGCCCACCCAAAACATGGCAAGTTTTGGCAATTCTGGGACGCAAAATGGCCATATGGCATATGCGCATTTTGAACAATCTGCCGAAAGTTGCCATGGGTTGCCCCATTTTGTGCTCAGCACCGCCGTGTGTTGCCCGCATTTGCCCTGCCAATACTATGCGTCATTTCCCTTTATATTGCAGAAAACCATATTACTTTTGTATACTACATAGAGATACATAGCAAAAAAAAATACCAAGTCCCCGTTTGCATCCAATGCCATCCACTCGGAACCATAAGTCCGCCACCTCTTTCCCCGAAGGGTACGACCGCCGTCGATGTTGCATCGGCGGTCGTACCGTATCGCGTCGTCACGTCTACGTTCGTTTGGCATCGTCGCACATCGGTGGTCGTGCCAGTGGTCGCGTCAGCGGTCGTGTCGCATTGTGTCGATCTTGTCGCGTCGTGGCGTGTCGGCGTCGGGTCGGTGGTCGCGGCGTTGGGTCAATGGTCGCGGCGTTGAGTCTGCGGTCTTGTCGCATCGTGTTGCGTCGGCGTCGGTTCGGTGGTCGTGGCGTTGGGTCGGTGGTCGCGGCGTTAAATCTGCGGTCTTGTCGCGTCGGTGTTGTCTCGCATCGTGTCGGCGTCAGGTGGACACTGACCAAATCCTGTCATGGAATTGAATTCAGCGGAAGAAAAATCCAAAAGGAAAGTTGAGCATACCAATAGCTTTTCAAGCCGCCGTGAATCGGCGGTCTGTTGTAGCAGTTAGCGTAACGAAGCCACGAAGACAAAAAACCTACCAGGCCCTGCAACCGGCTGCTGCATGTATCTGGTGGAATGTAATTGAGATAGAGGAGTTTTTATAGAAGGTACATCTACTTACGCATTCGGCGTGTTGGCCGTACACATGCGAGTGCCCTGCTAATTGATAACTTTGTCAGATACGACCCGACAGAAGATCCGTAGAGGCAGGCGTACCTCTAGAAACATCGAAAAAAGCTGGCCTACAGATCTCACTTATTAGTCTGGGACTGTGTAAGGAAGTACGGATGTACATACAGTGCAAGGTCGTACAGCAGCTCGACGTGCATCCAGCTGCATCCGAGTTAATCAGAGTGTATATCGTACATCTAGACGCCTTACCATACTTGTGGAAGGCCGCGAGAAGAGCCTCAGCTCGAATCTGCAAGAAAGATCGATGAATCAGTGCAGCAACGTGGCGTAAAATACTAGCCGGACTTACCTGTGATCAATCTCCCCTGAGGTCCAGCAGCAGCTATGGGGGACATCGGGCATTATGAGACTCAAGAAGAACTTGCGGGAGGGAGGAGATGTGTGTCCCAGAAGACATGGTCGTTGTGGTCAAGAGCAAGCCTGCTCGAGGCATTGCAGTTGCCGTCGCCTTTCGGAAGCAACAAAGCCAAACAGAGGGACTTGGCACTTTGCGATTCTTTTTTGATGCAGCGGGCAACTCTGCGACTCGTCGAGGATGTTGAGTGAGTATATCAAATTGCACAAAGTTCTCAAAATGGGGCACTGCGCAATGTGCGTCATCGATTGATCAACCAATTTGCGACCACAGCACATTTTGGCGCATTTTGGCAACTTTGACCAACGTCACAGCAACTGGCGGCAAATCTCGGCAGATTTGGGCACAGGCGATTTTCACTGGGGATCAATGTTTGGTTTTGCGTTGATCAAAACGGGACGCGCTTCATCAGTGGCAGTGCTCATCGCTCTTCCTTCTCGACTCCCGTCTCGCAAGGATGAGGTTCTTCCCTATCGTCGAGCGAGTCCACCACCCTCACCATTCAGTAGAGTTCCCGCCGCATGTCGCTCCCCTGTTGCAAGCCTCCTTCCCAGGTCATGCACCCGTCGTTGCCTGCCAAAACGTATTCTCTGCGGCGGAGTCCGCGCAGCGATTTGAAGACGAATTAACATCCATTGCTCCGCTTCGAGGCAAATGTCTGCATATCATACAAGGTGCTCTCTGAGGCTCTTCCTGAATTTCGGTTGTGCTGCCTCGATTCCTTCCATTTGGTTAATCTAAATCGCTCAAATTCTTGAAGAGAGCAACTGGATCTATTGGCTTTCCATTCGCTGGAAAGTCGCGTGTGGCAATTATGCTTCTACACGGCTACATCAACTTCTCCACCCTACCTCTCGTATAAGCTTCTAAATCCGACTCCAGCTGTGTCGCCAAACCTGGGACTTATTCGTCAATTTTTTTGCCCACTAGATTTCTCCACGGGCCGTCTCAATGCTTTTGATTCTCTTCGAAACTGGAGACAACACATGAACTTCGCCGTCCATATCATTCGAATCTTGCCCCTTCTCTCCATTCCCTCTCGCACCGATGGCGTATTTCTTGCCTTTACTTGTCGATTGTGCTCAACACTTATGACTCTTTCGATCGAACATCAATGGACTTGTTCCGGTTATCACTACAAAGCCTCTACAAAGTGAAGAAATATTCCAGACTCTGTAGCAACTCTTCTGCTTGATTATGATTCCACTCTCGCCCACGGCCCAAAACTCCTGCAGTTTCGTTACCGATGTACGGACAACACGACGAGCTGGTCAGGAATCCATCAGCTGCATTAAAAGGAAATAAAATTTACAACCGAATAATCCGTACGCGAAAACATGTGTGGTTCACCCCCGCAACTTCAATCATCGTCAAAAGAGAAGAACGTAACACCACCTCCAGGGATCCCATTCTTGATCTTTGGCATGCAGCACACGTCTTGCTCGAAAGTGCACATCCCTTTGTAGAGGCAGATGGCTTCGCGGGAGACCCACTCTTTGTGTCGGTTCTGCACTTGGCTCGTTACTGGCTTAGCAACTGGCTTCGCAGCGGGCTTTGCTGTCGACATAACCGCTGCTTCGGCCACCGGCTTAGCAGCTGGCTTCAGCGGCGTCTTCGCTGCGGGTTTGGCAGCCGGCTTAGCTCCCGGCTTGGGCTTCACGGCAGGTTTAGGTTCACTATTCGTTTCGGATGTGGCGTAGCAATTGGTTCTGCCCCGGTTCCCAGGGCGTTTACACCACGCCCATTGGGCATAAATCTGAACAGGTTACTCGTGGGCACTACGCCGTTGGACGATTTTGTGAGGCGTCAGCTGTTCACCGTGTTCGCATTGCCCCAAGCGCAGGTAAAGATCAGATTGGTTTTGCTGAACGCGTTTTGGAATCTCGGCTGCCGAAGCTTGCGATCCACCACGCCCTTATACTCGTAGAAAAGCAGCCAAGTGCCAAAAAACGTCAAAATCTAGATTATTTACAGATGCAGCCGGCTGACTACCAAAACAAACCACCGTACGTGAAACTGCAGGTTACATGTACCGAACGGACTGGGCAGCGGGCACAAACCGGGCCGTTATTTCAGCATATTCTTTCAAACCACCATACGGCATGAGCAGGAGTTCGACAACGAGGCCGGAGCGGCAGACTTCCGTGAGCTGGTCGCTCGTCAATGTTGCTCCCTCGACGAGGTGCAGCTCATCCATGACCCCGTGCACACGCGCCATCAGGCCCTGGCCATCAGCGACACTCTGCACGGCGCGAACCTTCACCACCTCGTACCCGCGCTCGTCCGCCGCTTGGGTGGTCTCCTGATAGTCTCGGAGCGTGTCAAGCCCACTGTACTTGATGTCGAACGAACGCTCGTCCGAGTGCTCGTCGGTGCGCTTGTCGTAGATGGTCTTGGTAAAGCCGAGGAGTTTCGCCTGCACCTTAATATCCTTCATCTCGGACCTGACATCCTTGCCCGAGGAGGAGGAGAGGAGCGTCGCGTTGTCCGCGCCGAGGCAAAGACCTGCTACGAAGTAGTCGCCATATGCGGTGCGGAAGGAGTGTCGGGTGCGCGGGTCATACAGCAGCGTGCGAGCATGTGCAGTGAACTCGGGCTGTTCTGCAAGTTTGATAATTCCGACGCGCTGAGTGGAGTGGACCGACACCTTGTTCGCCTGGAGACGAACGGTTAGTGTGGTTGGTCTGAGCCGCTACCAGCGCAAACGTACGTCGTGGTTGTTGAACACGTCCCTACAGAATGCCGCTTGCCCCGAGGCTCCCAAAAACGAGCCTCCAACGGAGACGATGCCTTTGAGTTCCAGGTGCTCGTATGACGAACCCCCCTGGGACGATGCGGTGGAGCGGAATGATGTGTTGGCTTCGTATGCGCTGAACTGATACGGCGCTGCGCCTTTCTCAGACTGTTTGAAGACAAACGGTGTGTTTTGCAGCGGATTCATATCTGGCCTAGTGGCGAGCGTGCTATCGAAGCCTGTGGCTAGCTGCACGGGAGTGCGTGTCCAGACTATGTGGATAGGCACATTCTCGTACGCTTGGTATGGTAGACTGGGTAGGTTGGGGTCGTCTTGGAGGAGCGTATCGAGTGTCTGCTCCACCGTCATTGTGAGTTTACGGGCGAAAAGGGGGCTCAGACGTGCTATAACCTGAACCATCGACGGTTCAATGTCCTATGAACGATCGTTGATCGGCGATCCCAACGAAAGGGCCCGATCGACACCTGGCAGGTCGGTAGCAGAACACGCCGGCGGCGTGTAGACGTCCAGACACCCCAAGGTACATTATACGCCACAAGAAGGTACATTATATACTTCAAGTATTGCATGTGCCTTGCGGTGTCTCGTGTTATCCATGTCAGGATGTCTTTCAGTTGGAACTCTCTATTTCAAGGAGTGATTCACCCTGACATTTTTCAATATTTCTATAACTGCACAAAACACCGTTCAAACGATCTGCAGTCAGGCTCAAATCCACTTCGGACACGTTCCAAATGACAGACAACTCCTGATGCACCGATTTCTACCCATTTACCCTCAACCGAGCGGGTAAAGGACTACGAAAGCACTAACGTTGAGTTCAGATGTCCTCATACCCCATTTGAAGATAGAGATTCAAGGTCCGCGCCGTAGTTCAACTTCAGCTGCGCCGTAATGAAACGCTTTGCTAATGCCTGTACCTCGGGTGTCTGCTCCAGCACTCCAATAACATTCCAAGCGTTGCGGATGAGCACATCCAACCGCAAACGGCCTATCCCGTTAATGACCTGCTTCGTCCCCACAATGCCTGCCGAGGGACCAGTGCGATGCGCGCGGCGAGCTCACGCACATACATACTCCTTTAGCCCCTTCGCGCTTTGAAACGCGAGGTTGACCCACCCGTACTAGTAACTCTTCGCAGTGTATTTTTTCACCGAAAGTCGGTATTCTGAGGCATTCCTCAAGCCCAGGGCCTATTCCGGGGTCGTGGCTCGGGCTTAGAAGCCTGAGCTTGGCTCGCCTGAGCCTTAACCTGCCACATCACTAGCGGGGTGCAACTTTATGACATTTAGTGCCTTTCTTGAGTGTCTCCGACGAAAGTACATCAACACATGGCAAAACCATGGATTTAAGCTGTGACCAACGGGCTGGAAACGTTTCCGAAACTGCCAGTTTCGACCGCACCGAGAATGCAGCTGAAACTGTATGACTATATTGGGTGCTGGATAAAATAAGATAAAGCGTTCATGGTAATCATTTTGAGCTGCAGTTTCGGGGGGTCCGAAGCCGATGCATTCGGAAACGTTTCCAGCCCAGCTAAAATTTGCCATTTTGCGGTGTGATTGGAAGTATATTGAGGAAGAACTTATTGGGTTAGGCAACATGACTGGCGAAAGAGGTTAGTTCCTAATGCCATTCAATCCACCGTGACTTGGACTCTGCCGTCTTTGACTTATCCGGTCCCCGGCCGCCTTTCCTCGCCCTCAAAAAGTCACCCGCCAATAGCGGGCTGTCACCTGCGGGTTGTACCTTGTCGCCAACGTATGCCATGTCGGCTTACCAGGGTCATTAAGGCTCCGGCGAACGGAACTAGAAGGACAACGGCAACGAAATTTAGGCCCTGGACCTCGATGTGGCTTGGGTGTATGTATGAAATTCATGCACCCTGCCAAGCCATGTCGATCTGGACAGTACCTCAAGAGACCGGGTCGTGTACGTGACGTGTGTTGCAAGCTCTCTTCTTCCGATGCCAACACAGGTCGTCCTCAACTGAGTTAGCCGCTGGCTCTTACGGCTGTTCTTTGACTTATATAAGCGCTCCTAAAGGCGTCAAATAGCCTCAGAGTATCTCTCTGTCTTCTTCGAACTCAGCTGTATCGTCAACTCCTCGCTGCCCTCTTGCAATGGCGTACCTACTTGCACCGTACAATTCAGCCATGCGGCTAGGCATGGGGTAAGTCCTTTACGACCGCTCCCCAGACTGAAGAGTAGTAATATCTGACAGTATTTCTTATCAGTTTCAATTCGTTCACCCAGCAGCTCTGCATCAACGATGCGGTGAAGACAAAGGACAACCAGATCGCCACCGAGAGAAACCTCAGGCCGCAGTACAAGAAGGGTGAAATGAACTCGTCCACAAGCCAGGTCGTCACCTGGTCCGCCAAGTTTGTCGACCGCATAAGCGACTCGAGTGACAGACAGTCTGAACATCAGCGGTATGTTCGACGACCATGATAGTTTCAGCTGCGCTCATGAGCACCGTAGGTTCACTAGAGATCAAATGCGATGCTATCGGCGGTGGAGGGGGCGCCTCCGCTCACTTCATCGACTCCAACAAGTTCAAGGAAAGCGACCTCAACTACTTCATTCAAGTGAAGGTCACGAACGAGCAACTCGTCGCGCACGACGTGAGCGAGTTCTGCCCGATTGAGAACGTCTCAGACGCGGACTTCACGCGCGTCTACGGCGACTCGTTTATCTCCGGCTTCATCGAAGGCGGCGAGTTCAACGCCCTCGTGTCCATCAAGCTCAAGGACCGCACCAAAGCTAAGGAGATCGGCGGCCAGCTCAAGATCGATCTCGATTTGAAAGCTGCCAAGGTTCACGGCGAGGCCGAGGGCGATAAAAAGGACCTGGAGTCGACATACGAAGGCGAGACGACCATCAGCGTCTCTTGGACTGGTGGTGGTGATATCAAGGATGAGAGCGTGACCGACTGGACGCTCGCCACCCTGAAGACAGTGTCTATGGAATTCCCCGAGCGCGTCATGGCCTGCCCCATGCGCACCAAGTGAGCGGACACTCCCATTTTTTTTTAAAAAAAATTACGTCACTGATGTGTACCGTAGCGCGATCTTGACAAAATACACTGGCTTGAAGAGCTTCCATGAGAAGACTCTCAAAGGCAGCCCTCTCGGTACGACCACAGCCACAAAGCTCGACCGTAAACTAATGCTCGTCACAGACTATGAGAACGCCGGTGTTTACTCATCCGCCCTTCTCGATGCCTATATGGACTTCAAAGTCATGTGGCGGAACATCCAGACGGGTAAGCTTGTGTATTGAAGTATCTTTACGCGACTGACTCGACTGCTGTAGCCGCGTGGGAAGTCGAACAAGCACAGTCCTATCTCGTAGCCAAGCCCAACCTCCCAGAGCTCTCGGAGATGGCCGCTGAGGCGAAGAAGTACTATGCGGCTCAGACGGACCGTTACCAGAAGTCACTCTCTGGTCCTGCCGCAGAGAGCGAAACATCGTCTCTGATTGTACCGGCGACACCCTTGGAGGGAAAGAGCTACAATGAAGGGTCGGACGTCGACGCGACAACGAAGCAGGCGATCAAAATGCGGCCGCGCGAGCCCGTCGAGGCGCCTCTCCCGCCAAATGTACTCACGCCGTACCCGGCGAACATCTTCGGCCTTGACAAGGCTCGCCGCGACTGCCGCTTTGAGATGATAAAGATTGTCAAAGAGGTTCAGAATTCATTATATGCGTTCAAGTGCGTGATCGCTGATGCTCGACTCAACAGGTCGACGCAGTCGCGCGCGACCCGAAGGTCGCCGTCGATCCGGGTCGCAGTTGGCAATATCTTAGTCCTGCTATGTTTCGCCTGCTTCTTCCGGTACGTGCTCATACGCCACTCCAAAATAGCGCCACTAACTGGTTGCCGGTGCAGTCCGTACACAACATCGACGCAGAAAAGGCAGCGGCAGCAGCTTCCGATGAGGCTCGTCTCGCGGCTGAGAACCTCACGAAGACGAACCAGGCGGTCCAGGATGAACTGACGGAAACGAGGCGGAAGCTAGCCGATACCGAGGCTAATCTTGCCAAGGCGCAAGACCAGCTAGGCCAGAAGGCGGGGGCGGCAGTGGATCTTGAGAAGCGCCTGGCGAGCGCTGAGTCGACGGTGAAGGAGCTCGTGTAAGCGCTTTTTTTATCATACTAAACCATCAAAGCGCTCACAGACGTGCCTGCAGCCCCTACAGAGGTTACTGTCCCGTTCCGCTCAACACGCCTGTCCGTTTTGTAAGCGCGCAGACGGGAACGGCGGTCGACTGGCCAGGGAACGTCACGCACATGTGGCAATCCTGCTTGGGGCCGAATCAGGGCGTTCGTCTCCTCTTGTCTTACTACTATTTCCATGACACCATACTGATATTTCTGCGATTCGCTGCAGTGGCGCATCATCCGCAGCAAGTACGGCTTTTACATCAAGCACATCGAGGAGAACAAGTACCTGCAGTGCCAAACGATGATCACCAACAACGACAAGATCGACATCGGCACTGGCGACGTCGGCAGCGTGTTTCTGTTCGAGCAGATGGCGGACGGCACGACCATGTTCGTCCCTCCATCCCGTCTCTTTCATGCGTTGAATGTCGTTTCTTGCAGGGTTCACCTCGCAGATCACCTCGAGTACACCTTGAACGTCGAGGGCGGAAACCCGGCCAATCAGGCCAAGCCCATTCTGTGGTCCGGGGGCAAGAACAACAACGACAGGTGGAGGATCCGTGACTACGCTCAGGTATAACTGGTGCACGGTTTAAGCATCGGATGTCCATATGCTCGACAAGCGGGGTTGTCGCAAGTAATTCTTATCTCTACACGTAGTACCGCACTGCCCCCCCCAAAAAAAAATCAGTAATTAATATTGGGAACGTATGGCACAAATTACTCTCTTTATCTGTCTCTTCTCTTTTCTCTTTATCTCTTTATAAAATCGTCTCGACTCTGTCTGTCCGAAGCCTTTCAAACTCCTCTTTTGGAAAATCAGCCCCGAGGCTTTGGAAGCGCTCGGTTCAGACCTTTGGAAGCACTCACTAAACGGCGCTTCGTCGGGGCTTTTATCCCCATGATCAACTTTAAAAGCGCGCGCGCTTATAAAATTGTACATAAAGCCGAACACCGCTTTGCTCGCGATATCAGCGTTAAATTTTCTAGGCGCTAAACCGGCGCCAATGATAACCAACTGTTTGGTCGCGTGTACACGCCTATAAAATTTTACACAATACCAACCATCATGCCCGTCGGCAAAAATGAATTTCCGGCCCTGTGTGGGCTGTTGGCCAAATCACTACAATTATATTTTTTCAGTGACATGAATTTCATGTGGTTTTTGGCGGTTTGGCCTGTACTTTACTTGCATTAGTGTCTCAAACCCCCCCATTTTTCCTGAAACTCGAGCACACGATGTATGGTGCATTACCTGAAAAATCTGGGTAAAACTGGGGCCCACAAAATTTCAAGCATGAAGTAAAAGTGTTCCTTCCCTGACAAATCAGACATATTATATATAAATCAGACAACAGACTTCAGACAGACATAATTTTGTAAAGAAAGAAATACTGGCAAAAATTAATTGTGGGCTGTTGGCCATACTTCTCATTGCCACTACATGTCCTCCCCATAGCAAATTATGTCTCTGAGTTCGTTCGGAAGGGTTTGAAACTGCATCAACCAATCCACTCTGCAACCTTTTTTGGGTTCTACTGATTTTTTAATATTTGTTTTCTTATGCAAACGGCTGTAAGGTTTTGCATTTTTGAATTTGTGCATCAACCAATCCACTCTGCAACCTTTTTTGGGTTGTACTGATTTTAATATTGTTTTCTTATGCAAACGGCTGTAAGGTTTTGCATTTTTGAATTTGTGAACATGTTGTTGATCAAAAAGAGCGTCTCATCAGTGGCGGTGCTAAAGGCTCTTCCTTCTCAACTCCGATCTCGCAACGAGGAGGTCCTTCTCTATCCTCGAGCGATTTCACCACTCTCATCATTCAGTAGCGCTCCTAATGTGTGTCGCTCACCTATTGTCAGCTTCCTTCCCAGGTCATACACTCGTCATCTCACCTTCGCTCAGGAAGCCTGCTAGAAACCTCTTCTCTGCGCAGAGAAAGGTCAATTTATGAAGATGAATTAATGTCCATTGGGTGCTCTCTGAGACTCTTCTCTCTGAATTTCGGTTGTGCTGCCTCGATTCAGTCCGTTCGGTTAATCTAGATCGCTCACATTCTTCAAGAGAGCGACTGGATCCATAGGGTCTCCATTTTCGGGAGAGTCGCATCTCTCAATTAGGCTTCTACAGTGCTATATTCACTTCGTCAATCTACCTCTCATATAAGCTCTCAAGTCTGACTCCAGCAGCATCAACAAATCTGGGGCTTATTCGAACACTTTTTTTTTACCCACGGGCCGTCTCAACGCCTTTGATTCTCTCCAAACTGCGGACAGCACATGTTGCGGATCTCGGTTGTAAGGCGGCCATCGTAGAGCGGGGATCCCGCCTGAGAGTTCGCCGCTAGGGGGGCGTTCGTGCATTGGCAAAGATGAGTATGTGTGGGGAGAGGGAGGGCGTTCCATTGTTTGCTGAATACTGGGAAGACTAGAGCTCGTTTGAGGCGAGGACCAAATCGCTCGAGGCGATGCATCGCGCGGGGTCCGGCGCTTTCGCGGCCCCGTCGGTGGTGACAAGGATCTGAAATCCGCAGCTGCGTACCTTGCGTTCCCGGGCGCTGTTCAATGGCTTCAACACCAGACCAGCAACGAATGCTTTTAAAAAGAAAAGAAAATGAGCGGATTAAGCAAGTAAAATATATAAGCCGTTCTCTTGCCATAACCCGAGCCCGAGTCGAACGGGCGGGTCTGCAATATCTAAGACGTCCGATACAGGATCATAGAAAGCAGATGCGCGCCATGCGCTCCCGGGCCTTGTACGCCTGCGTCAACACCGGGGGAGGAACTGATAGAAATAGATGTTAGAGCGAGAAGAGTGAATCAGCCAAGCCCAACTTCAGAAGTGAACTTGGCGCGCTTCATCGGGCGTTGAAATATACCGTGAATCTGTGGGTTAATGCGGGGGGTTGAGTGAAAAATGACGAAGCAAACCCAACTCAAGTGGAATACAAGAGGCTCGCGAAGTACCTACCACGAGCTTCGGTGAGTTGCGCACTTGTGTCCGAAGAATAAGGGGAACCGCTCACGAATACCAGTAGAACCTTCTTCGCAAATTTGAGAATACAGGTTAAATTACAATTGTCTCGGACAGCCTAGCACTGCGATCAGTCCATTAAACAGTGAAAGCGGCTCAAATAGACACCTAGACTCACCGTCTATTTATTCCGTATTCTCCACGAACTCCCACCCGACAGTGAACACGCAGAAAGATTCCTCATCGCTCATCCACTCGTCATCACTCAAGACGCCACGCTCCCCCATCGAAAACCTCCACTTCAACGCCCTCTTCACAATCTCCTTGAGCTCTTCCTTGCGTTTCATTCTTGTCTCGAACTCCATCTCAAGCACCCTCAGCGCAGGCAATCGGTGCAACGCACAGCCCTGTCCGCCCACCGCGAATCGAATAACCTCGCGCTTCTCCCGTGCAATATCCTCGATGTACTCCGAGAGCTACCCTTCACGATGCGGATTGATCTTGAACGCGTTCCTCTCGCACCACCACCAATCGCCCGCCCTCGGTGATCGGCAGGAGGATGCTGCTCGCACAGAACCCCGCGAAGCTCTGGGCGAGCCAGAACATCTGCGTGAAAAGCTTCACCTCTCTCACGAGGTGGAGCCGCCAGCGCGCGAGCCACGTGAAGTAGTGCACCTCGAGCTCGTGGCCGTGGATGTTCGCCGGTCACCGAGGTCATGTGCGTGGTGCGTGCCAGAAGACGCGCGTTGCGAGTTGCCGCGGGAGGTGGTAGGTCTCAACGTAGATGCGCCGGCAGGTACGGAGGAGGACGACGTTGATGGTGCGAGGGCCGATTTGGCCTGGGCGGCGCACCGACGGTGGGTACACGAGAGAATGGTCGGAAGGGGTGTATTCGGCAAGGATGACAGCTAAGAGAGTGTTGCGGATCTCGTGCGGGATGAGACCGTTGAAGAGAGGGAAGGCTCTTTCGAGGGTCTGTGGCGACGGGACGCTCGTGGATTGGAAGGCGTCAGAGTTTTGGTGGCGGCATGGGGGGAGGACTGTGCGTGTGCTGGGGCGGCCGAGTACAGTGCGAAGCCTTGAGTAGACTTGTGCAAGGGGGATCTTAGAAGCAGCGACTTGAGCAGGCACAAAGACGAAAACAGCTTTGGATCACCTGCAGAGCGGAGCTGTGCTCTAGACAAGACAGTGCGGATCACGGAGCGTTGATCCAGACTGCACAGCCGTCGCCTTTGCCGGTGATTGCCGACAGCGAATTTACGACCCAATTAACCGTGCGCTGAGAATAAGATCGTTTGTGTGTTAACACTGAGCTCTGATCGAAAGATGCTGGTTACTCTTTCCGAAGAGTGGACTGATGTGACGGTTTTGTTGGTGTGCGACCGATGACTGACGGACGTTGAATAGGATAATTTAATTTCGCGGGTCAGAGTCCCACGGGTTAAATATGTGTGAAACGGCATTTTCTCCTGGATGAATTCTTTCATGGTACTGACCGGGTCATACCCAGCAACGATAGCCAGCAGTGAGTCCTCATCCATCCACTCCACGTGTTTACATAAGTTCAGTTGTTTTTCGTGCCAGTCGGTCTCGCTGCAAGTCCCCATTGATCACTCTCAGCCATTGGCTATGAATATCTGACAGAAAATATCCTGTCTAGGGTCGTTATCCAAGTCTTTTTATTCGACAGTCGAATCGCCCACATTCCTCGTCAACTAACAGCCAAACTGGCGGTGTCCCACGCACATTCTCATTGATCACTAACCCTCCATTCTGGTTGGTTTCTCGAGACCAGAGCCAAAATATTCCTCTTCCAGGGAATCCGAGTCGTCACTAGCAGAAAATGTTGCCCATATTTTTTGAAACCATTCCTCCATTGCCCTCGATAAGAAATCCTGTCGTGGCCAGTTTGAGTGCCACACTTTCACTGCTAATTGCATCTCATTTTCCTGTAGGTGCGCTGAATCTTACCGTTGGTTTGAAGTCAGAATCGCGGGAGCCTCATTGATTGCATCCTTTGACTTCGCTTCGCGAGACTTGTTCAAGTTTTCGTGCGAGAAATCCAACAGTGTTCATCGACAGGACACGATTTTGGCCGAAGATGTTCTTTACCTTTTTGGAATCTTCTCTGAAATCACAACTTCTGTGAAGAGAAATCCCTGTCAATTTCGAGGCATTATCCCACATTTGTTCACCTGACCCGGACCGAAAACGGTGGCGTACAGGGTATGTAGGAAATATACCACCAATCACAGATATATAGTGATAATCATCATTCTATTCTCGCTGCGGCATGTGTAAAAATGCGAAGCTCGTCCGATTTCGGGCTGGAAGACGTGGAATCACTCACATTCGTGCGAACAATGCACACACTTTCGTCTGCCGAAGCACTATTTGCTAGAAATATTGCCTCTATCAGTAGAGCCAACCTGGACTTCTCCGAAATCAACAACCCTGCGAAGAGGAAGTCGTGTCCATTGAGAGGACCAAATTTTTGTCGGCTAATTGAAAATTATGTGCCTGTTTCTAATCGTTGGGCTGAACTGGCCTGTTGCTTGATTATTTGGCACAAATTTCGCTGCGAATACGGACTGCTCTGACGGTTTCCCGATGTCCGGCTCATCGCTACCCGGGTTCCCATCGGTGTCCACGTTTCCATCCATCCCATCCGTTCCTTGTTCCTGTGCTGTCGACGGGGCTTCGGGCCTTCCATTTGGTGATGGAGAAGGATGAGCCTGAATGCGGTCAGATAATCATCTGTTACAGCTGATGCGAAGAGCCAAATTCGACAGCTGGAATGCTGAGTTTCCCAGGGATATCCTAGATAAACTTCCCTGAAACGCGCAGCATTCTATCCCACGCGCACAAATGCCCACCCTGCCTAGCGTCACTCAAACGCGGTTGACGAAACTTACAGCATGCTTTTCCGCCACAGTAGAAACTCTGGAAATCCTTTCTGATAGCCTTAACATAACGTTCCTGAATGCTATATCCCTCACCAGTCGATCGCTGTTGAGCTCCATTCAGGTGACTGCGAGAATAAATCCCTTCTTCGTCGCTTATTCCGGACAGACCGTGAAGCAAAACAAGGATGACTGCTGCGACTTGATGGAGCGAACCCACCAGTTGCTCCACGCAATCATTGCCCTTCATATGGAGTCAGATACCGGCGGAGAGCTGTCGCCTACTGCACTGAATCATATCGCAACATTCACACAGTACGTGGCTTTCTTAAGCGCCAGAATAAATTTACAGTCTCATGGGCAGAACGCTTCACAAAATCCACCATTTTGTCGAAGCTCAGCAAGAGAGAAGCCGGATCAAGCAGTTCTTTCGTCAGGGCGAAATGAATGCACTGCTCAAAGAGTGCAACACAGAGTTGCAACAGGCGCTAGATTTATTCCACGTGAGTTATTCTCGGATCTGAACTTATTCGTCGTTGAAGTAGCCGTATAGGGCGGGGTGATGAATATCGTAACAGATACTACGGACATGCAGGAATATGTCCAAAACAGACACCGTGAAGTACTCGAGCTGATCAGCAGCCTTTCCGACGCTGACAGTTCAGACGGAACTTCAACCGTACGTCGTGCTCTAAATTTACGGGCGCCACTTGACGAGTTGTACAGATAAACAGGCTTCTTTCCAGCGCCGAAAGCAGGTGAGGAAGACATAATTTCGCATATTGGTCTCAATTAACTACTGTCCAGCGTAACCTCTATTTCCATGCTCCCTTCTGAGCCAAAGATATTCTATGGCCGCGAGTTGGAACTTTCAGAGATTCTAAAATCTTTTGATGAAGAACCAACTAGAGTTGCAATTTTAGGCGCAGGCGGCATGGGCAAGACAAGCCTGGCGAAAGCTCTTCTGCATAATGCTCAAACTACAGTCAGATATACAAACCGCCGTTTCTTCGTCGCCTGTGATACTGTCTCGACCAAGGTTGAATTGGCTGGCCTTATTGGCGCTCATCTGGGAATTAAGGGGGGCAGAGATCTCACTAGGCCCGTGATCCGCCATTTCGCAGGTGGCCCCGCTTCCCTCTTGATTCTGGATAACTTGGAGACACTCTGGGATTCAAGAGACTCTCGCGGGGAAGTTGAGGAGTTCTTGTCTCTTCTCACAGATGTTAAACATCTTGCACTGATTGTGGGTGTCATAATTTCCGTCTTCTTATCATTCGCCTGATATCGCTCGAGATTACAATGCGAGGGGCCGAGCGGCCGGCAAAAGTACAGTGGACTCGGCCATTCTTGCCACCCTTGCAGCCCTTGTCCCAGGATGCTGCACGGGAAATTTTCATTGACATTACAGATGATGCTCAGGATAGCAAAAACATCGACAAAGCTCTTCTCCTTACGGACAACCTGCCACTTGCGATCTGTCTCGTGGCTCATTTAGTGGGATTGGAAGGTTTTTCCAATGTTCTTCGCAGATGGGAAGACGAAAAAACATCGATCATTTCCGAGGGCTATGACAGGCGGTCGAGCTTGGATTTATCCATTTCACTATCCCTCTCGAGCCCGCGAGTCACCTCTCGGCCTGACTCAAGGGAACTGTTGAGTTTACTCTCAATGCTTCCCGATGGACTCTCCGACGTGGAACTCAAACAAAGTAACATTCCCATTGATGATATTCTTAGTTGTAAAGCAACCTTGATCGGGACTTCACTGGCCTACAATGATGACCAGGGCCGCCTCAAGGCCCTCATTCCGATCCGAGAACATATGCAAAAATTTCATCCTCCTAAAAGTCACCTTCTTCGGTCTCTCCTGAAGTACTTTCATGAGTTATTGGACGTATACCAGGCGACTCGTGGGACATTATCACATCCAGGTCTTGATGCTCGGATAGCATCCAACTTTTCGAACATGCAAAACATGCTTCTGAATGGGCTACGCCAAGGCGATCTTGATCTTGCAGACAATATTTACAGTGTATGCTATCTGGACATGTTCAGTGTGGGGACTAGCCGGGGGCGGATTCATTGCATGCAGCTGATTCCCAATGTTCTGCCTCGGCCAAGCGACCACCGATTAGAGGCTTATGTGATTATGAGATTGCTCCATTCATGGAGATACTATCCAGTTACCAATCCGGAGGTACTTTTTAACCAAGCTCAAGAGCATTTCAAGCACATCAGTGATGTAGATCTTGAATGTATGTTCCGAGCATTGTTTCATTTGTTAAATTAACTCTCACGTCGTAGGCAGATTATATCTGTCCATCGGACAATATTATCAATATCACGACGATAACAGGTCTTTGGCCATGGAATATTACCAGAAAGCCCTCTTCTTGTCACTCTCAAGTGGCAACATCAAACGCCAGATTGATTCGCTGGACGCACTGGCAAATATTGAATGGCAGAATGGCGACTATTCTGCTGGGCAGAAGCATGCATACGATTCACAGAGACTGTGTCAGCTGTCTGGAGATCTGTACAGGGAGGCTAGAGCAATGCGCACCGAAGCTATGTGCTGGATAAATCTCGGAAATTTTGAACGCACCATCTCTCTGAGCAAGTCAGCCAGAGAGCTGCTGGCGCTTTGTGGTCTTTCTGGTGGCGAACTGGACTATGCTATCATGAACACTCAGGCTGAGACGCACAACCAAAAATCGGAGTATCTTGAGGCATGCAATATCAACAACCAAATTCTTCAAAAGATTTCTTTTGAACAGGAGCCATTTGATCATGCCTTAGCCATATTCAACCGTACTGAGCTTGAAGTCAAGATTGGGGTGCCAAAGGAGCTTGTGCAGAAAAACATTGATGCGGCCAAATCAATGTTCAATACCATGGGTTATATGCGAGGCTTCACATGTTGCGATATGCTCCTTGCGGATCTCAATCTGAGAGAAGGAAATCTGGCAGCTGCAGAGCAATTGTTCCAAGCCTGCATCGATTCCTCCCTGGGAAAGGATGGTGAAATCATGAGCTACTGTCTGGAGCGACTCGCCAATCCACGCTCATGGAAAGGAGAGCTGTCGGACACCTGGACCACAATATTTCTTGCACACGTACTACAGTCGCAAGAGAAGCTGGGACTTTTCAAGGCACTTCAATTTTTGGGGGATGTCTTCCTGAACGAGAGAGAGACCACAACGGCTATCAGTCTTTTCACCGTAGCCTTGGAGGGTTTCACACAGTTGGATGTTCATCGTAGCAGAGCAGAGTGTATGTTTGCTCTTGGAGAGATTTCGCAGGGCCACCGAGAATTGCTCGAAACAGTTGAGCGCTGGATAATGGCCAGAACATTGTTCGAACGGTCTTCCCAAACAAAACAAGTCACAGATCTCGATGAACGGCTGGCAGTCGTTTCTCAAGCCCTGCAGGAGCAGCATCGGAGCAATCTCATTCTTCTTTCAGAATTGTGTGCACCCCATGGTGTGGTAGAAGAGGTGAATGTTGGGGAAGGCAGCGGGAACGAAGCACAGAATGAAGAGATTCCAGTCTCGGATCGTAAGGAAATCTCGACTCCGATTTTCCTTTGATTTTATTGTCATAGGCATCGAGGTATCTATCTCTGTCTTTGTGTACCATGACGTACGTTTGAAGTCAACCGATGGCTAATTTATTCATCTTGTGAATTTTTGAGGTGGACAATCTGAGTTGGCATTAAGGTCTATACCTGGCCAAATTTCATATTACACCGAAACATTTGTCAAGACTCAACGTTGAGAATGTTGAAGATAGCGGCCGTCGCTTGTTATGTTTCCGATCGCGATCACTGAGTTCCCACCCCCAGTCGACGGACTTACGTCTACGTATCGCTACGCTTGGCTACGTCCGTCTAAGTCCGTGTACGGCACCATCGAGGCGGAGATGTGTCTACGTTTGGCTACGCAGTGTAGACACGGTTCGGCTATCTCCGTCTACCTCCGTGAGGGTGGCCGCCTTCGCAATACAATTGGACACATCCACGGTTTCCTGCTGCAACAACTCGGTAGGGTGGGAACACAGTACTGAGTAAAAGGATCTTCAGCTCCAGAACCCGCAGGCAAAAAAGGACATCCCTGGTGTAGAGGTACCAACTGAACTCACGCAGACGTGAGTGCGCTACTCTACTTGTGGCTGCTAGCCGATGGAATGTTTGGAGAAATCCTTGAGAACAATGTTCGATGCAGTTTGCTCACGACATTTGGCGAAAAAAAATCCACAGCACGGCCCACATCGTGTATTTCGTGCCCCTTCCACTGGCGATTTCACTACTGTCAGTACTACATGATTATTTACATGCGCCCCATGTGCCTATTTACCTCGTAGATCCGACAAACGCATTAAAGTTGTAGATATTGCACGAATTCAAATCAACAGACAGCCCGCCCGTGCCCTGCGTGATCACGGCCCCATTCCTCTCGAGTTTGAACGTCGGCTGTCCCGCACCCATGCCGGTGGCGAAGTAGTTGATGCCGGCGGGGGCCGTAGTTGTGAGCGTGAAGGAGCCAGAGGTTATCGTGAGAGTAGCGGGCGATGCAAGGAGGGTTGCAGCCCAGATGCCGTCGGCCTGATGAATGGGTGGGTGAGTTCGGACATATTGACTGAGGTAATAATCGAAAGCTTACGGGGAAGCTCTGGCCGGTCGGAGGGCCGAGGAAGGGATCGGAACAAGACAGGCCCTTGGGATGGGGTCTGTACCAATAGACGATATTCTCTTGCTAAAAGCAAGTCAGACTTGTCAGTTGTAAATAGATAAATGACCTACGCTGGCAGAGATCGTAACGGGTCCGCCGTTTTTGTACGCAGCGATGTAGGGTGTGATGATTTTACGCCAAGCACTGAAGGTTCGAGTCAGTATTGATGCGGATAATTCTTACGGAAACTTCTCACTCGTGGGGGAAGCCGGCAGCCTTGAGTGAACAGAAATCAAATATTAAGGAAAACCGTGCATAGGATGACTCACCCATTGAATCGCACCATCAGCATCACCAGACGGAGCATAGACCGAAGGACGTTCGGGATGGAGAGGACCTGAGTGACGCAGTTGATTAGAATGTGAATCCCTAGTTCAAGTCCACTGTTCGTACCAATATAGTGACTCTCGCCAAAGTCATTCCAGGTGATCAGCTCGACGAGTTGAGGTTGCAAGTTCAAGATCTGGTTCCACCGGTCGATCAAGAGTGTGTCAGAAAGGTAGAGCCAATTTTTGTTGAACGTGGATGGACTATAGTGGGTGAAGAACCAAGGGGAGACCCCTAGCGATTCGATTATGTCAAGCATTTCTTTTATTGGTTGAAAAAGTAAATTACCTGCCATGTAAGGCGATCCAGCGAGCTGCGATTGATAGCTGGATCAATCGAATCAGCTTGAACGTGTTGTGTATGATAATATGAGTACTGACAATTGATCCCCAGCGATAGACATGGTCTGGTCGATCGGCTGGTTATCCTGCGACGGCCACGCATTCCACTGGAACAGCCCGTCCGTGCTATCTTGATGTGCCGATGCCGCTTGATAGAAAGGAATGATCTCGAGCGGGGTCCCAACGGCGCTTCGAACGGGAGACCAGTCGAAGCCATCTCCGGTGAACGTAGAAACGAGAGCACCGTTGCCCCATTGAAGTTGGGCCGCATCGGAGGCGTAGAGGCGGAGACGGGGAACGATTTGGTTGTTGAAGTCGCTGAACCCTGGGGAAGCGGCAAAGTCGAACGAGATGAAGAGCTTGAAGCTAGTGCTGCGTGCAGCAGCGTAAGCAAGAGCGAGTTGAGTATCGGTCCAGCTGTCAGTCCCGATGTTCACTTTCATCGGACAAGTCAGTGTAATAGAAATAATGATGCTGGATCGACACTCACATGCGAATGCGTCGATACCGGTGGCGGCTGCGAGCGCAATATCGTTGGCCCAGTCGGCTTGAGTATAACCGTCGACAATCCCAACCTTGAATGCGACGGTCAGTAGAGTGATTTAAATTACGGAGGAATGCAATCAACTATGAAATGTGCGACAACGAGCTTGGGTGTTGCACGCTTCTGCATCGTGGAGTTGGTAGACGAGGGAACTGCCTTGACCAGAGCGGCCAGCAGAGTTAGGCCCAGCAGATGCAGCTTCATGGTGTGAAGGAGGAGACTGGGATGTCGTCACAGTGCATCCGTCCGATTTATAAAGGTGCAACATGGTCCGGTGATCAGGCTCAGCGCCGAGGCCGAACTGTTGCAAAGATGGATCACGCAACCAACATAGAACAAGGAATCCGGTGACCAGCCTTGCGCCCGAGACACCGTCCGGGTGAGAGCGTTTCTATACCTGCGGATATTCCCGACGCCGTTGAGTTCCTGGGACTGGATCTATTGCGGTGGTCCGATTGCTCACCAGTGATGTTTCGCGGTGGTCCGATGGCGAAAATCGGACTCTTGGTAAGTTGCTTTCAAAATGCCGAACAGCGGCCTCGTTAGGACCCACCGGCCCCGCATCTTCCTATCCATTCTTCGTGAAACTAAGTGCGCGTGGCCGGAAGTAGTCGCATGAGGATCAAAGATCAAGGTGCGACGCGTGCTACATTCTGAGTGAAGTTGAATCAATGCGGGAGTATATGACATGGCTTTGTGTTTACAAACCCTAGAATTGGTTACTTTGCGATGCCCCCATTTGTCTTACTCTCCGTTCCAGGCGCCTCGAGCTTGGGCCTGGTCCCCACTGGAACGGGTGGTATTCAATTTGGTTCGTCCATTACCAGTGAATGTTCGTGGGCGTCCATCCGTCGTCAGGCTTCGGAATGATCTGAGTCGTAGGAAACGCTACGGACAACCCACCAAGGTGTCCAATGGAAACAATTGAATCAGTCGAGACTCCATATTCAAAAATCACAAGCTGAGACACGGAGGAGGAATGACGTAGCGAGACCTCAGATGGCGCGGCTCACGCACATGCGCAGGGAAGAAGAGAAGTTGCGGCATGTGACCTTGCCGCTATCAGGCCATCATCAGCCAGCGAAAGATGGAAGTTAAGTCGAGGAGTTGTCGAGGATCTCCTCCGCCAGCTTTTTTTGAATACTTTCCCAGGTTCCGGAGTACCGTGGATTGAGCCAATCAACCAACCCGCCGCAGATTGAGACAGAAAAGAGTTGGAGCAGGCCGCAGGGGGCCGGGGTGGGCTGGGTGGTGATGGTGGCAAGCAAAGGATGATGTGGCGGTGCCCGCCAATCAACGGCTCGTGGCCCGTGCTTCTCTTCCTCAACGACCACCATCGCTTTGCTATTCTTCTGGCCGCTGGAAGTTTGTAGCCGCACATCTGAGCAGCTCAGCGCTCGACTGCGAGTGGATACCTCTATACTCGAAGCATCTGGATTGAAGCACGGAACCGTTGTGTAAAGTCGCAATATATACACTCAATGCAGGTCGCCACCGAGCCTTTGCCGACCAGAAGCAATGCGCTGGTGTCTTGAGCTCCAAGGATGGCGACGAAATGATTTTTTTCAGCGCATACCTCGTGAGCAGCGTTATCTCTGCCCGTTGATCCCCAGAGATTGATTTCAGACCCAACTTAGAACCCGCGATGGATTAGAGCTTCGGACGAGTGTTATTAGAGTTCTAGGTCGAGATGCGGCCGCCTGGATGAGGTCCTGGACGAATACGAGCCAAAATCAAACCTTGCTCAAACCAGCATCGATATTCTATCGGCGCTGAGTACTGGGTACGTAACTACTTATTTTCCACATGAGGATATTCGGGCTCCGATGGACTGAACATGCACCAGTTTCAAAGAAAAAATGTTTGGAGTCGTTTTCATGGCAAATTTGCATACGATCTACACGGAATCGGACCGCCGAGGGAAGTATATTCGGTCTCGTCCGTGTCCGGCGGCTGCGAATCGAAGCTTTCTTGTACCACTTTCTTTGGTTGCCGGTATGCAGGTCTGATTTGTTTCGGCGCTCAACGAGACTATCCCAAAGTTCTGTCAACTTGTTCGGCGTCCATGGCGAAGCCTATGTCTGATGATGAGCGGTACCCGAATGTCAAGGGAAATTTTGCCTCGTACATTGTCTCAGCTGTGGTCTCATGGGGCCGGGTTTGGAAGGGTATTAAGTACCTTCTCTTTCTTCGAACGTGGACTTCTCATCTTTTCCAGCAACGCAGTTCTTTCTACTTATTTGAACCTCATCGCTTGCTCAAGCTATCTTCCGACCCGCAAACTCCGCGGAACATCTCAATTTCAAGAAAGCCGCGGCAATGATCTTAATACCGTTCATTGCAGGCTCTTACCTAAGCGAGACAAACGGCATCTTACAATCCTCATCCCGAGACTCCATCCTTAAAAATTGTCTTGCTTTGTTAACCGGCGACTGGCGATAACGGTACCCCAGCTCGGCTGATCATATTTGTTGCACGCACTTCGTAGGTGCCGGAGCGCAGCGGAGGCACATCTTGTGCTGTCTATGTGCGTAGGTGAGGGCCGGCGCTTTCGCGATCCCGTCGGTGATGACGAAGATCTGAATATCCGCATGGGAATATTTCGTTAAGCCTTTGCCCACGAATACTTTGAACAATGCCAGCGTGTTCAACTTTCGTACCGCCAAGTCGATTTGTTGTCATATAAGTAATGGAATTACAACATTTTGGGGCCATTATTATATTCTGGTCGGTGACGCGGCAGTGGGAGGGAAGTCAAAGCTGCCTAATTGTGGCTTAAATGCCGCTGTACGGCTTACGCTCCAGGGCCATGCGCGGCCGGCGTATATGGGTTGTATGGACTATACGTTGCAGAGCTCGGTCATAGTTGAAGCACGAAATACCTAAGGCTGCTGCGCCGCGTAAATTCCTTACCGATTGGTCAAGAGTGTACCATTCCTTCTCGGTCCATTCAGTCCTGTACCTCCGAATTGGTCGTCCGAGCTGAATTTGGTTGACCATGGTATCCCGCTCTCCAACCGCCTCCCGCTCCCGCCGCTCCCTATCCCTTCATGTCAAGCAATGAGCACAAACGGGTCTCCGAGTCCCGAAATGCACCCTATTCTGATTTGCGCTCATTCTGTTTTACCCTCTCATCCGCATGCAGAATTCGAATTTGGTGATAATCCCAAATCGAGAAACCACGCCTTCGCGTCCTCCGCCATTCGTCAAACAGGCAGCGGAAAACAAGGCACGGCATGCAAAAATCAAGTCGAGCCAACGTCAGCATCGAGGATGGATTGATGAGTGTCCATTGTGTAGACGCGCATGTTATTTGAACGCTATAAGAGAAACAAAAAGAGTCCATGAGACCGGATAAGCCAAGGCCGGCTCATGATGAAATAGAGCGCCACTTGGATTCACCCAACAAGGTTTTTTCATTGAACGGTGCAGAAGCAGATTCGCATACTCGTAGTGGGGAGATACATTCCACATGTATTTGTTTGAGCCTCAGGGCGTAGGAAGCGACTGGAAGCTTCAACGCGGACGCTGGCTGGCGGCGGCCTGCTCTGTCTTTTCATCGCCGCTACTGTATTCGTCCAAGGAGGACAATACCGGTGCGCAGATCGTCATGTGCATACTGGGCCGAAACAGAAAGGAAAAAATATGACTCGAACCCTGCTACTGTTATTCTCTTGACTAAGTCGCCGTATCGAGATTCGATCGTGAAGCCATGTCTGGGATTTGACAGAGGTGGGAAGTTTGAACCTGTCGAAGAGTTCCCGGTAAGGTGTGTGTACAGAATGGTGATTAACGCTAACGCGTTGGCGGCGAAGAAAGATTAACCAAGTTTTTCTACGAACATCTATTAAAAATTAAGATGCGGAGCTTGCCCCTGACGGTACATACCGATATATTTGTTTAACTTGTGACCGTACTTCGTGTTAGCACAGACCTGATAATTCCAGATAAGCCGGCACGAACAAAATTTGGGTGTGTATTAAGTCAAAGAGCATGGACAGTGGAATTTCTCAGGAAAAATCCTTGGGAACAATGTTCGATCCGATTGGCTCACGACATTGAGCGAACAAATTTCCAAAGCACGGCCGATATCGTGTATTTCATTTCACTTCCACGGGCAATTTCACTACTGTCAGTACTACATGGTTATTTACATGTGCCCCGTGTGCCTATTTACCTCGTAGATCCGACAAACGCATTAAAGTTGTAGATATTGCACGAATTCAGATCCACAGACAGCCCGCCCGTGCCCTGCGTGATCACGGCCCCATTCCTCTCGAGTTTGAACGTCGGCTGTCCCGCACCCATGCCGGTGGCGAAGTAGTTGATGCCGGCGGGGGCCGTGGTGGTGAGCGTGAAGGAGCCAGAGGTCATCGTGAGAGTAGCGGGCGATGCAAGGAGGGTTGCGGCCCAGATGCCGTCGGCCTGATGAATGGGTGGGTGAGTTCGGACATATTGACTGAAGTAATGATCAAAAGCTCACGGGGAAGCTCTGGCCGGTCGGAGGGCCGAGGAAGGGATCGGAACAAGACAGACCCTTAGGATGGGGTCTGTACCAATAGACGATATTCTCTTGCTACAACTAAAGTTAGTTTTGTCACTTGTGAATAGATGGATGACTTGCACTAGGAGAGATCGTAACGGGTCCGCCGTTTTTGTACGCAGCGATGTAGGGTGTGATGATTTTACGCCAAGCACTGAAGGCTCGAGTCAGTACAGATCCGGATAATTTAGGAAAATTTTCACTCGTGTGGGAAGCCGGCAGCCTTAAGTGAACAGAAATAAAATCAGAAACTCGGAAAACAGTGGGGAAAACCATGCATATGATGACTCACCCATTGAATCGCACCATCAGCGTCACCAGATGGAGCATAGACCGAAGGACGTTCGGGGTGGAGAGGACCTAAGTGATGTGCATTAGATTAAAATGTGAATTGCTCGTTCAAGTCCAAGTCTACTGTTCGTACCAATATAGTGACTCTCGCCAAAGTCATTCCAGGTGATCAACTCAACCAGTTGAGGCTGCAAGTTCAAAATCTCGTTCCACCGGTCGATCAAGAGTGTGTCAGAAAGGTACAGCCAATTTTTGTTGAACGTGGATGGACTGTAGTGGGTGAAGAACCAAGGGGATACGCCTAGCGATTCGATTATGTCAAGCAGTTACTCATTTGATTGGTTAAGAAAGTCGATACCTGCCATGTAAGGCGAGCCAGCGAGCTGCGATTGATAGCTGAATCAATCGAATCAGCTTGAACGTGTTGTGTATGATACTAAGAGTACTGACAATTGATCCCCAGCGATGGACATCGTCTGGTCGATCGGCTGGTTATCCTGCGACGGCCACGCATTCCACTGGAACAGCCCGTCCGTGCTATCTTGATGCGCCGATGCCGCTTGATAGAAAGGAATGATCTCGAGCGGGGTCCCGACGGCGCTTCGGACGGGAGACCAGTCGAAGCCATCTCCGGTGAACGTAGAAACGAGAGCACCGTTGCCCCATTGAAGTTGGGCCGCATCGGAGGCGTAGAGGCGGAGACGGGGTACGATTTGGTTGTTGAAGTCGCTGAAGCCTGGGGACGCGGCAAAGTCGAACGAGATGAAGAGCTTGAAGCTGGTGCTGCGTGCAGCAGCGTAAGCAAGAGCGAGTTGAGTATCGGTCCAGCTGTCAGTCCCGATGTTCACTTTCATCGGACAAGTCAGTGTAGTAGAAATTATGATGCTAGACTAACACTCACATGCGAATGCGTCGATACCGGTAGCGGCTGCGAGCGCAATATCGTTGGCCCAGTCGGCTTGAGTATAACCATCGACAATCCCAACCTTGAGTGCGACGGTCAGTGGAGTGATTTAAATTACGGAGAAATGTAATCAACTATGAAATGCGCGACAACGAGCTTGGGTGTCGCACGTTTCTGGATGGTGGAGTTGGTAGACGAGGGAACTGCCTCGACCAGAGCGGCCAGTAGAGTTAAGCCCAGCAGATGAAGCTTCATGCTTTGAAGGAGGACAGTGGGATGTTTTTACAGTGCATCCGTCCGCTTTATAAAGGTGCAACATAGTTCGGTGATCAGGCTCAGCGCCGAGGCCGAACTGTTATAAAGATGCATCATACAACCAACGTAGAACAAGGAATCCGGTGAGTAGCATTCCGCCGAGACATCCTCGGGGTGTGGGCGTTTCTATACTTGGGATTGTTGGGCGTCGTTGTGTTCCTGGGAATGGATCTATTGCGGTGGTCCGATTGCTCCCCAGTGATGTTTCGCGGTCTTCGGATGGCGGAAAGCAGACACTTGATAAGTTGCTTTCAAAACGCCGAACAGCGGCCTCATTAAGAGCCGCCGGTCCCGCACCTTCCTATCCACTCTTTCTGAAACTAAGTGCGCGCGGGCGGAAGTGTTCAGATGAGGATTAAAGCTCAAGGTGCTGGGCGAGGCTATATTATGAAGTTGAATAGAAGCGGGATTTTATGAGATAGCTTTGTGTTTGAAATCCCAAAAGTTGGTGACTTTTCGATGCCCCATTTGTCCTGGTCTATCTCCTCCTGCAAAGATTACCGGCCATTTAAGGGCCTCAAACTTGGGCCTGGCCGACCGGAGCGAGTGGTATTCAATTTCGTTCCGTCCATTATATTAGTGAATGATCGTGGGCGCCGCGCCCATCCATCGCCAGGCTTCGAGATCATTTGAGTTGTAGTAAACACCGCGGAAGGTCCTTTACAACTCACCAAGGGTCCAATACAAATAATTGAATCAGTCGAGATACTACCGAGGTCCACATAAAAAATCACACGCTGCGACACAGATGAGGAATTGCGTAACGAGACCTCAGGACACGGCGAAGATGACGCACTGCAGCATGCGCAGGGAAGATTCGGAAGAAGGTGCGGCACATGATCATGCCGCTATCAGACCATCATCAGGCCGTTAGACTTAGAGGCAGGGTGGGACGGGCGCCCACTGGATCTCCCGATTTTGTTCTATTTCTGTTTTTTGTTTTGTTTGTGTTTTTTTTGAATACATAGGTATAAGCGTCTATCCGTCGTCGTCGAATATCGATGGGTTCTTTCTCGCAATTCGAGGATACCCAGAAAAAGCCGAAGTCCAGTCCTTCGAACAGAACCCGAGAGATGCCCTGGTTCCGTGGCAGGCGGCGGATGTCTTCGGGTGTGTGGGCGAGCTGTGACGAGAAAAGCATGCGGGCGAAAAGAAAAGATAGTCGTGTTAAGCTCGTATTCTCGAAGGAGAGTCGCGCGCTCAGACACGTCGTCCGAAGATCGTCGCTCGACCCTGCTCGCACCGAGAAAAGGCTTGAAACACTCACCGGCCACCCAATCTGCCTTGGACTTGTCAGCCTACTCTGTATCTTCCCACTGCTCACGTCGTTCGGGTTCGGACTCGAGAAAGCGCCAAACGTCCTCGGTGCGTACTAATATGCCGAGTCCGCACTAGGCTCGTAAAGTCCCATCCCGGTAAAGGTGTTGCCGGGCGTAGGGGTCACAGGGCTGAAATACAACCCTTCGGAAGGAGTGCCATACGCAAAGCCCGTATCGGAAATGTTGAGTATAGAGGCAGGGTAATTGACAGTGTGTACGCGCCCGGCGGGAGACACGAACCGGGCATCGTACCCGCCATCGATGCCCTCGACGCCTTCGCCGGTGCTCCACGCTGCACCGTTTTGGTAGACCGTGTTGCCCGCGTTACCCGCGTTGCCGGCGCCGGTGAAGACCGAGTTCCGTTCGGCGCCGCCAGAGATGCGGTCGATGGCGCCGAAGGCACCAGCACGTGAAGGCGAAGGGAGAGCGGGGACTGGCGGGAGGTCGGCATCGTCCTCGGCGGTGTAGGACGCGGTGGAACGCGGGCGAGCCGCGGCTGTAATGGGAGGAGAGCGAGGGGCGAGGATGCGCACATTCCGCGAAGGAGACGGCGCGCGAGCCGCGGTCGGGCGGCGCAGCGTGTGTGCGAAAACCACGCCGCGCCAACGCCAACACCGACGCCGGAGCCGAGGGACGTGCGTGGGAGGTCCCTCTCGCTGATCTCGATGCTCCCCCTTCTCGCCGACGGCACACCGGACTGCTTCTCACCCGTAAACAGAATCGCACCGAAGCTGAACGAAAGTTGCAATTGGTGATGGACTAGCGCACAGCCTCCTTTGGGCCGCCGGGCGTGATAGCCTTCCAGTCGGCGGAGATGGTCGACATGCGCTTCTCGAGCTTGTCGGACCAGGCGGAGCGTTTGGCCTGTCCGCGCGTGCGGGAGATCTTGAGATAGGCGAGGCCGAGGAGGAGGACGAAGAGGAATGGGAGGACGGTGGCGGCCTTCTTCCCCGCCGACATCGAGTGCGATGAGACGCAGACACGAATGGTGCTCCCAATACGAAGGTCACGGCGCGCGAGTGTTTCGCCGACATCGAATTCAGCAAAGAGTCGGGCACCAGAAGGAAAGGTTGAGGGCTGAGCGCTGAGGGTGTAAGGGCGACGAAAGAAAGCAAGGGATGGAGAGAAGCGTAGGAGAGTCAGGTATGTATATGTATAGAATGGGGGAAATAATGGCATCACAAATCGCGGGCAAAAAAAAAAAAAAACGCAGAGAAGGTGGGCGAGGACTAGAGGAGCCATATAATGAGGCTTAACAGCAGCTTGAAATGAAACGTACCAAGCTTAATCCAGCATCTCCCCTACCATCTACCTGAAACCGCGACGTCGTGCGGACGCCTAGCGCGAGGAAATGCGCGGAAAAAACGTTTGAGCCCGCGAGAGTGGGGGCATTCTGGTTTCCCAATGCCAAGACTCCATATGGTCAAAAGCTCGCCTGGCAGGAAAATGCAGACTGAGCAAGGTGTGCATGCAATCGTGGTCGTAGATAGAGGGCCGAGGCCCAGGTAGGGCAGGATTGAGGCCAATGGACAAGCCAACTAATCATGAGCGTGGATTAGCTCAAAGCGAGGGAGGGAAGGGCTGCGGGTGCTTACCGAAGGACTGCTAGATACTGTCGAGCGCGACGGCAAGAGAGCAAGGACGCCAGACGAGACAGCGCCGTCGTCAATGGTGGGCCAGAAGAAAGACACGCGACGCCGTAATGATTGCGATGCTTGTACAAACACCGCTACGCCCGCATCCCGATTAGGAAGTCGGAGCTAGTGGAAGCGGGGTCAGGGATTAGGGGAAATAGAGCCTGGATGTCTGGTAGCGGGCTGTAGCGGGGCGTTGTCGTCGATGCAGAATGTAGCGGTTAGGGAAAGCAGAGCGCTGTGAGAAACAGATAAATTGTACCCACATCGCGCGGGGTACTTGTGTGTGTATTTAACTCAAGCATTTCAGCTACTCCTGGGAACTACAACGCTGCGCGCGCCCATTTTAATTCCAGCTGTTTGTACCCTGTCGAATATCAATCAGAAACCGCAGTGCAGCCCATATAGATTGAGCCATGCATTTATCGTACCAGGCGAGTCAGATGGTGAGGGTTTCGGGAAGCCGGCGGGAAGGGCTTGGGGCAACCACGCCATTCCAAGGTGATGGCAAATCAGTCGGGAGACTGATTAAAACCGAACCTGCCGTGCGGCGAAAGCCTTGGCAACCTGGGGGCATTTTCGGCCCTCGGAATGAGCGATTTTCAATTTCCTGCCGTGTCAAAAAGTGCACTGCCTCGATTCTAACGCAAAGAGTCCCTGGCACGTACCCCAGCACGCAAGTGCCTTCGAGCACAGGCTTCGGTATTCAACCAAGATGGTTCGTGATCAAGCTGTCGAGCGTCGGAGACTAGGATTTCAGTACCCAAAGGGGGCGGGTACCTCGACGTAAAAACGATCAAACCAACTGGATAAATTCGATTCCATGTAGGTACGGATCCCCGCCCCAATAATTTCGCTACCCATCAAAACAACCTTGTCCCAGAGCGTGCTGGCGCTACGCACCATCTCGTATTGTTTGAGGCGCAAAAGAGATGAAATATTCTGAAACCCAGCGGTAATGCAATGCCTTCATTACGCCCATGACATTATTGGCATGACATTTTTCTTCTTGAGCAATGCGACCATTCACAAGTTCACAGTTCTCTGTCGCTGGATCACTGTATGATATAGATGGCAAGGATCTGGATAATTTCTTCAGACTGGTATTAGGAGTCAAAGCACAAGGTACTTGGAATTTGAGGGGCACAGCCAACTCGCGACCATCATTCATCAAACCATCGGCAATCCCGCTTATCGCCGTGGTGCTCCTCCTCGTTTACTGTAGCTTACTGTACTATCACGACCGAATGTTCAGGTGACGGGTGACCGCCGCCCGGGAGCTGAACTTTTCTGTCCTCGGTGACGGTGCCGCATTCGCCGGATCCGCGCGGACTAGTATGGTAAATTATCTTGTGGTGCCGAGCTGCGAGAAATCAACCACAAGCTCAGTTGAACAGGGACACTTGAGATGACGGCTGACATGACGTGAAATTTGGCCGTAATAGTACAGTATCTTCACATTATCATGTTGCGGCGTTTATATTCCGCTGTTTCCATCTGTCTTCTGTCCTTTTTGATTTCGATTCAGGAACTAAAGCTGTGCGGACTCTGAGGATTGCAACTACGAGGTCTTGCTTTTTGTGCTGATGCTTGACTGATGCGCGCTGGAGTCAGTGGTGCCACTTGCGCCTCCTCAACTGCCACCAAAGTGGAAGCTGGATGGAAGTACAAGTTGGGTGGAAGAATGGGATTGCGTCCGCCCCTGGCATTAATCAATCCGCCACAACATAATCCCTGTCGCTGCTAAATATGAACGGGTTCCCCGATGTCATTGGGGAATAGAGAGCTGCTTGAAAGGCGGCTCTTTCCATCGCTCGCATCCTCAGGAACTTGTCCTCTGCTTTCGCTCACCAATATGAAGTTCTCCGCCGTCTTCATTGCCCTCACTGCTGTCGCAACTGTTAGTGGTGCTAGGGTCGACACCAACGCTTATCGTATGGCGCGTGGGTTGCCTCCTAACCCCCCCGCCCAACGGTCTACTCCAGTCCTTGGTATGCATGCAAAACCATTTCTTATGGATTTTCTGACAAAAGCATTAGCTGCCAAACGCGGAACTCCCTCTAGCGTACCCCCTGGCGAGTGCAAGCCTGCCCTGCAGTCGTGCTTCGTCAATTCAGAGTGCTGCGGAGATCTCTGCCTCCTCGGCGTCAGTGTCCCGTTGCCAGAATTTATGAATGTATCCGTGCTGAGGCCCTGTTCGGATTATAGCTTTGCATTTAATTGGTGTGCCGAGATCGTTCGCGTGTGCGTTCCATATCGTGAGTTTTATTGCTCCTGCTGCTCACACTCTCCGTTGCTTAGCCCTTAGGCAGAGGGCCAAAAGCGTTGGACGGACGATGTTTACATATGATATATTGTTTCTCGTGACTTGGGATCTTTACCGTGCTGTTTTCTCACACAGCCTCTTTGGTCTGGATTGAGTTTGACAGTGAGAGAGCCGAGGAAACTCCTGACTTGATTAATTGAAGGCGAAGTGATGAAAGGAGTTTGTGTGGCCGAGGCGGTTTGCTCCGAATGACCGTCGAAGTGGAGCCTGTTGAGCCATAAGTCTGGTGCATCTTGGCTGTGTACTGGCGACGCATCACGGCGTTGTTCTTCTCCAGAACAATGTGATGTATTATATCCCCAGGTATACCTGATGGGTTCTGCTACAATCACGAAGTCCTCACGAAGGAGGTGTGTTTTCATCTGCCGCTTGGTTGCTGTCAACGCACTGCGGAACAGAGGTCCTCGGACTAAGGTTGCCTCAATATATGGCGATGATCGAGATCATTGCTCGAAGCTCTGGCAAAATCGGAACTTGCTGTGCCCCCGCCGCGGCCATCGCGCCAGCCTGCGGCGCTCCACCCTTTTCAATCTGGTGCTCAATAGCCCATAATGCCGTCTGTCCTCGCTATGCTGCTGAACTCTCGCTGTGTGTCTGATTGGGAGTTCTTCGACCGCAGACTCATCTGGACAATTTGAGATTTCAATCTTCTATCACAGTATATACACCACTCTGTTAATCAATGTGCGCACGTTGTCGCAGGTAGTTTCACCGTTGAGTCTGTATCCTGAAGAGCATCAAGAACCGGTCAGCAGGCAAACATATGCCGGAGCGAAGCGTCGCTTCGCTCTGGCATGTCTTGTATAGAACATAATAAGTGTGGTTGATAATCAGGTGAGCAACTCGCACGCAGCGGCGTAATGAACGACGTTTCGAAGGACTGTAGGAGCCTGTAAAATATGTGAGTTGGGCGGAATGAGGCGGATATGTCTGCGGACTTCTTACCCGAACATCCGGCGAAGTTGCTCTTCGACGGTACCCAATGTGGCAGGCGACGAGCTTGCTTCACAAGCGGACGAATTTGCACACCATCCGACGAAGTTCGTGAGGACTCGGTGACGCGGCACAGATCGGCGGACGCCGCGAAATATCCTAGCCCAAAGCAGAGGGGGCCAACAGCCAGAATCTACTTATCTCAACCCCAGTCCACACGCGCAAAGGAGGCGATCAGACCTCATTCTCTAGCAAATTGTAAATCACCCCATACGAATAAGTGCATTCATTTCATTTCTGCTTTTCGTCCTTTCCTCTCCTCCCCTCGCGTTCGTCGCTGCAGTACTAACCAACGTGATTCTCGGTATCCGTTTTTCCGCCCTATTCTCGTCGTCTGATAGCACGTTATTCCCGCCCGACGGCCCTCAACAAGGAATAGCGGCCATTACAAACGCGCTAGATGCCCCAGCACTTGCCAAATAAGTAGCATCGAGTCGGAAGAATTGCCGACGCTAACGTCAATGGTCATAGAAGATTCCATTCCGAGTAGCAGTAGCAGCAGGCAGAGATGAAAAACGGGATATCCGTTCGCCCAGGAAGAAAACAACATGGTTTGTACATTTGCGTACCCAATATCGTTTCCAAGTAAGCCTGCAAGAAAGAGACCCCCAAAAATGAAGCGTGAGGTCACCAGCTGAGAGGCATTTCAGAGTTCGCAATCGTGACGTGCGATGCGCTGGCCCAACGAGGAACATTTGACACCATGAAATGGCATCACTCTTGGCTCTTGAGCCAGTCAGGCAAGAATAGAGTCGCGAGCCCCAACGCAGCAATATTTCACGTTGACCAAAGATCCAGAAACAATTGGCAAATATAGGATGGGGAGTGGACAATAGATACGAGAAAGAGACGGGATTGAGCGCCAACAGAGAATCTCTGTGAGATTAAGGGGATGCGAGGAGGAGATGGGACAGATCAACGCCTCGGCAACAAGCAAATACTCACCTCGGCACCGCCTTGGGCGCTGACGCAACGGGAAGCATGCGGCTTGGGCGTGCAAGTCGACGGAACACATGATTGGGACGTGGATTGATCTGTGAGACGAGAGGATAATCAGTTGCCGTATGTGTGAGAAGAGCAAGCGAAAAGAGGCGGACGAAGGGAATAGAGGGGAGCGAAGCGGAGGAAAAGGGTGACAGAGAAGTAGGGATGGAGCCTCTCATGGACGCCACTCACCCGTCAAGTCACTCCGGAAATTGTCATGTTTCGGGGCGCCCAAAAACGTAGTCAAAATGTTTAGTTTCAGGAGCAATATCAGTGCACCTGAAATTGCTCCTGAAACTAAAGGTATCAGGCGCCGGACCGCTCCGGTGCGCTCCGTACCGCCCCGCCCCGCCCCGCCCGGTACGTTCCGATCCGGCGCCGGATACCTTTAGTTTCAGGAGCAATTTCAGGCGCACTGATATTGCTCTTGAAACTAAAAGTTTCGACTACATTTTTGGGCGCCCCGAAACATGACATTTTCTGGAGTGAGTGTAACCAGCCCCTGCGATTCCGAGAACGCGATGATGCCCTTCTCGTCCTGGACGGTACAATGGAAAGAAAGCGCTGCGCCGTAGCCGGTCCGAAGCTCGGGAATCGAGGACTGCGATGGGAGGAATGGCAGGCAATATCAGAGTCGGCGCAAACGTAGGTGCTGACGCCAGCACGAATCTCGAGAAAGCAGGTACGAAGGGGAGCGCCGAGCCTCACGCGAGTCCAGCGTGTGACTGGTATGCGGGGGCACTGAGCGACTCTTTGCTGGAAGACCATCGATATGAGCCAGCCGCGTCGTTCGGGGCGGGCGTGGCGGCGAGCAATCTGAGGATCACAGATGCACCAAAAATGAAATTTGCACAGGGAGTCCCTGGGCATGGGCAATTCCCACGCTCCTGGCAGGCGATCAATTGATCACGCCGTTCGCTGTCCAAAATGGGCGCCCGCCAAAAAGTTCCACTACTTTCGGGAAGAAGAACCGCTGCAGCAACCCCCATCGGACTTTCGACCATTGTACTTTCCGTCTGGTTATAACTGTTTTTGTCAGGAAACATCAGGAAATTTTGAGTCCAGTCCCTGAGATCCTATTAAAATCAGACTATTTGCGGCCCATTTCTGGCAGTTTTTTCTGACAAAAACACTCAAAATGATGTGTAAAACTATTTCCGGCATGACTCGGACCAAATGAGCCCGGCAGTGGCCTTCCCGAAATCCGTCCCGCAGCCGCATCAATCACGTCCACAAGGACAAACACTCTAGCATCCGACCGTCGTCTAGCACGCTCCGGCGTGCGCTGGATGCGCCGCAGCGCCGCTGGAATGCCTAAACCCCCAGATCTACCACAACGCTACCTCTATGGGTCCAAAAAACGGAGCAGCAAGGCGGACCGCGCTGCCAAGATCGCACCCCCGGATGTTGATGAGAAAGAGCCAGAGGATGAGACCGCGGCCATTACAGAGGGCCTCGGCGACGACGAGGATGATGTGGACGATGAACTGTATGACTCTGAGGAGGAATGGTACGAGGGCGGGGCTTAATGTAGACTTCCGCTGAGCCATCACTGGCCCATCAGCCCCTACTCTTCATAATTTGGTATTCTAGTGTTTATAATTTCCCCTATTCATTTAACATATTCATTAGCAGTACCTTAGACTCTTATACATTATCTTTACAGTCTCAGAGCGCGTGGTTGAACAAAGTGGACAATTTTCGGCTTTGATCTGCTTAGTAAGCTAACGATTTCCGAACCGAGGTTGCCCATACCCACAGGGAGTGACGAGAGCGGTGGTCACGTGGCAAGACGCGACACGTCAAATTAACCAAAGATGCCACAACTCAAAGCGACCGGAAAACTAATTTTTTGTTCTACTGCAAACAGTCGCCATTGGCTGGATGGAAGAAGCACTCAAAACTAACTTATGGCAGCGATCGACCTTTCGTGAGTCACCGATGGATCTCCATTCGTTTCCGTTGGATTTCCGTACGACTGAATGGGACTGATCCGTCTACTTTCCGTGAGCCCCGATATGGGTCGACCGAATTCGACCTTGGCTCGATCTCAACGTATAAATACGAAATATTTCTGCCACACCCACCATTACACTTGGCCCTCCATGTCTGAGACTCCCTTCAACATCGCCATCGCTGATGAAAAACTGGCCCTACTCCATCGAAAACTCGAGCTGACTACATTGCCGGATGAGCTCGAAGACTCGGGGTGGGAGTACGGAGTACCTCTCACCGCTGTACGACGGTTGGTTGAGAGGTGGAAGGACGGGTTCGACTGGAGGACACAGGAGACGCAGATCAACTCGGAATTACCCCAGTTCACCCGCGACATCCAGGTGGACGGTCATGGGTCGTTGAACATTCACTACGTCCACAAGAAGAGCGCGGTCGTGTCGGCAATTCCCTTGTTGTTTGTCCACGGATGTGAGTCCTTCACATGCGGTGCAATTAATTTTACTCACAATGAACGCAGGGCCGGGAAGCTTCCTCGAGGCGCGCAAGCTGGCGCCCTTGTTGACAACGGGTTCCGCTGATTTTCCAGCCTTCCATCTGGTCGCACTGAGTCTTCCCGGCTACGGATTTTCCGAAGGACCCAGGACCAAAGGGTTTGATCTGAATCAGTACGCCGAGGTAATTCGCCAACGATGTTTCGGCAGGGCAACGTTTACTCAATTAATTTTTATTAAGGTTGGAAATAAATTAATGTTAGCCCTTGGATACGACCAATACGGTGAGCGAGGACGCTTCTTAAAATGAATAGTGCTCACTCACAGCCGTTTTAAAAGTCACCCAGGGCGGGGATTTGGGATTTCCAGTGTGTTCGTTCCTCTATTCCAAGCAGCTGAATGACTTCAACGCCCCACAGATCACCTGCAGGATCGCAAAACTGTACGGCGGAAAGCACGTCAAGGCCTGGCACACAAATATGCCGATGTGCGTGTCGAGAGTTCACGCACATCCGCCTACACTGACTTTCTCAGTGGTGCACCCCCCGAGACCGGGACGACACCAGCTCTGACAGCAAAGGAAGAAGAACGCCTCGTAAAGAACGCCGCTTTCTTTCAACGCGGAACGGGATACCTGCGTCAGCAAATGACCCAGCCTCAAACTCTCGGCTATTCCCTCGCGGACTCGCCTGCCGGTCTGCTCGCATGGATCTACGAGAAGATGGTGAACTGGTCAGACGACTATCCGTGGTCGGACGATGAAGGTAATGTATACCTGGACAGGTCCGCGCAACGAACATTCACATTACTTACCTTATGCGCAGTTCTGACCTGGATCTCGATCTACTGGTTCTCGCGAGCGGGACCCACAGCCTCGCTGCGCGTCTACTTCGAGGCGGAGAACCACAACTTCGAAGCTATATTCGCTGTGTCCCATCCCACCCCCACCATTCCCCTTGGTATTTCGCATTTTGTGAAGGATACTATAGGATTTCCAAAGAGGTCCGTGCCAATTCATTCATTAGTTGGGGATACTGAGATTCTCTAAGCTGGACACGCGTCATAGGAAATGTCGTGTTCGACGGGGAGCACGAGTCGGGTGGGCATTTTGCGGCATATGAACGGCCCCAGGACATTGTCAATGATCTCAGAAAAATGTTTGCGAAGGATGGGCCGGTGTTTGGGGCGGTACCCGGGAAATCTGGGTACGCTTAAATTCCGCCTAGGTACATTCCCGTTGTGTAACCATGCTTCACCCTCTTCTTAAAATTACGTCTGTCCGTATGTCGGGAGCCATTTTATCCGCGCTTCCGGCATCCACTTATCGAAACCTGCCCTGAAGACAGAAGGGTTCAGTGTTTCTTTCTCTAGACAGCTCAGGAAATTCAGGTCGATTCAAATAAGTTCTAGCTTCCCTTCGTTGCATTTCAGAAGAAAGTCATACTAAAAGAGGGTGGCGGACAAGAATCCTGCACCAATTGAGCGCGAGCCGGCTTTAAGTGCGGCACCACGCAAGAGATTCTCCCCGTGATATTGAGCGGTCTCGGGATTAACGAAGCAGCGCATCTGTCAGGAGCTCACAATGGAGAGTCCCGTGGTTGCGGGGGAAGAGGCAGGAGCTGGGCAAAAGGTTGGAGCGCCAAAAGACCGGGAGCAGCAATCAGTAGCAAATTTGGGAATTTCCTCGGTATGCGAAAGTTGGTGAGATTCGAGTTGTTCGACGCTCAAATTCTTTCCGGGAAGATGATTTCAGAAGCAGTAGGCGTACTTCTGTGGCGAGCATTGTAGCGAAGCAGGGATTTTTCTTGGCCTCATGGTCCACAGCAAATATGTAGCCATGTTCTTCAACGCATATATGCAAAAATACGCACGTCATAATGTTTGCTACTATCGGCTGACGGCAATACATACAGGCGGCATGTTTGGCTTCCTCTAGACAGCATACCCACTGGAGAAATTGGGACTCAGGATGAACAACGACGATAAAACGAGCTTGTGGGATGACAGACCTATTTGCCGTTTGCACACGCCTGAGGTTGTCTATTATAGTAGTTCCACCACAAGCCGCCCCTTTTCATGGACCTTGGCCATCATGCCCTGCATCCATGGACCGAAATCGCTAAATCCTGCGCCTGATGTGCGCCACCTGATAGAAGGGCTTGCTGGGTGTGCAATCAGGGCATGATCGAGCGCCGTCATCAAGCTATGTTCGAGGGGCAGGGATGGAATGACTCTGTGAGTGAAGTCGGTTAGGGTCAGCGTTGCTTCGTTGAGCGCGGGACTACAGTGTGGCCCGAGGAGTCAGAATGGTGTCTTTGAACCACGGTGAGGTGGAATGAGTGGCCTCGATACTAAATTCGACCTCGCGTAATGCCGGGAGCGACGGAGGTGAGAGGACGGACAGTCGAAGCGGCGCTAGCGAATAAAAGTGTTAAAAAGCACCCACCACGTGCACTGAGTTAACATACTATTACAATGAAATTTAATGCGCTCCAGTGTATGGCCAGCGGAATCAAGGAGAGCGTGAGTATGGACATATTCATCGCTTTGGACATAAATTTCGAGTTGCCGCAGGGTATTCGTATGACCCGCAGATTGGGGGCGGCCCAACAGTTGGGAGATACTATCGGATTGGTACCTTATAATTAGCCATGGCGGATTCGAGGTGTGGGGAGTTATTGCAAAAGGATCATCGGGGCCTGCCGAACAAGAAACACCCCAAAAGGTTATCTTGGGTGCTGCTACCAGGGCCCAGGAGGGGGCAGACCGCCGAGACGGAGATGTTCTTGATCGCCGCAACCTGGAGGTCGCGCAGGGGCTGATAAGACAAGAAACGGAAGATAACAGATGACACCCGCGCCGGAACGTCCTTCCGGTCGCAGTAGAGATGGGCGAGTATTGCGCAACAGCGCACATTCCCAAGCCAGTCGAGGATTTGTACAAAGCTCTCTACCTCCGAAGTGATTGTCTTTGTCGTGGGGAGCCATATGGACAGCGCGGTGATATACGCGGCGACATGTGGGGATTCGTAGAGAAATAATCGTGCTGCGGTATAGTTCGGTGGATCGGTCCAGACTCCACAGTGTCAGGGAGCAGAGGAGGATGCGCTGGCAGGGAGATCGAAAGTTGGATGCAACGAGGGGGCAAGTCTTGAGCGATGCTATATCCCCTACCTCGCGCACGATGACTTCGATGAGCTCGTTTGGGACGCGTGGCATGATGTGGCGAGAAGCCAAAGAGTTTGTCACGCTGTGACACGATGACTACATGAAGGGTTGAAGGGTAGTTTGAGCGCTTACTTGGCGCTTACAAGGGACTCCTCCCATCCCCTTATCTATAATTTTAACAACTACAAAAAATAAAAATAAAAACGAGGCGCGCCCTAGGTACCACAAACAGCAGTAAGAATCTGGCCACAAAGATAGCCGAACTTTGGTTAAAACCGAAATTCCGGTTACTTTGGTGGATGCCGAGTATTGGGTATACATCATACACACAGCAGCAGTGACCGACCATTTCATCAGACTCTCTTGGTAAACATCCACCACCCCGAGGCCGGGCGCACCGTGTCGTCTTGACCGGAAGATGAGAGCCCGACATCCCCGCTCGAGGAGACCTTCATGCCAATCATCCCCGCCGTCATCATGCACTCGAACTTCTCTCCGTCGTCATCCAGCAGAACGTCCACCTCCGCATATCCGGATGGCAACTTCTGGGTGTCAACTACATGGAACGGCGTCCCGTCCAACACTAGGTCAGATCTAGGATCCGAGTAGGCGGCCCAGAATTCCTTGGCGGTCAGCGCCTCCGGCGCGGTGGTTGAAATCAGGTCCTGGAGTGAATCCAGTTTTAATCAAACCGACGGGCGGGGAATTGGTGTTTACCTTCTTTAAAGAGTGTCCCAGCCATGCGCCCTCGGTGCTGAACACGTTGAAGGCGTTGATCCACCCGGAATAATAACTCATACCGCTGCCGCCGTGGTGATGCGCGACCCTCGTCCAGAAATCGATATTTTCCTGGCTCGCAGGGGCATCGAACGCGGTGACAAAGCGGAGGATCACGGGGTGCAGTAGGTGGTACCAGGCAATCGTCTCGACCCCATACTCCTTCAGCTTCTCCAGTCGCCCGAGAATATTAACCCAATCGGACTTCTCGCCCTCGAGCGTCACGCGCGGGAGTCCGCAAGTAATCATAGAGAACTTGTAGGCGAAGAATTCCTTCAGGGTGGCCATCATGATCACTGCGCTTGTGGTGGTGTCGTTGACGGTGGTCGTGGTGAACGCCGGCAGAACCCATTCCCGCAGCGCGGGGTCGACGATATTCTTCTCAATCAGGTCCACCATTTGCCGCGCCATGGCGCCGAAGTCGATGTTATAGCGCGACCCATCGGCGGTGATTTCGAGCTCCTTCTTGCCCTCGTGCGCGACAAAATTGGCACGGAGCAACTCTGCGTTCGCGTTCACGAAGAAGTTGAACTGGCAGAGGATCGCGATCCAGACGTCGTCCGGGCGGAGTATGAGCGCGTGGTGCTCATTGTAAGCGGAGATCACGGTGCCGACGAAGCCGTTTCGCTTTGGCTGTAGCCGCGTAATCTTGACTGCGAGGTTGCGGTCGCTGACGGCACTGTGAGATTTTCATCGAAATATGGGCCAAAGACATACGAGCCTGGACCCAACGTGGAGTCCGAGAGCGAGAACTGCAGGACCTCCGCAATTTTGTCCTGATAACGGTTCCGGGATGCAGCGTGCAGGATTTGTTCGCCAGTCAGACCATCTGCAGCGTCGAGCCTGGCGGGCTTGGCGGGGTGGTTTGCAACAGAGAAAGTTACAGGCATGGCAGTGGGAGAGAAGTATCTCGCGATTGACGGTGCTTTTATGGAAGGCGATAGAGTCACATCGGATGCGAGAGACGGGAATTGGACGGAGATCAGTCAATGGCATACCGGCTGTTGCAAGGGCACGAAGATGGGGCACACTGGCAGGTGAAAACCGGCGGTCGCAAAAGATTCACATCACTGTCTGGAAATTAGTTCCCCGGTTACTGTAAATATGTTGCTCACTGTAGCCTACTGTAGCTCACCGCGGCTACTGAGTATGTGGCTCCGGTGTTCCCGTAGTCACTGTAGTCACGGGCCAACCATATGTGGCACATCATTGCTTCCGCTGAATCCTGATTGATATGTCGGAGCGTGGGACAGACGGGTAAGTACCACTACTTTTTCTTCCACACAAGGCAATTTTATGCTTTTCTGCTCCGTACTGTCGCTGAGGGATCACTGCCCGGTGGTGTGTACGAATGACGCAAATGCATTTCTACCTTGGGCGGTCGGAATCCAGTGCCTATTCAGCAACGTGAATATCTGCTATAAGGTCCTCCCATACCTAGTTGCCGCCCCGTTCTGTACCACAGAGCGGTGGCTACGTTGTGCTATAGCCACCGTAGCTATGTCGTGTCATAGCAACCGTTCTATGGTACAGAACAGAGCGGCAACTATACCTGTTTTCCAGTTTGTTGATGAATGGGTCAACTTTTTCTAAGCCTGCTAGTGCGCTGCAAATCCAAGAAGATGGGATGTTCAATAGAGAGGTTGCGGTAGCCACCAGATGAAACTGGTGGCTTTCACCACGGACGAATGTGGGGGCGGCTTCTTCTCATCTAGCTAATATTTTGTGGTCTCCCTCAGGGCTACAAATAGTGGCTGCCTTGGTCCGACAGCATTGCTCACTGTCCAGGGAAATTAGCCACCAGTCCGATCTGGTGGCTACCGCAAGCTCTCTAATTCTTCTCCTTTAGTAAACGTTGCCCAAGGGTCTGTATAAACCAATGAATTGCCTGTTGACCTTTGTGAGCAGGGAGCAATCGATGATATGTTCGCCCGGCGGCCAACGTTACCGTTGTAATGCCATCTGGAAACTTCATGAGATTTCCATCATATACTCCAAGTGCTGTCAAGAAAAACAGGTTGTTCAATTTTCGTGAAATGCTAGCAGTCTTCCGGTCATTGATGAAGTAGTCCCACTCTGCGGGATATGGGGGAAGCGGTGGTTGATAAAGAGCACCGTTGGGACCGCAGACAAAACACCGATCATGATCTTTCACCTGTCAGTGCCTGTTTGTCTCTATCGGTAAGTATGCATGCGGATAAATCCGAGCGGCGATGCGGGCACTAATCGGCGCACTTTGACAATGAAAGCTTCGAGCAGAAGGCCCAGCAACGACAAAAAGGTCAAATGAAGCGAGAAACTCCGGGCACTCAACCATGCGCTAATCAGCGGAGTTTTGTAGCTTCAGACAGACCGAGTGCTAATCTGTGCTAATTTTATAAAGAGGGTGATATCTTATTTTATTTGGGATGCAATATTGTACATCTATGACTCCGTGATGGTCACTCAGCCTCGAGTTTATTGCGAGGCCAAAAAATCCTAGCGCTTGACGGCCTGTGAAAGAAACGAAACACCACCCTAAAATATAACACAGCAAAGCAAGTAGAGTACCTACCGCACCCTCAATCCTTCAAGTTTTGTACAAACAGGAAAGCCTTCAGCAGTCAATGCCTACATACTGACGATTCCGATTTTTTTTTTGAATTGCACGCGACGCGACGCGATCACGTGCTGCGAGAGCTCTTCCTATTTGAGCCACAAAATCAAACGGCATTGCCCACTACCAACATGAACTTTTTGTGGGTAGTGTGTATTGCTTGACAATTGAGCCGCAGCCTCAATCAGTCCAGGTCAGGCCGCTCAAAAGTCTACTTATGGCCAGCAGAACGAAGGAAAGCGTGGCTATGATCAGTAGTATAGACATATTCATCGCCCATTACGCCAATGTCTAGTTGCCGGGTTTGTTGTATAAGCCCCATATTCCGGGCCTGCCAACAGTTTGAAGATATTGATTGCTGAGTGCATTATAGCTAAGGCCCTGCTCGGGTGCAACGGTTCGTTCCCAATCCTCTGCCAAAACGATTCCAATCCAATTGACGTGGGATTCTGTCAGAAAGAGTGGTAACCGGCTGATGCGGCAGCCTTGTCACGCCGACCTTGACAACGTGTACGTAATTGACTTTGGATTCAGGCCAAACTGCTGTACCGAGATCCAATATTCAGATTCTAACTGATTCATATGCTTTATCATAAATTTAAAATTTAAATACACGTCTCGGTGAGTTTTCTGGACGAAAGACGCGAAATTGAAGCAGAAACGCGTGAGGAAATTCTGCCAAGATCTGATCTCGTTATAAAACACGCGTGACATATGGGTGACGAAGCGTGTCAGCCGAAGCCGCATCACTGCTCGCTTGTGAAGCCGACAGCCGAACCGATTGGAATGGCTGGATCCTGTCCACCCGAGCGGGGCCTAAACATGCCGGATTGGCAGTGTGGAAAATTGTTGCCGAAGGATCTTCCGAGCGCTCCGAACAAGAAACAAACAAGTGGCAAATCTTTGGGGTTGTAGTTAGGAGGGAGAGGAAAGCCGACATGTAGATGTTCCGTATCCCAGAAACGTGGAGTTCATCGAGGGCCTGACGCAACAAGGAAGCTCCGGGGGAATGGAGGATGCGGGGTCTTTAAATGAGAAATCCATACGCAGCCACATTATGACAAACGCGTAAGTAATAGTGAGAATTCGATACTGAAACCAGTGTCTTCAGGTGGGTTGACGGTCCACGAGACTCAGTCTATGGACCCAATTTGGGTTCTGGTTGACAGTTCGCAGTCGCTGCTCAGTTGAGGAAATCGACTTGTAGGTCGTCATGGGTTGAATATCTTCGGGCAGTGCGGGAAATCACAACAAACTAAGGAGTCAAGAATGGCAGAAAGTCAAAGCGAGTGATGATCCTCACGTGGACCCGTACCGCGTCTGACCGAACCAAGCTAGAGTAAACAACACGTCCATTGTTCAAATACAAATCACTTTGGAAATGATTCCTTATATGTTTTACACATGCGTGGGATTCATTGTCCCCACAGTAGATCACCTTTGTATCTCGCAGTTTTACTGAAGCACTGTTGAGTGTGAAGGATGTTCGTTCATATAGTCGTTTCTGGTCCAAAATACGTTGAAAACTTAATTTCCTTACCGTTTCGAGCGTAAACCAGAGGTATATGTGGCGTCGAAATTGATTCCGCTCGGAATCGGATTTGTTTACACCAGTCCATCCAGCCAACAGCAAATCCCATATCAATCAATGGCCATAAGATCAAGTACAGCGTATTTCACTCCAAGTTGTAAGCAGCTTCCAGCTTCGAGTTTCTCACAGCAAAATCTCTCCGGCGAGAACTAAACTGGTGAGCAGCAACAACGCGGCAGCCGTACTAGGGCCAGCTCGGAAACCGGCATTAGGCGGGTGAGTAGGACCGCTTTGAGTAGCGCCTACGGCACCCCCAGTCGTAGAGGCGGCATCGCCGGGGACTCCGCTAGCGGGACTGGCACCTGAGCCCATTGCCAGCGCCTGGAAGGCAGCGTGGGACTTAGCCGAGGTTGGGTCCGCGTTGACCGAAAACACCATCCCCATATTGCAGTGCGAAACAGGGCTGAAGGCGGATTAGTACATATCTGGGTTAAAGGGCATAGTCATGGTCATGCCTACTTGGTCTGCGCACAGAAAAACCAGAGTGGGGCACTGTCCGTTAAGTTGAAGCTGAATTCGGGTACGACCGTCGCGCTGGGAAGAATAAATTGAAAGGCGGAGTCAAGCCCTTGTTTCGTGCATGGAGCACTGAAGGTGGATTGGGTGACGGACTGAGATATATATGAGGAAACGAAAAAATTATGTGACAAGGCGAGCGACAGACATGATTCTTGCTCATAAATTGGAAAGCAATAGTGTCGCCGACCTTTGCAGTCACGTTTGCGGGGGTGAATGTTGGCTATAGATTGTCAGATAGACGAATGAGTTTTTGGGAGAGAGGGGAGGGATCCGCACTTGGTTGTCAGCGCCAACCATGATGAGAATGTTGTCCGCATAGACTGAGAGGATGGGAATCACAGCGGCGAGAGCGAGGGAGAGACGCATTGTAAGGATGATGATTGGCGAGAGGCAGAAAGAGAATGGAAAACGGCCTCGTCGAGCCTGCGGAGAAGTGAGGACAAGAACATCTGGCACGGCATATGACGCACTCTGCTCAGAACAAAAGTAACGGAGACGAAAAAAAAAAGCGGCCGGCCGGGAGAAAAAATGGGAACCAATGTCTTCCAGAGGTTTATATATATAAGGTCCGGTGATGCGATCTTTTCCGCCGATCTCCATCCCAACAGCCGTTGTCATTGTCGGCAAATCAATCAGCGGGGGGAGGGGCCGACAAGAGGTGAAAGAAGTTGAAAAGGCGAGGTAAAACAGTAAAAGCACAACATACATCGATGCATGAGACTTTGGGGGAGGTTATTCCTACACATCGTCAGCCCTGCGTTGTGTTTCGTCGTATTAGAAACCTGATACAGTAACACTTGATCCGCGCAGGATCATCGACACCGCCTCAGCTACCGCCTCAATCCCTCGTGTATAGAGAATCTTCTGCCTCACGGGCTTCAACTTCACACAATGCGAATGTCAGCTAGAACAGGCGTCAGATGTAAGAACACCACACCATATATAACGCTTTGCCACATTGCGGACTTCAGATTACTGCTACTTAGGGCGATTTGATCCGTGAATGAAACGGAACGGATAATTGCGAGACGCCAATGCAAAGGCTGGTTCAAATAGGGTTTTCCTCAAGACCGATCTCCAATGAGGATCGCCCGACATCCTCGCTTCAGTTTTACGTAGCGCTGAAAGTGTCTCTGAACGATCGGGGCGAGATAACTTGCGGCGATGAGCGGTACACAGACGAGAAGCTCCGTTAACCAGACGGAGAAAAACATCCAGGAACAGGTGCGAACCCGGAAAATATTCCAGCGAGTACCTATAAACGGTTATATAGTTTCCAAGAACCGCACAAGCGTTGACATGCGGCGGCTGCGTAACGAACCTAAAGCACTGCATGCAGGGAACGAAGTGGACCCCGAACTTGAACCAGCAGTATAGCGTACACTGTAGCCTCAGTCGGAGCGCTACTACATTTACGATGATCCGAGATACACCACATAATGATAGGAGGACCGTCCTTCAAGCTCGAAGATGTGTGGGATTCCCTGCCCGCACTGGGTTGTTTGGTGCCAAAGGCACCGAGAAAAAATTGCCGTGGTACTATATAGGAAACACTCCCACCGGATGAGTCTTTTACAGAAGAAACGCCGCGCCGTAGCGTTGTGGGTCCCCGCCTCTCCATAAACCTCTCTAGTACCTACTCTCCGTGGTCGTCGTCGCTCGCTCCTCCTTCTTCGCGTTCTTCAAGCTCGAAAATGTGTGGATCTAGGATTAAAGGACCCCGATATCGTCTGGCCAGTCGAATAGCGGTAGGCAGAACATGGAGTCGATGGTTTTAGAGCGCGATGTCAATGCTTTCCCTAACAGAGGGTTGTCGAGGCGAAGAAGGCTATCAAGCCTGGCATGTCGAAAGTTAGTGAAGCTTTTTAAGCGAGCGATGTAACCAATCGAGCTTGCCAGATCAGGATAGTATCTGAATATAAAAATAATACCAACAGTGAGAATTGCTGGAGACAATCGAGAAGTGAAAGACTGAAGTAGATGGTTACGATACTTTAGCATGAACTCCCTTCCCAAATGGCGGGAAATTAACAAACAGGGTCACATTCCCGTAAACCCACTAAACACTAGTTAAACGCTAGGTTGATTTCCATACGCAACGAACAGCGACCTGACGCTATTCAGTTCTGTGGGTTCGGTCATAATCACTGTGGTCGTATTCCGCATCCCGCTTAACGGATATCCCCTCTCGTCAAGTGCTTTGTTAGATTCATATCGCACAGGAATTTTGCCTAGCGCAACGCAGGATAACCCATATCCAGCGTCACGATTCAACAGTATAATTCGCAAACAACAATCAACATCGTCAGAGAGAAACTTGGACGAATAGATTTGGAAACTACACACACGCCTGGGAATACTTCGGCATTTCAACAGATAGCGCGGTCAGAACTAAGGATCAAAAGGACTGAAGGCGTGGAGGATACCGTCTCTGTGGAAAACCAGGTATTGTTCCAGGCGGAACCGAATATCAAGGTAGACGACTGTCGGGGTCGCCTTCAGGCAACCGCGCAACGCTGGATAAAATCCGGAAACTCGCAGCGTAAGAGTGGGGACTCGGATATACTTCAGAAAATCAATATCATCTGCTAGGATCAAAGTTCGTATAGGTGGAATCGGGATAGTGAGGGGCGAAATCGCTGAGTAGAAGAAGGAGGGAGGAGTATGGATGATGAGATGGCGGAGTCGTGGAAATTGAGCCAGAGGGCCGAAGCAATCCTCGGTGAAGCGATTCTCGGTGAAGCTCCATGCCGTGGGCCGAAATTCGAGAGCCGACAGGGGAATCGATCCACTGTCCGACAAGGGAGGCAACGTTCCGTTGATGCTGGGTGCAATGCGCAACGACTGTAGTTTGGGGGCCCTGAGGTACAGGCCTGTGTTCCAGGGCAAACCAGGGGAATAATCCATGACCTCGATGGCGAGACTTTGTAGGACGGGGAATGGGCCCAACACTAGAGCATTGAAACGTTCGAAATCATAGGTGGATATTCGGAGCTCGAGTCGGCCCCACTGGGTGGATTTAGCCAAAATTATTTCTAGAAGCCCAGGTGGTAGCAGAACATTCCGTTCGATGCAGCGAACCGTAATCGATAGTGGGCAGCCAGCGGCGCGGATGAGCCAGGAGTCCACAGGAGCCACAATCGGATTTGCGACGATTTGCGACGGGATATGTGTCTAATCCGAGCAGAGCCGAAATACCATCGTACTGGAAATGACGATCAAAATCTAGTGATATCGAATTCCAAAGCTGGGGGATGGAAAGAGCGATGGTTCTCCACTGTCGACAAATCTGGGCCAGAAGGAGCGGTGCTGTCTGGGGGCTCGGACGGACACGTCTATCGCGGGAAAGGCAGTTTGAAAAAATCTGAGACGTTGGTTCATAGGGAATTGCCAGGGCAGGCGGACTGGTCATGGCGGTCCGGGTCAAGAGCATAACCCGTCGTGATGCGTCACGCTGTTTGATTTGCTGATCGCCGTTCCCGCCTATGCTATATTGAGTTTAGTCAGGCTCAAAGGATTGAAATGGCAACCACAAAAATTTACCAAAAAGAATTGCCAGCAGAAACACACGCAACCTGTATTCAACATCGTGATCCTATACATGAAAAGACAATGAACACAGCTTTTTTGATAAATCATGTGATAAGTCACGAGGCGTTTCCCACGGATGGCGCCGTGCGCCGCGAGCGTTAGCGAGCGGCAGTGCGGTGCCTCTTGGAATAGGAGTCCATGGGGGTTTGGGGCGTAGCCCCAACAAGCTGTGGACCCGCTGGAGGTACGGAGCGAGCGCAGTGAGCCTCCGTGCCGGAGGCAGGGGTCCTAAAGCTTGTTGTTCTTTATTTGCCAGCGATTTGGTGAGGGTCGCTTGAGGACTACAACTTGCGTCGATATGAGAGCAAGTCCATAAATCAACGATGCGAAAGATAGATAACAAATGGACATACCTACAGTCCGACAAAAACAACAAGTCAAGACTTGGATCAGAAAGAAACGCACCAAGTTCAAGTTGATTCTTGCCCGGGTGACCCTCTGGCAACTGATGCTGTCTTGACATCTTATGTGCTCCATGACGGTCAGTAAAAAAAAACGAAAGGCAAGAAGACGGTTACACACCTTCAGATTTCAAAGGAAACAGCACGCCCGAGCTGCCCGAAGATACGGAAAAGCCGAAGAAAATCAAACCTCTGCGCAGTTGTCAGCGGTTGAAGCTGTATTGAGCGACCACGGAGGCACTCACCGCGAGCTTTAAGACGACACAAGGAGATATATCCCAAGTTGCACCGGCATAATTCCGGTCTTCAGGCTTCCAACAACGTGGTATGTTCCGAGTTAGAATCAGAGTCAGTAAATCGCGTCAGAAATGGACGCACCAAGCCAAGACTTGAACGATTGAAGTCCAAGTTGATATTTTGTGAAGAAGATGACCTATGTTGGTCAGGAGTTGAGGCTAAATATATGACGTGTTATGCGAGCCTAGTCTCGGTCTTAGGGCAGAAGATGGTTCTGAACTGGATGAGTGGATGACAATTAAATCCGAGGACACTTTCAAGACTTGTGACTGGGCCCAAAAGAATAATGTTCCACTCCAGGGCATGTATACGCTGGATCACCGAGATTGGTAAATAGGTAAATAAATGAGCAAGACATGCCGCGAGTCATCCGGGCGTAGTCTCGTTATTTGCCACATGGTTTCGAGGTCGGTGGAGTAGATCGAAATCAAAGTCGGTCGAGATTTAAAGCAGGGGGAAGAAGGGGACGCACATTGTAACTGTAACGTCTTGGCACTGTTTTGAAGGCTAGCAGTGATATCTAGGTACAGCTCAGTCCAGAGTGAAATGAAAACGCAGCTGAGAAGATACCACCATGGTTTCGGCCTCCCACGGTCCTTCGTAGACAGTTGAAGTTCAGGTCATCAAGGTTTCACTCAAGTGTATGTGTGAGCGAGTTTGCGTTAATGAATGAACAGGAATTGAACAAACGAAGCTCTCCAGCCTACCTCGAGCCATCCGAGCATAGTCTCGGTAGTCCAATGTAGAGCTCGAATGTCTGCGATCACATCAGGCAGTCAAACAGCATTGAACGGAACGTGCCTCATAATATAATGTCGTGATGTTGGCTTGAGTTGGATCTGGATTGATACTAAAAAACATGGAAAGAAAAGGACATTGACGGTCAGAAAAATGAATGCGCAAGTCGAACGAGACACATCGACAACCGTGATGATTGAGTCGCATCTATGTACGGGAAACATGCGCGCTTACTCACAATTGCCCTGTTTCGACTTTTCTTTTCTGCCTTTCGGGCATCTCGGACTTCTCCGCATTCCATGGAGACATCGAGTTGGACTTTGTACCTTACATATTGAGTGCACTTGGTCTTACCTTCCCCTTCAACCGTGTTCTGACTCACATTTTGTAGATTGCATTTCGAATTGTTCCAGCAGCGTTGGGAGGAACTATTCTCCATGAGGTACGCTTGTCTGCCTCCGCATAATTCATGTTCTAACTTGCCACAATTGCAGAGAATCGTCACAAGTCCACCCATAGTCTTTTTTCTTGTGGCACACTGAAATGGTGCCCTTGAGGTAGGCCTAGGAAACCTGCTAAATGTGTGCAAAACACACACACACACTACCCTCAACTAAATGCGCTCCTCGGTTGAATCCGGGTCCGGTCCGTAGTATGCGGACAGTGGGAATGGAACTTTCACTGCTTAAACACTGAGCAATCTCTCTGCGGAAGCCTCAATAGAGTCTTATAGGAACTTCAGTAGCCGAAACTGACTGAAATATGTCTCCGAGGACCTAGTGAACTAGGGTTTCTGGGTTTATAGATATAGAATTGGAGGATTTATAGATCCGAGGACCGCACACTAGCCTCAGAAATGACACAACTTTGTTACACCTGGTGCTCAGATTGTTACTGCAGAACAGATGGATGGTCGCAAACTCACTCAGCTACTCCGAGGAGCACTAGCAATGAAAGCACCTTCGTCAAACGCCTAAAGCTAACCACCTTCCGATGCCAAAGACAGATGTATTGATTAAGTCTAACAGACAGATGAACCAATTGTCCAAAAGCTAATAGCACTTCTCAACACCAAACGCGAGGGCCAACATTTAACACTTGGATTTTATACGTGAACACCTGCCTCCGCGGACAAAGAACTCGAAACTTAATCCCTTATTTCTCGCACTCGAGCTTTCTAGAACCAACTTCTTTTATATATTGAGTTACATGCATGCCAACACCCATGCGTCGGCACTTCCCAAAACGGTCCCGATCAATCACAATCGGTGTTTTGCTTGTCTCTGTTACGTTCCTCGGAAACTTCCGTGGACTTTCACGTGTCTCTCTATTTCGCGTAGGTTCAATCCCCATAGCGTACACTTCCTTATTTGGCACTGTGAGCAACCCTATCGTATTGGACTAGCTTCGAAGACCTTTCCAATCCACTGAGCCCTGTTGTAAACGCTAGAGAGTCCTCCTCGGACCTTGTAGTCCAATTTGTACTATGTCTCTATGCAGAATAGAAGCCGTGACAATCGTCGGCGCATCTATTTGTCAATGAACAAGTCCCTAGACGAGACTAGTCCACTCCTTGGACCTCTCCTGTGCAGTCTTTGGTACTTCTAGTACTGACTCTACCTCCTCGGAACCTCTGGGTTTTTGTTATATATCTTCTTATTGCGTGTATCCAGCTAACACTGAGTGTTTAACTTGTGTAGCTTGTAATACTACGGTCAGCAGCTCGAAGCTCACTCTGACCCTCCTTTGTACCACCAAACAGGGTTCCTAGCTCTGCCATTCAGAAGCCGGGATGCTTTTGTAGGCTCCTCAGACCATGTGAATAGTCACGAAAAGTCGCAAAAATGCAAGATATTGGCCCTAGTTTTTCTCAGGCTGTCTCAACGCTGTTCGGGATCTTTTCATACGACTTACTGACCCTCTCCAGAGGTTGGAATGCTCATGGCGAGGTTCTCAACCTCTACATCTCATAATTACACAGCGCGACTCACGCTGCGCTCAAGTTGTTCAATTGTTTTACAGCAAAATCTGATATCTATGGGCTCAACAAATTCGATATTTGAGGATTCATGTTCAATTGTGGGATTCCACTGAACGGTGTAAGCTAGGAAGTGAACAGAGTAGCAAGAGTTACCGAATGAAGTGTGCATAACATATTCGCAACCCAAACAATACCAACTCCTCTGGGTCAGCCCCTACAATAGATACAGATTGCCAACTGGGGAGAAAGTGAGCATATGGCGCGACAATGGAGACAAATGAATGGCCTATCTCCACTGGGGTCGCTGTAGAGAATCGATGGTGCTGCCGAAACTGGGCGAGAATTGCTGGCCAGTACTCTTGAACCGGAATCAGTGGGTCTGTGCACATCGGGGTAAACACACCATATTCGGTGTTCAGGTCGCCCATGTCGCTTCCTGCGCCACAATATCGCGGAAGATCCCTTTCCTATTACCTTACCAGTCCGCTGCCTCTCTTCCTTCGCTGTACGAGAAGGTAGGCCATCATGCTTTTGCGGTCCTACCCAGAGTTTCCACTTACGCTTCTGCCACATTCCCAGGGCTTCTTCAACTCGTGCACATATTCAAGATTTTGATTCTTACTTTACTTCTACGGAATTGCTAATTTTCACTGGTTTAATGTGAATTCTCATCGTCACGAGCTTAACACAAACGATGCCGTACATGCTAACACACGGGACATTATAGCCTCATTTCATCGTGTTTGCGACGCGTAGGGCCGTACAACATGCGAGGTACGAGCACCAAAATTGTTGTAGTGTCTGTTTAAAGAGACTAGGGCCGTATGCAAACTCTCCATTCAACTCCACGGGTCTTCGGTATGCTATCGCAGACTCTCTACCATCTCAACTTCTTCTAACCTATTTTCTAGACTTCATGGATTGTGGCCCTTGAAATTGAAATTCCCGCACTCCCGCGGGGCCGCCGGTGCGTTGGTGCGACCGTTGATGCGCTTATAACAACTGTATAGATTTTGCTCATGTTTTTGAACGTCCCACGACAAGCACGCGCTTCCGGTAGGCCTCCTTAGGACGTTACACATACAATATCCACATATACCAAGAGTCAGTGATGGACACGTCCCCACGCTGGCGATCTCCGATGTGCCTGAGGATTGCCAACATCTCGACTGAAGTTTTGAAGTTGCAAGGGATGGAATGGGTCTTGGACCCGTGGCCCCCGGTATGTTACGCTACTACATATCCAATAACCTGGGGTTTCATCCTTCAAGCTCCATGAGTGTTGTAAGTATTTCGATTCCCCATGTGCTTGCACTCAAGCTCACATACAAGTTGATTCATAGTGTTACAATTGTCACTGCTATTCGATTCAAGCCCTGGCCACTATTTGTTCGCGGAATATGGTTATTTCTCCATTTTCCAGTGTTCTCGTCGATGCTTCAGCTGCTTGAGATTGCAAACCGACGAAAATCGTAATTTATCGTTTTTGTACGTACTAGATACCATGTGTGAATTAATCACCTTGAATATACTTACGCTGTACACTGAGTTGCGTCTCCAGATCTGGCACCTACGCCGGAGCGAAGCAACGGCATATCTTGTATTGGTATAAGGTTATCAGGTGAAACCGAGGATCTCACCTGGAACTAAAATCCTCCCACCACGGCTGTACTGCATGCTCGTCCCACTGTGTGGGTCCGCTCAGCTGATGCGTCAACGCCGGGAGCCCGGCAGTCGACAACTCGGGACGAAAGGGAAATGAATCTAAACAATGATTCTCATCAGGGTAGAAATATTCAACAGGTTTTGACGCACCAAGAGGCAGATCCAAAGACTGTGCCGGTTGGGCAGGGAACACGGCAGGATCGGCGTAATCGGCTGAAAGCGGAACAGCGTAAGTATCACACGGGCCGAGCAGAGCACCAGCATACCATTGGAATTAGTGAACAAACATGGGTCATCAGAAACTGAAGCTGAATCGACGGGGGGGCGTACTCTGCCAGCACGTGGGATTACCAGGCTCTAAAATGAAAACAAAACATACTGCTGCTGCCTTTCGTTGCCGTCCCAAAAGTAGGGGGGATACTAAGACCCATCCATTGCTGCCTGTACAAATATGTGATTATTAGTCGGTGGCCAGCGATTGGATGCTTACCGTACTAGCGTTTAGAGCGGGGGCAAGCAGAGATGATGGTGGGAGAGAACAAGAATTGACCAGCACATCACCAGGCACCAATCAATTACAGAATGGGCGGCTGAATTGGGACATCCGACGATCTTTCATAGATATCTGACAAACTTTCAGTGCTTTTGGAGCACGGGCACACATCCAACGAGCTTTCTCTCGCTTACCTCTGATCTGGCGAACATCTGCCATCAAGTGACAACGATCTTCCATCAAGTGACGAACTTGCACATCTCACGAACTGACGAAGTACTATATGACTCAGGATTTCTGGCCCTGTCACATGGTTCCCTTCGTATGAATATTGCTCCTCCCAAAATCTTAGGCCCCTGTGACATGTGCTAAGCATACAAAAACAGTATTTTGCGTGAAAATGTCCTGAAAACACAGTACCTAATACATAATATTTTGGAAAATTCCTCTCTCTGTCACTAGTTGCGCATGAATTCGTTGAGTATACCTATCCAGTTTTTATGCAAATCGGGGCAAACTGATGGAGATACTTGTCATTCCTTGAAAACATTCAAAAAAAAAAAAAAAAAAAAAAACTTAACCACGCCTTCAGTTCCGACATTAGCTGCAATCGAACGAAAAGGATACAGGGCATTACATCCGCATCCAATATCATAGGTAGTGCGCCAAAGAGCGGTAGAAAAATTGTATGCAGAATCAGAATGTAACAAACTGGTTGTAAAACCGTGTTGAAAGAGAAGGAACAATGACCAAGGGAGTCTTTGAGATCACCAACTGCTGACTCCGAGTCCCAACCAACTGCGTTTTGGTGAGAGTCATCTGCCGAGTGGGAAATAATTGACACCAATTACTGGCATAGAAAAACCTCAGAACTAGCACAGATGTGTTGAGGTGACACCCAGAGAAGGGAAAGGTCCACAGCAGCGGGCAGAAGCATTGAGGAATAATAGGCAGGAGCTGACAGTGCAGTTTTGATTTGATCCCAAGAGAAAGAATGCTGTAATTTTTGTAATTTGGAGGACGAGGAAATGGGTGACAAATTGCTGATCTGAACGAACGGAAATGTGGCCTTTTATATTGAGGATCTCCAGGAGTGTTATGTGGCCCCGGCACGATAGCAACAACTGCGACGAACTGCGGCCTGTGCGCAAAGCACTGCGGGTAGGTCAGCTGTTCAGCCAGATGGGGGTCTTGAATTAAGATCCGCAGTACAGCACCTACGGATTGCACTGCAAGGTGGTTGGCTGACAGCGGATTATCATATTTAGGGAACACCCATTGTGGTCCACTGGGATGGGGAACTGCAGTCTTATGACTTTACTGCAGCAAAGTTGCACGGTGCGTAGTTCTTGAGAATGGGGTCATCTGCGAAGGCAAAATGAGGAAGGAAAGTGACACTAGAGGAAGAGAGCTGAGGAAAACATGATGGAGATAAATCTAGGTGGGATAATTGCACTGCTGAGGAGGCTTTCGTTAAAGAACGGTTTATTATGAGAAGAGAGGAAGAAGAATGGAGATAGAGCTACATGGGGTATTGGCACAGGTTTCGTAGGATCTCGTTAAAGAACGATTAATAATCTGACTCCGGACTCAGCTTTTAGTGAGGTCTTATATCTCAATACATCGTTTAGACAACAAGTTAGGCTTGAAAGGTTTCCCTTTGGCAGAGCTACACTGTCTCCCGTTCTTGGACTACAGATGGACTAAAACATCGTTAATAGACGAATTTCTGGTCACTAAGTCACAGAATCGACGGGATTCTGACTTCTAGTTGACTTGAAACATTCATGTCACGAGGTCAGACATCCCCGGGGCCAACGATCCGGTGGTAGTGAATTACATATCCGAAGTAAATTTCAATTCTAAAATTGCACTCGGCGTCATTTTCATCCAGAATGAGTGATATTTACACTCGGAAACATATCCTGTGTCATTTTCAAACTGAATTCTGCAAGATTTTCTGCAAATACATCTCATCTAGAGAATACCACGAATATATATTCGCGAATATGAATATTCACCCAAACCTCAAAACTGACACCGGGGGCAAAGAACGACGCATGTGAAAGCCACATGCGTTAGACGCATGTGGTCTGCATGTGCATGTGACATTTTACAAAGGTCTTTGTTACATTTATCCTAATAGTTTACCAAGTACTACTTAAACTGCAGTTAATTACCACAAATATAAGAGATAACTTCAGAATAGTTACAAATAATTTTCAGCATTGAGTAGGTATGTATGTACGTTAGGCGGAGGTTTTGTTTTCGCGAGCCGCTACTCAGCCGTAGATGCCATCACGGCCTCGCAAAGCGCTGGCACAATGGGGTTACGGCAAAGGTGTACCCATGTGACAAGCCAGAGCCGCACCAGGCATGTGCTTGCTCCTGTGCACCCACAGTACGGGCATCTCGCAGTGGGCCGCCCTACGCTGAATTTGTGCTCCGCTTGGCACCGCTTGCTGGGACCCCCACGCCCATTATACAAAATGATTTTGTCGGGCCGGCACCATGCCTGCACACCGCCATTGTTGGGCTGGAAAAATGTCTGCACACCGCCTTTATCAGGCTGGTAATGCATCCCCATGTCGCCTTTGCCGGTGTACAACATCATCTGCACATCACGTTTATTGGTGTATGGCCTCACCTGCACGTCGCCTTGGACAGCATGCAGCGGCACCTTTGTTCTGTGGGCGGCCCAACTTCCAAATCCATTGTTGTCTGTCGGCGACCCGACCCATTACTCCCTCAGGGAAGTCGAGAGAGGTACATAAGCGTAGCGGCAAAGCGCCGCAGTGATCAGTTGGTTGAAACATTCAATTCTTTGCACATCCCAAACTTCAAATATACTAGTAGCGCATCTCTCATCACCTCACAATACTAGCAGCCGCAATACAATTGAATATCAAAATTCAGAAAAAACACGTTAAAACACGTAAATACTTCGAGTTGTGTCGAAGCCTCCTAGAATAAAGCAGACAATGAAGCAGAGAATGTTTAGATGACACCCGCACTTGACTGCGTGGGGGCAAGCACACACCTGGTGTGGCTCTGACTCGTCACATGGGCACGGCTCTGCCGCAATCCCATTGTACCGATGCATCGCGAAGCCGTGACGGCATCTACGGCTGAGTAACGGCTTTCAAAAACAAAACCACTGCCTAGCCTACATGCGTACCTACTCAATGCTGAAAATTATTTGTAACTATTCTGAAACTATCTCTTATATTTGTGGTAATTAACTGCAGTTTAAGTAGTACTTGGTAAACTATTAGGATAAATGTAACAAAGACCTTTGTAAAATGTCATATGCACATGCAGACCACATGCGTCTAACGCATGTGGCTTTCACACGCGTCGTTCTTTGCCCCCGGTGTGATATTCGCATTTGTACGAATATCGATGGCAAATATTCGTTGCTTAGTCAGCAATATTCGCGAATATTCGTGAATATGAATACTCAGCAAATACATTGAGAATTCGGGGGTTTAGCAGCCACCAATGAGTTGCTGAGAGCACTTTTATGCTATCTTGTGAGTTTAAACATTGTCAAAGACTCATACAAGCCCTTGTCTTGCATGTTCAACCATTTGATTGACCATCACACTTGCCGTGTTCAACCTGTCAAGCAATTGTCAAAGTAAAGATGTCTCTAAAGTGGTTGGTTTGCATATGAATTACAGATCTAGTGGGTGTAAATGAAGTATGTTCTGGTTCCAGAGAGGAGATGTGTTAAACAGACCCAAATTTACCATGCTTGATTGAAACTTTGGCTGTGTATTACAGCTGCAAATATTCGCGAATATCAACTTTCCTGAAAACTGATATTCACATTCGCACGAATAGCACAGCCACAGCCATTCGCGAATATGAGTATTTGTTATTTGCGAATGTATACTCGCGAATATTCGCGATATCTGGTATTTGTGGTATTCTCTAATCTCATCCCTTGTGGATGGGTGCAAGGAGTAGTACTGAAATGTCTTTCCACGGCACCACTCGATCATACATCTATATATATCACCTTGTACGTTAGTTCTACTTGTTACTCATGACATGAGTTCTACTTGGTGCGATATGCAGGTAACTATGCACTTTAAACTGCCGCGCGCAAATGCGGCTGTGGCTGTGTTTTTGCCGCGGCGGTGCCGCGCCGCCTTTATTTCTTTCCAAAGCTCATCTCTGACCCAAAGGGAGGTTAAAGAAATGTTTGATACAGCCGTTTTGTGAATAGTATACGGGTTTCGTAAATCGTTGATGCTCGATTTTGGTTTACCTTTGTTTGCTGTTGCATCCCCAGCTCCACCCACCTCCAAGCCAGTGCTGAATGGTGTTTGTCTTTTGTGAAACCCTGCTGGACTTTGCAGAGCCAGAACTATGCACATTCTGACAAAATTGAAGACAATGAGTCAGCCATCCATGCTGAATGGCCCGAGTTGCTGCGTAATGCAGCAGGGAGAGTGTACGGCAGTGTGGAGCCGCTCTAGCCGATGACACTTTCGCAAACAGGGATAAGCACAAATCGTGCATTAACAATTTACGAAACCGGTATACTATTCACAAAACGGCTGTAGCGTCAATACATCGTTCTGACCCCTGAATCCATGTACTCAATGATGAAATATTCCTGTGAACCACCTCCATATGTAGACCAGCGGAAAACTCGTTTGACAAGCAACCAACAAGCAACGACAAATTTTATGTGGTCACTCGCCGCGCCCAGGAAAGAACGTGGTCGTTGGTCGAGGCGCCCCAGGACCCCTCTTTCCGTCTAATACTGATATGCTGAAGATCATTCCTCACGCACTCCAAGTCGTCTTAAGAGTGACTCGGGCGGCTGGGACGTGATCTCGATTTCAGTGATCAGAACAGCAGGTTGAACACTGGAAGTATGCCAAGTTGAACACCAGAAACTACTGATTGTACATGGTCTTCAAACGTCCGCGTGCGCACATAAAGTGCATCACTATTGACCCACATTCAACTCCAGTACTCACACTGAATAATGAAAACTATCTACTGCTGAATTTCAAGTTGGAGATTCCAAATAAGCAGTGAACCCGTGGCAAACGCGCGAGGAATTTATTCAAATATGTACACAAATATATACTTTAAAGAGCTGTAGAACTACTGTAGAGAACTGTGGAAGGAACACCAAAATGGGGAGCTGTAACAAAAGTGCTGTTGAAACGAGCTATTGAAGTGGGCAGCACGTGCATAGTAGCTGTCATTTCAACATCTACCTAGTTGAATAGATAAGCCTAATGTAAATAATTCAGCAAACAAATAAAAACTTAGCGAAAGCTGGCCTTTTGATTTTGATGCAAAAGCCGCACCAAAGTAATCACAATCGGGCGCCTAGTATTATTCTACTCGTACAGGAAAAAATATGAGCAACAAATCCGGGATATGTCTCTACTATAAACGAGCGGACTCACAGTCCCCTTCGCCCGAGAGCCACCTCGCAATATGTTTGTCCGCGCGTGTTCAGTAATCGGTCCCCCATAGCACACCTCTCTGCCAGTCGGCTATCCTGTCATGGGGCCACACTGTCGGCGAGAAACACCATCTCTTCGGTCGGCGGCATTGGCGGGGCCACCAAAATGATGAGCACCCGGAGGGATTTGCACATGTGCAGTAGATGCGCGAGGATCGGCTTGTCACTATTGCTGGTGTGGGAGGGGCCCGGGACCGACAAGTGTGTGAGTCACGAGAGCTCTCCGAGCCTGGTGGGGAGCTTGCGCCTCTACCGCGGAGTTCGCGGCCTAGTCAAACCATTGGAAGAGGTCCAGGTGGGTGAGATGAGTGGAGGCGGCCAGGAGCCTGAATGGTTGGCTGTGAGCTGAGTTAATAAGCTCTGCTAGATCACAATGAATGTGTTTGAGTGGGATGGTCTGGATTATAGTGATGCAGTGCTCGTCTAGGAGGTACTCACCCATACTGAGATCCGTATTCATGTTCACCTCAAAATTCAAATTCTTGATGCCGGGACAGGCTTTAGTCTCTCGTAGACAGATACTCTATGCAATCTTGCTTGTACCTCGCTGTATAGAGACAGGATTCGACAATATTGATGACCTCAGCTTTAGAGACATACCGCTCACAGCGTTCATTACCTTACGGACGGTGTTGCGGAGTAAGATGCGTTTGATGCGTACAATATGCTGGAATATGCTTTGGTTTAATACAGGAAACCGATTCATTAGGCACACTGAGGCGGTGAATATGAGCGTTCAACACAGTAGGTGACTTGGTCTCTTATAAACAGACACTATAACAATTCTTACCTCGTACCTCGGTTTGTTAAAGTCTGTATTGACAGTGTAAGTAAGGTCGATTGAATAATCGGTGGCCTCGTTATATAATCACGAAACACTTTCTGCCATAGCGAGGATGCAGCGGCGCGTATTTTCACATCTTTCCTCAAAATCTATATATCTTATCCGAGAACCCAGCCTCAGGTTCTCGGATGAGATAGTGTACAGCCACCATTCTGCCCACGGACCTAAGCTAAAGATAGACAAGATGTGCCATCGCTTCGCTCTGGCTTAAGTATACATTGGATTCCACTCTAGAGCGAAAAGGCTCAAGTTCACACATTGAAAAAAATATCATAAGACTTGGAATGAGCATGGTTTACGATGTAATATACGCAAGAGTCATCTCGCCTTCTCATGAAGCCGAATTTGCGCACAAATAAGAATAGCTACTCTATGCACAGAAAGCGCCCATAAAATTATTGTGGGCAGCCAAGCTCTGTGCAGGGTAAGGGTCCGACATACAACGGGATACCCAAGAGAACCGACCCCCATGCCCATGGTATTTGCATTGACTATCCAGCACATAACGTGAGCGACAGACTTTATCAGAATGGCAGCGGCACGTACCAGATGAATTCATACACAATGAGTTGATCGATTTTCTTACGACAATGAATACTCCGGGCCATACCTGGACGTTATTCTATGATGTGTCAAAATTGACTCGGTCTGCACGCACAGAGAGCGGAAATATATCTTTGCAGAAAGAATAGATTGGCTGGTCATGAACATAGCCCGTGGCCTAAAATTTGAAGATATGAGTGGTCAGAAGGGTAAAATGTGGAGCGAAACACAGCACTGGCACTATACTCAGCTATGTATTAGCTGTCGGACTGCCTTTCCCCGTAGAACGATTCCGAAGCACTCGGTAGGGAATAGCCAATGGGTATTCGAGGATCCCATAGGCTACCGGTACGTACCTTCCAGCTACACATTGAACATGAAGACGATCATCAGTGATATCTGGGGGCGCTTGGAAAATATTTGCCGTTGCACTGTTCAGTCAATTCAATCCCAGTCGCAGTAGATATTGACCAACTTACGGATCTGGCATGTATCGTCCTGCTCCGTCCGATGCAGGTCTTGGGTGTAAAATTGTTGTAATGGCTTCCGACACTCGAGGGATTTTGCATCGAGTTGTTGAACGCGTCTTTCTTGCTAATGGACAGTTGTCTCGAAGGAATCTTACAGTTATGGCCAAGAGGCGGGTGATCTCTGGATCTCGGAATTTGATCTGGCCACGCGAGGTGGCGTTGATCGGGTTTCGGCTTGACGCGATCACCACGGCAGGTCAATATCGCTGCATTGCGCTATACGAGCTCCAAACGAGCTCACTTTTATTGTGCAGGGTGCAAATTTCTGGTCACCTATGCGAACATGTCCCAGTAAAATATTGTTCATACCCACATTCGAGTCATGAGATGGAAGATGGAATGAAATCAAATTTACAATTCTATGGTATGAACTCTGCATCCGAACCATCATCAACGGTGGCATCTGCGCCTGTCGGCTGGGTGAGTCGGCGCACTCGCGGTGGATGCGACACGGAGTGTGTCCGCGATGACGGTCAATTGTAAGTGTTTGTGAGGCTTGATGGCCGGACCAATGCCGCTTACCCAAAATTTCCTTTTTCAGGGGGGGGGCCCTCGTGGGAAGATATCCGCGATCCGGAGATCGAACGCCTCTTGGTTATGGCCAAGAGCAGAGAGGTCTTGCGCATATCGAGTTGTTGAACGACATGCTAAAGGGCTTGAGGAGTGTGGAGTCGCCAACCCTGAGATTAACCATTCTTCAACGAGATGGTGGAAATGCTGTGCTAATTCTCCTTATATCTTTGCTCCTTCCTTGTTTCTCTGGCCTCTTGCCATCTTCAACTCCTTTGGTCCATGGGATTTTCCACACTTTTGACCCCATGATGAACGATGCTCATCATTTCAGCTCCGTCCGAACTGCGCCGCAACCTTGGAAAATCCCCATTCGGATCATTGAGCAGTCGAAACAAGTCTCGTGAGCCAACGACTGTCCAGAGAACACTCGATTTGACCGCAAAATTCTCACTGTGTTTCATATAAACCGGGGAGTATCCACCGTTCCATCTCACCTCTTTCCGCTTTCGCCCTCAGTTGCGGCTAATCCCCCAATATGTTTGTCCACCGCTACGCAGCCTCTGTCACACTTGATAATCAAATACATTCTCTTTCAAGCTCTAATACCCACTCTCAAGTATGCCAAACCCAAACTCATCATTTGTCTTGCTTCCACAATATCTGGTTTTGTTCGCACCGTGCAACGATTCAAGATTGGACCCCAAATGGAGTTCTGTTCTGTCTATTGTTCACCATCCGAACTTTTTGCTCCATTGTGCAAATGATCTTTGTTTCCCCTCTATGGTGGACGCAGCTGCCGCAACTCCTGGTCCCTAAACTCCCAACTCGTGCCGAGTGGCTTCGGGGACAAACTTCCTGGCCATCCATATTCTGGCGGATCGGGATGCATGATCGTGTTTTTTTTTGCCAGGTGAGTCTTAACATTGATACCCTAGCAAAATATTAAACTGCAATTCAGTTTATCCCCAGGACAAAAGCGCGGTGAATTTCACTTCATCAGAACTTCGTCGCTCACCTCCCCGCTCAATGCAGTATTTACAGACTCCCTCTTAACGTAGGCAACCGGTCCCATCACCCTGCCAGCATGCAGCACAGGCACGAAAGCGATCTCAATATTTCCCGCCCCACGATTATCAGGCTACCAGTGCTGCCGGGATTCGGTTGACGTTTATTCGAAATATGTGCGAGGAAATTGCTTGAACGATCGCCTCTGCTCACTGTCCTCAACGCAACATGTCTGTAATAGCCTTTGCTATGTTATTAGTTTAAAAGTTTTATCTACGACTCACAAGCAAAGGCTCTGAGAGCATCACCCGGACAAGTTAAATCTTTCATTTTAAGTTCCAATGTGATTTTGTATCCCACCTGATTCCTCATCCCGGAGCGAAGCGAAGGCTTATCTTGTCTTGCATATGATTTTGCCCGGCATTGATTTAAGAGGTTACGGGAGCGGAGGGCCTTCGTTCGGAATTGCTGAATCTTGCGGTACTTGATTCATTTCAGGACTGCCCGAGAATGCAGCGTAAGACAGCCAATGGAGGCGGACGAAATTGCAGAAGAGCGCGATGGTGATGGGGAAGAAGAACGAAGCGATAATGGACCAGCGGCTCTTTTGAGCGTCCATCATAGTAGACCGCGTGTTTGAGCGGTACGTCAGAAGGCTGGAGCTCGACAAAGCTACAGAAAGTGTGAGGAGACTGCTCATCTCGAGGACCCAAAAATGGACTAAATTGAACAGCTTTACCGCTGCGGCGCGTTTGGAAGACGGTTAATTTCGGGCGTGGTGAGAATATGAGTGATAAAGAGAGATAACAATCTCGGGAATGCTGCGGACACTTGTGCGCAGTTGTTCATGGGATTTTTGAGTGTTGAAATTTGGGGGAAGAGCAGAAAATAACGAAAGGAGTTAGCTCGGATGGGGATGAAACCAAAGAGACACAAAGAATCGCGAGGGTAATCGTTAAACGGTTGATAGGCGGTCGGCATGGACTTGAACACTTGGAAAACATGGCACTTAAACGAGCAATCAATCCCAACCGGCACGCATGTATGGTTCCACCTTGCCGTACAACACTCCGATCATCCCGCAAGTTCGGCGTAATGTAGGGGTAGCGGGGTCAGGAGAAAATGACGCGGCACTGCCGCGCACTGCCGCGCATTGACGCGGCGTGGCTGTGCTATTGACGCGGCATCCCAATCATTGACTAAACTTGATACTTCTCATCCAGAGTACCTAAATGAATGCTCTGATGATCCATTTCGAGTTTTTGAAATGAATACATGATGAGATAGGGATGAAAGGTCCATTTCTAGGTGATAAGCCGTTGTTTTTAAGGTGTAAAGGGGCTGGTCGGCCGCTTCGCGGCCTCCCATCCCCTTTTGCAAAATCATTACTTGGTTTCTTTAAGGTGTCCGTGGAGTTGAATTGATATTCAACGGTCTTTACTGTGTGCATAAGTGGAGCCAAGTTTTATGCGAAACGTCACTGGGAAATCTACGCCATTCAGGGCCGAAGCAACTGGTTTTATAACGCAAGATATATGAGGTAATGGCATGGAAGGTTTAATTTTCAAACATCTCCCTCTTTCTTACAAATTAATGAAATTTATTCGTTTTCAACCTTCACGAGGTTTGCTCTGCACCTGAGATGTCTCCGCGAGCTGCTGACAATGCCGACGTTGGCCGCGGCAGCCTTTGTTTCGTTGAGGTGGGAGCCATCCAGTATTAGCGCCGAGGCAGTGTCTGCCAAGGTTTGTTGGACCGGTGACGTGATACAGGTCAAGACGAATGTTGATTGACTGCTGGCTGGCAGACTCGGGAGCCCGATAATAACCAACGGCGAGATGCCGGGCAAGGCGGCATCAGAGGAGATGAAGCGGAGCTTAAAAAGCTTCAGACACACAGACAGGCTTAATTTTATAAAGAGGGAGAATCAGAGGAGATGAAGCAGAGCTTAAAAATCTTCAGACACACAGACAGGCTTAATTTTATAAAGAGGGAGATATGATACTACACGGTGTTGTGGCAGTTGCACAATATTGGGGGCCAGAAGCTAGTACATTTGGATGATTTTCAGACTGTTCAAACACCACAAGAGATTGGGCGTGCCTCGTCAAGTGCGCGTCAGTCGCGACAGTGCGCGGCAGTGCGCGGCAGTACCGCGTCATTTTTACCATACGTGGGGCAGCGCGGGAGTCGCTGCATGCTCTAGAGCATGTGTTTCAACCAATAGTTAGCTGATCTGGATGTTGGATGAATTCCCAATCCCGTCGCGATAAACCATGGGGGTAGAGCCCATTTCCACGCACTCTTGGTCCATGCCAGCAAAATATTCACATTAAAAGAGAGGCTAATGAGAGAGGAATGACACTCCACATAATGAGGCCGGAATATGACTTTCTTCCTGCCGAGTTCGGCTTGCCTGTCGGCGCAACATCGAGCACCATGGTTTTTAGCCCTGTGGTGGCTGTAGGCAGCGTGAAAACCGCTATCGATGTCGCGTCCGGAGGCGGCACAATCGTGCACACTCTCCCCGTTCCGTCCACTCCGCACGCGAAGTCAAGCAACCCATCGTTGAACTCGAAATGGTCGGGACCTGCGACTACAGTGGCTGGTGCATTTGTTTCGCGTCAGTTCAACTGGATGGATCTGCCAAAAACCAGATGTACCGGTTTGAGCTGACTCGGTAAGGATGTACGTTGTGGCCCCATGCGAATCAACACCGGCAATGGATGCGGAGACCGTCCCGGTCAGTCCAGCTGGCTCCAGTAGGGTGAGAAGGGCGGGCATTGGCGAGGCAAGAGCAACTAAGTTGGAGACGAAAACACCAATAAATGATCTGCACGAGAGTGAAATTACGCAACGTACTCTGTGCGAGGCCACCTCCGACCACTAAGAGTTGAGAAACACGGCCAGCCATGAAGGTGGTGAAAAGGATGATGGAAGTGGCAAAAACGAAGCAAGAACGCGAGAAAAGAGAAGCCGATTGTACCCTTTGGACGCTTTACTTATATCTACTCTGAGCCTCGTGCCCAGAGATGCAGTGCATCTCAAGCTGGGGGTTGAAACAATCATTCAACCTGGATCTTGATTAGCGGCCGCAGCCAAAATTGTCCTCCTAAGTACAACACTGAACTTCGTCGATACCTCTCTGCATATTCGGCACGGTATCCGCCCTTGACCATGCAGCGCGAAGGTATATTCAAGGAAGAGGAGGGAGGCTGGGGACTTCGAGTTTCGCCCCACAGTGTCGGCTAACACGGACGTACACCTGAGTTCGAGTCGGGAGTTTCCCGATCATCGATGCGTATCGCAGATGTGTCTCCGATCGCCACCGAAGTGTGTTGAAAGGGAGCGGTGACGATTGAGAAGGCTCGTTCAAGTATCAAGTGACGAAGAGACAACGCCAAGTGCAAATTAGGATGAGCAACGTATAAAGCTACTTAGCGGGTGCAACAAGTGAGGGTACTGTACACCGCGATCAGCGGCCAATTTTCATCCAGCGAGGTGTTGATGCAGTACGAGTTTCAAGGAGTGAAACATTGATTAGATTGGAGACCCGTCACACATGTGCCGCACTAACAATCCAACGAGGTGGTACGGTAAGATTGGCCGTCGCACAAGGAACATGACTCAGTACTACTAATAGAGGGTGACACGGTATGCCCCAATGCCGCGGTATCACCGGTATGGGTGCCCGGGTCACGGTTGCGGTAGCTCGATTTAGCTAACCCATACATACCGTGAACCGCGGGATACTGTAGTCAAAATACCACAATAATCAAAATACCACAGTAATCCTATCTACCGCGGGTGCGGTATTACCGCACAGTATACGGTCTTGAATGGGTAATACGGCTACCTGGCCTCAATTTTATCCTTTGATATCATCATGATTATGTTAAAATTGCTACTAGACTCTGTATTGATGATCTTCCCCTTGAGCTTTCCTCCCTACCATCGCGTCTGTATGCAAACACACTTCATCTGTGCACGTACAAACAAACCACACTGCTCTCCCACTCCAAACACTCTCCTTCCCGCCCACTCCTCCTCCCAAAAACGCCCCCCCCCCCCCAACAAACACCTTCCTCCATTCCTCACGCTCACTCCTTCCTGCATCCCACACTAGGTTACGTAAAAAAGCCTCGCTGGCAGTGATTTGAGGTGATGTTACGCACAAAAAGCCAGGTAGTCAATGATTTAAGGTGAGGTTACGCAAAAAAGCCAGGTTAGTAGTGATTTCTCGTGATTTGAGGTAAGGTTGTCTTCTTTTGTGTGACAGGCCTGTTAAAGAAAGAAAGATTAGGCCCAATTCAACAAAAAAGCCAGGAGACGCCAAAAAGCCAGGCAAGACCCTATTTCGACCCAAAAGTCACCAAGAAATTAGATTGCTTGTGATTCGGCTCATTGGTGAAAATATTTAACTGTTTGAAGGCACCATTGGCCTTAAAGAGCGACTACCTATCTCCGGTAGTCGGATCAGATAGTTTTTCCTTTCCCCTCGGCTGGTTCAAAAGTGTCTGCGGGGGGAAAGTGGCATCTGGACAGCGTCGTACGTTTCGAGCTGTCCATCTGGCTTCACTCTGTAACAACGCGGAAGCTGGCAGTTTCGCTCGGGGAGCCGGCGTCGGGGACGACGTCGCTGTTCTGGATATCGTAGTTTGTTAATGTAAAGAACACAAGAGCGCGGCTGGGCACTTCGCGCCCCACCACTTCGGTTGAAATTATTTAATGTGAGTTGGTGTGATGTACTTGTGAGGAATGTAAGTGATTAATTGAAATTATCTTCTTGGTCAAGGGTAGGATTCCCATGTTCCGACCCTAACTGAAAGAGAAGTGATTGAAAGGTCATTGTGTGGGAGCGGGCCGCGACTTCCGAGTCGCATAAATCAGATGCGAAAGCCCGAGAAGGCGGGGCCGAGTCTGCGGATCGGATAATGTTGATGCAATCAGTGCAGCGGAGATGGCGGAATTTAAAGGCTTCGAACAGACAGACACACATAATTTTATAAAGGAGGTGAGCCTGGTGATACACCGTGCAGATACAAAGTCAGAATCTTTTAAAATAACGTCAAGAACAGCAGCATGATGAAGCCCTAGCTTCAATCAACTGAGATTAGTGCCATCTTCAATGGAGAGAGAGATATTGCAAGACTTTCTCTAGTTCTATTTGGATTGGTGATCTTCAAAGGTGACATGACAGACGTCGCTGAAGCATAGCCAACCCCCGTTAGATTCGGAATTGAAATGGGCTTGGTTATAAATTTGTCTTGATTTTTACCATGATGCTTATCCGGAGGACGAATTGAACTCAAGGCACCGACATGGACGAGTGGATCAATTCTTGGGACAAGGCACGGTCAAGTTGCCTGGAGAATTTCAACTCCATAATCATCCATTGCACATAGGTCTCGACAGTCAGACATTCAATCATCTGCCCATCTCTACAGCTGTAACGAAGTGAATCCTTTTTTGTTCACAGCTCCCGTTTTCTGTGGCGTTGATTTGCTCTCGTCCTCCCACCCGGCCGTCAACAAAAATCCACACAGACGTTGGACCCAGGAGGCAAGTTGAAACACGCGCGGTTGTATGGAGCAGCTACACATCACAGGGATGATACTCATTCAGTTAATCATCTACGGGCGATGAAGATGCAGTGTAAATCTTGGAGGATCTACCTTAGCTCAGCCGACTGCCTGTCAGATGGTAAGCTTCCGGTTGTCACCTCGACAGCCAGCCAGATGTCATCTTGACCGTTTCCCTCATTTGGGCATTTCTCGATCCAGTGAATTCCATGTCCTACGATTCTCCCACTCACTGTCCACAGCAGCACAGGCCTAACACGGGCTGCCAGAGCTCACTGATCATTTCATTCCACGAAATGATAGATACTCCTCATGGCTCGCTTAAATTACGACGATTTTACCACGCGCGGCTTCTCTAGCTAGGTATATAAACTGTGTTTCCTCTGCGCCTCCCCGCAGAGCGATAATCCCCTTCTATGGCTAATATTTCTTCCAATACTTTTCTTTTTGACCTGAACGGGAGCCTAGGTGCTATTGAGATTGGCGCCGTGCTGGGAACCTTCCTGTTCGGGATTGAAACGCTCCAGACGTTCAATTATTATCGCAATTTCCAGAAGGATTCGAAACTTCTCAAGGCCACGGTACGTAAAAGCGCCAGATAATCCTCGCGGAAATGCGGAAATGCTGACGCCTCCAATACTAGGTTGGCCTCGTCTGGTGGGTTATTAGGCCATAAGACCAAACGGCTTCTCACGTAAATTGCTAGGGTCCTGGAACTCGGGCACACGATATCTGCCTGGCATGCCGTGCGTAGAGCCCGTTCACATGCTAAAATCGTTGCGGTGCTAAATCCTCCCAGGGTTATTCAGAAACTGTAACATTCTATGGCCAACCCAGCAACATTCTCAGCCCACCGCATTCCGAAGAAACCACACTCCTTTTTGCAGCATTGATATACACAGTAGTTCAGGTCCGCAAAACACTTCCTCTTTACTTCCCGGCTTGTCGATCACACGGTCCTCCAGACCTTCTTCGCGAACCGCGTTCGAGTCCTGTCCGGGCAGTGGTATGTGATGGCCCTCGCCTGCATCCTCGGCCTTCTGCGCTTCGTCGGCCATGTGAGCATTGTCGCGCTCCTGCTGCACTATTCCCGCGTCTCCATTCTCCTCGAGTGGCGATGGCTCGTATCCACGTCCCTCTCGTTCGATCTTACTGTGGATCTTTTGATCACGGCGTCTTTGTGTTACTGCCTCTGGAAAATGCGCTCGTGTGAATCCAAACGGTGGGCCCTCTCACGCCTCGGCGCTGCATTTCTGAAGCGACTGCTGACGATACAGGACGCGGACTATGGTTGATACGCTCATTCTGTGGGCTATCGGTGAGATCGGTTCAGTGGCCGAAAGTGCTCTTCACTGACTCTACTACTTCCAGAATCAACAATCCTCACAAGGTAAATCTTGTCGGCTGTTCTCAGAGCATCATCAGATAAATACGAGCAGTACTGCGAGCGTTATTCAAATAATATTGGTGCGATTCCCTCCACACCCGCAGTAGTTGGTCATTTGAATAAGATTTTACTAGTTCCTGACAAGAATTGACCGTAGGCACTTCACCTATGATTTCAGTTCACATTCATATCGATATCGTCACTCCTAGTTGTTTGGACCGGCTTCTTCATAATTCAAGCAAAACGTGAGACCCTTTCACCAAATGAACTACTTACTCATCGATCGACCATACAGTGTTCTCCAATTCAATGCTCGCTTCGTCAATCTAACGCCGTCTTATTTCATGGATGCTCAGCTAATGGCTCGACAGACTCAACGGCCGGCAACGGTTCCGTGACCTCAGCGAACATGTATCGGACATCGCCTTTGGCTCCTTGGCTCTCAATACGAACGCGGTGACGACCTCACTTGTGGGTGACCCGCACCGGCAGCCAACGGTAATCTTCCGGCTTTTATATCGCCGTGATATTCAAACATCTGATACAGGACGTGGAAAACATGTAAGATGGACAATGGATCAAGTCAGACACATCCGCCATGCGCGATGCTGATATTTACCGCCGGAAAAATCGCGAAGAGAAAAGGTATACGAGACACTCTGTAAGCAGTAGATCTGCTATGTTGTAGTATATCACGTAGATTTCAAGGCCTCCCGGATGTAGAGGCTGAAATGTTGAAAAGGAAAGGAAAAAACTGCGTACAGCGGAACGCGACTTAGTGGGAGATATCAAATGCCGTGGGAAGGTGACGGCTGCGAAAAGAACACGGATGAAAAGAATTCCTTCATAATAGCCTGTTTGCGCTGCAGCCATTGGAGCTATCCAATGGCTCCCAGAATGGTGTGTTTGACATGAGCTACACAGATTCCCCCATGGTTAACAACAAGAAATTGGTAGTGTAGCAGGGTTCCGGTTTAAACTGCATGATGTCCTACGATGGCCCTTGGTTTAGAACGGTTTAAACCATGTTGGTTCCAACCATGACTATTTTGCCTATATAACTGACCTCTAGATGTACGGTTTAAACCAATGTGACACAAACCATGGTTCAAACCAATTTAGTTCAACTTATGAGCTAAACTTATAGTTTAGGGTTTTAACCGACTTGTAATAAAGATCGAGATTGTGATGGCTCTTCCCAAAAACCTAAAGAGCAGTCATTTACACGCTCATATGGGTTCCACGTGGAGTATTATATGTTCAAATTGTCACTATATACCCTAGCTACCATTTTCGATGGATCCGGGCACCGGATTCAAGCTTCGGGACTGCATCTGGCTGGGTGGGCCAACCATCCTGTTATTTGGCCATGTTGAGCTGCCGGCCGAAATAAATTCCCGGCTAAAACAATGCTAAAAACCATTAGACCATACCAACGACTCGTCTCCGAAAATTTGGAAGGCTCGCCTTCCGTGTTGGTGATATATATCTTCCATTGGGCTCGTTTGGACTTCTGTTCTCTGAAACCTTCCGTTCAAAGGTGTCGACAAGCTGTCGATTAAATTTGAAAGGACCGTAGTCTCTACATTACCGGGAAGCTGAGTTGATATTCATCAGTTATCGTACACCAACATCAGCAAACTCTGATTTTGGTGCTTTGCTACAACTGCTACAACCTGCTATAAATCATTATAATATCACTATATAGCAGGTTATAGAAGGTACCCTTTTTTATAGCACATCATAGCACTCTATAGCGCTATAGAGTGCTAGACCAATCAGGGTTTGCTGACGAATGATAGCTACCTACCCACCTGTTAGCCGTCTGACTGTAGCGCACCGTCGGTCATTCGGACTTTGATCTGTTCGTGTGGATATTTCCATATGCTCTCTGAGTTACGTCCGCTTATTCCTACTTTTATTGCAACCTTTGTACTCTTGGCATCGAGCCCATCCTTACACCTCCTATCACGGAGGTTGGATTTCGGTAGAATATATCTGTGCGAGTAGCACCCGAGCCAGGAGAGGGACGAAGAGCCTGGAGCCTGGAGCCTGGGGGCACGCAGGTATAGGTCACTGTTCCAGACGTGAATACGCCGAGAATCAATGACCTCTATAGCGAGACTTTGAAGCAGAGGGAATGGGCCGGAACTTCGATTGCACTCTACGAAATCGATGTGGGAGATCCGGGTTCGAGTCGACCCCATTTAGCAGACCTCGCCATGATGGTGGCCATAAGATTTGGTGGTAGCAAAAGAACGGAATCTGCGCAGCGCACTGTGATGGATAAAGCGTGAACCAGACGTCAACAAGTGCGACAATGGTATCAGCGAGGGGATAGGTTTCGAGCCCGAAAAGAGCCGAAATACCGTCATATCGAAGGCGCCGGTCGAAAGTGAGTGATTGCGAGAGAAGCGAGCAATTCTACCCTAAAAGGCACGTGACGAGGCACAGGGCTGGAATATGCAACTAACAACCGTAAATACGCGCTGACTGCGGCTGACGGTTCTCGAGAGAAAGAATGCTCTCAAAAACGTTCAATTATGGATGTTTTTGGCTGAAAAGACGTTCAATTGATAGCGCTTCCAAAGGGGTTCAACTGATACCGAAATCAGGCCCAGCGGACAGAAAAAATTGAGCTAGAAAATAGGAGACTCGTAATCATGACATCGTAATTTGCGGATGATGCCGCTTCGCGAGCACCCGGCGCTTCCGGCGGATCCCTAGTATTGAATTCCAGAGCTGCGACATCGACAATGCTACCTCTTTCCATTGGGCGCAGATCTGTGCCAGGAGGAGGGGTTCCGTGTTTCCGTCCGGGACAACTCGATGGTTAGCAGGGAGACAGTGAAGAAATATTTTGGATGTGAGCTCGTACGGGATTTGCAAGGCGCCAATTGCTGCAGAGTCAGTTCTGCTCATCGTGGTGACTGACTGTGACTGATTATCGATGTGACCATCGAATCCCACTCTTCAGAGAGCCCCAAATCCACTTTAGTGCTCACAAAGAAAAACCCAAGACGAGTCGCAAAACCGCTGAATCAGCAGTGCACCTACGGTGTGGTGCTGACAAAGCTCAGCACTGAATATTAAAAACATCTCAAACATTGTGTTTTACAAGTGAGGCTCCCAATGGAGGCTTCAAAACATCCTAGCCATCCTAGCCTGTAGGTTGAACTAGGCGCACAATTCCGCCCGCACACGTGATCTGCTGTTGAATGGACTCGCACCACCGCCTGGCAACCGCTTACTGGACCATCCGATGAAATTGCTGTTTGAAAGCATCCGATTCGGTATACAACAAGCTTTCCATGCGAACCGACGAGCTTATACACCATCCGACGACCATCCATATCCGACGAAGTATGTGGGGGCTCAGAAATCCTTATTCCAGTTCTTCTAGCTGCATTGGAGGCATTCAGCATTTTTTTTGCATCTGAAGATCCTGTGAGAATCTCACTTATCTGAGCATTTCATGCGCTTTTGGCTCTGTCACATACTTACTTGAATATGTTGTTCCACACAAAATATTGTGCCCATGTGACATGTTCTAGACATAAAAACAATCTTTTCCATGAAAACGCCCAGAAAACACAGATTAACTAATACATAGTATTTTGGAAAATTCCTCTCTGTCACTAATTGCCAATGAATTGGTTGAGCATATATATCCAGTTTTTATGCAAATTGGTGCAAAACTGACGGAGATATTTGCAATTCATTGGAAACATAACAAAACAAGAAATTTTCAACTGCACCCTCGGTTCCGACATTAGCTGTAAATGACACAAAAATAATTTTTACTACCCTGTGAATAAAAACCTGAATAACCGGAGCGAAGCGGAGGTCCGTCTTGTGAGACCTATGAAAAAAGTGAGGGGTTGCGCGGCAATGCCGCGGCAAAACACAGCCACCGGTACCGCCGCGTCAATGCGCGGCAATTTCATCCAGCCCTCAAACAGGTTGCTTTCGCCCTTGTAGCGAGCTACATCACAAGAAAACGGTCTCATCATCAACGGAACTCGCTTAATACCGTTAGATCCGTCTCATCTAAGCCGCCAATCTACAGAATCCGCAATCTAAGTCATTATCAAAATGTAATCTAATCAGTCCTGCTACTCGATAGCAATCCGACATCTTACCGACATCTAGACATCGCGCCGTGCGCCCCTGCTCGCCGTTTCTCGACGCTGCCTCTACGCTGCCTCTTCGGACCATACGACAACTTCCACAGCCCAGAAAACCATGCACCCGCTGCAGGCGATCGCCACATGACGTGTGTGACTGACAACCTGAAAAAGAAATTAGTCTACGTCACCCTCATCCTCGTAATCAGGTGGGCCTTCCTCCTCGTCCTCACTGTCGTGGCCCTCATCATCGTCTATAGGAACCCTCGGCCCTTCTGCCGAACGGCGGCCCACTTGACAGCCAGCGTCTCGCACGCCAGGACCTCCCGATACTCCTGCTCCCGCGCGTATGCCGTCAAGCCGTCCAGAAGCTCGTCGTCAACGTCACCTATACGGCCCCCGCGCACGCGTAGCCCACAGACATTTCCTCTTCCACGAGAACGACGTCCTCGTGCCAGCGACGTGAGCGTGCGTACGCTTTGCACCACTCAATGCGTAACGCTGAGCCACAGTCAGTGTGAGAAGATCCAACTTTGAAGTGTGCTCACCCTCAGTTAATTCCGCCTTAGCCGGCTCTCCCCCTTGCCGTGTCTCCCCGACGGTATAGGTACCCTGATTTCATAAAGCGGGTAACCCAAGAAACAAGTGTTCCGTTATTCTGTCGTTCCTTCGTTCCTGCCGCATACGCGCCAAGAACAACAGGTGATACATTGTACGGCAAGCTGTATGTACTCCCGCACTGATATTGATATCAATATGACTGACGTGGCCGTTTTACCTATGCATTCCCGATTTATATTGGTATGGATTTAACCGGGATCGGAGTTCGATGACTAGTATTGATAGTTCCCTCTAGGGCTCTTCACCGCAGCCGTAGGCATACGGTTACGAACGGTACGGTACGGATTTTTCATGTACTGTAAGCCCTCTGGATAGTCCGTATCTTCCCGTACCGTATACGGTGTTACGGCCGTAATATGCCGTAGGTTAAGCGAGATTTCCCACGTCAATCATTGCCTTAAAATTTTAATAGGTAAATCTAAGCCGCGGATCGGCATGGGACACTAACTTTCTGGGTGCTGCGGGCAGCCCTGACCCTCAAGATGGCTTTGCTGATGGAAAGGCAAGACTTACTGCAGTCAGCCGAGGTGATCTCAGTCATGTCACAGCCGGGAACCCGAGTCGGACAACAAAGCTACCTGTGCGGTCGGATTCAAAGTCCGACTTCGGGCCAGCACCAAACCGGCACTTGAAAAAGAAGGCCGGACTCGTACACAGTACTGCCATGCGAAGCACTGGCCTCAAAGCACACGTGGCCTTCATTACGTGTGGCGGACCGTCTCTCTTACCATCACCACTCTCTTCTCTTTTCGCGTCCTTGCACTAACGAACATGTTGCAGGCTTTGGACGCATTCAGAGCCAGGCTCGGCGATGCCATTCGCTATCCTACCCTCGCCATCGTGTAAGTTTGAAGACGGCGCCTCCGCTAAAACAGGGTGGTTGTTGAATCTGGTTGATCTCTTTTCAGGTGTATGGCGTTCTTTATTGATATAGCAAACCTCGGTATGGCGCTTATTGCGCTACCGACGATTCAGCAAGAGTTGCACTACAGCGACAGCGAGCTGCAGTGGGTCATGTCATCTTACACCCTCACGGTGAGTGCATCCGTGATCATAATCCCCTGCAGGTGTTTTAACCCAATTGTCTTAGTTCGGCGGTTTTCTGCTCGTCGGCGGTCGGTTGGGCGATATCCTGGGCTTCCGTACCCTTCTCAATACGGGTCTTTTCCTGTTCACCGCGTTTACTTTGGGATGCGCACTGGTGAAATCGGGGATCGGGTTGCTCGTGTTGCGCGCTTTCCAAGGCAGGAAACTTCATGCGTTGCTTTCTACTATTGCTAACGACGTTTTGCTGTAGGCCTTGCGGCAGCGCTGACTATACCTTCTGCGCAAGCGCACATTGGGTTGTTCTTCCCCGATGAAAGCTCCCGCGCAATGGCCCTTGGCGGGTGGGGCGCATGCGGATCCATGGGTTTCGTGTACATCTTGTCTCGTTTCACTGTCTCGCAGTTTCTGACAGCAAAAACAGCCTTGGCCCCATTATCGGCGGTGCACTTACTTCCACAATTGGCTGGCGCTGGGTACCCTACTCCAACACTTCCCAAACCACAGTCCATTAACCACCGCCACAGATCTTTTGGCTGCCACTCATCATCTCCGGCACGACCTTCGTCGCCGCACTCATCTTCATTCCCTCGCGCGAGGAGAAGCGCGCGCCCGCGTTCGCGCACCTCCTCGCGCGCCTCGACCTCCCGGGCGTGCTCACATCTGTGCCCGGCCTCATCCTCCTTACCTTCGCGCTCACATCCGGCAATGCAAACGAAAACCACGGCTGGAGCACCGGTACAGTCATCGCTACACTCATTGTTTCGGTTGTGCTCCTGACGGCGTTCGTGGTCATCGAGATGAAGTTCGCGAAAGATCCGCTGCTACCGCACCGGATGTGGGAGCGCGGAAATCCGCTCTTGCCCAGCGCGGCGCTCGCGGCGGCGACGTATGCGGTGTGGCAGGGGTCGAATTTCTTCTTGACGCTCGAGCTGCAAGGCATGTATCTTCCATCTTCCCCGCACGCCTTACACCCCTAAAATTTCTCTGCTGCAGACTTTGGCTTTACCCCGCTCCAAACCGCGATCCGTTTCCTCCCGCTCGGCGTGTCCGCATTCATGGTGAACATGATTGTCCCACGACTCGTCGCACCCGTAGGCCCGCGCCTGCTCTTCCTCGCCGGCTGGCTCACCGCGATCCCGGGCATCGTCCTCCTCGCGCTCCTCCGTGACCGCGACGACTACTTCCGCTTCGCGTTCCCTGGCATGATCCTGTACATCGCCGGCGTCGGCACGGTGTACCTCGTCGCGAACTTCGTTGTCGTCGGCAGTGCGAAGCCGGAAGAGCAGGGGACTGTTGCTGGGGTATATAATGTAAGTGCCCCTTTCCTCCCTTCACTTCTCATTTTAATTCAATATTGCGTTTATTACATTTTTCTACTCGTAATATTGTGCGCTGACAACGCAACGACGACGCAGATGTCTCTCCAAGTTGGTGGCGCCGTACTCGGCCTCGCTGTCCTCACAGCTGTTCAGAACGGCGTGACGAACTCGCAGGGCGGCCCAGGCGACGCGCATGCGCGCCTCCTAGGCTACCGCGCCGCGTACTATGGCGCCATCGCACTCGCCGCCTCGGGCGCCGTATTCTCCGTGTTCGCCATCCGCTCCGTCGACCGACCCAAGGGCGCCGTGCTCGAGGACGGCGAGGGTGCCGGTGCTGATGCTAAGAGCACTGGTACCACAATGGGGAAGGAAGATGCCGTCAATGAGAAGGAAAGGGAGCGCCAGGGCGAGCTGGGCGCGGGAGCGGTCGGCACATCGAATCCCCGTGGCGTTGAGAGTCCCGCCGAAGTCGTGGAGAAGGGACTTCTCTCCGCCTGAAATGGCGTTTAGATGGCATAAAATGGCGACTTACAGATACCGCCAGTCGGAAATGAACATCTGCAAAATACGGATCTTACGGTCCGCCACGGATGACTAAACGATGTCAATCGTAGATCACGAACAAAAAAGAAACTATGCAACATATTTGGAATTCTCGCCATTTGATAACCGCGCGCTACTGGAGGTTCTAGTATCGAACACAGCCCCCGCAGAAATCCCATTCTCGGAACCCTTTCATCGGGTTCAGGGCCGTTAACCGTACATGTGCGCCTAGATTTTCGACTTTTTTGTTTGGTCAACTCCGACTGTCTGTGCCCTAAAGTTCGTAGAGAGAGTTTTAGGTATGGATCAACTGGATGTCCTCACACACTGCGTTCAAGCCGGTCCTAGATGGCAATTTTTCTAGCCGCGCCACGCTGAGGTGAGCTAGCCGAACATCTACATAGCCGCATCTAGCCACTCGGCTAAGCGTTCTAGACGCGTAGTTAGCCGAGTGGAGAATCCGATGCAAGACTGTGAGCTACACGGTTCGATTTGACTCCGAACTCTACGGTTCCGCCCCGCGTGAGTCCGATTCTCACAAGTGTCCCCTATATTTTCTCGGAGCCAACAATAGCGAAGAGGAGGAAGATCAGTTAGAAAATGATGAGGACTACGAGGACTCCCGATGAGAATGGGAAGGCGTGATAAAATATAGTTTATACACTTAAAGTTCAATTGCATGGAGTAACAGTGCTGTTCGAAGGTCTTTATTGCGACATTCACATTCCCCAAGAGGCTATACAGGAACTTCGAAATGCCCTCACAGAGATAATTGGCCGCGGGAGTGTCAATCAAATTTGATCCGACTGAGAGAAAGGTTATCAGAATCTCGGGATCTCAAAAATTACTCTTCAAAATAGCTGGGATGTATTTGTGCAGAGGTCCAGAGACATGCATAAATTAAATTATATTTCGGGTGTTGGCACCAATAATTTTGTATTTTAAGGACAACTGGTATCCAATGAACAGCCTGCACATGTACGGATTGTAACGCCTTTGGACCTTCGTCGGTTGTCTACTCGGCGAAGTCATATTGCTACCGAGAAAATTAAAGTGACACTTGTGAGAATCGAACTCACGCTGGCCGAACCGTGGAGTTCGGAGTTCAATCGAACCGTATAGCTCCCGCCTACCGTAGGCATTTCAAACGGCGAAAATTAAAACGCCGGCGGGGTAGCTCGGTGTTCATGACCCAGTAAAGCCAAGACGTCACCACCGATCGAGTCTAGCTGCTTAGTTACGCGGGAGTCTAGGCCCATCGAGACGCCTCGGCATGTCTCGCCGGAACTGCCGATCTGCCTGAACTCCCAAAATTTAGTGCGCCTAGACAGGACATCGACGGGTCTCGGCTGTGCTGTGTCTAGACGGCCCCAATAAGGGATGGCTACGTAAGTTTAGACTCAACGAAGATAGCCATCCATAGCCATCGGCTCGACGGGTCGAGAATTTGCCTGTTCTATGACCCGGTTGAACGCAGTAATTCGATACCCGCGCACTACTGGAGGTTTCAGTCTCGTATACGGCCCCCGCAGACAAGAATCTTCGCTGATTTACTTTATGAATTTTGATCTCAGCCGGCTGATTTACTCTATCTCTGACCAAGGGTTCCCCCTAGTGGCATTTTCACCTCCCGGGCCTAAATTTTCCGCTTTTGGAGCACCGTGGGCGCTCTCTGGGCTACCGTGCATCTCCCAGAATGGTATTATATCAAGGTATTTTTTTTTCCCGAAACCAATTTAGTCGAAAAATATATCTCACGCTCCGCGCGATTTACTCTATGCCAGACAGGCCATGGGTCTTTGCCAACTGCTTTACTGGGGTTAGTTTGGGTTTCGAGTCCGTCAAAAACTTGACTGGGGCCGTATTTTTTCAAATGATATTCTCGACCACCCTGCATACCACGTGACGTCTAAATCGCGTAAATTTAGAAAGGATTTGGGTGAATTTTGGGCAATTTCGTGAGATGACCGAAATTCTTTTTTTGGGCCTGACGGCCCACCCTACCTCCCCTCGATCCCGGCTTGACCGGCCCGAACCCCCTTGGGACATCTGCGTCTCGAAGCAGGACCCCTGCATTTTCGCCGCTTGAAATACGGGTCATCACTACTGGGTGACTTCCTGTAAGAATAAAATAAATCATTTTCAATGCATCTGCCAAGATATGGGCGCTCCCATCAGGAGGACCCCATCGGCTCAGATCTCGCTTAGACCCCTCGAATAAACTGCTCTCTTGAACGAATCTATTCGATGGGTGTCACCCCCCCCCCCCCCTCCCCCGAATAGACCTGAGTTTAATGAAATAAACCGTTTTTGGACAACACGTTTGATCGCTTAGCAGTGCCTGCCACTGCCTGCTTGCTTACTCGCTGACCTCGACGCGCCTTGGCGTGTGTCGATGTGGCTCTCTCTCTCATCTGGAGGACGAGGCCTAGAGCGCCGCGTCGAGCGATCGTGCGCCCGGACGTGGTTGTACTGTGGTTGATACATCATTTCCTGTCGAGTACCACACGCCGGCGAAGCCTGTGTCGAGGAGATACGTGAATGCGTTGATTTCGAGCCGCCGTTTGAAGCAAAAAATCGCGGGGGGATCCATTGGCGGGCGAGGTGGGATGATGGTGCTGCAGTCACGCGTTGTTTGTCCAATGTTTGCGTAGCGCGTTTACCCCAGATATTCCAAGAAGAATATCCACGTCGTTGTGGGAATCACCATGGAGCATCCGTAAAATTTGTATGGTATTTTTCTAGCCGACAGGCACCGCTGATACCCTCAGGATTATTTTGTCCTTATGGGAAGTCACCCACTACTCGGTTCTCCCTAGTCCGGTATGCACGTTGATGCGAGCGCACACTCACATAGGGCTTACCTCATCCCCCGTGTATGCTCTCGGTATATAAACGACGGATTTATAGGCGAGGGTCTACCATTCACTCCTCGACATATCCCAAACTCGAGGAATCGTAGACCATACACTACTACATGGCATGCTCAGCAGACTCCCCCCAGTCGGCCGCCGAATCGGCGCGCCTCCCGCACATGCCCTTCATCACGGGCCCTCGGGCGGCCAGTTCTGTTGCGACCTTTGTGCCTGCCGTACGCCCGAGCGGCGCCGCCAGGGTGTACCCTCTTTCGCGAAGCCAGGAAGGGATATGGATCGAATACCTCATGGAACCGCAAAGCTCGCGGTACAACCTCACTCTGCGAGTTGACATAGATCAGCAAGCGGATGAGTATGACGGCAGCCTCTCGTCCGTCGTGGCTGGTATGCAATGTCCCTACTGATGGTGTTGTGTAACTCTCACGTATTCTATCTTCTAGCTATCCACTCTGTGACACAAAAGCATGGAGTCCTTCGATCCACCGTCCACATCGACGATGCCACTCGTAGACCAGTCATGGTCGAGCATGCGGCCGAATCCGCGGCACCACTGCTCTCCATCATCACTAAAATGACCACTACGGACGGGTCAGCTCGCCTTGACCAATTACTCCGACCGAGCTTCGATCTCTCGCGCGAGTTCTCCGTGCGCTGGATCATTATCCTCGACGGTTCCAAAATAGAAGTATTTGCTATTGCCCATCACATTGTTATGGATGGAGCCGCTATGAGCATGCTCTCCGCTGACATCTTCAAGACGCTGCAACGCAGCAGGCCAGAGGAATCTGTGGATCAGACACAGAAAGCAGTGGCGTTCAGCAATGCGTACCTGCGTGAAGTGCGTATACGATTCTGATCATAGTTTACATAAAATATCTACTGACGCTTGTGTAGACTGAGTGGTCGCAGACGCCAGCGTACGAGGATGCGTGCGCTTTTTGGTTGAGCCAGGTGACGGGCACGTCTCCTATCGTGTGGAAGCACTCGGCGCCCAAGCCACTCGCGAACGAGAACTATCGCGCCATCGACAGCTGGGCGGAGTTCTCGAAAGAGGTTTGCTACAATGTATTCCGCCCTATTGTCTCGTCATAACCCCACTATTCAGGTCCTCACAAACCTGTCGAACAAGTACAAAACCTCCTGGTTCCGTGTCGCCGTCGCGACGATCGGTCTTGTCATTCGCTCAGAATCCAAGTCCCAAGGATCCTCTTTCTCGCTCAATGTGGCGTTCGGCGGTCGGCCTCCCGGTTTCGACAACGTCCTCGGCCACTTTGCGAATGCGTTGCCTTTGAAGTTCCCAGACGTACCCCTACACTCGGACGGCACGAACGTCCTGTTTTCCGCACTCGTCAAAGACATCTCGAGGAAGTACTCGCAGGCGAAGAAACACGAGCGATTTGCGAATATCGATATCTATCGCGCGGCTCGCGGCCAAGGCGCTCAGATCCCACCCTCACAAGTGGCGATCACGCTCTCTCCAAAGCTCTCGCGGCCAGAGTGTTGCTTGTATCCTGTAGAAGGCAATTGGGATCTTTTCATTTGCTTCCTTGAAGGGGACGACACGGTTTCGCTCGGTGTCAGTGTCTTCCTTCCCTATTTGACTGGCATAAATAATGGATTTGACATAGGTCATCTACGATCCGAGAAAATTCTCTGCGCAAAACGTTCAGCATCTCAAAGAGTTATTCTTGCCTCTATTCGCCGAAGTGCAACGTTCTGATATAGTCGAGACGTCATCGATCCCCGGACTGATTCCCTCACCCACGGTCGCCGATCTGGGTTCCATCCCGCTGCAGTTTTTGCATCGCGCGTTCGAGGATCAAGCAGCACGCAGTCGGGATGCAATTGCAGTGCAATGTGCCGAGCGAGGCGAGACTATCTCGTATGGAGCTCTGAGCGCGCTGTCTAATCAACGCGCACATTGTAAGACGCTAGTTCATCAACCAGCATATATATGCGAGCTAATGTGCGAATAATTTATTTTCAAGATCTCCGATCTCTCGGCGTAGGGAAGGAGAAAGCGGTTCTGTTGCACATTGAGAGAAATGTTAGCGTCATTTCGTGGATCCTCGCGACACTCAAAGCAGGAGCCGCATATGTCGTGCTGGACAAAACGCACCCGGCGGAGCGCAAAAAACATATTTGTGACATCGTTCGGCCCACCGTCGTGGTACATGACGGTGCCAATGCAGTGGAGGGATTACTTTCTGATTGCTCGGCCATCATGGTCGACGCCATTACTCTCGACGTTGCAAAAGAGGAGGTTAGCAATCTGGACGTGGATGTATCCGAGAAAGACCTCGCGTATATCATCTTTACATCCGGAAGCACGGGTACGTACACTTCTTTTTCCATATCAGGCGTTATGACGTCATGTCTGAGTTCTTGGCCACAGGGCTGCCAAAGGGGGTGATGATCGAGCATGGCAATATAGCGCACTTCATTCCAAGTGCAAGACAGTACACTCATATAGACGCCCAATCTCGAGTCCTTCAGTTCGCGCCCTTCTCCTTCGATGGCTCCGTTCTCGAGATGTCGCTTGCCCTCAGCAGCGGCGCGACGCTTTGTTTCGCCGAACACCCTCGGGTTCTCATGGGCGACTATCTTGCGGACGTCATCGAGCTTAACGGCATCAGCATGATGCAAATCACGCCGAGTGTGCTCAGCACGCTACCCACGGAGCGCGCATACCCATCGTTGAAGCACATCTCCGTGGGTGGAGAAACGCCTTCCAACAATATTCTCGAAACCTGGAGACGGCGCACAACGGTGGTGAACGATTACGGTCCCACGGAAGCCACGTGAGTGCTAACGTGAATGCCCAGTCGTCTCACCTAACGTCATATGCTTACAGCATTGCTGTCACTGCCAAGATTCAGATCGGCGACGCGAATAGCCAGGCGATTGACGGAACGACTGTGGGACCACCGCACCAGGGCACTACTATCTTCATTTGTGATAGTGAGTTCAAGCGTGTACTGGAGAACGGAGAAGATGGCGAGGTCTGCGTTGGTGGTCCTCAAGTGGGTCGTGGGTGCGTAGAGAGGAGATATTCAGCATGAAGCTTACCGAACGCTCATCCAATGCATGACAGATACATGGGTCAAGAGAAGCTGACGGCGGAACGGTTTGCAGTTCACCCCGCAAATGGTGTACGCATGTACCGTACGGGCGACCGCGGCCGCATCCTCGCAAACAGAGAGGTGCAGCTTATGGGACGCATGGACCGTGAAGTGAAGGTTCGGGGTATGAGATTTTTCTCCATCAATTAATTTGTCGCTAACCAGCTCCGATTAGGATATCGAATGGATCTTCCGGAAATCGAACGTGCCATCCATGAATGCGAGAATACGCTCACCGCAGTGTCTGCACAGGTGGACATTGGCGGAACGGTCTTGCGCGCTTTCATCGCACCAATGTTCAGCGGCATCAGCCACCTCCGAAAGCGGCTTCAATCGCGGTTACCATCCTACATGGTTCCTTCTGAGATCTATGCGCTTCCCAGCTTGCCGCTGAATGTTAGTGACAAAGTCGATCACAAGCGCATCAGCTCTCTACAGGACTCCCTCATCCAGGACAGCTTGAAGGACGTTCAAGAGATTTCAGACAAATTACAAGCTGCTCCAGCATTCAAAGCCGTGGCGTCAGCTGTTGTGGAGAATGCAGCTAGCGGCGAGCAGACGATTTCTCAGATATGGATGAGTTTGCTTGAGCTGAAGGAGACACCCTCTGTGGACACTAACTTCTTTGACATGGGAGGAAACAGGTGAGTACTTCTCCTAAATTTCTTGGCAGTAGCTTACCTATTTTCCGTAATCGCAGTCTCTTAGTTCCTGCGCTAACGGACAGCTTGCGAAAAGCGTACCCAGACTGCTCCATTATCTGCAAGGACTTGTTTCATGCCTCTACCATCTCGTCTCAACTGCGGTTAATCGAGGAGAGACTTCTTGCAAGCAGCGTAGCTGCAATGAAGTGCCCGACTCGTGGCGAGAAAGGGATATTCCAACCCCCGAAGGCGCAGTCGGAAGCGATTCACCAGCGTCTTAGCGAGCTCTGGCGTGAGGTGCTGAACATCAAACACGTGGAAATGGGCTCGAATTTCTTTGACCTTGGCGGACACAGGTAAGCCAACAGGATCTCAGGCGCATGTACTGTCATGCTCATGGTTTCGACAGTCTTTTGGTTCCACGTCTGCTCCAAGCGATTAAGAAGACTTGGCCAGATGCGGATATCTCGCTTGTCACACTGTTCCACCAGTCGACACTTGAGCAACAAGTCAGTCTTCTGGAGAAGCTCGTACCGTCCGACTACGGCATCCCAACGGCGCCATTAACTCAGACGCCTCCCTGCTGGCCTGCAACGAGCCTCAGCTCTCCACCCGCGTACTCTTGCTCAACACAGATCGCCATCGTGGGTATCGCTGGTCGATTCCCTGGCGCAGACGACATCGACGCATTTTACAAGCTGCTCAGTGAGGGCGGTGACGGCGTCACAACCTTCCCTAGCGAGACACCGGCAAACATAAAGCTGCCGGGCGGGGCCATATACGTCCCGCGCCGAGGCGTCGTAAGGGATGTGGAGGGTTTCGACCACGAGATGTGGAAGTTGTCGAAGGAGGAAGCGACGGATATGGACCCTCAACAGCGGCTTTTCATGGACACTGCGCGTTCTGCGCTCGAAGACGCCGGCTTCGTGCCAACGCAACAGGAACGCAACAACGTCGGCATCTTCGTGGGCGCGGCAGTCAACACATACCACACCATCACGGAGGCCACATATGGCGATGCGTTCTTCCGTCAAAATCGTGCGGTGGTAGCGCCGAGTATCTCTGCGAGGACGGCGTACCATCTGAATCTGCAAGGCCCAAACGTTACATTGAATGTGAACTGCGCGAGTGGAACAGTTGCGCTGTCGCTCGCCGTGGACCACTTGAACTCTGGCTCGTGTGATATGGCTGTTGCTGGCTCAGTAGCTATACAGTTTCCTCAGTGAGTGGTTTCGGTCTTCCGATGGTAGCATGTGTTGACATGTAACATTTAGACAGGGTTACGTGACGGAGAAGGGTCAGATCTTCTCAGCCTCTGGCGAGTGTCGTCCCTTCGACCACCGCTCGGATGGCACCGTCCCTTCAGACGCGGTTTGCGCCTTCATCTTGAAGCGTCTACCCGATGCACTCGCGGATAACGACGCTATTTATGGTGTCATCCACGGCGTCGGGATCGGGTCTGACGGGCACGCTGAGAAGGCGGGGCTCGCTGTACCGAGTCCTCGCGGGCAGGCGGAAGTGATCAAGGCTGCGTGGAAGAAGGCGGATGTATCCTCAGCTGCGCTGCGCTACGTCGAACTTCATGGCAGTGGAACACCGATCGGCGACGCACTCGAGCTGGAAGGACTGCGCCTCGCGCTTACGGATCTACAAGGCTCGGTGAACGGCTGCACCGTAGGTTCGAACAAAGGCAATGTTGGAAACTGCCAGGTATGTCTTTATCATCACTCCCTCTTTGAACATGTCTGACGCCGTTTGTAGCACACCTCAGGGATGGTCTCGCTCATCAAACTCTGCAAGTCGCTGCAACATGGTGTCATTCCTCCCATCCGCAACCTCGAAAAGCGCAGCCCACTGCTCGCCGACGTGCCGTTCAACTTTGCCATGGAGCCGGTGCGCATTGCATGCGGGGACATCCTCGCCGTTTCTTGCGCTGGCTGGGGAGGTGTAAATTCGCACGTGGTGCTTGGCGCACCTCCCGAGGGTTATGCACGTGCGCTTGATCTGAAGAGGCAGAGGAAGGAGCGGAAGGTGCAGCTACTGCGCGCACCCAGGACGCCACTGTATGACAATGTGGCATAGATGCTTGAGACATGCGGCGAAATCATCATGGACTTCTGGGGGAAAGCTTGTATGTCACTATTACGAGTCTTTAAAAAAAAAAATTAGACTCGTGTTTATCCCCGAATTTAAAGCCCACCTGAACGAAAGTCGACCAGTAACGGATGTGATTCCTATTGGAATGTTTACTGTATATAGATACACCGTCGCTCCGCTCCGGTAGATGTGGTTTGATTCAACATGTGCTCACTTTCGACGGAGGGTAAGCATCACAAATGAAATTATGTTTGGGTTGATCAGTGGCAAGGGGCAAAAGTTTTGGGCGATTTCTGATCCTCACAATCGCTTTGCCTATATCTCAATAGATTCTGCATGGATTGAGCTGAAGCCTAGCTATTTGATTCAGGCTAATTCATACGCAATTGGTGATAGAGAAATCCTGTGAAAAATATTTTATTTTGCACTCCTGGTCATATCAGGATCCTCCAGCCATAAATCCCAACTACAGACCTCAAATCTCGTCCAAACGAGCTGAAATTTATATAGGGGGTACTCATTTACATATTGAGTATTGTGATAGAGCCGAAAGTATGAATAATTTCTTTCCCTGCCTTTCATTCTCTCAAGTGCTTTCCAGTCATAAACAGAGAATTTGGTGTAGGTAAGTCGTTTCTCCTTCAAATAAAGTGAAGGGGCAACTGAGGGGGCCAATAAGTACTCCTCTGCGTTGTCACACAAGAGGAGCCGCGATTGACGCGTGTTTTACACGCTAATTAGGACACGTCGGGACCATTCTTGGCCACTGTCAAGTGGCCGTGATCTCATCAGCCGCATCTCGTCATTGTCTCGACTCTCGACGTCCGTCACCTCACTCAGGTGCAGGTGGATGCCCAACAAGACGTCGCTTGCAGCCGTTCGAGAGCGCAAAAAGCAACTTGACTTGAAGGCCCAGCCGGAACCTCTCCCAGCATCTAGCCCAGTATTCTCTTCCCACTCCAAGTCGGAGTTGCGGCCCCTGAAATTCCCTTCCTCTCCAAGACCCGTGGCATCCGACCTTCAGACGACGAGCTCCCTCCCTCTGTTGCCCTTCCCGCACGTAGCACGCGGTCCACGGACCCCAAATCTGAATTTGCTTCTGACAATTCTGATGCCGATGTCTCCACCGCCGAAAAAGAAGTCAAAGGCGAGGAAGAAGAGCCCGAAGTTCCCCGAACATCGAATACTGTAGAATTACATTCAATTCGGCAGTCACACGTCACAGAGGGGGTTGACGGCGCCGAACTTTGGTCGGTGTAACGCATCACGGCGGCGGTTGACGAATATGTCGGGGTGTCACGGTGAAGTCAAAACCTCTCAAAAACTGTAGAAGAATTCACAGAAATATTACTCACATGTTTTTAGCATGGTTAAAGGGCAGAACATTAGTTTTGAGCTGAAGTTGACTGGAATCATGCAGGAAAGTTTGTTTGAACCATGTCTTCAGCTGAAAGGTAACTGAATGTCAAAAGCTGCTCCAATTTAATTTTTCAACAGCCTATATTAACCTGCAGCCGTTAGGGAGGTCGCCGAAATTTCCTGCATGTCACGCTCGATTTCGGCCGTTGATGAATTGACGAATATGATCAGGATGTCCCCCCTGCCGAATTGAATGTAATTCTACAGTATAGGCAAAGTATAGGTCCACAGCCCTATTTAATGTTGGCGTTCAAATTCCTTGGGGTATTTCATGTATATTGAACTCTACCTAAAAGTTCAGCCTCCACCGCCTCAAAGAGGCCAAACCCCGTCATTTTTAACAGCGCCAGAAGACGAGGTAAGGATGTAAGTAGAAAGCAGAAGGTGTCCTTGTTTACTCCGACTGTTGCAGCCAAGCATGGATGCACCGCCACCCTCGTATCTTTCTTTCGTCCACGCTTCCCCTGCCCCTCTAATCCTTTGCTTGGCTGCTCTTTATATCGAGCCAATATGGCTATATAGCCTCTTGTACATCCTCCCCAGGCGCTCACTTTGTGCGATTAGCGGCAGGAAGGCGATGGGGAATATCGAGCCAAATCAAATCCAGTGGTTAGTGAGGGATCGTCTGTACGGCGTCAAGGCTGACGGAGGGCACTTTCAGCGTCTCTTTAGGTCTCAGAGAACTAAGCGATTCTTCTTTGGACCCATCGAAACGACTTGCTGGCCGGCTACGTTTCTTGCTTTTGTTACTGTGCCTCTGCTACTTCTCGGCGCTCTCCAATAAGACATCTGGGCTTTTATTCGATTCAAATAACGCTTTTTATTGGTCTTGGGCGTTCATGGCTCCCGCTCCGCTCACTCAAGACAGGAAAAGAAGACTGTTTGCAGCGGAATAATGGTACGTCGCTTGGATGGCTTTATACGACGCAAGGCCTGACGGCAACGTTATCTAGCTTGTGTATAGTTCCTCCAGATACAGGTCTGTCTTTTCCTGAGTGCGGAATGTGTTCGCGTTGACGGTGCCGCAGAAGCGCAAGCTCGGGATAGGCGGCGGCGCGGGTGGTAGCAAGGCGCGGCGGGAGGACGATGGGGGGGCGAGACCGCCGGCGAGAGGGGGAGGAGGTGGAAATGGAGAGGGCATTGGCGCAAAGGAGGGTGGCGAGATTCGCTGTCGGTGCGGGTCGAGTCTGAACGACGGCTTCTTGATTGCGTGCCGTGCGTGCAGGCGATGGTGCCGTGCAGCTTGCTTCGCGATTCGAAGGAGAGCGGGCTTGAGGAATGGAAGTGTTGGCTGTGTGCGCCGTAGAGCAACCTGGGTAAGTCTACTTATTCCGACGTCCTTTTCCCCTTCCTTTTACTTGACCATTCATCCCCTTTCGCCCCATCCTCTTTCATCTGCGTTGATGCAGATTTCTTAGCCATAACTTGACATTCTTACTGACCTTCTTTTAGATCTTCCTCCGTAGGCGAACGGCACCGCCAATCGCCACCAGCACGCGTCCGTCTCGGGGAGGCGTGCCAGCACCGTCGAGGCGAGCCCACCTTGCCTACCGTGGACGACCTCGAAGACGAACACACGCAATACGTGCTCACCGACAACGACATTATCCCGGACGCTGCCACGCAGCGCAAGCTGCGCGCATATGCTGCCCAATGGCGCGGCGTCTCAGCCCTCGAGCCTGCACCTCCGCCGCATCATGGGGCATACGCCCTTCGCCTTCGGCCCGCCGCCCGTCCACCCTACGCTGCTGCATTCCTGCGCGCCGTCGTCGTCCTCGGCTTCGCTGTCCGCCTACGCTGTCCTACCTCCAACTTGTACGCTCCACGTCGCCGCACCTGCACCTCCGCGCGCCCTCCTCGCACGTTACCCAAGCACCATCAGGCCGACGGTCTGCGCGCGCCGACGAACGAGTACGCACACGCCGAGGCGCCGAAGCCCTTCGTCCATTTGATGGGACCACCGCTGAACGTGGCGCTGGATGCGCGCGCTGCTGGACGGAAGGGAAGATGGGCTAGGACTGGGTGCTGGCCGAATGCGGAGGTGCGGGCGTTTGTGTGTGGGGGTGGGGGTGGGGATGAAGGACGACGGCGCGTGAGGGAGGAAGGGCCGAGGGAGGTGGATGGGCAGAGCGAGCTGCACACACCTTTAGAGGTTTTTGCCCTAGTTGCGCCGTGATTCAGTGAAGTCTTTCGTGTTATGAATAATGGAAGGATCGGATATGCGCATATATTTGTGCTCGGATCGTCCCACATAACGCCCGCCCAGTCGTTAGTGCTTGACTACCACACTGCCGACCACAGCGACGAAGCTATTTCCGTCTACACCAAATCTGTGCTTGATGTATTCGAGTTCTGCATTTATATCCAGATCTACCCCGTTCTAATTCCATTTACACCGTCTTCTATGCTTACCTGTTCTGCGGCTGCGTTAGAATACCTTACTCCTCTAGATCTTCGTCTTTCTGTCTTTCTCGCTTTGGAGCCATTTCCCAATTTGGCTGAGCCCAGGCCGTCGCCATTTGAAAACAGCACTAACAATCAGGTCTCCGCTGCTTTGGCCTTGGTCTAGCCGCTGATTCTGGATAACCAAATCCCCCAAGCCCTGGCTCTTCAAAGCACGCCAAAGCGAGAACATCGCTATATCAAGCTGGCACTCTCAGCTCGTCCTCAGGCTGTTCCTCATCCGGCATTATCTTTTGAGTAGGCATTGAGGCGAGTATGAATGAAAACCTTCGCTGCCCCATCGCTGATGTTTTGTAGCTTGTTAATTCGTTATGCCTGATATATGCTGGAAATGCGGCGCTGCATCTCCTGCGCTCGCGTTGCTTCTTGACCCACTCTCCCCGGGCAAACTTTCGCCTGATATTGATCGCCTGTTAAGAACCAACGACGTTCCTCTGGACTCAGAAATCCCAGTCATCCGCGAGATCATTTCAGAGGACCAGGACCGGATCGATGCTCTGGATACAATGATGGGTGCGCTGGATGCGCAGATCCGTCACCTGCAAGCCACCCGCGCACAGCTAGCTGAAAGGCGCCGCGAGACAGCCGACCACGCTCACCAGTTTCACGCAATTGCTTCCCCCGTCCGCCGCGTGCCACAGGAGTTGATCTGTGAAATATTCGCTCTGTCGACTGCTCAAGACAGAGCGACACTTGAAGCGACGCCCCCGTGGCGGCTTGGCTTCATATGCCGCCCATGGAGGCAATATGCTCTCTCATATCCCCTCCTCTGGTCCTCCCTCACCATTTCCACCCACCGCGAATGGATTGCCAGTCGGATGACTCGGCTTTTGTCTAAACTTGAAGCTCAACTGGCCCGGTCCGCTACTGCGCCCTTGGATATCTCCTGGTCAGGAGTGACTGACAATCCAGAAACCCGGGTGTTGGACTTGATCCTCCCTCATTCCAATTATTGGCGTACCGTGACGCTCCGCATCAGCGGCTCGGAATGTGTGCTTGATTGGCTGCAACCTGTCTATGGCAAGCTGGATAGACTACAAAAATTGGAAGTGATAAACGCTGGCCACACCACATTCCCCGACATTTTACCACCGCTCCGAAATTACGTGAAATCGCCTTCACTTTGACGCGGCAGGTCAACAGGCGTACGCCAATTTTCGATGCATGCATCCCGATTCCGTGGGGACAGATCACTCATTATCGAGGGGTAATTTCTTCAGCACGGCAGCTCGACATCCTCCGGGCCGCTCCAAATCTGTCCAACTGTGCACTTGATGTCTTAGAGTCCCACGACTTTATTCCGCAGACAGACACCACTGTGATACTCCCCCACCTCCATCGTCTATGCGTGGATGACGCCGGTTCCCTCCTGAACATCGTCGCTCCGAAGCTTGAAGAACTATGCTCCGTGCATAGCATGTGGATGATACCACGAATCCTCCCATTCATTCATCGAGCCTCCTGCACGCTTCAAAGAATGTGTTTATGGCAGTGCAATCTCAGTTCCGAGCTTATAACTGCCCTACGAGATCTCCCGACCTTGACATACCTCTTACTAGAAAATAACTACCATCAGGAGCGCGACGGGGTCACTTTCTTCACTGCCATGGCTGTATCGGGGACGGCCTCCGACGTCTGCCCACATCTCGCATCTATGATATACGGCTATGACTCCTGGGAGAGCGGCGCCTCCCAGGATTCATTCTTTACCATGGCGCGGTCTCGTTTCGGACTAAATCCCAGTCGCCCCTCCAAATTATTCTCTCTCCGTCTTCTCGTCGCCACTTCATATTTAGAGCGCTATGCGCCTCCTGCGGCGGGGATGAAGGCTCGAATTCGAATATTGCAGGATGAGGGGTTCGATGTGGCATTTCTGGATAAGCATGACACTACAGAATATCTGCTTCGAAGGTATATTTGAATTGGAGAGGTACTATCTTACATTTATTTTCCCTAATCTCGCTTTTGATTCTGTAATGCTGCATTGACGCAAACGTTGCAGGATGTCTCATCGAATTCTCAATGGATGCCGAGGACCCTTGTTCAGAAGGTTCAGACCAGCAACCGGAGTACGCAATGTATGATGCAAAAATGTCTTCAGCCTCAAAGACTTTCATAATTATACAACTGGGGTTAATCATTCTTCCCGCTTTCTGTGGGCCATACATCCAAGAATGGATCGGGTAGTATACTAGTTCAGTCCATCGATACGTCGTTCTTGTTCTGTATGACCTTTTCGAATTCTATCATGCTCGAATTACTCCGCGACGACGCATTCAAAGTTTCGAAACTGCTGCCCAGGATTATTACCGAGCGTCGACGAGGTTTCCAAAATTATTTGTTGCTGCAAAGATACCAAAAAACATAGCACACGGAAGGGAGATTCCTTGTCGGACCTATAAAACACGGGCGAGACCGGCAAAAATGATTACGTTGGGGATCGGGGTCTCCTCGCCATCGACCATGACCTCGTCAAGACGGCTGTAGACGCAAACGAGGGCTTCAAAGATTGGTACATTGAGGGAGAGATGTCGACAGTGAGATACGTCTATTCCTCCACCCGCTCAAGGCACACACTTCGGCCCCAGCGTGGCGCCAACACGTCGTGCGTGGCTATCTGCCTCGTGCCCGCGAATGTGTCGCCGCTGACGAGGTATCCTAATTGAGAATGATATACTTGGGTGGGGGGGGGGTTCAAACTAATTTATTCTAGTACGGTACAGTACAGTACAGTATGACTCCTTCTATACTACAAACTGTACTTCCACATAGAATGAGAATAATATGTACATAGTATTACGCCGGGGTATAACCAAGTCGCGAATCAAGCCTGGCATGTCGAAAGTTGGTGAGACTTTTCAAGCGAGCGATGTAACCAATCGAGCTCGCCAGATCAGGATAGTATCTGAATGTGACAATAATACCAAAAGTGAGAATTGCTGAAGACAATCGAGAAGTGAAAGACTGAAGTAGACGGTTACGATAACTCCCTCCCCAAAGGGCAGGAAATTAACAAACAGGGCCACATTCCCGTAAACCCGCTAAACAGTAGTTGAACACTAGGTTGGTTTCCATACGCAAGAAACGGCGACCTGACGCTATTCAGCTCTGTGGGTTCGGTCATAATCACTGTGGTCGTATTCCGCATCCGGCTTAACGGATATCCCCTCTGGTCAAGTGCTTTGTTAGATTCATATCGCAGGGAGATTTTGCCTAGCGCAACGCAGTATGACCCACATCCAGCGTCAAGATTCAACAGTATAAGTGGATAAGTGGCAAACTACAAATCAACATCGTCAGGGAAGAACTTGGATGAATAGGTTGGAGACGATACACACACCTAAGACTATTTCGGCATTTCAACAGATAGAGCGGCCGGAACTAAGGATCAAAAGGACTGAAGGCGTACGCCAACGGATGTTCGGGATCGAATATGTTGTAACCTGAAGATCGCACCTCGGTCTCGAGAACAAAATAAGTCTCAGAAGTACTGTAACGCACCTTCCGTTTCATCGTCTCTATCGGGAGGCCATCGATAATTTGGGGCAACCAAACTAATCTGCACTCCATTCGCAGCGAGACCTGCGAGACCAGCAAGAACAGCATCGCTTGGAGGCTCTGTATCCGTATCTGGACTCCCATGATGCACAACAACGAGTTCCGCGCGGGCCAACTTTCGGCGCGCATACAGGAGGCCAAGAAAGGCGGGATACAACTCCGCCGATACATGATGCCTGCAGATGAGCGTCTGGAGACGAGGGAGGATACCGTCTCTGTGGAAAACCAGGTATTGTTCCAGGCGGAACCGAATATCAAGGTAGACGACTGTCGGGGTCGCCTTCAGGCAACCGCGCAACGCTGGATAAACTCCGGAAATTCGCAGCGTAAGGTGCGTCAGAACGCATCCGGAGCGCGACACGAAGGATGGGATGTGTGTGGGATTGTCGTTGGGATAAATTATTACATCGAGATGCCGCAGAGTGGGGATTCGGATGTACTTCAGAAGATCAATATCATCTGCTAAGATCAACGTTCGTATAGGTGGAATCGGGATAGTGAGGGGCGAAATCGCTGTGTAGAAGAAGGAGGGAGGAGTATGGATGATGAGATGGCGGAGTCGGGGAAATTGGGCCAGAGGACCGAAGCAATCCTCGGTGAAGTTCCATGCCGTGGGCCGAAATTCGAGAGCCGACAAGGGAATCGATCCGCTATCCGACAAGGGAGGAAACGTTCCGTTAATGCTGGGTGCAATGCGCAACGACTGTAGTTTTGGGGCTCTGAGGTACAGACCTGTGTTCCAGGGCAAACCTGGGGAATAATCCATGACCTCGATGGCGAGACTTTGTAGGACGGGGAATGGGCCCAACCCTAGAGCAGTGAACCGTTCGAAATCATAGGTGGACATTCGGAGCTCGAGTCGGCCCCACTGGCTGGATTTAGCTAAAATTATTTCTAGAAGCCCAGGTGGTAGCAGAACATTCCGTTCGATGCAGCGAACCGTAATCGATAGTGGGCAGCCAGCGGCGCGGATGAGCCAGGAGTCCACAAGAGCCACAATCGGATCTGCGACGGGATATGTGTCTAATCCGAGTAGAGCCGAAATACCCTCGTACTGGACATGACGATCAAAGTCTAGTGATATCGAATTCCAAAGCTGGGGGATGGAAAGAGCGATGGTTCTCCACTGTCGACAAATCTGCGCCAGAAGGAGCGGTGCTGTCTTGGGGCTCGGACGGACACGTCTATCACGGGAAAGGCAGTTTGAAAAAATCTGAGACGTTAGTTCATAGGGAATTGCCAGGGCAGGCGGACTGGTCATGGCGGTCAAGAGCAGAACCCGTCGTGACGCGTCACGCTGTTTGATTTGCTGATCGCCGTTCCGGCCTATGCCACATTGGGACTCGGCGATGGTCACATCAATGATCAGTCAGTCAGTCACCACGATGACCAGAACTGACTCTGCAGCAATTGGCGCCTTGCAAATTCCGTACGAGCTCACATCAAAAATATTTCTTCACTGTCTCCCTGCTAACCATCGAGTTGTCCCGGACGGAAACAAGGCACCCCTCCTCCTGGCACAGATCTGCGCCCAATGAAGAGAGGTGGCATTGTCGATGCCGCAGCTCTGGAATTCAACATCACTCATTTTCGACCGGCGCCTTCGATATGACGGTATTTCGGCTCTCTTCGGGCTCGGAAACTATCTCCTCGCTGATACCAGTCACTGCATTCAGACCCCCCCCATAGGCACAGATGTGCCCACCTTCGACGATCTCTGCCTATGGATTGCCTACCCTAGCCGACATTGGCCGACGCTAATAGGCGTTGGCCGATGTTGGTCTAGCATCCCTACCGAGGCACAGCCTGCCCACCTTGGTCAATCTTCGCCGACGGCGGTGTGCCTATCATGGCCGACCCTGGTTGACCTGGGTCCAGGTTGGTGGCAATCTAAATTAGACCACCAATTTGCCCCAGTTGCGTTGGTAGTTACTGTTTCGACCGCTTGCAACTCTGCTGGCACGTAATCTTGGCGTATCTTTCATTAATGTCTGCGATAATCATTCGGCAATCAAGCATTTCTGTCAATCTGTCAAACCCGTGGCTGTGGTCTCCCCTTTTGCATTTGCTGTGTGTCCATACTGTGTCCATACTGCGTCCATCTATCGACAAGAGTCTGGTGTTTGGATGGAGAAAGAAGACGAACCGTGCCGGTTGTTGAATTTACCTAGCTAGGCACATTGGCCCACGTGAGTCTATGTGTGCCTATTCCGGTCGAAATACCTAGACTAACCTCGGCAGAGATAGGCAGATGGATGGGCAAGAGTCGGCACACTGGTCTGCCTACACATCTGCCTACTGGGATCCGGCAGACCTGTGCCTACGGGGGGGTCTGAACGCAGTGAGTGTCGCACTTGTTGACGTCTGGTTCACGCGTGCTGCCGGATTTCCTCTATCCATCACAGTGCGCTGCGCAGATGCCGCTCTTTTGCTACCACCGAATCTTATGGCCACCATCATGGCGAGGTCTGCTGAATGGGGTCGACTCGAACTCCGGATCTCCTACATCGATTTCGTAGGGTTCAATCGAAGTTCCGGCCCATTCCATCTGCTTCAAAGTCTCGCTGTAGAGGTCCTTGATTGTCGGCATATTTCCAGCTGGAACAGTGGCCTATACCTGCGTGCCCCCAGGCTCCAGGCGCAGCGTCTCTCTCCTGGCTCTGTCACCTTCCCTACGTCAATGACGTCCTTGGTGGCCTTCGAAGTCTGGCCACGACCAGATGACTTAACGTTGCCGGCCGATTGTTTCCATTTTCTGGATCACTTACCCCGACTCCGACATCTCCTGGTTCAGACTCGCTGGATCTATTTCCAATCCACCATTCAAAACGCTGATCGTCCCATACGGTCTAAAGCTTTTGAACTACATCCAAATACCCACCCTCCGTCATCTCGATGGTACTCCATCTCGCATATATGGTGCCGCTGACCTCAAATGCATCACGTCTTTCGTGTAATCCTACCTACCTACCTACCTACCGTGTTGCGCTCCACGCGTAGGTGTGTCTTGACGCACCTCAGCCTAAAAAACCTTGTTGACTGTCCAGATCTACCGTCGGCCGCTTCGACCGTCGTACATCTAGAACTCACATTCCTTGCGCACCTAGAACTAGAACATCTATTCTTGTACCGCCACACCCTGCTCCCTCGACTTCAAACACTCCTTCTCGTGAACAATGCATCAGAGGCGCTGTATCTCACCTTCTTGGACATCCTACGTGCGCGACGGAAAACTTTGCTTCGCGCAGAGCTTACCCTCCCAAACCTTCCGCATGAGCATATCCTGTCGCCGAGGGAGGACATTCTAGCTGGTCTCGCGTATTTCCAAGCGGGTGGAATGCAAATCCGGCTCCGAAGCCCGGTGTATAACTGGCCTGAGTATCTTGAGGATGACGGCGAAGGTGTGCTCTGATCGCTGTTGAGTTACTTAATATACCTAATGGTCGCCAGGGTACAATGTTTTTGATCCTCAGCATCAATTGCCGTACACGTTTTCGCCGTTTGATTCTCGGTTCTGATCCATCAGCTCTTGAGGTTTGTCGGGTTCCCATGCTATCAGCTCTCATATACCGGTATGAATTGGTGTCTCACAGGTGTTCCTGCAGCGCACATGTTACGCTTCAAATAATATTATTGCCGACAAGATTGGGCAAGCTGCGGAAAGAATCAATCGCACCAGGGATCTCTATGTTGTTTGGTATCTATTTCTCCGCTCCTTCGAGCAACCGCACCCGCCGATGCTTTTCAACATGCAATCCATCCCATCCAAAGTAACGCTCGCTGGCGAACGACCATTTGATGTTCGTGTAAACCCAAAAACCCATCGCTGTGGCGTATTCCCTCGCCAGGTTATCCAAGCGACCCGGGAAAACAGGAAATTTCTTCATATCTTCACAAAATGCACCACAGATCTGCTGGTATTGTTCGCCAACGTGATCAACAGCCTGCTGGACGCTGAGATTCTTCTCCCTCATGGCCACGGTCACCATATTGTGCTCATCGTCACCGCGGGATTGTTCAACGTTGTAAGAATAGAGATCCTGGAATTTTCGGTCAAGTATCGTTCACTGTGTTGAATAGGCTTACGTTGGCAAGGATTGTCATGTCGATTGCGCCTATGGCCAACCTCTCGATGTGGGGATGCTCCACCACCGAGTCAGGGAGATCGTCAGTGAGGAGGAAGAAGTCGAACCAGGGGCGGACTCCAATGGTTCCTCTGCGTAATTGCAGGTACTTGCGAATAGAGCGAATGCGTCCTGTCTCACGGTCCACGGCCTGTTGGCGTACCGCTTCGGTATACTCGTCGAAGTTCCTAATAAACCGTTGAGCGGAGGATGGACTCGCCACCAGAAGTGTGCGTTTCCAAAGCTCAATCAGACCAATATTAAGCCTTCAGTCCGTATGAGGAACGCATGTTGGATTACCTTCTGGTCATGGCTCCAAGAATGCTTTCGTCTGCAATAAATTCCCCAGAATTTCTGACAAGTAACTTCATTTCGTCACAAGTTCTTCTGAATATGCGGAACGTTACCTCAACGCATTCATGATGTCTGCAGCCTGCTGAGCGACTTTTTGTCCGCTGGCCTCGTCACTTTTCTCATCGAAGACGAAGAAAAGATTCATGAGGTCGCAGGCCACCCGGAAATGGTCGGGGCCAGCCTTCGCGTACGCCAAGGATGAGAAGATACCGAATTTGCAACGGTTGAATGCCAGCTGGTCCCGTGGGCTGAATGCTCCGAGCGACTCAACCCATGCGGCACTATCTGCAACAATATTTTGCAAAGGGTTTGGTTTTGTTTCGAATGGCCAGTGGGCGAGCAAATCTGGGAGGATAATCTCGGTTGTGTTTGCGTTTTGCATGAGTAGGATGAATTCTGTCATGCATTACTGTGGGTGAGCATTTTATATCGGAGTCCAAACAATAATATTAACCCTATGGGAAACCAGACGGCCGGTTCCAGCTCATGGATACCCCCAGGTCTGGAGTGCCGCAGCGCACCGAAGGAGCAACCGACGCGCGTCTCCGGCCAGGTTTTAGTCAGGGCCTTCCCTATATAAGGGAAACGGTCCTACCCGCCAGGTAGAAGAGAGCCCATAGATGCTATGGTCAAGTATTGGTCGCATAGATTGCAATGAGCTGGAGTATCACTCTGGTTTCATTTTCAGATGTCCGACGCCAATCTGCGCGTGTCTTATCGCGCGGATCTCCGTACCTCAATGAAAGTATGCGGTTGTCAGGGCAGTGGATCGAAGGGAAAACCGGGAGTCGTATATCAATTCAATCATTTTTTGCGGGGCAGACGGGGAATTTTAACACGCGAACTTTCGGGGAATTCTCGTCCCTAAATTCCGAGGGCAAGAGATGGTGCTATTTTGGGTTTTCCCATCTCAATGAGTTTTTTCTGACGACCCACTGCAGAATTACCTTTGTCCAGGAATGCGGATGTGAATCGGGTAGGTTGATACAGCCTCAACCTCCAAGACCGTTCTGTGATGGACGCAGTAAATCCAGCGGCGGGGAATTTGCCAAGAGAGCGAACGGTGGAGTAGTTATATTGGTGGCCTCTCGTTATCGCAAGATCCCGGTGCTGCCACAAAATGAAGATATTCCAAGCACGCCTCGTTGCCTAATATCCACCGCTTTGAAAAAGTGACTTGAATCTTGGGCAGGGCAAAAACGTCCCATTAAATTATGCCGGATGGCCAAGGCGCAGTGCACTACGCGCGAGTTATGTGAAATCAGAAGGAAATTTGCCGAGAGAAGAATCATCGACATCAGTGGTGGCGTGAAAGAGAGCCGGGAGTTGCCTACTCACTGAGTTCCGGGCCAGCCTAGACTGAGTCAGCCCAGTTGCGGGGATCTGCGTAGGCTGCAAAATATCGCTGTTAATGAGTCAGACACGACAAAAACACGAGGTATAAAGGACTTGTGACGCGGGTTCTGGATGAAGATAAACTAAATGTCGAACGCCAAGTGATTTTTCTTGTATTTTTTCCAATATGGATATCCGTTCGCCCGTAGCACAGTTACTACTAGTAAAGTACTAATTAGTACTTACAAGCACTTGAAGCACTTAGCTTAAGTAGCTTCAGGCTTCGTCGACTATCCCACCAGTCGACGAGACGCTGAAATGGATTCACGGAACGACAAGCCATAGTGAGTAGTTTAGTTGCGTTCTCGTGTCAAGCTAATCGCGTGGGAGATGATAATGCAATGACTTGCTTCGCCACCGAGAGTGAGAGGTCGCTCTCATCGAAACCGTAATGACGAGGACGATGAGGCGCGTGCCGGTCGCCTCGCGGATGAGCGTCGTGGTGATATCCCTGTCGCGTAGCGTCAAAGAAAGAAGAAGAAAAAAAGGGGGGAAGGGAATAAGCATCCACCGTGGTTAATTCTGACTTGGGATTTGTGAGAAGGGAAAGAGGAAGACGCACATAACTCATCGACGGTGTCGGCATTGTTTTCACCCACAGAGATGAAACGTGATCGGGACGCCAGTTGTGGTATCGACGACCTTCGTCTTGATCATGACAGCCGTGATTTTGAGCGCAGCGAGCGGGCGCGTGAAAATCGGGGTGGAGTGGAAGTTGCGATATGGTCCTGCAGCACAACGGAGATGAAGTTCTCGAAGGTTCGGATGGAGGTTTTGCCGCTCTCGATCGACGCGCACGAAGAGAGCGAACTCGACGTCGAGGAGGGAGTTGGTTTGGGGGCGGGGGATGGTGATTTGGAGGATGTCGCTGGCGGGGGTGACTGCGTGGAGGAGATGGCGTTCGGGAGACTCGGAGCAAGGAAGAGCTCAGCGCGATCCGGAGCGTGAGGACCTTCGCCGCGGGCACGATGTCAGAATTGATGAACCCGCGCGCGGGCTAGGCACGAGATTCGTGCACGACCATCCGGGCTTTGCCGAGGCGACCACGATGGTGCCAGAGACTCGCCGACTCGGGGAAGGGAGGAGCACACAGGCTGAGTGTGGGGACGCAAAAAATATTTATATCGTTTGCAGGAGGAGAACCTGATTGCTGCGGCACAAGGAAGACAAGTCCGGATCTCTCCTATGCTATGGGTTCTTGAGCGCGTAGACGGTCACGAGAGACGTCGCACACACCTCTTCGGGTAAGCTGGAATATATCCAGAAAACGACATCCGAGTCCCACACTTCGAGTCCCAGTCGCCATCCGTAGAGACCGGGTTTTCCGAGGGTGGGTTTGCGGGAGCAAAGAGCTGCTGTTGAAAGGGACGCGGAGGGAGCACATCTACAGGTGGGCGACGAAGAAAGAGTGTGGCGGTGCGATCATGTTTGGTCACAACCGGCGCTGTAAATAACGCGGGCCGCTTCATCTCTCGTCTTCTCTGCCACCGCTCGTTTCCTCCTTCGTCTGGCTTTCTGGACTCCATAAATATTTCCGTCCCACAGTATGGAGCGCAACCCCAGTGGTTTTTATACTACCAAATATCTATACGCGGGCTGGCGAAAACGTTGCAAAGGATTTGCAAAGGATGCACCAAGTTAGCCTTGGTTTTTAATATCTCTAATTCCAGCACCGTTCTCATTTTCCCGGTGTGCAACTTCCGCTCATATTCAACGCTTTATTCCTGGTTCCCGGGCGCAGGCGCGCAATTGCAATTTCCGGCTTGAGTTGATTTATCGTCGAGAGGGACAGCCATAATGGATCTTCGTTGGAGGCTCAATCTTCCCACCGGACGGCATCTGACAACCCCCACGTGTCCGTGTCCGTGTTTCTGTCAGCAGTCGTTTCTAGTGGAGACTCCTTCCTGATGTATAAAATAGCTATGGAATGCTTCGTTCTCTGTGGATCCTTTTCATGCTGACTTTGGCGTACCACTCAGCCAAAACTATACGGGCTGTAATCTATCTATATCAGCTTACTATCTGCCGACGAATGCCGCCCTAGAATTACCGCCCTGAAACTTTGACTTGACACATCTGCTGCGGAATTGAACCCCTGCCAGCAGACGATTGCGGATTCATTCTCGACGGCATCTTATCACCGTATTTGGCTATTTAGGAACGCAATCCTCTCGCACCAGTACGTGCAGTTCTATCGTTCTCCTCTCTTTCCCACACCTTTTTGCAGTCACAGGCAATGAGCGAGGTCAGCCCGCGCACACAAACCCCGTCCGTACAAAATGTAGTTGTGGTAATTATAACATTGTCTCATCGCGTTAGAAAATGGTTCAGCACACGGCAAGGGTACTCGTGAGCCCCATCGTCATTTTTATCAGAACCCCGCAATTTTCCGTATTCCGATCCGTTAGAAAGTGGTCTAGCACACGGCAAGGGATTTCCCGAATCCAATCCGCGTGATGTATACATGGCGTATAAACCCCCGCTGACTTGGTACACCTGCCCACGCCTTTGTCCCATTGCTGCCCCAACATTATATCCCTCAGAGATGCAAATTTCCTCGCGTATCCTAGCGTTCGCGTTGTCCTTCGCGTCCCTGGTTGCAGGCCAGGTGCGTCCTACTGTGAATGTACCTACCGACCCTCAGCCTCTTGCAGAGCATGAGCAGCAATGGTATCCCAACTTCGGCAGGAGAAGTCGCCCCAAGCACCTGGGCAGCAGTCACCGTGTTCAATGCCACCACGTTCCCTGTCTCCGACTACGCGGTCACCAACTACGGCGTCCCCTCCAGCACCATCGTCGCGGCCTCCGTCGGCGGCAGTATCGCCGCAGCAGTCATCGTTCTCCTGAGTGCGCTCTCTTCTTGCGCTACTGGGTCATTGCCGTCGAGGGCGCCAACAACGCGGACCTCAACACACGGTGCGAGGCACTGGAGAGCGAAGTGCGCGCCATGCGCGAGCAGCTCGACGGGATGGAGGCGCGGCGGATTGCAGGTTCAGGTGGCTACGGAGCTGGTGCGGTGCTCTACACACACGAGAAGGATATGGAAGCTTTCAAGGCGGGGGCGGATCTGAAGGATGCGAAAGAGCGCCCTCCTACGTATGCTGATTAAGTGAAGGGTGAGCGAAGGTCCTGAGGCGACGGTGCTGTAGTATGCAGATGTCTGGAGGATGAGTGGTCTCGTAACGGTATATTCATTGTGCCACTACTTAAGAATCCCCGCGCAGTTATGGGCCGCAATTGCATGTAATACCACAGGAACCTAGATTGAAAATGAACGCTCCCATTTGTGACACATTATTAAAGCAGAACAAATCCGCCTTCAACGTGGAAGCACCCCTCTATTCACGGCAGTACACGAAGCCAAGAAACCTCTCTCTCGGATTCCCATAAATCATCGCCATTCCGCTTCCAACTTCCAAGGCGCAGCGGGAACTTGACCTCGCGGAGTCGGGGGTAAATCCCACTGAGTGCGGATATGGCCTGGATTTGTTGTTTCAGAGACAATCCTTCGTATTTTTGCCTTCGGAGGGAATCAATAGTCATCTTGAAACAAAGAACCTCGATGGTATGCGGAAGTTCAAGCTCCCCGGTGAAGATCCACCCCAACATGATCTATATCGATGGTCAGCGGGCCCAGAAGAGAACAGGAGAAAAAAATGCGTACGCGGAATTTGTCTGTGTATGTTTCCCAGGACGGTGCGGTGGAGCGCCTGATAACGATAATTGGGGGCAAATTGTCTGCTTCGTCATCCGATATCTCTTCGGCAGGTAAGTTGCAGAATGCAGCGTCATCATCGCTGAGATCGGGTAAGGGAAGGTCGACAGACGGTACCGGGATATGCCTGTAATTGACGTTGCGACCGAATCCCTGCCGCGCCGGGGTCATGCCCAGCACTTCCATAGATAGCGCCCTCAGGTCAGGGAAGAGGGAGGTGATAGCGACCATGAACTCCAGTGTTGGGTTCACGGGCGGGAGGACGAGGGAATTGAGAGGAACTGAACTGCGCGAAATATCGACGCAGATGTGTATGAGATAGTCTGCGTCTGACTCGGTATCCGGACCCTTCAAAACTGTCGCGGCACTGACTGGGCGATTGGGCGTCAATAGTTCGTGTAACTTCGGTGGGGCGGTGAGGGCGCGGAGACGCTGTACGGTGTGAGGATGAATTGAGGGGAGTGTGAGCGGAACATTGGGCGCGTTTATGGCCAGAGATTCGAGATGCGGACACTGTTTCAAGAAAATGAATAGTGTATCGAAATCCCGCTCGGTCCTAATCGTGAGATCAACTAGGTGCCTGAGGATTTGCTGTCCGAATCCTTTGATAAGACGGAATATGTGGGATTCCGAATGCAGGATGCGTAGAGTGTCTGGAGACGCCATCTGCAGCGGTTCTTCGTTGGTCACAACCTCATAAGCTATCTGGAAACGTTTGAGTGGTAGAAACCCCTCCCGCCTAACAATTCTACAGCCCGAAAGCTGAAGGTCTTCCAACTTCGAGAGAGACCGCAAACTCTCCCGGAAAGAGGCATCAATGATAACGTTTTGGAGGGACAGCGAGGACAGATTGCGGTACGCTGTCAGAGTGGCGGAAAATGTGGTGATGACCTTGACTTTCAAAAGATCAAAATGGCGGACGTTTCGGATCTTATGGTAGGTCGGGTGACCGCCGAAAGCGGCCTTCCACGAGCGAACCAACAAAGCATAGGGACTGTCCCGGAGCCTGTCGAGTCGAACTGCTGCGCGATGCAGGTGGTGCAGATGGTCTGTCCAGTTCTTTGGGTTGAGCGTTTGCTCCAGTTTGGCCAGGTCCAGGGTCTGGTGCTGTAGGAGAAGTGGCAAGGTGTGGGACCGAAAGAGCGCACACACCAGAGAGATTCGACGGAGTTGTCGAAGAGAACAGAGCGTCCAACATGCGAGCCAGAGCTCTGCAGGCAGGAGGTACGGATAGGCGATGGGAGGCGCGGATGGGGTGCTCATCGTGGTGCAGAGCTACGCTTGCATCGGGCAGTGCGTCGTCACCTCCGGTTTGATGTAGCGTTTGTCGGCCCGCGGCGCGCCGAGCATGCTTGCTGATGCGTGCTGCAGCCTGCATCGCCACGACTACCTTTGCGTCACCCACCCAACATCCACGCCTTCGATTGAGACTCGGGTCGGCTATATCGAGGACTTGTGCGACATTTACACTGGCCACTGCCTCGCCGGCGAGGATTCTTCGTCTTGTCGGCGCCGCAGAGCGCTGTGACTCGTCATTTTTTCTAGCAGGACCAAGAGCACTAGTTGGACTTCAAAAGCCGTCCTTTATCCCTTTGTTTTCATGTCCTTTCATATATCCTTCACGATCCTGTCGCATACGGTCAATTTATTAATCTCCTATTTAGACTCGTCCGCTTTTTCCGCCCTCCTATTACTTTTACATCCGAGACAAGTCTCACCCAGGCTATTTATTAACGCCCCGCTTTCCAATCCAAACGCCATCCCACAATGTCCTCCTCTAAATACTCACACTCCCGTGGCTCTGAAGCTCAGAATGTTGGCGCCATGTACGTTGCTGTGGAACGTGATAGATCTTCATCGTCACTCACTTGTCGCAGAGCATCACCTCTGCTAATCGGCTCGCTCCTCAACTTTTTCTTCTTTGGGACTCTCCTGGTACAAGTCTGTCGGTATCCCTCCGCCAATCCAGTGAAACCCCTCCTCAGTTTTATTCAGATGTCTACCGCCTTTGTTTCTCCAAGGACTCCCTGGGTGTAAAAATTGTTGGTTAGAGGAACATTCGCTCGCCGTTAGACTGCCCCTTACATCTCTGGCAGTATATTCCATCCTCTTCTCGATGACAATCTGCACCTGCCTCAACGGAGCGGACGTCAAGTCGTGGTACGGGACGTTTTTCGGCGACATCCAACGCTTCGCGGATCCCCAAAACTCGAGCATTTACTCGCCGATCATGGGCTCAGTTCTCGCGATGACCGTGCAGTTCTTTTTCTGTTACCGCATCGTCGTCATCCAGCGTGCTGCGTGGCCTCTTTCTATGGCAATCGCCCTCGTACGCTTCTTGCCCCTCTTTTTCTAATGTCGACTCTAATCATCTACATGACCTAGATTTCCGTGGCGCAGCTCGCTGGCGGATTGGGTAGTGGCATCGGCTCATATATCGAAGAATTCGGGAACAACGCCTTCAATCCCGACGACATGATCGGTCTCCACACCCGTCCCAGCGCAGTCATCTTCTATTACATGTGGCTCGTTGGTGGTCCCGTCGCCGATGTCCTCATCGCAATCACCATGACCTATCTTGTGGGTCCTTCCTATATTGTCAACGAAGCATTTCACGATAATTTGCATTGTCACAGCTCCTAAAAGCGCAGGTGACTTCAAACACGCGTGATCTCGTCAAGGACGTCGTACAGCTCGTTCTCGAAACAAATGCGTTTTCTGCGGCCGTTGCCCTCGTCTCACTTGCCCTCTACGTCGGATTGCCTGTATGTGGCTGCGGATTGCTTGTATCACGCAACACTAACGGCAATCCTCAGAATACACCTGCCGGCGGCGCCGCCGTGCTGGTCCTACCCGGCGTGTACGTTCGCTTTCGCTTCTTTAAATCACAACGTTATTCACGTGTCTCTTGCTCTGCAGCTACGCCAACACGCTCCTTGCAACGCTGAACAACCGCGCCGTCATCAAGCGCCTCAATGCCGAAAAGCCTGCGCTTTACTTGATGAACATGAATACCTTCGCCTCTCTTCACTCTCAGGACGCTACCCTTGTGGAAGCACCGCAGCTTAGCCCCTCCAGTGTGGAAAGTGGATACAGCAACCCAATGAGCTTCGCGCGGCCCAGCGTGGATGAAGATCGCATCGGCGAACTTCACCAATCGAACACCGGGGAGGGGAGCAAGCACCTGGTGAACAAGTCGGATTGGGCAGAAATTCCGCTTTAATTCAGGCACTTACTCTGCACTGGGTATCTCGATGTAAAATATAGCTGTACGATATCTTCTCGTTCTTGCTTCACTGGTTTGAATGGCATTTTCCCATGGGGGATGGGTTCCAACGAATTACAGTGCGGAAGAATTCGACATACTTTGACTTTCTCAAGAGCCGCATCTCCGCGAATTGGACTCGTGCGACAGTCTTTTGCCGGTGGGATTGACGTCCAAGGCAAGACGTGAAACCCACACTACGCCGTAGCCTTCAAGTGACCCAAACGGCAGCGCATCAGGATTGTCGCGAAGGGCGTTCTGCGGGCGTCTGGGGCGGCATTTTAATATTTAGAGAATAAAATGAAATGATGTGGTTTTTGGAAGGAGGGAGGAGACGCAGACGCACCGGGTCTCCGCGGCGATGTACAGCGGCGGTCCGCTGGAGTGTAGGCTGGACTGGTTCTAAGCGTCCGATGATTAGTTGAAATAATAGGCAGTAGATAAAGGATATGAGAATATATGATGTATACTTGACGTTGAGCGGTCTACGAAATAAAGATCGCCAAGCACTAGTGCACCTAGGAAGAGACAGGGACACGGAAAAAATCTACACAGGCGAATACAGACGGAGCCTTCTTGTGGATTCAGCGTTAAGAATCTAATAAATGAATATCTGTTATTGAGCACGGCCTAGAAGTGGGATACAAGGTATCGTGAGCACTCAGCCGTTGCATTCGCCAATGTCCAGTGAGGAGAAAAAAAAAGGGAGGATGAAAGGAAAACGACACGCACCCTCGAACACTCCATTTCCCAAAAAGTATCGGACGTAGCATGTGGGTCCTGAATCTGAGGAGGCTGACGGTCTGTGAGTTGTATCGTTGTTGAGTCAGTGCCGCCATGTTAGTGAGGAACGAGTGAGAAAGAAACTAGGGAAGAGAAGGATGATAGGGAGAAATTAGGATTTAGGACGCACCATATCGCTCCCCGCAACCGTGGATTTCAGAAGCTCGTCCGGCAGAATCGTAGTCTTCACACACAGAATCGCATCAGTCGTCACGTCTCCGATCCTTGTGCAAAAACAGCTCATACGAACACTCACCGTGCGTAGCACGTTTGTTGCCTTCAATATCGGATGCAAAAACCCGCACACAAGCCCCTCAGCCCGCCAGCTTAACAGCCCAAAATTCCTGCATAGGCTAGTGCTTCTCGAAGCACGGCGACGGTGTGTGCCTCCTGGAGGGCGGTGGCGAAGGTGCTGGAGGGGTGCGCTGTGCGGTGGCTGTGGAAGCGGAGGGAAGCGGAGGCGGATGGGGCGACGGTGTGGGTGTAAGCGATGGTGTGAGTGTAAGGGTAAGGCAGCCCGGCGTCGCCGCTGTGGACGTCCTGCCCGAAGAGGAAGGACAAGACGGTGTCCATGGTGAATCACGAGACCACGTCTTGAAAGTCCGCGGGGTGGTCCTCGCGGAGACGCGCTTTGACTTAAACGATGGCATTCTCTGCGTGGTCAAACTCGCTGATGCGCTCGCGGCGCGCGTCATTTGGTGGCACAGATAGTGAGTAACTGAGAAACACAGGCCGAACGTGGAAGCTGAAACCAAGCTCAATGAACAGTCAACAAAAGAGAGAAACACACTCACGGATCGCCTGCGCCCCTTCTCCGTATGGGTTTGTGTTTCGATTCCATCCGGTGAAATTACTCGGCGGCCCATTCTAGCGGTTCATTGAGGAAAAGAGAGTGGAAAGAGGGAGAGGAGATGAGGGGGAGGGCCATAAAAGCGCCGCACCAGCACGGAGACGTGGACGATGGCCCGACAGGAGAAGCCTCCAGGCGTACAGCGGATATCATCGAGCCCAGCGAAACATTAACGTAGTGGAAAAAGCATAAAAGAGGTCGTGAAGATGGCTGAGCGTGGAGGCAGAGGTGGGCATGCTCGGTGGACGCAAAGTCGAGGGTCGGCCGACGTAGGCCGACGTAAACTCAAGTAAACAGACCATGCCGAGATCTGGAACACCATTCCTTCTCTATGGGCAACACTCATCATTTCAAGTCCAGGGCCAGTGGCTCCCTCTTCGGAGTTTTCGGCTTGGGCATCCGTCAGCCCCAGTTCATGAGTCTCAATGTCAGATTGCCGACCTTCTGCCCCCTACTTTGCCTGTAGTTAATTCCCAATTTTTGGAGACCATCTTGGTGAAATGTGCTATGTAATTATACTAGCAGTATGCCCGTGCTACGCTACGGGGGTTTATTGTATTTTCACTTTAAGCGACTCCTTTCAAGTTCCTTCTGATTCCAGAAGACGCCGCTCATCGCCAACCTTCGGTTGGCTCCTCGCGGCCTCATAGGCAGTTCCAATATTCTTTTTGCTTCTTGGATCTCACCAGACTTGAACCATTCACGGGCCAAAGTGTCCGCTGAGTTTAAATCAGAGACGTCCATTGTCTCCATCTTTATTACTTAAGACACCTTGAGGAGCTTGACGAAGGCTTTCTCTGCGACTGACATTTATAGAGGCCGGGGATCGATTAATATCCCGGATGAATGAGAAAGAAAAAGCTTTTGCTTGCTGGTTGAGGAACAATTAGAATGCTCATCATGTATCTGAGGTTTATTCTGTCTCAATTCTTGTATCAGCTCCGACTGCGTGCTCATTTAAACTGGGACATTTTGCACAATATCATCTGGCCATCAAAATTAATTGTAGTTCTTAGGTTCACCTCTATTATATAATATACAAGAGGCTGGGCGGCCGCTTGGCGGCCTCTCATCCCCTTCTGCGAAGTTGATTTTTAATCGGGTCGGTTCTTTTGTGGAGTGGAATTGATATTCAACGATAACACCGGTTCTTACTGCGCACTGAGCTGAGCTGCTTGAATTGATATTCACGAGTAACCATCCGCTCACCGGGAAATCTGCAGACACTTATGGGCATGTCAGATGGAGAAGTGATGGAGGCCCGTGTGCGATGATGGGAAGCAACTGGCTATAACCATTTAACCAGTCTGCTTCAGTGGTTATAGCCAGAATCAACAGAGTGGGCGACGCGAGGCCTGCGGATCGTGACGACATTGAATGATCAGCGAGCTGTGAATAGAAGGAAGGCGTCGGTGATGATTATGGAGATACACCATAACGGAATTTGTCGAGTGACCTGGGATGGGTTGAGTTTAACTGAAAGATGGCCGCTCAATCAGAGCTATTAGCGCCAGCCGCACTACTGACGACTACCAAGCGGCTATATTAGCGCTTACGGTGAGAGCGTCCAGAGTTCTGGTCCCGTACAGCTCCGGTGTCGTGTGAGCACCCGCAGGCTCGGGCTAGAAAGTCTATAAAAGGCGCGTGGAGGGCTTCAGACGGACACCCGTAATTTTATAAAGAGAGAGAAAAGAGAGAGAAGCTGACCCGAATGAGAAGCCATATCATGAGCCAAGATGTCTCGGACAGCAGATTTTACTGCAGACTGTATTTGTGCCTACTCAGCCTGTATGCTGTTTGACCCGAAGTATGATGCAGGTAACATATGGTTACATGCGGCAGTCGGCAGGGCTAAAATGTTGGCCAGCACCACTGAGGATTGACAGTCTGAGTGGGCTGCTGACCATGATGTTCTATCAATGCGACACATCTGGGTTCTATCTTCTTCTTTTTTCACTGAATCCCGCTCAAATCCTTGCTGAAAATATTCTTCTTATCCAGAACGTAAGGTTATGGATGTTAGAATTAATCAGGTCAGACACATAGAAATAGAATGACCTTATTCATATCCAGTAAAGTATTCCACTGACAAAAGACCGATGAGCAGCATCAGATAATACCGACCAATGCCGACTCCTGCTGAGGAATCGGCTTATCCACGGCTGCAATTTGCCGACTGTTCGCATCAATGGGATCTGCGCGGCATCCCAGCGAGTTTCCTGCCACTTTGCCTGATTTCTTGTTAATTATACGGGTTAGTATCTGCTCGCATTAGTGGATGTCACCGTGTACCATACGGCAAACCCGCCCCATCAGATTCTTCGCTTACGGGGGTGAGAACGGTGTTGGTAAGTTCCTCGGGCACAGTTGGGACTTGATGTAGATCCAACTCACCATCATGACATTATAAATAGCACTTCAAGATTTTGGTGGATAATTGAACATCGCAGTGGAGCGGTGGAGTGCGTTACCTCACTGGAGCCTTTTGAGCCAATCAGAGTGTGTGGTCAGACATAAACCACTCTTGATTCTTATATAGATCTCTATATATAGATCTCTATGTTACATCCCGTCCTCGATAAAACTCCAAAGACTTTGATAGTCGACATCATTGGCACATTTTAAATTTTAAGGGAATATCAGGCTCTATCGGGCTAGCAGTCCTGCTTCCACCCACTTGATTCAGGCAGTGAGACGCGCAAGTCCCCCAGGAAGATAAAAATCCGCTCTCAGATAATCACTGAGACAGTTGACGCGTCCATTTTTGACTCCATATTTTTATAAACGTTAGAACCGGTTCGATAATCAAAATTATCTTACTTGACAACTAAAGAATGTCCTAAAGAAATCTGGCTATAAATGAGTGATCCCTTAAGTCGGCAGCGTGTTTCCAGCGGACACCGGCACGGTGTTCACGATCGAAGCTGCGGAGGCGGCCGGTGCGATTGTCAGGCCGCTGAAGTCGCCGAAGAAGCCTGTCTGGTCGTTGGTGAAAGCACCTGCGTTGGAGAAGGAGTTTGCCACGCAGTTGCGGTGCAGAGCCGTCGCACACTGCGCCAGATTGGAGGCGGAGGCGCTATACAGCTGCCCGACAAAGCCAGAGTCGACAATGTCGGGCGTGTTGATGAACGCGTTGCCCTCGTACACGCCCATGCCGTCGGCCGTGCCCTCGAGCAGGTGACCACTGTTGTTTTTCCAGACATTGTTGACCGCGTGGAAGAGCGTGTTGCCGCTCAGGGCGGGGCTGCGGCCCGAAGTGTTGAGAACGTAGTTCTCTACGAGAAAATGGTCAGCTGTGCGCGATGTATCATGAGTATACTGACTGTAGAATGTGATTCTGTCGCCAGTGCCGACGAGCTCGAGGGCCCAGTACGTATGTTGGTCGCAAGTGGCCGAGTTAGTCGTCACGCCGTTGAGGAAGCTGTTGGAGATCGTGATAGCGTCGCTGGGATCGAAGCCAAAGCTGTAGTGCTGGCGACCGGTGAGTGAAGTCTTTACGGCTGGTCAGTTAGTCCCAAGGTCTCCGAAACGAGTGCCATAGCTTGCACACCGTAACATGGTCGATCCAAATCTTGCTTGTGCCAGAAAAAACGAGCGCGTCTCCGCCCCACACGTACGCGGGATTGAGGTCCGTGATCTCGATGTTTTGGATGATGATATTCGACACGCCGACGAAGCGCAGACCCTTGCCGATGAGCTTGGTGTTTGTGCCGAGGCCAACAAGCGTCTTGTCGGACTGCACGTTGATTCCCTGAATACCAGCCGTATCAATCTGGACGTTGCTGAGCGGAAGGCTGCTGCAGCCGCCCAGCACGTTGAGCAGGCCCTGACCGCCGGCCGCAGGCATACAGGTGTAGGGGAAGCATGTCTGGGATGTGGTTGTGCCCTCCGAGCCCCGGAAGTCAAACGTGCCGCCGATCACGATGTTCTACGTTCGTTCGTAAATCGGCGTACAGTCGGGGTCACGGTAATAAGTTAGACCTCACCATCGGTCCCTTAGAGGTGAGGGCAGCCTTCAAGTTGGCGATGCCGGAAACAAAAGTGGTGGGCGCAGTGCCGCCGCCTGTAACCCCGAACGCAAAGCCCGGTGCCGTTCCGGTGACGATAGAGGACTGTGCGGCGACAAGACGCACAATCACGAGTGTGGTAACAACAAAGGATTTCATGGTGGAGCCAGTACCAGTGTGACGTTTGAATGCCCCAGGGATGGTTGTAAGTGGGCGCAGCAAGAAATGCAGACCAGTACGATGAATCACCCTCACCTCCTCTTGTATTTATGGTGGATGCGTGTGCTATTCAGTTGGCAAGCACGGAGAATAGGGCGCCGAACAATATCAATATGTGGAGTTTGACGAATCTCGTTCAAGAGCATGGTCAAAGACAGCGGCCGCCGTGGATGGTGATAGTGTCCGCTCTGCATGTTCTTTGTCGTGGGGGGTAAGTAGTGTAGTGGCAAGCTGACCAGCACCGGCCTGAGCGGAGCGGTCGGGGCGGTACTTACAGTATCAGGTGTGGTGTGTTCGATACGGCCGCGGGACTCTGGTCCACATTCAGGAAGCGGGAGTAGGTGGGGAAAGAGTTAGGCTCGACGCTATAATTTCGGATGACACCGGATAAACCTGAGAGTGTGAAGCGTAGTACCAGTTCAGTTGTTCTGGGCAGCATCCGCTAGGATTTTCTTGGCACGTGGAGTCACCAGATGACGCAACGCAAATAGGGCTTACCGGCTTCGTTGCTCAAAGCAACCGTGTGACATGCTTTTCTTCGTCGGGTGGGCAAACCTAGTGACTTTGTCCTGGATGGGACCATGCCAGGTGAGCGTTCCAAAATCCTCGACGGGGTTCCTCTTCACTAAAGTACCCCAAATTCTCCGTATCGAAGATTTGTTGGGACCTGTGAAGACGAGAATCATGCGAAAAAAATTGAATCCTTGTAAAAGATGGTTTCAGTGACTGGACATGATTGGCGTCTCGTCAAAGAAAATTCTGAGTTACACTGCGTCGTCCTTTATTGGAACGCATAAATGCTACGGAAAAACAAAAGGCTTCGGTATCTTGCGGCAATAAGTGAAGGAAGGGATATTGGCTGGACTTACGTTTTGGTCTCTGCGTGGTGGAGGTTGTCGCCTTGGGTACAGCATGCATAGCCTTACCTGACGTTCTTGGGTAGAAGAAACCGGCACAATTGAAACTGACTCTCACCAGCAATTTTTCATTGGTGTTCATCCCCCTCAAGTACTTGCATATCAATCGGACATTCGATGGCGTAGGCAGAAGATCGCCACCCATGAAGCTTTCCTCGAAGAGCCAAATCCACAGGTGCGTTGAGAAACGGTCCCAGTCTGCGGGTGGTGAGCCTGCAAAAGCGCCTGCAAAAAAAGGAGATGCGCATTGGCATGCAAAATATTACGCGAGCACGAGCAACTTAGTCCTACAGAAACGTCTTGGTAACTGTCAAAAGGGCGGGCCCGCTTAGTACACACGAGGGTGGTGAGCCATGCGGGAATGTCGGCGCCAAACCCCAGCCGCTGTGGTTTGACTAGTTTTGCAGAGTAGACGGCCAGTGGGAGGCTAGGAGACGAAGGAGCTGCTTTGCGATGTAAAAGATTCCAGGGGGGAGTGGTATGTTGGAGGAGGAAGAGACGAGAGGCCAATCGGAGTAACTGCAGGTCCCTGAATCCGCTAGCTGGGTGCGCTCTGAGTAAGCGTTCACGTTCAGTCGAGTTGAACAGTGTAATCATCTGGATGATGCCTTTCTTGTCAATCAACATATGTAGCCCTCATGTTTATTGTTGAGCGACAGTGGTATTATCTTCTTTTTTTTCGGCGTCGCTTTCCAATCGTATTCGCAGTCCCGGCCGCGCCCGGTTTCGTTGCCAGATTTATCTGGGGAATAAGCTCAATAACACAGGCCTCAAATCACAGTAAAAGGGGGCTTGCTTCATTCCGACTCAGCTTTCTTGGGTACAGTCGCAGATCCGGCAAGCAGGAACTCAGCCCGACATGCCCGACCCGAGTGTGTGATTGGCATATCGGAGTTTCTCTGTTGTTCAGAAGATCATTGGTCGACGCTGCAGTGGAACCCGAATCCACGTTTTGCCTCCGATATAATGTGAGTTCAGTGCTGGTTCTCCTCCATAACGCAGCATCGGTTTCTTTCCTGCGACGTTCTGATCACGTCGCTTGGCAAAAATTCTAGGGTGCATTATAAGAGTGTGAAGTGAGGTGAGAGATAGGATCCCCTGTGGCAAAAGAGTCTTCGCCCACCGCTCTTTATAAGATAAGAGAGCCCCACGGATAGAACGTGTTGTGTGGCCATTCTGGGCGCGGAAGGAGAACAAGACAGACCGATTTTGTATTCAGAAAGATTGACCTATTGTAGGGAACGAATCGTTTTATTGTGGATTTTGATTGAAACATTGCGATTAGCGCGTTCTGGCAGTTTTAGAATGAAGCCCAGGCTGAAGTTGGGTTGAAGTGTGTCGCGTCGGCCACGTGATGTGTCGCGTCTCAGTTTCCGAGGTAAACACATGACAATACAGTCTATATTGCCTGTTTCACTACCGACAAGCCGCCCAAAAGACTGTCCCGAATACTATATGAAGAACTCATCTTCATCGTCGCTGTCCGAGTCCCAGCCGACCGCCAACAATTGGTCTTTGAAGGGCGATTTGACCTGACCAGGAATCTTTGGCGGTGCGCTCGAACAGAGGGATAAGATGAATTTATGAAAGACGGCGTTAATCCTGCGTCAGAGGTTTCAATAGGGGCAAATTACGAGAAGAGGTATAAGGACACACTCCTTCGGATGCGTAGTAGCGCCGAAATGCGGTGCGTTTGGGATCTGCACCACTTGCACTGAAACGCCGGCGGTACGCAGGTGGTCTGCGACCTGATTTGTGGTTGATATGTCGTATGCGACGTCCGCCCCACAATGTACTATGCACACCGGACATGCGATATTTCGCATCGCGTCGACCGTATAGGCCTCGCGTTTTGTGAAGAAGTCGACACTCACGGCGCGGAAGTCGTCCAGCTGGGAGACTCCCCATTGTGAGGTCATAAACGCGGTCGATACACGCAAGATCCTGAGATAGTGAAGATGAGGATCATATCGGTCGGACACAATAATATCAAGACGCACGCATTAAATGCCTCTGTCGGATGGCCATTCACCGACAGCTGGAGACACCCGGTGATTGCATCGCCCATCATGGATCCGCCCTCGATTGTTTCCCCGCGTCTTACACCCTCCGCCCAGTAGTCGTATATTTCTTGGCGGCCCTCGCCAACGTCGAGCGGCTGAAGAGGAAAAGGGAAGAGCCAGTCAGCACTCGGCAGTATACTGTATCGAGTAACACGGCGTACCTCGGTGAGCGGGAGTGACGACACGACGAAGATAGAAAGAACAGCTGGTGGGAATAAGATCGCTGTCTGAAGGGCAACGCATCCGCCCATAGACATCCCAAATAAATGATATTGTGGAATCCCTAGGGTCGACTGGCAAGGTCAGTAGCGCAATGAATGTGGCCAAAGCCGGCATACCATGAATAGAGCCACATCTCGCGCCGCAACTTCACGCCCGTACCCTTTCCCCGCTTTCCCAATAGTTCGGGCATGGCATCGAAAATCAAGCGCAATGAGATTGAAGCGCCGCAACTCCCGATCTGAGAACTGCACTGGGAGCGGTTCGTCAGAATGCTCTGCGGCGGAGAAAAACTCGTACGATGGTAGATGATTTTCCCCAGGTACACCGGATGTAGGAATAGCACCGTTGGAAGTGCTGGGTCAATGCAAGGCGCCGATGTGTGTGTCGGGGTCGAAATAACGTAGTTGAAGACCACAGTTCCAGTCGGTGTGTCTAGAGTAATGTCGGGCATGAGTGGGAGAGGGAAGCCAATAAGCGAAACCCAGATAGATATGCATTATGACATTTCAAATAACCCAACGAGTGATGGCGCTGAGGGTCAGGCACACACGCGGTATCGCCGGCGGCTATGATTGAAATTGGAATTTGAACACGAATGGGATCGTCGAATTGCCCGAAAATCTCGCATGTCTGAAGATCAGAAGACAGCGCGAGAAGGACAATCAAGTTTGGAAGTACCGATCGTGATGCGCCTTGAAAGATCGTACACGGATAGGCTTCCATGTGATCCCACGAAGCATCGGCGATCGCAACTGGACATCATTTGCGATGGAAAAGAAGGGAGAAATAGAAGGTTCAGAAGAAATTACAGAAATGGAAGACCAAATGTCGAGGACAATCTTTATGCACGATGATGATCCTGCTTGAACGGGCAGACGACGTGGAGGACTGATTTCGGCCGCCTCTTGATGAGTGAAAGAGGTTGGCAGATTGATAAGGATGCTATAGTAGACTAGCTTTGTTGTCACGTATGGGACCACAATAATTCAGTAAGTTAAGACAATAGCCATGAACTCAACTGGATGATGATGATGATCAGAGCTTGCTCCGCGGTACCGGTCGCGCAGATCTGCTCGAAGAAACAATACGCCCCTCCGGGGCACCGCGGTAATTCATTCTGAATTTCGTACCCCGCACCACAACCGAATCAACTTTCTGGCTCATACGCATCACGGAGCGCTGGGTTATTCGGAATCGCTCACGCGATGCGCTCTTCCCGCGTCTGGCCGTCGGGATGGCCCACATCGAAATCCGACCCACGCGCATGGCCAAGTGACACGGCATGGCTAAGAATCACGCTGATGAACGTCAATGACATTGTGTATTTGAGAACTAAAAAAGCTGGCACACGCACGCTGTCAGCCCGAAAATGGGCCTGATATCGCCAGCTTCGCGATCAGTCAAGAATGTCGATGAGCTCCCGTTTCATAGGAAACGGTGGCGAAGAAGAGGAATGACTAGTGCATGGGAAACAGAGAAGCAACTCCGGCTGTATTCGAAATTGGCTGTGGGAAAGATTAGTATCTGCAACTCATTCAACAGCGGAAGCTAAAGCGGAGTGTATTGTAGAGACTGTGAACGACCACTCTGACGATTGAGTAAGTACCCACGCAAGTACAGATGATTGAAATGTAACTTACGGCGTCATGGTGAGGCTATTTGCGGCCAGAAAGGTTCGAGGACATACAGCAGAGGGACTTTTGAACTTGTCTCGAAGAAGCCGATCTGGGAAGTGATTTTCAAATCAATCTTCAGAATCAGACTCCTCGAATGCTTTCCGCCTCCATCCATCAAAAAAGTGGGGAAGTCACACCGATATAAATACTTGTACTGGATCTCCGACACTCACGGCCATGTCTTCAATCGTTCTGTCCGTGGGGTTAACTTGCTCGCCCGGTAGTGATGTGCCACCAGCATAGCAGCGTCTACGGTGCCGGAGTAAGGAACCGTTGAAAAATTCAAACGAGGAAGTCCAGCACCGATTCAGGAGAACATACCAATCCCCATAGCGGCTTGCCGTGCTTTTTGCGTCGACCCCCCGAGCAGCTGCATTGAAACAGACATCATGAAGTTTCCCCCGGGGCCCTTCCTCTTGTCTCTTGACAGAAGCTCAATATCAGTTCTAACTCGTACCTCGTTTGATGTAGACCCTTCCTAGTCTAGTTGTTACCGCGGGGGTCAGACCGCGTAGTGGCGTTATTATGTAATCTCACGTAAGCAAACTCCGAATCGCGAAATCCGGCCCACAACGACGCGACATTTCATTCAGCCACATCTTCCAGTGTACTAAAGAAGCTTTATCTACAATCCTATCTCCTCAGAATTTTCAATGAGGCCCCGTGGCTTGCCCTTCAAAATCACCACACTTGTCATGTGACTCTCACCCGAATCTCGGCGGAACGCAACGAATTAACAATCACGATGGAGAAAAAATTGGGTAGCTCTCAAAACCTCTTTAGAATATGTTTTGGCTTCATTCCTGGGGAACCCGATGGAAGAAACTAGTCGAAGCTCAAAGTTCAAAAAGTGTTCGCAATAGGATTCGAACGACGGCTTACACATATTACATAATAGCACAGCTACCCGGTTGGACCCCCGCGGTAACAAACAGACTCTATACAGCGAGGTACGAGCTTCGAATGTATAGAGCGTCTGTCCACGAGAGACTAGACCCTTCCGGGCCTTCCCCGGCAGTTTGTGATGAGGAAGCCAAGGAACACGACCACATCGCGGTCCAAACGGCATTCTGCTTGTCCGCATCCGTGGTGATGACCGCGAGGACTGTACCCTCCGAGGACAACGTGCGATGATTGTTAGACGGCATTGTGTATGTGGCAGGGAGAAGGTCGATGGACGTGTGATCACAAAAGAGTCACAATAGCAGCATTTTCCCACGCCTACTATATAAGGGGATCAAATACATACATCGGGCAGCTGAACGAGCTCTAAGTATGCGCCTTCACTCGTGCATTGTTTCGCGATATAATTGTGGAGCAGTTGTGAATACAATACAATCAGACAAGTATCCAATTTGAACCCTTGTGCACGTTCACCAGGACTAAGCTCTTACAGCCCAACCGCCGTCTTCAACTTCAGGAAGTCGGGCGTCCCGAGACCAGTAACAGGGTCCCAGCCGGTGGTTGCAGAGAATCCGCTAAAGATAGAAAGTCGACTGAATAACCGAGACTCGTCAAGGGAGAAGGAAAGAAAACGCACTTGGTGTTGCACCCGGGGTTGGTGCCAGTCTTGACGTCGTTGAGCGCGGCACGCCCTGTCGCGCTGTACAAGAACGGGTTCAAAAATCCGAGAGGGCTCTTTCCTGCCGCGATGAGTTGGTCGTTCAGGAGGGCAAAGAGCCTGTGCGACTTGAATCAGTTATTGATCGAGAACAAAAAATAAGCACGCACGCAGCGACAGTAGGGCTACTGCAACTCGTCCCATCGACGGTACCCTCCTCCGCGTCTGCGTCCCATGAGCAATCATGCAGTAAGGCTGAGTGATGTAAGTAACACGCACCCCAAGCAATCTCAAAGTTCTCTCCCTGTGCCGAGATATCGGGGAACCCTCGGCCCGTGCGGTTGAACTTGCCGCTGTTGGTGGTGCCGATGGCGGTGAGGTAGGTGGCGACGTCGGCGGTCTGGTAGCTTGGGATGGCGAAGTAGTTGGCGAATCCTGGATGTGGCGGAGCGTTAACGTCAAGTAAATGAAATCGCAGCTATGTGCCGAGGAGCAGCGCAACCCACCTCCAGAGGAGAACGACGCAGCGGTCTCGGTGATACCTGTAGTGGCACCCACGGAGGTCACGCTGCAGATACATAAGGAAATCGATTGAGGGAGATGGAGAAATTGTAACGCACAAAGGGCAGTCAGACGGTAATGTGGGAATGAAGGTCGTGCATGTCTGCGACTGGCTGCCGCTGACACCACCGTCGCCAGAGGAGAAGAAGATCGAGGTGCCTATCATCCATCCACATTAGTTAGCGCTGCCCCAGACTAGCTATCGATACGATAGGATACGAGAAAGGAATACTCACCGAGGGCGCCGAGCTGCATGTAGGCATTGCAAAGCGTGCTACGTTCCCGAGTTAAACCGATGCCGATAGAGATGATATTGGTATTGGATGACTTACGTCGCCATCGAGCGCGAGAGGTCGCTCTCGTCGAAGCCGTAACTCGTGGTGAGGACTTTGGGGCGCGTGGTGGTTGACTCGCCGATGAGCGTGGTGATGATGTCCCTGCATCGTAAAAAGAAGGAAAGGAAAGGTGAATCAGCTTCTCCTGGTTTCGCATTGACCTCGAGACGCACATGAACCCATCGACGCCGTCAGCGTTGTTTTCTCCAACAGAGATGAAGGTGATGGGAACGCCAGTGGCGACACCGATGGTGTACTGCGTATCCAAGTTCTACGCAGACGAACGAACACTAGTTAGTTCAATGTGATTTATGTAGTAGAGACAAAAACGGCAAGACGTACAGCCTCAATCCCAGCGGCAGAGCGCGTCTGGGTGTTAGTTCCACCATCCAGAGTTTGCAGGGTGAACGTCGTGGCGGAGCTGACGTCCTTGCGGAAGTCAGTCAGGAATTCCTGTGCAAAGTATTAGTATTAGCGAGGAATGGAGGCAATAACAAATAAATGCGTACTTTCAAATCGGCCTGGTTAGCGAATTGCTCAATGAAGCCAGAGACGCCGAGCCTGTTGGAGGTCTGGGTGGCCGGCGTGGTGGGGATGTTGTAGATCGCCTGAATGAAAAAAAACGAAAATGTAAGCACCCAAGCCACCAGAGAGCCGTGCATTCACGTACCTGGAGGCACGCTGGCGTAATCAGTGTGTTGCATGACGTTGGAACAGCGTCCGACACCGGCGCCACATCCTCCACAGGCTTCTTCACCTTGATCGCAGTGAATTTCGGCGCAGCGAGCGGGCGCGTGAAACTCGTGGTGGGGTGGAAGTTGTCGATGTGCCCCTGCAGCACAGCGGGGATGGAGTACTCGAGGGTGCGGATGGAAGTCTTGCCGCTCTCGACGTGGGTGAAGACGGAGAACTCGGCGGAGAGGAGCTCGTTGGCTTGGGAGACGGGGATCGTAATTTGGACGATATCGCCCGCGGGGGTGACGGGCGTGGAGGAGATGCCGTACTCGGTCAGCCACTCGCTGACGACGGAGAGCGTTTCGTCTGTGGGCTTCACAAACTCGGCGACCTAGCAAAGCAAATATTCAGGAAACTATTCTTATATGAAGCACGCGGTGAGGAACTCAACGTACCTCCTCCGCGGTAAGATGCTGCCCGTAGAGCGCGCTGTCGGGCTCAGAGACGGCGTAGAGAGCGCTCTCGAGCCCCGCGATGTTGTTGGGCTTGAGCGCGATCCGGAGAGTGAGGTCCTTTGCCGCCGGCGCAATGCCAGAGTTCACAAATCCGCGTGCGGGTTCAGCACGAGATTCGTGAACGACCATCCTGCGGTTCATGGGCTTCGCCGAAGCGACCACGAGTAGGGACGCGAGAAAAGCGGCTGCGAGAACCATGGTGGAGTGAGCGCCGACTCGGGGGGAGGGCACACAGTTGGGTGGGGGGACCCGGGGAATATTTATATCGTTTTAGGACGAGAACCTGATTGCTGCGGCACATAGAAGACGGGGTCGGATCCCTAAGCTTTCGCATGCTATAGGTTAGATAGGCCGATAAACTATTCGGTGTGGAACGCGTAGAGGGTCACGAGATGCGTGTATTCATGGAGCATAAAATTAGTTTTTGTTCTTGGCAGTGACAGAAGAACGGTCTAAGCACTGGCTCCTGTGGTGGGATCAGATTGAAAGCATGAGGACGTGGGGAGGCATAAGACCAAGAACAATCCATCCGCGACATCGATGCAGTTCAACGGCGTTGACAAACCGTGAACTATAAAAAGAACCTAAGATACACGGCTGACATCTATTAGTGGATCCACCAGTGAGGTATTCTTCCAATTGTAACCCCGCAAACCCACAATGATAAGCACCCCCGCTTGAAGGCGCCGCGGCTAAAGATCCGATGGGTGTAGTAACAAAGTTTATCTGACTTTCGTGAGAGCAGCTGGGGGAAATAGGTACGCCAAACGAGTCTACCCATGCGATGATGAACGGTTCGTGGGATTCGTCGCTCTACACTTTGCAGTCCAGAATCCTGTTATCTATCAGACATAGCTGTAGACAGATCACGAACCTGATGCACACCACGCGTTGCGGAACCGATATCTGAAGCCCGGAAGCGAATACAACCATCAGATTCACGAAGGTACCGTTGAGGTCGCAAGTATGAGCGGCTGGATGAAGAGTCAGAGGAGAGAAGGGCAGTCACAGGGCCAGTCACATCATGATTTTCATCACCGGCAGCCACGATTCCCGCGGTTTAGCTCGAGACATTGACAGACACCCAACAGGCCACTTCGTGCGGGATTCTGCGGGAGGCGCAAGGGTTCAAATGTGCATGTCTTGAGTTCTATCACAGCTTGTCGGATATAAATATAGCCAGGGAAGATAAGTTAGGGCGGCCGGATGATCTCAACAGACCCCGAGGCGCTCCACGGAAGTTTAATTATCGGACTGACGGTATCCACGCTTCTTTCCAAAGCTACCGGGCCGGCGACAGGTAATCCATTCGGGGCGGTGGGTGGCCCGCCTTGTGTAATTCAGTTGCCGACGGCTTCAATGGTCTCCAACCGACAACGACGCGACAACGGCGCGACAACGACGCGCATTAGGTTATATAGCGCAGAAAATCCGGCATCCTCCCGGCGTCTTCTACTCTATTCTGAGCTACCGTATCCCGACGGCCACTGGTACGGTGTTCTTTAAACGCCCTCCGATACGGCGTTCTTCATGAACGCCCGCTCCACTGTGCCAAGGCGAGTACACAATGCATTTCGAGGAGTGCGCCGGCGGGCTCAGGTGATGAACAGTGTTTAAACAGCGCTCATGATGATACAAGAATTGTCATGGGGTTGTTACCACCTTGTGGAATCCTGGCCGGAGTTTATGATACTCCTTACGAGTATAGTCTAGTTGAAAAAGCATCAGAATCTTGAAGAATGATCTTGCGTGGATCTCAAATCTTGGACCCTGTAAAGTCTGCTCGCAATGATGCTGCCGACGTCGAGGATTTGAACCAGATGTCGTGATAAATCCAGGCAGAGTATGTACTCAACAGCGCCGATTTCTTGATGACGTGTACGGCGAAGTTCAATATCAATATATATTCAAAACATAGACTATTTGAACTCTATCAAGACGTCTGGACTCCATCTCCTTCCCACTAGCATTTTCATGAAACGCCGACAGGTTTTTTTTTCTTATTCAATTTGCATTTTCTATGACCATGAGTAAGTATTAATCCCAATGGTAATCGGTCAATGCTCACCACGCATTGAACTATGTACATGCACTGTGTAGTGTGCGTGATATAATCATTTTTCCTTCCTGGACGTATCCAATATATGGGGCAACGTTGCACGTGGCGCAACACAGCCATTGCCCTTCTCGTCACCAACCACGATGTCGATTTTGAAGCTAACCCACTACTGCTGCAGGATATCACCTTCCAGGTCAGACCCACGTGTTGCATGACCACCTCCACCATCTACTTAGGTTCCCTGACAAACAGAATCTCTTCGAGCGCCATGCAAGGACACGCTCTTGCACCTTTGTTTTTCTCCTCTGTCATTGTCCTTCACCATCGGTCCGGCAAAACTGACATATCTTGGCCTATGAGCCGATCGCACGGACCCTAACCATTCCGCGGCTGTCTCCCGCACTGGAGCTGAAGGATGATGGATTAACCACGGGGACGAGCCTGATATGCAATTATTGCGCTACCGCAGACACGTGCTCCTCAGGTCAGCTCTCCAGTCTCTGACGAACCTCCGGGCTGTTTCGCAAGTAGGTTTTTACATAACCCGAGCTTTCGCTGAGGGACCCGATGACGAGTGTGTATGGACGATGAAGCGTGGTCGTGACAGCTGATTCCTGGGATTTTGAGCTCTCTGTCGTCCCTCGACTCCCTTCATTGGGAAGTGGATCGTTCTGCCTTCGACGCACCCTTGCAAGTAACTCGGCTGACCGTCCTCCAAAAATTAACGTTGATCGTCGGATCATCTAATTCCTTGCTAATATCACCGAACCGTTGGGAATAGTGATCGGGAACAGCCCTGCAGGGCACTTTTGGTAGGAAAGGCGGAACAATTGATGGCGGTGATGGGAAGGTGCATGGTAACGTCGCCGCCGATCTTTGATGGCGACGCCAACGAGATTTGATGGGAGAGCAGGGTGCGCGGGGGTGGATACAAAAAGGCATCTGACATCACATTGATCACTGAAATTAGCCGACACTCCTTCGCGGGGGCGGGGGAAAACTTCTCTTTCGGGGGAAAACTCCTCTTTCGGAGATTTTTATACAAACGAACCCTCGTACGGGAGCCGTGATGCTGCCGTTGTCTCTCAGCTCCCCCGACTACGGTCTCTCTGTATGAGCATGAACACCCTCGGGAGCGGGGAAAGCGAAGGAGGTGGCACAAATGATGTCCGTTTTCGGGCGGCGACTATCGGCTCGCTGATACATCGTGCCAGGATCCCTGGAATGATAGCACAACTCTGACCTTCGTCAGGCCACACTACATTCGGCGTATGCCGAGGTCTTTCGCGATGATTGGTGCGGCACCACTACGCTGGCGTGGCGGGCGCGCAGAGATTGAGAAGGCTGTTCAGAATTTCAGCCCTTGAGATCGACATCCACTGCCCTGGTGGAGCCAGGGAAAAACATCTGTGTGCTCCACCGGGACGGCGATGTTTCGGTGTGTAATCGTGCCTGCGACCTACTAATTGTCAGGTACATGAGATCTACGACGTTGAAGCAGAATTCCCGGGAGTGAGGTGTCACACCAAACCGTACCATAACCAACAGAACAATTAGTGGCGCTCTTTTGGACCAAGATCACCATACGCAAACCGGTCTACCTCGCACACCCATTCGTCGCAACTCTCATGGCTCTTGGTCCTCGCATGCTCCACTGCATCCTTCACAAATCCAAGATCAATACTCTGCTCCGTCCGGATAATATTGGTTCGAAGATTTGGGATGGGTCCAAAAGTGCTGGCGTGGATCTCAACATGGGATGGTCCATTCGCTCTCGATGTCCTTCGACAAAGGTCCACATTATTTCTGAATTTGTGATGCCATTCCAGGAGGCTCGGCTCCAACGATGCCTGGAAGGGTCCCAAAACCTGTCCGTACGTCTTGTCACTGACGAGATAACCATCAAATGTAATGGTCGTTGTTGCGCGGTGTGGGTGGATTTCGGAGATGCATTGTTCGTCCTGACATTCACTGACATGAGCGGAAAACTCATGTAGTGTTGTGAGGCCGACGAAGCGTCCATCTGAGAGGATTGCACCAAGGTACAGCCCGCCTAAGGCCCAAGGATTGTTGCCCAATATCACGCCCTGGGCCATGTACAGTTCTTCGACGAAGGTCCATGAGAGCCGTACGATGAAAACCGCTTCGCAGTCTTTCGAGGTACCAGATTCAGGTATGGAGGCATATTCTGCGTGAATGATGTCGGCAGGTGCGTCTACCAGGTTCAACAGGGCGTCTCTCCTGACCCTGGCCGGACGAAATGCTTGATTGCACTGCTTGCTACTTGCGGAGGCAACCGCAAATTCGATAACGGGCTCGTCAAGTGTTTCCTTCGAAGTATTGGATATTCGAGTATGCGGAGGATCGGCGGGAAGTTGTTTGCCCAAGGATCCGGTGACCATATATAGTAGGCACGGAGGGCGGCGGGGTGACCATACTGGTCGGTGCGCCCAAAGGATGAATCGAACTGCAAGGATAACGATCTGACAGCCCAGCCAAGCATATTGGCGAAGAAAGTCAGCATCACCCAATGCAATATAATTCGTAAGGTAAGCACCCAGAATCACAGAAACGTTGAACGCAGCCAGACATCGAACAATCCATGAATCTCCACTGCGAGGAGCCGCTTCGCTCGCAGTGGATTGCCAGATGAGATGGCATACTCCGGTCTTCATAGACGTCACGATGTGGTCTCCAGGGCGAATTATGCCTGCTCGTTCCGAACGTATCGAATCCAATAATGTGAGGTTTGCCACCCCATTGGAATTCAGTCGGTGCATCAGAAACGGCAACACAGGCCCTACAACAAAGCCCGTTGTAAGTTGAAGCCCCAGGATAAGGATGTGGATTGGCGCAGGCGATCCCAACGGCACAAGGATGAGGGTCGGGAGCGTCGTAATCACTGCTGTAAAGATCATCCAGAGACCAGGATGGATGAGCTCCCATATGCATCTCCAACGCTTCCAGTCCCACGGACATTGCGAATATCCCAGGGCAATACATATGGGACGAATCCATGGGGAATTGTGAGAGTCGAGACGTGAAAGAAGCTGCTCCGTGGAATCGCGAAAAGAGAGTGGATTGTTGGCTCGGCCAACCTGCCAATAGCACAGAGAATTCGCCGTACGACGAGCAGTGAAAACGCCAGCTCCGTTGAGCGCCAACCCTGCCCGCTCTGAGCCTGAGAGGCTGGCAGCAATTTTCAAGTTGGCACGTAAAACGCCGACCATCCCGAAGATGGACCAGACACTGGACATTCTTTCCCAGTCGAAACTAAGATGTGATGTCAAAAAAAAAAAAAATGGAAAGGATTGATAGGTAGTGCATACCTTGATCCTCCGCAGAATTTATTTTCGACGGTGTCGGCAGCCAGCAACGATATGACAGCACTCAGGTCCTGGAAATTTGTCACCGAGAAACTGGTTTGGTTGCCGGTGCCAAACGGAGCTCCTACAGCACGGATAATATGAAGGGCAACCAAGACAAAAACAGTGGAGAGGAACATCCTGGAGAGATTGTCAGACGCGGAGGCTCCAGTGTCAAGACCGAATATATATAAAGCATAGTCGTTGAGAACGCCGAAAAAATACCATAACGACGCACCTCTGCAGCTGGCTCGAGGCGACACTGATCTCAACCGTAGACGTAAAGCGCCGGGCTACTGGCCAGCAGATCGCAGTCATCACGTTTCCGGCACTAAAATGAGATTTGCTGCCGCTGACTCACCCGTTATCCCAACGGTTCCATTGATATAGAAGTAGCAGTCTCAAGAGAAAGCAGGAATATCGCACCTGGTAAAGTCACTGAAGTTTCCGGTGGAAAAATACATGTGTGTAGGGAGTCCGAATATCTGAGATAGAACAAGTTGATAAGAATTGTCCTCCGCAGTAGAAGTACTCGACAGAATCTGAATTCTGATTGGAAGTACGAACGCGTGCGCCTGTGTACAGGCAACCTCGTAACCATCTGTCTCACTCCAAGTTTCGAGTGGCGGTACAGAATGCTCAAGCGCCCGCAGTTATATAAATAAACCGCCGCTTCTTGCCTTGGAAACCTCTATACAGCGAGGTACGAGCTTCAAATGTATAGAGCGTCTGTCCACGAGAGACTATTGGAAACCAGGGCCACGCTAAGTTTGGAAGTAGTCTGAACACTGCGGTGGCGGAATCCGTTGATGAATAACGACGTACCAAGCGATCGTCATGGTAAATGATATTTTTGCGGTAGTCTGTTCGAAAGCAAACCGCCTCTCTTCTCCGTGGTAGACAGTGCGTTGGCTAAATGAATGCAGGGCTTAATTATAGCGTCAAACGTCTTTCCGGGGACAATGGAGCATGACAAAAGTGAATATTGTCTGGCGCACGTTGGACAATGGGTTCTCCGGTATATCCAATGGTTTGCATAACCCAATGACACTCATTGCGGAGGCGAGCGCAGCCATACTTCGAATAAAACGACCATGTCGAATGCGGCGAAAACGGGCCGGTGGTCGCTTAAAATCTCGCCGGCGTCGGCATGAATGAGCGAGAGAGAGAAGGTGGCGAAAGAAGAAGAAAAAAACAAAACAAGGGCGGTCGGTGGGCAGGGTTTTGATATGTCAGAAGGTGGGAAATCTCCCAACTGGCGTGATTTATCACCATCGACAGATTGTAGACATGCATTGACACATCCGAAGATCGCGGAGGTTTACCTTGTCCGGTTACTTCATGCGCGCTTCGCGTCTGTGCGGCGGCGTTGCTGGGCGCTGATCATCCTTGCACCAGGGCGCGAATCGCGCTTAGGCGACGTTTGTATATGTCAGCACAAGATGGGTCTCCGCTTCGCTCCGGGAAGGTTCACAACTGAGGCACCATTATTCTTCTCCTCCACCGGGAGAATTTCCGTGTAGACGCCATTCGGAAGAGGACGCCTCTATCCCAAATGCAGCCCCTCGTGTAACCGCTTAGTATATATCTCAAGCCTCTCCCCTTCCTCCACGGGGCACTACGGGTAATGCTTCTCGTGCGCGCTCTCTGGTGCGTCGCTCTCAAATGAGTGGAGCTGGGAGCGCAGGAGCGCGGTCGGGAAGCGTGAATGCCGTGGTATCGATGTATTGATACTGGTCGTAGAGGCCATCAGCCACCGTAGACGTTATAGTCGCAGAATTTCAGGGCCTCGAGCGGAGCGGGCCGCTGGATGAGCAAGCAGTATAGTGTCGTCATACCGACGCCACTTTTCAGTGCCGCCATTGTGCCCACTTGGCGACAATTGCGGGGACGCATCTGCCATGGCAACGGCCGACTTTTCACCTTGGATAGAAGAAGAGCTTTTGCAGTTTGAAATGCCAATCGGCTTCCCATGTGGTTGAACCAGTGCCAATCATCAATGGCTGTGCTGGTGGCAGTGTGATGATATTTGTGCCTCTTTTGCTTGCTCTTTTCTTCCCCCTCTTCGAAGCTCTTTGCTCAGTTTCCGCCTCCAAAGGTGCACTATGGACGACCAGGATTCACTACGTCAAGTGGATGGGCTTTGGTTCTCCAACGATACCCTAGTTTTACGCGCCGAAAACAGCATTTTTCGTGTCTCCAAATCCATGCTGGCCGCCCGGTCGTCCGTCTTCGAAACAATGTTCGAGTTTCCTCAATCCACCTCCGATGGCGATCAGGTCATGGACGGAAGCCCTGTCGTCCATCTGCACGATTCCGCCATCGAAGTCGAAGCTTTCCTTCGAGCGATCTTCGATTCGAGGTCCGCATAAATTTTCGCTTTGGAGCGCCAGAGAATGATATATTATCTATCCCCTTGATTGCACCATATACGAGACTCTCACAACGGGAACACAGTCGCATAGCCGCCAGAGCCTCGCCTTTCACCTCACCGCCATCCCGATCCTGATACAAGTCGATGCGACATGGCTTCTCCCGAGTGCGTATTACGCCGTCGGTACTTATGAGCTGTCGGCATTGCGCTCTGCTGGAGCGCCATGGGATGCTCTCTCCCCTGCTATCCGAGAGACATGCTTGACTCTCCCTGGGATTCAACTGGAGGCGATGCAGAGAATTTCTCGATTCCTTTCTGATCTATCGGAGTGTCCGGCGTCCACCAGTTGCAATATCGGGAGATTGGAGCTCATCTCCCAAATTATTACACGCCGACTGGCGGAATGGAACGCAAACGAGTGGGATTCGATCCAGTACAGCATGTGCACTACCTGTATTACCGAAGGTAAAGAGGACCATCTCGCCGCTTTCACGAGTGTGTGGAATGCTCTCCCAGCCAACTGCGGCATGGATCATTGGGAGGTGTTACTCGCCAGGCGCAAGGGGGTGATGGAGTAATTCTACGTCGCGACAGTCCCCGGCTACACTTGTGTCTCGTTTCAAACTTTTCTGTGGTGAACGAATGACTTTGCTCCTCCCCTACTCATGGATACATTGCCCTGATCTACAATGGATATGATGTCGGTCGGTCTGGGTCGCCTTCTCGAGTACTTTCAAAATCTCATTCTCCTCGTATTACACTGTCCGAAAGCTCTCTCAGAGGCTTTTGCATTCTGTTTTGGTTCGGCACCCGGAGCCAAATGTGCAGGTTAAAGTGCTGCTGAGAGTCTAAAACAGTCAACGTGAGTCTATCTCTCGTAGATAGATGTTTGACGAAGCAAATGCCAATTTTCCAAAAATAAATAAAACTACATCCGCGTCAAAAGTCGAGCCTCCGGCTCAGTTGTGGCCCCAGAGCCTCATCCCTGCACGGATTTTGTCCCATGAGTAGGTTCCCTGCGCTCCATATCCGTAGCACCACAGCTCCTCATGCTTGCTGTCGCACTCCCACATCCAGGTCGCCATATTGCTGGCGTTGCAGTGAAAGTGGTGGAGATTTCGAATCAATGCTGCTACGCATACAAAGAAGTGTGTCATTATAATTTTTCTGGCCCCTCTACTCTATTAACATAGCTGGCCTGGATCAATGCCGTCCTTCACAAGTTCATAACATTGCTCCGCTCGGGCACACCACCAAAGATTCCGGATCAGCCCTTCAAAGACCAATTACTGGTGGTGGGCTGGAATTGGGTGAAGATTTAGATCTTGAGTATATCATCTGGGTATCCAAGACATTTTTTGTTTGTTTGTCGGTGTAATAAGAGTGTATTTATACGTGCTTATCCCGGAAACTGGGAGGCGACGCGTCACGTGACCGCTTTAACGGCTAAGCATTTGCTTTTAGATCTCATTCAGAACACGCTAGTTCCAACCACATCGGACATCTCAAAGGCTTGCGACTTTGGGAGCAGCGCTGGGGGAGCATAAAGATTCATCCAAAGAAGGGCTTTAACGTCATCAAGGTGGACGAAGTCCTTCAGCAGATCTACCTGTACTTTAGACGTCGCATCAAGCCTTTTTGTGGTGCACAGCGGCTTGCGGTCTTGGGAGAGCGGGTTTTTCTGACCGGATTGGTGGCCTCACAAAAATTTTCCGGCCATCTTTTCATGTGCATTACCGACCGGGGTGGTGCGTCGGTGCGAACGGCGAAGCTAAGGAAGCGTAGACATCAGCGCAGACATGAACGCATTCAGTGTGCGGGTCGCTTGACAACACATCCCGCCAACAAGTGTTTTGAGAGCCGTTTTGAGACGTCGAGCGTGGAGCTGTAACTAATGTATGTGGCTGTTAAGGTGTATACTCTTTAATTCCGATACCACCTCTGAAATCAATTACTTCGTTCCTGTTCCCTGATACATATATAATTCGACCGAAGTGCAACAATGGCCGAAATAACCCGCGTTGATATATAGATTTTTCGACGTTCATAGCTCATGAGATATTCCAAAGAGGAAGTCCTATGGAGAAGATCATTGAGGCCCCATGCCGAATATTGACGGAAGATTTTGATTACCCGACCTCTTGTTGACATACGCAATCTGAATTTACCTTTACCGACTGAGGTTTATTTGCCTCACAAGCAAAGCAGGTTACTTCAACCATTCGGACCTGTGCGGTCAAAACAAAGACTCGCGTTCATCGTGGGAAAGGCTTGCGACTTAGTACTCCTCAATCACGCCAGCCAGATAAGCGCAATGTCTCGAGTCTCCCCCTCTGGCTCTCCGTCTGCACACCCCGCATCCCGGCTCAACGAGCGCTCGCCGTTGCTATTTCCGCCCCCATCAAAGGCAAATGTTAGCTGTGATCCAGCGAGGTACAACTCGGGTGATCGGGCCAGTACAGCGGTCGGTGTGGAAAGACCGCACTTTTCGGAGCGTTCGTCGTACAGGTCTTTCATGGCGGGGATAGACCAGTCCACAGATGACTCGCAGAATACAGAGGGAGTCTCCTTGGTGCTGGAGAACTGCGGGTCTGTTGCACGCGATCACCTTGCTCTCGAGCGCACATTCCTTGCATACGTACGCACGAGCTTGACTATAGCCTCCGCAGGTGTCGGTGAGTGCAACAATTTATCCAAAAAGGACCTGGTTTACATGTGTTATAGCCCTGGCGCAGCTCCTCACCTTGTCCTCCCGCTTTAAAAACCAGACACTTGTACCTTTAAAACCATTTGAGGTGTACGCACGTCCCTTGGCGGCGTCTTCAATTGTCCTGGCGTTGTATGTCCTTGTAATCGGTGAGGAGTTCACGCCCATGAGCGACGTTCACCTTGACATCGATCTGGATAGGCGTCTCGCGATACTTTTCGGTTCAGAGTGCATTGACCAAGGGGTTGTTCCCAGCCGCACGGTTCGGGGTGGGGATCATCGCTCTGGCTTTGGCTGGCATCGTCACGGTGCTCTTTGGGCTACTCCTCGGGGAGTGAATCGATCCGCAGTGATTTTGCGATAGTTGTCTTACCTGGTTTCTATCACTTCCGAATTCTGTACGGATAGAATACAACAGTGAGGAACATAACCACTCAGTATGACTAGGATTCCGGATCTGTCGCTCTGCATGTAATCCGGTGACCGTTTCTCCTTGATTATGTTGCCAGACATGCTTTCAATATCCATTATTTGCTGGATAAGCTACTGCCATTTCGAAGTGGAAGGCTCCGCAAACAACTTCAACTAAGCCTTCAATTCATGGTCCCCGCAGGGACAAAATATTTTGCAGTTGCCGTCGATGGTGATTGCCGGAAGGAATGAACCGCGCAATGCATGGATGAGTTTTACTAGGGAAGAGGATCATAGTCTGATTTCATACATGCAGGTATCGATACCCTTGCGGCACAGTAGAGCACAGATTAGCGTTATACATCAGGAACCACGTATGTCAAACCTACGTAATCAGTTTTCATTGGGTGCCCGAGGAAAATCATTAAACTCACAATCAACCTGTCCCAGCGTGCGCTGGGCTATCAACTCCTCCGCGCGCGTCCAATAATCTTGTCCCGTGTATGCCCCGCCCTTCCAGTCCTTCACATAAAATCCGCGCTGCACACGCACGTACCGTAGATCCTCCGCGAGGCCACTGTCTACTGCGCGCTGTGCACCGACCGTACTCCTGCTGAAATAAAAATTGACGAGGACGTGCAAGTTAGGGCAGCAGTGCAGGACATCTTGCAGTGTCTCTGCTGCTCGGAACGTGTGGAACGCGAGATGCGTGAGCCGCGGGATGTGTCGCACGTCCGCCCACTGGGTGGCGTCTTCGCGCATCAAAGGGAACACACACAGATGCGTGATGTTCCTGAGGAGAGTATGCTGGAAATCAATTGGACGTCCCGAAAATAGTGAGCGCAGGTCTGCCGATAGCCGCTGCAGGGGCATCATGCTAACCAGGGGAAGAAAGATGTGGCCTTTGGGCGCAATGAAGAGGTCGGTTGTGCCCGTGCACACCGACAGAATGGTTTGAATGTCCGCTGTCGAGATGCTACTGGCAAGGTCGTCGGCTAGGAAGAGTTTGCGGACGCCAGAGGAGAAGACTGAGCGAGGTTTCGTATGAATGGCACTGAGGATGAGCGGGGCTTGATGAGCGGTTAAAATCAATACGGTATATAAGTGGGGTTCCATCCTGGAAGAAATCGATAAAGTTCAGCTCATTTCAGGCTGGAGGAAGCAAGTGCATACCATTGACACACCGCGCGTGAGACGAGCATCAAAGTGGGAATGAATCCAAGACAACGTCAGCAACAATATTTTTCGAGTCACAGGATTTGCACTGTTTTCGGAACTGCCTTATAGCCGACGGTCATCTTTGTTCTCCTCCACGACGTTCAGCGCACTGCGGAAATGGTGGTCGTGTTGCCGCGAGTATATACGGGGAGGGTGCGAGTGCGACTCATCCAGTCGCACTGTTAACCCCGGAGTCGCACTGACGAGGCCGTCAGCAGTGCGACTCGAAGACTGTCAGTGCGACTCGCTTCAAGCCTTTGATGGTGACAGTCACAGGCGGAACACATGACGAAATGATGCGAACAATCATGCCGTTTACTTGCCGTAGCCTCTAGACAGTTGATAAATTTGAGTTTATCACACCACTGCGTGGCACGGTGGAATTCAAGGTCAACCTGAGCATGTATTCTAGGTAGCACACTGGGTATTTAAATAAATAAGTATTCTGGTCAAAGTTGAGTTTGCTGGACACATAATGTATTATCTGAGACTGGGTACTGGGCCACCTTAGCTGTTTTGCCGCCGAGCCGACAGATAGAGTGAGTTACGTACCGGGGTATGGGACCTAATACGAAGACATCCATCCTGAGAGTAATCTGAGATATTTTACAAACATTTAAAACCCGATCCAATGGCTTGCCGAATTTTTCTTTCGGCCATGTCCCAAAGCGGTAAAAAACGGCCTAGTGGGCCACCCCGGTAAATCATTCCTTCGCACTCGGACTATGGGCCCAAATGAATCGCAAATCACTTAGAATACATGACTGCCTAATTCCATCTACTCAGCAGAAAATCTGAGGCATGTGGGCCCCACCATTGGGACCCTCTCCCGATCTATAGGATGCGTAAAAGCGCAGTCCGGACTAAAAAGCTTTCCCTGTTGCGCACAATGGTAGATTAAGCCCCAAATTAGCATGGGGATGGCAACATAGGAAGTATTAGAAGATATCCGACCGCAATGGAGACCGCCCTCATGCCCATTATCCCTCAAACAAACTTCATCTTTCCGTGCGACTGCAATTTGATGATGCGGAGTAATCACCAATGGTGAGCATGAAGTGGATTCCTTGAGCGTCAAGGGAGTGTGATAGAGCATTATAGTATATGCTCCAAGTACACCTCCCAGACTTCAGGAGCTTGACCCCCGCGAGGAGATCGCTGCAGCGGTGGCAGCGTTGGGCCACTTGGGATCACATCGAGCTGTTTCCAGACAGTCCAACAGGCGGAGGAAATGAATTTCGCCACACTGAGTGTATCGAGGGCATGCACTCAGATCCAGGGAATCGAACGAGCCCCCAAACTTGTGGATTGGTGAAGAACTGCTAGAGAAAGGAGCAAATGAGGAACCCGAAGTCCGTCCGGAAATAAGAAATGATGTTCACACGCCTGATTTCGACAATCAACGCGGCCGTAACTTTTGATAGCCGGGTCACTCCCGCCCAAAATTTGACATACGGCATCCCCATAGACTCTGTTCCATTGCACAAGCACGAGTTTGGACAATTCTGCATCACACCCACTTATATTATAGAGATGGCCCACTACCTAGTGTGGCCCACTAGGCAGTCGCTGATAATAAGGCTATTCTGCAAGGAAGTTGAATACCATGCAAGGCCTCAATCGGAAGATCTGAACTGCCGGTTACACTTCACGAACGCTGGTCACATCTCAGCAGGACTTTACATGTTATAAATAAGACTCACCCATGGCGCGAGATTTTTTTTGAGGGCCCCGCAGCTGTACCATCAACAGCACGGGTGGACTTTGTACGTTTTCGCTTCCCCACCAAGATGTTTGTCTCGTTTAGCCCAGGATCTATGTCTTGTGGTGAAACAGGCTGGTTATCATCAGTAGCTGCTTCTGCATCACGATCATCGGGCTCATCATGAGAGGGGTAAGACGCGGGCAGCGGGGGAAGCGGTGGAAGCTCTTGCGACAGCCTATTGAAAGTATAATGATTAACCTGCTATAATTATTCAGTGGGTGATTTCCTTCCGAGACACGACACCTACCTGCACGTGGACGTTCATGTCACTTACATTCACATCGAGCGGTGCCGAAGGTTCGTAAGGAGGCCCGAAGTATCCAAGGCCATCGTCGACTTCTCTGTCAACATCGGTGTAACCGGTTGGCCTTACTACCACACGCCTTGCGCATCACACCAGAGCGCTGGATCCAAGACCTGGATGTGGTCAGAATTGTGCCAGTTAACAAGACCGGGAGAAAAGCGCACATAGCTCCGACACGCGATTAGGTGTTCTGTGGATGCAAGCCAACGGGTGCCTGAGGTCACAGATTCATCGTGTAACAGGTATAGTTGATATCCGAGAGAACTGATCCAGAAAGCCGCATTGTCCACAGAGAAGAAAGAATCGTTTCCAGGATTGCTGAGGTTATCTGTGAATGCCTGCATTATCAATTTGCAATGAACAGTGAAGCAGTCATACAAGGAATCTGAAGGGGGAAAGCACTCACAAATTTTCGATATGCCTTGATTTCACTGGGGAAAAGCTCGGCGGCTTGCTCAAACAATGGAACAGATGAGTGACGAGGGGAGTGGAAGGAAATGTGCGTGTGTGAGTTGGACCAACGCTGCTCAGAACGACGAGGGGCGTGGTTCAAAGGGAAACGAATCGTGTTTTGAAGGCTACTAGTGGTACAGAATTTATAGCAAGTAAATTAGGAGCTCAACTATGCAAGGCTTGTCGTCTGGCAGCAATTACGATGAGGAGGGGGAGAAAAAAATCGAAAAGACGGCCGTCAATAAGCTCATTGTATTGCCGAAAATGCCGGATGTCAGGTCATCCTCGTACTCCACTTAGTCGTGCAGAAGTTGGGACTCGGGAGCTAGTTCTAAACAGTCATAATATTTAATATACATTAAATACACGGTGTGCTGAATGTACACTGTAAGTGATTGTATTATACTACAGCATTTAAAAGCTGGCACTAATTCAAGGGCCGATGGTGGTGGACAACGGAATGATGTCAAAGCGAGCGGCAGCGTACTCGGTGATCTCGGAGATGCGATTCACGGGTACAGCAGGACACGGGGGAGTAAAAGAAGAGAAACAAATCGCCGGGCCGCTCGCTCCCGCTTGATGATCGATGGCGGAACAGCAGTCACACATTGATGGCCGTATTTAAGCGAATTACGCGAGTTGCACTGTTTGATGCTGAGTCGCACTGTTGCATGGTCTCAGTCGCGCTGATGGCGCTGAGTCGCACTGTCAATCTGGCGACAGTGCGAGTCGCTGAGTCGCACTCGCACCCTTTTCGTCATCCCTCTGTTGCCGCCTGAATTAGAACGCGAGATCTTTGAATTTGCGGGCCTCTGATATACTGTTGCGTTTCGACCAAAGGTTCAGGTGACGGGTGACATGGACCCGTGAACTGAACGATTTAGGTACTAGTGACGGTGACGTCCAGTGAGTGAACATCTATTTTTTCGAAGTCTTCAGACGGTAAAAAAACAAATTTTGAGTTATTCTAAATTGACAAAAGAAAGGCGCGAAAATTTACAGAAAAAAACCAGTGTTCCTCCCATGCAGGACCGTGGTAACGCTGCGCCACAGTTCTATGCTGGCCCTGCCCAAGGATCGCCTCATCAAATTCTTCAAGCTCAGGATCAGAGGCTTCTGCATCCCACGACCGAGTGATTCCGCCGTTTGTTGACAGTCTTTGGGTCCGGAATGGGAAGAGGCCCGACGCGAAGCATCAACTCCTAGTCGCGGATATCTGGGGCAACAATGCTGAGGAACTGAGTGCGCTGAATGGCCGTTGTGGTCGGATTCTGGAGGGGAAGGGAGAATTCGAGCATTTCCGCGATGGAGAGGTATCGCGACGTAATGAGATCGAGCTCGAGCCTCTGCGGAATGAAGAAAAACTCGGCCGCAATTTTCTTGATGCTCGGCTGGATAGAAGCCCATCCCTCCCTCCCCACCCCACAGCTTCTGTTGCCAAATCCAGTCAGCTTTTTTCTGATGACGGAGTTGGTGTCCATTGGTAGAGTGAGCTGGGAATAAAATTGTATTTCCTTCAAAACCGAAAGATCTCCCGAAAATCAAAGACACTGCCGGCTTTGCCTGGTTATATGCTCCTGCTCTATTTTCCGTTGCCTCTGGTATAAATTACATGTCTTAGATCGTTAGCACACATTAACTGAACAAAAGCTGTCCGAACGAGCGAAATTTTGGATTTCCTTCCGCCTATGGTGCGGTTCACTTAGTCACCACCAAAACGGGACTAGTCCCAAATTGGCCGAAGGCCGTTTTTTTTTTTTCGTGTATACCTCTGTGGCCTCTCCTTTACCACTTTTTAGGCAGTAGTTTTATATGTTTACTGCGACACTACCAGGGAGAAATTTTACTGCTACATATACTCCAATGTCCCGGGGCAACATCACATGTACCGGTGGATGGTCACTTATTGGGCCAGCATGAGAACTTAGAACCTACAGTTCCTTGTTTACAAACTCAGTTCCAAGCAGCATATGTCGCACCGATGTGTTCCCGACCATGTTGTGCAGGCTTACAATTAGTAGGAGACCTGTTTTGCTAGCAGTCCCAATTTGGGTGACTCAAAATTTTATAACTCCCTCAGTTTTGACGCAATAAAAATCCCTCTAGTCAAAATTTTCCTTTCATCAAACTGAGTCCTTTCACTAGAGGGAAAAAAAACGGATTTTTTCTGACAGACTAGTAAGCGTTGTCACAAACTAGTGGTGACTAAGTGAACCGCACCATACAAGTAGTTAGTGTTTTTCCATCTTTTTACCTCTTATTGAGCCCTATGTGTCTTCGGGTAGCCCTTGGCGCTCTCAGGCCAAGGAAGCGCCACAGAGCGCGACCTCGCACCGGGCAGGGGCGGGCTGATTGGCGGAATGAACAGTTTCTGGCAGGGACGGCCTCGGTCAACTTTTGAACACGGTACCCAGTGAACAATTGCGGTGACGGGTGACACCCCGTGAACCTTTGGTCGAAACGCAACAGTACGTAATGTAAGACCGCCAGAGCAAGTCACACGGGCGATTGCCAAATTTTGGCATGCCGGACGTTGTATTCTGAACTCCGAATATCAGAACAAAATTCAGCTCACCCAATATGAAAGCTGTTTCCGTGATTTTCAGCTCCAGCATCAGCTCATCCCTGAAATCCATTCCGATATTACAAGTTTTAGATAGAACGTCCGACATTCCGAAATTTGGGAAGCTTATTGATGGGCACTTGGTCTTTGTTCCCACTTCATCATTATTTTGTCTTAGCACACGTGGCGATGTTTGCCAAGTTTCGGGATGCCGGACGTTCTATCTGAAAGTTGGAATATCAGAATAGCACTCGGCTTCAGCTGAGGGTGTAACTGAAACTGACGGAATCAGAACCGGCTTCCATCCGGCTGAAATTAAATTCTGATACCTCAGCTTTCAAATAGAACGTCCGGTGTGCCAAAAATTGGCAATCACCGGTGTGAGTGACACAGCTGGATGAGCATTCACACTGGATCGAATAAATCAGTCGGAATAATATTGGGATAGGGGAGAGAATTCAAAGGCTATGGAACTCCAGAGCTGGGTAGTGGAGATAGCCACCGCTTGCTACATACTTGCGCCAAAAGAAGGGGTGCCGCGGTGCAACTCGGCCAAACGCGCCCATCGGGAGGGAGACGATGTAAGAATATTTTGGGGGTGAGCTCGAATGGGATATTCAGTATAGGGCTCGCCGTAGATGTGTCCCCCATAGAGCCCAACAGGCGCTGGAAAGGTGATACGTCGAGTTGTGAGAGCACTCGTCGGCGCTTGATGGTGAGAGAAAAAAGAGGTTGCTTAAGGTGTTTGGCTACATTGACATCATTGTTTGGCTGGGCGCCAAAGTCTAAGCGCCCAACCTCTTGTCCTTAGCCACCATCTTCTTTCATCAAGGCTTTCACCATTGAGCTTCCTCCATGTCACAGCGGCTTTTCGATAGGGTCATCAAATCGCCACCGGCTAGTGAATGCATACCTTCCCACCCTTTTATTAATACACCGCCAAAGTGCTGTCAGGTCGTCTCCAGATGGGATGATCAGCTACATACCAGAAAAAATGTCAGCTGTTTCCAGCTGCCATGAGGCTGGAATGCAGCTGCACGATCCAGGCGGCATTCCCAGCTGGCGAGAACGTGGACAACCAGCCGCGAGTTGGCTTTTCTTCCCAGGTGTTGGGCGGTGGTTCGGTAAAAAAAATAGATAAACTGAAGTCTTGAATGTCCCCTATTTTTTTCCGGGGTGATACCTTCGACCCTCTAGTAGTACGGCGATGGCATTCAAGTCTACATGATGTTCCGAGCCCCTTCGACACAACAGCAAATTGTATAAATGAGCATGGCTTCAAATATTAACGGGCATATAGGTACAATCTGAAATTGAGTTCATGTGGGTTACTTCTCAGCTTCCCGGACTATGTTCACGAAAGCGGGAGCTTGAGTGAGTCGAATCACTGTCGAATTCGTTGAAGTCATTCAAGCTCCGCCGGATCATGATTCGGGACGCCAGTGACATGTGGCAACGCCCATCAAATGGTTGGTCGCTCTCTCTTTCCCTCCATCTCATCGCCCTTTTGCCTTCCACCGCCGCTGCCCCCTCTTCTCATCCCGCCTCCACTCCTCGGATATCAAGCTGCCTGCTTTCAATTCAACTCAAGAGCCTCAATTGTCCTTAAGAGTCTAATAATTCCCGCAAGTCGGCCTGGCTGCCCTATCTTCGCAAATCCTAGATCTCTTCGCAACTGCCATGGATCCAATTCTCGTCCTGGACTCCTCAAGGCTCCACAAAATCTGATTTTCCAAGCCCAATGTGCTGTATCTGGGTCATATGCCAAGGACCAATGACATTCTGCCCCTCAAACCCTCAATTTGCATGGGACTGCAGCAACGCGCACGCACCATTGACAGTGATGGCTATCTCCGCTACATTAATATCTGTATGTCCTTCATATTCGCTGCTCAAACCCCGTGTTTTTATTCAAAGTTAACAACGAACCCACAGATGTCCTCGTGCCGGTGTAATGCGGCCAGGCCCATCACGCACGACCTGTGTCAAGGTCATCGGCTGTGGATTTTCGCGCATCACCCGACTCGTTCCGCTGCGCGTGCACGCCAACCCGTCCCGCGTTCCAGGCGAGTCGACCAGAGCCGCCAAGTTGATGCGCTGTACACAGTCAGTTCCCCTGATGGGATTCCGGGCTACAGTGGATCAAGGGAGGGTAGCACCATTGTTGTTGTTTACTCGCATTACGAAAGGACGAAAGCTGTACGCTGTATAATTTATTGTGCTGTTACTTGTAATTGTCCGAGCATGAAATTCAAGCAAGCTAAATGAACGGCATAGTAAATTCCATATTCTCCTACAGCTCGCACCCAGGCTGGCCACCCAGCTGGTATCCAGGAAAGCTGGGTCCATGATGGACCCATTTACTCCGTCGGCCAATATCCAGCTGTTGGAAGGCCGAGTACCAGCTGGATATCACACATGGTAGGCATGACGGCTCCAGCTGGCAGCTATGTGACTGACCGTTGGCGGTGTACAGACCATAACTGGTGCGTTTCAATCATTGATGGTTCGGCGGAGTAGGTAGGTCGGCCGCCGCTATCAGCGCCAGCTACACCTCTCACGTGTTCCCTGCGGTCGCCTATTTTCGCTTTGCCAGCAACCTCGGGTGTGGCCTGACATTAGGCCTCAGGCACAATGCCGACTTTTGCGAGGAACGCTCTCAGCGTGGCTATCCATGTGGCCTCCCGTATGCCACGTTCAATGCTGTCTTGCAGATTGCGAGCTACCACTTTGAATTTCGTCCACCACAAGCCGTCTATCCAGCACTCTTCTTCAAAGCCACGCATGTTTTGGACCCCGCCAGTCTGTGACGACAGCTATCCACAGAATGCAGACGCAAAGGTCCTACGGGATGTGCTCGAAGGCCAAGTATCGTATACCGAAGGCATTCACCCAGTCAAAGCAGAAGATCTCCTTATCTATTATGGCACTGGGAGCGACGCGAGGTTTGAGTTATATCTTGTCCTCCGACTTGTTGTGAATCGCTTCTGACGTTGAATATTCCGTCACTCTCAGGTGTATCGCCGCGGGGAACGCAAAGGACGAGGAGCTACTTACCTTGGCATCTGCTTGCGAGGAGGACACAGGGAAAATGGACCACGCTAAATTCGCAGCAAAACTGGATGTCGTTACTTCTGGGATCTTGGACGCGATCGGCCCCAGCATTCTCGGAAGTCAAAATACCGAGGGAAAATGTCTGAGAGCGGAATTAAGCAAACTCAGAGTCTACGGTTCGTCTCGCAGAGTCAGTCCGTTTGATTCTACGACGAATATATCCCAGGTCCCGGATCATTCTTCAAATCTGACGAAGATCCCGCAGGCAATACGATCGGATCTCTGCTCGTTATATTCCCCACCGCATACACAGGCGGGGCGCTGACACTCGAACACGGCGACACGACTTGGGAGTTTGACTCCGCAGCGCAACTCACGGAATTTACCTCGCAACCCCACGTCGCATACGTCGCATTCAGCAGCGATGTCACGCAGGCCGTTCAGCCTGTGCACAGTGGGCGCCAAGTAGCACTCGCCTACAATCTCTTCCTTGTGGACAACGACGCGCTCAAGCTCACACACCGCTTGATCACTGCGCCCGAACACGCCCTTGAACGCACGGTCGAGGAAACGTTGCGTAAGCTCCTGGCGGATCCCATGTTCCTGCCCGAAGGTGGGCTGCTCGGGTTCGGGCTCACTCATCGGTACCATCTTCCAATAGTGCCGGAATGGTACTGGATGCATGACAAGCGAAAGAAGCTGCCGAGCAGGCTTAAACCCATACTCTCGCTGCTCAAAGGTGCCGACGCCCGCGTCCGCGCATCAGCCGAGCGCGTTGGTCTCGCGACTCACGTCAAGATGTACTATCCCGCCTTCGGAGATTGGGAATACCCCGATGTCGTCGCGGACGACGTAGTAAATGTCGAGGAGATGCGCACTAGCATCAACAATGCCGAACAGGATGGGTCGGGATCACTTGACGGATTTGGCGTGTGGGTGAAACGAAAAAAGACAAAATATGTTGACCCCCCACCGGTAGGTGAGGCATCTATAGCGGTGCAGTGGATAGTCAAGCCCACGGGACTCAACTGCGTCAAGTCGCCATTCATCGCGTATGACTATGGTGAATATATTACGATTGCGTATCTCGACGGTAATGCGGTGCTTTTCGTCGAGATTCCGGAGTTCGGAAAGGGAATACGTGCCAAGCACAAATTATAATGCTTTTTTCATCAGGGAAACCCCCCCCATGTATTTTCGCACATTTTTACTGAAATTTACCCAAAATATCTTCAGTTCCTCGAGTATGCAAAATTTACCCAAAATTTGTCTTCGGCCGGAATTTTTGGAACTTATGCCGCATTTTTTCAGTAAAATGGCCAATGGTTGTGCTCATTTTGGGGTAGATATTCTTAAGTTTGTGTTCTCAGATCGACACTGCTCAGCAAGAAGAGGCCAACAAATATTATTAGGACTACTATGGAACATTATAGCATATGGATATTGTATCTAAAGTCTCATCGAGCATAATTACATCTATGGTCGGAAATAGTCAGTCGTAATCACAACACAAAGAAATGGAAAGGATACATACCTGGGAGCCATAATGAGAGCTATACGGACGGCTGAGATGTAGGTAACAAAGGTGACGATGGCAACTGATGAATACCGGTCAGGCTTCACATGTCGTTTCTGCAAAGCTATCAAGGATGTATTAGCATTAAAGGCAGCAACAGGACACAGAACTTACTTGACAACAAATCAGTGAATGCAGCGCATAACCTGATAACGAATGAGGGAGTCAATAAACGGCTGCGAGAAGCGACGAAAGGGGGAGTACATACCTGAAAGCCGCCGATCAAGGCAAGATGACCCAGTCTCGACGAGGGCTTGCGAGTACCAAAGTCACCGGTCACGGCACGAGATGATCTAGGCTCGACACAGGCTTCCAATCCAAGCAATAGACCTAATGTACACGGCACAGTGATGAGGATTTGAAAGGAACCGGCCCGGTGACGACGTACACTCAGATCCGAATCATAACGGTGGCCGAGGGGACACAGGCAGCGGAATCTCCACAAGTTATTTAAGAATGCCGGAGAACCACGGCGTGGGAAGATGCACCGGGCAAGTGCATGCATCGACATCACCAATGAGGGAGCCGTCATTTGCTCATCGACCGTGCCTGTGAAAGAAGAGGTCAGTATTTGGGAGTGCTATCAGGGCATGCGACGCACCACATGTGATTTCTGAGCTGTCAAGAACAAGATGACGACAGGGAGAGAAGCAAGAATATCAGAACAGGCCGTCGACAGCCGTCGACCCCACATATGAGGCGCCCGCTGTGAGACCAGAGCAAAGATCATCCTAGTATCAGATACTGGGCAAGGGGATGGAAGAGTAGGGTTAACAGGGTTGCAAACAAGCAGGAGGGTGCGAGTCGGGGAGGGATGGAGATGGGGGAAAGGAAGAAAGAATTGTTTACAGTTGTTGTCTGTCCGACCAAATACAGACTCGAACCACTTTTTCTTATGCACGTGTACTCGGCTGTCTTCGGACATCGGTTTCCGACGGCCTTACGACACCCTCGGCAACGGACTTGTACGTTTTCAAGTTCCCGCAGGCTAAAGATTCACCGACCTTTCTCGAGTTACCCCCCGCCTTCAATCACAGCTTACAACCAGTTATCCCTAAAGCACAGTTGATTTCTGTCAAGAATATGGTTTACTGACTTACTGTTGACTTGAGTGTAACAATTTTCAACACATGTTGTGCTGCAACTTGTGCAATTCATCTCAGAACACGTTGCCCAACTGGTACTCCTTGGCAATTCCTGATAAAATGAGTAGAATAATATCTGGTCTGTCGCATTTGTTGCTACTTTGCGAAGAATTTACACAAATGTAGTTAAAAATTGCAGGAATATCAAAAAAATTGTGGCCACAAGAAATTTTCTCAAAAAATTCCTCGGGAGGGTTTTCCTGATTAAGTTACCCAGCCCTTGTATTTTATATCTCAACGAATTCTTCCCCTTGCCCACGATCGGTTGAATACCTTGCGTTGGTGGGGAGAGTGAAACGATGCAACGTAAAGTTCTTGAATACAACATTTGCTAACAGGCACATAAAGAGTCGTACAGCGCGATAACAATAAGTACACACTACACAAACATTATATTCTTCCAGCCCCGGGAGGGACAACAATTTCTAGGTCCAGACCGTGAATGCCGGGAGGTTGCTCAACATTCGCCGCTGAAATCTCATTAGAAGAAGTGCTAGCAGTTGTTTCTGTACAATATTCTCGTGAAATTGATTGACATTTCGGGTAATTAATATGTCTTCACTCTCAGAGACGTCATCCACGTCTGCCTTGGCGGAAGTGCCTGAACGAGGACGGTTATTGGCAACAGAGGTGGAAAGTTCTGCAGTTCAAGTGAGACGCTGAATTGCCGCATGACATCTCAGGTAGCGCACCATATGGTTCGAGCCCTGACTCTGAAAAGTACTCCCCGCCGGACATTCCATCCGAGACGGAGTAATAATCGTCTGTCACACCACTGAAAATGTCAACATACATGAGGGAATATAGACCGTATACTGACCGTGTGCAAATAGAACATCCAGTTCAGATGATACGTGAAAAAGCGCATAACCCAGCTCAATGGCGACCTCCTGACTGAAAAGATCAACCCCTTTGGCTTCATCAAACTGTCGGATTCCGGCGTATACGCTGCTGTCCGAGGATCTTCCCCAAACTTCCACACGGAGCTCAATATCCGGGAAGCCGTGGGCCGTCGTCTCTGGTGCGCTTAAGGGTTCTGCACCCCATGGATCGAAGGACCAAAATGCGGCACACTCGAAAATCCCACATAATTCCGCAATCGCAGTTTGAGACTCGGCGAAGGGGCAAAGAAAGAGATAGCCAGGAGGTAAATTGTTTATCGGGCCCAAAAACCTCAACCAGGACCGGGATTCTTCGACGAGGACTGCAGAACGGTCACTAAACTGGGCAGATGTCATGAAGCTGAGCTTCACCGCAGTCCTCAAGGTTGGGTGTTATGTCGAGAGAGGCAAAAATTGGATTGTACATACTACGCAGGTATTCATCCTTGACGTTGGCGGAATTTACGCTGTGATTACGATGATATTTAACGGAAATTTGTTGAAGGAAAACGCTCTCCGAATCCAGCCATTCTCCAGAATTGAGGACCTTTCGTTGGAATTTGCCCTGTAATAGAGTATGAGAATACCACAACACGAGGCACGGTAAGATTATTCGTACGGATTCCAATGCTGCGTCATACTTAAATCCTCTATCGACCAGCCTTGATGGCAAAGCTCACAGTCGGTGAGAAATGCAATTTCAAACGGATTTAGCAGGAAGATGACAAACAGCGCCCACTGTGATTGGCATATTCGTGGAAATCGTGAAGCGGCGGAACTGCGACAAATACCGACAGCAAGAAGAGGAACGCCAACCGTCGTGGAAAACAGCGGCATGTAGACTCCTCGTGCTGACTGCACCGTAGAGTTGCAGAAGATTCGGATGTCTGCAATGGAGCCTATGAGTTTCAGCAACCAGCGTATCGTAAATCTTCCCACCGAAGCTCTAAATATTGTGATATGTCCGCACGCCATTGCTATGAAGCAATGAAACCAAGATTCGCGTGAGAGAACTACAATGCACCTCATCAGCATTAGATCTCTGATACACGGCCGCCGTCATTATGGAGCTAGAGCCATGTATTCGCGCAGAGTACATCTGCCGTGTAGGAACAGGTCCTTGTCGACGAAGCACAGCGGATCCAGGCTCCAGCCGTATTTCATGGCGCAGATCCAGGTTTCCCAGAGAGACCACCCGAAAGTCTAGGACCATCAGTAGGACTTCCTTTACAGATTGTGCCTTCCTTACCAGGAGGTATGCCTGGATTAATATTCGTGAAGTTCCAGCCTGAAACAATTAAATTCTTAGAGTGTGAAAAGAAAGCGCTCAGGCGTAAGAGCCCAAGTGAGTGACGCTCAGGCACACGTTCATGATCATCAAAGATCGATTCAGGAGCAAATTCAGGCTCAAACTGGGGTTCGTCGTTCATGGGTGATGGTGATTACAGACGGAGTTAATAAGCGCTCAAAGGCTGTGTTTTAGACTGAAACTCAGTGAGCACAGAGTCTCGATGCTCAAGGGAGATGGGAAGAAGAGTGGGCAAAAGAGGCCCAAATATCATCACACTGCCACCAGCACAGCTATCGGCTCTCCTTGTTCTTCCCCACCATGCCCACTGTGCTCAATGAGCTCTTTCCGCCTCCAAACCAGGATCATGGACGGAGCACTCACTGCGAAAAGCACAAAGACCAGTGGTTGCCAACACCCCAGTTGTATGCGCCGAAAACAGCATTTTTCATGTCTCGAAGTCCATGTTCGCCGGTCTTTTGCTTTCGACACTATGTTTCCCCTTCCACCTCCGTGGGCGGCCAGTTTATGGACGGATGTCCTATTGTCCGCCTGCACGATTCAGCCGCCGAAGTCGACCGGGTTCCTTTCTGATCAATCAGGATGTGAGACGTCTACTGCCTGCGATAGCGGGAAATTGGATCTCATCTCGCAGATAATGACACGCCGGGGCTCCTACCCGCAGGGTAAACAAGACCCACTGGCGGAATAAACGAGGATAGCATATGCGTCACATGTCTTACAGAAGGTCGAGAGGAGCATTTCAGTGCCTTTGTGGGTGTGTGGATTCATCTTCCGACGAACTGCGGCACGGAGAGTTGGGAGTCGTTGCACGCCCGGCGCAAGGCAATAATGCAGAAAGTCCCCGTTGCGACGGTCTTGGGCGGCTTTCTGATCGTGAATCGTCATTTTAGAAAGTTTCTGTGGGTGAACGAATCAGTTTGCTCCTCCTCTGCCCATTGATAACTTGCGCATCCATGACAGGTATGTTTTTATTCGTTCGACCTCTTGTGTTTCCGGTGCGCACCCGCAAACAGAACCCCGATTCATCTCCTAGGTGGTGGAACGCGTTCTATTCGCACTGGCGATCTGGTTATCCATCCCGTCTGTATTCCTGTCGGTGATTTTCCCCTCATGAATTCGCGCTTGTCCACAAAACGCCACTCATTTTCGAGAGTCCGAGTCACAGTGAAATGCGGCCGTTTCAATGTGGAAGGCGCACGGGAAGATACGCCCTCGTTTTTATTTGACCATACTGGTTTAATGTGCATTGTTTACCTTCATCTTCTTCCTTGGACGCGCCAATCCCTTCTTTTTCTGTTTGTTGAATATTCACAAATCCAGGGCGGACCGGTGGATTCGGATGGAGGAAACAAGTGCAACGGGCATTTGGTTCCTTAGCGGGAGGTTGTGGATTCAAGATTTGGAGAACTTGTATGTGTTGCTCAACACAGCGTGTATATTTAGCTCAACGTTGACCGACTTCTTTTCCCCCTTCGTATCAAGGACTTATACTCGTAGTTCCCGGTGACGTGCCAAAATTTGCGCCGCAAACCTGCACATGCACTGACGAAATTCCGTCGGAAGTGTGCGAAGATCAGCGCATGATCCAAATTTAAACACTTGATTGTCGAGGACGGCCAATGTTCCCTTCCTCTTCCTTCATTCTTTCGCCTCGGCTCAATGCTATCATGCGCATTTTGATCACCGCTCCTCTCCTCCTCTCCTTGCTTACATCGTTCACTCTAGCGAACACCCCCGCTGGACTTACCCCTGGCGGCTATCGCCCTAAAAGCAATATCCACGCCATCCCAGCGGGCGGCAACCTCGCGCATGTGGGCGACCGGATCTATGTCCTAGACGACGGCAGCGTCGTGCACGTCGTCCCTCGCGCTTCCAAATGCTGGACCAAGTTGCTTGTAGCGTGCTTCCAAGACGGCTACACCGCCTTTGCGAACTGGGTCAATACGGTGTCCACGCCGGTCTCGTCGCTCAGAACGACGTGGACGGTGCCGTCAGAGCCGGAGACGTTCCACGGGCAGACAGTCTTCCTTTGGCCCGGGATGCAACCGGCCACAACTGCGACGGTGCTGCAGCCGGTACTTCAAGTGCGTGGACTTATTTCGCTCGCTTAGATTGACAACTGAAATTTTCTTTGCGGTTCAGTACAGTCCCTCTGGTCCATACTGGAGTGGCGCAACATAGGTGAGTGTAGTTTTTTTTTTTTTTTTTTTTTCGATAATTACGATATATAACTCACCGAACGGCGCGCAGTTTGTGGATATTACAGGCCACGATTTCTTCACCCCGTTGATCAACACTATCGTGGGCGCAACGCTGAACGGACTCGCCACTCTCACGGGCACGAACGGTACCTCGTTCGATTACACCGCGCAGTTCAGGGACATCCCAGGGACCACATTGAACATAACGCTGACACAGCCGCTCGCTTCTGCCTCAGAGGCACTCGAAAGCTACGGCGTAGCGGAGATCACGGACTACCCTGCTGGCTCGACAACGTTCTCGAATATCCAATTTGGCCTCGCGGACGGAACGGCGGCGAATGTGACCTGGCTCCATTTCGACAACGATGAAGCGAATGGGATATTCAGTACGATTGATAGGGATGGGACGAATTCTCAGATTACGATCACGTTCTAGCTGTTGGAAAAGAGCCAGAAAAACACTCCATCGTTCATTAGAACTTATCCTAGTCAGTGCTTATGTCCCATTAACACATACTTCCTTTTTCGGCGGAGCATGAATCTGGAGCAATTTCGGGTATTGTTCAGCCACAGTACTTATTTATTGCAATTGGAGGGATGTAAATTGGTTGCCGATTTTCTGTGCGTCTCACTTCCTGCCTTGTACCAATCCCGCTTGCAAAAACTGTCGCCCGTCGCGGAGATCAAAGGTGGCAGCGATGGATACAATATGGTCGGGACTCCCGAGGCGCATGTGATATCGAGAATGGTTGAATCACGAACTCAGCCCGCACTGGTATCCAAGGCCCGGATACGCCCCAGATGCTCTTGTGGCGATAGGACCCAGATACAGTGCCTGTCATCACATCACGGTTCCATATTTGGCAGCAGAGGTGATCAAAATTTCGACTCAGTTGTGGAGGCCTGGGCCGCGGCCAGACAAAAATTTGAGATTTTCGCCTCGAAACCCAGGTCCTGGCCGTACAAAAATTGGGGGTTGGCGGCGGAAAAGCCAGGTCCTGTCCGGACAAAATTCCCGAAATCTCAGCCATTTTTAAGGCGGGCTTGGGCAAAATTTTGGCCAGAACGGCGTCTTTCGTGCAAAACGAGCTTGAAAATGCTAAATCAACGCATATCAGCACGGAAAACGGAGCAGTAGAAAAAATTTGGGGCATTTCAGGTCCCGCCGGACAAAAATGCCCCAAGTCGTCGCGAAACCTGTCCGGACAAAAATTGGCCGATTCGAGATTTTTGGGACCTGGCCTCCCATGGTACTATCAGAGATCCTGCAGCGATGCTGTCTCGGTAACCCAGACGGTCCAGTGTGATCCGCGATAATTGATTGACAGGAGAAGTGCAGAGATCACATGAAATGCATCGTGTGTATGAACGTTTAACTGCATCGTGGAACGATGCAATGCAATGATGCGATGTGATGCAGTGCAGTGCAGGGCATCACAGCACCTGAACGCTGAGAGTGCACCAATTTGCATCGCAGACTGCATCAAAAAATCGGAATGCATCGTTCTGCACCAGATTGCATCGAGTGGCATCAAAAAAAAATCGAATTGCAGCGAATTGCATCATGATGTTTGATGCAATTGCGACGCAAATCGATTTGCATTGTATGTTTGTCCAGGAAAAACAGTCATACGTGTGAATTTGACTTGAGTTCCTTCCCTCATTCGGTGGGTAGCCGAACGATGGCATCAGCTCCGAGTCTCCCGAGATGTAATGTAAGTAATTGAAGAAGTCAAACGAATGCACTGGCGAGAAAAAGGTTGCAAGTTATAACCAATCCTGACTTGCAGTAGTCATTGATATTCCTGAGTGGAATGGTGTCATTGGTCGTCGATTAACCTACACCACAACAATGGAATGAAGCCCATGCTCTATTCCCGCGCCCCATTATAGTACACTCAAGCATCGCGGTTGAAATCAGAAGGTGCGGCGGCGTCCGATTGCGACTACCTTTACCTGGAATGTGAGCGTTATTCAGACATGGAGTTGGAGTCGTAGAATCACTCACGGGCCCGCCATTCGTCGAGACAGCAGTCGCCTTCGCCTGTGATCGATTATCAGATCGAGAACGTTCCACGACAAGGAAGACTTACGTTGGGACCTGTCGCGATGACGGTCGTCCCGGCGGCGGCGCCGACTGCTGCAGCATCGCCGGCCGCACCCTGCGCCGCTGCGCCCTGCACGGCTTGTGGCGTGGCAGCCTGCTTCGCCGCCTTACCAGCACCTGTCTTCCGGCCCTTTGCAGCCTTCTTCCCGCTCTTCGCCTTCTTCCCGCCCTGAGCTTTCTTCCCCGCCGCCGCCGCTTGCCCTGCCTGCTCCGCTGCCGCTTGCCCTGCCTGCTCCGCTGCCGCTTGCCCTGCCTGCTCCGCTGCCGCTTGTGCGGCCTGCCCTGTCGCCGCCTGTGCAGCCTGAATGGCAGCTGCCTGCGTAGCCTTGGTGGCAGTCGCGGCTGCAGCGTCTTCGCCCGCTGGAGCAGCGCCATCGTCGGCCGTCGCCTGCGATAACAACGATTGCTCAGTTTGAGATCATCCATTGGTTAAGCAAAATGGATGAAACGCACACTACTGGCAGCGGCCGTTGCCTGAGGCGAAAGGAAGAGTGCTCCAGTTTAGATACTTAGATAGTTCAATACGAAAATACGCACATCGGATGCTGCAGCAGCGGTGACCGTCGTCGCAAAAGCCGTGGAAAACGTGAAGCCTCCGCCATTGGCTTCCGCGCCCGCAACGCCGGTGGCCAGGGCCTGGGCCGCTTGCGCCTCGAGGCTCGCAATAATGTCGCCGAGGTCAATCTGGCGGCGGCCCACGGCCCGGGCAGAGTGGTTGGGAGGGGCCGCAAAGTGGGCCAACGCCGCCACAGGCGCAGGATGAGCCGACTCCGCCGCAGTCGCGGCCACGGCCTGCGCAATGGCGCCCGCGAGATCGCGCCGTCCGATAGCGACGGCCTTTGCCTGAGATGGGATGGGATAGGGGTTCGAGTTGAGGGCGGGCGACTATTTGATAAAGCGGTAGACACTTACGGGTCCGCCGTTGGTTGAGACTGCGGTTGCCTTGGCATTGGGATATCGGTTAGTATTTGATGCATGCATTATCATATTATGGATAAATCTCACGTTGGGACCAGTCGCAATGACGGTGGTGCCGGCGGCGGCGCCTTTTGGGAGGCGGTGGGGCGCTGCGACGGCGGATCCGGTGAGCGCAAGCACGGAGAGAACAGCGGCGTTGAAGAACATCGTTGAGGAGGGGTAAGAGTGGACTAGTGAATCAAAATGGAATGCGGAGGGACCAGCCGTGGAATAAAAAGCCTTAGGTAGAGAAAAGTTGACCGCGGGTCGAAGGAAGATGAATCAAGCACATAGAGAACGGCGAACTGACTCTTCTTTAATACCTTGGACGGAGTTGTGGCTCCTATTTTTGAATCAATATTATGATTCGAAGTATGAATAGCGCACTTGATTGGACGGGCAGTGTCGAGCGACTCGCGCGTATCCATCATACAATTCTCCCACCAACACAGACCACAATTCACGCACATCATGGCGTCGTACGACGATCATGATTGTGTGCCGAGAGGCTATTTTCGATGGGTATGCCTGTTATAATCAATGGATGTGTCTTGAATTCTCACCTCAAACCGTGGTGGAATCATGCTTTGCCAGTGGCGGCGCCCCTAGAGCCATTATAGGAGCAGCCCGGTGGCGGGCGTCGTGTGGCGGATGCTGTGGCGGATATCAGCAAACCCAGGGTTTGGCCGTATTGGCTGTATCCCATGTATTGCGACTGTGTTCGCACCTTATTATGGGGGAGTGGTATATCAGTGTTCGCTCGTTGTTAATGAGAGATGGAATATAGAATCACTAGTCGTCTAGGGTTAGGTTAGGTTGGGGGTTCGGGTGTGATCACTGCACTCCATCTCTTATCATTTATTCAAACTCCGCCGGATCAATCCGTAGCACTGATAAGATAGTAGTCACACCCGAACGTCATCAAAGCCACTCGCAAGCTTCCGTTCCGGAAGCACAGCCGGTGCTTCCACGGCCATTGGCGGTATGCGAGCTACCAGGAGCTACCTTCTGGCCACTTGCGGCTTTTAAACGTCGTCGAGCGACTGCCGCTATGACCTCATAGCATCACCTCCGCGGCAAGATGCGGAAAAGTGGCGGTGACACAGCTGTCACGACTCACGACGACTGAGTACTTCCCAAGTACTTCCTCCACAGAATGCAAGCTATCAAATGTGTCCCCACCCGACTCTTTTATTGCCCTTTTGCTCATCCGTCTTGCATGTGTCGTCGTCGGCGAGAATGCTGTCGGGAAGGTCGGTGTTGCTATCTAACATATCACTGCAAAACAGCACCCTCATCACCCTCCAGACGTCTCTCATTATCTCGTATACAACTAATGCGTTCCCGGTATACGTCTTATCTCCTACCCACAATTTCCTTGCTCACTTGTGGGCTAGAGTGAGTACGTAGCTTGCAGTGCGTTCATTCGTTTCTATGCAGAAGCTCTCCACCGACTCCAGTTCCTCTCCACAGCGATTGACGGCCACACCAAAGATGTCATGGTCGACGGAAAAGCCTTCTCCCTCGGGTTGTGGGATACTCATGGCCAGGAAATCTATGACCGGCTCCGTCCATTCTCCTACCCCGAGACTGACGTCTTCCTGATTTGTTTCTCGCTCATCAGTCCCCTGAGCTACGAGAACGTCAGGACTAGAGTACGTTTGCGTCTCAACCGCTCATCCATGATCTCACCTAATATTGTTAGTGGTATCCTGAGATTTCCCATCATGCGCCATCGACGTCCGTCGTGCTGGTTGGCACAAAGCTTGATTTACGTGAAGACCAAGCCATCATCCAGAAGCTGCGGGACGAGTAAGCGATCCTGCAAGACTTGGATGCATTCTATGCTGATTGAATCGTGCGTCGCTAGGCACGAGGCCCCCATTCAATACGAACAGGGTGTGCAATTGCAGAGAGACATCGGAGCTGCTAAATACGTGGAGTGTTCAGCTCTGACACAGAATGGGCTCAACGTACGTCTCCCTCCATAGGTGCCCGTGCAATACTCTGACTCATCGCCGGCCAGACTGTATTTGATGAAGCGATCCGGGTAGTCTGTGAGTTGTTTCATCGCGACGGGTGTTTTGATGCTGACAGCCTGACCTGCAGTAAACTCGCCAGCGCGCCCGAGCCTCCGCAAGAAATCCAGAAGTTTGTGCATCATTGCATAGACGCGACGGTGATGGCTATGGATAGGTTTGGATCGGTGATGAAGCCTAATACCAAATAGATGACGCCAGTTCTTTTTCTCTGTTTCTTGATTTTGCACTATGCTTGTTCGATTTCGCCCCGAATAATGAAGATTGTCTTCGCTGCGAACTCGTTCATTCTGATGTGATTAGCGAAATACAGAGCTTGCGGCCGCATTAGAAGACATGACTGACCTCCGCACTGTCCAGATCGCCTGTCTTCCTCCTATCAACGGCTCAGGTTGCGAAGCATGATTCAGTGATTGTACACAGTCCCTATGTCCTATAAAATCTCGTACAGCTATATCGTACAACTACATTTACAGCAAACAGATTGCTTTCCTCCCCCCCCTATCGCAAAAGCAAGCGCCTGAATCAAAGAGGTATTGTTGCCCAATCTTCCGACTTGTTTACCAGCTGCTTCTGGCTCTCCTCCCCAGTCTTCGATTGGTGATGTACTCCGATGCGATGTTCATCCCCGCTGGGCCGCGCGAAGCTCATTGGGTCGCTGTATCCACTTTCCACAGTGGAGGGGCTAAGCTGCGGTGCTTTCGCAGCGGTAGCGTCCACACAGTTATGGGAAGCGAAGGTACTCATGTTTATGAAGGAAGGCGCAGGATCTTCGGCATTGAGGCGCTTGATGACGGCGCGGTTGTTCAGCGTAGCGAGGAGTGTGTTGGCGTAGCTTCAGGGCAAGAGACACGTGAATAATGTTGTGATGTAAAGAAGCGAAAGCGAACGTACACGCCGGGGAGAGCGAGCACTGCGGCACCACAGGCAGGCGTGTTCTGAAGATTGTGCTTATAGTCGGGTGATACAGACAGTAGGAGATTGACGTACGGGTAGGCCGACATAGAGGGCAAGCGCGAGGAGAGCAACGGCCGCAGAAAACGCATTCGTTTCGAGGACGAGCTGCACGACGTCCTTGACGAGATCACGCGTGCTAGAAGTTACTTGCGCTTGGAGCAGCTGCGGCCCCATAAGTCGTTGTGTATCATTCGCTGACAATGCAAGGACGCACGAGGTATGTCATTGTGACTGCGATCAGGACGTCGGCGACTGGGCCACCAATAAGCCACAAGTAATAGAGGATGACGGCACCCGGGCGGGTGTGGAGACCGATCACGTCGTCGGGATTGAAGACATTGGTCCCGAATTCTTCGATATATGAGCCGATGCCACTACCCACTCCACCGGCGAGCTGCGCCATGGAAATCTAGGTCACGTAGACAGTTAGAGTCGACATTGCTGCAAAAGAGGAGCAAGAAGCGCACGAGAGCGATAGCAATAGAAAGAGGCCACGCAGCACGCTGAATGACGACAATGCGGTAACAGAAAAAGAGCTGAACGATCATCGCAATGATTGAGCCCATGATCGGCGAGTAAATGCTCGAGTTTTGGGGATCCGCGAAGCGTTGGATGTCGCCGAAAAACGTCCCGTACCACGACTTGACGTCCGCTCCGTTGAGGCAGGTGCAGATTGTCATCGCGAAGAGGATGGAATATACTGCCAGAAATGTAAGGGGCAGTCTGACGGCGAGGGAATGTTCCTCTAACCAACAATTTTTACACCCAGGGAGTCCTTGGAGAAACAAAGGCGGTAGACATCTGAATAAAACTGAGGAGGGGTTTCACTGGATTGGCGGAGGGATACCGACAGACTTGTACCAGGAGAGTCCCAAAGAAGAAAAAGTTGAGGAGCGAGCCGATTAGCAGAGGTGATGCTCTGCGACAAGTGAGTGACGATGAAGATCTATCACGTTCCACAGCAACGTACATGGCGCCAACATTCTGAAGTTCAGAGCCACGGGAATCTGAGTATTCAGAGGAGGACATTGTAAGATGGCGTTTGGAGCGGAGAGTGGAACGTTAATAAATAGTTTGAGTGAGACTTGTCTCGGATGTAAATGTAATAGGAGTGCGGAAGAAGCGGACCATTCTTCTGTGAGTCCAGATAGGAGATTAATAAATTGACCGTATGCCACAGGATTGTGAATGAGATGTAAGAGTGGAATCCAAGTGAAAACAAAGGGAGCTAGTAGTCATCTTTATCCGACTACAAGTAGAAAAAATGACGGAGTTCGGAGTCCGGACCGACTCGGAGTTAGCCTCGAGTCACAGCGCTCTGGGGAGCCGACATGACGAAGAATCCAGTAGTTCCCAGTGAGAATGTCGCACAAATCTTCGAAATAACTGACCCGAGTGTGGATGAAGTTAGGATGAAGGAAAGGTGATTGTGCGACGTGGCGATGCAGGCTTCAGCACGCATCAGCAAACAGGCTTAGTTTGATCCGAATCCGCCAGTGGTGTTTCCCTCATAACTCGGGGTAGCGCGCTTCGCGGCAAAGCCCACTATCTGTTGCTTGTATACCACAGTTCAAGCTGCATATGGGGAGTATTGGTTCGGAGTCCCCATTACTGTATTTTTACGTTCAAATCGACACGAGGTGTGACGCGTGACCCGTTCAACCGATCGACATTTCGACACCGGCGAAAAATTTGCGTGACACCAGCAAAAAATTTCGATTTTCGAGACGAAAATTTGCCTTGTTGCGTTTCCAGGCAAATTTGGACCCCATGTCATGCTTGGGAGGTTCGACAAACGGCCGCGTGACGCGTGACCCTTACCGAATTTCGATACCGACAGGGGGATGCGTAATGCGTGACTGTTGATTTGAACGTAAAAATACAGTAACCCAGAGACATTTTTTTACTTCTTGCCTAACTTGACTAATTTTGTTCTCCCTTCTTGAGAAAATGCCTAATCTTGTCTCAAACTTGTTAGCTGTGATTGATTGCTGCTTGAATCCCCTGAGTGGTGGCACGGGTAATTTGCTAATAACATCCAATTGCAGGCCCGGTAAAAATGCTTGCTCAATATTGAGCTCATCTGTACTGCAAAGATTGTGGTAAAAAAAAATGATTTATGGGTTAACACAAGGACAAGGTACGCAATTTTTTCAGCCTCCACCATCTTGATGGGTTTATCTGATAATATAATGAAGACATTCATGATCACAATACAATGGACACAATCTGTCAAGTTGGGTGTTCAAAGTTTCAGCTCACAGGCGAAGCAGAAAAGTTCAGTTTGTATGTTCAAATGCTGACCTCCATTGAGAATCTCACATTCACTGCCAGGTTCAAGCAATACCTGCTGAACCGAACCAACTTTCAGGTTCTATGTTCCAAAAAAAAAAAAAAAACCCCTGATCTTGATACAATTTGTTGATGCTGTTTTGGATTACTTGGTATGTGTTTACCTAGCCCCAGTTTATGCCCCATGACAAGCACTGAGCCATCCAAAAAACATTGTTGTGTTTGCCGTCGTTGTCTGTTGGTTACAATTCAAACATGGTCATTTATTAATTTTGCTCTCAGAGGGTTTTTTTGGCTGGATCTTCCTATGGACTTCATTATTGGATATGTCAGTGAGTTCCTGTAGAATACTGGTTTATCAAAGCCCCAGAACGACCTGAACAATGAGTGTTGCATTTTTATGCCATTGTCAGGGGAACCCCCGTTTCCAACCCCCGATTCTCCGATCGATCCTCCGATCCGACCCCCGGATCCTCCGATCCGACCCCCGGTCAGACCTCCGCTATCCTCCGACGTTCCCCCCGCCGAGCCAAACCCCATCTGGACGGATCCCCGCACTCCGCATGGCACTCCGCATGTGATCGTGCCCGGGATCACTGCCGTTCACTACGCCATCAACAAACCATGCGCAACCCGTAGTTAGCCCTAGCTGGTATATAGGCACGCATCTGGCCGGGGAATCCTTAGACTTTCTCCTCTTCGGATCCCCCCTGCCAGGTGCGCTTCTTCCTGTAGTAGTGTACTTCAATTGACTTCGGATCCCCCCTGCCAGGACTCTTGAGATATTTCGGGCCGCCAGGGTTGCCCTTACAGCAGGAGAAAGTCTCTAAGGGATTAACCGGTCAAGATTGCGAAGTTCGGCTTGGATAGCGACGATTCGGAAGACGATCTTCCGCAACCTCCGGATCCTCCGCAACCTCCGAATTCGAATCTTGCCCCCTCCTCCCCGTCCTCCGAAGCCGACATGGCCGATCCTACTTCCGCGACTTCCGCCGACATGGACCGCCTGTCCCGCATCGAAGAGACCGTCGCGCGCCTCGCAGCGCTAATTGAAAACACCGCACAATCTTCCTTTCCTGCCCCGGCCCCTTCCGATCCGGATCCGGTCGGAGGTCCAGGTCTTTTCGCAAACCTCAGCCCAGCCTCAAAATCGGTCCTCCGACCGAACCCTCCGTTTGTCTTCGACGGCGATCGCACGCAAGGTCGGGCCTTCCTACACGCTGTCAAGACTTACGTCCGGCTCATCCCGGAGGCCTTCCTCGAGAACGGGGAAACCTCCGAGGAGAAGGCCGTGAGATTCGCTATGTCCTTTATGGCGAAGGACTCGGCGCAGCGCTGGGCAGAGCGCATGGCCGGGAAACATCCGTTCCCACTCTCCACCTGGGATGCATTTGTCCGGGAATTCCGTCTCCGCTTCATCGAGGAGAACGAGCAGGACCATGCTCTCGCCAAGCTCGAGTCCCGGGGGTACTACATGGGTGCCCGGGACGTCTTCCGCTACACCGACGACTTCGAGGACCTCGTCGAGCTCGCCGGTTTCGAGGACCAGCTGGTGAAGGTCACCAAATACCGGACCGGCCTCACCCCCGCCATCAACCACGCGATCACCACGTCGAGCGATCCTCCGAGCCTCACGGATTATCCGGGCTGGCGCTCCCGTGCCTACCGCCAATACGAGGCACTGATCCGCGCACGAGCCGCCGGAGGATCATCGCAACCTCCGACGGGGGTTGTTCCCCGCCCCCGCCCGACCACGGTCGCCCCCGTCTCGGCAGTCGCTCAACCTCCGAGGTCGGCGGCTCCTCCGTTCCCACCTCCGGTCCCGATGGAGGTTGATCGGACCCGTGCCCGCGTGGTCCCACGCCGCACCTGCTTCCGCTGTGGCGATCCGGGACACCTTGCCCGAGACTGCACCACCCCGGTGGACATCCGCTCGGTGGACGTCCTCGATGAGGTGATCCGGCAGCTCAGCGGAGAATTGTTGGAAGAGCTTGCCGCCCGACTCGTAACCTCCGAGCCGGCGATGGCAAACCCCGAAGTGGAAGTGCCGGAGGATTTTGTCCCCCGCGACGAGTGAGCGGTGCGCCCTCGTTCGCGTCCTCCAATCGTTTTGCCTGTTTGTATCACGAGTCCGATAATAAAGTTGATTCAACAGTTGAAACGAGAGACGCACCCCCTGCTTCGAAAGGATTTCCGGAACCTCCGGAACTTCCGAAACCTCCGAGTAGTCCTCCGGTACAAGGGGCATTCCGAACGGGTCCAGTTCGCAGTCACGCGCCTTGGTAAGCAGAAGCTCATCCTTGGGTATTCGTGGCTTCGGAAACATAACCCGGAGATTGACTGGGAGACGCGGGATGTCAAAATGACCCGCTGCCCCGCCTCCTGCGCTACCTGCCGCGACGAAGTCCGAAAGGAACGCCGCGAGGCCAAGGTCGTAGCTCAGATCCTCCGCTCCGTCCGCGCCGGCCCCTTCCCATCCATCTGCGTCGTCGACGCGGATGACCGAGAAGATGAGGACGACGACGACGACGATCCGGATCTTCCGGAGTTAACCCCCGACTCGGAGGATGACTCGGACGATGAGGACGACCTGATCGAAGATGGCGACCGCATCTTCTATACGCGGTTCGGACCTTCGGAGGATATCCGGGCGACCTCCACCGTTTCCCAGAGGCTTGCGGAGGCTCACGCTAAAAACTCCGGACCTCCTCCGACGGAAGTTCCCGACTGGATTCGGGAGTTCGAGGATGTCTTCAATCGGGAATCCTTCGACTCTCTTCCGGAGCGTCGGACGTGGGACCATGCCATCGAACTCGTTCCCGATTCGAAGCCGGCAAACTGCAAGGTCTACCCGATCTCCCCCCTTGAACAGAAGGAGCTCGATGCCTTCATAGAGGAAGGGTTAGCCACCGGCCGAATCCGTCCGTCCAAGTCGCCCATGGCCTCGCCGGTCTTCTTTGTGAAGAAGAAGGACGGCGCTCTCCGGTTCGTCCAGGACTACCGGGCGTTGAATGCCATGACCGTGAAAAACCGGTACCCGCTCCCTTTGATCAATGACCTCATTAACCGGTTGAAAGGAGCTCGGTACTTCACGAAACTTGACGTCCGGTGGGGGTTTAACAACGTCCGGATCCGCGAGGGTGATGAATGGAAGGCGGCCTTCCGGACTAACCGGGGATTGTTCGAACCCCTGGTGATGTACTTTGGCCTGACCAACTCCCCGGCGACCTTCCAGACCATGATGAACGACATCTTCCGAGACCTCATCTTGTCCGGAGATGTCATGGTCTACCTCGACGACATCCTCGTCGCCCACTCGGACCTCGCGCGCCACCGGAAGATCGTCTCGGAGGTTCTTCGGAGGTTGCGTGCGCACAAACTCTACCTCCGACCGGAAAAGTGCGAGTTCGAGAAGGCCTCGATCGAGTATCTCGGCGTGATCATCTCCCACAACCACGTCGAGATGGACCCCGTCAAGGTTGCGGGAGTTGCCGCCTGGCCGACCCCAGCGAACAAGAAGGACGTGCAGCAGTTCCTCGGCTTCACGAACTTCTACCGGAGGTTTGTTCGGGGGTTCTCGGATATTGCCCGGCCCCTCTTCGATCTCACAAAAAAGGGCATGCGGTGGTCCTGGGGAAGCTCGGAGGATGCGGCCTTCCGAGCTCTCAAGGACGCCGTAACCTCAGACCCGGTTCTTATCCTTCCGGACCCGTCCAAGCCGTACCGGCTTGAAGCAGACAGCTCCGACTTTGCCACCGGGGCTGTCCTGTCTCAGCCCGATGCCGACAGTAAGTGGCATCCGGTCGCGTTCTTCTCCAAGAGCTTGAACGAGGTCCAACGTAACTACGAAATCCACGACAAGGAGATGCTCGCGATCATCCGAGCCCTAGAGGAGTGGCGACACTTCCTCGAAGGCACGGAGCATCCGGTAGAGATCTGGACCGACCACAAGAACTTGGAGTACTTCCGTGAAGCGCGAACCCTCAACCGCCGGCAGGCTCGGTGGTCCCTCTACCTGTCCCGGTTCGACTTCGCCCTTCACCACAAACCCGGAAGTTCCATGGGTCGCCCGGACGCCCTCTCCCGTCGTCCGGATCACGGAGGTTCGGAGGATAATCGCGACGTCACCCTTCTCCGTCCCGAACTCTTCCATGTCCGTGCAATGGAAGGTCTCGTCGTCGCCGGCCCGGAGGTTCCGATCCTCCGAGACATCCGGAACGCGCTCTCTGGAGAGGCCGACCTCGAAGACCCCGTTGCCCGCGCCGCACGGGAGGTCCTCAAGGTCCGCGGCACCCGGTCCACCCGATCCTCCGAGTGGCATGTCGAGGGCGGGCTGCTCTACTTCCGAGGGAAGATAGTGGTCCCCCGAGATACTGACCTCCGGCGTCGGATAATGGAGCAGCACCATGATACGCGGATTGCCGGGCACGCTGGCCGTTTCAAGACGTTGGAGCTTGTCTCCCGGAACTACTGGTGGCCCCAGATGTCCCGACACGTCGGCCGTTACGTCGCCACCTGCGACCTGTGTTGCCGTACCAAGGCCCTCCGGAAACTTCCGATCGGAGAACTTCATCCGACGGAGGTTCCCCCCGAGCGCTGGCATACGGTCTCCGTCGACTTCATCGTCGAACTTCCGGAGGCCCACGGGTATAATGCGATCATGGTCGCGGCGGATGTTCTCGGTAAGCGGGCGCACTTCATGGAATGCCACACGCAGATCGATGCCGTGGGCTCCGCGCGCCTTTACTACCGGAACGTCTGGAGACACCACGGAACTCCCGTCCGCTACATCTCCGACCGAGGTCCGCAGTTCGTCGCGGAGTTCACTCGGGAGTTGTTCCGTCTCATCGGGATTCAACCGGCGACCTCTACCGCTTACCACCCGCAGACCGACGGGCAGACCGAGCGCATTAACCAGGAACTCGACCAATTCATCCGGCTTTTCACAAACTACAAGCAGGACGATTGGGACGAGCTCCTGCCAGCCGCGGAGTTTGCGTACAACAACCACATCCACTCGTCGACACAGCAGGTTCCGTTCATGACGGACACCGGTCGGCTCCCTCGGATGGGGTTCGAGCCGAACGGTCCACGCTCGCGACTGGAGGACGTGAACAACTTCCGAGATCGGATTGCCTCGGGGGTTTCGGAGGCCCAAGCCGCACTTGTCAAGGCCAAAGACGAGTACAAGCGGTACTACGACCGCCGACGAACCCCCGCACCAGAGATTAAGGTCGGACATCGCGTGTGGCTTGACGCGTCAGATATCCATACCACACGCCCATCCCCGGGGCTTTCACATCGCCGGCTCGGACCCTTCCGTGTCTCGGAGGTTATCGGACGTGGCGCGTTCAAACTGGACCTCCCCCACGCCTCTCCCGATTACATCCGGTGTTTCCCGTGGTGAAATTGGAGTTGGCGGAGGTTGACCCCTTCGGAGGTCGTCCGGGGTACGAGGAACCCCCGCCTGTACTTGCTGACGGAGCGGACAGCGAGTGGGAAGTGGAGGAAGTCCTGGACGCGAAAATGCGCTACCGAAGCCTCTGGTACTTTGTCCGGTTCAAAGGATATGACAACTCGCATGATCAATGGGTAAAACATTCGGACGTCTTCGCCCCTGATGCTATCGCGGAATTCTACCGCAAATACCCTGGGAAGCCCCGAGCCATCGCCGCTGCCACTTTCGACGCCCTTCCCTTCCAGGACCCCGCCACATCCTCCGCCCACATCCGAGCTGTGCGTCGAGGCGCCGCATTCCAAGGGGGGGGTGATGTCAGGGGAACCCCCGTTTCCAACCCCCGATTCTCCGATCGATCCTCCGATCCGACCCCCGGATCCTCCGATCCGACCCCCGGTCAGACCTCCGCTATCCTCCGACGTTCCCCCCGCCGAGCCAAACCCCATCTGGACGGATCCCCGCACTCCGCATGGCACTCCGCATGTGATCGTGCCCGGGATCACTGCCGTTCACTACGCCATCAACAAACCATGCGCAACCCGTAGTTAGCCCTAGCTGGTATATAGGCACGCATCTGGCCGGGGAATCCTTAGACTTTCTCCTCTTCGGATCCCCCCTGCCAGGTGCGCTTCTTCCTGTAGTAGTGTACTTCAATTGACTTCGGATCCCCCCTGCCAGGACTCTTGAGATATTTCGGGCCGCCAGGGTTGCCCTTACAGCCATGTTGCACTTGTGTATATCAAACACTGGTTAAAATGAATTTGACTGGTTATTTATCAGCCCCAATTTCAAAGTTGAATCAAGATGTAGTGCAAGAATCTGCTCTGGAAGTATTTCAGTTGATTTGTAACCAGAACTGCGGCGCAAAAAAAAAGTGCAGATTTCAGGTTCGAACCCACGCCGTACATTGTTGGGCTTACCCAATTTTCATGTTTGGTACTGTTATAAACCGAAGATTCAAAATTTGGCGGGGCTTCTATGAAATTAGGGCGCCTACAGGACCCACTACTAAAGATAGTGGGCATTCATTTCCCAGCGACGGAGCTATAATGCCTGCTATTCCCTCGAACCAATAGGGGCAGTCAGAGTAGCCGATTAAGGCGCGATTAAGGCACGATTAAGGCAACAATTCAGACGCGATTTTGATATTAAAAAATGCCCATAATCGCCCATAATCGTGGGATAATCGTTTTCAGTTTTGACCACCCCGCTTTTGCAGCGATTCTGGACACGATTCTACCTATATAAAATATTATTATTCAGATTACATGAGTTTGCAGCATAGCCACTTTATCTAGATGCCGCCATCCTCCCGACGCACCGGTCGCACCGAGGCGCTATTAAAGGCCTATGTCCGGAATAACAAGGGTCAGCAACGGCGTGCCCTCTTGCGTCAACGTGCTGCAGCTCGCTTTCGGCAAGAGAATTCACGGGAGCGCTTCAGTGGCATAGACCTCGCTGCTTTGCTCTCTGACTCCTCCTCATCTTCGGACTCGGACTCTAGTGACTCGGATAACTCGAGCTCCAGCAGTAGTGACAGCTGGAGTGATATTCTGGGCCCAGACTGGCGATTTGGCTCTGACATCGAAATAGAAGGGGTGTCGCTGGATTCGGAGACAGATGATACGTCACAGTCGGATAGTAGTTCCGACGACATGCCAGAAGTTCGCTCTGTAGGTTTTGGCTCCGACTCTGACTCGGAATCTGACGAGGACTGGGCCTCGTTGGTGGGTGGTGATGTGGACATGTCAGGAGTGGATGGAGATGATGAGGAGAGCGTCTCGGATGATGAAGTCTATGATGGCTATCGTGCACCATTTCTTCGCCGCTGGATACGGGAAGAGATCGAGAATATGCACGAGAACCGCTACGAGCAGCCCCGTAATACCCTTCCCCGCGGCCCCTCGTACCTTCACCATGTTCTCACTGCCTTAAAAAATGGACGTGCCGATCACTTTCGCCAGAATCTTCGCGTCAGCCCTCTGACATTTGACCGCCTCTTGCGGCTTTGGAGGACAATCCTGTTTTCTTCAACAACTCGAACCACCCCCAGTTGCCTGTGGAACAGCAACTCGCCGTCGCACTGTATCGCTTTGGGCATGATGGCAATGCCGCTAGCTTGCAGGCTGTTGCCAACTGGGCAGGGCTAGTCAAGGGGACGGTTCATCTCATCACACGTCGAATTTTGACGGCAGTACTGCGTCCGGGTTTCATGAAATCCGCCGTTCGGTTGCCGACACCCGAGGGAAAGAGAAAGCAAAGAGTTGGGTGAAGAATCACTCATGCCATGCTTGGAGACGCGGGTGGTGCTTCGTGGATGGTACCTTGGTACCTCTTGACGAGCGTCCAACGTGGTACGGGGAGAGCTACTTTGATTGCAAATGCAACTACTCGTTGAATTTCCAGGTATTTTGTCTAATTCATCGACTTAACACAAATACTAATTTATTGCTAAGATTGTAAATCTACCCAACCTCCAGATCATCGATTTCGGTTATGGCCACGTCGGGAGTACACACGACGCGGTCGCCTGGCGAGATACCCTTGTTGCGCAGAAGCACGAGGAAATCTTTGAAGATGGAGAATGGATCTGGGCTGATTCCGCCTATCCGGTGCGCTTTCCACAATTGGTATTCCCTGTGGAAGCTGAAACTTCCGTCAGATTGATACATTGGTAACGGCACCCTATAAAAAGCCACTGCGGGACCTCCCAGACAACGAAAATTTCAATAACCATATCTCGATGCTTCGCATCCGATCTGAGCACTCGATCGGGTTTCTCAAAGGCCGGTTTCATTCGCTGAAGCACCTCCGGGTCAAAATCAAGGACGCCGTGTCACACAAGATTGCGACGTATTGGGTGTCTGCATGTATCGGTATCCACGCTTTTGCGATGCGATGGGAGGAGGAGGAGAGAGGCGGGGATGCGGATTCGGACAACCCGGACCCATTCATCCTTGAAGGTCTATCCTCTGATTCTGACACAGGTGATTCGGACAACGGTGCTGCAGCCTATCAGAATGCTCCAGGTGGACGTAATAGATTGGCCAATGGTAAGGCATTCCGGGAGTCTCTGAAGCGTCGGTTGTTTCGAGCACTTGAGAAGCGCAGAGAACGCCGTGCTATTCGACGTGCCGAAGCCCGTGGTTTTTAGTGCAGCTGCTAATTACCATGAATATATTTTTCAACTACCGTACATGTTTGGCCTGCCAGAATTTTTTGTGAGGGAAGAAAGTGGTGAGTATATTCAACTAGTACCAGCAGCTTATATACATCCATATAACTAGGTGAACGGGAATATGAAATAAAGTATGGTTTGGTGTTCAAGGAGACGAGGGGATTTGGAATAGGAGGTGTGAAATACGAGTATATAACGATGAAATAATGGATGGAAACAGAGTGGAAATGGAGTGGAAACGGGGTTGGATGCGACGAAAAGAAATGAGTACGGCTCCACGGATCACTCTTACAACAGAATTCACTGTATTCGAATACCCTTTTCAGCACCCAAGAAGCGCCGAAAATGTGTCCAAATCGGGTAACTGGTGGCAGTGTAACCGCCGAGGTCATAAAAATGTCGGAGGTGTATTCCATCTCAAAAGAATGAAGCCACGGTTTCCCTGCTATATATTACCAGCTAGGAACTATAGCAACAAATGTTTTTAACAAATATAAAGTTGCATATAAGTAAAAGAACAGGAAACTCGTCAACAGAGCGTCGAGACTCGAGACTCGAGCGAAGGAAATGTATTCAGTGAAAATGGATAAGTCAAGTGGGGGAAAGCGGTAGGTGGGGAAGGGGAAGAACAAGGTAGGGAAAGGAAGAGGAAGGAGGAGAGAAGAGTAATTGACTAAACAAATGGAGGTGGCGGAAAGCTTTAGAAGGACGATAGATTGAGGTCCACATTCGGGAACGGCGAAGATGAGGAGCTTGCGACAGAGGAGTGGGTGGGCAAAGACATCGAGAACATGTCATCGTCGCCCGCAAACATCGCCGAGCTTCCCATGGAGCTGGACCCAACGTAAGGCGACTCGGATTGGTGATGGTGCGAAAATTGGGCCATTTGCCGCTGATGGTCTTGTTCCATCTTGAGACGCGCATACTCGAGCTTCATGCGCTTCTCCTCCGCCTTGAACTTGGCCTCCTCCATCTTCCTTTTCGACCGCTCGACCTTGATGTCCCGGAGCGTGCGGAGCTTCTCCAGCTCAATTTCATCACCAAAACCGGAAAATCAATGCATAGCCATATATAGCCATACAAGGCATGGCAGGACCGGAAGCGCTGGAAGGTTTCACCTGGCCTTGGAGGGAAACCACAGCGGTTTGGAAGGGTCACCTGGCCAGGTGACCTTGGTGCCCTTGCGTGCCTTCCAAGGTAATATATGGCCAACCGAGATGCCCTTGTATTACCCACACCTACCGAAACCATCCATTATTCACTCGGATTCATGCATGAAAAAAGAAAACAAATATATTGTCAACAATCTAGAAAGGCCAGAGGTACCACTACTTTGAGACACATTTCCGAGTCTCAATGTCGTCGAATGCATGGGACACGGGCGACAGCGAATGCGTCGGCGATACGGTCCGGAGCACAGACGACAACACGTAGACAGCGCGATGCCGCGCCCGGTCTGTTGCGAGGGGCTTGATGGGGACAGTTACGGTGCAGACCGAGTTCCGGGCAACAGATATTGAGAGCCATTGAGTTGTCGAGTGAGTTCTTGCAAGTATTCGTCACTTGAAGATCTTGAGGAATGACTGAATTTTGATGATCTTGGCCCAAGTCAATCGGGTAGAAGGGACTTGCAAGGACTTGAAGAGGTATGGATCGGATTTGAGGGGCCGAGGAGGTCTTTGAGACGGAAGGGACTTGGTCATGCGAGGCTTTGTGTCGTTGCTCGGGTTCTTTGGCTCTTGAACTTGAAAAGACACATCTGGGGGCATCACGGCACACAAGAGGAGGAAGGGGAGGGCGAACGGATGGCATCGTCGAGACGGTAACGGGAGAAGATGGGGGGAAAGAGCAAGGAGCGACGACACTCCCATCAAATTGATCTATCATCGACCATGGATCACGCCCACTGCACGGACCATCAAACTTGATCAACAACGCGGTAACCGCGTCGTTACCGCGTCGGCCGGCGTCGCGCACTAAAGCCTTCAGCTATTTAGTGCTGAACTAGTCGCCTGTGATGACAATAATGTCGACCAACATTATTCTGGCATTATTCTCTCTGTAATGCCACTTGTGCCTACCTTCACCTTGATAGTAGCATGCGCCGACCCCGATTTTGCCGCGATAAGTGCAGGTCCTCGGTTGTTCGGCACTTCACAATGGCACACTGGATTATTGGGTGAACGAAGAGGTGGTGAGTCAGGTTCTATAATACCAGACTTGGACTTGAAAGGTTTGGGAAGTCAAAGCTGCGTTCCAAAGATCTGGCAAGGCCATTCCATGCCAGTCGTCGCCATGGAAGGGATTACCTGGCCAGGTATCGGCATGCAAGGCAACGGCGGGCCAGGCGGCCCGCATCCAAGGCCTTGGCAACGGCACCCGGCACGACTTCCTAAATCAGGTCATGCCAGGTATTTTCAGTTTTGGTGATGTTCCTTCCGCCCTCTCGCCTTCTCCTTCTGTAGCGCCAGCTGCCTCTGCATCGTTTCCTCCTCCGCCAAAATGGTAGCGGTGAACTTTTCCTTCGTGGTAGTTGGCTTGCCCTTCGTGTTAGTCGGCTTCGCGGGTTTAGACTGAGCGGAGGCGGCAGGAACAGAGATGGCCGGCTTCGGCTTTGTCTTCTTCGTGGGAGGAACAGACGTCGACTCGCTGTTAGCACGGCGTTTGCCAGCACCTTTGCCTTCACTCTTCACTGGAGCCTCCTCGTCACTGTCTTCTTCCCCGTCGGGCGCAATGGGGTTGTTGCTATCCTCGGCAGCCTTGTCTGTGTCCATGGCTAGGTCTCCCAGGCTCTCAGGAAAGTCTGTGGTATCGTCGCCCGGAGAGCTGGTCTGCGCCACGTCATCATCGGTCGTCGGGAGGAGGATGGAAAGATCCATGTCGTTGGCATTATTTCCAATACTGACAGGGCGGAGATTCGGGCGCTCCGCGATGAGGGAGCGCATGATGATGATGTTCCAGAACCAAGGTGAGTCCTTCTTGAGTTCATCTGCGTGCAAAGGTCGGCTTCACTCATGTAACCAGACACAACGTCGGACTCACCCCACTTCGCTGTCAGGGCTATTCCAGGCTGGAGGTCATCGGCACTCTCGAGTCCTGCCCCGGTTTCTCCCATTGCCTGAATCCCCGCCTTGGTCTTGTCGGTTACGCTGCATCAAATGTCAATTCTGTAGTGTGCAGAGATTTCGAGGTATGTACGCACACGCCCAGTCTATTCTTGATCTTCCCAGACCAAACGTCCTGCTGCTTGGGTGTCACCGCCTTCTCGAATGCAGTTTGGTACAGCGGATGGTCCTCGAAGCATTTCTTGGCCAGCCGCCAGTGAAAGTGCTTTTTAGCAAATCCCCCGTTGCGCTGTGGGGCTCCAGGAGGTGGGAAGAGGCTTCGACGAGTGTCTTCGTCTTCCTCAATAGCCGTAACTAAGGTCCGGGTAAGGTCGTGGTCTCCATTCCAGCTAGGTGAGCACACGTCAGAAAATAATGTCCCGACATGCACGTAAAAAGACTCACTCGATCTCAACTCCTCCTTCAGCCACTAGCACGGGACCCACCAGCTCGTCTACATCACTACCTTCAAGCTCCTCTACTAGTGGTGCCGGAACTGATTTGGGCTTTGGGGGACGGCCGCGACCACGCTTGCGTGGTGCGGCATCTTCGTCCTCCTTGCTCTCGGCAGCTGCGATGGCGAGAGCTTTTCTGGCTTTAGAGGTGGTTTTAGCTGCCCTGGGCTTCATGTATGGAAGACAGGAGTCGGGGAAGGAGACGGGAGGGGCGGGATAAATAAATGAAAATAGAATAAAATATGCTTCATCATCAGAGTCACAAAATTTTTGTAGTGTCCTTAACAAAATGAAGGGAACTAGAATCGTGAATCGTTGTAAAATCGCCTCCGGAGGCGATTCGACGATTCTTGCGATTCACGATTTACGACGATTCTCCCACGCTTTAAATAAATCCATAATGGGTGACTTCCCGTAAGAATAAAATAATCCCTAGGAATATTTTCAACGTATTCGCCGAGATGCCGGCGCTCCCATCAGGACCCCATCGGCCCAGATCTCGCTTAGACCCCTTGAATAAACTGTCCTCTTGAACGAATCTATTCGAGGGGTACCCCCCCTCGAATAGACCTAAGTTTGACGAAATAAACCGTTTTTGGACAACGCGTTTGATTGCGTGGCAGTGCTTGCTCGCTTGAGTAACTTACCTCCGCACTCGACGCGCCTTTGTGTGTATCATCGACATGGCTCTTCCCCTCACCCTTCCTCAATGCGGACCTCACTGCGCAGCGGCCGGCCCCTTGCGCCACTTGTTCCTGGTTGATACGTGAGTTATTGCTCTTTTGTTCTTTGCTGCATGGCCCGGGATCATACCTCGCAACCGATCGCGCCTTTGCCGACTCTTGCGCGCGGTCTGGTGGGGCTTTGGGCCAATGAAAATGCACCTCGGACGGGCTTGTACTCGTGCTCTGCTTAGATCCTATTCGCTTCACCATGGCCTCAAGGAACAGCTCATTTTCGGAGCCTCTTCCTCGACGCCACCATTTTTTTTTCTGCTGATGGAGCGCGGTTCGGCTGATGGAGCGCGCGGTCATCCTGGATATTTAGGTGGGTGGTGAGGTGCTCATTAGGTGTGTTTCCTATCCCATCCTCATTTCCTCTTGTCTCAAAAATGTCTGGCCAGACTCCAGGCCGTCTGCCTTTTGCTCCACTCTACTCGCAAACACCAGAGCCCTCGCGGGACTCTGACCGGAATATTCAAGACGTAGACCGTCGCTGGGGTTTCACACAGGCTGGACCACTGCCAGTATGTTATTCACTTTACAATTGACGTTTGTACATTGACATCTAACTGCTGCAGACCATTAGCCAGATGCTGCCGGAGGTTCTTCCGAGACCGCCACCTCATGGTACTCCGAGACCACTGCGACTTCATAGTACTTTGGTAGGTTGACGTCTATTGTTTATTGACCTTGACTTACCATCCCCAGCAGCATGACATGTCTCACGGCGGACCAGAGTCACTGAGCGAGCATGCCTTCCAGGTATGCTTTACATTTTTCCTATTAACAATTCAATAACAACATTGTAGAACCAGTTCCAGTTCGCTATGCGCCCCATTCCCCAACACGGCCCGTCCCACTACACATACCTGCCGCCCGAAGCTACCCAGCACTCCCCAATTGACCCCATGCACATTTCGGGTGCCGAGCTGGATTCGCGAGACGCCGCAGCTATCGCCAAAGCACGAGGACTCAAACCTGCCGACAAAGTAGCGGGCAGTCGGCGCAATGGCAAGGAGCGTAGCGACTCAAAAGGGAAGGGCCGTGCAGATGCGAAGAAAGGCAACAAGCGGACCCACGAGTCGTCCGATTCCGAGGACGACAACGAGCCGCCAGTCAAACGCGGGCGTCCAGCGGGATCCGGTAATGAACCAATCCATTTGAATGCGGCAATTCTAACCTTATCTCTCTTTGCAGGTAACTATGGTCGAGAGGCCACTGACCAGCTCTTCTCCATCGTCGCGGAGGTGCTCCCCATCGGGCAGAAGAGCTGGAAGATGGTTGAGCGCAAATTCAATGCGTGGGCAGCGTCGAAAGGCCGCACCAAGCGTTCGGTAAAGTCGTTGGAGGCGAAATACAAAGGGGTGCGTGGTCTCTTGCTTCATCATTGTATTGTACGCTGAATTTCTGCAAGTTTCTCAAGCTGAAGAAACCCACTGGCGACGCTGAATGTCCCCCTGACGTTGAGCGTGCTCACCAGATCGAGGACCTCATCAACCAGCATGTCCACAGTCGCGAGCTCAGCGACGATGACTTTGATGACGGTTCTGACAGAGGCTCGTCTGGCATCGAGGTCGTGGAGCACCCATCCGAACCCGTCCGCACTGCCGTCGCTCGCCGTGCCACCTCTCCGCCTTTGCAGCAACGCAAGCCTCGTGCGAGCGGCACCGATCTCGCCAACAAACTCGGCAATCTCTTCGATCCAGCTACGCAAAAAGCTCGCGATGACGCACGGTCTCAACGCACCTTCGAAAACACGCAGATCGTTACGCTTTCTCAGCAGCTTCGGGACGAGCGTGCACTCAGCGAAAATCTCCGTGCCCAAGTCAGTACCCTGCGCGACAACTTCCACAATGCCGAACGCGCACGCGAGCGAGCGGAAATGAGGTTGGAGATGCAGGACTTCGCCGCTGGTAGGGGTCGACCTTCCCGCCGATCCCGTTCGCGCTCGCCACGCCCCTCTCGCTCTCTCCACCCCGCGCGCTCGCCTCACCGTCCTCGCCGCGTGCGCCCCGCCGGCTATCGTTCACATAAACGGGTTCCCGGCATAGACAGGGTTGACGGGAAGATTCGCGTCGAGCGGCAGTTTCCCGAGGGTGGTGGTATGACCACCTGGCACTCGGATTACTCTACGGACGACTTCAACGAGTTTGAGGAAGAGGATGGTGACGAGAATAAGCACCCTTGGGATGCTGAATACCACCGCATGCGCCGCTCCCGCTCACGCAACGCGACCTCCCGTGCTACCGGCCGCCATACTCCCACTCCTGGCCCATCCCGCATTCCATCACACCGTCCTGTCAGCCGCCCCCGCACTCCCACCCCCGGCCCTTCACGTCTTCCCGAGACGGCTACTTCCACCGTCATCGGGAATGCTGTGGAAGTCGTCGTAACACCCCGACACGGACCTCCCGTTGCCCTCACCATCAGCCCAGGTGTTCCAAAGCTCGGAGATTGAGTGCAAGCAGCGCTGCTTATAATAACCTACTCACGCTTACTACCATTCAGTATTTTTCTTGTCCAACTCACGTCGTTCTTTACTTGTCCCACTAGTGTCTGTCATTACACTCTCACTTTATCTGCCTAACTCCTTGTCACTCGTTCTGACCAACTCCTGCCGTTCTTTACTTTGTCTGTTATTGTCGTACAATGTTTCATGTATACATTCATACATCATCTCCAAATGAATTAATTTATTGGTACTCTGCAAAGTTATGGAAGCGCGAAACACGATCGTTTCGGCGTTGCTCCGAGAACAACATGTTCTCGAAGTTTGTCCAAATCTCCTCATCTTCTTTGCTCTGGCGCCACAACGGCATGTAAACGGTTCGGATCTGATTATAACCTACCCGTTGTGTGCGCAGATTGTGCAGGCGAACACACATCTCCAGGAGATCCCCTCGTTCTTCAGCATCTCCAATGTTAAGTGGGAGTCGTAGCCGTCCAAACGAGCCCTGCAGAGCACGCATACCCCATTCAGCTGTCTGGCGGTACGACAACAGATCGCGATCGAAGGCCAGCTTCTCTTCGATTTGGGCAGTTGTACCACAGATTGACTGGCCAGTCTTGATTGGGGCACGGATCCGTCCTTCAATCTGTGCTGATCCTCGTGGAAAAGCCGTATCGGCGACGAGATAAAATCCCTCCGGTGTTCGCGTGAGGAGCTTCTGGTAGATTGATCTTGCGACGCGAGAATCATGCCAGCTGCCCGGTGCGTTGAGCCTCGCAGCAATTATAGTCCCTATATTCCAGCCATGAGGTGCTAGCAACAACATAATGCTTTTGACGCACCTTCTGGAGAAAAGCAAAGAACACTACTGATAAAATGCTCACATAGCCATCCATTGTAAGTTGCATTCTCCATCTCTTCATCTTCAGCTGTTTGAACTGGGAGATTCAGGCCATCGAGGCTAGAAAATGCCCCAGTTAACCGAGGGTGGCGCTGAATGATCAACTCATTGTATCTTTGAAACTCCCCAAGATTGCGGGGCCATCTGATTTGCGCCTCTGGGATCCGACGTAGAATGGGAAGGAGAATTTGGAATGCAAAAGTGATGTACCGGGAAACCGTCGTAGGGATCAAGGCAAAGATCTGCTGTAAGCTGATCTCGCGCATTGTGGAATTGAGGTAGTGGAGGACGAGGCCAAGAGCACCAGCCGCATCGAGGGACCGTGCACCCGGACGCGGCTTTCCGGTCGTAGATACGTCGTTCCGTACGATGGGGATTGAGTACCACGCGTCGGCGAAGCCTGCCTCAAGGATGTATGTGAATGTGTCGACATCGAAGCCCATGGTCGTGATGAAAGCACGATCACTGCGGCTGGCATGCAAGACCTGCCAAGGGGTATTGACCCTTGGGTTTGGAAGGAGTTGAGGCCGGCAGAGATACAGCCGACTCTGCTTTCTGCGCTCGGCGCGTAGAATGCGCGCTTCTTCCGCCCCAGCCAAAATGATGGCTGCCAATGTCGTCACCTGTTCCAGATCCTCCTCGTCATCCTCCTCCATCTCGGCGGCCATTTGAACCAGAAAAAACGCGTCGAGATCCATTGGCGGGCGAGGCGGGGTGATGGTGCTGGAGACGCGATGTTTGTCCAATGTTTGCGCGACGCGTTTACTCCAAATAATCCAAATCGAATATCCCCGTTGTTGCGGGAATCACCACCGAATATCTTTCTACGGTATTTTTCTAGCCGACATCACTGGCACCGCTGATATATTCCCTCAGATTATTTTATCCTTACGGGAAGTCACCCAATCGTTCCTTAATCGTTCACCTTAATCGCGCCTTAATCGGCTACTCTGACTGCCCCTAATACTCCGAACTACGGGATGAACAAAAGGCAGCATACACACACATTGGCACACGACACATTGAATTGAGACGCGACACATCCAGATCAGAGCTGACACATTGATTGGCTTTGTCGAGGAACACGACACATCCGGAAAATTCCGCTCATAAATCTATAGCGGGTTAATTAAAAAACATCGGAGGGGCGAAGACCAAATAATACGAAGAATGGTTAAGAAAAAGCAAAAGTTTTGGTGTAAAGCAGCCGTTAGTTTGCCCCCTCCTCCCCCCATTCTCTGGTAATTAGAGACAATTAGAACTTCGAAGTCGGAGAATTGTATCGGAATATACTTTGACGCCAGCTCGGCTCCGCCCGATGGATTTCTGGACCGCACGGAGTTGGACTCAAGGATATTGGCAAGATCAACTTCTTGGGGTTGGCGTTGTTTTTTGTTCGCAGCGCTTGTGGATGGCGCGCAAGTATTGTCGACGGCAACAAAGGCCTCTGAAGGAGAATCTGGTTGGACTCGGCGCAGCGTTGGCCAGTGAATACTCAGACGACGGCATGGGTGAGATAAACCGTAACTAATGAAGGAGTGAGAATGAAGAACAAAAAAAAAAAGTGGAATGGGCGTGCCATCGTCGATATTCTGGTGATCTGTATCTGACGGCATGTGAGACAGAACGAGTGACATAGAGTAAGATACACAGACCCATGACATCTATGGGAGGGATTTACACTGGAGGATTGAGAGGAAGGTCGCATCAGCGCTGCTGTGACCTAACGGAATCGGCGTCTGAATTCTCAGCCTTGGAATCAATAAGTTCAAAAATTTCTTGGCCTCCTCGTGCAAAGTCCAGAGCTTTACAGCGCCAGAGGTACTGGATAAATGGATGGAAGGCGGCTCAGATTTGATGGAAATGGCTAGGGTAATGGATTCCGAGGCGTGCGGAGGCTCAATTTTGACGCGAACCGGGTCAGAAGAAACAGAAGGCCGGGAAGTGATGAGGGAAGAACCGTTCTGGGCAAGGAAATCTCGAAGAGCGAGAACGTCAATCCAGTTGAGGTCCAGGAACTGCACTGCGTTGCCAGAGATGTACCTGCCAGGGTGCATCTTCGACGTATCAGTGCCGGAAAGACAAAACACATTGACAACATATAAAGCTGCAGAATTCGATCACCTGCCGAGCCGAGAGGCCATAAACGAGTTCCTGGTCTGCAGGTTGACGAGTCACAGACGTGACATGGGGAGTACCCGACACGTTCTTGGCCAGGAGTATCTTCACGAAGGGTACTTCGATCCCTTCGTGATCAAAGAATCGATTGGCATTTGAAGTGATGTACCCGGGATTATACATCTGCAATGTACGCGTTCAGCGAAGGTCTGCAACGCGATGAGACGCGACGCACATGGTTCCGAAAGGCCATTAACTGCCATGCCGGAAGGCTGTCGAGGAAGCTGGTGTCACCAGGTATGTCACCGTATGTGCTTCGATGGATTGGCGCGGTCGAGAACATTTTGATGCGCTCTTTGTCGCTGGGGTTTGTTTACGATGATGGTCGTCGTGGTCAAGAAGCAAGAAGGAAGAACGGAATACGTGGTAATTTGCAAAATGGTCTGGGCCGAACAGCAAAAGGGCGACACACTGCCGAAAAGGCAAGTGTCGGCGGCCGAATCAAGCGCGACACATTGATGTCAATGTGTCGCGTCTGATTGGAATGTGTCGCGTCTCCGAATGTGTGTGTATGCTGCCTTTTGTATATACTCACAGCAATCTTATGATCAAGTACGCGACACGCTATCGTCTTCTTTATTCATATCGAACTACCCCATGAGCTGCATAAGTTTCTCTCTCTGCCTCCTCAGGATCCTTCCGACAGCGGGCTGATCAAAAAAAAAAGAGAAGAGGTTAAGGAAAAGCCGTGCTTCGACGCCAGTTGATTCTAAGCCGACAGTCAAGCTTATTTTCGCCACTCTTCTCTCAACTCAGGGAGTTGTCGATTGTCAAATGGGATCATTCTACTAGTAATTCGGGCTACTGTGGTCCAAGCAAATCTTCATGTTTCATATTTTGCAAACGAGTTTCATGACAAAGTAAGTACACGGCGATGAAATTTAACATAAGACAACGTTCGTTAGTCGCACAACAAATATATGAGTCCACTCGTCCCTCAGAAATCGGCCTATGACAGCACCGTCGGCTCACGACCTTCACCCATCCTCCACTTAATCCGCATACGTAGGAGGACGCTCCTTCCCATCCTTCAGGTCCGCGCCCGCCTTAAATGCCTCCACGTCCTTCTCGTGCGTGTAGAGCACCGCACCAACCCCGTAGCCACCTACACCTGCAAGGCGCCGCGCATCTATCCCATCAAGCTGCTCACGCATAGCGCGCACTTCGCGTTCCAGTGCCTCGCACCGTTTGTTGAGGTCCGCGTTGTTTGCGCCCTCGACGGCGATGACCCATGTTTTGCGGCGACGGTAGCGCAGGAAGAAGAGCGCACACAGCAGGACGATGACTGCGGCGGCGATACTGCCGCCGACAGAGGCCGCGACGATGGTGCTGGAGGGGACGCCGTAGTTGGTGACCGCATAGCCGGAGGCAGGGAACGCTGTGGCTGTCGACCAGGAGGATGGGGCGGCTGTCCCTGCCCAGACGGTTGAAGCGACTGGTGTACCCGATACTACCGGCACTCCTGCAGAGCCTGGGATACCGGCGCTGCTTATGTTCTGCAAGAGCGCGTTAGTGAAATCTGAGAGCCGGTCGGGAGGTTCACAGTAGCACTCACCTGGCCTGCGACGAGGGATGCGAAGGACAACGCGAACGCTAGGATAAGCGAGGAGATTTGCATCTCGAGTGATATAATACTGGGGCACCAATGGAACAAAGGCGTGGGCAGGTGTACCAAGTCAGCGGGGGTTTATATGGCATGCAGACATCGGAATACGGAAAGTTGCGGGGTTCTGATAACAATGACTATTGGACCCGCGAAATGCCTTGCCGTGTGCTAGACCACTGTCTAACGCGATGAGGCAATGTCCCAATTAGCACAATTACTTGTTGTACGGGCGGGGTTTGAAGGCGCGTTAGTGACCTCGCTCATCGCCTGTAACTGCGAAGTCTTGGTAACGATTTGAGCGAACGGTAGAACTACACGCATTGGTGTGAGAGGATTTTGTTCAGAAATAGACAAAGGCGGTGATGAGATGCCGTCGTGAATGAATCCGCAGTCGTCAGGGGTTCTATTCCGCAGCAGATGTGCCAAGTCAAACTTTCAGGGTGGCATTCGTCGGCAAATAGCAAGCTGATATAGATAGATTCCAGTCCGTGTAGTTTTGGCTGAGTGGTACGCCAAAGAAGTCAGCATGAAAAGGATTCACAGAGAACGAAGCATTCCATAGATATTTCATGCATTAGCAAGGAGTCTCCACTAGAAACGGCTGCTGACAGAAACACAGACACGGACTGGTTATGGATTTGGGGGTTGTTAGATGCCGTCAAATCGTATGGGAAGATCTTCCAACAATCATCCATGACGGTTGCCCCCGTCGACGATAAATCAACTCGAGCCGGAAATTGCGCGTCTGCGGCTGGGAATTAGGAATAAAGCATTGAATATGAGCGGAAGTTGCACTCCGGGAAAATGAGAACGTTGCTGGAACCAGAACTATTGAAAACCGAGGCCAACATGACCTTTGCGACATTCCCCAGCGCACGCATTAATACTGCCCAGTATACAGACCGCATGTATCGCGCTTGATACTGTGCGACAGAGACACTTATGGTGCCGCTGAAAATGATTATAAGGGAAAAGTCTCATTTTAGAGGGTGAGACGAGTTTCAGTTGTTCCTCGGAGAAGCATTAAATATATCTTCCAAATGGTTCGGGGAGTATCAAAAGACGTGCCAGTCAAGTGCAAGTTGCGCTGTCAGAAGGCACGCCTCAGTGGAGAACGACAAGACTGCTCGATCGCATTACGCCATAGCACTGGAGCCCCGGAAGCCAAGGAAGAGAGAGGGGTTGCAGAGCAAGATGAGAGCTAGGAAGTAAGGTGCTCGACGAAGGGGTGTCGAGCATGGATGGCTACAACTATGGAAATATATCTTGACGAAGAACAACTTTGAGCATGGCGAGGTCCGCTCGCAAAGGAACATTGAGCCCGCGATGATCATTCGTCAAAGAAGGAAGTGAAGCGTCCGTAGATCGGCAGATAAACGAGGGGACCGCAACTCCAGTGGAAATGCTGTGAAGAATCTACCCCAGGAAAGTCACGACAACGCTCGAGCTGGACATATCGGAATCCTAAATCAGTATTTTGCTTCTTCTTGCTAGTGGGCGGAGCGCTTGATACGAAATATAGCAAGAATTTGAAGTAACATCGCAGCCGAAAAGGTTTGGCGGGGACACGCAGTAGTGTTGCCGAGGTTCGGTTAGGTCCGGTTTTTTACCAAAAAATCCGAACCCCGAACCTGACCTGGGGTCCGGTTCGCCCAAATTTGCCGAACCCCGAACCGGACATCGGTCCAGTTCACAAAGGGTTCGGTTCGGGTTCTGAACACGTTCGGACCTGAATGAACCGCAAATTTTTTCAGCCGCTCTTCGGCAAAAATACATGAAGTACGTGAAACTATGTATCGAAGTCGAGGTTGGAGGCGTCCAGAGCAGCAACGACACGCTTTGTGGCCTCCACAGCCGCACTCACGTGCCCATTGCGATACGCACTTTTCAACAGCTGAAGCGCCTCGAACATTTCGGGCGCTAGGCGGTTGCGACGGGCGGTTCCGGTAAGCGACCCATTTGAGAACGCTCTTTCAGAAGGCGCGGCCGAGCCCTGGATGGCAAGGTAATCCCGGGCGATACGCGCAAGTGTCGGGTACTGTGAGGAGTGATGCTACATACGGGAAATGTTAGAAATTGCAGCTCGCACATAAGAAATTTATGTTTGATGTGTTCATAGGCGGCATTGAGATCCTCAATGTCAGTCTGGGCATCGTTGTCACTAGTCTCTTATAAACAAACAAGGATGCTCATACCTCAGCGTCATCATCACCGTCGTCCTCCGAATCGCTCGCTGATTGGAGGCCAGGCATGTCATCGTCGTCGTCGTCTTCCCCACACTGCTCATCCACGTCCATGCGCGGAGGCGAGGGCGAAAAGCGGCGGGCACGAGCGGAAGGACGAGCATTGTCAGTGTCGTTGGCCTTGCGTTTGATCATCTCCGCATTGTCGGGGTCCGTCAAACGGCTGGACTGCTTGCGAGTGCGCTCGGACCAACGGAAAAATTGTGTAATTTGAGTGGCCTGACCCCCAGCAGGGGTAGATGTCTCCTCTGGCACTGGAGGAAGAGGAGTATCGTTGTCGGGATCGCGATAGAACTTGATTTGGCTAGCATCGAGAAGCTCCCCGTTGGGGCCGCGTGCACACTGGTCTGCAGAAGACATAGCGGGTGAATGGCGATGTGGTAAATGCACTCCAGATTTTATACACTGAATGCGCCATTGCTGAGATTCACTTCAAAGTCAGTCGGGATGCTGTTAAGCAGAGCGCATCTGTTTTTTAAGCACAGCGCATCATGATGAACTGCGGAGTCCCGCGAGCCATCCAGGTGGAATCCGGGAAGTACCGTCGGCCGGAAACACGGTTAATACTCTTTTTAACACAGAGGAGGTTGAAACAAGCACCAGATGGAGATCTCAGAGATTAGAGCACATTTACCAAGCATTTCCTAGGCATTTCATGCGACTCCGGGAGTGTAAACAAGTCTTAATGCACCAGTCGTGATTCACATGCACATAAAAGTACATTTCGTGCATGTGGAGAGGAAAGATAACGGAAAAACGGCGGTTCAAAATGGCGGAAGAGTAGTAAGGCGGATGACGCTGCAAGCCTGCGATAGCAGTGCGATGTCAAAGTACATTTGTTGACGCCCCAGAAACAATTTGTGTAGTCCATTACCTTGCAGAAAAAATGGCCGGTGGCGGCCACTCTGCACAGAAAGGACGATGAAGGGCGTAAGGGACAAGTAAAGAATAAAGGAGGGATGACGAAAAGGGTGCGAGTGCGACTCAGCCACTCACACTGTCACCAAATTGACAGTGCGACTCAGCGCCATCAGTGCGACTGGGACCATGCAGCAGTGCGACTCAGCATCAAACAGTGCGACTCGCGTAGTTCGCTTAAGCACGGCCATCACTGTGTGACCGCTGTTCCGCTGATACGCACGCTCCCGCGCTGATCACGGAAACATGCTAAATTAAAGGCCAGGAAAAAATGCCGCGCCTGCCGCGCATTACCACGGCACTGATGCGGCATCCTTATGCATCCTTAATGTATTGGGATGCTTTTTTTTTGGTCGTTGGTGGCCTTCTCCAATCCCAGTAAAGCTTCAGTGCATTGGGATTGACTATGTAGTACATGCACTGGGCCACTAAGACCAAGAAATGGGGAGTTTGCACCAAAAATGTATTTGTAATCAAGTTCAACTGGGTGATTTTCTACCATCTGAGTCTGTGACTCATTTGTGCATTAAATCCAGTCTCAGAAAAATCCTATTGGGTGTCTTGGACTCACATTTTAGTTTCATCTGTGCGCAGCAAGACCGCAGCAGGTGCGCGTCGATGCCGCGTCAATGCGTGGCAGTGCGGGGCAGTCTCCGACCAAAGAGCTCGCAGAATATTAAATTCGAATCCATATATGCAACATGGGTCCTATCAAACTATCTATTCACGTCCATGCGTGAGCACACAATCCAATGGAAGGTACTCTTGAGGTTGCAAGCCGTTTGAAATCCCAGGCGAAGGTAATATGAGTTTTGCAATAACTTGCGCACTGAAATTTTGAGATAATCTTGGAACTTTAAATATTAGAGGTCTTCACGGGGGCATCCCGAATGTTGAGGGTAATCGTCTTGAAAGACCGAGTCTTGCGAAGTGTTCTATTGAGATCCTTGAGGTTCGAAGCTTGAAGCTTGAAAGCAAATGATCTTGAATCAGGAGATTGACGCGTCCTCGCACTTTGACTTCTGCTCGGTGTCGAAGTCCTGGGGCTCTAGACTTGAAGCTTGAAGTGTTGAGTTGTTGCCCGCTCTGCGTCGTCTTGACTCTCGGCGCATCGGCACGTTGTAGAATCCAGAGCAGCGGTATTGCATAAAGACAGATGAGGATGCGAACAGTATGGTTGGGCCAGGTGGAAGCGGGGAAAGAACATGCTGCCCCGTGGCAGAGATTAACAGAGAAGGCTCCAGATGCTAACAGGCTGGCCAGTCCTGAAACTCATACAGCAGACGTTGGACACGGACCATCAGAGGTGTTGGCGAGCACTTAGGATGTGCCCGAGGCATGGCTATCAGATTAGGCGAAGCACTAGTGGCCAAAAGGCAGGCAACGCACCGGTCTCACATCATCAACAAAAGACAAGACCCTTCCCCCGCCACTTTGTTCAAAGGGCTATGGGGACTCTAGTTTTATCTTGAGCATATTCCCATCTACATCGCTGTGACCTGATGTGAGATCATATAAGGTCCGTGAATGAATTTTCAACAGCACGGCACTCACGTAATGAAATAAACTTAATAGTCAAATGCCGCGGCGAAACACAGCCTCCCCCATCTGCCGCTCGAAGTACTTTCCTCCTCTATATCAAGGTTTAGTTGAATCGGCAATACTTAACTTATCAAACATGATGTTCTGGATGGCCAGGTTCCTTCCAAGCTTCAAGAATTTGTCACAGAGCAGATTGGGTCAACATTTGGTACACAAATTGATGTGGTTCAAACAAAGTACATCGCCGCGTTCCGATGTGTATGTACCGCCAAACTTTCTCATCAAACTTGGAAAAATCCATACTTTATTGCGGATCAAAGACAGCCAGCAGAATGATATACAAAAGGCGCGCACCTGCCTCAGAACAACACAGCCACCGCCGTGACTGCGTCAAACCACACCAGTTGTTCAACTCTCAGTGCTTCCTTCCTTCATAATACTCTCGTGATTACTCGGAGTATGCCGGCAGCAGTAAACATTGTAATATAGGATAAATCTTATACCTGTTTTCAAGCTTCAGCCAGTCAAGACTCACATGGCCACACACCTGTAGGTCGAACCACGGCTCGAAAGGGAATATGCACATGCAGGTGTTATTTAAATACCAAGTGTACCTAGAATATATGCTCAGGTTGGCCTTGAAATTTCACAGCGCCACCCAGTGGTGTGATAAACCTCCTGTTTATACGCTACGGCAAGTGAACGGCATGGCGGTTCACATCACTTCGGCATATGTTCCGCCTGTGACTGCCACCATCAACGGCTTGAAGCGAGTCGCACTGACACCCTTCGAGTCGCACTGATGACCGGCCGAGTCGCACTGTTGACGGTCTCGTCAGTGCGACTCCCGGGCTGACAGTGCGACTGGACGAGTCGCACTCGCACCCTCCCCGTATATACTCAGAATAAAGGGAGACGCGTCGAGTCGTCGACGCGTTAACGCCGTGATCAATTGATGTCTCCATTTAGCACTTACACGGTCACGCCACTTGCCCAAGCAACGCGAATTGCTTCCAAATTTTGATCATCGGAGGTAAAAATTTACGGGTTCGGACAGGTTCGGACATGTTCGGACAGGTTCAGAAAAATTCAACAATCTTCGAACCCCGGACCGAACATCAGGTTCGGTCCGGTCCCCAGCCTTCGTCCGAACCCGTATTGAGGTCCGGTTCGGGTTCGGTTCAGGTTCGGAATCGGTTCTGAACCTGACCCCGGCAACACTAACACGCAGCAATCCAGGCAAATGTGAGGCGAATGATGAGCATGAACAGCCCGTCGAAGATTAAGACGGACTGGCAAGGAAAGGCGGAATAAGCTTTGTCCTATTTTTTTCGTCCGATTTTGACCCGTGAAACGATATATGGGGACTGGCAATGCAGTGTTATTTCAAACTCCGATCAGAGCCTGATCGGGCTTGTTTTGACGGTCCTCAGATGTTAGGCCAAATTTGAGCTGAACCTGCCAGAATAAGGTAGCACATTACTGAGGGAAAGTGCATGTTATCCACACCCGGGGTGAATGTCCAGCTTTTTTAAATTTTAACTCTTGTAGAGCGCGAGGTATGCAAAAGAAATATACAGTAGACACAATATATGGAAATTTTATCCTGGACATTAACTCCGGGTCCCTGCTGAAATGGGAACCCCGTATGCACTTCAGGCATATCGTCGAAGGATACGCTCAAATTTGGCCCCCAAAGCCAAGGCAATTGATCCGGCCACGTGACTGGCTTTACCGCCGTCTTTGTTCTTTTTGACGCGTGGTGGGGTCCCAATAGCGCGTCAGGACATACCAAACCACATTAAAGCTCCCCTCAAGGACTCGCGACCCTTTTTGAGGGGAGAGAAACTAGTCAAGGACGATGTCGACACCGACGTTGACATGGAATTGGGTTATTAAAATTATATTAATGCAGAGAATTCATCTAATGCGAATTACAAGACATTTGGCTTCTTAGGATTAAGATAAATCTTGCGTGAGGAGACGTAGGAGCTTAAAAGGACTCAGGACCGTCGCTCTAGTGGGGACAAACACGTACAAACAGCACGCAATCAACCCGTCCATTGCCGGTGCCCACGATATACTAATTGTGCGGGGACCCAGTGTACTTGAAAATTTCGCCAGTAAGACTTGGAAATTATCAAAAAGGCCTCACTGAGATGCGTCGCCCTGTCAGAATGTGCGCCCCAATGGTGGATGACAAGACCATCCTAACAACGAGCCATTGTGTGTAAGAAGCCGGAACAATTGGAGCCCAAAAGGCCAGACCTTGAGGACGAAGGAGAGCAAGAACAGTTGCAGAGAAGTTGAAGATGAGAGATGGAAGCAGGCACACGGCAATTAGCCAAATTTCCGGCCACCGGAAGTTAGTTCGAACCGCCTAAGTATCCGATTAGATATCTGTTGAGGCAAAATCAGACCGGAAACTCAACAGATCCAGTAGTCTGAAATCTGTCTCGAAACGGGGACTTCCGTGATGCATTTCAAGCCCGAGGATACGGGACATATCGGCTTCCGTTTCCGCACCATGGAAATGGGTCGCGGAACATATGGTATCCGCGGCGCGGAAACGGCCGCCGATACATCTGATTTCCTAATCCATACCAGGGTGGCTGAAATGCGAGCGGAAACTTGGCCGGAAATCCTTCGGGGTTGCTATATATGGCAACCCCGATATATGGCAACCCCGAAGGATTTCCGCGGATCTGGAACTCCAGGTCTCGGATTGAACCAATATGGGATGCGAAATCAGACATATCAGCGGCAGTTTCGGCAGCGCCGATATTTTGCGTTCTGCGACCCGCATCAGTGGTGCGGAAACGCAAGCCGCTATGTTCCGCATCATCAGCGTTGAAACGCATCACGAAGGCCTTCGTTTCGAGACCGATTTTGGCTTAATCGGTTCCTCTAACATCCGGGCTGATTTCGCCTCAACAGATATCAAAACGGACACTTAACAAATCCGAGCTAACTTCCCATCGCTGGAAATTTAGCTAATTGCCGTGTGAGGGTGATTACAACTTTCGACCTTTCAGAGACTCTGCACTAGGATCCCCATGATTGTGCCCAATTTCAGGAGTACCCGTTGTCCCAACCCTATGTACGACTCCGAGTGATTTTGACAAAAATGCCAAAAAGCAGATCAAAGACGGCAATCAAAATGTCAAAAGTCTGATCGGATCGACGCCCAAGAGTTTACAGCGCCCGCTGTGACCAAACATGATCCGATCGCACCGCCACACCTCCGATCTTTCCTTCCAACTTCCACCTCTTAACAAGGGGGTACCGGCATTCAAAAAAAAGATATAGGGTTTCTTGGACCCACAGACTGATTCTGTCAAGATTCTGTAGCCAAAAATCAAGGGTCAAAAGTTTTTTTTTTCCAGCCTGGTGGCCGGACTAACTAACCAGCCCTTGGTCGCCCGTTTGAATGCCGGTACCCCCTTGCCTCTTAACGCTCGTCGCCCATTTGTGAATATGTTCTCTCCGCGGCCGTCTGAACTGCGGTCTTTTCCGCACGCAAAGCAAAACCGGGTCTCTTAGGAGTCTGTAGGGTCTTGTTTTTAATTCCTAGGGGGTTATAAACTGTTTATAATTTTTTGTTTGTAAATAGGCTGTTTATAACCATGTTTATAAACAGGCTCTCAAATTTAGCTGAAAATTCAAGTTTTTCGGTCTCCCCATTCCCGGAGCTCTTCCATAGCTCTTCCCACCAATCTTGCTGTCAGACGGTGGAGAGGGTCTACGACCTCTCAGGGAAGATGAGCCAGCGGGGCTCGCAGCGGGAGGAGAAAACCCAAGTTGATTGCCGAGAGACAGCCATCTACATCTAATACAGCCAAACTAAGCTAACTGCTGTCTAGCCCAACTACAACGGGAAAGCATCTTGGTGTTTTCAGGTCAATCTGCATGACTCAGAATTGCTTTGGGGTTTTCACCCATCCTATCAACCCAACACCCATCAACTTCTCTGCTACCAAGCATCAAAAAATGTCATTTCAGTGTTGCTACACTGGTGATGGGCTGAAGAAACTAATCCTGAGCTCAACATTGTCCACCAGATGGAAATTCTGGTGAGTTTGTGGCTCTCTGGGGTTGACTCCTGGCCCAGGCTTAGATAATTAAAAACGGGCCATTTTGCCCTGAGGGATTAAAAACCAGTTTATAAACAGCTGTTTATAAATATGTTTACAAACAAGCATAATAAACAAGACCCTAGGAGTCTGAGACTCGGATGTTATTGTCTCGATATGCTCTGGGTGTGCGACGTGCGACGTATCTCCTGGCCCTACGCATTCCAGACGAGGCGGTCCATCGGCCTATCCTATAGCATGCGAATGTAATGGATCCGAAGTCGCTTTTCCTTGTACCGCAGCATCGCAATCAGGTTCTCGCCCTCCAAACAATATAGATTCCCCGCGTCCGCACACGCACCTGTGTGGTCCTCCTTCTAGCACCCAAGTCGGTGCTCACTCAATCGCTCCACCTAATAGTGTTCTCGCAGCGGTGTTCTTCACGTCCCTCGTGTGCACGAATCTCGTGTCGAGCCCGGGCCCGTGCACGGATTTGTCAACTCTGCCTTTGCACCTGCGCCTAACTACATCGCTGGGCTCGAGGTCGCGCCCTATGCTTTCTCCAATCTCGCAAGCGCACACTACGGCCAACACATCACAGCGGAGGAGGTGCGTTGCGTCCCTCACCGCCCATTTAATATCCCAATTTCCTGATTATTTGCCTTGCCAATCGCCGAATTTGCCGCCCACAGACGACACGCTCTCCATCGTCCCCTCCTGGCTCTCGGAGACCAGCATCTCCTCGCCGCCCGTCACCCTCGCCGGCGACATCCTCCAGATCACCATCCCCTCTCCCAAGCCAACTCCCTCCTTGACGCCCAGTTGGCCTTCTTCGCGCACTTCAAAAGCGGCAGGACCTCCATCCACACCCTCGAGTACTCCATCCCCCGCGGTTCTGCAGGGCCCACATCGATAACTTCCACCCCATCACGAGTTTCACGCGCCCGCGAAGCCAGTAAAGGACGCGGTGCCAGTCTCTAATGCTGTCGCGGTATGGCGTACGTTGATTACGCGGGCGTGTCTTAAGGTATGTTTGTGGGGACGTCAAGCCCTCTAGATTTTGCGCTTAGTTTTATCCAGACAACCCGCAACATCCCACCACGGCGGCGACTGAGACCTCCCAAAAGCTCGGCGCCTCGAGCTTCATCGAGCAATTCCCTAACCAAAGTACGCATTTATTTGTTAACAGCTTCTTCTTACGTCGCGTGTCTGAGCGAATACTAATACTTTTGCTATGGCAATTCCCGACTGACTTCCGGAAGGAAATCAGCTCTGCCACGATCTTCACCCTGCAGACTCTCGATGTTAAAACTAACAGCTAGACGCAGTCTGCCACTGGGATTGAGGCTTAGATTTTATTTTTACTTCTTGGCTGCCGCTGTCGAATGAACATTGAAACTAACTCGGGGTTGTGATGTAGAACTTGGACATGCAGTACACCGTTGGTATTGTCACTGGCGCTCCCAGCATCTTCATCTCTGGGGGTGAGAGCGACACCGATGGTGTTGATGGGCTCACGTACGTCTCCGAATCAATCCGAGCGGTGTGGGCAAGCAGAGAGCAGGTAGTTAGCTCATTCCCGCTGCACACTGATTAAATCTGACACCGCTTCATGATTGTTTCTGCTATGACACTACCGGAGGATAAGGGTTCCTAAATAACCTGCGTAGATATCTTTCTACGTCATATCATACCAATATGTGTTGCAGGATCAAGGGATGAAGTAAGTGTGCCTTGATCATGGAGAGAACTGGACTCGATCACTGTAGGGTTGCTGGGTAGATGGAGGTGGTGTGCTCAACGAGCAGTTGGATGACATCGAGGTGACCCCTCCTCGACGCAAGATGCAGCGCAGTCTTGCCATAATTGTCAGCTTGGTTGACGGAGGCATTGTGCTTGATCAGCAGCTGGGCGATGTCGAAGTGACCATTCTCTGATGAGAGATGCAGTGCAGTCCTGCCAGATGCGTCGGGTTGGTCGACAGATGCATTGTGCTCGATGAGCGCTTGAACAATGTCAAGGTGACCCCTCCTCGATGCAAGATGCAGTGCACATCCGCCATATTGGTCGGGTTGGTTGACAGGGGCATTATGCTTGATCAGCAGCTGGACGACGTCGAGGTGACCATTCTCCAATGCAAGATGCAATGGAGTCCTGCCATGTCCCTGGGCTCGGTCAACCGATGCATTGTCCTTGCCGACGTCGAGGTGATCGCCACCCGACGCGAGATGCAGTCCACCATATTTGTCAGGTTGGTCAACAGACGCATTGTGCTCGATGAGCAGCTGGGCAATGTCGAGATGACCATTCTCCGAGGTGAGATGCAGTGCAGTCCTGCCATATGTGTCGGGTTGGTCAACAGAGGCGTTGTGCTTGATCAGCATATGAACAATGTTGAAATGACCCTCACCCGACGCGAGATGCAGTGCAGTGCGGCCATGTTTGTCGGGTTGGCCGACAGAGGCATTGTGCTCAATCAGCAGGTGGACAATGTTGAGGTGACCCCCACCTGATGCAAGATGCAGCGCAGTCCGGCCATATTTGTCAGTGTGGTCGACAGAGACATTGTGCCCAATGAGCAGCTGGGCGATGTTGAGGTGACCGTTCTCTGACGTGAGATGTAGTGCAGTCCTGCCATATTTATCGGGTTCGTTGATCGACGTGCTATGCTCCATGAGTAGCTGGACAATGTTCAGGTGACCATTCTCCAATGCAAGATGCAATGCAGTTCTGCCATATTCGTCGGCTCGGTCACCAGAGGCATTGTGCTCGATGAGCAGTCGTGCAACATCGACATGGCCATTCTCCAATGCGAGATGCAATGCAGTCCTGCCATATCCTTCGGCTTGGTTGATTGATGCATCGTGCTTGATCAGCAGCTGGACAACGTCGAGGTGACCCCCACCAGACGTGAGATGCAGCGCAGTTCTGCCATATTTGTCGGGTTGGTCGACGGAGGCATCATAGTCAATCAGCAGTTGCACGATGTCGAGGTGTCCATTCTCCGATGCAAAATAAAGTGCAGTCCTACCATCGCTGGTGGCTCGGTGAACAGCTGTGTTATCCTTGATGAGCAGGGAGTGTACCCCCTCAGTGTAACCCATTTTGCAACACATAACCATGGGTGACATGTCTCTAAAGCCACTCCAACGCCAGGTTGAGTGCAGCTTAAAGTCATATAATTTGTACAAAGCAGTGTATTGGCTGCTTCCATCCTCCAGGAGACGCATTGTCGAGGGAAGTAGGGCTGCCTGGTCCTGATTATCACAAAGCCGTAGGTGATGAAACCAGTATTCCGCTGCATACAGCGAGAGTGGATAGTCTGGGAGTGTGTCCTTGGTCATCAAATGGTCAATGTCGGCAAAAAGGAGGAGATAGCGGACACAAGTTTGGGTAATAAATTTGTGGGAGACATCCATTGTGAGGTCAATGCTTGCGCCGAATTCCCGCTGGAATTCAGGGGAAAGGACATAGTCCCTCACAGATGAATGTGCGGGAGCGATTAATGGTGTTGCTGAGCCATCGTGTTTGATCACGATCAGGCCCTCTAACAATTTGAAACCGTTACAGTTGCCCCGGCGTCTATTCGGGTGGTAAATTGATTTATCTGGGTCGGAAAAGTCGAACCCGGGATCAGCTAGGCGGAATGCAGTAGCATCCGCCAACTCGTCCAACCTAATTTCTCTGGCGGAGAACACAAGCCATCGCAGAATTGCTTGGATAAAAATCGCTGGGAGAGAATCTTTCGCCCGGGTTAAGAAGCGGCTGTAAATCTTGAACAAATCAGCCGGCAGGGCAGTGAGGGTCATCTCCCAATCGTCTTCCCATAGACAACGACCCAGTTCAAGGAGCAGACATGCAGCCATGCGAAACCTGAATATCCAGTGAACACAGGCACAACTTGCAACAGATGAGAGGACTGACATTCCATTGCTCTTCTGCACAATCTGTTCTGTGATATGCTTCGCATTCTTGACATCATTAGCTCGATTTCCGACCCCGGGAACTTCGCTGCCAACGAAGGTTCTTATGTCGGGGGTAGAGATCTCGGAACTAAGCTCGATGAAAGCTACATTCTTGAATGCTTCTTGAAATTCATCAAGAGGTTGGCTGGTAAACAGGAGATGCGGTGCATTCTCAGTGAGATGGTCCAGAGTGTGAATGAACTGAACAAGAGGCTTCCAGTCGCTCTTGTCACATTCATCAAGCCCATCGATAACAATATATGTCCGGTCAATGTCCGCGAGTAAATCCTCAAGAACTACTTGAAGATGTCTGTGCTGCGGCTGTATAGTTCCGTTTCCCAGAGTTTTATATAGCCGACCAAGAGCGCTATAAGGCGAAGGCGACCGTCCAGAGAGCTGCCAGATGATCGACCGCAGCATGATGTCTTTGCGCTGATTCTCGTTCCTGAAATCGAAATAGAAATATGCAACAGCGGACCGCTCGGGACAGGCCACGGTGATTTCCTCAATCACTGTTGAACTGCCCATGTGTCTATTGTAAGCGGCAGACTATGTGTGTAGTAGCAATACAAATCACCTCAGTACACTCTTTCCGGTACCAGCTGCGAGAAATTATTAGAATGGGATTGGAATAAAATAAAACTCCTTTACAGATTCCTTTGATCCACAAAGAGCCAGGTGTGGTTTTCCATTTGACGAATCGGTCATCAAGTAAGAGCCAGCGCCCAGTTGCTTCGTGATGGAGGCTCCGCAGGTGATACTGTTTATCCTTCGTATCGGGAGGATACTCCAACCACTTGCCCAGATCTTCGACGAGGCTAGATATAATTCAGCTGGAAAAGGATTCAAATGGAAATTTCAATAGTCCCAACCCGTGATTATGGATGACAAGCGATCCTCCACCGGAAACGGAAAGGTTGTGCGTCTGGGCGCCGCCACTGCTGTTGTTTAGAAAGCGCTTTGTGCAAAGGAATTCAGTGACGCACATATTATGCGTGGTGAAACTTTCAACCGCACTAATATCGTAATGCATGGTGGTACCTTCCGCCGCACCGCCGTCGCCGCCTTTTTCGCCGCCCCTTCCACCCTCGCCTCCTTGGCCTCCTGGGGACAAGAAATCGTGATGTTAACGTTTCAATCAGTCTCCCTACGCACCAGAAATGTAGTGATTGACGGTCTTGTATTCAATGCCTTCGCGAGACATGCTCAGTATGGATTGTGATAAAGCCGATTTTAGTATGTGGACATTATGTGAGCCCCAAGCGAAGATTACACAGAAGAAAGAGCCACCCACAACAAAGATGAGGAGTGTGTATTCCTGTCCAGCGGACTTGGGAGGTGGAGGTAACAGACAATACTGGTGACCTTTGGCGCCTCGTGGACACCACGCACGTTCGCACGATGAATGTCCGAGAAGCAAGGCAACGGAGTCCGGGCCGGCGACAAGGGACCAGTCCATCAGGAAATTTGCGCAAAGCCCAAGATGAACATGCCGCTTCGCTCCGGCAGTCACCGAGTTAACATGTAGCCATGGATGACGAAGATCGAATTTTAATTGCGTTAAAATTGCTAGGTTATCGAGACAAACTGTAGAAAGTTCAACAAACCTCAAAAATGCCAAAGGAACACCAAATACAACAACGGCAGAGTCTGTGGAGCATCTCGAGACTTGCGATTTGAACCCGAGAACAAAGAGACGCCGTTCTGAATTCAGCTCTTAAAGAGCACTAAATTGAGCACCGTTTGCCGGCCCAAGCCCAGAAAGGGTTTCAAAGGGACGTGAATGATGAACGATCAAAAAGTTGCTGTTGCATGAAGGGCACACCGGGTTTCAGGAGAATGTGGCTGGTGAGACGAGCCGATTGGGGGTAGGTTGTTCGCCTGTGGAGCTTGTTGGATATTCGAGAGACAACCTTGACGATATCCGGTCGGGGAAGAGGAGGAGCAAAGTCCGAATTTGACCAGGGAAGCCCAGATGATCAGCAGAGAGATTGCGAAGAATGAAGCCCATACGTCAAACCGGTGGGTGCGAAAGGGCGAGGACTGCTGGACTACTTGGGGAACAGTGGCCAGGTATTGATGGAGAAACAAATATGAGGGAATCTGGAGCGGGGCAAGCGTGGTTTTATATGGGAACAGTAAAGATCGGAATACGGAAGGTTGCGAGATACTGATAACGATGAAGATTGGACCCACAACCGCGTTCTGGACCAGTTTCTAACGCGATGGGGCATTGTCGCCGTTACCACGATTAATTATTACTTGTTGTAAGGGCGGAGTTTGAGAGAGCGTCATTGACCTCGCTCATTGCGAGTACCCGCAAAATTTTGGTAAAGATTGGAACGAACGGGAGAACTGCACGTACGGGTGTGGGAGAATTTCGGTCCTAAACTGACCAAACGCGGTGGTGAGACACCATCGAGAATGTATACGCCATCGCCCCGTGAATCTTGATCAAGATTTCCGAATCCAGAGTGAAGCATTCTTGAATAGATATTTTATGCATGAGGAGGAGTCTTGTACGGGCAGAAAGATAGACGCCGACACGGCAAAGGTTCTTGACGAACAAGAAAATAGCCGGGACGAACTATGCATTTGGGTGTTGTTAGATCTGGAGTGTCCCTTCCGATCGCATGGGAAGAATGATCTCGCGATCGTCTGTGGTAGCCTCCGATTTCCGATAGGATCGAGGATGATAACGGGACCCGAACCTGATATTGCGCGCTCCATAATAAGGAGCAAAGCATTAAGAATTTCATGAAAATTGTGCCCCAAAAGAACGACGAAATGAAACGGAAATATTGGGAGGTCAGCATGGTATATCTTAGTGACGTTCGCAGTGACAGACCTCGAAATATCAGACGAACCTCCTGCAAAGAAAAGTCAAACTGGCTCTACCATGCCCCAGTGTAAGATAATTCATCAGCGGAGAAGGAGTCAGCATTGAATACTCGAGGCAGAAAGACCTGGAAATTATCGAAAGGTGCCGAAACGGTCGTGGCACTCTCCGAGTCAAAATGCGTAGCCACTGGGCGACGAGAGCTTGTTGAACGTCCCATAAAATAGTTCAAAAACTGGAAAGCAATCGGAATCCAGAAAACCAGAACTCGAGCGAAGCCGGCGGATGGAAGCAATTGATTGACGCTCATTAGACGCCCGTCTGTCTAGGTGGCCAGACATCAACGCACCGCCACATCAGCGATCTTTCCTCCTCTGACTTCCACCGTGGTTCGCGTGGCACTCAAAGTCTCGGATGCTTACGATCCTTCCTCTTGCCATGTCTGTGTCAGGTCTGTCTCCGTGAGTCCGCAAGACCGCCTAGACTGACGTCGACTTGGCTACACTCAGAATTTGGATGTCATTTCCTCGATACGCACTCGAAGGGCTTGCGCATCGCTGAGGAGACGCCGAACCAGTGAAATTATAGCTCCTCGTTTCGCTTCGTTCTCTCCTCTCTCCGCTGGAATATCACCGCGTCCATAGAACTCCCTGCCTGGCAAACTTTCGTCAGGATGTCCTTTTGGCACCTCGTGGTCTTTGCGTTCGTGAATCCACGAATTATTTGCGCAGGATCAGCGCATTCAATATTCAATACTTCGGTAATTAAATCATGAATAGGTGGGCCTTCACATTCTGTCATATAACTAAACTTGAAATATCGCGCGCTTGGAACCAGACGTAATGCGCCTAGAACCCTCCGTCGGGACGTCGTGTCTGAAACTGCTTGCTCATTGCGTCCGGGGAAGCACGGAATAATCGCGCTATTAAACATCGAATGCCTGGGTAACCAATTTATCGGTGGGTGGCCTGACGAAACCTCGGATGGCATGGTACTAAACTCGAATTCCACAGACATCGTCTGCAATTCAACGCCTAAATCAAGACCACAATCCTTCAAAAAACCACGCAAGTTTAAAGTAAGTGTCCGCTTATCATTCACAATTGTACAATGTATAATATGATACTACTTTATTTCATTCATCGTTCCCTTTACAGTTACTTTACATCTTCAGCCACTTGTCCAGCCCGAGCCCGCGGTAGATCTTGTCCAGCCCCGTCGCAGAGACAATCCCCTTGAGCAGGCTGTCGAGGCCGAGGCCGCTGAGGAGGCGCCCGACGAGGTTGAGGACGCCGGCGAGGAGGAGGCCGACACCGCCGACGATTTGGGTTAGGGGTTCTGGGGGTGCGAGGTGAGTGAGTTGTTGAAATGTGAAGCAAGACGACGCACGGCCTAAAGCGTCGAGGAGCGGTCCGAGATCGCGCTTCGCCTTGGGGAACGAGTCGAGCTTGTCCTTGGCCCATTCGATCGTTCCACCGATGTCTTGGACCATCTACGCGTCGCGAGAAGAAAAAAGCACGGTAAGGCAATGCTCAAGTTAACGAAGGATACGAAGGGGGGACTCACGACTTTCAGCGCCTCCGCGAGCCGCTGCTCCTCCGGCGTCGCCTTGTGGTCCTGCATGTTCCGCGTCGCCTTGTTGCTGAGGCGGTTGTCGGGATCGGCGCCGCGGATGGCGCCGTTGGTCTCGTTCAGGATCTTCTCCGCCTGCTCGAGGAGGGGCTTGACGTTCTTGACGAGCTCGTTCTCGTCGCGGTCGTCCTCCTTGCGCGCCTCCATGCCCTCGATGTGCTAGAAGAAGAAATCGAACACGGGTGAGGTCGAATTCAAATAGAAGAAAAAAGAGGACGATGGCGCACCTTGCGAATCATCTTGCACAAGGGGGCGGTCTTCTGGTTGGCGTCCTCGATGATGTGCGAGAGACGCTCCGCGAGCTTGCGGTCGGTCTCCTTCTCCTGCTCGCTGCGCTCGTCGCGGCCACCGCTGCTCGCGTTCGAGGCGTTGTCGTCATCCTGGGCGAGGAAGTTAAGAGGCGATGCTTGCCTGGGCGGCGCGGGGACTTGGTCGTGTTCGTGGATGTCGGACATGGTGAAGCTCGTGAGTGGTTTGGTCGTTAACGAAAAAAAGGTGTGTGTTAGGTGCGTGTGTGGAGGTGCGTGTGTGACTTTTGGGAAAGGCAGGTTGCGGAGTCGTTTGGTTTTTATACGACTGGAGGCAGGAGCGGCTCCGTATGACGCTTCGAGCGTCAGGCGTGATGCGGTGCCTGGTAGTGTCACTGTGGCGACCTGCACATTTTCGTGGCGCTTGTGGACGTAATGTTTCCTCGCGGGGACTCCCCCAAAATAATTGGGGGCTGTTTAATTCCTCCCACGCGCATGGGCCCAATGAAGTCATCACCCCACTCTCAAATTCACGGAGGAACGCGCCCGCGCCGATTCCACGCGCCGTATGCAAAGGGTATATTTCCGTCCGAATTCGCGATTACACTACAGGATTGGTTATGAACCTGGTAGCTTCAAAATCCGCCGCTGCAAACTGACTTCTACGACACGTTTACTGATACCATGAGCCTGCCCCAGATGATCGTCGTCTTCGTCATAATGCAGGACCCACACACCCGGCTCCTCTTCCCGCGCGACGATCCCTTCCCATCCGTCCAGCATCACCGCCGACTGATCCTCCGTCCAGTCCCAGGGGCCAGGGATGTGGTCCTGGCTGGCCGTCTTGTTCCCGTACTTGAGCTCGAGCGTGTCGCCGTCCGCGTAGATCCAGTTCAGTTCTGGCGGGTCTTTCGAGATGGTGCTGACAAGGCCTAGCGGTTTCTCGCCGACGGGATACTCGATGTAGAATCCCGAGAACGGGTGGCCGTCTTCGAAGGTTCGATGTGCGGGGTCGGAGTCGTCAAGGTATAACTGCTCAATGAGTGTAAGACTGATCTAGAAGATGCGAATATCTAAAGCAACGCACCCTCTGAGCCCGCAATACAACAATTTTCCCGTCAAGCTCTCTGGAGTCCGGACAACTCACGCGCAGGCTGAACTTTGCGAGTCGTGGATCGTCTTTCGGGTCTGCGCCGCCGCCGCCGCCCCTTGCGCGCCGGCTTGCTGAGCACTTGCGCCTTGGGAAATTGCAGCGACGGAGGTCGCGGTCGAGACGGCGGCAAGTGGGATGGCGACTGAACCAGCTGCGACGCCGACGATACCAAGAAGGTCCATAGTCAATAATTCCGAGTTTGTGTGGGGAAGGTGTGTGCGAACGCGCGGAGGCCAGTTAATATGTGTCGTAAAAGGCAGAAACTGAATGACGAATTCATGACGTCACACTTTGGTCACATCACGGATTTTCCAACTTTGGCCAAACTTTGGCCGCCTACTTGGCTTCATCCACGTTTCGAAACAAAGGGACTTGGCGGAGATACATCTCGAGCTCTCGGATACTGAATGAAGCTGAAGGCTTGAATTTTGCCGGGGGTTTGGGCGGAGATTGAAGATGATTTGATAGTTTGATAGATACAAGATGGATAACAGCTTCTTTTGGCGGTTGCTCTCCACTTTCTCCACGCCATCTGCATGCATGTAAACCACTTTGAGCTTTCTCTCCGTGATTGCTAGCGATTCTATGACGATTAAATGACTTGTTTCTGGCGTCATCCCCCCGATGGAGCTTGCAGAGGCTATCATACCTTAAATAGCGGTGGGCATCTCAGAAAAGGGGCACGATTTTACACGACCGGTCCACCTTGACGACCCCTCAACAGCCTCCCATCCAATTGCCCGACCGCCGAGAAAAATAATGGCTTCCGAAGGCGCTCTCCCGAACTCTCGCTCTTCCTCCATGTCTCGCTCTCCTTCCCCCGAGCCTCAGATGCAGCAACAACAACAGCCGCAGTCGTCTCGCCGACGCGATAGAGGCCGCCAGCAGACGCAACAGGCGCGTTTTCGTGTCCCTTGAGGTCCATCTCAAACTAATAACGACGCAGCCCCCACAAATGTCTCCCGACCAACAACAACTGCAGCGCTCCAACCAGGACCAATCCATGCTGCAGCAACCCACGCAGGCGGTCGGCCAGGTCGGCGGATTGGCCGGTAACGCCCTCGGCGGGCTGACAGGCGGTGGCCAGCAACAAGCGCAGCAAAGCGGTGGTGGCGGAAAGTCGGATACCCTCAAGCTGCGCCTCGATCTCAACCTGGAAGTCGACGTCCAGATCAAGGCCCGCGTGCACGGCGATGTTACCCTCTCCCTCCTGTGAGTCGCCTGTCCTGTTTGGTCCCCACTCAATAATTTAATCGTCGTTCTGAGGCAGTGACTGATCACATCTTCGTCTGCAGTGGCTAAGGGCCGTAAAACGTTTTCGATGCTTGCCTGCGTGTCAACCGATGAGCCCTCGGACCATGGACGCTTTCGATGTATACTGTACCTCATATATTAGTGCCGATTGTACTTCTAGTAGACTCTTAATGGACTCGGTCTAACCGACCACGTTGGGAAAGTTTCAGAGTTGTTGGAGGGTCTCGCATTAAGAATTGTTCGTCTACTGCATCATGTTAGATGCCTTGAATCGTGGTACGTGACGGCGTATTTTTCAGTCTACGAAACGTGCTGGGGCAGAAATTGTTTGTATGGATTCCACAGTGGCGATCTTCGTTCCGAATTTGAGTTTGAAAATACTGAATATCAGTAGAAGGCCTCCTGAATGTGACTGGGCGTACGGCCAGACACAACTCAAGTCTTGATTCAGTTGCAGTAAAGCAAAAATTTGACGTTCCAGCTGGGCGGTCACTGAGAATTCTTCTGCAAGTTCACGGCTCGTAGGCAGTTGACCAGGCTACGCGGCAGTACGGTACGAGGGTTAAAGTCGTTACTATGACTTCCCTAGGCTGATTGTCCTTTCACTTCTGAGAGACATATTTGAAATTGAAAGCAAAAGAGCAAGAAATACATTAGTTCAACTGTATTTTTGACTTGTACTGACTGCACTGTTTTTCAACACATGTCTTCCAATGCCCTCGAGCGTGAGCGAACCAAATAGAGGCCCAAAAGTGCCCTGAGTGATACCCGAAATTATGCACAAGGATGCCATGGCAGTGCGCGGCAGGCGCGGCAATTTCCCCTGGCCTGCGAATATGAAGCCGATATTCCCGATTCCCGACAATGCCGAAACTGCAATGTCACATGACACTCACACACACTCTCTCTGGACCACCATGCGTTCAATCCGGCTGCAGGCCAATTCTGTGATCTGCACGTACACGCCAACGCCGACCGAATCACGGACCACACCACGCCCCAAATAGAGTTGGAACAGACCATCTTGGAGATTGCTTTTGGCCGCGGCGGCAGGCTGTGTCAGTGTGCCATTTATTCGCTCGTCTTCGCAACGGTACCTCGGATGCCCTCCCTCGTTCAGCGATCGAACTTGAATGCGGTGTGTATGCTCAGTGGCTTTCCATCCACACAATCCTTTTTTCCATGTTTCGCCGTCACACATCTCGCTCACCGGGATTAGTTTCCAGCACGTCGGTACTTGGCATGCATCGTGTCTACGGAGTCTTCCTCGCGGGCCCCGTCGTGCACATTTTTGGCTCAATAGCAAGTACACCATATGACGTCTTCGCGGAACACGGGCCTCCAGTCAAGGACAGCTTTCTCTTCGCTGGGTATCTGTATTTAAGCTCCAGATCTAAGCACTTCACAGAGATGTTTAATGGAGGTTCCGGACCATTATACTGCAGCCTCAGGAAAGTCGATCGTGAGTGTGCCTTTCTCTCGGCCCCGTAGTTTGGTATGATACTAATTTAGGATCACTATTCGGCTCAATATAGACCACTTGTGGTGAGCGGCGTCCCCGTTTTGGCGTTCCTTGCTATGTATAGGCGCAAACAGATCAGGAACAAGCAAGAAACTGTTGAACGCACGTTTCTCTTTGGCGTATGCTCGACATCCAACCAATCAGCAGTTCCATCTTATCAACTGGCATGCATATGTGTACATTCTAGGCCGTACCCGTGATGATTTAACGCACTCGTAGACGTTGAAGATACCACACCCCCGCCCCCGCTTCGCACAGCTCCGATGTCCCCCGTACACCTGCTCTCCGCTGTACTCTTCGCTGCATATTCAGTACGGCTAGCCTCCGCCGCCACCGCTCAAGTCTTCGTGCCCCCGTCGAAGGGCCCGCTCGTGCAGACCTCAAATTATACGAGCTTCTCGAACCACACGCTGAATGATAAGAAGGTCGTGAAGGGCAAGGTGTTCAACCGCATCATCCAGGTGTGGCTGGAAAATACGGATTTCGAGGTCTGTCCCTCGCACAGTTCCATCGTAGCTCTGCTGAATTCAGCCTATCAGACGGCCACATCAACCCCGATCTTTGAATCCCTCGCATCGCAGGGCATCCTGTTCACCAACTATAACTCCGTCACGCATCCGTCCGAGCCCAATTGTCAGTCAGTCTCTCATCGTCTTCCGAGTCGTCGTTGAGTATAAGTATGTGCGTCCGTGGACAGATATCGCCGCGATGGGTGGTGATTTCTTCGGATCGGGTGATGATAATATGTACCACATCCCCTCGAACATCACCACCGTCGTCGATCTCCTGGAGGATAAGCAAGTTTCGTGGGCGACGTATCAGGAGAATATGGCCACAGACGGGTCTTATAGCTTCATGTCAGTCATTCTTTCTCGCTATTAATCTTCTCATTCTGTGTTAAATGCCCTCTGAATCGTCCCTCAACCCCAGGTTTAGCGCCCCGAACTACGCCTCCCCCGAATCCCCGGCGTATCCGTATTACATGCGCAAGCACAACCCATTGATCATCTTCGATGCCATCTCGCAGAACGCCGACCGGGCGAAGCGCATCCGGACGTTCAACGATTTTGCGAACGACGTGGTGAATGGGTCCCTCCCGCAGTGGATATTCGTGACCCCGAATATGGTGCGTCGCCGTTTCCTCAGCTTTCATCCTGCAAGGCGATTAACTCCATTGCTTTCCTTTCGTAGGTCAAGTGCGGATTGTTTTCCTACACCGGATAGATGAATCTGACTCCTTGTTCGCCAATTCGCAGCGACGCGCACGACACGACGATCGACTTCGCCGCCTCCTTCCTTGAATACTGGTTGTTGCCGCTGCTGACCGACCCGCGTGTAAATGGAGAGGACACCCTTATACTGCTGACGTTCGATGAGAATCACACAAGCACAGAACAGAATCGCGTGTTTGCGCTGGCCATGGGTGGGTGGTGGCCCCCCGTTTCTTGGATTCATTGCAAGTGACACTTCCGCGCAGGCACTGCGATCCCGCTCAAATTGCGCGGCACAACCGATGACACGCTCTACACACACTACTCGGGGATCAGCACCGTGGAGGCCAACTGGGGCTTGAAGAGTCTCGGGCGGCAGGACACCAACGCGTGAGTGCCGCGAGCGCAACGTGCATTCTGATGTTCACCTGCGCCGCAGCACCGTAAGCAACGTATTTTCCTTCGTCGCGGAGAAGACGGGCTACAAGAATGTGCACGTACCTGCCAGCCAGGTCCCACAGTTCAATCTCACTACCGTCTTCCCTGGTGCTCTCAGTACGTTTGTTTTGTGTCTCACCTTCATTCCTTTCTTTGTACTTCATGAGGGAGCCTGACCTAGCCTAACGCTCCTTCACAGACTCCGCCCGCTTCATCCCCTTCGCCGCGCCCAACCTGAAATCGCACGGCGCGGGCAGCGGGGGTGTACTCACCAACCCGGGGCTGAATGAGAAGTTGACGCCCGACAGGCTGCCCCCGCCCGTGAACATGACCGCACTGAACAAGACAACGCCGTGGCAGATGAGCCCCGAGACGATGAGCGGGAAGAAGATCATCCCGTGTGCGAACGCGGCGTGTGCGTAAGCGCTGCCTGATTGCTGTTCGTACTTAATTGTTGTAAAATGTTCCTTCATGAAAGGAAATTTCTGTAACTTGCGCCGGGGACTGCTTGTTTCTATTAGTGGCGGTCAGAGTAGACGCTTCTGGGCGATTCTGACAACGATTATGCAAACGATTCTGAGATTATTCTGAGAACTGTTTTTCGGTCGAATCGTGGGAGAATCATGTCAGCCTTGACCGCGGGGAAAAAAATCGGCCGCGCCCTAAGTTCCGCAAAAGGCTGTAACATGCGACGCGTCTACGGAGTCTTACTCGCGGGCCCTGTCGTACAAATTTTTGGCTCCATACCAAGTACACCACATGACGTCTTCACGGAACACGGGCCTCCAGTCAAGTACAGCTTTCTCTTCGCTGGGTATCTGTATTCAAGCTCCAGATCTAAGCACTTCACAGCGATGTTTACCGAGAAGGTTCAGGACGATTACTTTAATACTTATACTGCAGCCTCAGGAAAGTCGATCGTGAGTGTGCGTTGCTCTTGGCCCCGTAGTTTGGTATGATACTAATTTAGGATCACTATTCGGCTCAATATAGACCACTCGCGGTGAGCGGCGTGCCCGTTTTGGCGTTTCTTCCTATGTATCCTATGCATGAAAACACTACGGTATACGTAATGACAGAAAGTCACGTGCTGGTCACATGGTTTGGTCCCACGGTCTTGCCGGTTCCCATGGGTCTCTTCCCGGAGGCGCCGCGCGCCGCGAGCGTTAGCGAGCAGCAGTGCGGCGCCGTAGGGCAGGAAAATTTAGTTATAGCATCCCTACATAGATATTGAATAAAGCTGAGATTCCATGCCAGGCACGGGTCCTATGCTTGTAGGCACGAACAGATCAGGAACTTTTTTTTTTTTTTTTTTTTGTTATTTGGGAAGCACTTGTGCGCGAGAACTACTTTCTTGCTCCCCACATTCTCTGTTCGTTTGTCGGTTTGGTTCGGTTCGATTCGATTCCTTCCCCCTTCTCCTTCCCTCATTCTCCCCTCTTTCCCCTCCCCTTCTCCCTCTTTCGCATTTTTCTCTTCCGCTGTTCGATGGATTGCCCGGACAAGTCGCCCATTTGGGTTTACTTCTCATTCCGGGCTATTCGGGGGCTTTCGCTTGTCACTATCACCGTCACACCACTCGAACTGTCTTGTTCGGGTGTCGAAGATTCACTTCTTCGCGCGACTCCTAGGAGCTCACAGACATCGTCAGTGATATACCCCTGTTCCAGTAACCACAGTGCTCGAGCTTAGAGATCTTCGCTGAGAGCTCTGTAGACCAAAGGACTTCGCAGAGGCTGGTCGCCATCTGTGCCAAATTGAGTTACGTCTCCACGGACCGTCGGCCCCCGAACTCAAATCCAGTAATGCTTGGCTTCCATCAAATGTTGGAAAGCGCAAGAAAATTCATGCAGTGTCAAGGATCTCGGAAACCGCTGTAATGAGCCAAGTATTTGATTGGCGAACGAGCACCACTCAATCAAAACCCGTATGCTTTTTTTTTGAAGTAGTTGTCATATGAAAGCCTAATATGCGCGGCTCCCGTGGGAGAGCATTGAACAGGAGTCTGAGGTCCGGTGACGTGGATTACGGGCTATTCCGGGAAGTCTGGTACGCGCTTCCCTATTTATGGTATTTGGAAGGTAGCCGACGGGCAGGATCTCGCTTCGCGTTTTGTTCACCGCCTGTCTCTTAGACTTACGACAGTCGATTGAAGACTTACAACCCCATTGAATTCACCTCCAGTTGAAGTTCTGGAGAAATCGTGAGGCTCAGACCATTCAGCGGAATGTGTATCATCTTGGCCCGTTCGCTAAGAACATTAAACGTATAGAGACACCTGCAGGCTCCTGCAGGTATATTAGTGCAACGACATCAACTGCCTCGGATCATGTCAAGTGGTCGGACAGGAGCGCTCACTGTCAGCGGGCCACTGCCCTTTAACATCTGATATCGAGGCTACAGGTATATAAGCACCTCTCCAACACACAACTCAACAACCCACTTCAAAGCATGCTCAACAAAGTTCTCTTCGCAATTCTCGCTATGGTTATGGTACAGGGCGTCGTTGGCGTCCCTACGCTCGTCCTTAAGCGCGATCCTCCCTGTGCGTCGGTATCTTCGTCGTCGCTTTACAGCTACTGACAGGACGTGTCTCCGAACGCAGGTGGCGCTGGAACAGTGAGCCTCATTTGATTGCATGGCAATTCGTCACTGATATAGAGGCGATATTTGCGTCAGGACAGGATTTGTAACGAGCTCTTTCGTTGAGTTGGTGGTACCGCTTCTTGATTTCGACCACGACATTCGACAAATCTTACACGCAAAGACGCACTCGGGGGGAGAGGGAATTTTGACGCGTCTCTGGACGCGACACATGTGTGCGAAGGGACTGTGACTACACGAGAGTGGAATAATATCTGATTGCTGTTATCTTGGCCTTGTACGATGTGCGTAGACACTTCAGCAGCTTGGGAACTCGCCCGCAACTGGTGGAGACAAATGAGAAGCCAAAGAATAACGGGATAAGGGACGGGCTCACAGCAAGGCATACTTTTGAAGGTGTCGATGCTACCTAGGGCTCCAACCGTTTTTTTTAGTTTTTTTTTAGTTTTTTAGTTTTAGTTTTTTCATTTAAAAATCTTCATAAACTAAACGGAAGCAGTTACTGTAATAAACAAGTTTCAAATGTTTATAAACATTTAAAACCGGAGATTCAGTCAATACTTTCAGTTATGCCTCAGGATCAACCTCTGTGATGTATGTTGTAGTCTGAGGCAATATGAATGTCCAGAATCATCTGAGAAGGTCACATCGGTGGGATCAAGCACACTGAGCCATCCGGATTGTTTCCCTCGGATCTGAAGTATGGTGTGCTTCACTCACAAGATCCCGTGTAACGCACATGATCCAACAACCATTGTTTATTTGAACAGGGCGGCAAGCTAGTAAGCAGTGGACATGAAATTTCTTTTCTAATCCCGTCGGAAATTTTGAAAGTGATTTCTCGGCTTATTGTGGGTAGTAGGCTTCGGTACGATTAGACTGGTATGTTTTACTTATCATTTCTGCTCACGTTTTGTTAGATAATTCCTCTCGGTACCTGCAGGTGCCAAGCAACGTTGAATCGAAATCGTGGTATTCTCGCACTCTGTAAGGTTTTGATGGCGTTTGAAATAAATGAACACTTTAGTCAGAGGTAACAGTCTAAGGCACGATCTGCACACTTCGGAAAAATTAAAATGAACATCTCAGGGTAACGTGTAACAGGGGCCGAACACTCGGTCGAATGAATACAGTACAACGATGTCGGTATATATGGAGGCTCTCCACGCCTGTGATTGGTTGGTGGTTAATCGTTCAGTATGCGTGCCTTCCCCTTCTCCTGGCGCGGGTATGTATCCTGTACGTATCCTGTATCTCGTCTTATTACAGCCGCTTCTGGTGCAAAGCGTCCACTGCCGCGTGCGTGCGTATGGTGAGTGTGTTCTGTGCATCGTCAGGATGGTATTATAAAGATTTGAACGCGGAAGAGGGGTAACGCACCTCCGCACTGTATTTTCCAATCTTCCTTCCAGACGGACCGACTGCGAGGTATTTGCCGGAGAGCACGAGATCGAAATGCCTTTTCGCCTCTAGTTTCTTGTAGACAGACGCTACGACATTTCTCACTCGTACCTCGTGTGTGAGCTTCGCCTCCGCCTTGTCACTGAGGCACGCCGTTAGCCGGCTGAGCTCGTAGTCTGCAAAACACAGCATCATCGGTATCTCTGTTGCTCATGGTCACACAGCGATGGCAAAGGTCGAGTCGAAATGGGATAGATGAGAGAAAAAACGGGATGGGAAAAGATGGAGAAAAGAAGCAACGGGACGCACGAGCATGATACACCAAATGATGATCCAGTTCGATCTTCGGCCCATGCTCAAACATCGCTTCAAACGCTCGGCGGAGTCGAGCGCCGCGTCGGGGTCCTGTGCAACCGCGTTAGCCCCATCTCGATACCGTTAGAGGAGGAGACAAACACACCAGAAACGCAACATATCTCCAACACACGCCCACCAAAAACCGCGCCAGACAATAAGCGTCCCAATATACCTGCGCCTTTTCTCTCTCCTTCAACTCCTAGTCAATGGGAAAAGGGGGAGAGTGACTGAACCTCAGACTGATTCACGGAGCCAATCCCGCAAGGTAGTGGAGGGAGACTATAAGCCGTCGAAAACAATGTGGATCCAGGATACGGCCAGTACTGTCCGTAAGACGTCGACCCGGAGTTGACGGCGCGGCCCGGGGCAAGTCTCCGTGCCCGTGCAGAGGGGATTACACAGGATCTGGGACTGGGTCCAAATACAGCAACCTTCTGAGGGATAACGAGTGCTTACAGCGAGCGCGCAAACTTGAGTCCATGGCCGTGGTGCCCGAGGATGCCGTGACGGCGGGTCGATGTGGTGACAAGCGAGGATAGCGACGTGGGAGGACTCGACGGGGCAAGAGACGACGTGGCGAGCTCGTCGCGGTGGACACGTTGTGGAGAGCGTCGAAATCGGGCAGCGCAAGGTCGTGGGTCTGGAGAGACGGAAGACCGCCCGCGTCGAGTAGGGCTACTAGGGCAGCACAAGAGTCGGGGCACTGAAAAACTGGAAAGCGGGTGGTTGACGGGTTTTTTCTCGCTCCCAGCGCGCAGAGGTGCGCTTGCAATGTGCCAGTACCAGTCTCCTGAGGGAATCTGCTCGGATTGAGACCGTACGCCGTTTTGCGATTTTGATGGTGGTGGTATGTAACGGAAAGCATCTCATCCGGACCGCGTTCTCCGTTATTGCTACCGGTTCTATGACGATTCAATGACTTGTTCCTGGCATCAATGTCGTCGATGGAGCTTTTGCGGAGTCTATCATACCTTAAGTAGCGGTGGGCATCTAGGAAAGCGGCACAACCTTACGACCATACCGCCTCACGACCTTTCAACAGCTTTTAGTCCAATCCAATTGCACGATCGCCGAGAAAAATAATGTCTTCCGAGGACGCTCTCCCGAACTCTCGCTCTTCTTCCATGTCTCGCTCTCCTTCTCCAGAGCCTCAGATGCAGCAACAACAACAACCGCAGTCATCTCGCCGACGTGATAGAGGCCGTCAGCAGTCGCAACAGGCACGTTCTCGTATTCCTTCTGCCCCTTCTCATACTAATGATGGCGCAGCCCCCACAAATGTCTCCCGACCAACAACAACTGCAGCGCTCCAACCAGGACCAATCCATGCTGCAGCAGCCCACGCAGGCGGTCGGCCAGGTCGGTGGATTGGCCGGTAATGCCCTCGGCGGGCTGACAGGCGGTGGTCAGCAACAAGCGCAGCAAAGTGGTGGTGGTGGAAAGTCGGATACCCTCAAGCTGCGCCTCGATCTCAACCTGGAAGTCGACGTCCAGATAAAGGCTCGCGTGCACGGCGATGTTACCCTCTCCCTTCTGTGAGTCGTCTGTCCTGTTTCGCCCCACTCAATAATTTAATTGTCGTTCTGAGGCAGTGACTAATGACCTCTTCGTCTGTAGAAGTTAATGGCCGTACAACGTTTCGATCCTTGCCGGCGTGTCACTCGATCAGCCTTTGGACCACGGACCAGGACCACGGACCACGGACGCTTTCGATGTATACTGTACCTCATTTATCAGTACCCATTGTACTTCTAGACTCTCAATAGACTCGGTTTGGCCCACCACGTCGTGCGAAATTTTCGGACAGTATCACATTGAGAATTGCCGACATTCTCAAGCAGGAGACTAACAATTTCTGTGTGGCCTTGGCCGCGTGCCACACTGCACTGCCTGCATCGGCATTCACGTCTGCGCCCGCGTCGAGGAGCAGACGGACAATATCTCGGTAGCCCCAATTACATGCGTCCGGAAGCATGCTTCCACAGATGGCCGCGCCCCACTCGAGTAGCAGACGCACAATAGGGGAAGTCAGAGTGAACGCAACTGAGGCGAAACTGTGGCGAAACTCACGTCGAAACTAATTCGAAACTGAGTCGAGTTTTAGTCCAGTTTCGACGTTCCCAGTTTCGAACAAGTTTCGCTGTTTCGTGCAGTTCCTCTTCCGGAGGAGGAACTCACCAGAATCGAAGGCGAAACTCAAGCGAAACTCAGATCAAATCGTTTGATGGTACCTGAATCGAAGCTAGTATCGTTGCGTAGTTTCGGGTCGGTCAAAGATCAAGGCGATTCTTCGTCGAAACTTGACACAGAATCGGCTTAGTTTCGAGGTCAGTTTCGTGTCAGTTTCGCCCGAGTTTTGTCCACTCTGACTTCCCCTAATGTCTGTATGACCGTATCTGGCCGCAAGTCCCAGCGCCACGGCTGCTTCCTCTCTTTTCATCTTCTCGAAGGCGACAAGGAGGCGATCGCTGATCTTAGGCAGGTCCGCACAATGCTTTTCGTCGACAATGCCCCGCTCAAGCAGAAAGCGCACGCCTTCGATATAGCCGATATAGGAGCACAAATGCAGCGGAGGAGGCGGCAAGTCTATACCTGCAAATTGACGGAATCGGTCCGACTGGGACCTGTCATACGACCACCATGGCCTATCCAGCTGGCTCAAAACGCCATATTGCTTGCTCCCCTTCTCCAAGAGGCGCATCGTCGGGCCCAACAGCGTCTCCCGCTCATTGGAGAGGAGGAGGTGATGGCTCCTGGAGTCCAGTACTTCGCGGCGTACGATGAGAGCGGATGGTCTCCGGGCGCCCACCAAAAGAGCGCGCTTTCGGCAACTTGCATGAGATGGCCCACGCACATCTGGGCGAGCAACGTGTGCGAGTGGCCTGCGCTGAGGCTAAGCTTGGCCTTCATCGCGAGCGTAGGAGACACGAGATAATCCGCGACAGAGGCGTGCGCGAGGGTCACCCACGGCTCGCTATCATCGGACTCGGAATCGGATGGAGCCTCAACCGTGACCAGTCCTTCGAGCAACGCACACACCCTGCCTGCATAATCAGGTGGTTTTTCCGGCTGCCACACATCGTCGTGGGGGTGAGAATCGCATGCAAGGGCGTGCTCGAGGTCGAGCAGTGTAAGTGTCCTGGCGGAAAAGACAAGCCAGCGGAGAGCGCTCTCCACGGCGGGAAAATCATCTGGGTGAATTGGCTCGAGGAAACGGTCATAGATTTCAAACAGGCGGTCCGGGAGGCTGGCCAGTATAGCGTCCGGGGTCAGGACAGTTTTTCGGCGGGATAGCTCAATGAGGAGACAATAAGCCATTCGGAACCTGTAAGTTTGACTTTCAGCATGGAAATTAGAATCGACGATGATCGAGCCACGAACATCCCGTCACTCTTCTCCACAACTTTTTCGGTGATCTTCGCGGTGTGATTTACCCAATGTCTTAACTTGGGTGACCGAAGCTCGTTGTCGACAAAGTGTGTAATGTCATCCCGCACGGTGTCAGCCTCAAGATAAACGCATGCGACGTTATCGAACGCCGCCGAAAAATCAGTGCGGGGTTGGCTCGTGAACAGCAGGTGCAATGTGCTTTTGGTTCGATTTCGCAGTGTTGAGATGAACTGTACAAGGAGTGTTGGGTCGGCGCACTCATCAAGTGCATCAAGAATGACATAAGTACGCCCGAGCTCCGAGAGCAATTCGTCGAGAATGTCACGAAGATGCTCATAGGCCGGCGAGACACCTTTTCTTTTTCCGTGGTATTGGTTAAGGGTTGTGTACGGATTGCGAGCTTGTTGGGAAAGCTGAAGAATAATGGACCGAACCATCGGCTCTACGAGTCGTGTCTCTTCGGTTCTGAAATCAAAGTAGAAATACGCAAGAGCGTAAGTGGGGATTTTCTTTGGATTGGTTGTGCCTGAGAGTTATGCAGGTAGGTTGTCAGTTGCAAATTTCTTCCTCCATATATCGAAAGGTTACATTGGCGCAGTCTTTCCAGTCTCCGAAATGGACAGTGCAAGAAGCTCCTCAACCACGGTAGAGCTATCGATGAACAATGTCAGTTGCAAATATTGTCCACTATAGATCAACAGGTTACCTTATCACAGTTTTCCCGGTACCAGCTACGAGCGATTAGCCCCATCCTGTAAAAAGGGAGGTTTCTCACAGAGGCCTTTGATCCATAGACATCCCGATTTTTCCTTCCATTTGCCGAACTCCGAGTCGGCCCCTTCCAAGAACCACTTTCCTAGGGCTGTTCGCCGTGCCCGTCACGGGCACGGCCGTCGTTTCGGCGGGAGTGCAACGGGCAAACCCGTCCCGTGTCCGTCCCGTCATGTCAAGCAGAAAAATTCCTACGGCACGGTACGGGCGACGGAACGGCCGTCACGGTCAACGCGACGGTGACGGCGCCTTTGCAGAGGACAAACTAGGAAAAACTTCGTCATTTTGCCTGGGGAATATACGACAGCTTCAAGTTATCCAAATCATATTTTTCACTATAATAATGTTTGAAGGTAAGGTCACGATAATACCAGCGTTATACCACACCTTCGCAGGAATCAGAAAATTCCTGCACTACAATTTCATTCTGAGTCCAAAAATTATTTTGTAAGTCGTTGGGGTACCCCGTATGGAAGAACTTACCGGAATTTGACGAGAAAAATTGTTGAACCAAATATGCGGAAATAGGGGTTCAGCCCAGCCTTACTCACTCGTGGCAGGAAAGCCGTCGTGAGTGGTGCAGATCTCTGAGGACGACCGTCCACAATGCTATCACAACAGATGAAACCACATTGACTGTGAAGGAAGATCAAACGAAGTGAGATTCGTGTCCTTACTAGGAACAAATCCGTCTGAATCCGTCATCCGTCAACGGCCGTGGTTTCGACGGCCGTCACCTTGAAAAACCGTCCCGTCACCGCCCCGTCGAAAAATTTTCAAACCCCTCGACCGAACGGGTCGGGTACCCGTCGCACGGGACCCGTAGAACCGGCACGACGGGCACGGTGAACAGCCCTACACTTTCCTGTGCCTTCGTGGTGCAGTGCGCGTGTCGTGATGTGTTTCTGATTCATATCGGGGGGAAATTGAAGCCATTCGCACAGTTTTTCCTCGAGACTACATCGTGAACTCAGTTTCAAAACAGTCAACAGGGAGAAAGTTCAACTTACGCTCTGACTTTGTCCTCGTTCACTGTGGTGTTGACACTATTAGCTTATCTGCCGATATCATAATCCCCTCAACTGTGGTGTCCAACACTTACAGTTCATTTGTTCACTGGCCCTACTTTATTGAAAAACAGTGTTTCGGAGAGAATGAATGAACATACCAATGATTCACGATGAAGCTTCCAGTCTGGATACTACCATAGGTTAATCTCGGGGCCTCCCCAGGGCCCCCACAGCCACCCTGTTTGCCGCCCTCTCCACCGCTGCCCCCTACGCCACCTGGGAAAAATGAGTCATAACATTGGCGTATCAATTTCGCCACACACCATAGATGTTCTGGTTAACTGTGTGGATTTCACCAGCTTCGTGAGACATTGTAGTGTCAGTCTCAATTGGTAGAGGCTCCGAGTAGAGTTGAATTTTGTGCACGCAGCGCAGTAGACGTGGGGGTGAAAGAACAAGGGCTGTATGACAGCGCACTGACACTGTGACAGACAGCGCTGGCATGGCATATGCGGCCACATGCAATGTTTCCTAATTGCTGAACCTTTAGGTTTGGCTACCCTGGAGAACATGGATTTCGCCCTTTTTTTAGTCATACATCAACAGTCATCACACAACTTTCACATGTCAATAAATATACTTGATTGAGTGTTAAGTTGCAGTTGCCCTTTCGTCCCACAACACAACAAATTCTATCTTTGCCCACAGTCCAAATTTCTTGTTCATTTTGTGGTCCTGAGTAGGTCTTGACCCAGTCTTTTTGTTTCCACCATACCCGGTCTCGCGGTCTCGGAGTATTTCTGTCCCCGACATCAACATCAATCTCGGTAATCGCGGTAACCCCCGAGATCGGTTGCCACATCAATTTGCCATGTCTATGAGTCCTCCTTTTCCCTCCTTTGCTTTCGTCCTCCATGTCATTCCGGTCCTCACTACCTCCTGCGGTTTGAAGGGTTCGATCCGGACACCGACGCCTGACAGGTACAAGTTCTTTTGTGCCATATATAATAAAGTGGCCTACTAATTAGTTGTCAGAGCCACCAGTAGCCGAGCCACCTGTTCGTCGGCGCTTGGTTGGCGCCGTGTCGTATACCGAGCGTCAAACTTCAAGTTGGCTCTGAGAGTATTCCAGTTGTCAAGCCTCGAGGCAATGTAGTAGCCGGGGAAACACAGGGACAGTTGATTTTGATATGATGACTTTGAACGAGTAGATTGAATGTATAGTCGCAGTTTTCGTATTAGCGGCAAGGTAGCACAGGCCAAGTTTCGAGATCACGCACAAATATGATGGCATCAATCACATATGACATTATATTTTTTAACTTATGGGGGCTTTTAATTGGGACCATCGGATAAGGCCAGTTCAATCTAAACTGCTCCTTGAATGCGCGAGTCGTAATGCCGATTAAGCCCGACACGAATCGACCAAGAGTTGAGTGCATTACCTGGGTCCATTTTGGTGGGTTTTTGTCTCCAATATAATTGAAACGGTATGAAATTCGCTATATGTGGCGGAATTTTGCCCGGAAATGGCCACACAACTGAGCTATGGCCCAGTCAAACCCAGATTGTGCGATCAAAACATGCATAAAATGATGGGAGCTGCATGCGTCTGAAAATATTTTTATATTCACGGCGGGGAATGGGCCTTCGGTCACTTGAAAAACATTTCTTGTAACCCATTGGGGCATGCAGCCTCCAGCCTGGATTTTCAATTTTCTTACTTCCGCTGGGGCAGCACCGACTTTACCGGCCAAAATCAAACCCACTGCAAAGCATTGCCAAAATTAAAAGTTCTGGCCTGGAGACTGCATGCCTCCACATATTTAGAGCACATGATTTCTTGTAACCAAGCAGATTGGGGAAGTTTTGACCCTCGAAAACCTTCCCACGAGTTCTGGGTCAGGCTGAATGGGTATTTTGATCAAGTGATCAATCGTGGGAACTTCGATCAGACATCGGTCATCGCCCACCACAACTAGTTACTCTCTCCGCGACTCGGGGTGGTGGGTGGGCTTTGGAAAGTGTGAATGAGAGTGTGAATGAGAGTGTCGGAGACAAGTGATTTGATCGTCGATCACGTCCCGACACTCTCTTAGTCAGCCTGTGTTGAGCTCTAGCTCGCTGGCTCACTTTGAGCTCAACTGGTCAGCTAACTAAGTCGTTGGACAGGAAGAATAAATAATAATTTTCTTTGGAAGAGGAGGCCGGAGCTGGCATGCTCTCGGGTCTCTGTGAGTGAGGAGTTCGATTGACCACTAACCCAAGCAACAGAGATCGAAGAGAACGGTCAGTCGGTCAAACGGACTCTCCCAGAAATGACACATAAATTTACATTCTAGATAGACGAGCCACAGATCCCTTCAGCGAATTTAAGGTATCAAGAGAATCGCCAATGAACAGAGGCAAAATCCGCTGAGGACCAACGGCCTTGCTTCATCACGACCCAAGGATCGACTCCCATGAGAAGCAGATGAGTCGTACCCCTGATGCGGAAGCCATGGCCATTCAACGCGCCCATCCCAGCGGCAAACCAGATAGAATTGCAGGTGTCCATGAAATCTGTGCGCGTCAAATGCGACCAGCCAGAGGCGGTCGTGTATGCAAATAGAGGGGCCATGACAGGGACGGAGGCGTTGATGAAAAGGTGGTGTTCGAGTGCGGAAACAGAGTCGACATTATCGAAAGTTTCAGTGGAAGTGAGCCAGTCACCTAAAGGCTGAGTCTTTTTATATAGTGGTGGGAAGGTTCGGTTCGAAAATTGGTCCTGCTGATGATCAGGCTCAATGAATCTGGGTTGCAGTGCAGTGCAGCTGAATTACTACCAAATGCTGGGTAACAGACAGAAAGAAATGTGCTTCCATATATGCAGCTTATACCTGGGATGAAAGCTCCAAGAGAGGGCTTTCAGAATCACCCTCAACAATGGAAAACGGTGGAGATGTGAGCCTTAAAATCCACTTTTTCATTTGGGCAGGTGTCAGGGGTCCTGCCCCCAAAATGGGCCAGTGGGATGTCCTACGGAATTTTTTGGGTCCGCCATGGGATGTCCCATAAGAGAAGGTGTGGGACAGCCCAGGGTAAGATCCTATAAAATGTGGGATGTCCCATCCCAAATGGGACATCCACCTAATTTACCCCCCCCCCCCCCTTGGGCCAGTTAAGTCAGGGTAAAAAATAGACCCTAAGGGGGTCCCATAAGGGTGGCCTGAGGTGGTTCGAACGCCGAACCTAATCGGGTGAGTGATTTTTACACAATTTTCTCAACTGTGCGCGCAGGATTTACCTCACATTGTATAGCCCGGGAATGTATTCATTGCAGAACCACTCGAACAGACCTAAACCTTCTCTTTGAGGCAAATTCAAAGCAATTTCGATGTTGATTGATGATGGTTTGTTGTGACGTAATTTCTAGCAAACTTGCGTGTGGGCAATTTATCATTTTCAGGCGGCTCGGTACTAACCAATGCATATTACATGCCTTTTCCAACCACAAGGTCGTTGGAAAATCTTGGTATGTGATATTTTCAGCGGGATTTCAGCTGCCCGAGATGACCGAAGTGCCTTAGGTTCGAACGCACGTTCAGGTTCAAGGTTCGGGAGTTTCCCGAACCGAACGCCGCGTTCAGGTTCGGCGTTCAGGGCAAAAGGCCCTGAAACTGAACCGAACCGTACCTTCCCAGCACTATTTGTATATGGAACTTTGAAGGGCAGGAATTTGTGTCGATTCGAAGCAACACCTCGTGACATCGGGCAAACACGAGTGACGTTGCGCAATGGGTCGAACGTAGTGACAGACTTCACAAGAATCTCACCTAACCGAGAACAATCTCTCCAGCACGTACAAGCAGCCGCCAAATAGCAGCGTCGCGAGTATTCGATAAATCGAGACTGGCACGAAGGGCGAGCATATGGTTGAGTGAAACGGGATCTCGCGGCGGCCGGCGTGAAGGAGGTGAGAGCTTTGAAACACCCTTCTTAGTGCGGCTCAAAAGTGTGGCACCGTGCCAGGGAGCGTTGTTGATAGCGTGCCACAGCTGGAGACCAGCTAGCCAGGAGCCAACCGTGCCGCTCGAAACGTGGCCGGCGCCGTATGAAGAGATGAATATGGACAAAAGGCTCTCGCTAGCCGGCATGCGCTCGGGCTCGGGAATATTGTGGAGGTCACAGAAGTGGTTGAATCGCAGGAGTCCTGCGCCGTAGTTACCACGAGACGACGTCATTAAGACGTGGAATCAAGGCGTCGTAACGCAATCGGCGACGCCACAATGGACGTGGAATAAAGGCGCCAAAAGAACGCAATCGCCGACCCCAGAAACGACGTGGAATAAGGCGTTAAATGAACGCAATCGCGACGCCGGAAACGACGTGGAATAAGGCGTCGAATACACGGAATCGCCAACGTCGAACCAGACGTGGAATAAAGGCGCCAAAGGACGCAATAAAGGGTAAAATGACTCACAATATCGGCCATTGCAGCACAAGTGTGCCAACGAATGGAGATATCCTTGGCATCAAGCCAGGAATTGGTGGACTCGCCGGCGCTGTCCAGAGCAGAATTATTCTGAATCATGCGCCACTTCGTCCCCCCAGGCTCCTTCTCGACAAGACCGAGCGGCGCTGTCCGAAAGTAACCTCCAAAGAAGGCATGCGCCTCGGGGATGGTATAAGGGCCGGACATGCGTCCAGCCGCTACCTCGCCCGCGAGATAATCGTCAATAAAAGAGGGATTGAGATCGGTTGTCGGCATATTAGGAGGAATGAAGGTGAACATAGGAGGAGGAGGATTGCCAATAGGGGAGCCAAAGGAAAGATCGTGGACAAGATTAGGGTATCGATCGTGGAGGTTAAAGTCACGTAGAGCCTTCGCCCATGCCTCCGCACGGTAAGGCGTGACGACCCTGGATGCTTCACAAAGTTACTTTGTGAAACTAACTTTCCCTGCTAGAACTTACTTTACTTTACTTATGGCAGGGGAAGTTACTTTCACAAGTAAAGTAAAGTAAAAGTATAAGTAAAGTACAAAACAGTAACTTGAAGTAACTTCACGTAACTTTAGCTTTACGTTAACTTTTGGTAACTTGACACGAACTTGGGCTGTTTCCGCCAGTGTTTAGGTAGAAACTGTCAGTCAGATACCTATATCTGTGTGGAAAATGAGTTTCCTGACCGCCAGGCCCCATAGCAGGTCTTCTGGAGCGATTCTAGCCCTTGACAGGGCGAAGTAACTTGCCATCTGATGGCATAAGTTACTTTCGCTGATCTCATTGATCTAACTTGGGTGGGCCAAGTTAACCATCAAGTGGGAGGATTTCCATAAAGTTAACCATCAAGTGGGAGGATTTCCATAAAGAAAATAGTTGGGACTGGCCGAAGGAATGCGGTGGGTTAATACAAACGGTTACAGAGATCATGATGACAATTGACAACGAACCAATCTGAACAAATTCGGTCCGAGACTAAGGGCTGGCTTCCCAAGGTTGAACGATGTTTTTTCGACATCACGAACTGTCTAGTGTCATGCGGCATAAATGCAGACCATCGCACTCGATATTCATCTGACTTTTGAGCTTGATTCACGCAGTTCATTTGGGAGTTCGGCTTCTTGACTTGACCTTGGAACATCGGAATTCCTCGGCCGTCGTGGCCCTCCCCATTACAGCCTATTTATTCCTCGTGTCGAGGGTAACTCAATTTGTCTGGGTCTGAATGAAACCTTGTCAATTGTGGGAACTAACCTCCTGCAAATCTATGTGATTTCTGCAAAGGTTTGCTGTATTCATATCTGAACTCAGCCCCAGTTCAGAAACACTGGTGAGTCATATGTAGTAGCTATCCTGTTTCAGACGCACCTATCAAGGAGTCGAATCTAATCGGGGTCTACTTTGACTCGAAGATCGGAGACACGTATTAATAAAGTGTCTTTCATGTTCGACATTCATTACTGGCCATAGAGCCAACTTGAATCCTGCAGAACATTTTTCTGGGACTCGATAACACGAATAGAGTCTTGGGAAGCAAGGATCCAAGTCTAGAATCAAATTTATTCAAGTTAAATCTGCGGATAACTACTGACATTCAAAGCGCGTCAATTGGACAAATAGAACCCCCCCACTCGTTAGGTTGATCCTCAATGTCAGTCCGCCCCCCATGAATGCACTACTTAAATCAGACATGGAATGAAAAGGCCAAACAAGAAGAGACAACACTCGGAAGTCATCGTTGGTTTGCTCACTTGTAGTGCAATGTTCAACTCGACTGGCAGTGCACAAGGAAAAATCGGGTTCTGTGACCAGCAGCTCCTTTCAATCTACGTGCTGCCCCAAAACTGGTCGCAATCTTGGCATACGGGGAATGTTGAAGCCTGAAAAGCGAGATTGAAAGACACAGTGTAATCACAAGGAGGCACTCACGATGCGATAGTTCTTCGGATAACATTTCCGCTGTGCCGATGTTTTGTACATCTGAATGGACGCTTATAAATGCCCAACTTACCTTCGGCTCAAGCTAACTTGGAGAACTTCGGAGTTTTATAGCCTCGAGAGGTGGTGCCTAGCAGTATCAACTTCCCCTCTGATCTTTGAGTTTCTCTCTGCTGGCCAAATATTTGTCAAAGTGATCTCTCGGACCACAGGGTATTGCACCTCAAGTGATCACAAATATGGAGTTGACCATCACGTTAGCGGGACCAAATTACCTGGGCTCGGCCAAGTAACCTGAAGTAGGGGAAGCCGAAGTAAACTGAATATCGGCTACTTCCAAGTAACTTGAAGTGAAGTACTGGTAGGGAAATGAAGTAAAGTCAAGGAAAGCAAACTAATGACAAGCAAGCCAATTTATCATAGGTAACAGAAGTAACTACAAGTATGGCGGGGTGTATATAAGTGACCACCCCGGAATCTCAGACTATGGATTAGAGTTCACCAGTCCAATCTGCGGCATTTCCGCGAACCAGTGCTGTTCGAAATCGCGTTCAAATTGGAGCAATAATATATCTCGATCTACTTGCGAAATGGGTAGCCAAGAGAGCTATCTGATTCCGAGTGTTAGTTCCTTGAATACATGAATTGAAGTGTAGGTAGCGTATTTCATCTGAGACACTGACAAATCTCAGCGACGACAGTGGACCAGTGGTTAGGGAGTAAGCCCAAAATCTAACCCTGCAGATGGCAAATAGTTTGGCCTCGAATCCTCATTTGAAGGGTGATGAATTGGTAGTTTTCCACCTCAAGTCAAAGAAACTCAATGACAGAAGTTCCGAGGTAGACTATGCTGCGGTCTGTCGATCATCAACTGGGTTACGGGCCACGGTTTGTGTCCACAGCCCAGTTTCTACTCCGCTGATTACAATACTAGTCATACCCTCGTGCATACTGAAGTACACCTGTCGGATGTGCGCCTACAGAGGATTGATTCCTCGGTCAGAACTCAGGTGAACCGGGACACACCTGTGAGTCTATACAATCATAGCGCCGCCGCGACAGGTATCAACATGAGAATATGTTTAACATGGGAGAATTGAACTTAGAATGGCTGACAGCGCCGGTGTCCAGTTGAACCGTGGGAATACAGCAACGTATCCGTGGATCAGCGGATGTGCACACATGTATAGATTCGTGACAGGGGATAAACCGTTGCCTGGCAGTACGTTGAATTGTAAAACTGGTTTCTACCCTCTCTCACATGAGCACTCGGGTCGACCCGAGGAGGTGTACATTGTCATCATGGACCAAATAATGAACTCACAAGCAGTCCCGAGTCCCTCGCACATAATCGAAAAAGACATTCCAATTAAATCCACAGGGATGGATTACTCGCAGGTGCCCTCGAGATGAGGGTATAAAACTCGGAAGATCCCTTGTCCTACTTACTTTACTTCACTTCAGTTTACTTCGCTGCCCACGACCACATTAATGTTGTGGCAGTAGTACCCCAACTTAGTTAACATGAGTTAGATACAGTAGGGAGAAGTAAGTGAGTGAAAGATGTGGGTGGTAAAGAGAAGAGTATAATACAAAGATATTTACATCAGTACTTGTTGGAATTAAACTCTCAGGCCATCCATGGTTCTGCTTGAGTTCCTAATCTAGCTTATAGTCTTTTGTGCTGCACACTAATCTGGGCTTTGCTGAATATGACTGAGACGAGACAGCTTTGTTTGGTACGGGAGTGGTTGCGTTGTTGGTGAGAGTCAAGTTGCATCAGGAGAGGGCTGCACCTATGTGGCAACTCAAAGATGATAGACATTCCAACATCAACTTCCTGTCATTTTATACGGCTGCCCCGCCATCGTCCCGCGATGCAACCCATGGACGGGCCCAGGGATAGCGCCGTGACCCAATCCCATTCGTCAAACACTCAGAAAGGCATAAGACAACTGTTACCGAAATACCTGGACAGCCCGCCGTTAACCGTACAAGTAAAGTAAAGTTCGCCAAGCGTGGGAAAATATATGTCAAGTAAAGTAAAGTAAAGTAAAGTTAGCCCTGCCATGCGAAGCGGCCATCAAAGTTCAAGTTAACGGCCAAAAGTTACTTTTGGCGGACTCGACGACCCTGTGGAAATCAGTTTCGAGTGCAGTTAGACGCTCCATGGTGAGAGTCGCTGCAGAGGGAACAAATGTGGAGGGGGTGATTGTTGGCCGCGGTAAGGCACTTCCCAATGTTGAAGCCCATACAGACTGGTCGGTTATCGCGGATCCGAAAAAGCCCCTCCTGGCTTGCTGAGATGACGAAATCCCGGCCATGCTTACTCGGATTGGTCTCTTTGCAGAGGTTCGCGCCATGTCCAGTTCTGCCGCATCGAAAACACAAAATGTTGCGGTAACGGTGACCATCCTCCCTGTCGTATGGTTTCTGGTGCTCCTGCCTTTCTTTCGTGTGCTGTGAGCCAACCGAAGGTCCTTTAGGCTGGGAAGGGCCTTCGGAAGCATGATTGGACAGAAGCAGGAGATTCTTTGCGGACTGCAAAGCAGAGCGATACTCGGGGTCCTGAATGTCAATGATGTACGGGGAAGTGAAGAATTGAGCGCGTATCTTCCTGTCGAATTCCCTGTACGCCGGAAACCACGCCCGGAGATCGGGGTCGGCAAGGATATTGTTATAATGGATGGCAAAGCTTTGAAAAATCCAAGCACCACAGGTTGACTCTATGAGAGTAAGGAAGGTGTTATAACAGGTGAGGAACATAGCTGGTTCCAACGTCGCCTCTGCTGGGAACTCTGTGATATCGATGACCGTCGTCTTGGTCGAATCACCCGTGCCGTGCTTTACGGTCTTCACATTGGACGAGAATTTTTTTTGGAAAGAAGCGGGCAAGAAAATCGTCAGAGGAGGGGAGATGCCGTTCTTGGCGAGCGCAATAATCGCTGCCGGGATGGAGTTGTCATTGGCCCGGAATGAGTTCTTCTCTGCGACGTGATCATCGAAGAGGAGTTTCGAACCAGTCGTTCCATCTGCGGGGCTTGACGGAGCGATGACTTGCCCAATAATAGGAGCAGGATCCTCACCAGACGGCGCCTCCATCAAGAAAGGGCGCAATTCATCGCCCTCGTCCTCCGAAACACCCTCCTCTGCGGCCGCGCGTCTCTCAACCCGTCTGTTGTTCCTCGCCATCCGATCCAACTCCATCTTCCGCAAAATCTTCCGAGCGTCCGGCGCGAAGACGACTTGCCCTTGGATAGGGGCTTCGGGACCCCGGCCTTGAATGAAAGGGCTAGTCATCCCTGAGATTCCGGTAGTATTGGCCATTGTAGGGTGTGTATGGGGAGTAGTAGTTTAACAAAACAACGGAGTTCAGCCCTTTGGAAAGTGCGAATGAGAGTGTCAGAGACAAGTGATTCGATCGTCGATCACGTCCCGACACTCTCTTAGGCCCTGATCAGCAACGCTGAATTGACGGCTGAAAGCTGAATAGTCACATTGGTCACATCCAGTAACAAATAGTCACATTGCATATCTTCAGCTTTGACTGCCACACACAACGATATGCCTGCTCTCCGCATCGCAAATCGCCCTCGGGTCTCATCTACAGCTCTGCAGCTCCTACAGCGACGTCGGCACATGCTACACACGGCTGTTATTACAACTGTATTCTGTGATAATAGCTTATCATATCTGGAGCGCCCGATTCCCATTCCTCGTCATACATCAGGAAAAAGTCCTGTGGCCGTAGTCGCCCGGTTAATTACGTAGGTATACGTAGCTGTGATAGGTGGTATAGCTTGGCAGGGTGTTATGTAGCGGCTATAGTCAATGTAGTTCTCTGCAAGAAATATGTAGGATAACATAGTTTGAAGGGACAACTATGTTGTGCTACATAGGGTATGGCTGCTATGCCACTACACTCACACAATCCTGTAGTTCCCAAGACGCGATGAGATCGGCCAGATAAATTGTCAGACTTGATCACCTTGGGCACTAAAGAGGAAACATGTTTACACTGGATGATTTGGAACGTAGACAGTCACCTGCAAGGATTTGGCGTGAGGAGGGATTGGAAGAGAAGTCGAATGTTTTTTTAAGTCCGTTGCCGAGAGTTGCTGTAAACATCGGCGTTTTAAGTTACCGATCATCACGTGGTGGTGGTTGGTGTCTGTATTCGGAAGACCAGACAACACATGTCAACAACTCTCCTTCCTTTCCCCCAATGTTGTCCTCGCGTTGCCCCTCACATTTCTCTCTTGTGCAGCCGATTTGTAGCTTTCAGCGCCAGCCATGCTCTCCACATGCCCACGGTGGGTTGCCCGCAAGCTTTGCAGCCTTCTGCGAATGATTCACAGACCTTCTGTTTGGGGCAGCTGGCCTTGAATACCGACAGCGATGATCAGCACGGTATGTGATCTTCTTCGAATATGTAGCCTACGCTAACCATTTTCAAGTCTTGATATGATATGAGAGCTGTTGATTCTATCGTCTCCTGAGACAGCCACGCATGCGCACAATTTTGATGGACTGTGAGGAGCGGGACTGAAGCGTGCCAGGGACAGTGCGTACGAGGAGTTTGGTGAACGGTTGCCGTTGAGGTTGATGATTGCTAAGCTGGTGCGTACTTTCAGTTCTTTCTTGCCGGCCGCTGTTGACCATAGCTACATCACTAATCTAGGTCCTCACTTGCGTGGCGAACCCAAGACCAAGTTCAAGCCCCTTGTGGCGGTACTTCACTAATCGCCGTGACGAGGGAATCACTCACTCGGAATTCTTCAATCTGTTTCTGCTCGGGGCCCGGCTGGATTGCTAGTTGTGGTACGCCCTTTGTTTACATTCACTGCACTCAACTGATACAATGCCAGGGCGACAACACCATGGATTAATATGCCACGGGCATCCGGACCGATGTCCCCTTCACCGCCAACAAGTACCGGATGCACAATGTTGGCCGGTACGCAGTCGGTCCATTAACACAGCGCTATGTTTCTGACCCATCCCGGCAGCCATCATTCCGGGGCGCAGCCTCTCTGGCCCACCAAAGTAGCCTTCGATGCTGCCCTCAAAGAGTGTGAGGAAGATTCTGAAACTGAGCAACGGGAGTCTGATAAGGAATAGTTTGTAGTAGCCATCCAATAATATTCGTTTTTTCTATGTATTTTTTTTCCGCCATTTGGACCCAACAATCAATTGGACCGATTTCCCTGTAGTACTACATTGCACTATGTAGCCCTATAACTCTACAGTGATCCGAAACTATGTAGATCGCGCTTGTAACTACAGCGCACTACATAGTGATACAGATCTGATGCGGCGTGCTACAGCGCGCTGCAGATCTGATGCGGTGTGCTACAGCGCGCTATATAATAGGGGGTTGTCGACAGCACTACACAAACTATCCCTGCTACATAGGACTACATATGCAGCGGGATTTTTCCTGATGTACCTCCATCCTTACGGGGCAAGACTGGCTTGATGAACTGATAAACGGCCATCCCGAGCGCTGCCTCGATCAGTTAGGAATGTACCCGGCCGCTTTCTTGCTGCTGTGCTGGGAGATGACTATGAACGGAGGGCTGGGAAACAGTCGGCACATCACTGCGCAGGAACAAACAGCCATATTTGTCTATTGGCTTGTGCATGGAAGTAGTCAAAGGGAGCTGATGGAAAGGTTTCAGCGGTCTGGGGACACCATAAGCAGATATACACTCCGAGTTCTCGATATCGTTACCAGCAGATTCTACAACAAATACATCCAAAACCCGGCCGACTCCACCCCTCCAAAGATAGCCAACAGTCCCTCCTATTTCCCCTTCTTCCGATATTGCCGCGGGGGTGTTGACGGCGTGCACATTGATGCGTTCGCACGAGCCGACGATGTCGTACGCTACCGGGACCGTCATGGGGATATCTCTCAGAATGTCTTGGCGGCTTGCGATTTCGACCTGCTGTTTGTGTACATCATGCCAGGATACGAGGGCACTGCTGCAGATGGACGACTCTTTGATACAGCACGTCGGAACGGATTCGCCCTTCCCGAATATCGGTACTACCTCGGGGATGCCGGATTTCCGAACTGCGACCTCATCATGACCCCATTTGCTGCCGTACGGTATCACCTCTCCGAATGGGATCGGGGTGAGCGCGGACCAGAGACCCCAGAGGAGTTAATCAATCTCCGGCACGCAAAGCTGCGGAATGTGATTGAAAGAGTTTTTGGTGTGAAGAAGCGTTGTTTCAAGATTCTCACGTCGAGCCCCAAGTACACATACGACGTACAGGCAAAGATTGTGGCAGCTGCTGGAGCACTGCACAATTTTCTCCGTATCCACGACTGGCTCAATTCTTTTCATGTCGACGATGAAGAGGAGTATGATCCTGACGACCATCCTTTCCTTGCAGGCGCAGTGGTTCCGGAGCGTCGTGTACTTGCAATCACGCCAGAGGAGTCACAGAGGGCTGGGGAGAGGCGCCATAGAATTATGATGAGTATGTGGAATACATACATTGCTGAACGCGATGATAGTAACTAGTACAGTGCAATAAAAACATTACGAGAACTCGGATTGTAAGAAAACATGAGAAAAGCTACTAAACCCAATTGGCAGGAAGGATAACACTGTGCTCCATCAGGATCCGCTTCAAGAAGCCGATACGATGGGTGCGCTTGGTAGTTTTGACAAAGGCTCGTGCACGCCCTTCATTAGCACTCAAAGCGTCAATGATAACTGCATAATACTCTCCTTCAGGGTCGTCAGGGAGGAGGGTGGGATCAGCATTCAAGACGTCAACGACTGCGTCGACATGAGATGTGTCGGCCTTGGTGATGATGGGTGCCGACATGCCTTCGCCTATACTCTTCAGGCCGCGGGCGATTTGGTTGCCAGCCTCAGCTGTACGCTCAACACGACGGCTGCCAGAGGCAGAGCGATCACGTTGGTTCGTAGTTTTCTTGGTCTCGTCATCAGCATCGCTGTCGATTTCGATAGGGGTGGGAGCAGAACGTGCACGTTTGGCGGGCGGAGGAAGCAGCTCATCGTCATGTGGTTTCGGGGAATGAGGAACCGAATTGTCACGAGCACCACGAGGAAGAGCATCAGCGTCGACATCCAAGACTTCATTTTCGAGGTCAGCAAAAGGCTCACGATGACGTTTACGTGGGGCGGGGCTGGTTTGGGAAGGGAAGCGGCGGCGGAGCGAGATGAAGCGGCGGCGGAGCGAGATGAAGTAGCGGCAGAGCGAGAAGATGAAGCGGTGGCTCGGGGCTTCTTGAGATGCAAAACATTTTCTCCAGTGGCCTTGTTACCGCCAAATAGGCGCGTCAGATGATCGTAATAAGGACAGCCCTGTTTGAAGCACTTGGCATATTTGGCGTGCTGGGCCTGCATCACATTAGTTCATATTGTGAGGCCCAACATAAGTGGACGCACCTCGAGAAAGCGCTCAATAAACTCAGGCTCCGCCGTTGCTTTCTTTTCCTCGTCATCCCATCCTACACCACTTTTCCCGCGAACGAATTCATACTCCTCAAAGATCCCCTTTACCTACGACCGGATGAGTTCACAGAAAAATATGGATGTGAACAAATGCTGACGTATCGTATCCTATTTGCGATCGTCTTCGTCGAGCGAACAGGGCGTGTTGGGAACTTGTTTTTGAGGGATTTGGACAGGGTGGTAAAGTCTTTGTCTTGAGACCATTTCCGCTGAGATATGTAGCCGGGTCGGCGATGAGTTTATCCAGAATGTGTATAGTTTCCGCCTGCGAGAAAGAAGCTGCCGTGCTCTCGGGGGTATCTGTGTCGACGTCGGCAGTCGGGGATCCGGGGCGCGAGGCCATAGTGAGAGGAGGGTCGAGAGACACGTCGGCGACTGTTGGTGGTGGAAGCGGGCAAAGTGGAAGCGAGGAAGAGGCGAAGCCACAGCGTGACAAGCGTGAAAAAATTCAGCCATTCAGCTGCTGATTCAGCGTTGCCGATCAGGGCCTTAGTCAGCCTGTGTTGAGCTCTAGCTCGCCGGCTCACTTTGAGCTCAACTGGTCAACTCTCTCCGCCGCGGCGCCGCCAGTTTTCGGCCGGTCAAGTCCTTGCCTTTTTTGCCGATTCGCTCGCATCCTTCATCGCCTCGAGCCCGCGCGTCTCCTTCTCCGTGCCACGCACCCGTCCGCCCGTCCCCTGCGTCTTGCCTTCTTTCTCCCAGCCGCCCTTTGAAGCCCTTGCCACCATCTTGAAGACAACTCGCGCTCTTGACGTAGAGTCCTTCTTCTTCATTCGTCCTCCTTTTTGTGTGTGGACTTGCCTTGTCATTTGCCTGGAAGCAGGCCCTCGTCGTGTACTGCCGAGGAGGCGGGTGGAGGAGCGACGAGGGCGTATTTGAGGTGCGTTGCGCGTTAGCGTGTGTAATCTTCTTGCGCTGATTTCGTCTGCTTCTCTCCGTCCAGCCTCCACTCGCCCGCCACGCGCGCCCCTTCTGCAGCATCGCTTCTAGGGGCTGCAGCGCCCCTTCTCGCGCTCTCCGCGCCTGAATGCCCCCCTCCGTTCTGCGTAGACGAGAATCCTCGTCTTACTGCGTGTACGCTTTCGGATTGAGCACCCGCACTGTGAGCCCACATCGCGAGCATCTACGTGCGCTATGACTCCCATCGATCTTTACTGATGACCTTTTAGGTATTCCGTCATCTTCTTTGGCGTCGTCCAAAGCGGAAAGCGTTGGATGCGAAGTGCGCCGCGACCTGGAATGCTCGCTGCTCGAGGGGTCCATCTACAGAACTAGTGCTGTCCATTAATATAATATGAAATAATATATTATCAATATATTATGAATAATACGGATACGATACGCAGGAACCCGTATTATATATCACTGATATATTGTTATTATATTATTTCCATATTATGGGCCGATTTTAGTACACTGGGGCCGCCTCTGGCAGTTTTTTTCATCTCCTTCGTGCTTGCAGAAATCAAATTCTAACTTTAACTTCCTACTTAGACCTGCTTTTGGTCCCACTATGTCCGTAAGAGCTCCGATCACGTTCGGCATCTGCATCCAGCCGCCATCAAAGCAGCACTGATGTTCAAATTGCATTATTTTTTTGCTGATTTTTGCTGATTTCCGCCGATTTCACGTTCCAGAGTGTTGAGAGAGCAAGCATTGACCATTTCCGCCAATATGATGAAAGAACTTTGCAAAGATCCAAGTCGACCTATATTATTCAGATATTATAATATATTATTAATATATTATTTAATACTTAATATGATATTAATATAATACGATACACGAAAAATCGTATTAATATCATATGTGGACCGCACTATACAGAACCACGACAGCGCGTGCGATCTGCCCTCTTCAGCGGTTCAATTCACTTCCCTGATTCCTCGTCCTACACAGCCTGAAACCCCCTTTTCTTTCTTGTTCGCCCTCGTGCGACACCAAACTGACTCTTACCTGTGCCCAATTTTTCCGGCCGCCCATCTCTAGCTCAAGTTTGGGATACCAATGCGATTCGCAGCAGCTCGTCCCCACATGCGGCTTCCGCGACGACATGAAATGTACAAGCTTCAAAGTATAATGTGTGAGTAATCCTCCTTTTCACCGTGACGTCTCTTTACTGCAAAGGTCTTTTGTTCTTCTTGATTTCCTTGACGCCGTAGAGCTCTGAGAGACACAATTACCGAAAGGTTACATTGGAGCGCACGCGACATACCCTCTTCTTGTCTTGTTCCGAAACTAGCCGGCGTTCGGGCTTCCCTTTGGGGAGTAACCTGTGTGGTTAACGCGACATATCGTAGGATAGAAGCCCGCGAGGCCGTCTCCCACGCAGACGCAGGGTATGAAATGCTTCAAGGTTCCGAGAATTAGAACATCCTGTGCCCTAGGAATGCATGAATAAAATTTCTTCCCGGGACAGCGCAGATACGGCTTTGGCGATTTCTGCAGGGTGGGTAATGTTAGGCAGAATAATGTGCGGCATTTCGGAGATGATCAGAGTTCCGTGGGGATATGTTCTTTGGCGATGACAGCTTTGCCCTTGCCTGCGATGTCGACGATGGCGATGGAGAATGTGGGACATTTCACGAGCCGGTGGAGATGAGGGGGCTTGATCAAATTGATATTTAGGACAATGCCCGGACTTTCGCTGAGGCGGCCATCAGCGGCTTCAACAAGCAAGCCTCCGAGTCGCGACAGTTCCACATACACACGGTGCCTCCTCATTTCTAACATCAACGCCGTTTACCTGTTGGCAGAATCCTACACGTATGGCAGAACTGCTGCAGCACTGAAGTTCGTCCAAAGGCGTCAAAACCACAACACATATAATAAACACAGCAGAACTGCCGCAGGGTCAGTCACAATAAACCAGATAAGCAACGTTCGTCCAGAGGCGTCAAAACCGCAACACAGCCAAAGCTTTGGCCTTGCTTTGACCTGGCATCTAGTATTTAGCATGAATTCCTGGTGTGAATCCACAGAGGGTTTCTAACATCGAATATAGCCCGCAGCTTATTAGTGGTCGGGGATCATCACGGTTGATTTTTGTTTGGTGTCACTCGGGAGAATGTAGGTCTTCTTCCTCCTTTACATTCATGCCCGGGAATTCAACACTCGTCGTCGATCTCGTTGGCGTCGCCACGCAGCCCGTTGATGAGAAAGCCCGTACGAATAAGATCATTGGGGGGTCCCTCTCCTGCCCTTCTCAGCAACGCGGGACACAGGCGGAAACATCGGTGCGGAGATGCAGTGGCAGCAATCCACGTACAGATACCGTCGGCAAAAGATCGCGAAGTACGAGAATCGAACCGGCATCGAACCGGCAACCTTCCGAAAAACAAGAAATGTACCAGTTGCACACAACCAATAGACCACAGTGCCATCACGATCATCCCTAATCACCCTCGCCTGGAACGTACAATAACTGGGCAAACGGACCGGGTCTCCTCTCTAGCAATAACATCAGGAAAAACCCAATTGCTATGGGTTCTATGGGTAGTTACATAGACCCACGTAGACGCTCATAGACGCCATAGCAACGTTGCTATGACCTCTATGGCCTCTATGGCCGCCATGAACGTCTATGCAGGTCTATGTAGCAGCTCATAGCAATTTGGCTTTTTCCTGATGAAGTTCAAATAGTCTGAATGAATCCACACAATGGTTTTTTCTTATAAATGACGAGGTATATGTACTGGATAACCTAACGAAACTAACTCCACTCATGTGCTAGGTGATACTAGGTGATAAGTGTATGAGCCTTGCATACGAGACAACCTGTGTGAGAGGTAGTAATGAAAAAGTATTGATTCAAGTTAACAAGAATATTGTACACAGGAAGTATTGTGGTGCATCGGTGCTTAACTGCCTTGAAGCTTGAAGGCCGGAGGGGTAGCCCGTCAGAATTCACATGGTAAATGCAGCGCCGACGGGTGCATTGATGAAATCAGACAGAAGACCCGTCAGATTCCAGTAATCCGCCAAATCAAATCATTATCTCGGTGCGCATTTCATTTCCTATCCATCGCATGATATACAAGTGTGGGTGCAACAGGCGTAGCAAAGACTGCGATTAGCGAGGTAGGCAACCGCCCGGTAGTACATTCTGGAATTGTCTTTACCCCATGATCACCCTCAGATCTCGGACCCATCGAATGTTGCGGACGTGTTTTCCTTCCTCCCGCTGATGTGGAGCCCTGGCGCGACGATGAGGTACATTGGCTGTCCCGTATTTTGGCTGCTTGTTAAACTCTCTTTTATAGCCCTTTCATGGGTGGTGTCCTCTCAAATCTGGCCATTTTCTCAAATCCGGCACAAAAATGGCCAGATTCGCTGGGGAAGATTGCGTTGCTGCGGATATATCCGTACTTTCTTCCGTGCGCAGTCGCCGCGAGGATTGCATTTACGTCCTTCGCATTTGCGTTCGTCGGGTTGCGCGAGGTGCACGCAATATCCATTGGCAGAGTTTCGTGGCTGACTATGCGAGTCGACACAGACCCTGCCTTCTGCTTTCAGGCGGGGACGCACAATGAATGGGCGCGCGGCAGAGGTGGATCCTTTGCTACCTGTGGAGAATGCGGCCGAAGATCCCGTGGATGTAGTACTGCCGCTGGGGGAACTCCTTACGCGCCCCGTGTCCATCGCCCTGCTCAACCACGGGCTGCTGAGCTTCTGTGACATGGCTTAAGAGGCGCTCCACCCCCTCGTACACCACGTTCCCTCCTCGCAATTATCAATCGCACTCACATAATCCCGCAGGTCTACGCCACACCATCGCCTTTGGCGGACTCGGACTCAAGTGAAAATACTTATTCTCTTATCTCCCTTCCTTCTGAGCCACCTACTCCCTAGACCCTATGATATTGGTCTGATCATGGGCATTTGCAGGATCAGTAACGCCGCCGTACAGGTTATCCTCGGTGGGCGCGTCATCCGCTACTTTGGCCCGCGGCGCGTGTTTATCGCCGCATTCTGCGCGCTCACCTTCGTCTTTGGCCTTTACCCGTTACTCAGCACCCTCGGGCAGCGCGCGAACCGCGTCGATGCCGCAGTCCTTGCGGTGCTCGTTTGCCAGCTAAGCTGCTCCGTCCTCATATATTTCGCGTTTGGTCAGTCCCTCTTCCCTCATCTCGCTCGCCGCACCAGGCTGTTCATGCATGTATTGCGTAGCTGCGACAATGCTCGTCATCACGGACTCCACGCCCAATTGCGGCAGCGTCGGCAGCGTGACGGGGCTGTCGCAGATGGTGGCGACGGTCATGTGTAGCGCCACGCCGTCCATCGCGTCGTCGCTCTTTGCGCTGTCGACGAAGCACAACCTTTTGAGCGGGTACTTTGTGTATGTCGTGCTTAGACTTGTTGGCATCAGGTTTGGCGCTGCGCTGCTCGCTGCTGCTTCCCCGACAGTTGCGTTCAGAGCTGAAGAATTCGTCCTGAGTTTATTTGTGGCTGGATTGTGGTATGAAAGGAAACCTGTTTGCGGAGCCATACATCCGTTCTAAGGGTTTAAGGTTTATTGGGGGCTGTGCTGTAGTATGAAAAATAAATCTGTTGGCTAAACTAACCGTCACTAGATTTTCTATTCAAGAGGAAGCATGTAGAGGGCGATATGGAAAAATATGATTTATTTTTAGTAGCCTCGCGATATGCCGACCGTTGGAGAGCTGGAAAAGTCTCGAGGCCCCGCAGAGAGGAGAATTTACGTTGCAGATTTTCCGTCGAGTGATTTCAGTTTAGGTGGACATTGTTGATATATATCACAGTTCGCTGGGAGTAATGTTCGCGCAAAATGTGGAAGAGCAGGGCAGATGAGTTTGAAATTATATTTCGGGAAAATAACGCAGCGACATCGGCGACTCTCTCCAAAAAGAGTTGAACTGAAAGATGGGTAGATTCAAGGTCTAGACTACGGTGTGGCGCACCGCGCACGTCAAGAATCCCGTCGGCATCATCTGCCGGAACTACTTAGAACAATGCTCAAAAAATACCGACGCACCTACTGTCCTGGACACCAGAAAATTCACCCGCTGGAGGCCAGCGGTGGAGGCGGTGTATGAAAGCTTCAGATCTATCGCCTATGGATCGTTTGGGCGCATGTACGGGTATTCACAAACATACATTAAATGCGCCATGCGAACGTTTTTTTAACTGCTCGCCTTCCACACCACCAGCACGACGCAAAAAGCTGTCGCTCTTCAGTCTCAGATTGATCGCAAGCTTTTGATCGGTCGCGCGACCTACAGATCAACCTTGGCACTGTGGAGTTGCTTTGGAGAGGAGATGATCGATTTTGGTGCGGATGGCGCCCCTATCATAATTTGACCCTCGCCTAAAATTAATGCCAAATATTTCTGCGCGAGTCGGGCGCCAAGATCAACTCCAGCAGGCGATGAGAGGAGGCGCCAAGGTTTTTGAAAAGTATGGCACATGGTAACAACTGTGTGTTTTATCTGAGACACTGTTGCTTCTGTGCAGAGTGAAACGAAAATACCATGGAGCCCGATCTCCTCACTGGGGACACATTAGCAGATCTAGTCAAGCCACTCGCCGTCCTGGTGTGTGCATTAATTTGTGACATACTTAGTGGGCGAGAAGCAATATTATTCTGAATGAATTTCATGGAAGCAGGTCGCTGATTTCAAAATTTTAAAGTTGCAGCGGGATGTAGAAACAAAATGACGCTTACTCCGCTTAAACAAGTAGCAAAAGTTCATAGGATCTGCCTCGTTCAAAGAATTGCGACGTCATACTCTTGGGACTGATCGTGCCCTGTCCTGAAAGGAGTTCCATCAACGGGCGACCCCTCGAAAGTCAGAATACTCCTTTCTTAGTAGACACTTAAATCAACGACAAAATAGAATATCCTCACCCCTACTCCCCACTGTAGATTCACTGAAATGGCTCTATTCCCGGGCGCCAGAGAGTCCTACGCTGGGTACGTCGTCTTTTTTGTCCTATCTTCCCCGGCTACATATTGCGAAGTGTTTTCATTGGCAACATCTTCTATGGTAAGTGCGAAATACAGTTGCAAGTTTTCCCGCCGCTAACGACGTCTTGACAGGTTTCTACGTCTCGGTCTTCATCGAGTCTTGCGTGCTTTTGGGCCGAAAATATCAGAGGCGGGATCCGAAGCAGATGTACGTGTTAGGAACGACCATATCTATGTTCATCCTCATCACCATGGTGCGTTGAATTCATTCGGCTGTGCATTCATTCCAAATTTAACGGGTGTAAAGCGCTGCATATTGGACACAACACCGGCGATCATTAATATCAGTGAGCCCGAATTCAATCTCCATAACGGCCGATATTGAGTCCTCTGTGCAGCCCCCGACGGCCTCGTGTTCGGAGCACCCAACAGCAAGATGGGAATCGTCACCAACTCCTGCTGGTTCCTCGTGACCACGGTTGCAGACGTGTTCATTGTGTGTCGCGTATACACCGCCATCAGGAAAGACCTCCTTTCCTAATAGGGTCCTATTGCCCCAAACTTTGGGATAATTCGGCCAAATTATCCCTCTTACCTTCATTAGCTTTCTAGTGACGTTGAAAATAACTTAGGGGTAATTTCCCCAAACTTACCACACATTCGGGCCGTATTCGCGGTAGATTCCCAGCTTGTTGGTACATTTTACGTCGGGTTTGCCTTCATTGGAACATAATTTGCAGGCAAAAGCGGCCGTGCGGCATCATATAATTCAATGAACGGTATCGTAAACTAAAGAATGATAATAGCTACTACGGACAAGTATTGACTGCCGTGAAATAACCAATTACGTAGAAGAGATTAGCAGCGAGCACCGCGCCCACTGAAGAAATTAAAACAGGCATGACTTGACATGGAATGGGATTTAATCAGAATCGGGGACCTCGACCAGGTTGATGAGGACAGAGGAGCTGCCAGTAGCGGTGGCAGTGACAGCCGTGGACTCACTGAACAGCTGCGTGAGTACGGCAAAAGGTGTGGCAATGGGAAAGAGTACGTTACGAGGTTGTAAAGCTTGTGGAGGACACGATGGAGAGCAACCGGCGCTGCTGCACGAGTGTCGCTGAGGGTCCTCATGTGGTTCCGGTAGATATCCTCGTACGCGCCTTCCGTGAAGGGAATGTTTTGAAGAATCCCTGTGGCGCGATACTCAACCAATGCACCATAGACCTGAAAGAAGTGAGCAACCCGAAAAATCCCCCATAAAACATCGTGAACTAACCGCGGTGGCGGCGAGGCAGACCATAGCATCAGGGAGCTCGGCGCGATCAGGATGGTTGGCGCTGGTGGACGCGAAGAGGTCCAGGTTCTTGGTCCGAAACTGACCAGTGAATACCGCCTTTTTGAGGACGCTAACAATCGCCTCGTGGTGGAACGGCAGTTCACCCTTGAGGCGATTCTGGGGAGCGTTAGCATTGTAAAGATGGGACGACTGACGAACTCACCGTGGCTGAGTCGACGGGAAAAATGTATCGATGGTCTTGAAGACGTTCCGTGACGATGGTTCGAACCTCCGCCGCCGGTAAGTGAGCGAAACGGTAAAGCCCTGGAACCTCCTGCGCCGCCATGCGCTTGAAGTCCCCGCGAGTAATATTGATACGATCCAAAGGCTGTCTCGAATTGAGTATCAAGTCTATAAACATCGAAGTGGTTCACGTACAATGTCGGCAAGGCGCGCAGCAAAGCTGAGATCAGTCTCGAGTCGATGTTTGATATGGACCGCGGCGGGACCTTGCGCAGCTGAAAGAAGATAAGAGCGTGCAAAGCCGGCGCGGGAAACGATGGCGGGATAGGCGTCCTCGAACACTAGGGAGAGCTTGATGAATTCGATGCAGCCACGAAGGACCGCCTTAAGCTCCTCTGTTTGACTGGTGAGCCCGATGTCTTTACCGGGCGCAGGGAACATAATGCGAGCCGACATATGCCACTCGCTCTCAGGGCGCGATGCCGCATCGATGCTTGCGGCTGCAATGCGGTCAAGCTGGGTCTTGACACCTTTAGACAGCTTTCCCGCCGCAACCGGAGCCGGTCGAACCTCGGGCCTCTGAACAAATCATAAGGACCGTATATTTGAGAACCAAATGAGCATACCTCAAGCTCAACTTGCTTCTGACGAGTAGCTGACACCTTGCGCACCTTCGAGTCAATTAGAACCAGCGGAGGATGATGCAAAAATAATTTACCTTCTTTGGTGTGGGCCTGCTTTCCCCGTCGGTATCAACTGCCTTGCTGTCGATTACCATGTCCCGCTCCGATCCGGTCGAATGGCGACGGTCGGAGGTATCAAGAGGGATGGTGGAGAGGCTTTTAGCAATCGCCTCGTGGAGGTGCATATCATCGCCGCCGTAGGCTTGGTTCTTATGGCTGACGGACTTGCCCTTCTGCAAAGTGGTTAAATGGTATCACGCAAGCGTATATAAACCGTACCTTCTTGGGCGGGAGCACGATGCTGGGGGAACGTCCTCCTCCGCGTCGCTGTCTGGGACACGCAAGTCCTGGCCCGAAGACCAAGACGCAGCCGAGGAGCGGCCGCTGCGGAGACTGACGGCGGACTTGGTCACGGGCGGGGGCATCTCTGAGTCGCTATCGTCAATAAACACGACGCGCCGGGGGGCATCAGAGAAGGTGTCGTCGGTGTCGGGTTCGGACTTTTCCTGGCGGCGAGCTTTACCTTTCGACTTGACACGAGGCTTGTCAATCTAGTGGGGGTCGCGGGGTCGTTGAGAATATACAAGGGAAGGTAAAAGGCAGTGTGCACCTCGATGGACTCGTTGTCAGATTCGATGAGCTGGTGCACCGAGCCGTGACGGCGAGCTTGACCTTTGGACTTGACGCGAGGCTTGTCGATCTAGTCGGGGTCGTGGCGTTGTTGAGAGTGTGCAAGGAAGTCTAAAAGGCAGTTATACCTCGATGGACTCGTTGTCGGAGTCGAAGAGTTCATCCGCAGACTCGGAGCTGTGCTGGCCTTTTATCTGTTACAGGTGAGTTATGGTTCGCCTGGGACAGACGACTATACCTCGACATCGATGTCCGAGTTATCTCCCACCTCATCATCGGCAACCTTGAGTTTGCCAGAAACGACGCGAGGAACCTGAAGTGTAATGAGTAAAGGAAAGAGTCTGTACATCCCCACTCACCTCGCTCTGAAACTCATCTTCATTCGGCGAGACATCACGAGCATCCTCGCCATCAGACTGCTCGCTCTTGGTGACATCAGTCGAGTTTTCTTCCGAGGAGACAGCCTCCTCATCCTCCGAGGCTGATTCCGCGACAACGCGAGGTTTTTTAGCCGCGGCCTTACCAACCTTCGCAGCCCGAGACTTGACTAAACATGAACAGCTGTGAGTGACATGTAGGTATGAGGAAGGAGGACGCTTACCGCCAGCGAGACCCTTGAGACCCTTGGTAACGACGGCCTTGACCTTAGTACTACTAGTAGTACTCTTGGATTTGATTGTTGTGGGGACTACTTTAGTGAAGTCGATATGGGCTGTATAAGTAAATCGGGAGCAGAAGTAAAAGCACCGATGCGACGTACGTGTCTTCGCGGCCTTGGGCGCAGAGTCGTCGGAGTCCTCGAGGTTGGCGGGAACATATTCTAAAATTGGAAGGTGACGTTAACGTTACTTTTACCCATCACACAGTCAACGGCGATCAACATACTTCTTCCAGACTTCGACACTTTGACCTTGGGTGCAGGCACAGGCTGCTGGACTGGCAAAGAAGCATATCAGCAAGATGAACTGCAATAGCAAGCAAGAAGGCTCTACCTGTTGCTATGTCCTTGGTGCCCCGGGCCTTCTTGGCGACCTCCACGGCTGGCGCCGTCTCAGACAATGTCCGTTTGCGGGACACTTCAGACTGGTCAAGCTTCCATACTAAAAGCTCGTTGAGAATCGCTAGGGAACATCTTGCTCAAGGACGTACCAGCTTTTTCGTTAGCTTTGACCTTGGCCTTGCGCCCACCAGGGTTCTTTTCTGGAAATGGACGATGTGCATTAAAGAGATGTCCCCCAGGCCCGAGAAAGAAAGACTTACTGGATTCCGCCTCGAAAGCCGCTTGCTCTCGCTTCTCTTGCTCGGCCTTGGCTGCCAGGGTGATTTTGCGTTTCTCAGCTGCAGTGAGAGGTTTGGTGGATGGAGCGGACATTGTGGTTGGAGGAAAGGCTGAATGCGATGGGAATAGGTGCGGATTGACGAAGAAAGGAGGGTGGAACGAGTGTGGTGCGGACCGTGCGGTGGTGGTGAAGGAGAGAGAGGCAGATGGCGAAAATAATTGAGGTTCGTGTTTGGCTTTGATCACGCCTGCCCGCTTGTGCTGATTCCACGCTCTTCCATGCGTTCAGTCGTGCCCGGTGATGATAGCATCAGATATATATTGCTAGCGCCGTTTCAGACTCCAAGTTTCCAAGCACTACTCATCGACTTTCCCCTTGAAATCCTATCCATTTTCTCAGTCTCTATGCCTCGCTGCCCGGGCTGCCAAACGGAGTGTATTGGTCAAAAAGGGCTCACCCTTCACCTGAGACTCACGACAAATGAGACATGTGCCGCAATATTCACTGCCGCCGAGAATCACGTTGGCAACACTCCACCCACACTAGCCGCCCTGAATCCAGTGCCGTCAGAGGAAGAGCAACCTCAGCGGCCTCAAGATCATGGGCTTCCCAGTGGAGAAACCGAATTTGTGGGGGATTTTTTTGGCGACGATTATACGGCCGGAGATTTTCCGCTGGACTCGGACGATGACGACGATGAGAGCGACAGTAATTCCGACGCGGGGGATGATCACGACGCTGCGAGCCGCGCTGATCTCGAGGGAGGGTTTGAGGTCCCTCGGCCGAATGACCAGGATGACCCAATGTCGAATGATGAAGGCGACGCACCTCCGACCGCCCCTCCCCGCGAAGCTCGAAAACTGGCGCAGGATAAATTCCACCATAAACCCATTGTCGAAAAATTTCCAGGAGGGCTGGCGGGCCGTCCCATCCCTTCTTCAGAGAGCCAAAATTCGGAACAGCGATATGGCTCCATCCTCGATAACGCCTCAACAACTAATCCATACGCTCCGTTTAATTCCAAAATGGACTGGGAGGTGGCGCGCTGGGCGAAGCTCCGTGGATCTGGCTCCACCGCATTCACAGACCTACTCCACATCGATGGTGTACGTTCATCCGCAATTTTAATCTGCTACATCAATTAACTCATCTGGCTCCAGGTTCGCGAGTCCCTTGACCTGTCTTACGGAACCTCTGTCCAGCTCAATAAGATCATCGACGAGAAGCTCCCTGGCCGCCCTAAATTCACCCGCTCGGAGGTCGTCGTTAACGGCGAGGTCTTTCATCTTTACTCCCGAGACATCATTGAATGTGTTCGCGCGCTATGGGGGGACAGTGATTTTGCTCCTTACCTGTTCGTTGCACCAGAGCGACACTACATCGACAAGGATAAGACTATTAGAATGTATCACAATATGCACACCGGTAAATGGTGGTGGAGCACGCAGGTGAGATTAGTTTTACTTGATATCTACGTCGAAATATTCATGTAACTCCAGGAGGAAGTCGAGAAAAACCATCCTGGCGCAACAATCATTCCTATTATCATTTCATCCGACAAGACCCAGCTCACCGTCTTCGGAAACAAAACCGCATATCCCGTGTACATGACCATCGGCAATATCCCCAAAGAAATCCGTCGCAAGCCCTCGCGCCGCGGGTATGTCCTTCTGGGTTATTTACCGACTTCACGCATGAAGGACGTGAAGAACAAGGCTGCGCGCCGACGCATTCTGGCCAACGTCTTTCATGCGTGTATGCGCCACATTCTTGCTCCCCTCAAGGACGCCGGAGCGACTGGGATTCCGATGACGAGCGGGGATGGGGTCGCACGTCGTGGGCATCCCATCTATGCGACATTTGTTGGCGATTACCCAGAGCAATGCCTCGTCACAGCTGTCAAGACCGGGGAGTGCCCTTCATGTGAAGTCCCCGTGACGAACTTGGAGAGGACACCATCTTCCCACTGCGCAACTTGGAGGCTGTCCTCGCGGCTCTCGATACTCTCGATGATGGTCCAGGGATTTATACCAAGGCGTGCGCAGAGGCGGGGATTAAGCCTGTGTTTCACCCGTTCTGGGAAGGGCTTCCTTACACGAACATATTCCAGTCTATAAGCCCCGACATACTTCATCAGCTCTATCAGGGGATCGTGAAGCACCTTATTGCATGGCTGAAGGAATGCTGTGGCGAGGCGGAGATCGATGCTCGCTGCCGTCGGTTGCCCCCCAATCACAATATTCGCCTCTTCATGAGCGGCATATCCAATCTGTCGCGCGTGACCGGGAAGGAGCACGACCAAATTTCGCGCTTCTTGATGGGGATTGTCATCGACGTCCGGCTACCTAACAACCTCGCCTCGGGCAGACTGCTGGCCGCCGTGCGTGGCGTTCTTGACTTTGTTTACCTTGCGCAATATCCCATGCATACCAGCGAAACATTGGCGCTCTTGTCGGATGCCCTCCAGCGCTTCCACGATAACAAGACCATCTTTGTGGCGCTTGGCGTACGTGACGACTTTAACCTCCCCAAACTCCACTACTGCCACCACTACATCCTTTACATCAAGGGTTTGGTACGACCGACAATTACAACACGGAGTATACGGAGCGTCTTCATATAGATTTGGCCAAAGACGCTTATCGCTCCACCAACTTCAAGGATGAGTTCCCGCAGATGACGCTCTGGCTGGAGCGCAAGGAGAAGATTCACAGACATGAAAAATATATTCAGTGGCGCCTTGATGGCTGCCCTTCCCCTCCAATCATGGACCAGCTTCCTCCCGGCATTATCTACGAGCGACAACTGAAGATGACAAAGCATCCAACCCTCAAGTCTGTGCGTCTGGGTAGACTCATTACAGACTATGGTGCTCAGTTTTTTCGCGACGCACTGGCGCGCTTCATCACAAAGTTCAACAGCCCATTGTTTACCTCCCGCCAAATCGAATCTGAATCCGCACACATCACATTCGCATTCCATGCCGTGCCCGTCTTCCACCGCATAAAATTCACCACGCAGGACCCGTATACTGCCCTTGGTTCATTGGACTCCGTGGTGGACTCGATTCATGTCCAGCCGCGGAAGTTGCTGAACAATGGGGAAGATGTGCCAGCTCGATTCGACACAGCGCTTGTTAACGATTCCACCGGCGGGCTCATCGGTGTTGATGGTAAGTGAAGTACTGCTGATTTTTTTCCAGTACTTTTTAACATTGTTGCGTAGGTTATCGAGTCGCTCAAGTCCGTGTTGTTTTTTCAATCCCTCCTCGCCATGTTTCCACTCTCTTTCCCTCTGGTGTCTCCCCGCCAAAATATCTCGCGTACGTTGAATGGTTCTCACCATTCACGGAGCCAGAGCCGAATCACATGATGTACAAGGTGAATCGGTCCTTGAAGGACGGCGATCGCATTGCTAGCATCATTCCTTTGGCCAACATTCGACGCAGCATTCACCTTTTACCAAAGTTCGGGCCCGTAGCTCCAGCTGAGTGGAAGTCCAGTAATGTCCTGGATGAATGCTCCCATTTTTTTGTGAATTCGATGACTGACCGTCATAGCTACGCTACATTATTCTAATTCTCCTACCACTTTTCAATTCATATGTAATTATTTGAGCCCGGTGACGTAGATGCATTTTGGGGGGGTGTAAGGTCAGAATGCATTTGTGTCGTAGTTCCCTTCTATCGGGTCTCAGTTGTTGGTTTTAAGCAGATGTTCTTCTCCGTATATCTGTGAATGGTATAAATTTCGCATGAAGGTGAGAATAGTATCAATATTTGATCCCCCGGGGAGGAACACGGTAACGTGATACACTTATCATCTCTGCTCTACACGCGACTATCTAATACCTGGCTGCTTTAGCAATTGATAATCTACCTATTTACCCGGCAAAGCGAGGCCTTGGTGGTTCGAACTCGCAAACAACGGGCCGGTAAGATAAAAAGCATTGAAGTAAAATACGGCAAGCATTTTTTTGCGGATTTACATGTGTTAAGCTCCTCTAAACTCCAACCTTCCAGGAAATCATGGGAATCATGGAAAGCAAGGTAATCTACCAAACTTGCCCCTCTTCGGGGTAATTCATCCTTATTACCCTAATTTGGCGGGCGGGAACCAAATTTCCCCTAAATTAGCGAAGGAGGTTTTTTCCTGATGGCGCCGGTCTTACGTCGTCTGACTACCTTACAGACATTCCGTACGTTCATCGTGTGGAAAAAGAACTGGTGGATTATTATATTGCCTTCGCTTCTCTGCGTCGCCAACTTTGGTGCGCGATTCCTTTCCACTTCCTTGTCGATGCTCATTGCTTTCGCGTAGGGATTTCCATCTGGGCTATGTACCTGCTGGTGACATACAACCCCGCCACCTCCGTTTTCAGCATCGCCCAAGTTATCGACATCTTCCTCTACATCACACTCATTATCAATGTACTTTGTACCGGTGAGTTGGTCGCTCATTTTTTCTCCCGTTGCTCATCGAACACCAGGGCTCATTTCATATCGCATTTTCAGCATCCGCCGAAACGTCGCAGGGATCTTGTCCAGTGGGACAGCTCGTGTCGTTGAAGGACCTACCTCGAAGGTTGTTTCAATCATCGTGGAGTCAGGTTTGCAGTTCCCTTCCTTTTGGTCGTGGTATCCTCATTGACTCTTGCGGTAGCGGCCATGTATACGGTGCTTCTCGTAGCTCAGCTCATCGCCAACAGCCGCAACAGCTATGTGACCTACATCATCATCGACATGGTAAGTTTCTACCCGCCTTTGAATTCGTGCCGAACTTAGCACTGTCTGCAGACACCCGCTGTCATCGTATGTATCTCAGTCTGTTCCATCTCATACCGCCTACTCATGTTCGAAATAAAACACCGTTTAGGGTCTCGTGGTACGTCCTTGATTTGAAACACTCACATCCTACTCACATGTCTTGATTCCCACCCAGTTCTCCTACATAATCATCCGCGTGAGCCGCGGCAGCTCATACGGTGACACCAGCGGCCGGATCGACACGAGCCTGAGCCGTGAACGGGGAAATAACAATTTCGAGCTCACCCAGACGCGCAACGGCCGTTCCGGGACACGCAGCGAGGTGCAGGTCAGACTTGAGCGAACCACGATTCAGCACAGCGACGTCGACAGCACCAAGTTGGAAAAAGACGACGAGTCGAACTCGCTGGGAAACAAATACCCGGTTTAATTTTATCTTTTTTTTCCCCGGCATTTCTGATCTTCAAGCTTTCGTGTATTGAGATGCTGAGATTGTTAGGTAGTTATTAATCATGATATCTCGCGCCTCCGTTTCGCGTGCAGCGATTTCTCGATAGATGGGCCCAATCTTCCAAGTTGTGATCAGAAATCCAGCGAATAAAATTTGAAGTACACAGCCGAGGGCAAGCCATGTTTTTTTTAAAAATCCCTTCCAAAAAGAAACTCCTCCCTCAGCGAGAGACATCTTGAAGACGAGCGGTGCAGGACGAAATGTTTCTGAGTTAGGTAAGTAGAGCCCATACAACTCGTTATAACGCACGGCCGTTTTCCGTGATGATGTTCAACCCGAACCGCCTTCACCACAGTTCAACCGATGCTACATGTAGACCAAGTTTGGAAGCCAAGATCCACTATATAGTATCTGCTGGCAGTTTTAGTTTTAACGTGTGACTACCGCAGAATGCCGCATGATGGGGCAAATGCGGTAAAACTCTTCGCTCTCATGGGAACCCCAGCATGTTGCCCGGATTGTGTACAAGTTCTCCGAATATGAGGCAACAGGGATCGCAGTTTGTGATGTAAAAAATTAAAAGATCCCTTGAGTAGAATGCTTGGGCTTAGGAGACTCGTGTTCACTTTGTTACATTCCTACCTGTGAACGGCCCCAGTTGTACTGAATACAACAGGTACTTGCAGAGAGAAAGCTGTAGTTTTGTTGCCATCCATAGGCTGAAGATTCCATCTAGTCCTGTCATACTTTTCTCAAGCGTCTTGAGCCACGGAGGACCATGTCGGTTCCAAATTGAATTTGTACAACTTGCACCTCTTTTGGCTAGTCTCGTCTGGCTCTTTAAAAAAATAAGCCTGTCTGTCCGTCTGAAGCTTTTTACTCTCCGCTGATCTCGTACGCTCCTGCAGCTTGCCACTTTCATCTTCACCTTCTGGAGTCCACTCTTACTCACCAGCCCGCAGGCAATCAATCATCCCGGACCCAGTGCCGTCAGGCGGCTGCTGCCGTCACCCTTCCAACAAACTCGACAACATTGACCACAGTGGTGGATGAAATTCGTCCATAAGAGCTGTCTCGCACCCCATCGACACCGTTGCTTCCCCCTTAACTTGGAGCAGACCTCAACTGCGCTCCGATGCCGATTCAGAGACCATCACCGTAACATCAGACGCTGAATACTATTATCGACTTCGGCGTGAAGCACAGCGTAAACGTCGCGGAAACGAGGCTCCCCTTGACAGTGAGTCCCGCAGGAAAAACGACTGGATATCTCGGAGAAATACCCGCGGATTGCTCCCCGAGGGGGGAAGGATTTCTATCGGACGTGCCAATGCTATCAGCGGGGCAAGACACAGAACTCTGATAGACGACGAAACCCGAGCAGAAACTCGGCTCACTGATATGGAAGCGCAAGGGGGATGAGGGCCGACCGGGTCGTCAACCGCTTGTATCATTCAATTTCTTCCACGTGAACTTTCTCATGCCCGGTTCAGAGCTCGAAGGACCTAACAAGTAAATAGGCGATGGGTCAACTGTAAGCACACGAAGCAGCAAAAACACATGAAAGACGGGGGAATGAAAGCAGACTCCACACACCAATATCTGCTGATAAGCTGAAATTCACCGAACGGAATTTTCCCGAATGTATCCTGAATCTCTGAACACGAAATTCACACAAAACACTGCAAACAAAAGAAGGACGCTTGCCACTGCGCTGCGCTCAGAGGCGGCGTCTACACAGGGGAAGAGTGTTGATGGATAATGTTTCGGAACGGGAGGATCTAATTTTGTAAAAAAAGATGAGCCCGTTCGAGCAGCGGCGGTCGTGTAACGACGGAACAACAGCGGGCAAAAATTCGAGGTTCATCCCACGGATCACAAACCTGCCGATTGAGACGTGGCGATCAGTGATCGGAGATCAGACTGTCTCGACAACGCGCGTCCTCCCGGCACCACCTTCATCTGGCACCCTCAAGTGATCCATGTAGCAACGCAGCAGGCGCGCGTCCTCCCGGCAACGTCACTTTGTATCCCAAAACCTATCTATAAAGGTGGGTGGGAATTAGATTGGCCCTCATTCAGCCGAGCTTGTCAGCACGGAACGAGGTTACGAGTGGGAAGCCTCCACCCACCACAAGCAAGGTGATTCTGTACTCTCGCGTACGCCATGATACAGCAGCTCATTAACTCATAATATCGGTTTATGCCGCTGTTAGCGAAACGTCCACGCTTTGGGCCCTACTTTGCATCCAAAGCTTTTGCCCGAACATTTTTGTTCGGCCAGAACCTAGGGGACAGATGGGTGGCTAGGGGCTTCCGCTCTTCTGGTATTCCTCCCATGTCTGCGCTGGACGCCGACGATCACAGCCAAATCCCAAATGTTGTCCGGAACACCGGCCCTACTCAACTCAATATCGCGGTCGTAGGCGCTGGTCTGGTGGGCCTCGCTACTAGCTCTATGTTGCGCAAGGCAGGGCATCGAATTACGGTGTGTCCGTTCTTGTTTCTCAACTCCCTCCCCGATCTTACTGTAAATCTCCACCACAGATATTCGAGTCGCCCTCATTTCACGCCCAAATTGGGGCCGGCATCGTCCTCCCACCAAACGGCGTTGGTGTTCTGAAGAAGAACCTTCCGGAGCTTAACTGGGAGAACATGCAGACCGTTGAATTTCGTTCGGTAAGCGTGCCTCGCCCAAGCAACGATGGATGATGATGATACGAATACATAGATGGAATTGTTCAACGTCGATGGAACTCATTTAGAGACGGACGATTTCTGCGATGGCTGGCGCAAATACCCCGCCGTAGATTTAACCTTGAATTCTTCTGCTGTGGTTCATCTGAGGCGTTTTGCAGGGTTATTTTATGGCTCATCGTGTCGATCTACACAAAGAACTGATGCGCGTTGCTTTGGATCCAACCGTAATTGCGCAGCCTCCTCCTACTATCCGCCTTGGAGCGCCCGTCTAGACAATTGATTTCGACTCCGAACGTCCACGTGTGATGACTTCCAATGGCGAAAAGTTTGAATTCGACCTTGTTCTTGGCACTGACGGTATAAAGGTACCTATAAAATATTCCTCTGTGACAACCTTCATACAACTTCCTAATACAGTCCGTCGTCCGAAAATGCATGCTCAGCACCGAATACGACGCACCTGCGACTCAGCTGGCCTTTTACCGATGGATGGTAGACCTCAAAAGGAACCCTGAACACTCCTGGATTCGTGACGATCGGAGTTCTCCTGGGCCGACCATGTTGTTCGGCGGAGAGAAGATTATGGGGCTGATTGGGTATCCGGTCAGACGAGGGGATTTGGTCAACTTCTCCGGGGCGCACCTCGACACCAGAGATCAAGACGCTGTCGGTATGTACGCCCATGATTTCTTCGCGCGCACCGTCTGATTAGCGGATTGACGGCAGACTGGAATGCGGAGGTGCCACGGGAGGCTTTCCTGGAGGCGTTCGAAGAGTTCGACGACAAGTTCAAGGCACTGGCGGTGCTCGCTGAAAAACCTGGTATCTGGCAGCTGAGGAAACTGCCGATCCTACCCACTTGGGTCAAAGGAAACGTCGCTCTTCTCGGTGATGCAGCCCATGCTATGTTTCCCAGTAAGATCGTTGCCGCAATTCATCCATCATTCATGGCTAATAGAGGAATACTTGAAAGCCTACGGTCAAGGATTCGCAGTTGGGCTGGAGGATGCCGCTACGATCGCGACACTTTTCCCCGGGGGCACCGAGCCATCTGAAATCCCATCACGCCTCAAAACATTCCAGGAGATCCGTAAGCCACGCGCCGAGCGCGTCTCGCAGATGAGCACCGATGCATACAAGCCGCCTGAAGAGAACCCGGAAGGGTGTATGTTTTGTTTTTCTATAAACCGTAGCTTTTTTGATGATGTTTCTCCCTCTAGCGTTCGAAGGCTGGTTTGTTCCTGAGTTCATGGAATATGACCCGGTCGCCGCTACTAAGGCGGTTTTGTCCGAGATGTAGTCGATTAACTTTGCGAGTGCTTCTTCTAGTTTGTTGAATTTTATCGGGAATGACTCGACGATCTCTCGTTGAATCACTCGTACTCTTGCGACACATGGATGACGATAAGTCTGTCCTGCATCGTGGCCCCCAGACTTTCTCTGTTCCCATTTGTCGTCCGTCTGGCACCTCTATTCTCTCTGTTTACCCACTGTGATTCAGACATCATCGAAGCTTTTGTACTTTTTCTGGCTCAGGTTTATTCCTTGTTTTCCACTTCCCAGCCCGCCAGCTTCGATTGGCGTTCCCGTATATCAAGGGCCCGCTGGCGCAGAAGTACAGCAAAGATCGGCGCTGTCTTTGCCCAAATTGGCGTCGTTATAACAAACCACTTGGGAACCAGCGGCCTCGTTTTGACACCTGTCTTTTCCTTCCCAACTCCTGCCCTGTACGTTCTTCTCTTGAAATGATCTCGGTCTACCCTCTTGGGATGTTGATTCTCCTTGTTACCCAAGCAACTAACTCTTTGGATTCGCGGTTTCTTTCGTTCCTGTCGACGGGTGAGCTGCTAGCATCTCTTTCGGATAGCGCCTCCTAATTTTGCCCGCAAACCGACACCACCCTTTGGACCTTGTTTCGCATTGGTGATATATTTAGTCTCCAGAGAGTCAGGCGAACCTGATTCACTTCAAAACCCCGGGGTCGGTGGGGAATTCCTCTCAAGCTCCTGGATATATGGTCGATTTTTTTGCCCGCAAGGACAGCTTCAAATCCCCGTTAACGAAATCTGGAAGACACCATCCAGAAAATTAGTCGCTTTCAAGTCCCAACTCATCCACTCCGATGCGGGTTATGTCGAATCCTAACGGCAATATGGTGCGAATTGCGACTTTCCTTTTATTCGATTCTTGCGCTCAAAAACAAAACACGTCTTTGGAACTATGTCACTCCTTTCGACGACGCGCTGGTCGAACAGGCGTGTACATTGGCTTTACCGCGGATACTGTACCAGTAAGCGGCCCCAGCGGTTCTTTCTTTTTTATTTTATAAGCAATCATTCAGAAGCCGACCTGATACTTACGGAAGCGTCGTTGACAATCTTCACGCACGGTCTGGTGCTATTGCCAGGCCCAGTGGGGCGTACAATCGCCTTGAGGGTCCGGGCAATTTAATTTAATTTGTAAGTACTCCTTCTCCAGGCCGCTTGATACTCACGAAGTGGCTGTTTAGCATCCTCTGGTACCTCTATGTGTCGCTCCGCTGCTCGGTGCCTCGCATCGGGCATGCATGCACATCGTTTTGACCGGTGACCGCAACGCTTTTCGTTGCGTAAACGGGTCTTTCAAACTTCACCCTAAACTTACGTAGGCGTCGTCAAGAGTCCTAACGCACCTTCCAGTGCTGCTGCCAACGACGCTTTGGTGCGGGCGTGCACATCGCCTTGATGCAATCTGTTCTACTATGCGATCCCTCGTTTCAGGTGAATCACTAGAAACGGTTCGACTGCGCAGCCATCAACATGTAATTTGATCCGTTGACATTCGGTCGCATGTTACTTTTAGTCGCCTTCCTTCCGGTGGGAAGATATTGCGCTGGTACGACTGTTGAAGAAATCCAGTTGGGGGCCGAAGACACCTTGGAAAGATTGCCGAATTTTTGAAGACAGTCGCATCATCTTCATTTTACCTCGGTATTTTGTGCGCGGAGCTCACATGGTGAATTGCTTTAGGTGCACCAAGGAGAATAGCACGTTTTATTCGAACGATCTAGCAAATTTGACTGGCTGTTATGTGTGGGTAATTAAATGAACTGTGGACTTCTCAAAACACATTGTCTGAGAGTCCCCTGAAGCACTCAAAGCGGCAAAATATTACTCTAAGAAAAGTGATAGGTTCTTATGAGTACTTACACACCGGCTGGCAGTCAAGTATAACTGCCCTGTAAGTGATCTATAAGTCTGTAACCCTTCTTAGCCCTTCCTAACCTCTTATAGTCGCCCAGGGCCCTTTTGCGACAACTCCCCCATGAGCAGGCCTGGTGACACACGTCTAATATAGTCTAAACTCAATTATTTGCTGGGCAACCGCCACTGATAGTTCGGCTCGTTTTCTGTTACCATCTATGCACAGCCCCTAAGATGTAACTATGGAGGGTAATGTATTGTTCTGCTCAGGCTCCGAGTACCCCTATTGTGAGTTCTTCGGTGAAAGTACTGCACAGTACGTAAATAACAAAAATAGGTAAATTGTCCTGGGCTTTCAATTGAAAAGGGCGTTTATCCGAATTAACGCGGCTCGATCCGACTCTTCAGCGCTTTGGCCGCAGAGTATTTCTCCGTGCATGCTACCGCCAGCTTATTTATTGCAGAACAGAACAGAATAACTGACGCTACTAGCTACACGACCCGATTTTTCATTGGACGTGCAAGGCTGTGTGAAAATACCCGCACGACATTTTTTTTTTCTCGAATGCTATTTTGAGCCAAGATGATAAAGATCCTTCCCGCGACCATTCCGGCCCACAGCTCCACACCATGTATTAGCCTTTTAATAAGCCAGGGAGAAGTGTACTCGGATACCATGGCTACCGAATGAAAATGGTTGCATTCGAATGACAATGGTTGCATTCGCCTGGCGGTCCTTAAAAAGGCGGCGGTTATTTGAGAGGATTCAGCAGCACTAGCATTCCCCGTCCTTTGAAATTTCCCTCTACTCACAGGCACGAGTACTATGTTGTTCCAAACTCTCGTCCTCGCCGTGGTTCTTGCGTGTGCAGGCCAAGGGGCATTTGTGAACGCCGCTGCGATTCGCCGTGTGGTTCGTATACACACACACTGTTTGCGCTACCGCTCAGCACGCTGATCATTCACGCAGCCCGGTGGCGTATACGACCCTCGCGACACCCCAGAGGAGGATCCCACCCAAGCACCCAACGGCGGCGTCATCGTGTATGGAAGGCGCGACACCCCAGCTGAGAATCCCGTCACCGCGCCCGGTGGCATCGTCATCCCATACGATCCCCGTGACACCCCAGAGGAGGATCCCACCCAAGCACCCAACGGCGGCGTCATCGTGTATGGACGGCGCGACACCCCAGCTGAGAATCCCGTCACCGCGCCCGGTGGCGGCGTCATCCCGTACGATCCCCGCGACACCATTGCAGCGTAGGCCGGCACGACGTGCGTTGCAAAAGTCTAGAATCGCTGAATGCTGGATGGAATCGATAACTTTAACCGTTTGTTGATAAATACTGTAACATAGACTCGCACTGGTTCCATTACATACCTGCGGTTGACCGAATAAAAGAAGTAACTTGTTTCATGCCTCGTGAGCACGGAGTGGCGAGTGACACTTTGAATGTGAGAAAACGGTAGTAGTGGAACCGCTGACTCGGTGCGAATGAACGGCCCGCTGAGTGAGTGCTGCTCGTCGTTTCAGAAAAGAAAATATATTTTACCAAGTCTGAGCCTTAGCCGTTCAACGTGTGTCTGGATAAGATACTTAGGGGCGGGGGAGGGGATCGCACAGCCAGTTCCGGTGGATTATATAGCTTGCCCCTTCAGATAAATTTGACCTGTGTCGAGGAGTGCCAGAAAAAGAGAAGAGAAAAAAAGAAAACCCCCCAATCCATCGGCGTCCTGCCTTGCCAACTTCACATCGGCGGCGGTCCATCGCAACACCAGCACGCGCCCTTGACCAACAAGGATCAATTTCCTAAACCCAATATAAATACACTTTCCCCCTCAAAACAAAACAAACAAAAAACGCAAAAAACACTCGCTATATCGCCATGCACCTTGGCTTTATGCTCACTTCCGCCTCCTGGTTCAACCCCAGTCTTAGTTTAAGGGAGAGCTTGTTGGAAAAGGAAGAGGGCCGCGACCGCCGAAAAAGGGGATGACATTACGGTGGAGAGGGTGTACCCCATGATTTGGGAGGCACGGATTTCGTAGGGGTTAGGTCGCACTGGGGTTGGGGAGGAATGATGCTGGAGTTGTTGGTGGTGATGGTTGGGGTGGTGGCGGCCGGGGCGGCGGCGACAGCGGTGCGGGTGGATTTAGTTATCACTCAGTCAGGGAAGAGACGTACTTCCTCCGCCGGCTTCGGATGTTGTTGGGGTGGTTTCGACGAGGATAAAATGTCTGGTGGATTTGGTATCACTCAGTCAGAGAGGTAATTGCGAGAGAAGAGAGAGGAAGCAAAGAAGGACTTATCTGCCGGCGGGGTACAACTGACCGAGACGCCTGCTGTCGCGCCGCGGGAAGGATAGGTTGGGGGACTGTTCCGGTGCTGGTTTTGGTGGTGCTAGTGGTGGTGCGGCTCGTTGTTGGTGGTGGCGTCGCGGCTTGATCTGGGACTCGCGTGATGGAGAGGGAGGGGAAGAAGGGGAGCGGGTATGAGAACGCGAGCGCGAGTGCGAATGCGAGCGCGAGCGCGCGGTGGGAGCGGGAGAGGGGAGAGGCGGCGTGGAGGATCGGGGGCGATCTGCGGCTCCGATAAGCCAGCAGGGGGATGCTCTACGTCATCGGGCTAGGGGTCGGGCGAGCGCGGGGGGGAGTAGGCGGCGAACTCGCCGTCTGGGCCTCCCTGCGTGAGTGAGAGCGAGTCCTCGAGTCCTCGACCGCGAGAGCGGGAGAGCCTTCGCGCTCGCTTTCGCAGTGTAGCTGGGGCCCGAGCTCGGGGGAGGTCGCCTGCGGCTGTCTACGAGACGCAGGAGGACGATGCGAACGCTTTCAGTGTATCGAGGTAGACGTCAAGAGGGACCGCGTTTTGCTCTAAGTGGTCTTGGGCGCTCATGCGGGAACTCGTGACACAGACACAGCGAGAGGCAGGACCGTAAGCGTATCCTACTCCGAGCCTCACACGAACCACGGTGGAAGTCAAGAGGGAGGATCGTGATGTGGCGGTGCGTTGATGTTTGGCCACCTAAACAGACGGGCGTCTATTGCACACCTTGCTTGCATCTGTCATGTGAATTTATAGCGAGTCTTCTCCTCCTAGATTCTTGGGCTGCGATGGGGTTCTGCCTTGATTGCGCGATACTTTGACCGATTGCGCGATACTTTGACCGACAGCCTGCTCTTCTAGTCTTCTCTGGGGCGTGTATTCTGTGAGCGCGACTCGGACGCCTTTTTCATAATTTCCAGGTCTCTGGCGATGTATTTCACGATCGCTGCTTCCCTAATGAACGGCCTGCGCATCGGACGTCAGACACAACGTATATCTGCGCTTCTGCTGTTCCTCCTCACCTCTTCGGCCATATTCTATATATTTCGAACTCACAGGATCATTTTGATATCAATCGGGACCTCCTGTGGTTCATTCACTGGCCAACGCGTGGGCAGGAGAAATTTACGACGAATGCACTGTATATTACACTTTGTCCTTGGGCACCGTTCAGAGTCGAGCATCGTCGCTTTCGTGCATGGTGTTGTACATACGACACGTTCCAGTCTCCACAGACGCTCGCGAAACACGTATGTATTCGATCTTCATTTTTCTTCATTCGTTGACTATGCGTACATAGTCGCAGACGTCAACGGCTGGCAGCGGAGTTACTGCGTGGGTCGATTAAGTATCCGCTCCAACAGGAGGCCGAAATGAAATTGATGATAGAGCGGGAACATACCTCATGACTGCAATGCTCATCATCCGCCACCGCCGCGATGCTCGTAATGACTCTCGCTTGCTGCCAGTGCCGACGGTTACTGCGCCAGTGAATGTCTGCGGGAAAGGAAGGCACGTGAGCTCGATAATCGCACTCGTACTTGGGGTGCCACTCCTGCCGCCAAATATTGACATCTCTGTGCCAGACGTCGAAGAGTGAAGGCAAGCCCTGGGCAGCGTACACGGCGGCCTCGGCGGGGTACAGAGGACATGGGTGGTTGGTAGCCCGTCACGCAATAAGCTAGGTATTCTGCGGTGCGCACTTCCTGCATCAAGGTCGTCGTAAGTCGGCGTAAAATCGGGGAACCAGGACAAATGACGCTGTGGAAAGACTCACTGTAGATATGTGCTAAATATACCCGTACCCCTGCAGAGATTTTACAGCGAGGAGAAGGGGGAACGAGGCAGGATAACACAGATGAATGAGTGGTGGATGTAGGTGAAAGAAGAAAGGTGGGTTGTATCCCTGTGACGACGTCACGAAGCACAACACAAACGACGTTTGATCTCCGATCAATATTGTTCTGTGTTTTGACAGATCGGACTTTGAGCGACTTGTAACAAATTCTTGGAATTCATGAATTCAGTGGAACGGTTGTTTGCGCACTGCACCAAGGCCAGAGTGTTAGTCTAAATATCTACTGCAAGACCTGGACATCCAGGGCCGGTTTGGACCACCCTTATTAAAATGAGTTGAAATGTCAACCGAATGTCGACAAGATATGAACATTTGCTAGACATTCTGACAAAAATTTGAACATTTCTCTCGATTCAAAGATTGTCAAAAAATTTCTAAACTTTTCCGACAATTGTCAATGAGGGTTTTTCCTGATGGCGGCCCGCCCTAAATGTAATGGCCAAGCTGAGAAGCACAAAAAGTTAACGACGGCAGGAATCAGTCATAGAGGAAGAGCAGAGAGAAAGCAAAAAAGGAATTAGGCACACCGAGAATTTGTGGATTGCGCAAGCGGCCGGCAGGAGAGAATAAAAAATAGCTAAGCCTTATGGAGAAAGAAACCAGCATGTGCAAACGTGGACTTTGTGGCCAGTGCTGTCGCATGGCAGTACGAGTCCGGTCTCTTTTTATCCTAATAATCGGATCATTCCGGTAGCATGCTTACCGACAAGTTGTTTTCCCTCAATCTTGACTCTATTCCTTGTCCGTGTATTCTACTCAATACACTGAATTTTATGTATCTACAGAAGTGCATGTATTGTGGCACGCAGCCGCTGGTCGTGCCTTCGGTGCAATTTGAGTCGATTCACGAATCATTTGCACCGTAAAGCTAAATACAGTACAGAGTTGATTGTGTTGTTCCCTAGTTACAGACCTTGTAGTTTGGATGAGGTGAATATCAAGCTGTTTTACCAAGGAACTGATCAGTGGGCTTTGCCGCGCTACTGAGATCATTCTGCCGGAGGTATCTGTAACGGGGCGTGTCACCCACACCTCAGAGGACAAGAAACAGGGATGGAATTGAGACGTGAGCAACGACGGGAGGTGCTACTGGCGTTGCGAAGACAAGGAGAGTAAGCTACGAGCTGCCGAATATATAGCCTTGTATCCCCAAACATATAAACCCCGTAAGTAAATAAACAATACGAGCCGTCAGAAACAATACAAGCTGTCGGTCAGTACGAATGGGGAAACCAGCGCCGTTACAGTATCAAAGTTAGCAACAAATTCAACAACAAATAACGACAACTTCAAGGACGTCATGGTATGTACTGAATCGCGACAAAATTTGGCGGTATCATTGATGCCAAGAACGAGACCTAAAATGAATTTTAGGACTTGTAACTGATGAGCACCGCCGAACGAGCCAAATCTTAAAGAACGGTTAATATACGCGCGCCAATCACATGTGTGAAGCGCCTGCGTATCCGCTGACCTCCTCTATCGTCAGCGTTCCCAAAGCTGTTGCTTCGATCTGTTGTGCCGATTCTCAAGAGTGTTTCTTCTAACGCCGCACGGTGATTCACTGATAGAGAGTCACGTCCGCGGACGGTCCGCCACGTCGCTCTCTTCTCACACTCAAGTCACAACAACTCCTCTACATAGTACAGCGCGAAAACGATGGATATGGACGATGGCCGTTCCTGGCTATTCGATAATTCGCCACCAGACAATGATCCAAGTCACGACAGAGCGGCGGAAAAGCTTTGGTCGGTTTACATATCGGAGGCGGAGAAATATGACAAAGGACTTGTAGAGAGCTGGAAGAACGATATGGAGGGAATGCTCATCTTCGTACGTATCCAGGACGCATGAAAGCAGAACTCTGAAGCTAGACCCCTCAGGCCGGTCTCTTTTCTGCAAGTTTAACTGCTTTCCTCATCGAAAGCTATAAAACTTTGACGCCCGATCCCGGAGCCACGACAAATCTCCTCCTCATTCAAATATCAAACCAGCTGGCTTCAATTGCCAATGGCACCACCTTCGTTGTTCCACCGTCTGCTCCCTTTGCTCCCCCGCCAACCTCATTTGTCTGCAACATATTCTGGTTTATCAGTCTCGGCCTCAGCCTTACGTGTGCACTTGTCGCGACGCTCCTTGAGCAATGGGCTCGCGACTTCTTGCACAAAGCGGATATGCGCTCCAATCCAGCCATCCGGGCGCGCATGTTCTCATATCTCTATTATGGCCTAAAGCGCTTCAAAATGCATGCAGTAGTAGAGGTTGTGCCTCTGCTTTTGCACGTATCTGTCATATTCTTCTTCGCTGGCCTGGTCGCATTCCTCATTCCTGTCCATCCTGCCGTTGCCGCTGTGGCAGGGATCCTTACAGCTATTGTTGCGGGTACATACATCCTGCTCACTGCTCTTCCATTGTTTGCCCTCGACTGCCCGTATCGAACACCACTTTCTGGATGGCTTTGGAGCCTCTGGCGAGCATTTAGTCGCTCTCACTTCGATCCCGCCGTCCAAACCGACACCCCCGCGCCACCGGAGAACGAGACTATGGTTGAAGCGATATTCCGCAGTGCTACTGAGGTGTCAGCCGCCAGAAATACCAGAGACACCAAAGCACTGGCCTGGACAGTGAAGTCCTTGTCTGATGATGTGGAGCTTGAGCCGTTCATCGAGGCCATCCCAGATGTGTTGTGGACTGCTCATGAAAGGCGCCATGTTTATGATCCTCATATACATGCTCTTATTCACGATCCAGAAGTGCGGTTGCTGGATCGCCTTCATTCGTTCTTCAATGGCTCGAGGAGGCGAATTATGACAGGAAATGAGAAGAGGCGCCAACGAATAACTTTTCACAAGGTGCTCGCCGCAATCTTGAGTGCGTACGATGATGTGTCGAAACCACTTCCCTACCTGCATCGATTCACCTATATGCTTTCATCCCGAGATTCCGCTGTGGATCCCTACGAATTTTCCGCCACGGCTTTGCTAGGATGGCACAAATTCCAGGAAGCACTTCATCTCATACCCACCATTCTAGCGGACCTCCAGAAATGCGACCAAGATGTCAGGGCTGGCAAAGCTCCGGACTTCGAGCCACTCTTATCGATTGGATGGCAATTCGAGGGGATGGCGAGCCTGAGGAGGGAGATAAATGATTATATCCATCGACCGGCTTCATTCTCCCCACCCGACTTGATTGCAAAATGGACACTTGAGGTGGAGGAATTCCACGTCACCTCCCCCCTCGGAAATCTTCTTCGTTACCTGGAACGCGCAGCGGAGCTTAATAGCCCTCCATACCTATTCGAAAAAATCGTTCATCTTATTGCACCTCGAAGACTACTGCTCTCCACTCTCAAGCGCGTTGAACGGTCTTTGGACTCGATCATATATGATCGTATGGAGAGATTCAATGACGATCCGAAGGGTACTGGCCTTGTCTTTCTTGACAAGCTTGTTATCCTGGTCCTTTGTCACTGGTGGCCAGCCAGTGATTCTACTTCTCTTCCTCGGTCGCTTGTCCTTTATTTACGGCTCCGCCACTCCGCCCCTGCAATGGAGGAATTTATCAGGCAGTTCTCTGCATATGGTGATCTTGCATGGGCCTGCGTAACTCCTACGTTGCTCAGTGGTTCGTCACTGCCTCACCCGAATACTGTTCAACAGCTTCAGGATCCTCTTGACCGCTTTGATCAAGCTGCAACATTAGAAGCTCTTTGGTCTCTCCTATACTTCTCCGACGAGTTTCCCGACGAACCTATTTATCCCACCTTGTCCATGTGTATGTCGATCCTTGATGCAGTAGGCAGTATTCCCTCTTCATGGGCTTCCCCATCCGTAGTCGCCCTGCTCAAACACAAGATTTTCCTTCATCTCTATCACGGCACGCCCAATTTACAAACATAAGATCGTCTCCTGCAATAGCTACATCCGATGCTGCCCGCGGAGACTTCTGTCCCGTTCCCCGCCGAAGAAATAAGCGAAATTCTTGCTCAGTGTCGGGTCGATCTGTTCAGAACCATGTTGGGAAGCCGGATCGAAGAGGCTAGAGTTATCCTCTTGTCGGAATTCTTGGATGCTTGTTGTACCGATTCGTTGCCCCACAGAGCCAGCGACACTCTCGGCCGCGTTTCACATGCTGTCTGGTTTGGAGTTCATCCTGCTCACCAAATCAAATTTTGCACCAGTGTGCGGGACCTGTTCGATACGGTGAAGGACTCGAGTTTTCTTCAAGAGGTGGTAAATCTATTGCTATTTAATGCATACGCCCCGAGTTCAAGCTGGCGTATTCTTAACAAGCCTTGGATATCATGGCTCAACGATCCTGTTGCGCGCCGAATAATCAACGAAACTTTCAAGAAATACAAAGCAACATTAACCTCCACGGAGCCACAGAAAAAATTACTGGCGCGAGTAGAAGAGATCATCAGCAACTTAGATTCTTTGCACTCGGAAAACCAAGTGTCCGGTATATTTGCTGATTTTCTTTATAAACATGTGCTCATTTATCACGACAGACAATGCGATGTCTCCCCAGAACTTCGCGGAGCTAGGGGAGCCTCCTGCGTCAAGCTAGGTACCAAGCCACATCAGGGAAAACCTACATTCCGAATTTGCTGCAAATTTTCCCATAATAAGTTTCTGCCTTGTGAATCTGACCAAAAAAGGGACAACCGAGGAAAGTTACCAAAGTTTCCTTGATTACTATATATCCACATAAAAAAAAATCCTTCACGAACAAAAGCTGAGGCGATTGAATATGCATGAATATGAATATCAAGATATCATGAAAGTTTGAACATGCACACATAACTTCAGTTTACCCGCGAGCAACAGAGGGCAGGTGCCACAATATACAAGGGCTAGCAGCACCGGCCCTAAACTGTACGGCACACTTGACGTTGGGCTATGCCATCATATATAACGCATTCAGTCCTTTGACAGAAGCAAGGTGAATACCTGCACATACTGCACCCATCTCATGTTTCATCTCTCTAGACCGGCTGCATCATTTCAGCATACTTACGGATGTACCTCGAGCTGCCTCTGGTGTCCAAGTGATGTCTGTCTACCATGGCAGGAATTTCTGTGTACGGATCACAATTAGGGAGACTTGTTGAATGAAGTGGTGGCGGCGGTAGCATTTTACCGGCTCAAATTTCGTTTGGCTTCGGGCAATTTTGAGGCTAATGGCCAATTTAAGTCTTGTGAGGGGCCTGGCAAGCCCAAATTCCTACCGATTTAGGTCAAATATGATTACGAAGCCCTTCAGGCTGTAGACACCGTTTTTGCATACAGGATGAATCGACAGACTATATCTTTCGCAAAATGTTTGTTTTAATTTGGCACAACGGCGATCAATCGCTCAATAAAACCAGGTGCACGATCACATCATTTACGTGCAACATAAACGGCAGGGCAGGGCCGCAGAAACTCCCATCGACACGAAGGGAGTAGTGGATTTAGGCATCCTAGCATTCAAACAGACACTTCTGTGGACAATTACAGTAGTAGCATTTAGAGTGCCCCCCCAAAAAAACCCCGTCAATGTTCGCGTTTAATCTTCCCTACTCAACTCCACACCTCACTGCGCTTCGTTCAACTATTTAATAAACTCAGACCTCGTTTATTTCCTAAACCCAATATAAATACAAATCCCTCTTCCAAAAAACGAAAAACACTCGCAAAAGACTCAATGTCACATCCCCATGCACCCTCGCCTTCCACACCGGATGAAGCAAAATATTAAGATAGGTCAATATGTTTGCTAAGAGTGTGTAATTCAGTAGAAGAATCAAAGTTTGTAGATAGTTGATCTATCACAGAAGTAGCTGCAATCGGGGGCTTTTTCAAAAGTTATATGTTTATTTATTGTCAGCAAGTTATGAAAGGACCACTGAAACATGAACTTTCAGCTGTTTCCTGTGAGAAGAAATAGGGTCATTCAGTAGCCCTTTCATAAATTCCTTTGTTCTAACAAAGGAATTTAGGAAAGTCTATTCAAAAGAACCTCTTTCTTCCCACTGGAAATGGCTCCTGAAATTTCATCTTTCAGTGGTCCTTTCATAACTCGCTGACAATAAATAAACATATAACTTTTGAAAAAGCCCCCGATTGCAGCTACTTCTGTGGATGGATAAATTTACGGGTTTTAAAACAGCTGTTGAATGTGGCAATTTCCGTGGCAATTTCATCCCAAATGAATAGATCAACTATCTACAAACTTTGATTCTTCTACTGGATTATACACTCTTAGATAACATATTGACCTATCTTAATATTTTGCTTTATCCGGTGTGTTCATGCTCACTTCCACCTCCAGATTCAAATCTAATCTCAATTTCAGGAAGAGTTTATTGGAGCAGCTACCGCCATGGCCGCCGACGAAGAGCGAGGACATGACGGAGGAGAGGGTGTCGCCCATTATTTCACAGGCTTGGGCTTCTTGCGGGGTGAGGTCGCGCTGGGGTTGGGGTTGTTGCTGCTGTTGTTGTTGTTGGGGTGGTTTGGTGGGCCGCGCTGGGGCTGGGAAGGGGATGGAAGAGACTGAAATTGTTAGAGAGATAGGAAGCAAGAAAGAACCACGCACCTCCTCGGAGTCCGCTGGCTTGGGGTTTAGTTGTCCCAGCCGCTTGCGCTTTGAGGATGGGTTTGGGGGCTGCTGGTGGTGTCTGTGGTGGTGGGGCTCCTTGACGTCGTGGCTTGGACTTGGACTCCCAGGCAGGAGGGGGAGAAAGGAGTGGGCACGGGAACGTGAGTGCGAGTGCGAGCAAGCGGTCGGAGCGGGAGAGCGCGGAGGGCCGAGTTCTGGTCCGAGGAACGGGCGGAAGAATGCGAATGCTCTTCCACGTCATCAGGCTTGGGCGAAAGGGAGCGCGAAGGGAACTCTCGCGATCGGCGTAGATGTCACTAGCGCGCGAGGGCCAGCGAGAGCGGGAGGCGACGGGAGTACTTGAGCGTTCGGTAGAGCTGTGTAGCAAGGGCTCATGTGAGGGATTGGAGGAGGTCTACTGCGACACCCACGCAGATTGCACGCAGATGAGAAAGGTTACGAGACACAAGAGGATGAGGTAAACGCCATGAGTGTACCCGGGTCGACGTCAAGAAGGACCGCGTTTTGCTCTAGGTGGTCTTGCGCGTAATGCCCACTAACTTTAGGTAGTGGGTCCTATACCGCCCTAATAGTACAGTGCCCGCCAAATTTGAGTAAAGTTGTTACATGTTTGGTTTGCTTGTGTAATCGATCCCATGGTGCTCTTGGTTCGAATCTCGCAGGTGCATTTATGATCATTCACTCTGTCCCCATGTTTTGATGTTGTCTTCCTATCTGCGTCCTGTTTATTCCATTTATTTTAACTGAGTATCTGTGGGGTCTTTTTCGATTGAATGGATCTACTGAAATTTTCTGTAGAACATGGCCTCCTTGGCTGCAGACTTATTCAGTTTGCTGATTGATTGGCCTGGCCACCACTCAATGTGCTGATATTTTTTATAAGATTCCATGGAGTTGACTGGTTTTTTGCTTCTGAGCTCTCTAGCTGATGTTTGGCACTATGAGAACATAGAAATTGAAGTGGTCTTGTAGTTGAGTACAGTAGCTCCATTCCCTGTCATTAATTTTGGCCGCAGGAGTGTTTGCAGATTCAAGCTGATATGAATTCCATCAATCCATATAACCCCTTTACTGAATAAAGACAATGACATGCAAGAAGACACAATAATTTACTCCACAAGATACTTCTAAGTGTGATTAGATGGTCTAATAGCTCAATCAGTGAAAGAAATTACTACAAAATTTGAACGCAGGACCTGTCATTCAGCCAGTATCATTCAGGTTTAACACTGGGGTTTTTGCCTGGGTGGCTGGGTTTTTTTGTCTCCCTCCTTATAAAATTAAGCCCGTCTGTGTGTCTGAAGCTTTTTAAGCTCCGATTAATCTCCTCTGATGCTGCCTTGCCTGGCATCTCGCCGTTGGTCACTATCGGGCTCCCCAATCTGCCGGCCAACAGTCAATCAAAATTCGCCTTGGCCGGCACCATGTCACCGGTCCAACAAACTTTGGCAGACACTGTCTCGGCGCTAACATTGACAGATTGTAAGGGCAACCATGAAGGCCCGAGGTACTCAGGGACTGATGTGGGGGATCCAAAGATTAATTGACAGTAGCTAAATATGCAGGGAAGCATACCTGACGTGGGGGATCCAAAGAGAAGAAACTCTGAGGATTCCCACGCCAGTCACAAGTATAAGTAAGCTACTAGCTAGGACCATGTGACCGGAGTGATCGGCAGATGTCCCGGGCTCGGTCACATGCAAGGTGCCATCGGGGTCCCCCTGATGGCAGGTCACGTGCCGGCTTCCGGTACCGGTTCCGGTAGACCGGTGACCGGGAGAGCGACCGGAAGGATCGGAGGGGCCGGAAAGGCGTTGGATGGGGGTCGGGACAGGGGATCCCCTGACATCACCCCCCCCCCTTGGAATGCGGCGCCCCGACGCATAGACCGGATGCGAAGAGAGGGATCACGGAAGGGCAGGGAGTCAAAGACGATGACCGCAATAGTGCGCGGTTTGGCTGGGTATTTCCGGTAGAACTCGGCGACGGCTTCCGGAGCGAAGAGGTCGGAGTGTTTCACCTATTGATTATGCGAGTTGTCATACCCTCTGAAGCGCACCATAAAGTAAAGCGACTTCCAGCGCACCTTTGCGTCGAGGATCTCTTCGACTTCCCACTCCGGAGTGTCACCGGGTGCGTCCAGGAGGGCCGGGGGTGGCTCATCGTAGCTGGGCCGTCCCTCAAAAGGGTCATCCTCGGCGAGTTCCAACTTTACCACTGGGAAGACCGGGTGGAGCCGGGAGAGCCGGGGCGGGAGTTCCAGCTTGTACGCACCACGACCAACAACTTTGATGACCTTGAAGGGGCCAAGAGGGGGACGGCCGGGTTGTCTGGATGTTCGACGTGTTGAGCCAGATCCGGTCGCCTATCTTGATCTCCGGCGCAGGGGTGCGCCGGCGGTCGTAGTACCGCTTGTACTCCTCCTTGGCCTTGACCAGCACGAATCGGGCTTCGGAAATGCCGGAGGCGATCCGGTCGCGGAATTCGTTTACCGACTCCAGCTTCGAACGCAGCCCGTTCGGCTCAAACCCCATCTGGGGAGCCGGCCGGTGTCGGTCATGAACGGGACCTGCTGCGTGGAAGAGTGGATGTGGTTGTTGTAGGCAAATTTGGCAGCTGGCAAGAGGTCGTCCCAGTCATCCTGCATGCAGTTGGTGAAGATGCGGATAAACTGTTCCATCTCTTGATTGACGTGCTCGGTCTGGCCGTCAGTCTGCGGGTGGTACACGTGGAGGTCGCGGGCTTGACGCCGATAAGGCGCCAGAGCTCAGGGGTGAACTCCGCAATAAATTGCGGACCCCGGTCAGAGATGTACTTCTCCGGCACACCATGGAGCTTCCAGATGTTCCGGTAGTACAACCGGGCAGCGCCAACCGCATCGATCTGGGTGTGACACTCCATGAAGTGGGCGCGCTTACCGAGGACATCGACCACAACCATGATCGCGTCGTACCCGTGGGCCTCCGGGAGCTCGACGACAAAGTCAACCGAGACCATGCTCCGGCGATCCTCGGGAACCTCGGTCGGGTGCAGCTCCCCGACCGGGAGCTTCCGGAGTGCCTTGGTCCGGCAGCACAGATCACAGGTGGCGACGTACCGGCCGACGTGACGGGACAGCTGGGGCCACCAGTAGTTCCGGGAGACAAGCTCCAACGTCTTGAAGTGGCTGGCGTGACCGGCGACCCGGGTGTCGTGGTGCTACTCCAAGATCCGGCAGCGAAGGTCCTTGTCCCGGGGGACAACAATCTTGTCACGGAAGTAGAGCAGGCCGGCGTCGGCATGCCACTCGTCCGACCGGGTAGACCAGGACCGGCGGCCCGGAACCTTGAGGAGCTGGCGAGCTGCAAGGGCAACAGGGTCCTCGAGGTCCAGTTCGTGCAAGAGCGCGTCACGGATGTCCCGGAGAATTGGGACTTCCGGACCGGCGACGGCGACACCTTCCAAAGCACGGACATGGAAGAGGTCCGGGCGCAGCAGCGTGACGTCCTCGTTGTCCCAACCGGAGCCGTGATCCGGTCGCCGGGAAAGCGCGTCCGGTCGACCCATCGAGCGGCCGGGCTTGTGGTGCAAGGTGAAGTCGAACCGGGACAGGTACAGGGACCACTGCGCCTGCCGCCGGTTCAAGTTCTGCGACTCCAAGTTCTTGTGGTCAGTCCAGATCTCGACCGGGTGCTGGGAGCCTTCGAGGAAGTGTCGCCACTCCTCGAGAGCTCGAACTATTGCGAGCATCTCCTTGTTGTGGATCTCGTAGTTGCGTTGGACTGAACTTAAGCTCTTGGAGAAGAAGGCGACTGGGTGCCACTTCCCGTCAGCGCCGGGCTGGGAAAGGACTGTGCCGGATGCGAAGTCCGAGCTGTCCACTTTGACCCGGTAAGGTTGCAACTCGTCTGGAAGGATCAGGACCGGACACGGGAGAAACCCTGGATGAACCACCGGTAGAAGTTCGTGAAGCCGAGGAACTGCTGCACGTCCTTCTTGTTCTCCAGCGTGGGCCAAGCGGCGACACCAGCGACCTTGACCGGGTCCATCTCGACGTGGTCGTGCGAGATGATCACCCCGGGGTACTTGATCGACAATTTCTCGAACTCGCACTTCTCTGGTCGCAAGTAGAACTTATGCTCCCGGAGGCGCCGGAGGACCTCCCGGATGATTTCCCGGTGCCGGGCGAGGTCCGAGTGCGCGATGAGGATATCATCGAGGTATACCATGACGTTGCCAGGCAAGATGAGATCCTGGAAGATGTCATTCATCATTGTCTGGAAGGTCGCAGGGGAGTTGGTCAAGCCGAAGTACATCACCAGCGGCTCAAAGAGCCCCCGGTTCATCCGGAATGCGGCCTTCCACTCATCGCCTTCCCGGATGCGGACGTTGTTGAAGCCCCACCGGACGTCGAGTTTCGTGAAGTACCGAGCTCCTTTTAATAAAAACGATTGATAAGGTTGTTGATCAGAGGGAGGGGGTGCCGGTTCTTCACCGTCATCGCGTTGAGTGCCCGGTAGTCCTGTACGAACCGGAGCGCTCCGTCCTTCTTCTTAACAAAGAAGACCGGAGATGCCATCGGGGATTTCGACAGCCAGATCTGGCCGGTGACCAGCCCTTCCTCGATAAACGCGTCGAGCTCGCGCTGCTCGAGGGGGGGAGATCAGGTAGACCTTGCAGTTAGCCGGCTTTGAATCCGGGACGAGTTCGATGGCGTGGTCCCACGACCGGTGCTCCGGGAGCGAGTCAAAGGACTCCCGGTTGAAGACGTCCTCAAACTCATGTGTCCACTCGGGAATTTCTTCCTTACCGGGCGCAGAGTTCTTAGCGTGCGCCTCAGCTAGCCGTTGTGAAACGGTACCGGTCGCCCGGATGTCCTCCGGAGGGGAGAACCAGGTGTAGAAAACCCGATCCCTGCCCTCAACGGAGTCGTCCTCGTCATCGGAATCCTCTTTGTCATCTGGTCCGAGCTCCGGTAGGTCCTCATAGAAGTCTACGTCGTCGTCCTCACCGGAACGCTCGTCTGCATCGACGACGCAGATCCGAGGGACCGGACCGGCCCGGAGCTGCCGGAGGATCCGAGTGGAAACCTTAGCGAGTTTCCGCTCGGTGCGTGCCTCAGTAATGCAGGTCGCGCAGCATCCGGTAGGGCACCGGCTCATCTTAACCTCGCGGTTGGCCCAATCGATCTCCGGGTTATGCTTCCGGAGCCAGGAGTAACCGAGAATGAGCTTCTCTTTCCCGAGTCGGGTGACAGCGAACTGAGCACGCTCACTATGGCCCTTGTAGCGAAGGACCACGTCTGCGACATCCCGAATGAAGCCGGCCTCATTGGGAGAGCCGTCCACATTGTAGACCGGGATGGGCTGCGAGAGCCGGCGAACCGGGATCTTGTGTTCAGTGGCATACTCCGTGTCAATGAACTTGGAAGTAGCCCCGCAGTCCACTAATTCGTTGAGCGAGAGCTTCACGGCATCGGTGGTGGATTCGATTTCAAGGGGGAGCCAGAGAGAGTTACTGCTCTCTGAGGTGGCAGTGAGGGTAAAGTATTTCGGGAGGCGGCGCTCCCAGGCGGCCTTCTTCTGGGAGCGCAGCATCCACGAGGGGGGTGTCAACCGGGATTCCGCTTTGACCGGGGGTACCAGAGCGACCGGAATGACCGGAACGGCCGGGGCAGGGGGTGTGTCTATCGGTTCGGTGGGTGCAAGACAGACTCGTTACATAGAACAGCGAAACGATTAGGGGACGCGACAGAGGGCGCACCACTCACTCTGCACAGGGGGAAAATCCTCTGGCTCGGCGGCAGCGGCATGTTCTGTGACGGCCTTGGTCGATGCCAGACGCCCGACGAGCAAGTCAAGCAAGTCGTCCCCGAGCTGCCGGATCACCTCGTCCAGGACGTCGACCGACCGGACGTCAACCGATGCGGTACAGTCCCGGGCGAAGTGGTTTGGGTCCCCGCAACGGAAACAACCGCGGCGCAGGGTGGCACGGGCGCGCACCCGATCAACGTCCATCGGAACCGGGGGCAGAAGTGCGGGGGCAGCGGCGGCTCTCGGTTGCGGCACGGTAAAACGCGCCGGAACGGAGGTGACCACGACCGGAAGGGTTCTCAGGCGTACAGCCGGTTGGTGGCGACCGGAACCGGTCGCTTTGCGGGAGGCCTCACGTGCATGGAGCAGCGATTCGTACTGTCGGTAGGCGCAGAGGCGCCAGGCCAGGTAGTCCCGCAGGTCCGGGGGGTCGCTCAACCCGGTGATGGCAAGGTTAATCGCCGGGTTGAGATCGGTCCGGCACTTCGTGACCTTGATGATCGGGTCTTTGAAGCCGGCGAGGTCGACTAGGTCCTCGAAGTTGTTGGTGTACCGGAAGACGTCCCATGCGCCCATGTGGTCCTGCTCATTCTCTTCGACGAACCGAAGCCGGAACTCCGTGACGAACACGTCCCAGGTTGAGAAAGAGAATGGGGTTCTGGCTGCGTGGCGCTCGGCCCATTTCGACACGGAGTCCTTGGCCATGAAGGACATGGCAAACCAGATCGCTTTCTCCTCGGAGGGGGTACCATCCTCGAGGAACACTTCCAGTAGCAACCGGATGTACGACCGGACGGCATGGAGGAACACCCGGCCTTGTTTCCAGTCGCCGTCGAAGACGAACGGGGGGTTCGGCCGGAGGGCCGATTTTGAGGCTGGGGGGAATAATCCTGTACCCGGGTCTGGAGCCGGACCGGCAAGGGACGGGGCAGGTGAAGCGGCGCGGGAGGGGTCAATTTTTTGTGCAAGGCTCTCAAGAATACTTTCGAGCTTGTCCATGTGGGCGGAGACGGCTTCGGCGGCTGCTTGCGCAGCAGCAGCGGCGGTACTCGCGGCATCCATGGAGGGCTCTACAGGTAAGGAGGAGGGGGCAAGATTCAGGGTAGGGGAGGCTGGGACGCTATCAGAGGAGTCCGAGCCATTCACACCGAAGCCTGCAATCTTGACCGGTTAATCCCTTAGAGAGTTTCTTCTGCTGTAAGGGCAACCACGAAGGCCCGAGGTACTCAGGGACTGACGTGGGGGATCCAAAGATTAATTGACAGTAGCTAAATAGGGAAGCATACCTGACGTGGGGGATCCAAAGAGAAGAAACTCTGAGGATTCCCACGCCAGTCACAAGTATACGTAAGCTACTAGCTAGGACCATGTGACTGGAGTGATCGGCAGATGTCCCGGGCTCGGTCACATGCAAGGTGCCATTGGGGTCCCCCTGATGGCAGGTCACGTGCCGGCTTCCGGTACCGGTGACCTGGAGAGCGACCGGAAGGGCGTTGGATGGGGGTCGGGACAGGGGTTCCCTTGACACAGATGGCTCCCACCGCGACGAAACCAAGGCTGCCACGGCCAATGTCGGCATTGTCAGCGGCTTGCGGAGATATCTCAGTTGCAGAGCAAACCTCGTGAAGGTTGAAAACGAATAAAAATTAATTCATAAACAGGGAGATGCCTGAAAATTAAACCCTCAATGCTATTGCCTCATATATTTTGCATTATAAAACCAGGTGCTTTGGCCCTGAATGGTGTAGATTTCCCAGTGAAGAGCTGACCACATTTACACATAAAACTCGGCTCAACTTATGCACGGAGTAAAGACCATTGAATATCAATTCAACTTCACAGACATTTTAAAGAAACCAAGTAATAATTTCCAGCAGCTGTCTATCCAGGCCGTCTCAAATGCCACCCGCTCGCCCGCCATCATTCTCTTGAGTACACTTTTCAAGAAGGGCCCCAGCGCTGCAACACGAGAGCCCCGTTCCGTGAATTTCACCATACTATCCTTTTTCCAAGTGTCAAAGGACAATTCTAATGCCCGTCCTGCAACTGGAAACACTGTTCCAGCATCGGCGGCCCAGTCTTCGTCTAGATAGAATTGATACAGGGATTCGGGGGGGTCCAAGGGCAAGGAAGACGGCAGATGTTTAAGAAGGTCTTGAAGGTAATCTATGCGATAAATCAGAGCCTGTGGAGGCCCCGTCGCGTCTCTAGGTTTGGGTGGCATGTGGCGTAGTGCAAAAAAATAAATCGGCTCAATCGGCCGACCGTTTCAACTTTTTGGGCATGTAACGCGTAATGCGCCGGCCATTTCTCGTTTCACCGCGGTCATTTCAGTCACGCTCCAAAAAGTGTTTCACCCATACACATTGTTACAGTATGCGGAATCAAGGTGCGCTACAAATTTGGATCCAGCTACTCTTCCTCATATGTTCCGATAGGCTTTAACTAGTGAAAGAATTCACGACAAATGTTTTGCTTGCCGTCCGAATGGCAGTCATTATCAGCCGCCACTCCCAACGTATCCTCATGAGTGGGACTACTTCATTGACGATCGAAAAACGACCAGTATTTCACGCAAACTGAACAACATCATCCCATTGACCGCCATCGGAGTCTATGATGGAGATTTCATAAAATTTCCGGATGGTATCGCTGCAGTAACGCTGTCTGGTGGGCATACTTATCACCGAATGTTTTCCACGCATGAAGGGCAGCATGCTATACGTTGGTTTATCCACAATCCCTGGGCAATGTTTGCAAAGGCTGCAGAGATGAATATTCCAGATCCTTAGATCAGCAGCACGCTTGCAGGCCTTGAACCCGTAAACCTTTTCATTGCAGAACTCGAGAATCTCAATATCTATGATGACGACGATGACATTGCTCTCCACATAGAGCACTCCAACAGCAATACCCACAAAATTGCAGCTATCATCTCTCTTGCCCCAGCGTCTCCACCATCTCGCAGGAAATTGGTGATCCAACGAAAAAGTGACATCGAGCCTGTATTTCTCGATCTCCTTTCCCCATTGGGGGAGCCCTTGCATTATTTGCTTCTCCTCCCTGAGGGCACATTGGGATGGTCTCCAACCCGTTGGACGGCCGATGGCAAAAAATTCAGCCAGGCCCGATGGTACAGCACCCGTTTTGACATGAATGCCATCCAGATGTCTGAGTTTTCTCGATTAACTGGTACTTTCAGGTTTCTGGTGTCGCTGGCAACACCGCTGAATTTTTGCAGGAGAATATTTGGTCAACGCTTGGAGTGCCGTAGAGGAATCCCGACTAACATACATCCGTCACAACCAGCATTCGAATTCAGAGGAAGAGACCTCTGAAAAAAAAACTTCGTACTGTACCATTTCGACCGAAGGTTCACACCATGTCACCGTCCCCTCAATTGTTCACTGATGATGTTCATTTCTCGGCAATCACACAGAATTCCCATATATGGACGTCCGGTCGACGCCGGACCGGAAATTTTGGCTGTTTTTCAGCCCTTTTAGGACGCAAAATGGTTCCGTCACCATCACCTAGGTCACAGCCCTCCGTCACACGTCACCTGAACCTTCGGTCGAAATGGTACAGTAGTGCAGATTTCGCAAATTGGTATCCCCTTGGGTCCGGCTGTTCCGGATCGAAAACAACAAGGCCAAACATTGGCCAAACAACTTCACCTAGTCAACCACGTTTTCGCGGCTCTGCCCTTGTTCTCCACCGCTTCCGCGCAATTGGATTTCGTGCATGCTACGTCGTCCACTCCCGCAATATCCCTTAGGGACTGAAAGAGGTTGGAAGATTAGTCTGATTCCCAGCTGTGAGCCTGTGGCATGACAGTGCATCGCCGCGAAGAATAGGATCGAGCCTAATGTCCGTGCGTGTCCTCTCAAATTCGAGCCACGCCACCTCTTTCGCCGTGAGCCCCATGAACTCGATGTTTGGGTCCGCAGCGGGTTCGAGGAGCGTCATCACAACCGCAATATTGCAGCACAAGGCTGGTGGCAGAAGGCAAAGGATGATGTGGCGTTGCCTGCGTATCAACGGGCCGTGATCCGTGCGTCAAACTTCTCTTCCTCAACGACCACCATCGCTTTGCTTTTTTTTCTTCTGTCCTCCGGAGGTTTTTGGATGCACATGTCATCTCGCAGCTTGGCGGTTGACTGTACTCTTCGCTCTGTTACGATGTCATTGGGAAACATTCCTGGGATTCTTCCCAGGATCGCCTGGTGCGAGTGGATCCAGGATCCCTCTACACTCGATACATCTGGGTTGCATCACAGAGCCGTTGTGTAAAGTCGCAATACACATACGGAGTGCAATTCTCCTCGACCATAAGCAACGCGCTGGCAGGTGTCTTGCGCTCCAACGATAGCAACAAAATGATTCGCGCGCCTTGTGAGCAGCGTTACCTCTGCCCGTATTATCTGAGACTGGGTACTGGGCCACCTTATCTATTTTGCCCTCGAGCCGGCATAAAGAGTGAGGGGAGCACCAAGTTGTGGAATGTAAGACGAAGACATACATCCTATGAGTAGTTTGATATATTTTACTGGAATTTACAACACGATCTAATCGCTTGCCGAATTTTTATCTCGGCCATGTCCCAAAGGGGCAAAAAACCCCCTAGTGGGCCACCCCGCGAAATCGTTCATTCCAGCAGGTACTGTCGGCCCAAATGGATCGAAAATCATTCAAATGATATGAAACCTTTATTCAATGCACTCACCCAAATATCTGAAGGGTATGGACCCCACGGTTGTGGCCGTTTGCTGCCACATAGGATGCCTGAAATCGTTGTCTGGACGGAAAGGCTCTCCCTGTTCCGTAAAATGGCCAATTGATCCCTCAACTGGAGTACAGATGGGAACATAGGAGGCATTATGACATACCAGACCGCAATAGAGACCGCCCTGAAGCCCATTATCCCTCAAACAAAGTTCATCTTTCCGTGCGACTGAAATCTGATGATTCGTAGTAATCACCGATGGTGAGCGGGAGGCGGCAGACTTTACCATCAAAGAAACACCCTAGAGAATTGGGCTACATGCTCCGAATTTGCTTCCGAGATTCCAAGACCTCAGCCCCCACAGCGGGATCGCTGTAGCGGTGGCAGCATGGGGCCACTTGTGATCGCATTGAGCTGCTTCTGGGTCGTCCAACACGTGGAGGCAAAGGATTTTGCCACGTTGCATGTGCTGGAAGCATGGGCGCGGATCTAGGGAAGAAAATGAGTCCCCAAACTCGAGGATCGGTGAAGAACTGCTGGAGAAAAGAGCAAAAGAGGAACCCGAAGGCGGTCTAGAATTAAGAAATGATGTTCACACGCCGGATCCCGACAATCAAACCTGCCGAAACTTTTGATCGCCGGGTCACTCCTGCCCAAAATTTGACATACGGCATCCCCATAGACTCTGTTCCATCGCATAAGTACGAGTTTGCACAATTCTTCATCGGACCCACTTATATTATGAAAATGGCCCACTACCTAGGGTGGCCCACTAGGCAGTCTGAGATAATAGATCTTCAGAGATTGATTTCAGACCGAAAATAGAATCCGCGATGGATTATAGATTCGAACGAGTGTTATTGAAGCTCTAAGTCGAAATTTGACCGCCTGAAGGAGGTCCTGAACAAAGACGAGCCAAAATCAAACGTTGCTAAAACCAGCATCAATATCTTACTGACGCTGGGCAGCTGGATAAATAGTCATTTTAAACAGGATGAGGATATTCGGGCTCCGGTCGACTTACACATGCACCAGTCTCCGAGAAAAAAAAAACAGTCATTTCCTTGACAAATTGTACAACATATACGCTCTACACGGAATCGGACCGGCGAGAGAACTATATTCGTCCCGCTTCTTTTTGCCGATGCAGGTCTTGAGCCCAAGTGGCTACTCTGTGCTACGACACCTCAAGATCGGTTGCTGGCTCTCTGCGCCTTCATGAACTGTTGCGCAACGCAATAAATATTGTGACCTATGGGGCAACGAAGACCTTCGCTTACTGCACAATTTGCCACCTTTCTGCACCGTTGCGCACAGGAGCCTCGAGAACATTTACAATTTCTGTGGTACGTGGCCCTCCTTAATGATCTCATTGTCTTTGTAATTTTTATCTGCGATAATTGATTTTCCATTGCTCGGGCGCCTTTCTGCACAGGAGCCTCGAGTACAACATTCCCTTTTCTGAGGTACGTGATCCTCCGTAATGATCGCATTGTCTGTGCAATTTTTATCTGTGATAATTGATTTTCCATTGCTCCGGCGCCAGAGCGAATCGGAGGCGCGGCTTGTATCATATAGGCGCTCATCCGGTCGCCGATCAGATTTGGGAAGCGCTTCCGTATACACTGACATCCTCCACCGTCGGCGCTCCCGAAGCTATTGCTTCGATCTTTTGTGCCCACTGCCGCGAGTGTCTCTTCTAACGCCGCATGATGATTCACTGATGGACGCCCACATCCGCCACGTCGCTCTCTTCTCACATCCACAACAACTCCAAGACTAAGGCTACATACACTTTGCCCAGCGCGAAACGATGGATATGGACGATAGCCATTCTTGGCTACTCGATGGCTTGCCACCAGACAATGATCCAAGTCACGACAGAGCGGCGCAAAAGCTCTAGTCGGTTTACATATCGGAGGCGGAGAAATACGACAAAGGACTTGTAGAGAGCTGGAAGAACGATATGGAGGGAATGCTCATCTTCGTACGTATCCAGTACACATTAAAGCAGAAATCCAAAGCTAGACCCCTCAGGCCGGTCTCTTTTCTGCAAGTTTACCTGCTTTTCTCATCGAAAGCTATAAAACTTTGACGCCCGATCCCGGAGCCACGACAAATCTCCTCATCCAAATCTCAAACCAGCTGGCTGCAATCGCCAATGGCACCACCTTCGTTGCTCCACTGTCTGCTCACCTTGCCCCCCACCAACGTCATTTGTCTGCAACATATTCTGGTTTATCAGTCTCGACCTCAGCCTTACGTGTGCACTTGTCGCGACGCTCCTTGAGCAATGGGCTCGCGACTTCCTGCACAAAGCGGACATGCGCTCCAATTCAGCCATCCGGGCGCGCATGTTCTCATATCTCTATTATGGTCTAAAGCGCTTCAAAATGCATGCAGTAGTAGAGGTTGTGCCTTAACTTTTGCACGTATCTCTCATATTCCTCTTCGCTGGCCTAGTCGCATTCCTCATTCCTATCCATCCTGATGTTGCTGCTGTGGCAGGGATCCTTACAGCTATTTTCGCGGGTACATACATCCTGCTCACTGCTCTTCCATTGTTTGCCCTCGACTGCCCGTATCGAACACCACTTTCTGGATGGCTTTGGAGCCTCTGGCGAGCATTTAGTCGCTCTCACTTCGATCCCGCCATCCAAACACCCGCGCGTCACCGGAGAACGAGACTATAGTTGAAGCGATATTTCGCAGTGCTAATGAGGTGTCAGCCGCCAGAAATACCAGAGACACCAAAGCACTGGCCTGGACAGTGAAGTCCTTGTCTGATGATATGGAGCTTGAGCCGTTCATCGAGGCCATCCTAGATGTGTTGTGGACTGCTCATGGAAGGCGCCCTGTTTTTGATCCCCATATACATGCTCTTATTCACGTTCCAGAGGTACAGCTGCTGGATCGCCTTCATTCGTTCTTCAATGGCTCGAGGAGGCGAATTATGACAGGCAATGAGAAGAGGCGCCAACGAATAAATTTTTACCACGTGCTCGCCGCAATCTTGAGTGCGTACGATGATGTGTCGAAACCACTTCCCTACCTGCATCGATTCACCTATATGCTTTCATCCCGAGATTCCGCTGTGGATCCCTACGAATTTTCTACCACGGCTTTGCTAGGATGGCACAAATTCCAGGAAGCACTTCATCTCATACCCACCATTCTAGCGGACCTCCAGGAATGTGAACGATATGTCAGGGCTGGCAAAGCTCCGGACTTCGAGCCACTCTTATAGTCGATTGGATGGCAATTCGAGGGGATGGCGAGCCTGAGGAGGGAGATAAATGATTATATCCATCGACCGGCTTCATTCTCCCCACCCGACTTGATTGCGAAATGGACACTTGAGGTGGAGGAATTCCACATCACCTCCCCCCTCGCAAATCTTCTTCGTTACCTTGAACGCGCCGCGGAGCTAGATAGCCCTCCATACCTATTCGACAAAATCGTTCATCTTATCGCACCTCGAAGACTACTGCTCTCCGCTCTCAAGCGCGTTGAACGCACACCAGATAATGTGAATTTTCAGCCCAGCTGACAACGTTGCAGAAACCGAGAGTTTAGGCTGCAAAAACACTCGGCTGAGAACACATCTGAAACTGTAGGATTCGGCAACGTCGAGAATGTTGCCGAAGCTGTTGAATTAGATCATAGTTTCGTCGTTGCTGAAAGTAACACATTCAGTGACATTTTTTGTCTCTCCGAAAGTGCCGCCGAAACTCGTCAATTTAACATCAAATTCGGCAGGGCCGAAACTAACAGCTTCGGGATGGCGGGAAAGGCAGCTGAAAACAATGGTTTCAGCTACTATTCCAGCATCCCCTAAGTTGTCACTGATTCTTATTGTTTCGGTGCTTGCCAGCTGAAAACAATAATTTCAGCCGCAAGTTCGGCTGGGAAACACCGAAACAATAAGAATCAGCCGTGATTTCGGGAATACCCGAGCGGAAGCTGAAACTATTGGTTTCATTTGCCGTTCCGGCCATGCCAAAGCTGCCGGTTTCGACCCAGCTGAAACCGCCGCTGAATTCATAGGTTTAGGCTATACTTTCGGACGCAAGAAAATTGTAACTGAAACCGTTACATTCCGCAGTGACGAAACTACAACCCAATCTTACAGTTTCGGTAACATATTCACCGTTCCCAAATCCTTCAGTTTCAAACACGTCTTTAGCCCTTTATTTTTGCAGCCTAAACCAACACTATCAGCAACGTTGTCAGCTGGGACAAAAATTCACAGTTCCCGGTGTGACGGTCTTTGGATTCGATCATATATGATCGTATGGAGATTACGATCCGAAGGGTACTGCCCTTGTCTTCCTTGACACGCTTGTTATCCTGGTCCTTTGCTACTGGTGGCCAGCCAGTGATTCTATTCCTCTTCCTCGTTCGGTTATCCTTTATTCACGGCTTCGCGACTCCAATTTTGCAATGGAGAATTTTATCAGCCAGTTCAGTGCATATGGCGATCTCGCATGGGGCACTGTAACTCCAACGTTGCTCACGGGTTCTTTACTGCCTCACCCGAATACTGTTCAACAGCTTCGGGATGGGGAGGCCAATGAAACGGGAATACTGCCTACTGTATCCAGGATCGATATACACATAGGCAAGGTGGGATAGGTGGGTTCGTCGGGATACTCATCGGAGAAGTATAGGAGAGACCAAAGAGCATCTAATGTCTCGGCTTGGTCAAGGGGATCAAGAGGATCCGTCGGCGCCCAGCTCAAACACAAGATTTTCCTTCATCTCCATCACGGAATTCGGCGGCCATATATGACATCGTCATGACACTGGAACCGAGGGCAGAGCGATCCAGCTCTCACGAAAAGGACTACAGGACTTGAGGAGAAGAGTCTTAAAAACACAGCTTACGGAGACAGGATCTAAGAGGCATTGAGGGGGCAGTTTGAGGTCCTTGAGACGTCCTTGAGGTAGAGCGACTTGGCGGAGGACTTGACAGCAAATGATGAAGACCGCCCGCAAACGCCGGTGTGGAGGGAAGAACTGGGTTGGAGAATGAGAGCTTCCAATATATGTCTTGTGGGGGACTTGAAGAGCGAATTGAGGTGGCATTGAAGGTGGCATCGACAGATGATTTGAGGTGGTGATGCATCATGATCCGAGACTTAAAAATGATTCTAGAAGAGACCGAATGCAAGTACCAAGGTCTTTAATGGAACAGCAAGAGACCAAGTACGGGGGTTGGACCAGAAAGGCCAAGTGGGGCGGAGTAGATGAAGGGGGAGAGAAAGAGAAGATGTCACGAGGTGACATCGATCGACGCTGGCTTTGTGCCCCATCAATCGACACTTGACACTTGCCATTGTTCTCAGGCTGGTCAGTTTTTGGGGCTTTGACGGCGATGGGGTACCTGAGCGCCTAGCGAGCAGCGGGAACGGCGTCGATCACAATATGCTTAAATCCAGATGCCGAGAGAGGATAGAAAGTTACCGCATGTAATCACAGCGATGAACACATTGGGGGCCAGAATACTATACATACAGTCCAAGCAGGCTGGCATGCGTCCACGTATCAGACAGAGAACTCGCAGTATATTTTAGATCAAGCATTTTGACCTTCTTCGGTGGCGATGTCGCATTCAATTGAAGTGTTGCCAACTTTTACATCTGACATAGTATAGCAGCGCCGGGTGGCAATGACAAGGTGGAAGAAAGAGATCCGAAAGCCGTATCCGCGCCGGACCTTGGTCAGATCAAGCAAGTCCTGTGAGTGACTGATTGATTATTACATGTGCAGAGCTTGGTAAAGGATAATGAAACCTCCAACCATCTCAAACAGGGATGTGGAATCCATTTCCACTGAATATCAGCAACAATATTCCACCGGCGCGAAAGAAAACCAGTATTTAGGACCATGTAATAATTCGAACTATAGCGTGCATCACGCATTGCCAGGGAACTATTGAACCGAAAACCGTTCCTTCATATCAGGGGTCAGTCAGGTCATAAAGTGTTAACGAAATAATGAGACTTGCGCGCAGCATACGACCCTTCAGCTGTAAAAGGGGGATTACGAGGAGGAAAAGGCCGGTGACAATGCTAGGGAGGAATGTGTCAAGTTTGAGAGACGAAACAAGGCAAATACTGACGCCGCTTCGACACCGTAAACTTGGAGTGCCCCGTGTTTGAGCGCCCAAGGAATTTGGAAGTAGGCTACGCTGAAGCCTTGGCGCAAAATTTTCTCAGTTACAGTAGAATTCAACTGGTGGACTGCTTGCCTCCGAGAACACGCGCGAGGTTGAAAAAGGCGCTGATTTCGCCCTGAAATTTAACATGAGCTGAAGGCACAAGATCAACGAAGGTGAATCCAGACATGATGTTTGGGGAAAGAGTCGCTACAGTATGCGAGAACAGCCACAGTGCTGTCGGGGCAAGGTTAAATTCCGGCACAACAGGTGTACGGGGATTGAACCTACTTGATCATGATTCTTCAACGTGCCGTCAGCAACCATGAACAATTATGCGCAGAAATCAAACGTAAGCGGTTTCGGCGACTCCCCAACCCATAATTAGTGCACCAACACTGAGGTGATTCTGGAACGAAACGCCCAACACCACAAAACCGCAAATGTATAATGGAACGGCAATATAACAGGCCCTGTAATGTCTCAGATAAATATGCCCCGCAAACGGGAGACAAGACGCACCAAAGACGGCTCTCGGCCTCGAATACCCCGGCATTATGCCGGATCGAGAAGTTCATAATCCTGTCATTATTGTAACGACCAATCACCTCTCCTAGAAACACAGCCACCTTCCCGAAAATATATCGTTGAAGTCTCAAGGATGGATGTAATGGCGAACTTACGATGGTGGTACCGTACATTCCAGCAATTGCGAAGGGCGAAAGACTAAAGCCAAGTGGAAGAGGGGTGCCTAGGAACACGGCATTCGTAACCTTAACAGCATGTCAGCAAACTTCCGGCAGGGACCGCGCATGCTCGCATTGACGCCAATCCCAAAGCCAAACATCATGCCCTGTTGACTGGATTGGTGTGGTTACAGAAATACAACTCAATGCTACTTGCCTCGAAAAATAATATTCCGATCAGCTGCGGGCGCCACACAATGCGGAGCGGAGATGTGATGGCTTTGTACCATGAGTCACGGTATTTCGCCATCTTGACTCCTGTGAGACCAAGAAGGGTTTCCACGCGGTAGCGCAGACCTGTCGTCGGAGGTTCCGGGATGGGCTTGAGACCTCTGTCATCCATGCTGTCAAATGAAAGGTTACGGGGGATTACCATCAGAACAAATGGTGAAGACGCACGTCTCCTCCCCAAATACGATGATCAAAAGACACACAATGGCACTGTAAATGGTGCCGATTCCATATGCCCATCGCCATGTTGTGCGTGCTACGAGGAATCCGAATACAAACGGCGACAAGAATGGGGATACAATGTATCCGAAGGTCCATATGTTGAGCTGCGGAGGACCTTGATTTGAAGTACGTGGGATTTGCTAAAGAAACGCCAACCTTTCGAGCCTGGAGATGGAACGGGTACATGTCGGTAACAACGTAGAGACCCTTGAAGGACATTACGACTGGTTCAACCGGCGAGGGAAACAAGACGTACGATGACTTGCGGGGCCGACCTAGATAGTCGATTATCAATGAGTGAGGATTGGAAGCGGTCGACGTAGAAACTCGTACGAAAAGAATCCAGCCAAGCACCTCATGGCTGAAAAGATTAAAACTAAAATTGGCGCGGAGACGAAGTTGTGGTGAAAACATACCTGTAAACGTGTTCAAGTTGGGGGCAATCGTTGCCCCCAGCATAAATGATAACCCCCAAACCTACGATGGAACGTCTATCAAATGGATGGATTGGCCGGGTCGATGCCACACTCACCTGAGACCAGAACAGAATTGGAAGGCGACCATATCTCCGGATCAGAATCACAGCGGAGACTCCTCCCCACCCTGTTTTGAAATTGAATCACATTGTGGTCGTGAGAAATGATCACTGAACTGACCTATGAGGAAGATACTCCAACTGAAGTCATGTCAGCCGAGGAATCAGGGCGGTGTAGAAGCAGATGGACCTCACTTTGAGGTGAGGTTGTTTATCTTATCCGGGGTGGTTTTGTATTGTTCAGCAAGGGCAAATATCGCAGTAATGCCTGGCAGAAGGGAGTTTAGGATAATATTGGAGTGGGGTGCGAGTGCAGGCTGTACCTATACCAGAATCAAAATCAGGAACTATGCTGGCGAGTGTGATAATGAACAATTGGAGTGCCTTCGGTCTCGGGCTCCAATTCTGAGGGTCCAGCGGGGAATCCGTGGGCTGTGGCCAAAGCACCTTGGTTCCATCTGCAAAAAGTTTGACTCTGGCCGCGACCGCTTCGCTGAACTCGGATTTCGCCTCCCTAAAAATCTGATACATGAATCGACGTATTTCAGTCTTGTAAAAAGGGAGCCTACTGCGGGTCAATGACCAAGCGTCCCGCGCGATGCTCGTGCAATGTGAGCAGGTCAATGTCTGACGGTGTGCTCCTACTTTCGCTAGAGCTATGTTTCTCGAGCCCCATGTCCGACATGATGGTGTAGAGGAAGAAGGACGGTTCTCTCTCCAGGTACGCTCAGATTCCTTGAGAGAGAGGCGACAGGACAGGTGAAGTCAGAAACCCAGAACATCGGTGCGGCGATTCTCTTCTCTCTCTTTATAAAATAACGGTGTCCATCTGAAGCCTTCTACGCTCCTTGTATAAGCCTTCTAGCCCCAAAATATGGGTGCTTGCACGCCACCGGAACTGCACGGGAGAAACACTCTGGATGCTCTCACGGTAAGTGCTAATCTGCTCTTCGCGCCTTCGGCCTCACTCACACGACAGGCACCACTTAATTTCTTGCCGCATTCACTCTGGAAAATGTCATGTTTCGGGGCGCCCAAAAACGTAGCCGAAACTTTTAGTTTCAGGAGCAATATCAGTGCACCTGACATTGTTCCTGAAACATGACATTTTCTGGAGTGATTTCGCCCGTTATGCGGCAATCTCTCAGATAAACTCGAACCCACCTATCCACTCCCTCGTGCTCTCATGGGAAGCACTAATAATGTTCCACACAACAAGTGCTAATTATTGAACCCTAATAGTCTCGTCCCCGACTGTCATGACATCCCAGATGGGAACCCTGTCATGACAGTCTGGGCGCAAGTCAGCCGATTAACCGTACCATCGTGCTATCAACCTTTGATCGCTTTTTGATGCCTCACGCTTCCATGGCCGTAATGTTCCCACGCCCCACGCGCAATTCTTAGCTTCTATACACGCGTTCGCAACGCGTTAGACACGTTTTTTTATACATTTCACAAGCGGTCGACGGCGCTTCGCGCCGTCTCCCACTTGCTGATTTGGTTATACATGTTGAACTGAAGGAAAAAATGAGGTTTTTTTTTAGAGACACTAATGCAGGTGAAGTAGAGGCCAAACCATCGAAAACCACGTGGATTCATGTCACTGCAAAAATATAATGGAAGTGATTTGGCCAAGAGCCCACAGTGCCGGCAGTTCATTTTTGCCGATACTCCGTGGGCTGATGGTTGGCATTGTGTGAAATCTTATAGCGCACATGCAACCAAACCGTTGGTTAAATCATTGGCGCCGGTTTAGCGCCTAGCAAGTTCAACGCTGATACCCCGAGCAAGGCAGTGTTTGGCTTTATGTACACTTTTATAGGTGCTCGCTCGTTCAAAGTTGATCATGGGGCTAAAAGCCCCGATGAAGCGCCGTTTAGTGAGCGCTTCCAAATGTCTGGACTGAGCGCTTCCAAAGCCTCGGGCCTGATCTCCCAAAAGCGGAGTTTGAAAAGGCTTCAGACGGACAGGCTTAATTTTATAAAGAGAGTGAAGTGATGTACTTATAAGCCATAGGTCTTCATCTGGGTAAAGTATTGTCCCTCAAATGAATCCAACGCGTCTAAGGCGTTGCGAACGCGTGTATAGAAGCTAAGAACTGAATTGCAGCGTGGGGCGTGGGAACATCACGGCCATGGAAGCGTGAGACATCAAAAAGCGATCAAAAGTTGATAGCACGATGGTACGGTTAATCGGCTGACTTGCGCCCAGACTGTCATGACAGGGCTCCCATATGGGATTTCATGACAGTCGGGTACGAGACTAGAACCCTAATTGATGGATTTTCGAGCTCTGATGGCCTTTGTTCGTGATGGCCCTGCTGTTCACCTGATTCATTGGCGATGAGCTGGCAATAATGGGGGGATGAGCGGAGGGAGGCCAGTGAGGAGACTGGTAGCAGACAGAGAAAGCAGTAAAGGAGAAGCAGTAGGGTGAGAGTTGAAGGAGCAGGATGTCCAAAGATGACGAGGTCCTGAATGACAACAATACTGCTGGTGTCAAAAAAAAAGTGGAAGGCTGCTATATTGTGGCGGCAGTCAACACTAGAGCGGTCAGCCAGACATAACTAAGAGGAGCCTAGAATGACAGAACAATAGTGTGGTCATTCAAGAGCAACCACTAGTGAAGGATACTGGTGGTCAAGACCAAGAAGAGAAGATACTGTAAGTAATTTACGTCACAATCAATGTGCTATGTAACAGAACAGAATGTAACATAAGATATAAATCAGAATGTAAGATAAGGACTCAACAACAGCAATGTAAAAGGTAGGATGTCAAAGAGCGGTATATGTGATCATTGAGGACGGATATAGGCGAGTCAATGATAAGGAATATCTGAAGGTCAAATGAGGATCAGTCAATAGACAATGAGATCAAGACCATGATGATTAATCAATGGTAGCGGTGAAGGTACGATGCAGGATTGCAAGGAGCAATGAGGACTGAGGCACTGGTGTGCTAACCAAGGCTGAAGGGAAACGGTGTCAGTACGATGAGGACTGCATAGTCGGCAGTGGTATAGTGCAGATAGCACAGAACAGTGGCAGTACAATGCAGACAGCACAGGCTGAACCAATTCTGGAAGGGAGAGGTTGGACGGTGGAGAGAAAAGTAGTAAGGATGGAGCAGCAGCCACTGTGAAAAACGGAAGGAGTGAATTTCATGGCATAATGTAGTGAAAATCACATTTCACTTGGTTTTCAAGTGAAACTAAATTTTCACGGTATGGAGTGAAACTCTCATTTCACTAGGTTTTAGGGTGAAAATTTATTTTCGCTCTGTTCTGGCATGAAATTCACTCCATGAAGACAAATCCAAAATATGGTTCACAGCGACCTCTGCACATGAGATCTCATCATTCTTGATGATAATTCATTTTTCTGGTGAATTGCAGGGAAGTGCTACAGGTTGAAAGGTTGAAAACCACCGGCTCTGAGAAAGTATTTTGAGATTTGCAGCTTAATGAAGCTGTTTCATGCAAAGTGGCCTCAGACAACTCTTGTAGCCCTCATCAAGCTCTACAACTTTCGTTTTGGGTCTATTTTTAGATAGGTCACCCAACTTTGGCTCCTTTGTTCAGATTAATGGTTTACTCACCTACAAGTCATCCCAGCCCACTACAAGTGTAAATTTAAAAGTGTAAACCAATGAGGAAGGGGTGAGTATAGTGAGGTTGAATTGTGTGGTTGGGTAGGACAAGCCCACAGTACTCATATATGGCTCCTGCTTTCATTCCATACCATGGTCACTTTAGTCTAGTTGTATTTTGTACTTCCTTGTATTTTGCCCATCACGCTAAGGTTGTATGTTCAATCCTCACCATAAATCCTCTTTTCAGTCAATTGTACCAATATTTCATAAGAGTGAGAATTGACAATGATAGTCAGTATTGTAAATCCTTGAAAGTGAATGGCAGCATAAGTACCTGACTACGCTAACAATTAATTAATTAATTAATTTTTTGTTGGGCCTCCACCAAGTGTTCAGATCATGTCTCGGACTGTTAGCTCCGGTAAAGTGTTCATTTTGGGAAGCAACTGCTCAGCTGCTTTGCACCCTCACATCCGATTCCTTGTGCTTCAATGCGAGAAAGTTGCATGACCGGGTTACACTTGCGCTAGGATATCAGGCTTTCAGTAGTCCACCAAGTATGCTAATTGACACCAGGGGGAAGGAGCAACACATTTGAAATTGAATGCGGTGGACACATTTGGTGTCATGGTGTGACAGCTCACACAATGCTGGTTTGCAGGCACAAAGGGCACACAAAGGAAAGATAAAGGAAGGACAAAGGTTTCCTGGGCTGCCCTGAGGGGTTCTGGGACTGCCAGAGGCGTGCTAGAAAACCTTTATCTTTTCTTCATCTTTCCTTTATGTACCCTTTATCCCTACAAATCACCTTTGACCCATGCTGTAAACTGTCACACCAAATTCAGATGGAATGTGTCCGCCGCATTCAATTTCAAATGTGTTGGGTCTTTGCCCCTGGTGTGAGAGAGTGTTGTATGGGACGGTTATGGCCGACCGTATAACCTGTACTGTATACCATATCTTACGGACTAGGAGTTACCCACGTCTTCGCCACGGTTGTATCTCTTCATTTATTTCATGATTTTTCTAGCAGTTAGAACGAATTTGAGAGTGAACAAGCAGTCGCCGGCGCTTCGCGCCGGCTCCTACTTGCGGACATTAATTAACCGTTCTTTAAGATTTTGCTCGTTTGGCTGTGCTATATCCCCATGTAACCTCTCTCCTTTTGTCCTTCCTCTGCCCGTGCTCTTCGATTAACCCCTTTTGTCGTCGTCTCTCTCCGATTTCCAACACTGCCTTTTCATTTGCCGTCAAACAGCTGACCTACGCGCAGCTTTGTCTTGACAGACCGCAGTCGATCGCAGCCGTTGCTTTCGACAGCGCAGCAGGATTCTATTCATCAGGCCGGGCGGCCACGTATGCCCCCCGGCAGAGTCTTCACATATAAAAACGGTGTGAATGCAACCCCATCATTCACTTTGCTCCTTGAATTTATTTTCGCTTTTGGTCTGATCTCTGGATTCGCTACTGCAGGGGATAGTCCTCTACTTGGGTTCTACTCAAAACTACTACTTCAAGCCTGGGCATCCGCTCGATCATTCTCAAATTTCTATGTCTACAACTGCCACTGTATCAATGCTCTCAATGCGAATCTCGGGCTAGCTGTGTCATGTCTGTTGCTTCCTCACCCATGATTCGTCATCTCAATTCTGAACCTCCTCGACTCATGCCATGCGCTTCTAATCCCTCCACCCAGCGACTCTATCTTGCTGGCTTTCGTCTCAGTCAATTCTCGCACTTCCGTTGTTCACTCTGGCTTTATGAACACAATTCGCACCTTCATATCTTGAATCCTTCCGCCGTTTCTGGCTGGTGCAACTTGCCAGATGAATCAAATGCAAAATCAAAACATTTAGCTTTAAGTCGTCTTCAATGCTATTGCTTCCTTTGCTTCCTCTTGAGCGCCGAGCTCTTTCTATTCTTGGTTGACCAGCAGTGAGTAACTGCTCCTCCTCTGCTGTCTTCCCTCTAAAAACTTCCTATCAGTTGAATTCTTTGATTCCCCGTGTCGTTTTCCGATTCCACTATCCACATTGTCTTTTTTTGTTTCTAATTGCATAGTATGTCGACAATAGATTATTTTCCTGATCTTTTCATACCACTGTTGCCGGAGCGAAGCGGCGGCTGGTCTTGTTCAGATAAAAAAAATTAGACAGTGTATTGAGAGCTTCCGAACTTTGAAAGGTCTAGGGCTTCCAAAGCCGCGCTTGAATTAGCTCCTCGGAAGCTTTAACAGTGAGCCAAAAGAGAAGTTTGGCATTGTGTACACTTTTATAGGCGCGCGCGTGCTTAAAGCTGATCATGGGGCCAAAAGCCCCGAGAAAGCGCCGTTTATTGAGCGCTTCCAAAGGTATGGCCCCAGCGCTTCCAAAGCCTCGGGCCTGATCCCCCAAAAGCGGAGCTTGAAAAGGCTTCAGACGGACATGCTTAATTTTATAAAGAGGTAGATGAAGAAATATAATGATAATTTTGTAGGTACAACATACAAGCTTTTATACTCTACAAAGTAACTAGAAAGAAACTTGGGGAACAGTTCAGCACTGCACACTGACTGATGATCCGAGCCGGTGGTGCATCAACGCACTTTGGCTTGCTAAGTAAGCCCGAACTCCAACAGATTTTACCTTCCGTGACCTAATAGTGGAACAGCTGCGATTTGAATTCGAAATTTCCACCCCCATAATCCAGCCTTCATTGGATATAGTTACTGTCCCAATTTCTGTTTCAATCCCCCAGCCAGTGTGCCCTGCACTTCAATTACTGATACTCTATCCTTTTATCCATGAGGTGCGGTGGGAATCAGTCTCATGCACCCTCGAAGGCACAGAAGCCTGTTTGCATTGGGGTCTTCCACATCAACAGTTGAGAGCATCTCAACCTCAATGTGACGTTCGGTCTTCGTTAAATCTCGGATGGAAATGAATATATATATACAAGACAGGCCTTCGCTTCGCTCCGGCATACGGGGCTCGCAATAGTCTCCCCTGGAGACTAAAATATGTCTGCATGGAACTCGAGCGAGTAATTCCAGTGCATAATTATTATCGGATACCACTAAATACGAATTCTACAGGTATGTGCGTGCTTCTACGGTTCAACTTTTATCAACCAAGCGTACAGTGGGAACTGGGTGACCTTGCAACAGAGTGTGCCATGAAACCGTTTCTGCGCACAACGCGACTGGCGAGACCAATTTGCAAAATCAGTAAGCGCAATAGATGTGAACTTGGGGACTTACCCTGTCGCCAAGTACCCTTGGAGACGTAGCTGTCAAGTCGGCAAAGTGGGTATGGTCCTGGGTAAAGAGGTGACCTGGCCGACTACCAAGACGTCGGCTGCAATATCCGTGTAAGTAAATGAAGCGCCAGAAGCGGCACCGACATATGGTCGATGACGTGAGCGAGTATCGAACATATTCACCGGTGGTTTGATCGAGGTAAATAGCATCGTCGTAAATGAGCATGTGTCGCCAGAAAATACAATCAGAATGTCATATTCCAAGCATTTCAAGAGTACGAGCGTACCGCATAGCACCAGCATATTTGAACATGAAGCCAATCACAGACCTATAAACGATTGGGTCGACCATCATGAGTAGGACGGTGAATACATTATAGACGATAAACGTACCATCGTGCCATCGAAGATACCTGGGTGCTTCGGGTTTGAACTTGAGAAAAATCGTTAATAAAACTCGGTTCGTGTTCATGGGACACATACTGCGGCTAAACGTAACGTCGACCCCTCCCTCGACAGTTCACTGAGAACTAAAAGCAACCAAGGGGATCACGAGAACCAAGGATGCGTGCAGCGCCTCGCTCGACTCCCAGGGAGTAAGTATTGTGTGCCGAGTCTTGAATCGTTCGGCATCCAGATGAAGGAGACAGGCTTGAGGGCTCGAAGAAGCTCAACAGATTGAGGGCAATATGAGGGACAACTTGAAAGGCTTGAAGATCAGTTTGCATCCACCCAGCGCTCGTGCGAAACAGAGTCAGTTTGACCCCTTGAAACGAGACGGGTGACTATCATTGAGGATAAGACAACCTTGCGGAGATCAAGTCACTGGTCGAAGACTTGTGGGAGACGAAGATCGTTGAGGGATGATCATGGGGGAGAGACGGATCGTTTGATGGGAGAAACAGCTGCTCGTCCTTTTTGAACGGGTCTTGAGCGCTCCATCGGAGAGCGCCGAGTGATCGGTGACGTTCAGAGTTGAGTTCTATTTCCCAAGCAAAAGCTAATCCTTGATGCACAGGTCAGCTGAACATCCGTGGTCGGGAATTCGAAGGCTTTTGAGAGCTAGAGACGCCTGTGGAGTGGCAAATTGAATACGGAAATGAGCGAGCGCTGGTGGAGTGTGAATGAAAAAACATGAACAATCTGATTCAGATCATCTGCGTAAGATACAAATAATATGTTGCCTTCCGCGCATGGGTAGCAAAGAAGGGAGGCAACGACGCAGCCAAGACGCAGCTCTGGAAATAGCAGAGATGATGGAGGTGAAACCCAAGAAGCGACGCGTACAGCAAGTCTTATGAGCGGAGGTTGATGGCTGATCGGGGACCGGGAATTAACCAGGCGCCCAGGCGTCTAAGGTAATTTCAGGTCAGCTGAGTCCATGAATGGGGCAATTTCGGGGGTACAAACAGGACCAATCTGATTCGACACATCTGCTTAAGATACGAGTAATCTCAGCATTTTCTTCTCCCCAGTCATCCACTCTCGCACTTGCTACAGAGGCATAAAGCAAGTAGAGCAACAACTCGTGGTGCCTCATTCAGAAAAACATACTGGAAGATCCGGTGGTGAGCCCTCCGATTTCATCTACACCTCCATTATGCTACTACCTGAGTATTCTGAGGTGGCCGGTTAACACATAGCAGTGCTTTGGGGATCTCGGTTAGGTTGCAGTAGGTCACATTGTTCCATTTTTCTCTTCCATGTTTGACCAAATCTTGGAGCATTCAGAGGATGTTCCAATCCATCTTGCTAATCAATGCCTGGAAATGCATCCAACTCATCCTCTCAGTGACTTGATCATCCTACCAACACCTTGATCTAATGGTTTAATACATGGTTCTACCGGAAGAACTTCGACTGCCAGAATTCACCTTGACACCTTGGTTCCCCTTTCCTTTGTGCTGTTCTTTGGTTCTGAAAACCAGAAGACTCATGCAGTATGTTGGAAATTCAACCTCCCGGCAATGCCCCGGCATGCCGAGATTCACCACTCTGTGCCACTGGTAATAACTGACCATGCCGGTGTCAGTCTAGCCGATTCACCATGGCAGAGCCCAGCCGATGTCGGCATGCTGCGGAAGAATTATGATCATAACCAAGGGGGCACGAGGCTTAAAATTAAACAGGATGATGCTACCCCCGGGTGGGGTGGGTACACAGACCCGCCGTAGATGGAAATTTTATTGCACAATGAACAAAAATCTCCCATTTTCGAATTTGCCCTGGATCAGCCTAGAAGAGAAGCAAATCGCCATCCCGTACACAACTGAACATTTCCTTTCTGCATGCACAATGTGGGGTCACCAAAATTCTCTTTGGACAGCTGTGATGGGCTGTACATCAGACTTTTTGACAATTAGCTTGTGACATTGTAGAAGGCCCAAAAGGCCGAAAAAGGTCCGAAACGGCCACAAGCTTGCAAGGTCACAAACTCATGTCCAAAATCCACCAAGGTCAAAAAAAAAAAAAAAAAAAAAAAAAAAAATGGTATTGATCTGGCCGTGATATGCAGTTTTAAGGGGGGTGGGGGGGGTTTTTTTTTTCTTTCGATTTTTCAAATTTTAAGCTTGCAACAAGCTTGCAAGGTCGAAAAATGTGCAAGTAAAATGTCAAATGGCTGATTAGTAAGGCCCGAGATTCCAATTTCAAGTCCTGCACCATGGAACTCCTCTGAATATTGTCTTTAACTCCGCTTTCCATGCCTGTGGTCAAGAATTACTGGGACTCAATACTGGGCAGGGCATTCCTGCCCCAGATTCTGGGCCTTCTTCTGCCACCACAAGTGCTGGCACCCCTGAGTTTATGCTGCTTCCGGACATCGCACACCCCGATTTGCATCAACACCATCAACATCTATCCCTCCAACTCCCAGTGCAGTTCCGACCGCTCCTGGTCCCACACACATCGACAAATGGACCTCTTCAGTGTGTTATTTGCGATGAATCACAGCCCCATGTAGGTCAGCACCCAGTTTGCAGCCAAGAACATGTCTTCAGGTCATACAACCTGCCCGCGCACCCCGACATCCCAGTACCGGTGGAGTTCGCAAATTTGTACGATATACTGAGGACAAGGCACGTACAGTACCAAGAGGAACAGGGATGAGGGACAAGGTGGTTCCCCTGCAGGCCATCAACATACTTCACAGATTAGCTCAAGATTAGTGTTCTATTTATTTATTTATTTAGCTGATAAGCAGGATATTGAACTACCCGCGAAATCACTTTTTTTTTTGCAATTTTCATCCGTCCAATATCCTTTATATCGTGTTTCTACGGTATTGACTGGCTTCCCATAAGAGGCCAGTATCACCTGAGTAACGGGATGGTGTTTCTGAGTGATCAGGAGTGTCTCTGGCAAGTGCTCACTCCAAAACATGTAGGAGAAGGTGTAGCCCAACTAAACATATTAATTGTATTACTCGTTTCTGCTGTTTCTGCTGTTTCCCAACATCAGATCGTGGTTTCTGACATATCGAGTGTTCCGGTGTGGATCATTGAGGAAAGCATGCCAAGCATGGCTGCAGGTGACATCAGGACTACTGTTCCGGCTGTTTCTAGTCAACAGCTATGTCAGACATGAGCTCACGGGTTAATACTATCCCCCCCCTAGATCTCGGACACCTAGGGAACATTGATACATATCATTTTATATAATGGTTCTGGGCCCGAGCCAAGTTGGTAGATCATCGGGAATTTGCCTTTTACCCCTGTCTCATACAGTCGGAATATACCCGGAATGACAACTTTGACTTTGCTGACCAATGGGACACTTTGTATATTATATTTGCTACACAGATACACGGTAAATAGGACAGATAAACCCACACTGTTACACATTTCTTTTATTGTCATAGTTGTATCATCATTTGTATAAGTAGTCAGAGTAGTTTGGGGTACAGGGAGGAAGTTGCCACCTGGAAGGTGAAGTTCTCCACGTGAAACCCCTCATCGCAATTTGAGTTTCCCAAGTCTTAGATACTTGGGAAGGGTGAATTCCATAAAAACAAGGAACAGAATTGAATTTTCACTTTTGATTTTACACTTTTATGCAGATACGTAAGGAAGTTTGATTACATGAGGAATGGCTACGTGAGGGACTGGACTTTGGATTGGAATATTGGATTGGATTGGACTGGACTGGACTGGACTTGGACTTGGGATTTAGATCGACAACACACTTTTGAAACACACTATTGACCCAGATCTTTGGGATATGCACTGCAAACCGTAGAAACATCGCTGTTTCTTACATTTCCTAAACTTGGTTATCATATATCGCATCAGCACCGTTCAAAACAGGTGTATCCTTTGCATGTTTGCTTTCGCTCATATTGAAACACAGCATTTTGTACACCATTTACCTTGAACAATTGGCTTTCCCATCAACCTTAATAAGGCTCAGAAACTAGGGACTGACACTTTTCAGCTACCCTGGAAGTGTATTGAAGCACCTATCTTGCATTGTTTCTGGTGTTGGTTGTGGATAGACTCGATCTATCTTGTCCAATATTGGTTTTGTTGTTTGGTTTTGGTTGTTTTGTGTGTTTCCAGACTGGACAGGGAGGTCTTTTGGTTCAATATATATATATTCAGGGGGTGTGGGTCCAGGATCCAACATACCTCAAAAAGGGGAGCATTATCCTTTAAAATTGCATCCTTGCGCCCCCTTGATCATAATCATACACTCTTGCAGTGCGGGTGTTTGTGACATTATAAATAGTACTTCAGCCACTTTTGTCCAGCCAACCCATGGCTTTTCTTATATAGATACAAGCGGTTGCTGTTAGGCTCTGCTCGGGTGGATTTGGTCGGGAACAGATCCCAAATTATCCGCCCGGCAGGCTGCGCGATCTGTAAAAAAATTGCAGAACCAAATGGTTGGGGCTAATAGTAAAGTTCCTAGAGCGGAGTTTAAAGGCTTCAGACATGCTTAATTTTATAAAGAGAGAGAGATAGATAAGGCGCCGATTCCTACTTTGAGCGCTAACATACCGGTCAGTCAGTAGGTCACCCAGTGTACTGCTTGATGGGCGCCCCCAAGGTTTTTGGGGCCCGGATGTCCCAGGGCTGAGTTTAAAGGCTTTTGCATTACTAGGTTGCACTTACCTTTGAGCGCTAGGATACCAGTCTGTAAGTAGTCCACTGAGTAGGCTAATTGAGAGAGCATCGTATGGGATGGTTATGGCTGACCGTATGACCTGTACCACATACTGTATCTTACGGATACGGCACCTGAAGGGCCTCCAAAGCTCTGGGCCCAGATGTCCCAGGTTCAGACATTCGTTATTTATGAAGAGTCAGATGGGTACAAATGGGTGACTTCCTCTAAGGTGAATTTGTTCTGGGGGAATATTTTGGAGGGTTGCCGATACAGTTGTTGAAACCCCATCAATTGCTACAGCTCAAAGAAGTATGTTTTAAGCTCCATTACTTGAATAGAGTGAATTTTCAGAGGACCCTCCTCCAGAATGTTGGTCGATCAAATAGACCTTTTTGGTCAAATTGATCCAAGACCAGGTTAACACCCTTCCTCTTGCCTCTGGTGGCCTCTTCGTGTCGAAAAGAATATTCTGATGCAATTCCGAGGAATCCTTTTGTCACATCACTGGCACCCTCAAACATGCTCACAAATTGCGCCAGGATAGATCTACCTTACGGGAAGTCACCCAATGACATTTTGAAAAAGAAAAAACCTGTTTCATCGTACCAAACGCCACGATGGATAATGAACTTTACGCAGAGCTTACCTGATTGGCTGACGCCATCACAACAGTTCCCGTTTGAGATTGAAGAAGCACCTTTGAAACATGACATTTACGACGACTGCAACATCCCACTCGATATTGTTTCTGGTGCTCTTCAAGTTGCTGCCAGCAGCTCATCGGTTACATCGGGTTTTTCTATGTGCCAGAATGGTGGTTTGGCTCGTTCAAGTGATGCTGAGAAGTCTGATGCTGAGGAGGAAGCCATACCCCCTCTTGATCGTGGCATGTGCAAGAAAATCGGGACCCCCACTACCACAGACCCTTTGGGAGGAGCACTAGTCAATAGTTTTTGTATATTTTTTCACAAACTTTTGCGTGTTTTAGAATCATCTTATTAGCTCTTTTGAGGACCACAAGAAATTGAGTGTTCATTTGCCCAGTGTCACTGTTACAAATGTCCCAAGTACACCCCTGGCCACGTTGCTTTGCCATGGTTCTGCAGATTGCTCAGGCGCGGTTAACAATCAAAAATTGGGACACTGAACCATCCAGTACCCGACCATGTCCGTCGACTTCTTGCAGGGAGGGAGCTGGTTATATAATGGTTCATTTATCCATGAGAGATTCTTGAAGAAGGAGTAACAGATTACGAAAGTCACGACTTTCGATCAGATGGATTGACTGTGAAGTGAAAACACAGCCAGAAAGTGACATATGAGGTTGTTTGACACAAAGACTTTGACCAATTGCTCCCGGAATGCCGCCATAGACAATGGCACTCTTTGTGCATTAACAATACATTGTTTGTCTGCCTGCTGTTGAAGAAATTCCAGTAGCATGTTAGTGAACCCATATTTCTGAACTGCGGCAAGGTACACTTCCATGTGGCCTTCAGTATTCTGAAGATACAAGTGGTGGCTGGTAAGACTTACCTTGCCTGTGGATGAACTCAGTATATTGTGAACCTCAAATACGGGAGAGAAAACAGGACGGGCAAAGTTGGCATTTAAATCCTTTATCAATCGCACGGTGTCCGAAGACATAACTTGAGTTGGCTGATTTCTTTGTTTTGATGAGAGTTTCCTGATCAATGAAGATGTAGGCACTGCCAGCCCCATTATCGTCAGCGGTTTTGGCAGGAGTGGGTGCAGCGGCAGAACCACAACCATGACAGCGTTGGTGAGGAGCAGCCTTCCTAGATGGTGGGTTCTCGTCACACTGTGAAATACAGAGGAAGTGAATTTCACTCCAATTTTCGCATATTTATTGAGTGAATTTCGCAGTTGAACTGGGTGAATTTCACGGCAAGAATGTGAATTTCACCGTAGAATATGGTGAAATTTTTCACTAACTATATGTCCGCTTTCACTTATTGTTTCACTCCATTTTTCACCCTGTTTTGGGGTGATTTTCACGGTCTTCCTGGTGGAGGCCCGATGATAAGCAGGATATTGAACCACCACTGAAATCGCTTGTTTTTGCGATTTCCTTATGTTTAATATTCTGTATATCATGTATCTGTTGTATCGAATGTATCAACTCTTCCCATAAAAGAGGCCAATATCATCTGAGTAACGGGATGACACTCCTGAGGAATCAGGAGTATCTCTGGCATGTGCTCGCTCCGAAACCTGTAGGAGAAGATGTAGCACAACTCAACCTACCAGTCGTATCACCAGTTTCTTCCGTTTCTTACAACGGTTTGAGTGGTTTCTGACGTTTGGGAAGTATCAGAGCGTGGATCAGTGGGGAAATCATGTCGAACATAGTTGCATGTGACAACGGGATTGTCGTTCCGCTTGGTCCAGGTACGCGGCTATGCTGGGCATGGTTTCAAGGAGATAATATCAGCCGGGTCTTGTGATCGTCGATCTCAGAACCATAGCAAACACCAATGGGGATAGTGAACTCTAATCCTCATTGGTCTCATTCAATGGTCTCAAGGAAGTGAGGTATCGTTTGGAAGCTATAGAACAGGGTTACCAGGTCCGACTATACCGATCCAAGGGATACTTCAGGAACGGGAGTTCCACAACTCAAGAAACACTTGGCAATTAGGATTTCAAGTACCCATCACGTCGCCATGTGCAAGGATATTACCAAGGATGGTCGGAATATACCCGGAATGACGAATCCGACCTCACCAACCAATGGGGCGCTTTGAGGTCTTATAAATACTCCGGAAACACGGGAAATAGGGCGGATAAACAGACTCTTTTACATATTTTTTTTATTGTCATAGTCATATCATCTTTTGTATAAGCAGCCAGGGTAGAGGAGAGGTAGGCAGCGAAGTTTCTCCCGAGAAACCCTCACGTTATTCGAGTTTTGCAAGTCTTAGATACTTGTGAAGGGCGAGTCTCATACAAGTGGGAAGGAATAGAAGTTTGGAAGTTTGTGATTGAATTGAATTTGGTTTTTGAACTCGGAAACATTGTGTGATTGGATTGGAAGGATACTGGGACTGGGATTTGGATTTTGGTTGGACTGTGAACTGGATATTGGGACTGGGATACTGGATTTGGATTGACTGGAAAGGTTCTGGGACTCGAGATTTGACTGGGACTGGTTGGGAAACCGACAAAACGCACGCTACACACTTTTGGCAACAACTTTATCGACGCGGATCTTCGGGATACACAAGAAACTACAAAAACCTCACCGTTTCCTACGTTTCTTAAATTTGGTTATCATATATCGCATCAGGGAAGTCCGAAACAGTTGTATTTTTTGGATCTTCGGTTTCGTACGTATCATAACACAACCTTTTGTCGGACTTTTACTTTGAACAATCAACTTTCCCTTTCAACCTTTTAAAGGCTCTGAAACTAGGTACTGACACTCGTCGGCTACCTTGGAAGTGATTGAAGCAGCTATCATACACCGTTTCTAGTGTTGGTTTGGGATAGGCTCAGTCTATCTTGTCCAATATTGGTTTTGTTGTTTTGGTTTTGGTTGTTTCTTGTGTTTCCACACTAGGTTCCGAGCTCGCAAATCACCAACCAAAAAAAAAATCAATTGTTAGCGTAGTCATTTACTTATACTGCCATTGAGGACTTACAATACTGACTATCATTGTCAATTCTCACTCTTATGAAATATTAGTACAATTGACTGAAAAGAGGATTTATGGTGAGGATTGAACATGCAACCTTAGCGTGATGGGCAAAATACAAGGAAGTACAAAATACAACTAGACTAAAGTGACCATGGTATGGAATGAAAGCAGGAGCCATATATGAGTACCGTGGGCTTGTCCTACCCAACAACACAATTCAACCTCACTATACTTACCCCTTTAAATTTACACTTGTAGTGGGCTGGGACAACTTGTAGGTGAGTAAACCATTAATCTGAACAAAGGAGCCAAAGTTGGGTGACCTATCTAAAAATAGACCCAAAACGAAAGTTGTAGAGCTTGATGAGGGCTACGAGAGTTGTCTGAGGCTACTTTACATGAAACAGCTTCATTAAGCTGCAAATCTCAAAATACTTTCCCAGAGCCGGCGGTTTCCAACCTTTCAACCTGTAGCACTTCCCTGAAATTCACCAGAAAAATGAATTATCATCAAGAATGATGAGATCTCATGTGCAGAGGTCACTGTGAACCATATTTTGGATTTGTCTTCATGGAGTGAATTTCATGTCAGAACAGAGTGAAAATAATTTTCACCCTAAAACCCAGTGAAATGAAAATTTCACTCCATACCGTGAAAATTTAGTTTCGCTTGAAAACCAAGTGAAATGTGAATTTCACTACATTATGCCATGAAATTCGCTCCTTCCGTTTTTCACAGTGTCATCAGATTCAGTGGCAGATGGCAGAGCCGGTGTGCAAAGGGGCCGCTGGTGCGGAACAACAGGGAAATTCTCGGAGTCATCGGTGTCTGAGTCCTCAACATCGGAACTGGCATGAATGATGTCATGAAAATGAGGACCCAACCTCACCATAGCAGCTTACTGCGCGAGTTGGTCAACAAGCCCGTTTTGTGCTGGGGTTTGTGGAAAGATCTATGACAAGGGATTATTAATTGTAGTGAATGCAACACAATATTTAGCATACTGTCTGAGGAGTTGACCTTGGTCCAGCAGTGGCTTCGCCTGAAACCAGTTCAGTTCAGACACATTTGGTGGCTGGAACACAATCCTGGGTTAAAAACTGGAAGCTCAGGAGCGCCCATGAATCTCCCCGGTTGGGGGCCTGGTTGCCTTTTTTCAAGTTAGCGTATGATGAAACCATGAATGAAAATCATACCAGAGAGTCCAGAAAAACCATGTCCTTGATCTCCTGAGCTAGCACAGCAGTGGGTGGGGAGGTCTGTTGGAGGGACTGGCCCCAGCATTGCGACCTGCCTGACGAGTCCACATGCCCGGGACAGGATCCTCGTGGGCAGGTGGTATCTCTTGTGCAGTGTTTTTCTCACAAGATCAAGGATCCATTTGTGTTTCGATTCAAAGCTGTTTTTTCAGGTCCAATTTAAAGAATCTGCCTGGGAAGAATATACAAGTACCGATACATTTGCCGAGCATGCCAGTTTCAGCACTTATCTAGGTTGAGTGTCAGGAACTCAATAGTAATTTTAGCTGGGAGGGAAGTACCAAATTGTGTTGTGCAAAGCTGCTTGCAGGTCGGACATGAATTGAAATGTTGATACATTAAATGGTCCATGCTGTTTCTGCCTTGAAAATCAGTTTTTTTTTTCCAGTTGAAATTGGATCTCCAAACTTCTTTACTCACAGTGATTGAGCACTGACAAAGGAAGGCGTGATTATTGGTAAATTCTTGGGACCTTGATAAGTTGATATGAAGAAGTACATTCTGGAAATGAAATCAATCTGAAGCCATTGTTTCAAGAAGGGATTCTTGCCAACGGAGAATTGGTTGCCAGTCCCACAAACAGCCACATGATGAGCTTGTCATTGGTCGATTCTTTGCCCATGCGTGTGGAGTTGCTGTGAAACCTTAAAGTCCATGCCAAAACCACAGTGACTACCAGCAACCATAAACCATAAATAAACATAAATTGCTGTTCAATGGAACAGAGAGGTGGAGAAAATTGAGGTCTTTGTCCTGTGCTGGAAGGACAGCCACTAGCAGATTGGCGATACACAGCCACAATTGACAAGTCTCAGTCATGTAAGCCTCAAACCCCGAATATTGTTCTTTTTCCCTTACATACTATGGGCTATTTAAAAATCTGGAATTTTGAGGGAGGGATCCAGAACATGTAAGTTACATTATGGCTACCTCAGTTCTGAGATTTTGATATTCTATAGCTAGTAATTGGCTGATTTCATATGATATGGTTTTGCCGACCAAACTTGATAAATACCAGTCCATTGGTCAAAGGAAAATATATTAGCAGTGTAGGATCTAAGAGATTCTCAGTTCTGAGACCTGACTTAAGTCTACGCAAGTGACTCCAAGTCGACTTGCACAAACTTGCAAGTCGAGTCAAGTCTCAGTTCCAACTCGACTTAACTTGACTCAAGTTGCATCAGCAAAGTCGACTTAAGGACAGCCAAGTCCAAGTCACGGCAACACTAATCTGAGGTCTCTTAACTCTGCTCCTGGACATTTGAGACCAAATCTCTGGAAGCAGTGATGAACTGGTGCCCTGTCCACTCCCTTGGTTTTTCGACATTCTTGGCATTTCCACTTTAACTAAATTTCCTTCATGTTCTTTCGACTGTGCACCTCGACAGGTGGCTATCCCTGAAAAAAAGCTCCTACTCCAAATCTGCTTCTTTTGGTTCCTGACCCGTGCCCATAACCGACGGCTGCGATTTGGATGTCGCCATTCCCCACAATCACCCTCCATAACTCACTCCATCAGGAAAAATGACCTTACCACGTTGTCATAGGTCAAGTTCTCGTAGGACCGGTGACTGTAGCCCGCGCATGTTGCTCCGTAGCTGCGGATAGTCGTGCGTACTTATCTGCATGCCGAGTGGCGGGTCAGTAGCGTCTGATTGCCGGCATACGACGGACCGGTAGTGCCGAGTAATTGAATTTATTAAGTCGATTTCAAAGTCCGCTAACACGTGCGATTGCATGATTGTTGAACAGCAAACAGCACGTAGACCGGTGACTTGTCGGCAACCGATCGGGAAGCTGTCACATTGGAATGGCCTCGCCAATGTTCTTTAGTCTATCTCAAGGAAGCCGATCTTAGGTTGAAGCGTCGCCCAGAGAGATAGCCGTGCCTCCTTCTCTACGTAGCCATCTCAGACACGGGGGTCGAAAACCATAGCTCTAGCGAAAGCACCGCGAACGGGAGCGCACCGTCGGAAATTGACCGGCTCACTTTTGTTGGGCGTGATGCAGGCCCTCGACTTCGCCCGACGATACTAGCCGATTCGCGTGGAGACTCGCCCCAGTTCATGGGCTCGTGGGTATTCAGACCCACACTGGACCAACAAGGGGTGCCAGATCTCCCAAAACTGCCTACCTACTAATACAATGGCATCATTTTGCGTGTGTGGGATCGGCATCTCCTACCCCTTCGTAATAGAACAAGCGGCTGACGACCCGCGGAGCGGGTCGTCAACCCCCCCTTTTCAACGGGCTGAAGTCAGATGATCGAGACTGATATTAGTGGATTAGAAGCCCCTCACAGACAATATTAATACCCTGTGGGGAATCACCTTCATGCCTCAAATCAATATATTGTCCGTGTCTGGTATTCAGGTCATCACGAAGTAAAAATCGTGAAGTATAATTGGCCATGTGAGAAGACAGGTCCGTGCGGATTCTGGCCAAGCTTTGAAACAGGTAGACACTGACACAAAGAAAAACTCCTCGGGAATCGGAGTCGTTTCCCCCTCTCTGATCAGGTTCACTGCTGTTTTGAATGATGTGTCGCTCTCAACGTCAATTTCTTTTAGCATTCGATCGGTCGATGTCTCCTGTTGAATAAGAACATGTGGTCATCGTCCAAATGCCTAGCCCAAGGCTAGATAAAGGGGTGGAGTTTGGACGACGTGGTCTGTCCGCAAGGAGAGTAGAGGTGCTACCCGACTCTACTCTATTTCCCAATTGCACTATAGTCTCCTGCCCAGACCTCAGACCTCTCCACTCTTTTTTGCTTCTTTTTTTGAAGCAGATACAGGGTATGAAGACCGTCCCATTTCCCACGGGATTTACTCTTGAGCCAGAAGGCAGGATCGTCGGAGCTCGAGACTTAATCAACCAATGCAATGCAGTGTGGATCAGCACTGAGAATGCCGAGCTTACAGTGGATATGAAAGTACCGTCAAGCAGCGGGCAATGCAATGCCTAACACGGCGCGAATTAGCACTCGGCATCTGGACCCGCGGTAATCATCAGGAAAAGCCCAATTGCTATGGATTCTATGGGCAGTTACATAGACCCACATAGACACTCATAGACGCCATAGCAACGTTGCTATGGCCTCTATGGCCTCTATGACCTCTATGGCTTCTATGGCCTCTATGGCCGCTATGAGCGTCTATGCAGGTCCATGTAGCAGCCCATAGCAATTTGACTTTTTCCTGATGATGAATCAAGCGAACAGCAGGGCCGTCACGAACAAAGGCCATCGGAGCTCGAAAATCCATCAAGTAGGGTTCAATAATTAGCACTTATCGTGTGAAACATTATTAGCGCTTCCCATGAGAGCATGAGGGAGTGGATAGGTGAGTTCGAGTTGATCTGAGACATAGCCGCATAACGGGCCAATCGTCTTGAGTATTGCCTCGATTCAAGCAGAGATGCTTTAGCCAAATCAACCCCACCGGATGATGGGCCCAACGTCGATTGCCGTTTCTGGATGGCTAAAGGGTATAAAGAAAAAGAAAGAAAATAGAGGTGAGACCGAAGGTTGAAAGATGAGAAAGAAACGGAATATCGTGGTTCTGCAGAAAGCAGATTTTGCATAGAATAATTCATGAGTTGAATCGCAGGAATAGGACGGTGTGAAAGCCATCCGCAGCCGCACAGTACGAGAGCCGGATGTAGCCGAAGTTCTCGCGAGGAGTAATACCAAATTAGTGGTTTCAAAGTGAATGTTGCCGCGTCTCGTGCATAATATCGTGCAGACGCTTCCACGCGCCCATGTTTGTACGGGAGGTTATTCTGTAAACACTAGACGCCGAAATGCGCCTGAATTGAATGTGGTCAAGTATGATCCTTTGGGGACGGACACGTATTGTGCTGCTTCAGGACTCCAGCCGAAACTACAGGCATGGGAAACGCAGAACTTGGTACTACGCATAATTGCACCAAAGCTAAAGACGCTACACTCAACCCGAGGGGCGAGTATAGCGAACCGCGATCGCAAGTAAAGACATCTTTGACAATCGTGCACATTTGCAACGTATCATTGCATGACAGGTCGTGTTAAGCCGAACCATATTGTGTGGCTGGACCGGGAACCTATAATACAGTGCAGGTGCGAAGCACAGGAAATTGTGATCATGGATAGAGTGTAAGCGTGTATCATTCTTCGAGTCGATGTGCGCGGCTTTGGATCGAAATGGTGCGAGGATGGGTGAGTGCGACTGGAAAAGTAGTCCAGTATCCAGAAAGATGCAGACGAGCATACTTGACGTGGGCTGAGGCTGCTTTCATGAAGCCGGGTTACATCAACAAGGCTGTGGTGGTGTTCGTAGAGTCATTCCGCACTAGGATGATCATGATGTAACATTCGTCGGTCACATTTGATAGAGATGAACCGAGAAACACAATGTTCGGATGTGCCCAGCCAGGCCAGCCTAGGAACGTTCCGAACAGGATATCCTCAATAAAAAATTCCGGCTGGTATCCTGGAAGACGATATGCTCTGCTGGACGATCATGATTCCACAAATTGTCTTAGATAAGAACTCTGGCTTGCTTAAGTGTGAATTCGATGATCAGAAACCGCCTTGGCATACTTTGCCCCTAAGAGTGACTTTGCAGTTGTGTTCTACGTCCACCGTGACCCTCTGGATGCACAAGCCGATCTCTTCAATATCCCAGCAGGTAGCCGAGGATTTCTCTGAGAGGTTTGTATATTCAGATATATGCACCTCTCATTGGCGTCCCAGCGGATAGCCGAGGATTCCTCAGAGAGAGCTTAGGTTGAGCTGGTATCTAATGCACACCCTCAGATGCAGACGTTTATCCGAGCAACGCCATTGACTCAGGAACAACTAGACATTTTTCCGAGTTGCTGCTGCAAGTCATGCGGGAAAGGTAGAAATGTACTTAACAGAAGGTGAAACAAAACAAAAAAACAGGAACCCTGTTTGGCATGTTCGGCCGACATAACTGGAATAAAGAGCAGATGCGCAAGGTCGTTCTGTAGATGTAGCGGTACAGGATAGTAGCAGGCAGGTGGGTATCGACTTTGTTTCCCCAAAAACCGTGGATAGCGAAATTCAAGATGGGTTTCGAAACCATTGACGCAAGCGGTGCACCCCGCTGATTCACCGAATAACTGCCAAGAACCAAGTCATTTTTACATGGAAACACCTCGAGCAAGCCGAGTTCTGATTCCGATCTGGGTTCAACGACCACAAACTCGGATGACGACGAGTAGACCGGAGGGATCAACCCTACAGCTGGACAAAGACGGGACTGTTGAAATAAGCTCAGAAGGATAGAGAAGTTGCAAGAGGATTTATTCCTTTGCAAACCAGTAAGGTACTACCAGAATATTACAGGCCTTTTATACTACTCAGAGAGGTGATTAGTAAGTGAATCAGTAAGCAATTAGTAAGTAGGACTATACTGGAATATTCTGCCCGAGTACCCTTAGTAAGGTACTGCAGCTTCATATTCCAACAGGGACTAGCTTTGGTTTGAGACCGGGAGCAGATTCCTGATATGACTATGGAGGTCCATGGCGGCTGCCAGCCGTTAGTGCACAGGATTTGCCTAGCAAAAGAAGCTGCAACGGCTGGATGTTGTTCTTCCTTATGCTGTGAACAGCGATGTCATGTGCACCAGTCCCGACTGCGAAATGGCTGGCCATGTCAACAGTGGCGACGTGAGCGCAGTGACGACATAAGCGGCGGAGCGCAGGAGTACATCGGCAACGTCGTGCACGACATGTGCTGAGTTAGCTAGTATGCTCCAAGCAATGGCCTCATTTTGCAGGTCCCCCGGGAAGCTCCCTTTGTGGTAACTCCGCCGCCGTACCAGCGCTTTTCAGAGCCCAAAAAATTATATCATCCTTTAGCCCCAGGTACTGTGGACGTCCTCGGTGAAAACCGGTCACAATAGGAAGACGAAGCCACAAAAGTCGAAATATGTAGGGGATTGATCAAACAAATTTGCCAGTGTCCTTGGCCTTGGTTTGCATTCTGACCGACACGATTATGCCCACATCGTGGTAGATGTAAGGTCCTGTGCGACTCCGGGAAACAGGCACCTGCTGCCAAGTAGTTGGGGTTGAAGATGGAATATGCTCGCTGAGACTGGAATCAAAGCGAGACCCCATCATATGCGGTTGTGAACAGGACCAGGATGGAACGGATGTCGGTTGTCACGCAGACTGACTGACACGCAAAGTGTCATGAAAAAACGTCAGACTGGTCGATCCGCGAACACATGATACAGGTAGGTGATCTGGGCGCAAACTCGAGTGTGAGAGCGCACTTGTGGAATAGACCTGGAACAGGCGGACAAACGATGAGCACAGTTGCTCAGCATTGAGCAAAGAAGCAGGGAGGACGGAACCCTGTAATTCTTGGTCTGTGTTGGCGCAAGGAAGGTCGCGCAAAGTGCTGGAAGCAGCTTGGCGTAGGATCGGCGGATGAGCCGTGAAGGAGTATCGAATTGTGTGTGCAGTGCGTCATAGTGACCTTTTGAATCGCAATGTATATTGCTCAAATGACTCGCCCCAGCCTGAATTGTACTAGTATACGCGATGGCTGAGATGAGACGGTCTGGTCGAAACAATCTCAGATGCACATCGCGATCGAATTTCGATGAAGAGAACTATTCATGATATGTAGATGGAATCCAGTGGATTCAAGTGTAATGTAAAAAATGGTCCTAGCAGGCAGTGAGAAGCGCCACCAACAGTATCTGGGGGGGTGATACATCACCGTCTCTCGGGAGAGTGAGGGTGTGATCTATCCAGGACTCTCCCTGAGAGAAAAATGTGATGTATCACTTGAGAGATGCTCTGCTTCCGGTCGGCAGATTCCAATTATTTCTGCCACCGTCATCAGAAGCGAGCTCGTCGTTGACGACGGTGTCGAGCGTGGATGGCGTTGTTTACCAGCGTCCTGAGAGCGGGCTGACAAATATACCAATTTGGCAATTCTGTACCTGGCGGCTCCGAATCTGCCGCACGATGCTGGGCGCATTTTTGGACCAATCTCGCCGTAAATTTGGGTAGTTATAGACATTCGATGTATCTACAACATGTGTATGTATGGGAGGATATAAAGCAGCCAAAGCGAGTGAATAAGTATTATTCTGAATCGTCGTTACGCACTATTTGCGGCCCCGCCGAGCCCTGACTCGCAAATTTGACCGACGAGCGGTCACCGCTGGCACACGGCAGATGCTCCCGTTTGCGCTCGCGCCTCTGTCAAGTCTTTCGTACCAAGCTCGCTGCTGGACCTGCGGCATGGATGTACCCCATCGAGACGCGGTGAAGCGTTCAGTGTATCGGCACTTGACCGCGTCGGCGCGTTGGCGCTGCATGATGTGCGCTGCAGCACCTAACCGTCCCGGATATAGCTCAGGCAGAGGCGATGCCAGACCCCACGCCGTTTACGTGTGACTGTAGAAAATAGCGCACTCATGAACAAGCAGGGGACCAGGGGAAAATGCCGCGCCTGCCGCGCATTGCCGCGGCACTGCCGCGGCATCCTTATGCATCGTTATGCATGTTTCGGGGTACCATCCGGGGGATTCTGGCGCCTCTTTTCGAGCCCCTGATGCTTGAGAACATCGACAGAGACTATTGAATGCATGTATTGTGGGAATTCAACGAGAACTGGGGCAGTATAAGTGGAAAACTGTGTTGAATACATGTTGAACCCATTTCTTACTCTCTTGGTTTTCAACACATTTAGAAACCGTGAAGATAGTCAGAGAAGTATCGCTGACCGTATCAAACTAATCTTGAAGCTGCAGGTCTGCGCAGCAGTACCGCGGCTGGTGCGCGTCACCGCCGCGTCAGTGCGCGGCAGTGCGCGGCAATGCCGCGGCAGTGCGCGGTAGTGCCGCGTCAACTCCCTGCAGCGCCGCGCCAATGGCACACCGTTCTGTATCACTCTGCATTGAGTACATCTCGAAAGCCTGCTCATGGCCGCGGCACTGCGCCTTCCTAGCTCTTTTATTTCTGATGATTCATACCCTGGTCATAGATTGCAAGGTGTTCATTTTCTGGTGCTAAACCATTTTTTCGGAGCTGATTGTGGTACTGGTACTGACACGGACCGGCATGTAACAACTCATCCTCTCCAGCTTGAGTTGCTTACCAAAGCTTTCTTCCTGTTAGAACCCCTTTTCCCCACATTTCGCATGGGTTTCTGTCAATGTCAATAAAGGCAAATCCGCACCGCTCTTCCACACGACAATCTATGGACTAAACGAGCAGGATATTGAATAACATTTATTTTATGTTCCGGCCTCAATCCCTGTGCCGGCTCGTTCTGCCGCTGTGTCCACGTTCCCCGCACAGAATTCCATCGCAAACCTTGAAGGCTTCGTTCTCGCGCTTCATGTTCGTCGCAGTACGGAGTCCCGTTGCAGTTCCAGGGGTAGTTCTTTACACAGGTTCAAGTCCCGAGTCTGCACTTTCCCGGGCTCGTTATCGAATCCACATCTTGTTTCTGCTTCAGCGCCAGGGTCTACTTGCAGAATGTATTCCAAGCCATCAATTCTACCGAGTCAAAGCTTGCTTCCGAGCCGAGTTATGTGGTTGCAGTCACCAGAAGCATCCTCGCAGTGTGCCTTATTGAGCCGGCATGCAGTAGCCACAGTACAGCGTTCAGGTTACCCCTTGCGTGCAGTCCAACCCTGGAGTTCTTGCAGAGCTATTGCCGCGATTCTCACGTTTGTTCCACTCAGTTTAGCGGTATATTTAAGTTTGTGCTTGTGGTTGAATTTTTGTGACAAAATCTTACTGTCCTGGACTCCTGCGAGTACTTTAGTCTCTATGCACGTCTTACCTCTGGGGGACCATGTTCAAGAGGCACAAACACGGGAATATTTTCCCCATCAATATTCACAGCGTGCCTTACAGGACGCCTAAGCAGATCAGAATGATATCGGTTCACATATAAACTGTGAAGGCTGCGGCGGGAGCTTTGAGCGCGGAACAAAAGTAACATATGAGGATTGCGAAACAGGTGCCCAACGTGGCGAATTTTCACAGTGAAAAGAGCTAATCAAGGTGCGAAGGTAGGGACATGAGATGTGAAATATGTTGCTGCAGTAGCACCGCGCCGTGAGACTGACGAAGATCCAGAAACAGAGGTTTGGTGAATTCTAGATGAAAAATGGGGCCCGATATTCATCGATTGATCCATCTCACGGATCTCGGGCGACGCGGGAGCGGAATACATATTTTGGGCAAACGGCAAAATTGAGGGCCGCCATGTTGAGACTCTTTCAAGCGGTTAAACGTGTTGACCCGTCCAAAAGCATTTCAAGGTATAAAGACATTTTTTAAGGCACTGATTGGCAGGATTCTCATCGAATCCTTGAAACGAAGTCAGAAATCGGTGACATCCTGTGATTGAATTTCAGTAAGCAAAACAAATTTAGTAAGAAATTTGCTAAAATTCGATAACTACAGTTGTGCATCCGCTGAATTTCCGGTTGAGCTTCTCAGTTGCGCGGCAGCAAACACAGATCCGCCCCACTTCTCTCGCTGTGCCACTGAGACAGTGTTTGTGTAGCTACAGTCGTGGATGTCCACCCGAGATGCCCCAGATTCTGCTGAACATTCAACTCTGCGAGGGAGACCAATTAAAACTTCAAAGACGCGAAAGTCTCATGTCAATTTGTCTTGGACCATACGGCAGTGCGAGAAGGTGTTTGGGCTAGCAATGATGGTGCGGGCCTGTTGAGAGCTCTTCCTTCATCAGTGTATGTGCGCTCCCCACCAAATGGAAGTTTGGACCAAATTTATGGCGATTGGACCAAAGCCAGTACATATGGGTAATGTCGCGAGTTTGTTCAGTGTTACAATAGCCCAAAGTTAACTTGAGTGTCAGTCGATTGGTCTGGAGATACGCAAATGAGTACATTGCAAACTCGCCTTTATGTGAGTAGAATTCTAGTTGTGGCACTGGGCAGAGGATTCTGGAAATCAGATGGAATGCCAAATTTCTTGGAGCCTGAGCGCTGTTGCTCATTGGTCTCGTGACGACAACGGGTGATGGAGATTGAAGACACACCTCAAGACCTCACAAAGTTTTGAGGCGGTAATTCTCGGGTTCAATGAGAGCTTATGGGGCTTGGTGAAAGTGACGCCAGTGACGCCAAGTGACGCCAAGTGACGCCCCCCCTGCCGCCCCGATTGACGCCCTGATTGGTTTTTGGGGCGTCAATTTTGTCACGTCACGCATCGAGTGCCGCCCTCAGTGCCGCCCCCCAAATTTTAGTCAAACATTCGGATTGGTGTAGATTTCAGAATACCGCTTCATATTGCCTCAAGTATTAGACATTGTTCCAGAGATCCAAAAAATACATGTCCAGTCTGCACTATGTGAGATATTTGGATAATAGGTGGTAGTACAATGTTCGTTGAAAAGTTAACAATTAATCTCTTGATTAGGATATACAGGGTAGACTATCGATTCCTACGAGCGGTACTCTTTATTAAATCTCGTACTCCTGCGAACTCCTAGCGGTGTGGGCTGAGGCACATATTTGCCTCCCTTAGTCTTTGCATGTTCGATCGGCCCCTCCACCGCTCCGAGGTCTCTCTTCTTTGGCCTGGCACAGACCACAGGTAGATCCGCTGCAAAGCGAATGTCCTTGCCAGCACGTTGGATATAAATAGGCAGCAGCGGCGACAATGGCAGGTCAGGCAAAAGGTGATGCTTGTAGAAGACAACCAAAGAATCTTCGACATAATGGGTGCGGGCAGCTCGGAAGATGTTTTCGGATGTCACAAGTTGAGCCGTGGACAAGTCATTATCGCCAGCCCAAAGTGCATAACAATTAATCCAAATGGGCAACTTATGAATAGCAGAGTTGAACGGCAAGAGCTGTGACAAAGGAAAGAGCAAGAGGAAATCTTGGAAAGGAAAAATAAAGCAACAGTCTCTTCGAGGCACTTTACGGTCGTAAAATACCGTATACGGGGCGTATGTTTACGGTTATTACGGTTACGGCAGGTGGCCAACCGTAACCGTATAGAGTCTCGAAGGGGCCCATATGGTATGGTATGGTACCCATATAACTGTATCCATACTACCGTATATACGAATATCCTGGGGATCCCTACGAAGTTCTGAACTGAAATTTTCCAGTTGAAAGGCAACAAACCATAATTATTTGACTCAGATGGCATACAAAAAACCTTAGCAAGCAACACAGCATTTTAGTCATAAATCATCCATCGTGAATGACGCCCTTAGTGACGCCGACTTGACGCCAACATGTCACACTGACGCCCTGTCACGCATGAAACTGACGCCCCCACTGCCGCCTCCCCCATTTCATTGCCGCCCCCGCGCAGAAATGCGACGCCCCCAGTGACGCCCCCATGACGCCCCGTGCCGCCCCCGCTGCCGCCCTTTGACGCCCCATTGACGCCCTTTGACGCCCCCAACTGCCGCCAATTGACGCCCCCACGGGGAAATTTTGGCATAACCTGTGTACCACTCCAGTTTTTTATGGTTCAATGCATGGTATAAACGACTAAGGAGTACATTAGAGGATATGGAAAGGCCCTACCAGCAAACCAGCGCCAGATAAACTATTGCATTGCCGCCCCACTGACGCCCCCCTCGGCAAAGGGCGTCAAAGGGCGCCACTGGCGTCACTTTCACTTTGCCCGAGCTTATGTAGTGACATAAGAGACAAATTTATGCGCTACAAGATTCAAATAAAATTGAACCCACGAGGTGCATCCGTATGAACAACAGAGTCGTTGCCAGTTGGCCAGCAATTAGGCCTTCTATAAGTCCCCTTTTCTATCTGACGTGGTATGGATGGCCTCTCCAGACATGCCAGTTCAAAATCATTTCCAAGCAAGTTGTTACAATGTGCTTGGACCAACCTTTGGGTTCTCCACGATGGATTCACATAGAAAAATCGACAAAGAGGTCAAATCGACCTGCGAAAATGTGTGTGGAAGGAAGTAGAGTCTGCGCGGCACTTACCTTGCACGCCGCGGCGATAGTATAGCCACCGCCGCGTGCAACTGTGCAATCATCCTGCCTACTTATTTCTCACCTCTCCTTCAACCGAGTAGTAAAAACTCTTATATGAAATACAAGTTGAATAGGGCAATTGCTGCCCTCTCTCGGTCAGCAAGAAGTTAGATAACCTATATCTAGTCAACATTCAGTCAGCAAAATTGCGATAGTTAAGATCGTACATGGGAATATTAGGCCCAGAATCCCCTAGTCTGAAGAACATCTTGACATAGAGAAACAAGGTTTCAAACCGATTTGAAGTCCCAGCAGGTATGTAAAATAAAATATAGGCGAGGGGGTACTGCCGCGGCAAAACACAGCCACCACTTGGCCACCACTGCGTGTACGAGTTTCACTTTCCCATCTATGTTTCACCACGGGGGAAATTGGGATTATGCTTCAGATAAAAGTTCACTCGGCCCATTTATTCCCATTCTTGGCCATGAATCGGTGAGAAGTACAGGATCTAGTTAATTAACTTAACAGTTATGCCAGGAAATCCAGAGGTGTATACTTCCAGATTTATGGGGTATTTATGGTCAAAGCGATATATTAGCATTAGGAAACATTGGCCCAATTGGATTTGAAATCAGCGAAGGATACTGTAATGAAACAAGCAGTTGCCAGCCCGCTTCGCGGGCTGGCATCGGCTTTACTGAACAGATAAAAAATGTGTATCAAATTCTGGGAATAAGATTACAGAAGAAGCTCGTCCCAAACAATGTTAGTCGTGCATGTCGATGTATCACCCTCGTACTTCAGGATTAAGACATTCTCAGAGTCTGGAACCCGAGTCATTGCGGAATACAACTGTCCATGTGAGAACACTGGGCGTCGGAGATCAAGCCCCAGTCTCTGAACAGTCAGGCCCTGACAGCCGTTGAAGGTAGTAGCGTAGCAAAGGGCGAGGGGAATTTGTTTTCGGTGCACAGTGAAATTGTATCCTTGAGGATTGAAGTGGAAGTCAATGCGTGGGATGTGAAGTCGAATCTGGCATCATATTTAACACATTTTCCAAAAGGACAGTGAATGAAAACATACCGGGTCAACAACCTTACCGGCAACTATCGAGGAAATTGTTTCGACCTCGACTGTAAATCGTAGCAGGTTGCGGATAATCACGCGGGTATTCTTTGTGAGACCTCGAGAAGCGTCGAAATTTCGAGTGAGTCTGCATATAGCTCCAACCTTCAGAATCAATTCGTGTGGAGGGATTCCTGGCTCGTCCAGGGAGTTTAAGAACTCGGGATCAGCAAGGACCCCATCGCTTGAGTTCTCAGCATCGCCCTCGATTGAGTCACTGCTGTGATAGCGGTGGATATTCCCTGGGACGTTCTGTAAAATGGAGGCGTTGAAATCGTTCACAAAAGCATTGAAAGGACTGAGGATGGCGCGGGAAATGCAGAGGAGAGGATCCGCAACTACCGCTGGTGAAAAGACGAAATCAATGAGCCGCTGAACCGATTGAGTGTGGTTCAGTCGACCCAGATTGACGGTGTTTTGAATGTGATCGTCTCCGATGGCATCCAAAAAGGATGAAAACTCCGGGTCCTCCCGCTGTCTCATTGAACACTCCAGTCGCAATATTTTGAACTTGTTAAAAAGCGGTTGAGTGCGCAGGGATGCCTTGCAAATTGCAGTTTTGCCTCCAAATCGAACAACAGGTGCAACCTTGAGCTGTTAAAGAGGGGGTCTTACTTTTATAGGTGAAGATGGACTAACCTGCCGAAAGTCGCCGACGGTAATGATCATACGTCCGCCCCATACGCGATCAAGCTTCCCGGTCAACATTCGCATGAGGCGATCTGCACAATCAAACGCCTTGAAATGCAATCCTCCTATTTCATCAATGACATGGCACTTTGCGGCATGCAACAATCGTGCTCGGTCACTTTTGATGCCGATGGATGACTTTAGAAAAGGTTTATACTCGTCCACTGGAATTCCATAAAGGTAATGTGTTGTTCTCCCTCCCGGATAATTCTTGGCGGCAAAGGCAGATGACGCAGTGAGTAGTACAATTTGGTCCAGTTTCCGAAGTGCACCGATCACTGGATATAGAAGGTACGTCTTGCCGCGACCCGCACGACCATCGATGTGGATGGGAGGAGGATCATTCATGCTCGCAATCTCCATTATTTGGTCATACGAAATTAACTGAATCGTTTCAGCAGTTGGTTCTGTAAATTGAAGTAAACACTGAACCGTACCTGTTCAGGTGTAAGGCTGTCTTTGAAAGAGCAGAGATTAGTAGGATCACCACTCCATTGTAGACGCTCGGCATTCACTTCCGTTTCGCTTTCTTCGGGTTCCGGAAGTCCAATATCTGTCAACGTCCTACCCAATCCTCGGAGAATAATCTGCAGTGCTCGTAGGAGCTCACTCCGGATCAGCGTGGCATCGGGTGTTGAAGTGATCCGCAGCATACGGTCCCGAATATCAGCAGAGAGACTCGCTTCATGGGTGTCCCAGATTGCCATAACAGGGTGACCCTCAGTCGCCAGGACAGCAAAGATCCATCGAAGTTGCGCTGGAGCAGCCCCAAAGTTTAATAATTCCTCAAATGCCATGGTACCTTCCTCGCGATTATCAAAGAGGCCGAGAGCGCGAGCAGCCTCTTGGTGCGTTGGGTAGATAGTTCCGTTGACAGTTCGGATGTCAACCCAGTCACGCGCACTTCGATGCAGGAGTAGCGCGTGAAGATAGAATACATCACCATGCCGAGGGTAAACCATTTGGATACGACAAACCCCAAAATGTGTCTCTTTATAGGAACGAATCCGCATTTGAGGCCTCGTTGGAAATTTGTTTTCCAAGATCTGTAGAGGGTGCATCTCTTGTGTAGGAATGTGTTTTTCCAACCTGCACTTGGAGCCGAACTCGATATATGTCAGATTGTCCAAGTCAGGATGACGTGGGCGAGCCATATATCTGACCAAAAGGGTTCCGTCGGACTCTGATCCATCCTTGCGCGCCATCTGACCCCTTTGCCTGCCGGGTAAGTGAATCGGAAGACGTTTCACTGCTGGTTTTTTCTCTGTGATATGAAAAGAGGCTATGCGAGTGGCTGCTTCAATGCTAGACAGGTATCGACCTCGTTCATAGTCCCTGATTTCGTCTACGGGTTTGCGAATAGAGCTGGATTGCTCTCCAGTGTCCCGTGGTTTTGAATGCACAGACCAGTTGGTTTCGTCAACAGGCTTGAAGAAATATTTGAACAGATACTGGAAGAGATTTACACCCATCGAATACTCCACGTTTATGTGGCAGTCATATTTAAGAATGAGCCAAGCAATATGGGAGACCACAAACTCGTCTCCGCGCTGACGGCGCCGGTGCTCAAAATATCCTGTGGAGAAAAGAAAATCACCTGAGAATGATGTGCAAAGTGCTAAATGCTGATAAATACCACGGTCGTTGAATGATGACTCAGTCTTGACCGGCTTGGGGTATCCGTACTGACATTCGCGAGGCCAACCACAGCGGTGGTATGACTTCTTGGGGTCATGGATGTGCGTCATGTGGCGCTTGACAGCCTCTCGTAGTGGTCCCGAGTTCCGTGGAAGTTCAGCACTGAGGAAGGCGTCGATTTCTGCAGGAGTTTTTGGGATATTTCGTAAGGCCAGAGCTATGTGCTCATGGGGAAGTCCCCGTTTCTGAAATTCTGTAACACGGATATGGTAGAGTACGGGTCCCATTGTATCGTGGAGATCTTTCATGAAGGCCGAGAGGTACTGTTGGAAAACCCGGACAATGAGATCAGGCCTATCGTTCGCAGATTGACCCGGACGGAGTTGGGAAGCTATCTCTGGCCAGCGGGGATTTGTGGTAATTGTGATAAAGAGAGTGACTGGCCCAAGAGCTTTGCGTAAAGCTAAACAGTCCGAAATGTTTGCTGCAGACCAGGAGGGGGAGTGAATAAACGTTGAAGGAAGACGAACATCCTCAACAGGCTCCTCATCGCCAGGTCCTATATATTCCTCTTCATCCGTGCCACTATGTTGGTTGAGACGGATGTATGTCAGCCGTGCTTCTTCGATCGTACTCCAGGCATCGACCAGATATTCGCCTCCGACTCATAAGTAGCAGTTGGATATTGTTTGAGAGTGTAGCTTACCAGTCAATCGGGAGAATGTCGACATTTGTTCGCCATTCATGAAAAATCTCGTTCTATACCAACGGGCTTGGCTGAATTTTTTGCCTGCCCTATTGATGCGATTTGGAGCCCAGCCCAACGTTCCATGAGGGAGTAGAAGAAGGTAGTGAAGCGGCTCGACAAAAGGGGAGAAAAGATCCAGGAAAACTGGTGCATCTGCTCCTTTTCGCTTTATGACCAGTTTACGGCGAGTAGGGAGAGAGGCTGGGGCTAAAGAAATGACAGCGGCAATTTCGGAGCTTGGCGCCTCATCAGAGTATTGTAGATGCAGTGCAATGTCGTCGTCGTCGTCGTAGACGTTGAGATTTTCCAACTGAGAGACAAACGGGTTGACTCGTTCGAGCCCTGCTAGTGCGGTATTGATCCAGTGATATGGGATATCGAAATCTTCACCCTTTGTAAATATCGCCATCGGGTCGTGAATGAACCATCGCAGCCCATGCTGTCCTTCATGTGCCGGTAAGATTCTGTGGTAAGTCCGCCCACCAGCAAGCGTTACAGCTGAAACACCCGGGGAGAATTTCATAAAATCCCCGTCATAGACCCCAAGCGCAGTTAGACAGAATAGGTTGTTCATTTTGCGCGAAAGTGATGCTATTTTCGGACTGTCAATGAAAAAATCCCATTCTGCTGGGTAAGGAGGTAGGGGTGGTTGATAATGGCTCCCTTTCGGACCGCAGATAAAGCATTCGTCATGGCATCTTTCGCCAGTAAGAAACTGTAGTGGGGGCGATACTTTGAGCACAGACAACAACGGGCCAACGTCAAAGTGATTGCGCACCTTGGTATTACAGTGTTTGCAGACTCTGTCCCAGCGCAGTCCCAGACCGGTACATATTTGGGAAGTATTGAGTCGGGCAATTCGATCCCACCAGCGCTCAGGCTGTGTACTGTTGCCGTTGCCTGCTGTGGTCGCGTTGGATCTGGCTTTCTTGCGTGCTTCACGGTCATTCTTTCGTCTTAGATCCTGCTCGTTATTGTCTTGAGCTGCTCGTCGATTTCGCTGTGCCTCGCGGCGACCACGGCGATGAAATTCAGCGTCAATTTCCTCGAGAAGATGATCGGTGGTCGCTTCTTGAGAGCCGATTGAGAACACAATCTCGAAGGACATCGCGTAAAGCCCAGGTGTGAAGACAGCGGTAAGTACGGAAACAGAGTGGACGGCGGTCCTTGTGGGTAGTATGGCACGGATATATACGACAGAGATCTGGGGTATGAGCTTGTTGGATAGATGGTTTTTTTTTAAATGGGCGGCAAACAGACGCAGATATCGAGAAATCGGGTTAGCGCGGAAAAAAGAAGCTGTCTCAAATGAGCGGCAAACAGTCGCAGATGTCGAGATATCGGTTTAGCGCGGAAAAAGAAGCCGTCTTAGCGCGGAACAAACCGATGAGCGGCTAGTTCGCCATGGCGAATTCGCCATGGCCACGACGGACAAAGGGTACCGAGGTTGTGGGTCCGAAGCTCCAAAAGCGGAGTTTGAAAGCTTCAGACACCCGTTATTTTATAAAGAGAGAGAGGCGAATTCGCCATGGCCACGACGGACAAAGGGTACCGAGGTTGTGGGTCCGAAGCTCTAAAAGCGGAGTTTGAAAGCTTCAGACACCCGTTATTTTATAAAGAGAGAGATATGGATTGCGCGGCACTGCCGCGGCAAAACACAGCCACCGCCGCGTCAGGGTTGTGTAGGCCGTTGCGCTAATGGACATCATCGTGAATGCGCTGAGAAATGCCAAAGCGAGACCACCAAAGGGTTACTCATTGTGGTGAAAGCAACAACAGATGTAGATTACAGAGCTGGAACAAATGCCACAGCATGTAACTTGTGCACATAGTATGTGCAGAACAATCAAGGTGCAGCCCTACAGTTGATTTGACCTTCTAGGTACCAATGAATAATACTTTAACTAACATGCCATCCGATGTAAGGGAGTCATTCTATGATGATTGGGCCAAAAACTGTTTGGATAACCAGGATCTAGTCACAGTTTAGTTGAAAATGGGGAATCACTTCAAGCAGTACATTTCAACATTGAAGACAGGAGATTTGGGGTCCACACGATGTATTGACATGATTAAACATTGCTCAAAGTTGAATTAAGATCAGGCATGGGCTATGGAATGAAATATAGCCTGTGCGGCACTGCGCGGCAAAACACAGCCACCGCCGCGTCAATGCGCGGTATTTTTACTCAGCCCCCTGTAACCTGTGTACATAGTCCATGCTCAACCACTGGAATCGTTCTCCTATGGTGAATTTTAACTTCTGGATACTAATGGATAGTAATTCTACATGAAATAACATGTAATCAAGTCAATTCCTAAGATGCCTGCATTGGACTTTGCTAAGAATCACCCTCTTTATAAAATTACGATATCTGTCCGAGGCTATTTAAACTCCGACAACTTTACTGATCGTATCTTCAGCTCCATCACTTTCGCCGAGTTGCAGCCACGATCCGCCGTCGCGGAACTCGAAGCCGATGCCCACATGGTGGGAGATCAGGCCCGAGGCTTTGGAAGCGCGCTCGGGTTAGCGGCACTTCCTCGGGGCTTTTGGCCCCATGATCAACTTCAAGCGCGCGCGCGCCTATAAAAGTGTCCATAATGACAAACTCCAAGCTTTTTAAACTCCGACTCTTCATTCAATGACAGCTTTGGGATAGCTCAACATCCAATCGGCGTGCTCGGCCCCCACGGCGAGTAGTTTTGGTGTTTATCGGAACGCACACCAGCGCTCCCACAAGCTCCATTTATCACTTCTGTGTGATTGTGTCTGATATACCTAGATGATCCAATTGTTGGTATTGAGTACCGGGAATCTAGGTCGGTTCAACTAAGTTCAATTCATTTCCACAACATGAGGTCCTCCAGCTCTGTAGATTTTTTTTCCTTGACAATGCATTCAGCAAAAGGGGATGGAAGGCCGCGAAGCGGCCGACCAGCCCCTTGTGCAATTTCAGATTACCCTGACGAGAACATTGTGGACCCCGATGACTTAATAACGGATGTGCCACCCCGATATCAACTACAGTGTTCCACCGGTCAATGAAACACTAGAAATAAATGCGGAATATAATACATTTTAGGAGGGATTTCCCAAATCTAAGTCGGCAGAGGGTTTCTTACATATGTTGTACACCTCTGAAAAAAGGCCCTTAATTTTTGAGTATCCTCCAAGGGAGCCTGAACGCGAACTACTGCCACTAGTCAATGAAACAGTGACATAATGTGACAATCATCTACTTTAGGGCATCGGGCCGGTGGGCGTTGGATGACCGCTTACCACGCAGCTTTCTTTTTTCATCTTGAATCAACTGTCTGTGTGCAAGTAAGCAGCAATGCAGCTTTCCTAGTTCTTAAACTTTACCCCCCCAGACCATATTGGAGGCTTTGGGTGCGACTTTGATGGGGCTACTAAATTGGGCATGACATGCCATCATTCCCCAAACGGATGGGTGAAGTAGAAACGGTTTCCTATCCGCCATGTACCGTCAAAATGGCTCGGGAATGAGATTGAATCTCATCTATATGCTACATGATTTATGTTGTGTCTTTAGTTTCCATGAAAACCCAATGTACATGTTTTCATTTCCATTTATGTTGGCCCTGCCGGGAAAGATGATTTTGCATAGCACGTTGAAGAGACGGAAAGTCCTTAAGATTTCGTCCAGACCTAACCAACTACTACAGGACTGTGTGTATTTTATTTCAGAATGGTACAGGTAGATATGGTCCTTATATGAGAGAAATTGTCGCACCGCCTCAGCGACCAGTGGTGTTTCCTTGACCGGTGGAACACTGTACAGGGAGTCAGTCTCGCAAAGACAAGCCAGGCATTATTTTACCGTGCAATAAGAGCTACAAAACCCAAAATCAAGCGTATCAAGACACAAGTTATGCTTGACATTGTAACTCGAGTCACCACCATGGCTGCTTTGCGCAAAAGAATCTGCATCGAGGACTCTGATGATGAATCGCATTCTGAGAAGGAATGCCCTTCACCCACGCGCTCCCCGAGTCCCTGCGGGATGATCTTCCTGCCACATCAGGAAAAACCATTTTCTTACGTCGCTAAAAGCAAATGTGCGTAGGGCCGATAGCACCAGTAGCTTTGGCGGTTGCCGAGTAGCTCTCCGTAGCCCTGATAGCTGCACACCGGCGATCCATAGCCCTTGATAGCCGCTTGCTGCGGATCAGGAGGACCAAATAGCCGTGATCTGACAAACAACCGAGCTTTGAGCTGAGACGAGAGATTATGATAGATCAGCCCCAGTGTTAGTGCAACGAAGGGGGCGCGCAGCATCACTTGCGGATACACCAATCGGGACGACACAGCACCTAAATGTGGGAGGAAGAAGCGCAAGATCGTTTATGGTGGGAGCGACGAAGAGACAAAGTAGGTAAAGAATCTCGCCCACAAATTCACCCTGATGAAGCTGCTATGGATCCCGGACCTCCAAAAGACCATGAACACGAAGGTTGATGGCCAGTATAACCCCCTGGAACGTTTTGAGAGTGCGGCATCCAAGGTGCAGGGAGAGCTGGCAGATCTATTGGAAACGTTGCCCGAGAAGTTTCACGGGGAGGCAATGCGTTCAGAGTGGTTTATTAAGGAGGTGCGTCACCATTTTTTGTGGCTTCATCTTCTGGAATTGAAGATGAAAACATATACTTATAATTCCAGTTTCACACTGTTATGGGTATGCAGCGCAGTAACGCTGCCGGCTGACTTCGTCGCGAGTGTGGACCCGACATCTTTGATTGCACCACCGCCGATCTGTCGACTTCGGAGGCTCACCGGGACAAGTTTCGCGAGCAGATCGGTTACGTCGAAGATGCAGTGGGCAAACCGCATTATGAGGTGTTCAACGTCGACCTCCTTCACAAGGATTACAATGGATCATACGATAGCAAAACAATATTTACTGTACACGCTGCACCCATCTCATATTCCATCCATAGAGAACGTTTGCAGTATTTTAAGAGAACAAATTCAATACTTAATACGGGTGTGGCGGCGGCGGCGGCATTTATTGGCTCAAACGTTTGGCTTCGTACAATTTTGAGTCAAATGGCCAACTTAAGGCTTGTGAGGGGCCTAGCATGCCCAAATCCCTGGGAGTGTGCAGCGAGCGAGATCAGATGGGCTGATGGATGATAACACAGCCACACATCAGGAAAAACTCCCTGGGAATTAGTTGCCTGGTTAAATATATTGCAGAATATAGCTGGCTGTAGCACAGCGTGTCAGCTATGTAGCTCCGGTAGTTCGCGTAGTTTCTGTAGCGCCGGGCCGCCTATATGTAGCACATCATTGTTGCCGCTGATTACCATGTCGGAACATATTGCCAGGTGCCAAGTCTATGATACGCGATGTAAATTGCCCCAAGAAATTATAAGCTGCCTGCACTCCCACAAGGGTGGTGATGCATTTCAGATGGCCGTACATTGTACCAAAAGGCTAGTTCTCTGAGAATTCATTCAGGATGTTGAGGCGAAGGAGAAATCCAACAAGTCCATTCAAACTCCGCTCCATCACGTCGCGTGATTGATGGATGTTGGTTGATGCCACGTCGTTGTCTTTCTTCCTTTCCCCCCACCATCGCACCCTCCCCCGCTTCGTTTTTGCTTGTTTTTGCCCATCGGCACTTCAAGCCCTTACATTCAATAGTCCAAATCCCCCCCTTCAGACTCCTCAAGCGTTAAAAATTCAAGCCCGCCAGTTTCAATCGTTCTCAAGCCGTCCTTGCCTTGAGCTCAAGTCTTGAAGGTCCCCTGAAAGTCTCTCAAACTACCTCAAGCTACTTCAAGTCACTTCAAGCCTTCAAGCTACTTCAGCCCTCAATCCTCAATCCTACCAACACCCTCACCCCCCCTTGCCTCACTACAGTCTCTGCTGCAATCCGACGAGCGCTCCGACCTTCAAGACCAAACGAGATGTTAAATGAAGCATATGGACTACATGTATGTGCCTCCTTGCTATCAGTCCTGAAAATAGCTCATGCAAGACGGTGGATGTACGCATACCGCAGTACACGGCCAATGGGATTCACGGTGCGCCACCTAGACAAATAGTTACTCCCCTCCCTCCTCTTCCAGCGCCTCCCCTCTCTTTGTCTTCCCTCTACCTCCTTCCCCCTCACAAGTGCCATCTCTGGCCTATATACCCACATCCGTGCCCCTCGCATACGCGCGGCCTACCCCCTTGCATCCACACCGTCAGGTACCCTCATACCCTTCCCTAGTCTTGTGTATTCAAAAACTAGTACTTGAGACTAAATGAATATTATACATTTTTCCTACAACATGCCGGATGTGTGATGATTGGGAACAGCAGAGCTACCGTGTACTACGGGGAGCTATATAAACTACGAGTCTGCGGCGCTACGCGACTACGTAGCCGAGGCGTATGACTACGTCGAACTATTTTAGGACTACAGAGTCTTGGCAGTCAGCTACAGTGTGCTATATTTTAGGGGGGTCGCAACAGCGCTACGCGAACTACCCCAGCTACATAGGGCTCTGTATTCATCCAAAAATTTCCTGATGCATCAAACGCCGCCGCTCAAGTCGACGGTACTCATTGGGTTCCCTGCGCTGTATGCAAGTGGATTTAAGTACATTTGATGATTATTGGTATACTACATGTACAATATGGCCTCCGAGTGCAATACAATTATTTTATTACATATTGTTCCTCCATCTCGATGTGCTCCTCCGCCTCCCAGTCATCGACGACTTGCGGCACCAGCATAGGAAGCTCAGGCACCGAGTTCTGGTCGCCATTAATACTGTACCACGCAAAAGCCTTCTTCAAGGCAGCTAATTTATCAGCTTTGAGTCGAAGATGGCTGATTTTGGAAATATCTGGAACTCCGCGGGCCCGATATGCATTGAGTTGGTCGACAATCTTGGGAACGGTCAGTGAATCCATGTCCCCATGAGGCACCAGCGGCCGCCTGAGGTGCGCTGCAAGGACTTCGGCGTCGTGCTTGATTTTTGCGACAGCTTTCTCCTTGTTCATTTGAGCTGTTTGGATTCGGAAGTCAACAATTTTGCGGCGCTTCTCGGCTTCCTCCCCGCTGGCGTCGATGCGTCGACCTTCTCGTATGATGTATGCGTGATCTTCAGGCATAAATATCGCGTCCATAAAATCCTGGGTGTCGTTTCTGCGGAACATTGCAAGGGCATTGTACTGATGCAGTGTAAGGGCGGGTTTCCCCCACAGGGCAACCCGGTATCCTCCAAGTGCCCCTTCATTCGCGTCGTTCGTCGAGGGCATCCAAGCCGATTCTCGTTCACTTGCCGTACACAAATCAATCAAGCCACCAGGCGCAAATTCCGCAGAGAAGCGGATCCATGTCACCAACGCACCGCGGAAAAATGCAAGTGTGATCTCCTTGACGAAAGGAAGGGAAGGGATTAGCTTGAAGGCAGCCGCCATCAAATCAGGATCAGCCCATGGCTTCCCGTCGAGCGTCGCTGTGATCCATGAGACATCGGACCCGAAAATAATGTCGGGGTCATCGAGAATGGATTGGATGTGGTCGCGAACGGAATGATGGAGTGGACCGAGGTCGAGGAGGTTTGTGTTTTCGGTTCCGGGGCCTCGTACTTGACGCATGTATGGACGAGTGATGATGTTCATGTAAATGACCATCGCAACGAGTTCCGTCTGAGTGCAAGGATCTGCAAGAGCGGCGGCCAAATTCTTCTCGATATTTGTGAGCGACGGAATATGCTTGGACCATTCGATGACGTCCACAATTTCCTTGTATAGAAGGAGATGCTTCAATAGTTCTGCGGCAGCATCAGCGTAGCTTCCGAAACGGGTATTGCTCGTGTCGGAAACCGTGTGTGTTGTTTATTTAATTTCCGAGTCATGAAGTCGACGTGCCGATCTCCTTGGCCCTTCTTGTCATCCTTGTTGTTGAAGATTGCCCCCGCAAGTCGACGCTTCGAAGGCTTTGAACTCGTCCTCGGACATTGCAGCATCCTTCGGACGGGCACGATCAAGGAAATGGCGGAGTATTGACGCGTTCTGTTTGTTGCAAAGTAGGACCGGACCATCTTGACCAAGTTTCTTCCACTCCAGCATCATCTCTGCATTGCCTCCCTTGAAGCTGTTCATGTCCTTGTGCATGCAGCACCCGCCCCAGACAAACAAGTCTAATTGCCGGCGTTCCGGAACCTCGGGAGGAAGGATGTCGTACGCTTCCATTCCCAGGACCGTCACGATGTCCCGCATTAGCTTCGCGTCTCTCATGGCCTGCTCTGCTGGCGACAACGACTTCCAGCCCTCCTCTCCCCCAGCCTCGGCGACTTTCTTCGCGTTCCAAGCGGAAAGATAGTGGACCAGCTCCATCATGTAGGATTTGCCAGCCAACGCGGCTTCACCGAGGTCTTGGATGGTGCCGTCATGTTTGCGTTCCCCTAGTGCTCGCGCCGTGCCCTTCTCCATCGATGCGTGGTCCCCGTTCATGCCGTTCAAGATACGCATGAAGTCCCGGACCGAATACACGCGCTCTAACCGTTTTGCGAGGGGGCTACGGTTGAAAATATCACAGCTCTCGTTGATGCGGTCATCCCAACCCCACACTGCCTCTGCACTTGTATGGTCAATAGTCTTTTCGACGCCAAGAACCCGGACTTTGGGTGTTGCGGAAGGGTCTATTTCAAGGTTTCCAGACGCGTAATCTGGGACACGGAGCGCCATATGCGCAGACTCGATATTTATCCCGCGGTTAGACGTGCTGTCGGCGCTGATAGTGACACCTAACACAACGGTTCTTTGCTTGGGAAATGTTGCGCACCTTTGCTGCTGGATAACTCGAATGCAACCTGCATTTTTGCGGCCACCCCTCCCTCCTCAACAGCTCTTCCGACGGTTCTTCGGCTCATCACCCGGTTAATGTGGATCCCAAAGACTGCGCCAACGCGTTCCATCAAAGGCCCAACCTTTCCACGTGCGCACCCACTATCCACCATAATTCTTGCAAGCTTTCGAGCCTCCGCGGTGTATACTCCCTTGGCCGTGACGCGCCGAACACTCAATTGCTTCCTCGCGCGGTCAACGCTGCGAGAAAGGCTCCGAATCGAGCGTCGAACACGCTGCTTGAGGGATTTAACCTTCTTGCGCAAGCCGTCCATCTTTGTTTTGGAAGCTGTGGACTTTTTGTGGCCCTCAAAGACGAATTTCTCGATTACAGAGCTCAACTCGGTGATTCTCTGTGCAGCTGCATCTGCACTGCGTTTGGAAGCAGCATCCGTCAAATTGAACGCCGCAATATCTGCTTCGAGCTTCTTCTCCCGTGCCTTCGAGTGCCGAAATCTTCGCTGGAGCTTTTCGTATTCTTTCTTCCAGTCCTTCGGCGGCGTGACTTGTTTTGGTGGAGGCCCAGGTACAGCAACGGCAGGTGGGATATTCTCTTTGTAGGAGTGCAGGTTCCGAGAGCGGGCCGCTCTCTGGGCAGGAGTAGTTCTTTTATGTTTATTGCCGGCTGTAATCTTCTTTCCAGACACCATTTTCGCGCATGAGAGTGATATTGCGGCAATGGGCGTAGAGTGGATTTGACAGCACCGTGCCCGATCGCATGGGCTATAAATTGGCTAGGTGGGTCAGCGAATATAATAGAGTCATTCTGAAGTACTATGCACCGTGTTTTCCAAGCAAAAGAGCCACCGTGTAAGGCTGCTGCTCCAACCTTACTACTTTTCTCTGCACCGTCCAACCTCTCCCTTCCAGGATTGGTTCAGCCTTTGCTGTCTGCATTGTACTGCTACTGTTCTGTGCTATCTGCACTACACCACTACCAACTATGCAGTCCTCATTGTATCGACACTGTCTCCCTTCAGCCTTGGTTTAGCACACCAGTGCCTCAGTCCTCATTGCTCCTTGCAATCCTGCATTGTATCTTCGCCACTACCATTGATTAATCATCATGGTCTCGATCTCATCGTCTATTGACTGATCCTCATTTGACCTTCAGATATTCCTTATCATTGACTCGCCTATATCCCTCCTCAATGATCACCTATACCACTCTTCAATATCCTACCTTTCGTATTGCCGTTGTTGAGTCCTTATCTTACATTCTGATTTATATCTTGTGTTACATCTGTTCTGTTACATATCTGATCGCACATTGATTGTGACGTAGATTACTTACAGTATCTTCTCTTCTTGGTCTTGACCACCATGTACCTTTCCCTAGTGGCTGCTCTTGAATGACCACACTATTGTTCTGTCATTCTTGGCTCCTCTTAGTTCTGTCTGGCCAACCTCTCTAGTGTTGACTGCCTCCACAATACGGCAGCCTTCCACTTTTTTTTTGACACCAGCAGTATTGTTGTCATTCAGGACCTCGTCATCTCTGGACATCCTGCTCCTTCAGCTCTCACCCTACTGCTTCTCCTTTGCTGCTTTCTCTGTCTGCCACCAGTCTCCTCACTGGCCTTCCTCTGCTCATCCCCACATTGTTGCCAGCTCATTGCCGCCAGCTCTGCAGATCTGTCTCACACTCTGTCACCAACACTGCATTGCATTGACAGCCATCTACAGTTGATCAGTATCACACAGCTTCACTGTCAACCATCTGTCAGTGTCAATCTGCTTCTTTCACAGCCTTGGCTCTTCTCTGCAGTTGATCAGTGATATCAATCACTCTTCTGGACTTCCTCAGTGCTTCTTTTGAAGTTTCTGCCCTAGCCTCACCACTACTGTCTCTGCCTGAGTTGCCCCTCCATAAGCACTCACTCCTTGACAACTGGTTGCTTTTTCCTTGGGAATCAGATCACATCAGCATCTGCCCCACTGTAGTCCATGCCGAGATCTGGGTTGCTCTTCCATCAGCACCCACTGCCTCTTTGTTGCTGCTGTCACAGGTTGCCGCTGTCATCAGGTTGCTCTTCCATCAACACTTACTGTCACCTTGTTGCTGCTGTCACTGGTTGCTCTTCCATCAGCACCCACACTGCCTCTGCAGTTTGCACAGCTGTCAATCTGTCAATCAGGAATAGATCCTGGGAATCATGTTCCACTCCTGCCGTTCCTCCCACAGCACAGACCACACGCTCCTCTGTATCTGCACACAATTTCATCTACACTGGACCCACTCATCTACAAGTCCCTAAACTTGCACCTCCATTGCCTCTGACTGCTCCTCCACAAGCATCAGACTGCTTATTCCTCAGTAGCTGCATCGCTCTTCCAGAAGCGCTGACCACTTTGGCATGCTCATACCTTCTGCACTTGCACACATCTCCCCGATCGCCGCGGGTTCTAGATGTATTCTTGCTAGGTTTTTCTGCAGGCTCTTCTAGATGTTGCAGGTCTCCTTCTAGGTTTTTTTCGCAGATATTCCGATCGCCGCGGATTCCTGCCTAAATTTCCTCACCTCCTGAAATGATGATTCTGCCCACCGGCTTCAATTTTTTGTACTGTCTTCACATACTGTTGCTGTCCCCCATATTTGCACACTATACTTTACAGTTAAATTTCTTCCATACCTATTATCCCTCTGCTGTCTCTTGTTACTCAACCTTTGGTTTTGGTCCACCTATCTCTTACCATCCTCTGCTTGGACAATTTAACTCTCCCACACTAGGAGGTCTGTTCCTGCTCTCTCGCTTGGCATTCCACCATGGCTTGAGCAGACAGATGTCCGAACTGGAAACGATACAATTCTTTCAAGTTGGGAAGGGTGTAAGGATGATGCTCCATCCTCACTACATCCAGACAGACACATCGACATCCACACATCATTATCACCGCTATCTTGCATACTCTGCTGCTGCACTACTGCTCCTACCTATAATGCCGCCCTTACATTACCTTATCCTCCTATCACTCAGGGAAGTGAGATCTCCCTCTTGTGATTATCCGCCTCCTTCCGCCTCCATGCCCATGGATACCTTCCTTGACTCTCCAGTCACTGGACCTCACCGCCAGACCTTTGGTCACCACTGCGCACCTCTGACTTGTACAGCTTATCACCGAAGCTTCAGTTGTGCTCACATTCCCCTTCCTCTGCTGCCGCCTTTTCCTATGGTCATCCTCTATCCGATATTCCGCTATGATCATTCCTCCTTTCTGATCCTCTGCATCACCAGCATGATCCATTCCAATCCTCTGCATCACTGGCATGATTCCTCCCTTCTGATCCTCTGCATCACCGGCATGATCCCCCCTTCAATCTCCCTGTACTGATGATGGCAACATCGGTATAGTCCCTGTCTCTGGCCTAGCAACCCATTGACCTCTTCCCCTACTGTCTCCCTGTACTGATGATGGCAACATCAGTTCAGTCCCTGTCCTTGAACTAGCATCTCATCGTCTATTGACTGATCCTCATTTGACCTTCAGATATTCCTTATCATTGACTCGCCTATATCCCTCCTCAATGATCACCTATACCACTCTTCAATATCCTACCTTTCGTATTGCCGTTGTTGAGTCCTTATCTTACATTCTGATTTATATCTTGTGTTACATCTGTTCTGTTACATATCTGATCGCACATTGATTGTGACGTAGATTACTTACAGTATCTTCTCTTCTTGGTCTTGACCACCATGTACCTTTCCCTAGTGGCTGCTCTTGAATGATCACACTATTGTTCTGTCATTCTTGGCTCCTCTTAGTTCTGTCTGGCCGACCTCTCTAGTGTTGACTGCCTCCACAATACGGCAGCCTTCCACACCGACACGCTGAAATCCGTTGTGCGCGAGCCCCTTGACGCGTAAAGTCACGGTGATGTCACGCAAAGTCACACCTTTGATGGGTCGCGCGCCATCCGGCGTTTTCCAGCTCATCACCTCAATTTGGTGAGTTCGGCAGGGCGGCAAGGAAATATTAAGATTAATATCTAGAGATCGGTTAAGGAGTATTTTTTCCCAGGCTTATGCATGGTCAAGCCGGGCAGGTGAGTACATCTAATTTTTTATTGCAAAAAAATCTGCCTTTACCGATCTGTAGAGTTTTACGTGTAATGCTATTTGGTTCGAAAGATCAGACCTCATATCAGGCCCGATCAATCATCATGTGCAAATAAATCACTGATGGGTCGATCGCTGCCCACTCCCAATTTAATCCCCATCGATTTAGGTCGACCAAAATACAAATATGATTGCCTTTGCGAACCCTTTTAGGCTGTAGACATCATTTCCGCATGCATGATGAATCGAGAGACTCAATTTCTCACAAAATGTTTCTTTTATGCTAAGACAACGGCGATCAATCGCCCAAGAAAATTAAGTGCACTTCATTTACGTGCGTTGGATGTAACCATACGGTCTCTAAAACGTCCCCTGGGCACGGGTATTGATAATGGATTTAAGCATCGTAACATTAAACAGACACCTGTGCAGATAGATACTAACGCGAGTGATATGCCAATTAGGTGAGGGCGTCGTCCACCGCTCACAGATTTCAAAGCATCGTCCGATTGGCCTTGTACGCGCCACATCGGATTGAATTCATACAAGATAAACCTCCGCTTCGCTCCGGGATTCCGAGTCAGGAGCGCAAGACGATTTGCGTTCGCAAATCTTGTTGCAGTCTTGCAGATAACAACATACCTGAGTACTTCGCAGAAAAGACAGATGGAGAAGAGAAATTCAATTTCACGCTGCCATGGATTTGCAGCGAGAAACTGGTGGGAGCACAGACAGAATTGACATGAAGAGAGAGGTTTATTAATTGGCATACAGTGTACAATCAAGCATGCGCCGGAGTATAAAATGCCATAAACCATATCGGCAGCAGGAAGTGTTGCATTGAGAGGTTTTGAGCGGCAATTGAATTGCAAATATCGTAAGAGTAATCACCAACAGCTGAAATTAATCGCCGATCCCACCCACAGAAAAGGAGTCTTTGAATAAAACCAATACTTTGAGAAGTGGAATTAATTAGACCCGCATGAGAATGCAGACAACCAGAACCAGGAAATAGATTCGAGTTCAGCCCCCAGCATCAGACAGAACTTGTGAGGACGAGAAAAGTGGGTGGAGGAATGACATTTCTAACCGACAATAACACTGATTTTATACATCAATAATGTGCTGGGATGAGAAGCACGGAAAGTTGACAACAGAAGGGATCTGTCCAAGTGGAAGACCAGAGAGAAGCAAAAGGAGAAGATATGCCGAGAATATTATCAGCGACTGCCTAGTGGGCCACACTAGGTAGTGGGCCATTTCTATAATATAAGTGGGTGTGATGCAGAATTGTCCAAACTCGTGCTTGTGCAATGGAACAGAGTCTATGGGGATGCCGTATGTCAAATTTTGGGCGGGAGTGACCCGGCTATCAAAAGTTACGGCCGCGTTGATTGTCGAAATCAGGCGTGTGAACATCATTTCTTATTTCCGGACGGACTTCGGGTTCCTCATTTGCTCCTTTCTCTAGCAGTTCTTCACCAATCCACAAGTTTGGGGGCTCGTTCGATTCCCTGGATCTGAGTGTATGCCCTCGATACACTCAGTGTGGCGAAATTCATTTCCTCCGCCTGTTGGACTGTCTGGAAACAGCTCGATGTGATCCCAAGTGGCCCAACGCTGCCACCGCTGCAGCGATCTCCTCGCGGGGGTCAAGCTCCTGAAGTCTGGGAGGTGTACTTGGAGCATATACTATAATGCTCTATCACACTCCCTTGACGCTCAAGGAATCCACTTCACGCTCACCATTGGTGATTACTCCGCATCATCAAATTGCAGTCGCACGGAAAGATGAAGTTTGTTTGAGGGATAATGGGCATGAGGGCGGTCTCCATTGCGGTCGGATATCTTCTAATACTTTCTATGTTGCCATCCCCATGCTAATTTGGGGCTTAATCTACCATTGCGCGCAACAGGGAAAGCTTTTTAGTCCGGACTGCGCTTTTACGCATCCTACAGATCGGGAGAGGGTCCCAATGGTGGGGCCCACATGCCTCAGATTTTCTGCTGAGTAGATGGAATTAGGCAGTCATGTATTCTAAGTGATTTGCGATTCATTTGGGCCCATAGTCCGAGTGCGAAGGAATGATTTACCGGGGTGGCCCACTAGGCCGTTTTTTACCGCTTTGGGACATGGCCGAAAGAAAAATTCGGCAAGCCATTGGATCGGGTTTTAAATGTTTGTAAAATATCTCAGATTACTCTCAGGATGGATGTCTTCGTATTAGGTCCCATACCCCGGTACGTAACTCACTCTATCTGTCGGCTCGGCGGCAAAACAGCTAAGGTGGCCCAGTACCCAGTCTCAGATAATATATGGATTGCGCGAACGGCCGGCGCGAGAGAGAACAAATAGCAATTAAGCCTGATGGAGAAAGGAACCAGCATGTGCAAACTGATGAGCACCGCCGAACGAGCAAAATCTTAAAGAACGGTTAATCGCAGAGCGGTGCATCATCCATAAAGACTTGAGCAAGATAGCGCCGGAGATGAGTTGAGTCTGGTGACTGAAGCTCGCAAGTCTTCACGCATAGTCGGCCCCGACCGGAAGCTCCAGACGACCGCAGACCTTCCTGAGAGACAAACTCCTAAATAAACCAGGGTCCCGCACTAGCGTTACACGTTCGCTCCATTGTCAGGCAAAGAGGATGGCTTTAGATGAGGATAGCGTTTAACGCGCGGAAATGAAGAGGCAATTTCAAAAAGTACAGGAAACTATGGAAAGCCGGAGCACTGTGGTGCTGGTTGTGGCGGTAGGGCTCGTGGTTGGTGGTGGGGTCGCGGCCTGACCAGGGACTCGCGAGAAGGTAGGAGACCAGGAGAAGGGTAGCGGTCACGGGACCGCGAGTGCGAGCCCGCGGTCGGAGCGGGAGAGCGCGAAGGGCCGGGCTCTGGCTCCGAGGAATGGGCGGGAGAATAGGAATGCTCTTCGACGTCATCGGTCTTCGGCGAAAGGGAGCGCGGGGCAGGGGTGGGGTGGGAACTCTCGCGATCGGTGTTGTCACTAGCGCGCGAGTGCGAGCAAGAGCGGGCGGCGGCGGGAGAGCTTGAGCGTTCGCTACAGCTGTGTAGCAAGGGCCCATGCGAGGGCTTGGGGGAGATCTACCACGACGCCCACCCAGATGGCACGCAGATGAAGAAGTTACGAGACACAAGAGGACGAGGCAAACGCCTTGAGTGTTCCCGGGTCGACGTCAAGAAGGACCGTGTTTTGCTCTAAGTGGTCTTGCGCGCTCATGGGGACACTCCTCGCACAGACGCGGCGAGTTGCGGTGGAAGTCAAGACTCAAGAGGTAAGATCAGCGATGTGGCGGTGCCCCGATGTTTGGTCACCTAAACAGACGGGCGCCCCGATCACCTTGCTCTCATCGCTCATGTGCATTTACAGCAACTTTTCTCCTCCACCATCCTCGAGCTGGGTTCTTGCGGGCTACGAGGGTTCCGTCTTTGCCGCGATGATTTCTGCTCTTGTAGTCCTCTCTGGGCGTGCATTCTGTCAGTGCGACTCTGAGACGCCTTTTTCATTTCCCAGTCTAGGCACAACGTCGATCTGCGCTCATTCTGCTGTTTCTCCAACACCTCTTCAGCGACATTGTGAATATTTTGATCCCGAAGTATCAATTTGGTATCAATCCGCACCCCTGTGGTTTATTTACTGCGCAACGCGCGAGCGGGAGAAAGTTACGATGGATGTACTGTGTTTTACATTTTATCCTTGTGCACCGTCCGCAGTCGAACTTCGTCGCTTTCTTTCGAGAAATACGTACGTATTCGATCCACGTTTTTGCTTGATTCGTTGACTGCGTAACAGGCACTGCTAGACCGCCCCTCAATCGCAATTAAAGCAAGCCCATCCGGCATCGCATACGTGGGCTCGGGCCCACGCCATCATATTGCCTGCGATGCGTGAGACGCGATATGCCGCGCTCGAATGACCTGCGCACCCCCACCAAGTACGATTCGGACCCATTTTGGGTGCGTTTCCCTTCCCAATTTTCCTTCGCCCTTTTGGCTCTTTCTTCATTTTCCATTTCTACCCCCCTTTTCCATTTCTCCCCCCCTCAATCTCTCTCTTTTTTTCCCACTGCCCTTGTGACATATATACTCACTTCCTCGTCGGTCATCCTGCGCGTGCGCACCCCGTCTGCATCTCAGGTATCAAGGGGGCGTGAGCCCGCGCTCGTCACGATCTTCAGCAGCACCTCTGTCCGTACGGCAGAGTCGTGTCTCTTCGGGCGCCCCCGACGCCTTCTCCACACGACCACACCAAGAGCGTCGCTCGCTTTCCGGTGTGACCATCTACAGCACCACGACGCGCGCGCGATCCGCCCCACGACTTGGAAGCCGCCTCAGGGGGATGAGGCTGGTGGACAATGAATCATTGTGAATTCGATTAACTCAATACTGAATGGACTGCTTTTCAACCCCCTGCTGAAGCCACGCCGTGTTAGCGCTCCCCGCCGCTTTATGCTAAAGTTGGTGGTTGCGCCAGATTTCGTACACCCAACTCTGGACACCTTTCTGCCGAAACATAAGTATGATTTAATCATTGCCAGCTGCCGCAATTCTTGCACCAGGAGTGGACAAGCACACTACTACTCGGACCATACGACACACGACACAAGTATTGAGAGCGACTCTAGGATTTATCCTTCTACCAGGACGACCCGTGATAATTCCGGCTCCAGCTACAATATCACAGCCGACAATGCCACAAGAATAGAGCCGATCAACGGTAGAGTGGACGACAAATGCTTGCTGCCATTTGGCTTCCCGTCCTTGGGTGTGTCGATAGGAGCATCACCACCGCTGGTTGGACTACTATCGCTAGTTGAAGTATTCGTTTCTGCGGGACTCCCGCCGGTCGGCGTCGTTGTGGGTTTGTTTTCACCGGAACTGGTTTCTCCGCTTCTTCCCGAAGGCGTGCTCCCCGTGCTGTCAGCGCCACCTGATCCTGTGGTCCCGGGGGCGCCAGGGCTCCTATTTGAAGCCTCAGTCTGCCCCGGAGGGGCATCGACCGAGAGATCCCCACGAACAGCCACAGAAGTACTGACGTCCGCATTTACCACTATGGTGACCGGGATACCGCCAGCGGTGCATGTCGTCTGGTACGCTATGCGGAGCCTGCCAGAACATTGTGCAAGCCCAAGATGGGAATCCCACTACCCACTTTGCAGGTCCTGCAGGGTGGCGGGTGAATCAAACCCAAAAGCCGCGACTTGGCAGTCGTCGCACCCAGCGACGGCATTGGCCACGTCTATGGTGCACGCATCCGCAAGTCTTGTCTGCTCAGATTTTCAGCAACCGGGATACGGGATTACCGGCAGGGGGTAGGTAAGGGGATTGTGAAGGTACATGCGTCTGTGCAAGTATCCTGGCGCTGGAGCTGGCGGCCAAAGAGTAGCAGAGTGGTGGCTGGTCGAGGAAGGGCCGCAGCTACGAAGGAACAGTTAGAATAGCATAACCTTCATGTGCCACACGTACCTAAGGGCAGAACAACAAGCAGACCGGATGAAATGGTCGCAAATGCAAGTATTATCCAAGGAAGACTAAGGCGCAGCTGAAAGCGGGGGAACGGGAGAAGAAAGAGTCCGTTGTGGATACTCTTACGCCCACGGGTCTCATTTATAGGTGCGATTGCTGTAGGCATTTCATAATCAGGGTACAGGGCGTCCCACAAAACGAATTGAAATGTTCGCAAGTAGACATGTCTGATCGGAAGTCGTTCTCTTGGCTAATTGACAGGGAAGCTGCAACAGCTCCTCATGACAGTCCGTCAGATGCAATAACGAAAAGCAGGGTGTGTACATCCGCCCAGTCCTTCCAGAGGATTGAAATCAGGCCAAGGCCAATGATCGGGAATCAGCAGTGAAACCCCCCGAAACCGGTCGGAAACTGCTCCTGCTGTGCAGCGGCGCTAATTTCAGCGCGGCAGTAGCATCTGGAGCGAGATCTGAGGTCGGGGCATTTTCAGCTAAAAAACATTCCGAAGAAATTATATAAGTTTCTTGTGGAGGATATACAGCGCTCAAAAAGTACCGGCGGTCGCTGACGCAAGCGAGGAAGTTCCGAGAGATAAGGAGCACAGAGTGTAGCGCACTGACAAGCGCACCGAGTCAAGTGCTTGAGACCCCGCGCAGGAGTAGGGCGAATTCAACATTTTTTTGGTTCCGTGGGTTTGATAGACCTAACATACATACGAACTTGAATGCATCGTGTCCATTCCGTCCTATGAGCGCTTGACCTTTGACAGGGGCTAAGTACCATTCCAGAAAGAGAAAGTCCGCTCCAGTTCCGCTGACATGGGGAATCAATAGGGAATTACATACTAAATCCATCGAGGATGCGATTCGTTCAGAGAGGGTATAATTATAACGCTGAGGTTCTGGAAACACAAAATAAGAAAAACGGAGGAAGATTACGACTGCCGCATGTCCATGATAATCCTGATACAGTAAGATGTTACACCGCGCGGAGGATAGTTATAACATTCGTACTGCCAGACCTTCGAGCCGTGCAAACGCGAGAAAAACCCAAAGCATGGTATGCGGTACAAGGGGGAACGGGAACTGAAAGTGCCACATCAGGAAAAACCCAAATTGCTATGAGCTCCTGTATAGATCTGCATAAAGCCACATAGACGCTATAGACACCATAGCAATCGTCTATGACGTCCATGGGTGTCTATAAAACAGCTCGTAGACACTATAGCAATTTGGGATTTTCCTGATGCAGGTAGATCAATCAAAGCTCAAGAACGTATGCCTGTGAAAGAGAGTGGAAGCGTGGGCATGACAAGATCCGGGAGAGCGATAAAGGGCGAGAAGCGACTCATGAGCGTAAACAATTGTGTAGAAGAATCAGATCTCCCGCCAAAGGCCATACGTTTGTGGTTTTGAAGCCAAAGCCGGCAAACGCCTTGGCTTTCAGGCCAAGCCAAATCGCGAGAGCTATAAAATAAAGTGGAATGGAATAAAGGAGCCTTGGAGGCGGTGGACGGCATCTTCCTAACCGTGCGCCCATCCTCCATCTTTACAATACTTTATTAGCTGTCCTTTCCGTGCTACGTGCGCGTACTTTGTGCGGACGGACTTGCAGGCAGCACGCGCGCGCATGCGAATTTTGAGAGTTTGGGGCGGTCCTGTTCAACAGTACAAATGATGTTTCACACACAGGGTCTACCTTGATTTGCTTCCAAAGACAGATACAACGATGCACTGCAGGTTACATGAGCACTGGTATGGTCGGCGTAGTCCGAAAGGGCCCGCCAAGTTCGGAATTCCGACATCTTTCTTTCATTATGCCTGACAAAAGAAAACAGAGAGCCGTCGATCTTGAGGCACCAAATGTTCTATATCCGTGGATCGACTTCGAAACCGCGCCCGAGAACTGCTCCTTACCGCCTTTAATTGGGTTTTTGACATTTGAGATTCGACATCAGGTTGAATAACCTCCGTTCTGAGCGCGGACTCAATTGCTTGAGCTTTTTGGTGGAACGGCCAATGCCAATGTTGACAACCCTGCCGGATACAAGTATCGTGCGATTCATTCCCACGTCGCTCGCCTCGGCAAGTCTGGTGCTATAAAGCGGCCAGTACAGTCATGATTGGCATCCTCGCCCTCAACCTCAAGGATGAAGTATATTCTATCTACGATCTTTCTTTCCCTCGCTGTTCATTCCGCCGCTGGATTGAACGCGCCTGGAGTAAGTCAATATATTCTGTAACAAAACCCCGTTAATTGGTCCTGCATGCGTAGACACGGTCATCCGAGACCTGTGGAGACCCGATCGATGCCCGACCGTTCTACAGGGGTTATAACCCCACAGAAGTATAACCTTTCCAGTAAAAGCTTACCTGCATTATCTTTACCTCATTCATAGGTCGATCATTTCTATACCCCCAACGTAAATATAGTCAACCAGGTTAACGCCGGGTGGCCCCTGCAAGGCGTCGCTGCCCTCGTTTTCGTTGCTCAGGAGGAGTCGACGGTGCCTTTTTATCGCCTGCATAGCACCAGCGCAACAGACAACTTCTACACGATATCGACGACGGAGAGATACAATGCCATCAATGCTGGGTACCTCCTCGTCACAGGCGATCCATTCACTTTCATCTATCCGACCCAAGTCTGCGGAAGTGTTCCTTTCTACCGCCTCTACCACGAGACCAAAAAGGACAACTTTTACACGACCTCGGAGTCGGAGAGACTTGACTTTATTGCCAACCAGGGATACACGGACATCGAGATTGCGGGATATGTGTTGCCGGTGACGTCCACTCAATGCGATTAACCTGGTGCGTTCTGTGATTCGACGACATTGTAATCCGCTAATGTGGGATTATTACAGCTCGAGTTGCAGTTCATCACAAAATTCGTATATTAGGGACAGAATTTGGTGTTATTCGTTGCCTCCAATTAGTCCATAACCCATGCAGACGTAACCAGTCGAAGTGAATGATACTCACGTAAGGGGTGGCGAGATCCCCGCCGCGGTCAACTGCCCAGAACAAAGAAGACTTGGTTTATTAGGCAGTTAAAAGCGAAGGTTTCCGGCGGGCTCATTCACTAGCGTTGAGGGACCCTGGCAGTATTGCCGATACCAATAATCTCTGTTGACAGACCTTGGGATACCGATACCTACGAGCACCCTAGATTGTGCGAAAGGTTGAAGAATCTGTAATGAATTTTCTGAGGGTCAGGGTGAAAGAAAACTCAACCTCGGCGCCGTGACCGGTGAGCGTGAGGCAGAAAGCGGCAGAGTCGCGCTGATGGTGGCGAAGGAGGAGCAGGGTAGGCTCACATCAGGATCCCCCTGTTCATAGACTCCGTTGCAGGACCAACGATCGCGCCTCACAGAGGCCATAAAAGCTCCAAAATGTGATTACGATGTTACTTAGAATGATTATCTTACCACACATTCCCGCCGCCAACCAGCCTGGCCATGGGCAAGAAATGAGACGCCGCTCCAACCGCAAACACAATACGCGCACTAGACCAACAACCTAGAAGTTGATGTCCTAAAGCCATTATAAATACACACGTCTTTGGTAGAACACGAAAAAACACTCGCAAAAGACTCAACGTCACATCGCCATGCACCCTAGCCTTGACCCTCACTTCCACCTCCAGATTCAGATCCAAGCGAAGCTTCAAGGAGGTTTTGTTAGAGGAGTTGTCGCCACCGCCGCCGACGAAGGGGGGGGCATGACGTTGGAGAGGGTGTCGCCCATTATTTGGGAGGCTTGGGTTTCCTTGGGGGTTAGGTCGCGTTGGGGCTGGGAGGAATGACGCTGGAGGAGCTGTTGGGATGGTTTTGATCGGGACGAAGATAAAGATGACAGTATCTAGTATCTAGTATCGCTCAGTAAGAGACGTGATCGGGAGGGAGAGAGAGGAAGCCGGAAAGAAAGGCGCACCTCCTTCCTCCTCCGGGGGCGGGTTTGGCTGACGCTACAGTTGTCGTTGTTTTAATTGGTGTAGGGATGGTTTCGAACCGGGGCGGCGGCAGCAGTGGTGCAGGTGAGCATGAGGGCGCCGGGTGGGTGTGGTGTTGCTCAGTCAGAGAAGTATCGTGAGCGAGAGGAAGGAAGAAAGACGCACCTCGTCCGCCGCGGCCGGCTTCGAGTGTAGTGGACCCAGCCGCCTCTGCTCGCACCGCTGGGAGGATGGGTTAGGGGACTGGTCTGGTGCGGCTGGTGCTGGTGTTGGCGGGACTTGGTGGTGGGGCTCGTTGCTGGTGGTACCGTCGCGGCTTGGCTGGGGCTCGAGAGGAGGGGAAGAGAAAGAAGGGGAGCGGGCACGAGTGCGAGTGCGAGTGCGAGCGCCGCGGCGCGGTGGGAGCGGGAGTGGGAGCGTGGAGGACCGTAAGCGATCTGCGGTTCCGATGAACCGGCAGAAGAGTGCTCGACGCCATCGGGCTTGGGCGAGCACGGCGAGACGTGGGAGGCGAGCCCCCGTGACCGGTTTGGAGGCCACTTCGCGAGTGCGACCGCGACCAGTCCTTTCGCGTTCGCTTTCGCTGTGTAGCCCGGTCTCGGGTCTCGGGCTTGAGGGATGTCTGACGCGATCGCGACTGTCTACGCGTCGCCCAGGCAGAGGATGAAAGGTTGCGAGACGCAGGGGGACATGTCACACATCTCAGAAGGAGAGCGAGGAGAAGGAGAGCGAAAGGGTGAAGCAGGTGAGAAGGCGTCGTGATCGTCGGAGAGCATGATTGCTGGTCTAAGGCAAAGTCGAAGTCGATGTCAAGGTGGAAATAAATATCAGAGAAAGCGCAACTGCACTGGTTCCGCGTCTGCTCAGCCGCCATTCGACTAAACATCGAGGAAACAACATCCGAGTCCAATCCGATTCCAATCCGAGTCCGCGATTCGAGGTCAAGATAGAACGGATTAAGCTTGCCAGCGCAAGGAGTCCCTCCTTGCAGCGACGCGGAGAGAGGGTATATCGACAGGGTGCGACGAGAGTCTCGTCGTCGAGGAGGTTGGGAGGATCGGCAGGCGTGGCTGTGTAATGACGTTTGACCCGGGCCGTAAATAGGAGGGCATCTATTGGCATCAATCACCTTGCTTCCATCTCTCATCTTGCTCTACGGGCGCTCGTTCGAACTCGGATGTTAAACAAATACTTAGCCATCTTTGCGCTAACTTGTGATTGGGACGCCTAACGGCCTCCTATCCCACTCGGGCGTTCGCATTTTCAACTCAGTCTGAATGTCTGGCTGGCAGGACCATTCGTAGCCTGTCCGGATCTTAAATAGCCCAGTCCCACCTCGCCCTGCTCGTCGCGTCCATATGCATCACACTTTACGCGTTCGAACGTCTTTGCCACCCACCGTTATCGCCTGCTTTCCACCCGCATTTCCACTTGCGCTCCCGACTCACCGATGCGGACGGCTCCCTGCGTCCTGCATTCCGAGACGTGCGATTGAGTTCCGCCACGCTATTCGCGCATGCGCTCCAACAACCTCGAGCTCCGGAGACACTCCACGCACACCTGCGACGTCTCCGCTGTCGGCTCGGCGTTCCACGTGGACATCCACCGCACTGCTGCGCGATGACTCGAAAGTCGGCGCTCGGCGCTCCGACCACGGGTGCTTCTCGGCGTTGCGGTGTGCTTGCAATGCACGCGAGACACGCGGCGCCACTCGCACCAGCACGACGCCAGATGGCGAGACGCACGACTGCGTCCATCTCCGCTGCGGCGCTGGGTGATGTCAAGCCTCGGACTTGCCACTCGCGGCTGACTGGTGCGGCCACGCCGTCGCCGCCGGGGGGAGACGAAGAGAGCTGCAAACGCACGGCTCATCCTCTGTTGGTCTGGGATTCAACCGCAGGACACGCCACATTCTTTCGACCTGCCGCCCTGAATCATGTCCGTATGCAGCGAACCCCCTTATGTATGCCTGCCGACACTTGGGATTTCAAGTCACTTGCGACCAATCCGCCTAGTATGAAGCATCAATTTTGCGGCACATACCTCAGGTATCTCTCTGATTCTCTCTCTTTTTTTTCTCCTTTTTCCTCTTTTTGAATTTTGCCGATCATCCAAAGGGATATGAGCCCCAATTCAAGCGCAATGACTCGACCGAAGTGGTCACTCTGGTTCAACCCTAGCATAGCCGAGGCCGTTTCCAGATCGCGTGTGCCTATGTATGGCTATGCTCAGGCTATCCGTCGGCTAACCACCTAGCCACGGCCAACTAGCCGATCGCAGCGGACTCGGGGTATGTGATGGCGAGCCCCGTGTGGCTGCTATGCTCCGGCTATGCACCGGCTAACCACCTAGCCCTACCTTACGAAGCGCGAGAAGTTCCCGGTTCGATTTCAATTACCAGTGGGTTGAGTGTTCGATCCCTGATGGTCACATTCTTTTTTAATGTTTTTATCTTCTATCTATGTGTACCTCAATGCTACAATTTCTGTTTTGTTGAATGGGATCCTATATATCCCTTTTTTGGCTCCTCTTTTTGCAGTTGGTTGTCCTATTCAGAACATATTTCGGCAGCTAATGCCACGATGTCGTGATGTCAAGATGACATCATCTCTTTCTACGCTGCTCAATACAGCTTTCTCTTTGTCTACCACCATGCCTGAACGCCCTGAAGGCGGAAGATTCTTCCAACGATATGTTCAGCTATTTCTGGACTCTGATTTTGTTAAAAACAACCCCGGCTGCACTCGTATTGAAGGGTTCTATGCTGACATGATCGAGGATGAAACTGAGGAGATGCTGAACCGAGAACAAGAGTTGAAAAAATTTGCTGCTTCCCTTGATTCAGAGAGCCTTTCAAAAGGAACTCACAAAGCTTGGGCCAACACTATACGCAATCTAGCTGCCGCTATTTCTGACACCCACGGTCTCATGATCCACGATGTAAGTTCTTATTTGTGCTTCTTCCAGCTTGTGGCTTATCTAGCCCAAGGTATGGCTGAATCTTCCTTTAAATATCCAGACCCACATATCCGAAAATCACATGGACTGGGATTTATTCTGTGATTCAATCTTGAACTTGAATATTGACAGACATATTGAGCCTGCCAATCGTATGTTCTCATGCCTATTCAAATCCTATCAACTTTTTCTCTTTTATGCCCAGAACCAATCCCCAGGCATCAATACCAAGATTTGGATGGCGACTCCATCTATCCTTACAAAATCGGAAACTCACCCGCGAAGTCCGGGTTGGCTGTTAGGCTTACGCGCCAAATGCCTGCCATATATAGATGTAATCCGGATCGCAAGACTATTAAAGAGCTGTATGGTGAAGATGTTGCTGACGTTCTCATCGAGGACGATTCGGATTCAGATTCAGATTCAGATTCAGATTCCAATTCCAGTTCCAATTCAGATTCAGATTCAGATTCGGACGGGGATTCTGATTCAGAATTGGAAGATGATAAAGATAGTCAGTCAAATAAATCTTTCACAGTGACAAACTGATCACATACATATACGCAGTGCACCGATACATGTGGCCAAAGTGTCCTAAAAAAATTGCCAAAAGTCTTTCCAGTCCCAAGTACACACCAAAGGAAGCATTCGAGGCTGCGGGACTTCAATTAAAGGAAGCAGTATATCATCCTCGAATGCTCATTCTGAATTTGACTTCCTGTTATCTCGAAGTAAGAAGCATTATTTTGTTCTTCCGGCACTGAACCATTAATAGCTTGAACTGTTACTACATTCATCACCCCAGATCTTCACTATCAGCCAGTGGGAGGGTGTTTGCAGGGTTCCATGAGAGGTATGTTGGCACTTTTAATTTTAGTGTTTAAACCTTATATCAATTCAAGGAACGTGGATATAAAATCGCCTTTGGTTTGCGAATGGTCACACATGTTGTAGCCTTTCTATCTCACGATAATCTTTGGCGAGTCAGTCATTGGTTAATATTGAAGCTAGTGTTTATGCTAAGCACAAAGTCCAGTTGTTTTGGCGCTCTTCCTTGGAATTTCACAGACTTCAAAAAGAACGTGTGCCAGGTAAGGTTTGTTCAACGACACAAAAGTTTTACCACTGAAAAACTGGTAAGATTCTGTCCTGGAATACCACAGATGGTGCCAATTCCATGCCGACCATATGCGGAAACATGCACCGAAGCGTAGAACAACATTGACCATCTATCAGTGGATGATTCGGGCCGGTCAGCATCCTTTCCAAGGAAACGGACGCTATTGTACTGCTGAAGTTCTAGCTCTTGCTGGAATACCACCATGGGCTCCAGCTTATGATGTGCTTACAAACGAAACAACATATTGCATACTTGCAGAAGCCGATTCTCAGTTTCATAATGAGCGCTGGTTTCTGATTGAGTAAGTTTCCTTTTTTCTGCTTTGTAATATTGTCTCAATTTACAACAGTGCCCTCATTCTGAAAATGCTTGAAGGAAATGCACCAGATGACTTCAGCTTAGGTACTACAATAAAATATCAGATTGAGTACGTTCAAAATTCAAAAGATTCATTAAGTTTGTGACTGAATTTATTTAGATACGGAAAACATCTTCGGGTCCACGGCCAGAAAGAGTGGCATGTGAGTCCAAGACTTGCCAAGTTGGTTCGCGAATACAATGTACATAATTAACTCTTACTTCCTTCTAACCTTCTAACCGTTTCAACCCATTATTCAGGCGCTGGCTGTACTCACTCGAAAAGAAGCTCAACATCCAAAATTTCGGTCCACTGTATTCATCCAAAAGACAGATATCGCTTCAGCAAAACTTCCATTCGACTTATGCAATATTGCTCCAGCTGTTCTTTTATTTGGTCATCTCGGTGATCGTATTACTGACTCGCAGAAAGGAGGGTCCTTGACTGAAACCAAGAGATGGAGCAGTCTATTGGCTAGAGAGATACCTGAGAACATGATGACTGCCCCCCTGAGTTCACTTACGCATGGACAACGAAAACTGCGGCAGCGACTGGAGCAGTTTGTGAAGCTGCTTCCTGATGATCTTTCTCCGATGCAGCGATTTGCCTTAACTCCCATTCCACTGCTCTCATGTGACGAACTCCAATTGCTTGAGGCTCAGTTTGGGTCCTTAAATCCTATTGCCAAATATTTCAGTGAGCGTAGGAATCAAGTCTTGAAAAACATGCAAGGTATACTCTTCTTTTTTCGAAAAAAATTGAAAGTTGTAACATATAAATTTGAGCAGGTGCCAAACGGGCAGCGTCGGCATTAGCCAAATTGCCTTTCAAAATTGACCCAGACTCACTCTCTCTTCTCCCCCAATCTGAGCATCCTCATCGTTTGCCAACCAATTTACTCCGTATTAAAAATCAAAAGAGAGGCAAAGTTTGGACAGTACTGGAACCTCCGTGGATGGAGGCTCAAAAAAGGTCTGCTTTGTATTGTTAATCGAGTTTCTCTGATATCCGGTTCTCCAGGGTGGTGGTCGGAGTCAACCCAAAGACCAAGAAAGAGATAACCAAGTCGGTTGGCAGTGGAAAACAGCTATGGACAGCCGTTGATAAGTCAAAACTCCTCATCAAATACGTCAAAAATCACACCTTGGGCTGGACAGTTGGGCCTTGTGATTTTTGTGGCAATGCTCATTTAATTGGCATGGGAGTACACGGACAGTAAGACTATTTGGTTCGATTTTTCAACTGGTTCAATATTTTCCAGATTCAAAGGCCTCTGCTTTTGGCACCAAGACATGACAGATGATCAGAAGATTTTAATGAAGCGTAACTGGATTGCCCGCAGCAAATATCCTGAAGGAATGAGGAAAATAAATGATGCATCCATTGCTGTTGAAAAGAAATGGCGCACCAGTCGGAGGAAAAATATTCGGGATGAGGCTGATACTGAATTGACAGAGGCCCAGATGGAAAATGCACTGCGGGCTAAACGAGCACAGGAACACCAAGGATTTCTTTTGAAAGGTCAACGTTCAGCACATACTGTGGATGGCAAGGCAAAGAAAACAAGGTCCAGGATATACTCTACTATAGTAACACAGTCAAATAAATATACTATGTAGCTAGGGATGATGTACAACTCACCCAAGCATTTGTGATCACGGTTGCAAATAGGAGTTTGCTTTCATTTGTTATTTTCGGATGGTTTGTGCCGCTTTTGACAGCGTTTGACAGCACTGTCAAACAACTGCGGTCAGAGCACACCAATTCTCTTTCTCATTCTTGTCTGGATCTTCAAGCAGAATCATTCAAAAGTTGGAAGCTGAATGCTTAATAATGGGAGGCAAATTTGACAACATCTGATTCCCTCTAATGCTTCCCAGAATCCGTCTAACTGCTTTGGTTCCAAGCAGTGCTGGCCATCTCCCAGGCCCGGCTTTCTCCAGCTTTGTTTTTTTATGACTTAACAGGCTCTCTGAAATGTATTTCTCCTTCCTGGTACAATTCCTGGCCCTTTTCTCTTGTGTTTTGAGGCTATGTTATGAGACTGAATTCGGCAAGCCAGATCAAGATCATCAAAAATGATGAATCCGTATTCGGAAATATAACTCGACCACAGAGTGTAGCGGTTTTTCATTTGTTTGTCAAGTCTCTGCAGGTGACCTCTCTTTTTTTAATTTATTCGGTTGAACAATGATTTTTGCAGCAAATCTCATGGACCCCCCCATGTTTGCCGGACCTGCGTGACAGATACCGTGACGAGTCTGTGACATGCGTGACACGTCACGGTCTCGACACCGATTTGCACTTTCTATCCATGTCGGAGCCACAAACTGCCCTGGAGAGGAGATAACTTGGTAGGCTGGGTAGGAGACTTATTGATTGCTTCTTTTTTAGACTCATTGATGGTCGATCCTAGACAATCATTCCATGTTTTTACCATGCATTTCTCAAGTTTCAGCCTTTCAGGCACCGTATATCCCATATTATATCCGTATTTTTGGACTATTTTTGGACCTTGGAAACATGGGCCAGGACGCTTATTACCTCCATTGAAGCCGATACAACCAGTTAGAGCAAAACACACCAAAAATGGTAAGTTTATTGTCGAAATCGTCGAAAATGCATAGATGCATTTCTGATTTCAGTAACAACCGCAAGTCCTATAATCGGCGAGTCTCCGTTTCTATCCGAGCTAGTTCCTCCGCTGACTCCATAAACTTAGAAACTGGTGCCTCCACTGAGAATGCGACTTCCGTTGACGGCAATACTTATTTGGTTGAGCCTTTCCGTTCGTCGAGCGTGGTTAGAAAATTCAGCGGCACCTTGGGAGTGACTGCCGACAAAGACAAGTTGGCCATGACGGTGATTTCATTCGCGCACTTCGTCCTGGAAGACACAGCATGCACAATGGCAATGGTCGATCTTCAAGGTGAATTTATTACCGGCACCGTGGACCTCCACTAATATAATTTTCAGGATCTTTTCACGCTGCTCCTGGTGGTGTCAAAACCATGGTTTTGTTCGATCCCATGACCCACACAGCTACGCAGTGAGTTTTCCATCTCAGAATCGACACTCTCTGTGTCCTAACTTGTTTCCAGGGATAGCGGTGTTGGGGACTTCGGATTTACGGGTATCCAAGACGCAATTGATAACCACGAATGCAATCTGTTCTGTAAGGGCCTGGGTCTGTCTTCCAAGGCAGTTCTCGAAGCCACATTGGCCAAGCAGAAGCAGGAACATGGAATCAATGAGTAATTAAATACACAGTGACTTTCACGACGTAGTACTTGTGGCGATTTTTATTATTTATGACTTACTTACTTTACGACTTACTTTATGATTACGACTCACGACTCCTTATGAGTTTTCATGACTTACGATTTTTCCGGAGAATTTGATAACATTTTCACTGTCATTCGCGAGCGCTCTTTATTTCGGATAGCTTGACTGCAGTCCTAAAAAGGAAATTCTCTCCTGCTTCCTGCCCCAACCATACAGGCTCGTCTTTTCAATCCAGCCCATCTACAACACTCCTTTGGATGCCAAATCCTACAGGAAAAAATGGAGCTGGCGTGAAAGAGTGTAAGTGGATGAAATTAATCCAGACGGTGACTAATTATTGCGCTTCAGATCCCGCCGATACTGTTCTCGCAGATGCATTCGCAAGATATACTCGTGAAAACAGTGGCTCCGGGTTGAGTGAAAAGGATCAGAGGAGCCGCCTTCAGACTGAATTCAATCTATCAATTGGGTAAGAAGCCTCAGAAAAGAAAATCGCCACTGACACTTGAAAAAAATCAGGAAAAAAAAGCTTTATGAACTCAGAAAGCAGGTTGATGCGGACTCAGTTCGCAAGAGCAAGAAGCGCCGAACAACGACTGAGACAGCTCAGCTTGTAATTGATTTGAAAGAAGAGCGCAATGTAGCGGGCGGATGGGGGGTTACACAGGTCAAAGGGCGGCTGGCCAATGATGGGGCTCTTGTTACAAGGTGTGTGCTGTCTGCTGTATCTTCTCTCCTTCCGTACCGAAGTCTCTTCATTCTGGGACCAATTACGTGAAATTCTTCACGACCACTTCGATGAAGAATTTGATGGTCGAGTTGTTGGGCGAAAGCGTGTTGAGCAACATCGAACGCCACTGCAGGCTTTAGGTCCCTGGCATCAGGAGCATTCGGATGGACACGAGAAATTGGCCGAGCAAGGTTTGCGGATGGGAGACGGAATTCATCTCCCAATCTATGCGTCAAAGGATCAGTTCTCCGCATTGCTTCACTCGCTGCTGCTGATGCCAAATGTTCGTGATGCAAACGCTATCGTTCATTACTACTTGGATCTCGTCGAAGATCGTGGCTGTAAGTAATCATTTACACTATCAGAATAGTCAAATTGACTGTCCTTGAGATCGAATATCCCTTCAGCTAACAACAGATAAAGGAAGTGAAGTCATCGAGATGCATAAAGTGCATGCGATCCTACGGTGCGTTATATCAGCGATCAACTTGGAGTATTTATTCATCTCGTCACAGCTCCGAGGCTGCTCCTGAGTATACCGAGCCAGAGTTTCCTGCCGGCGTACAGCAAGGGAGCACCAAGAATACACCGATTGAAAGTTTCTGGAGATGGCTCCGAGACGGCGACGGTCACTCCGTTAAGCTGGTATTGCAGGAGGGAAGTGCATCTGGGATCTTTCTGCCAAATGACATTGTCCACCGGTAAGAGTTATCGTAATTTTTCTTGCAGACAGGTCTAATGGCGAACAACAGGAATGTCTTCTACTGGTTATGGGTGCCTATCATCCAGCAAGGGCTCGATACCTACCGCGAGTATTGGAACAACCACACCATCACAAAGTCCAAAGGCAAGAAGAACCCGAGCGGCTCCTGCCCTAACAACATGTTCCTGAATCCAACCTCGGTACGTCTGATGGCTCGGGACTGCCACATCAAGGTGGATCCACAGCGGGTGGCCGAGCTCAGAGAGGCATATGGTGGGCAGGCGGCTAGAGAGAAGGCGTACCGGTTTGTGTCGGAGGAGTTCAAATTCAATGCTGAGCTCATTCACATCAACTTGGGTTCGCCGCCCCTCACCCTCACAAATGGGTGGAATGTCTTCAAAATGATGGTAAATAGGGTGGAGGCGCTTCGGGCGGCAGGCGAAGATCTAGGATTAACTCAAGTGGACTCTTAGTAATGTTATCAATATACTGTTCTACATGCACCGTTGTACCACCGAGATATATCTACAGTGCTGCTAAGATCTGAAAAAAAATTGACCTTGGTGAGAATCGAACGACTGACCTCAGCTCAATTGAAATCGAACCGGGAACTTCTCGCGCTTCGTACCTACCTAGCCACGGCCAACTAGCCGATTCCGGGCGCTGAACACAGTGAGGCATTTTGTCTGACTATCCGGAGTCCTCACATCACCTTCTAGGACCTTCATACGCTCAGTCATCCTAAGTGATCACCTCGGTGTTATCTTGCCCATTGGTTTCTGCGCGACAATCCCAAGACAATCCACGCATATTATGGTCTTGCCCGAGTAATAGCTGAAGTCCGATGAGAGGCCAATGCCCTCAATGGGGTTGACACAGTTATTTATGGCACAGGTCCAGTCCGCCGTGGTAACTCGCGAGAACTCGCGCCATTGTAGGCCATTGTGCGATACGCGCTAATGCGGTGATTATGATCTCTGGCAATGCCGTCAATTGCAATAAATAGGGCGTTGATCCGCGCGATGGACGGTTATTCGAGACCTCGGCACTACTGGTACCCTCAAGCTCTCTCGCTCTCTTTCAGACTCAGATCAGTTCGCAAGACGTTCTGGCGGCCATCCTCTCGTAATTCCGCGATCTAGGGCACCTGTCCCCCTGGGTATATCGGTGCCCTCATGATCATCCCCAGCACTCCCGCGCGCGTCCTTTTCTATGTAGTCTTCTCCCGGTGAGTTTAGTTCTAAGTCGTTTCAAGGAGTGATCTTCATTCTCAAGGGCGCCGTTTGGTTCCTGACAATCCATACCGTTTTCGTTCCTGACAATCCATCTCGCTTCCTCTGTGATGCGCTCGCGAAACGATCTTACTTATATCGACGTTTCCTTCGATACTGGAAGCCGCCTTTCCTCTCTTTCGCCCGTCAAAATGGGCAACGGTTGCAGCACTATTACGGTGATGTCCGGAGACGGGTGTGCGTCGCTGGCAGCCCGGTGCGGTATCTCTGCCGCAGACTTTACCTCGTTCAACCCCAGCTCGACGCTCTGCTCCACCCTCGTCCCTGGCCAGAAGGTCTGCTGCGGCGCTGGAGGACTCCCCGTGCCGGTGAAAAATTCGGATGGCTCCTGTGCCAATTACACTGTCGTTTCGGGAGACTCGTGCAGCTCGATCGCGCTCAGCAACTCTATCACCGTCGCCAATCTCACGACCTGGAACACCAATACATGGGGATGGGGAGGTTGTAACCCCCTGCAGCTCGGAAATATCTGCCTGAGCACAGGGTTTCCGCCCATGCCGCCCGCAGTGACGAATGCGGAGTGTGGTCCACAGGTCCCGGGTACAGTCAATCCTGGTACGGAAAGATATCCGCTCTCTCAATCCATGCCCGCTCATCCCCAATCAATCCAGGTGCTAATGGAAATCTGTCCGCCCTCAATCCCTGCCCCCTCAATGCCTGTTGCGATATCTGGGGCCAGTGCGGCACCACTAGCGACTTTTGCACTCCCAGTAAAAGTGCGACGGGAGCTCCAGGCTAGTAGTGTCTCTTGCCGCCTCTCGTGCTAGTCACGGTCTTCTCATCCATTCATCAGGCACCGCCGCACCTGGCACCAATGGATGTATCTCGAATTGCGGAACGAATATCATATCTGCTAAATCTCCGCCCTCAGAGTTTCTCAGCGTTGGATACTTCGAAGCGTTCAACAGCCAGCGATCGTGTCTGAACATGGACGTACGGCAGATCGACACGACGAAATACTCCCACATCCACTTCGCCTTCCTCGACCTCACTACCTCGTTCGCTATCGACACCTCCCAGTTTCAAGACTCGTTCAACAACTTCGTGGCATTGACTGGCGTCAAGCGCATCGTGAGTTTTCGCATCATCGCATGTTAACCCACCTCACGCACCGACGTACAGGCTTCGTTTGGAGGTATCTAATATTCCCCAACTCGCCTCGACATTTTTCCTGATAGAGCTCTCCTTCGCAGGCTGGACCATGAGTACCGATCCCGCCACATACACGATTTTCCGGAACGCCGTGAGCTCCGCCGCGAATCGGCAGACCTTTGCATCAAACTTGGTCACCTTCGTTAAAAAGTATGGACTCGACGGCGTGGATATGGACTGGGAGTACCCGGGCGAGCAGGTAGCTTCTTTTCCGTAGCAGTCAGTTTTACTTGCTGAAGCATTTCTGTTTCCAGGATATTCCGGGTATCCCCGCTGACAGCGCTGGCGATGGCCAGAACCTCGCCGCGTTCTTAGCGCTCTTGAAACCGCTTCTCCCCTCCGGTGTATCCCTCTCTATCGCAGTTCCCGCCGGGTATTGGTATCTCAGAGCATTCCCCATCGGCACCATGTCCAGCTCTCTCGACTACATCATCTTCATGACCTACGATCTCCACGGCCAGTGGGATTATCAGAGTGCGTTCGACGATCCCGGCTGTCCCTTGGGCAGCTGCCTCCGGTCGCACGTCAACCTCACCGAAACTCTCAACTCTCTTTCGATGATCACCAAAGCCGGCGTCAGCTCCAACAAACTCATCGTCGGTGTCGCCAGCTATGGACGCGCCTTCAAGATGACCGCCGCGGGCTGCACGGGACCTATGTGTACGTTTACCGGTCCAGCGTCGGGCGCCACCCCTGGTTCTTGCACCCAAACCGCCGGTTACATTGCTAACGCCGAAATTGACAAAATCATTGCGGCGGGCGGCGTTCAAACCAGCCACGACGCCGCAAGTGACAGCGACATTCTGGTCTACAACTCGGTACAGTGGGTCGCCTATATGACCAACGCCACAAAGACCAGTCGCACCTCGGTGTACAAGGGTCTCAACATGGGCGGCACGAGCGACTAGGCCGTCGATCTCCAGTCGTTTTTGCCGGCCTACACTCCTCCTGTCGTTGTGCCGCCAGTCGTCCGCAACCCTTGCACACAGGTTCAAGGTTGGGTCGCGGTACGCCCCCACGTTATTTACAGCTACTGTATTCTGACATGACGATGATGTTAGGATTGGGTGGAGACTTTGATCGGCAAGTTCCAGCCCTCCAGTATCGGGGGCGGGAGCTTCCCAGACATGCCCGAAGAGTGGGAGGGACCGGTGAGTGTCTCGCCGTCAATTCTATCGCTTCGTCTGACACGAAGACAAGGTCGTATGGGAGGCTCTGACCAACTGGGTGTGGGCGAATAGGGACAACACAGAGTCGCTCGCCGGCACCGTGCTTGGGGATAGCTTTTTCATTCAGACTGGATCCGGGGAATCCCCGCCCGACGTCGCAGCTGCGGAATACGGTGGGGGGAATGACGATATTCTCTGGGCGGCGCTCGGGTGGATGAAATATTACCAATTTTGGGCAGCTGGTGGAGGGACAGGGAAGAATCTGGCGTTCCTTCTGGTACGATCACAGCTTATTCCGACCTGGATTGTCCTTAGACTCACCACCGTCGTTGACTAGAGCAGTGCCAAGGGATTCATCGACACTGTGGCCGCGACTATTCCGAGCCAACCTTGTCCCGGTGGAGGTTGGTTTCTATTCATTGCAAAATCTCCGCAGGTTTGTTGATCCGTTTCTTAATAGTCCTCTGGAAGCCGGGTGGGGACAGTAAGAATAGTATGCTTCGTCGCCACTGATTTCTTCCAAGCCGTGTCCTGACCTTGCGTCTCTAGCGATCACGAATGCGTTATTCATCCACGCAAGCGCAATGTACTTCATCATCACCGGAACGACCAGCTACCTTACGCAAGCTGTGGGCGTTTGGAATTGGAGTACGTTCTCGCTTCTTCGACTGATATCGCGCCCTTGTTCTGACACGAAAACCCCTCAGTGGCAGCGAACGGAAACCAAGCACCGTCGGGTATTTACTACGACGGACCCTCTACCGGTCCAAGCACCTGTGGTGCCGGAGGTGCTTTGGCAAGTGATTTATCTAACACCTTCCACGGAGCGTACTGAAATTGAAATGCGATCAGAGTTTGTACACCTACAACACGGTGAGCGTTTACATTCCCTGTCCTTTCCTCGGATTCGTATCTGATGCGGAATTACACAGGGCCAAATGCTAGGTGCCGCGGGCGCTCTGTACACTGCGACGGGCAACAAGATTTACCTCACGGCCGGAAACGCAACTTTGAACTCTCTCGTAACCAGTACCGACTTCAATCGGAACGGTATTCTGTTCGAGAACACGTGTGACGCCTCGGCCTGCACTGGCAATGACAACGCCGTATGTCGTAAATTGTTTCGTACGTTCTGGCTCTCATCGTGCTTTCTTTAGTGGTCGTTCAAGGTTCGCCGTCCGTACGGCGGATGATTCAATATTACTTAATTCTCGAGCAGGGAATTACCATGGAGGGTGTGCAGTACTTTTTGGATGCTGCCAACGATCCCACCATCACATCGCTCTATTCGCCGTGGATTGGGTTCCAGGCGGCGTCCATCAACAAAAACGCCGTCGAGAGCAATGGCGATGTTGGTAATGTCTGGTATCAGCAGGGAGCGCAAGTACACAAATCCGCCACTCTCGGTATGGCCATAAGCGCCGGGAACGCTGCCGTTAAAGTACGCACTTTGGCGCGAGTCGCTTCATTGACACTGACACAACCGTCTAGTATGGGGCCAACGATGGGACCTTTACCTGTTGACATTGGGCGATAGAATCTTTAGGTGTACAATTGCGTCGGAAATCTGTTATATTTGAAAACACCGGTCTAATATGCAGCCTTATTGCTCAGCGTACGAATGGCGCGAGGGCGACCATTTTGAGTGGTGTAATGAGCTATTGCTGAGCGTGGCTCATGGAGGAGACATAGCGTCCGGGGTGCCATACGACGAGGAAGAGCAGGCCATCGCGAGGTCGGGCTCATGACCGCAAACGATGGCGGGATGACCATGTCCGCGTCGCTGACACCGATGAACCTCGGTCATATCCAAGGCGGTACCAGACATCGCTGACGACAGATATATGCACCAGCTGTAGCCTCATCGAATTGAGAAACCCCAAAACGGATGTGGGCCACATGAGTGGCGAAGACAGATCTGGTGGTGCTGGTGGTGGTGGGGCTCGGGCTCGCGAGGAGGGGGAGGGGGAGAAGGGGAGCGAGCACGGGAACGCGCGCGCGCGGTGGGAGCCGGAGAGGGAGAGCGCGGGGTGGGAGCGGGAGAGGGGAGCGTGGAGGACCGGGGGCGATCTGCGGTTCCGATGAACGGGCAGAAGAATGCTCGACGTCATCGGGCTCGGCCGAGCCTCACGGGAGAGGTGGGAGGCGAACCTCCATGATCGGTGTGGAGGCCACTGCGCGAGTGCGACTGTTTGAGGGATGTCTGACGCGACCGCGACTGTCTACGCGCCGCCCAGAAAGAGGAGGAAAGGTTGCGAGACGCAGGGGGACATGTCACACATATCAGAAGGAGAGCGAGAGGGTGAGGCAGGCGGGAAGGCGCCGTACTCGTCGGAGGGCACGATTGCTGGTCTAAGGCAAAGTCGAAGTCGATGTCAAGGTGGAAATGAATATCAGAGAGAGCGCAACTGCACTGGTTCCGCGTCTCCCCAGCCCTGCCCACGCCATTCGACTATAACTGCATCGAGGAAATAACATCCGAGTCCAATCCGAGTCCGAGATTCGAGGTCAAGAGGGAACGGATTAAGCTTGTGCGTTTTCTTCGAGCGCAAAGAGTCCCTCTTTACAGCGACGCGGAGAGAGAATATATCGACAGGGTGCGAGAAAGGCAGGCGTGGCTGTGTGATGATATTTGGCGCAGGGCTGTAAATAGGAGGGCGTCTATTGGGCGTCAATCACCTTTCCATCTCTTAACGATTACCATCGCGATTCTTTGCATCTCTTTGGTCTCATCTTCATATGACTTACCCCTCCTGTTCTTCTCTATTCTTGCGCCACATTTACTCAAAGTTGACTCAAACTTCAAAGAAATCACGAACGGGTGCGCCGCAATCCTAAATATTTGTATTACTACTCGTCCTAGTTATGGTACAGTGTACGGTATCCTCGTGGCGTGGTGCAGCAGCAGAGGAGGAAGGAAAAATGGAGCAGATACCACAGGAAAAGCCCATGTCCCGAGGTCGGAGAGGAATCAAGTCTGTCAAACTCTGCTCCCTCACGACCTTCAAAAATTGAACATTTTCTCAAACATTGACAACATATTCAGGGCATGTCTATTGATTTTTTGTCAGGTAAATGACTTCTACCCTTCTGTTTACAGTGTGTTGTAGTTCCCAGCCGAGTTGAGCATTTTGGAACAGTTTTCGGCCAAATTCGGCAGATCCCGCAGATCATGCCGCCAATTAGCCGGCGGCAACAACCCTCCCTTTGTTCTCATAGACGCCCACTGATCGACGCCATGGCAAGTGTCTGACATAGCCCGTGACCCCGTGGCCATGGGCCTTGCCGGCAGTGTGAAAGAGTTCGGGAATGAAGTTGGATGTCAAATCGGGCACCGGACCACGACTTGACATCCAACTTCGACCGGGCCCAACTTCAACTCCCAACTTCACCGAACCTATTTGAGGCGGCCGTTTTGCATTCCGGGACAAAAATATATCAAGTTGAGTCTTGAGTTGGGAACGAAGTTGCGACCCAAGTTGAAATGAAAAAGGAGATGTCTGAAACACCTCATTTGTTGAAATTATTGAACCTGCATCGAATCATGAGAATCCAAGACAACGGCGTCTGCGCAATGTATGGCCCAATGACAATGTCCAACCGAATAAAACTGATACCATAGGGCGAGCCGAAACGTGGCAATCATCATTCATATCATTCGGCTTGCTCGCGGCAACCCACTGATCATGCATCTGTGATCCAAATCCGTATAGTAAAAGCTCTTATCTTCAGCCATCTTCGTCCCACCAAATGCATCAAGGCCTGGCACTGAGCGCCCTGAATTCCCTCCCCATATCAACGCGAGTACGTTCCACTCGCTTAAGCTCCTGCCTGCCCGCCCATCATGCTTCGATTCAGAGGATCGCCACCGCAGCCTGTGCTCCTCATGCATCTACTGAAGAGATCCGTCGCTTCTCCCGTCTCGGGATGGAGCAAACGGCTTTACAGCATCATAAAGAGAACTTTCTCCCAGTCCATTATGCCCTCCTGGACCCGGCTCGCATTCCGACACCGGAGCAACTGGATCCTTGTTCTGTGGATATCATTTGTACCGTCGACACAGGGGCGCTATCTCTCGCTGCGGTTTTGAGCCGAATAATCCCTCCAGAGATGGGAACAGATCTTTGGCCGCGAGTATGGAGATAGGCCGAATTCTTGTGGACGTTTCGGGATTTCCTGGCTGGATTGCCAGTCACCTTGCCGCCGGAGGAGAACCTCTGTGACCATCTGATGATCTTCAGCAAGCAGATGTGCGCATACCGTCCAACCCGACGGCTCATTCATTCTACGCCCGGCTTTCAAATCTTGGTGACTCGCACATGGGCATGCCTTCTTGAGAGGGAAGATTTCCCCCAAAACGTACCGAAAACAGCGCTTTCCGCCGTTCACGAGTTCCTTACCGGAGAACATATTTTCTTCGATGATAGGATCGAAGGGGCTGGTGGCACCATAGAGGATTTGGCGCGTTTGACCACGAGACATATCGACCTAGTCAACAAGCATGAAGACTCACCAGACACACTCTGGCTTCTACAGATCGCACTCGAGATCGTACTCTTCACTCAGGATTTCGACGAGTCAGAGATTGTCCGTTCAAAACCCGACGCCTACGAGTCTTTTTTGCATTGCGTTAGCAAGCTCCGAGTTTGCGGAGAGCCTCACCAACAGCGCGCGTATTATCAGTCAAATATCCGATAAAGGGGAGGTTGCTGGTAAATGCCTTGGAGTTTTTGTCGAGGTGTTCAAAAAATGTTCTCGATGTGGCCCGCTCAGGGTTGCCGTGCGGCATGGCTTGCTCTCCACCATTCTTGCCTGTGCGCAGCGATCGTATTCGGACATGTTACACCAAGCTCTTAAGATACTCCTTCCTCAAGTTCTTGCTCCGGCCAGTGTCCATTACAATGTTCTCGCGGATCTGGCCACAGCTTATTTCGCTGCTGCGGAGGGCGTTGGGGCCGAGGCTTTTTGGCTCCCCGAGGTCTTTGAAGAGTGGACGAAATTTACGTCTACGGTGCGGGTACGCCTCGAGGTTTTGCGAGCCTTCGACTCCAAGGATCATGTCTCCCGTAGAGTGTGCGATAACGTGGAGGTATTCCTTCGTTCGCGTCCACGCAAGCATTTCTTCTGTCAAAGTGTGGGATCATCCTCGAGAAAAACAGCTTTATGCGCTGTTCTGGCTGTCAGGAACTCTTGTATTGCTCCAAAAAATGCCAGCAGCTAGACTGGCAACACCGACATTGCGACTCTTGCATATTTTATGAGACTCGTCGCACAAGTGAGTTCAAGGTTCCTGCACAGTCTAAACGAAGACGCTTATATATCATCCAGATCTCCGGCTCACCTACTCGGCCCGAGAGTGCGCCTTCATGCGCGCCCTAGTTCGCCACGACTATGAGACCGCTCGAAAATCGGTCTGCCAGGCGCTGGTGAATGCCTGGACCGCCCCCGACGCTTCACACCCCGATACCATGTTTTTCACACTGTACGACTGCCGGTACGCTGGAGTTACAGTGACGATGGAGCGAATCACGCCTGAACCTCCGCAAGGGGAGAGCAATTCCGGCTACTGGGCGGATCTAGTTAAACGAGTCTCCAAAAGCTCGGGGCGCATGAGCCTCCACGTTCTGCGCATGCGTGAGGGTGATGGGCTACGAGACTGGGTGTTTCCGTTTCGCAGGACGACTCCGGATCTGTCGTATGCCTTGAAGGAGATCATTCTCACTGGCCTTGATCCGGAGGAAATGCGGGCCCGGGTTACTAAAGCAATAGAGGTGGCTGTTATGGCGGAGATTCATTAGCTTTCTATTTTTTACAGTCTTGTTTAATCCCACAAATCCCACGACCACCACTCAACAAACCCCGCATACGATATCTCCTCGCTTTTTCGGCAATTTTTACCGTCCAGACTAGGGTCGCTGTCTTCGGAGGATGGCAAATCTAACACCGGGAGCACGAGCATCCCCGCACGGCCCTATTTCTTCCAGGGTAACCGGTGTTCGCCATGTCTAGTCACGGATGGCAATGTACCGGGGGCGAGTTCACACAATGCTGTTTTGTTCGTTGAGTCGCCGGGCGATTGCCGTCAAGAGATCCCAGACTCTGCCTCCTGCATTCAACTGGGAGGTCAAGTTGAGGTGGAGCGAGCAGAGTCAGAGGCGAGAACCTGAGCGAGTGCCCGTGGAAGGGGGCTAAGAAAGAACGGTATCATCCATCGTCGTTGTTTTTGTATATGTAGACGAGAAGTTTATAGTCAATATCAATCATGGTGGTCTAGAAGGCAAATACAAGTGCATTGCATTTAAAAGTGGGGAAATACAAGGTTGGAAAGGAGCGGATAGCGAAAACCCGTTGCGTACATCCCAGCAGCATGGGGACGCCGGGAGTAGAGAGGTACGAGTTCAATTACTATTTCGGACCCGGTAGTTGGCCACCCCATCTAGTTGGCCACTTGTGGGCTAATGAGCCCCTATTTTATGCTCGTGCCCGGGCGTAATGGGGGATGGGAGTAGGACCTCTGACGAAGGTGTGGACCAAATTTGGGGCCGAAGTGATGAGTTGATCTGGAGTTACGACATTCCGGATCAGGTTCCGGAACGTGTGAACATCAATTTCTTAAGCTGACGGCACTCATCTTTCTTGTCTGGACTCGCTCTCCACTAATTCTCAGTCGTTCGGCGACTTCGTGGGCTCATTCTGGGCTCATACCCTGGGGGATTCGTCTGAAATGGTGCTGTATGCTTATGGATCGATTCTCTCCCCGCTATGGCAGCACGAAGTCGCTGCTATTTTTTTGAGGGGCTCAAGCTGGCCAACGGCGTATCCGACCATACTGTGATGCTATTAATCTAGAACTTCCCATGTGGCCTCTGTGTAGATGATACCTCAACCTGGAAGGTTTTTCAGAATTTTATCTCATAGACTCACCTTTCACTGTAGTGATTCCTCTCAAAGTACACAATTTCAGTGCTGCCAGCATTGGGATTTTTTTGTAGAGATGAAGACACTTGTGGATTGGGTTATGCGTCTCAATACACTGTGTGGCTTCCATAAAAGCTATATAAAGCTTATTCTGGGCCGCCGCATGGATCTGACCGCCGGTAGACCCGCCGTTACTCCAGGGACCACAATTGCTGCCTTTTCTCCTCAACAAGAGGGCATGTTTCCATTACACATATCCTTTGGATGTGGGGTCAAATGAGTTTAAATAGCTCTTATACCTTCTAAGTACACATCCAGATGCATTTGGGCTGCCGTTCCAGTCCTTGCGGCTTAATTCGGCCGGGTGGCCAACTAGGCCGTTATTTGGCCATGTTGGGCCCTCGTCCGAAAGAAATTCACTGTGAGGTCAAATGTTGGAATATTCTGGTGGTAATGCCCTTGAACTCTTCGTAGGATACCTGCCTTCAATTGGACATGGCAAAATCCCCACCGGTTCGGCGCACAGATTGCAAATGAGGCGTGAATGCTTAGGTGGCCAACTACAGGGCCTAAAATAGTAGAACGACTCCAGGTTGGAGCACTTGCTTCAATCGTATGCCGTTCGAACATCTTATAAACTCTGACCGCCACTCGGTCAGATGTTGCGATTCACACGGTGCACACCTAGCTCGTCGCAACAGGTTCTCTGCTCTCCGTTGGCAGAGCGGAGGGTGCACATGAGACAGGCTGGAACGTCCGCGTCAATTTTAGGTCGAGCTGACCCCGCATGAATCTCTTAGAAGTGATAAATTCAGTCCAAGGTGAGTGGGTGAAGTGTATGATTCCAGAAAAACTAAAGAAACTCGTAACGTAACTACTCTGTGTCTAAATCCTAAAGTAAGTAAGATTCATATCAATTGTCCTTGTGTCTAAATAGTGAAGTCGTTTGTAAACTAAGAATAGAACTCAAAGAAATGAACCACACCAGAACAATGTCCGCAGTTTCCGCAGTGCGGACGTTGAATGTTTGATGCGCCGCAGTTCGGGTGCAGACGGAAACTCCATCCGTTACGCAGGTCTTGTTCTTCACTTGGGCGGGCAGGCCGTCACAGGCCGTACTGTTACAGGCAAAAGGTGAATGTAATTCTACAGTACAATTCACAGGCTGCAATGGGCTGCACCAGCTGAGAAAGGAGGGTCTTTGTGCATGGGGATTTCCGCGACGATTGTCTCTGCGAAGATGTTTTGGTACAAACAAACAAACGTTTCTTTCCTTGGTCCTTCATGTCGATTTCGCGGTGAAGCTGAATCTGTCTTCATCTACGTTCTTTACTTCCCTTGCAACCTGGAAAACTGGTCACGACTGCCATGCCTCCACATTGCGATTGTGGGGATGCCTCTAGATCGACATCTTCAGACGTGCGCGTTTGGCTTTGCAAAAGGTCTTGATAATGTTGGGTGCGTTTCGGGCCCTAATCAAGCACAATGCCTAGGGAGGAGTTGAAACTCCTGGTCCAGATCGACCCTGGCAGCAATTCAGACCACCGATGAGTCTACCTCCAGTTAGACTCGAATCCAGTCGTTTATAAGATGTCGGTTGGCGTCGGAGTCAAGCATCGGCATCGACGTCAATCAGCGATTCAAAATCGTCAATTCGGATCTGTTTCTCCTCTATCGATTCTTCAAAGTCCTCGATTCTGGTCTACATGAATTGAGTAATTGGCAGGATTGATCCGCCAACATCTTTGGCCTCCCTTAATTTTCTCAAAGCTATCTTTGGAACTTTCAAAATCTTCCTATCACCCACCAAAGGTCTCCTTCTTCTCCCCTGCTACTAGGCCTCTCGTCGCATACATCATCCTCTTCGCTGCAGTGCCAAATATAGCACAGATCAGATGCGCTCAGGCTTTCTACTGCACAGGTACAAAGCTATGCTGAAATGGCGCTTTCTGGCAACCACCATGTACACGTCTCAGGTGGTACCTTCAACAATGTTGCTGGTCATCTCAATCAGTACCAAATTAACGGAGACTTCATTCAATCGAAAGGCGACAGTGGTGCGCCACCTTCCGTCACGTTTCGCCGCTGCACATGTTTTTCTGACTCTTTTTATCACTAGGAATCCACATTCTGCGGAATCATATCTCTGCAGAGGTATTCCACGACTCGGAACAACGATATCCCCCGCCAAGGTGTCACCCATACACGAGAATGGAGGTGCGAAAGCTCTTGGAATCTTGGATGGACGACGGGACATCAACGTCGATGTGGCTCCATGGGCCCGCTGGTGCCGGCAAATCTGCAATTGCCCAGAGCATGGCAGACTCGTGGAAAATGCAAGGAAAACTCGGTGCAGCCTTCTTTTTCGCCAAGTGGCGGACTGGAGGCGGATCTGCGGAGCGGCTGTTCCCGACAATTGCCTACCAGCTTGCCATGGCTATGCCTCATTTTAGGGTGCAATTAGGGCTTGCACTCGAGTCCGATCCCGCCATTCCGGAGCGTACGTTGGAAGAACAGGCCTATAATCTGATTCGGCGGCCTCTGCAGGCGGTTGGTACGCAGGGACGATACGTGGTGGTTATTGACGGCCTCGACGAATGCGACGGAAAACCAAAGCAAGGTCGCATTATTCAAATACTGGCCCAACTTGTGGCCGAAGAGGACTTCCCGATGAGGTTCCTCGTCTGCAGTCGGCCGGAACCGCATCTCCGCGAAGCGTTCGAGTCAAATCCAGCTCGTTCACGATTCGAGTCCATCGCGCTGGATGAGCGCTTCAAGCCCAGTCGGGATATTATGCACTATCTTCGCGTTCGCTTTGAGGACATCCGAAGGAGATCTACGGAATCTGTCTTCATCCCACACATTTGGCCGTCGGAGCAGGATTTGGAAACTTTAGTCCAGAAGGCCTCGGGACAATTCATCTACCCGGAGACTGTGCTTAAGTTCGTAGACGACGAATATTCGCATCCTGTTGAGCGTCTACGACTCGTCCTCGCAATCTCATCCAACTCGAAACATGCTTCGGCTTTCAGCGACCTGGATGCACTCTACACATTAATTTTATCATCGAACCCAGATACCCCACTGATCGTCCAAATCTTAGGAGCTTATTTTTTCCTCCCCAATCCCGACGATGGCCAGTGACACTGTGTATCGTTCCTGGATGGAATCCTGCAGCTTCCTCGGGGTAGCGTCCGACGCGCTGTTCGTGGTCTTCACTCTCTGCTGTTCATTCCAGATACAGACCATGCCCGGATCCGTCTGCACCACAAGTCCTTGTACGACTTTCTCGCGAATCCTACTCGCTCTGGTCGTTTCTTTCTATCTCAAATCACCCAGCACACCAATATAGCCAAGCATTGCTTCTCAATTGTTGCGGAGAGTGTTCAGGATCCTGAAGGCTACTTACCGATTGTGTGCGAAACATTTTTGCTCCGCTATGGTCTACTGAATGAATTGTACCAGTATTGCGTACAGTCACCATCGCTGGTTTGCACATTACACGACAGACTGTGCTATTCCCATCCGAAATGTCCTCGAAACCTTTCGCCAGGCCCTGCAACCCGCCTCCCTATTAGCTCTGTGTGCTGACAGCCAAGCGATGACTCTGAGATTCATGCGGATGATCGACTTTTTGGACACTCTAGAGACGTCAAGATATAATGGGGTATGCATCCATTCATTCACTCTTGGCTGGCAAAGCTGATATAAATTCCAGCTGACGGCCGTCATGGAGATCTGGAATCTCCTGCTATCCACGATATTCGATCCGAGACCAGAGGTGATCCGAGTACTTCATGCCTGGGGCACCGAGCTTCACATTAACGATCCACGGTACCCACGCATGAGAGATCACGAGATACTGAATATTCAATCTTCATTGGGAGCGGTCATCCAAATGCTCTCCAGCAAGGCGGCTGCGGCACAGAATCTCCAACGGTTTCTCCTTCGGAACGCCACAATCTCAGTCCTATATTACACAGCCGAATTTGCACTATGCCTTCTTTCATGCCGGTGAGTTTGTAATTCATGCGATTTCACTTCGCTCGTTGATGCCCGTGGCACAGAACGGTAGAATTAAAATTCCACCTTCGGGATAGCCCTGGTCGTGCTGTCGCGATTTCCCCCTGCCTATCCGCCTGGTCCCAGTACGACCTCGCGGACGATTTCTGGGCGGGCCGCGGACTATCCCACTGGCGCTTTACGAGTCAGTGGTGCACATATTTGATTGGTGCTCCGTGCTCGAAAGGACTTCTCCTGCTTCTCCATCATCTGGTTTCTGATTCGTTTGTGGTGCCTCCGGAGGAAATAGATCGCCCAGCGATAGTGTTGTGGCTGAAGGTGAGCACGAACGATGCGCGCCCGAAAATTGCTCACTGCGCATAGAGATTCCCTCAAGAACCGTCTGGTCTCGTAAACGTATTCGAGCGCGATGACGGTCGGAGAGTTGGTCGATGGCATTTTATCGGTTATCCGGAGCCCTCGTAATATGTGCTCCTTAGATATAACATGCACGTCGAAAATTTTGACTTCTGGAGCTTCGCGATCAAGGTTTTACCACTGAAGCCGCCGAGTTGAACTACCTGCTAAGTAGTTGGATCAACCTTTAGCGAAAATGTATGGTATATATCGGTCGTCTGAAAGAACAGCATCCCCATTTGAGGTTATGGCTGATATTGTAATCCTGCGCACTATAGAGCAACTTCAATACCAGACAACTATGTACAGTACGCAAAAAAGCAATAGAGCCAGAGAAATATCGACACGTCATTCACCCGGTAGGACTGGCTCGTCTTGTGTAAGGTCAGTGAATATATGAGGTAAAACTGACCCCCGAGAGCCTTCTAGATTCGCGACCGATCACACCGAGCCGAGTGGGTGAATAGTAGGATTTCAAAAGACTGCCTAACTACGAACTAACCAACTGCTTATATACTATTCTACTGCAAGTATCCTTGTTCCAAAACTAACCGAGTCCTTGTTCCTATCTGTCGACGCCTTTGTACTACGAGTCATGGCGAACCTGCGGCGCAGCTAAAGCGCAGCAGCAGTATCAATGAGGCAACGGATGGAGTCGGCACCCATATCCGTTACATCTTGGTATTGCAAAGTTCCTGCCCACGCAACCCCAACCTTGCACGCTCATCCGAGGTATCCAATTCTCCCTCGCGCACATGAAGCAGTAGAAACACTTCGCATTCGCATTCACATTCAATCACAGAGCATATCTTATATACATCCATCCTTTTTTCTCTTCGCGGTCAGTACAGACAGAGAACCTTCGATTAAGCCTCGGCGACGCCGGGGCAGTCGCGCGAGATGTGTCTGGAAAAATAAAGGGATTAGCATGGCGGTTCGTGAGTGGGAGAAGGAACGAAAGACAGGATAAATGAAGGGAAAAGAAAAGAAGGGAAGGCCCGGATGAACGAATGTACGTCCCAGGCAACGCATCGACATGGCGATGTCGGGAGTATAGAGCGGCAAAGGAAAGTGAATGATGCGAGGGCAGTAAGACGAGATACGTCCGACGTTGCCTAGCGCCAAAAAAAAAGGCATAACAGAGAGAGGGAGGGAGGCTCGCGGGGACACAACGGGTCGTCGTAGCGTAGTATGCGAGAATGACACTCGCGGACGTAGTGCTCGCGCGTGTAGTAGGATGGATGCACAGCCGGAGGCGACTGGTGCAGCCTCGGGTAACTTCACACCGCATTACACCCTCCCCCCTCCCACCAGCCGCGCCGCAGCGACAGGCACGAAGGGTTATGAAAACCAATGACACCGGACGCCCCGAGGCCAATGTCCGCGCGGTGGGACGAGACACCTCCCACTCCGCCAAGTCCCAAAAAGGGAATTTTCGAATGGGTGACGTCATCCCTTCCGACTCGGAGACTCGGCGTCGAGGTGTGGTACGAGAAGGAGAGGGACACGCAGAGGATATGGGATGGGATGACACCCGCGGAAGCAGCAGCGCACGGCGCACTGAGCACGCACGCCATCATCCTCCAGGCGAATAAGGGGAAAGGAAACGAAAACGAAACGAAAGACAAGAGAAGAGAAAAGAAAAACGCACCCCTCGCTCCCGCACGTATAGCACGCGCGCTTCTGCGCCTGGGTGCAGTCGCGGCTGATGTGGCCCTACATCACAAGAAATCGCGCATCAGCACTCACTCCTCCTTTCACTTCACAGGAAAGGAAAAGACGTACGACCCCGCCGCAGTTATAGCACTTGCTCCCCTGCACGCAGTCGCGGCTCAGGTGGCCGACGCCGCCGCAGGTGTAGCACGTCTTACCGCCGCCGCCGCCGCCTCCACCGCCGGAGGAGGAGAAGGCGCCGCTGCCGCCGTAGCCGGAGGAGTAGCCGCCGCCGCCACCGCCGGAGGAGGAGGCGCTGTGGGTGCGTGTTAGTGAGGGTTTTTGAGGAGGAGAGAGCAAAAGGAGGAGGAAGAGGTGGGAAGGGTGGGGGAGGTGGGAAGGCAAGGGAGGGGAAGGGAGGGGAGGGGAAGGGAGGTGGGAGAAGAGACACATACCCAGCATCGGGACACGCGCGCGCGATGTGGCCGGTCTTGCCGCAGCGGTAGCACTCGGTGCCTGCGCCCGCGCCGCCGCGGGGTCCGGACGAGAAGCCTCCGCCGCCGCCTCCGCCGCCGGAGGCAGCTGCATCGGGGCAGTCGCGGGACTGTGTGGATAGGTTAGTTCTGCATTGGGTGGGGTAGGGTGGGGTGTAGAAAGAAAGAGGATAGAGAGAGGATGGCGAAGTGGGGGCAAAGAGAAGCGCTCGTCAAAATCGACGCGCTTGCTTAGACGCCCAATAAGCGCCTTGCCAGCGCACCCTCCCCGCCGGCGACGAAGGACGTAGAAAAGAGAGATGGGAGAAATGAAACTCGACGCACGATGTGTCCCTCAACGCCACACTTGTAGCACGTCTTGGGCTTGGCCTCCATCGTGCAATCTCTTGAGACGTGGCCCTCGAGCCCGCCTACGTATTCCGTCAGATTATTTTTCTTCTCAGATATTCTTGCGGAGCAACGCACAGTTGTAGCTAGAATCGAAGTCACCGCGTCAAGCATCCGCCGCCCAGGATAGTAGGAGAATTATGAATTACCAGGTGGGCGTCCCGGCCTTGGGGCACGTCGCCGCTTGGTGGCCGACTAGACATCCATCCCCGACCACGACGACAGACAGACGAGATTTGCAGAAGGACGATCACGGGTTTGGTTTTGTGGAAAAGAGAGTATATTCGCCCCCCCGCACCGCACGACAGGACACGTATGTGAGAAAAAAAAAAGCAGAACATCGTCAGCAACGTCCCCGATAGGTAAGGGTGGGAGTGGGAGGGAGGAGTAGGAGGGGGAGTATCTCGGGAAAGGAGTATCTCGGAGAGTGGGAAGGACAGGGACAGGGGAGATGAAGACGACGACAGCAACAACAACGCACACCCTCCGCAGTTAAAACATCCTCGCGCGCCAGACATATCAGTATCTTCTCCTTCGGTAAGTAGCTTCGGGGGTCTCAGTGAAAGAGTAGAAGGGGAGAAAGTGGGTGACGGACGGATTGATGGTGGTGGTTAGAGGTAGAGAGGAAAAATGCTGTGTGTCACACCTGTGACTCCTCTTCTGTCAGTCAGCGTCGGTACTCGGGACCGAGACGTCTCACTAGGCTGAAGGAATAAACTGCGAGAAACAAGACACTCCAAGAGATTTCGGCCAACCCCCTAGTTTAATATCGATACCATTTCAGTCTAACATTGGTCTAACACACGAACTGGTATTCTGGAGTACCCGCTCCATCTCCTCGCAAACAACCTCCCGACGATATAGTTACCGCCGACTTTCCGGCATGCGCGTCTGACATTTGTTCGCGAGGATTTGCGAGGCTTCGAAGCAAGTACTGGACCCGGGCTCCACCACTTGGTCGTCGTCTGTCGTCGTCATATGCAGCCTGCCGTAACTCCACGCGGGAGTGTATGACGGTCAATGACTTCATAGGCTCCACCTGTTAAATACTCTCGCCGTCCAAAGCCGGCAATTTTTGGCTCTTGGGTACACGACCCGGAACGTTAGCCAGCCACCACCTCGACTTCGCCTTAGACCAGCAATCATGTCTGACGACGAGCGCGAGCACGACGCCTTCCCTCCTGCCTCGCCATCTCGCTCTCCTTCTCCCTCCCGCGAGGCCCAGTCGCCTCGTCCTTCTGCGTCTCGCAACCTTTCCTCATCCGCATGGGCGGCGCGGAAACAGTCGCGGACGAACTCCTCCAAGCCCGAACCCGAACCCGAACCCGAGTTACACAGCGAAAGTGAACGCGAAAGCTCTCCCGCTGCCTCGCGGTCGCACTCGCGCAGTGAGGCCCACACGAAGAGTTCGCCTCCCACCTCTCCCCCGCGCTCGCCCAAGCCCGATGACGTCGAAGCGCATTCTCCTGCCCGCTCACCGGAGCCGCAGACCGCCGCCAGCCCTCCACGCTCTACCTCTCCGGCTCCCACCGCGCGCTCGCGTTCTCGTGCCCGCTCCCCTTCTCCCTCTCGCGAGCCGCAGCCCCAGCAGCAACGAGCCCCACCACCCCAACAACAAGCCCCACCACCACCACCACCTCAAGCAGCACCAGACCAGTCATCCAACCCGTCCTCCCGGCGGCGCGAGCGGAGGCGGCTGGGCCAGCTACACCCAAAGCCAGCGGACTCGGACGCGGTGCGTCTTTCTTTCTTTCTTTCTCGCGGTCACGTCTCTTACCGAACCCACCAGACCCCGTCATCCTCATCCGACGCCCCACCCCGGTCGAGACAACCCCGACAACCCCAACAAGAACCCCAGCGGCAGCCCGACCCGCCCCAGCCCCAGCCCCAGCGCGACCTCACCCCCCGCGAAGCCCAAGCCTCCCAAATGATGGGCAACACCCTCTCCAACGCCATGTCCTCCCCCTTCGTCGGCGGCCGCGGCGGAAACTCCTCCAACAAGCCCTCTCTGAAACTGAGGTTGGATTTAAACCTGGAGGTCGAAGTGAGCATCAAGGCGAGGGTGCATGGCGATGTGACGTTGAGTCTCTTGCGCGTCTTTTTCGTGTTTTATCAGAGAAATTTGTATTTATATTGGGTTTAGGAAATAATTCTACGGGTTTCGGTTGTGCAGTGAGTAGGGTGGGCGCGAGGTGTGGAGTTGAGCGGGGAAGATCGAACGCGGACGCCGACCGATTGGATTGGACGTTTTTCTCTGTTTCTCTGTTTTGTCTTTTGCAATTTGAATACTACCGTAATCTAGTTATCTGGTATTGTAGTTGTATTGTTTGGATAATGGACTGACTGACTCCGTGCGCGATTTCTGGCCAGGAACAGTTACACCGTTAAAAACTCGATACTGAAAGTGCCTTCATTGCTGCCGAGCGATACTATTGAGAAGAATTTAAATCCAATCGACACTGTCGACACTACTGTAACGATGTCTTCGTGAAATTTGAATCGGCAGGTGAGAGTGGCTGTGCTTCTTTTTTATCAATAAGTGAATAGCTATCCCGATATGGATGAAACGACGGCACAGTTGAGCGGATAAGGCTCGGACTCCGGGTTATATATTTCTTGCAATCCAACTCTAGAATAGGGTCGTTCACAGTCCCCTTTTTCGTTCCCTTTTTCACTCCCTCTTATGTTCCCTCCTTTTTCGTTCGCTTGTGCTCAGGCTCAAGTTCAGGTCCTAAATTCTTGTAAAAAATCCTTGTGGGGCTAAATACCTTCAGGACAGGTTATGAACCCTCCAGCACTCCTTAGATATATCGTATACTCAGATTATTCAAAAGAGGGAACAAAAAAGGAGATACATGTGGGGGGGTTTCACAGTAGACTTTTTCCAGCCCTTTTTCGCACCCTTTTTTCGTAGAACTCTTGCAGTTTTAGAGGTGTCAACTTGGTTTTTTTCCCCCCTTTTGTACCCTTTTTACATGCCAGATGCTAAAAGGGGAAAAAAATCCCGTGAAAATCAATGGGAAACTGAAAAAGGGTTGAAAAAGGGAACGAAAAACGGCGGAAAAAAGGCTACTGTGAACGACCCTAATACCCCAGAGATGGCGAAATTGAAGAGGACACATGTGCAGCAGAACATATGCGGAGACTAGCTATTCGACTGTAACAAATTGAGGAATTGGGAGGATCTCTCGCGTGGGCCGGGTGGACTCGTGAGAGCGGGGCGTTATTAGGCAGTAGACGAAGGCATTTCGTTTATCTTTACGTCCAACGTAAATAACCTACTGTAAATGATAGTGTACTTAATTCTCGTGGGCGATTGATCGCCGTTTTGTCGTGAAATAAAGAAATATTTTGCGAAGATCTGAATCGAGTCTACGTTGGTTGACCTAAAATCAATACGAATTTGGGCTTGTTAGGCCCCCTACAAGACTCAAGTTGGCTATGTCAAAGACTGAGTGCGTTGTACCGTAGTATTACGTTCAATTCGACAGCGCCACCGCTTTTTTTGATACTTTTAAAAATCAAAGAAAAACTGATAAATTGAGAAAAAAATATTTCCGCCCACAGGGAAGTGCGCGTGACGTGTCACTGACGATTTGAACGTAGTATTACTCTCTTTATAAGATTATGCGTGTCTGTCCGAAGCCATTTCAAACTCCGCTTTACTCTCTTTATAAGATTATGCGTGTCTGTCCGAAGCCATTTCAAACTCCGCTTTTGGGAGATCAGGCCCAAGGCTTTGGAAGTGCTCTTTGGAAGCGCTCAATCAACAGCGCTTGCTCAGGGCTTTTAGCCCCATGATCAAATTTAAGCGCACGCGCGCCTATAAAAATGTACACAATGCCAAATTCTGACAGGTTGGTACCGCTTGTTCAGAAAGTGGGAGCCGGCGCGAAGCGCCGGCGAGCGCTTGTTACAGTATATAATAGTCCATATATGTACTGGCTTGTTGCCTAGCTTGACGCAGGAGGCTCCCGTAGCTCCGCAAAGTCCAGGGGAGACATCGCATTGTCTGTCGTAACAAATGAGCACATGTTTATAGAGAAAATCAACAAACATACCGGACACTTGGTCTTTCGAGTGCAAAGAGTCCAAGTTGCTGATGATCTCCTCCACTCGTGCCAGTAACTTTGTCTGTGCCTCCGTGGAGGTTAATGTTGCTTTGTATTTCGTGAAAGTTTCGTTTATTATTTGGCGGGCAACGGGATCGTTGAGCCATGGTGGCCAAGGCTCGTCAAGAATTTGCAAGCCTGAACTCGGGGCGTACGCATTAAATGGAAGTAGCTCTACCACCTTTTGGAGAAGACTCGAGTCCTTCACCGTATCGAAGAGGTCCCGCACACTGGTGCAAAACTTGATTTGGTGAGCGGGATGAACTCCGAGCCAGACGACAACTGAAACATGGCTGAGAGTGTCGCGGGCTCTGTGGGGCAACGGATCGGTGCAACAAGCATCCAAGAATTCCGACAAGAGGATAATTCCAGCTTCTTCGATCCGAGTCCCCAGGATGGTTCTGAACAGATCTGCCCGACCCTGAGCTAGAACTTCGCGTATTTCCTCCGTGGCGAACGGGACAGAAGTCTCCGCGGGCAGCATCGGATGTAGCCATCGGAGAAGATGATCTTCTGTTGTTGAATTCGGCGTACCGCCACGGAGATGGAGGAAAATTTTGTGTTTAAGCAGGGCGACCACGGATGGGGAGGCCAATGAAGAGGGAATACTGCCTACTGCATCAAGGATCGACATACACATGGGCAATGTGGGATAAATGGGTTCGTCGGGATACTCATCGGAGAAGTATAGGAGAGACCAAAGAGCTTCTAATGTTGGCGCTTGATCAAGGCGGTCAAGAGGATATTGAAACGGTTGAACAGCATCCGGGTGAGGCAGTGACGAACCACTGCGCAATGTTGGAGCTATGCAGGCCCATGCAACATCGCCATATACACTGAACTGCCTGATGAATTCCTGCAAAGCACGGGCGGAATCGCGAAGCCGTAAATAAAGGACAATCGAACGAGGAAGAGGAATAGTATCACTGGCTGGCCACCAGTAGCGAAGGACCAGAACAACAAGCTTGTCGAGGAATAAAAGTCCAGTTCCCTTCGGATCGTGATTGAACTTCTCCATATGATCATATATGATCGTATCCAAAGACTGCTCCACGCTCTTGAGAGTAGAGAGCAGTAGTTGTCGAGGCGCAATAAGATGAACAATCTTCTCAAATAGGTATGGAGGGCTATTAAGCTCCGCGGCGCGTTCCAGGTAATGAAGAAGATTTTTGAGGGGATAGGTGACGTGAAATTCTTTCATGTCAAGTGTCCATTTTGCAATCAAGTCGGGTGGGGAGAATGAAGTCCGTCCAAGGGTATAATTATCTATTTCTGCTGCCAGGCCCCCCATCGCCCCGAGCTGCCCTCCAGTTGATGATAAGAGTGGCCTGAAGTCCGGAGCTTTGCCAGCCCTGACATCTTGTTCACATTTCTGGAGTTCCGCTAGAATGGTGGGGATGAGATTACGTGCTTCCTGGAATTGATGCCATTCTCGCAAAGCAGTGGCAGAATATTTGTAGGGATCCAGAGCGGAATCCGGGGACGAAAACATATAGGTGAATCGACGCAAGCGGGGAAGTGGATTCGACAAATCATCGTACGCGCACAAGATTGCGGCGAGCGCCTTGTAAAAAGTTAGTCGTTGGCGCCTCTTCTCATCGCGCGTCATAATTCGCCTCCTCGATCCATTGAAGAACGAATGAAGGCGATCCAGCAGCTGTACGTCGGGATCGTGAATGAGAGCATGGATATGGGAATCATAAACATGGCGCCTTCCATGAGCAGTCCACAGCACATCCGGAATGGCCTCCATGAACGGTTCAAGCTCTACATCATCAGACAATGACTTCACTGTCCAGGCCAGTGCTTTGGTGTCTCTGGTAGTTCTGGCGGCTGATACCTCAGTAGCACTGCGAAATATCGCTTCGACCATAGTCTCGTTCTCCGCTGGCGCGGGGGTGGCGGTTTGGACGGCGGGGTCGAAGTCAGAGCGACTAAATGCTCGCCAGAGGCTCCAAAGCCATCCAGAAAGTGGTGTTCGATACGGGCAGTCGAGGGCAAACAATGGAAGAGCAGTGAGTAGGATGTATGTACCCGCAACAATAGCTGTAAGGATCCCTGCCACAGCGGCAACGGCAGGATGGACAGGAATGAGGAATGCGACCAGGCCAGCGAAGAAGAATATGAGAGATACGTGCAAAAGCAGAGGTACAACCTCTACTACTCCATGCATTTTGAAGCGCTTTAGGCCATAATAGAGATATGAGAACATGCGCGCCCGGATGGCTGGATTGGAGCGCATGTCAGCTTTGTGCAAGAAGTCGCGAGCCCATTGCTCCAAAAGTGTCGCGACAAGTGCGCACGTCAGGCTGAGGCCAAGACTGAGAAACCAGAATACGTTGCAGACAAATGCGGTTGGTGGGGCGGCAAAGGGAGCAGACGGTGGAGCAACGAAGACGGTGCCATTGGCAATTGCAGCCAGTTGGGCTGAGATTTGGATGAGGAGGAGATTTGTCGTGGCTCCGGGATCGGGCGTCAAAGTTTTATAGCTTTCAATAAGGAAAGCAGTTAAGCTTGCGGAGAAGAGACCGGCCTGAGGGGTCTAGCTTCAGACTTCTGCTTTCATGTGTCCTGGATACGTACGAAGATGAGCATTCCCTCCATATCGTTCTTCCAGCTCTCTACGAGTCCCTTGTCATATTTCTCCGCCTCCGATATGTAAACCGACCAGAGCTTTTCCGCCGCTCTGTCGTGACTTGGATCATTGTCTGGTGGCGAACCATCGAGTAGCCAAGAATGGCTATCGTCCATATCCATCGTTTCGCGCTGGGCAATGTGTATGTAGCCTTAGCCTTGGAGTTGTCGTGGATGTGAGAAGAGAGCGACGTGGCGGCTGTGGGTGTCCATCAGCGAATCCTAGCGAATCATCATGCAGCGTTAGAAGAAACACTCACGGCAGTCGGCACGAAAGATCGAAGCAACAGCTTTGGGAGCGCCGGCGGGGGAGGAGGTCAGCGTATACGGCAGCGCTTCACAAATCTGATCGGCGACCGGATGAGCGCCTATGCAAGCCTCGCCTCCGCTTCGCTCTGGCGCCGGAGCAATGAAAAATGAATCATCACAGATAAAATTACACAGATAATGCGATCATTACGGAGGATCACGTACCACAAAAAATGGAATGTTGTACTCGAGGCTCCTGTGCAGAAAGGCGCCCGAGCAATGAAAAATGAATCATCGCAGATAGAAATTACACAGACAGTCAGATCATTACTGAGGGCCACCTACCACAGAAAATGTTGTTCTCGAGGCTCCTGTGCGCAACGGTGCAAAAAGGTGACGAATTGATCGGTAAATGGAGGTCTTCGTTGGGTCACAATTCTTATTGCGTTGCGAAGTAGTTCATGAAGGCGCCGAGCTCTCGCCGGTCCGATTCCGTGTGGATCGTATATGTACAATTTGTCCAGGAATGACTGTAATTTTTTTTTCGGCGACTGGTGCACGTGTAAATCCACAGGAGCACGAATATCCTCATCCTTTTTTATCCAGGTGCCCAGCGTCAGGAGAATATTGATGCTGGTTTCAGCAAGGTTTCATTTTGGCTCGTCTTTGTTCAGGACCTCGTTTAGGCGGTCACATTTCGATTTAGAACTTCAATAATACTCGTTCGAATGTATAATCCAGCGCGGATTCTAAGGATACAAATTCCATCCCACTGGAATTTGAGCACTGGTCAGAAGATATGATGGACGACTCGGACGATTCAGACGACTCGGACGATTCAGACAACAGTTCTGACGAGGAGTCTGATTCCGAGCCTGAGGAAGATCCATATAGTCGGCTGGTGTATGGGCTTCTTGTGCGTAATAATTCACAATTGTCTTTTTGTACTGAGCACTTGACCAGAATCCGACTGCAATGCGGAATCCCGACGCGATGGAGGAAATTGAGACTGACTGGAGATCGGGTCCCAGCGGAAACGTAAGTTGAATCGAACTTTGGGTGCTACTACACGCTTATTGTTCTGCAGAATATTTCAACTGACATTCTTATGGAGAACCTCAACGATACGTTCTCTATTCTTCAAGAATCAGAAACCCTTCCAAGTCGTGTGCTCGATGACGCTTTCCATTTCATGGATCGTCTTCTCCATCTCTTGTCGAAAAAACATTCTGCTTTCAAGGCCTTTGCTCACGACTTTGGCGAAGCCATCTTTATCCGGGATAAATCTGACGAGCCGCTGTTCGCGCCTTATTCGAGAATTATGGCGTCAGTTGGGAATATGCGAAACGTGCCAAAGCTAAATCTCTCAATCAACGCATTCGACGCTACATCCCACGTCGACAGGTCTTATTGCAACGACTGCAAAAGTCGTTTGATGCATATGCGAACATGCAATGCTCGACAAAAAAGAGCAGAGGTGTCTCATTCTCCGACGACGCAAAGAAGATGGTCAAACATCTCCTTGATACCGTACGAAAGGGATATCTCTCTGACCCACCAGGTATTTCTCTTTATTATCTAAAAGGGAGAGATCGTGATGGGTTGAACATCTACCGCACCATTCGCGGGACCAACTCGGTTGCAGGTGGCTTCCAAATGACTGTTCGCAGAATCTTTGGCTCGTTGCGAGCTTCTCCAGAGCTCGCTGAGAGCTTGCTAATCAATTGGATTCTTCGTCGAAATAAATGATGGCGACAGGTTGGGTTTCAAAACCGCTCCGGTAAAAAATATAAAGGCCACTTTGACATCGCCCTCCGAGACGAGATTGTTAAGCTTTCAGTTGCCGTCGGTGTCAAGCCCTCTTTCCCCCACCCTCGTGTGCTGTACACTCGTATTGCAATGTCGGAATCCTCCCCATCTCTAAATCTCTTGCCAACAACCTCAACATCACCACTCTTCACCGGCCACGCATTGTTGGCGTACCTCATCACCGTGACACCCCAGTCAACCTCCTCACAGGCCTGTCTACCCGGACCGTGAATATCTACCGTTATCTGCAGCTGCGGCAACTGGTTCTATATTCTGTTGTTCCCGTTCATACCCACCAGGAGTATATCACCTTCAAGATAATCATTGGTGACCAGAGACTCTGAAAGACCAGCAGGACTATGCACCCACCTCACGAGCAGTGGAAAAATATTGACTTCACCAAAATGGCGCAGTCGTGGAACGACAGGGTTCATCACCCACCGCGCACAGTTACCGACTCCAACCAATGTCTCTATTACAAGCTCCCTCAGCACCTGGAAGCACACCACAAAAAAACCCTCTTATGGTAGTAACTTTGCCGCTTGCAAAGCTCTTATCAATAATCTCGAGGCACCAGAAAATCACACCGACGTGCTGCCTGCGCTTCCGCTCCCCGAGCCCATCCCGGATGGAGAAGTTGACCTCTCAATTGGAGGTGCGTTTTGAGTGCAAAAAAAACTTCACATACTCATTGCTTGTCTTTACAGCCTCAAACGAAATATTTTCCTTCTATCGCATGGCCGAGCCTATGGCTCAGGGCGAACCCCCCAACTCTCAGTTTTTCGAATTCGAGCAAGGTTCCACCTTGGCTGAAATTCCGTTAATTCAGGTTTCATTCGAAACACTGACAGATTCCGAGTCCCAGACCATACCGCCGATGCACCCGATGCAGCATCAACCACCTATTGCATAGCATCAGCCATTGTTTCCGGGCGCTTCTGCCTCAGGTTCTAACCTCAGACAAAAAACAAAAAAGCGCTGTGCACCTTGCTGTAACAGCTACTGCGGAAGACGGAAAGAATGTAAGAGGAAAGGCGGACAGCGGTTTTGCACCTACGGTCACAGGCATTTGGCACCTGGCAAGAGGGTGCGTACTGAGGAGCAGATCCTCGCGTACTTAGCTAGCCAGAAGGAGCACGCGTAGGAAAGTGAATTAGTTTGTATTTAGTGTAGTACATACATACGTGCAGTACACGATTGAAGCACACATCCAAAATCAGCCGCATACACTGTGCAAGGCGCGAATTCGCGCCTGCAGAATGCACGCGGCTAGTATGTGGATGGTTGTGGGCATGGAGCGTCAGCTCTCGGTGGCGCCGCAGCCGTGTGATGCCAGTGCACACGGCAAGCAGTACCGTTGACCGTACGACACGCGAAGCACGATGGCCAACGCAATTCGATGGTCAACGGCACGGGGACGGGGATGGAGAGTGCGGCGCTCGGTGGAAGGGAGACGCGGGCGGTAGAAGAGGTGGTGTTGGAATACAAACCAAAGGATCCGCCTCGGACCGGGCGGCTATGCGGGCATCTCGCAAGAGACTTATCTCCTTCGCCCTCTATTTATTCTATATCATTCTTATTCATACACAAGCACTCGCCGGCGCTCCGCGCCGGCTCCCACTTACTGATGTTGCACCCAAAGAGAATATATAACTCCCACATGTATCTAACGACAGTTGAGAATCTGTTGCTCATTATAAGTTTAAATGTAACAAAGTAAAAGCTCCTCCCAAACAATATTGATAGTTGCCAGGGATAGATCATCTTTGTTTTTCAGAATTAGGACATTCTCCGAGTCCAGAACCCGTGTCATTGCGGAGTATAACTGTCCATATGAGACCACTTCTCTTCACGGATCAAGCCCCAACCTTTGGACGGTGAGTACTTGGCATCCATTGAAAGTAATTGCATATCACAAATAAGGTGGGGCACGGGTACGGGTACGGGTACTCACATAAGATACCGTACCCCTACCCTAAGAACCCGTACCCTAAACGGGTAAGGGTATAAACCCGTACCCTTAGACTCACGGGTTTGAAAAAAGATTGACCCGCGGGTCCACCCGCAAAGGGTTGTACTCACGGGTCAGAGGATAATAATTTATTTTCGCTTCAAAGGTCACTATAATTCATTCAAGCACTATATCTTAACTCAAAAAACAGACTATATATATTCCAAACATCTCCGAACAAGTATTTCAGTGTTCACGAACCTTCTTACCAGATCCACTACTCTGATCCTCGGCCTTGCGCTTTTTGCCGCCAATCCCCATCTGCTCTTCGATTGCTTTGATAACATCTTCATCGTGCACAAGATCCTTCTGGCTCCAGCTACCGAAGCATAACAACTTGCGGATGGACTTTGCACTAAGACGGTTGCGAGTAAAAACAAGCAGATGACGGCCACGGGAGAATACGCGCTCAACCGCCGTTGATGTTGCTGCAAATAGATGTTAGAAATTGAGTTATAAGCCAAACGAAAGACGCACAAGGAACACTGTGATAGTCGAGCGCCATTCTGGCCAGTTCGGGCCAAATATGGCGTCTCTCCCACCACCACTTGAGAGGCTCGGTGACACCAGGCTCGAGAGGCTCACTGAGATATTGCTCTAGATGGCTCTTCTCTGATGCGCCAGCCGGAAGGTCAAGATCAAGAAGACCAAACCAGTCCGACGTGGCTGTATCTGCTGCACTTGAAGATATGCTAGCCTGAATTTATTATAAGTAAAGTGGGAGTGGGATTGTTGAGACATACATTATCGCCTTCGATAATCTCGACGTCATCGACTCCTCCTCCAGCTGCAAGATATGTGTTGTACTCCTCCGAAACAAGCTCTTTGGCAGTGGCAATCCAGGTATCAGCCCACTTGCGCGACTTGAAGTATTCCAACTTCAGGCTCGGATGAAGGACTAAAATTGCGGATGTTAGAAAGGTAAGGTCAAGACTCATTAGAGAGAAAACACGCACCCATGGCGATACGATAAACATTAGACATGTCGGTTGCAGAGTAGTATTTGTTCATGGTTCTCTTCGCAAGCCCCAGTGCCTTCCTGATTGATGAGTGCACGACACGTTTGGTGCGGGCTGAGGGTTGGGTCGAAACAATGGTGGTGGTGATGAGATCATCGATTTTGTCCATAGTGGTGATGACACTCGCAATAGTGCTGCGATTGTCCGAGGAGAACAGAAGGGTCGCCTGTTTAAAGATCTGCCAGATGCGAAGTCAGTAAGATGAATTATGATACGAAGAAATTGTATACTCACCTCAAGGGTGTAAACCATGTCTTCCACAATGATCCAGTCGGTGTCCGAGAGCTCGTATTTGCGCAATGGAAGGTTCCGATCAGCAGTAACTGCGTTCACAACCTCCTTATACTGCACCGCAACCACAAGCATATCATAAGTCGAGTTCCATCGTGTACGTACATCCCGTGGTAGAAGTCGCACGGCCATGTTCTTTGTACCACAGGCAGCGCGCCAGGCAGGAAGTGCCTTTGTTGTCGAGTGAACCAACGCGAATGAGAATTTGCGAACCTAGGAAGTATGAGCTGTTGAACAGAGTCTGGTCGATATCACATACCCGAGAAATAACCGCCTTAGCCTGCTTTGTCTGTTCAATCACATCCGCCTTCTCCACCTCACTCATATCATCCCATGCATCATCTCCTTCATCGTCATCTGCCAGAGACTCCCTGTCGGACACATCCGCAAGATCGGGGAGCGAACTATCATCATCATCCAACTCCAAGGAGAGCTCCGAAGAGGTGTCGTCATCTCCCAGGCTCTCATTATCGGCGGCAGCGGTGCGCTTCTTCTTCTCGGGGGTTGGAAGGGAAGAAGGAAGGACTTGACGCCAAGGTTCAAGGTGTGAGTGGAGCACCGTACGCGGTTCTCAGGCTGGAACGAATTGTTTGGATTGGTTCCAAGGGCAATGTTCTGTGTATTGTTGACAGTTGCATTATCACCCGTCCATCCAAGGATCTGAAGGCTGTATTAAATGCGAAGAATTGATTTGGATCTGAGTTGTGACGTACCTTATGTTGCAGACCAAAGCGCTCTAGCATTAAATCAAACTCATGCGCGAGAACCTCGCCTGTGTGCGACTGGAAATCAAGATTAGACTCGAATAAAACTCAAAAGTGAGGCCGCACCTCCGGAACCTCAAATACGTCGAGCAAAAAGACGAGTGGCTGGCCCTCATGCTGGAGATGAACTGTCCAAGCCACGAAGGCGCGATGATTGGGGGAGGTCCACGCATCAGTGGCGAAGCTGACCCGACCGGTGTAATTCTGCGCACAAAAATTCTTAGTGTGTGCTCAAGGGGCTAGAAAGAACATGTACCTCCAGTATTCATATAATATGCCGCGAGCACCGGTCAAATGCAGCATTGAGATCACGACCAATGGTCCGGCGACTAGGGATAGTGAGCTCCGGGCGGCCGGCCAGAAGCATCTCCCTGAGCTCGCGATCTTCCATGACCTTGAAAGGTCGATTGGCCTCTGCAAGCCAGCGCACAATGTGGGCACTACAATCGTAAGGATTGTTGGACAAGATGAACAGCAATATAAACATACCGAAACTCAGGCTGAGTGTGGGTGCGATGTGTAACCTTGACTGGCCGTTGGCCCGTGCGTGCAAAGGCAGAAAATATGTTCCCATCTCGAGGTGCGGCATCCACGGTGGTCCCAGCAAGACGGGACTTGACGACGCTCTTGCCCCAGCAGCCCTCCGCATGCTTCTTGAGATTTGATGTGGACGAACGATCCGAAGCCTTGGTACCATCGACATTGGTCTGGAACCGGTGTACACCTTTGAAACCTGTGTAGCGAGGACAATAATTAGCAGGGCGTTAAACCAGAGTGAAAGCAACACGCACCCGAACGTTTCTTGCATCCATCAGGGGCGGCGCAGGTGAACTGCTGGAAGGTGCGATTCTTATCGTCCTTCTTTGTAACTACATCCGATTTGAAGAATTGATAGACACCAGATTTCCACTTAGCCTTGGTGTCGTCTAGAGTACAATAAGAGCTTGAATTGAATGAAATGACTGTTTCGCACCGTCAACTTCACCAGCATCTGTATCCGAGTGAACGCTGATAGGCTCATTCGACTTCGGGCTCTTCCTCCCTGCAGTCTTCATTAGCACGGTGCAGAGTCAGGAACAATACAAGACCAACCAATTGCACTGGCAACCTTTGAAACTGTCTTTCGAGCCTTCTTTTTGACTTTGCTGAGGGTGTCACTGAGCTTGGAGGCAATACTGGATGATTTAGACGCGTTGGACGATGACATGGCAGGAAAATGGAAGCGGGGTGCTTGAATCGCAGACGACAAGCGCACTTTTATCACGGCTGGCGCTAAGCTCCTGTTGAGGCAGACTCCTGTGCTGATTGAACAGTAATGAATTGAAAAGTGGAGTCAAATAGGAGTACCGGAAGGCGGAACATCGGGTCAGGGCAAGCTGAGCTGCTGCGGATGTGGACTCCTGTGCTGGAAAAACACTGGTGCCGATCCTTCGATTCAAAAGTGGAGTCAAAGAGGAGTGTTGGAAGGCGGAACATCAGGTCAGGAAAAGGAGACTCCTGTGCTCATTGAGCCGCAAGAAATTGGTGCCGGTCTTTTGATTCAAAAGTGGAGCCAGAGAGGAGTACCGAAAGGCATAGCTGAGTTCCTGCTGATGCGGACTCCTGTGCTGATTGAGCAGCAAGGGAGACTACGTTGACGCGATATATCTTGATGCCGTGTGCCAACAATTTACAGCTCTTTGCGAAAGTAATGACACTCATTAACTTTTGATGAATAAGAACACGTTTGATGCCCCGGATTGCCGGGCTCATATCTCGCTTAGTTCTCAACCGTTTACCCTGATTCTGGATGCGTTCGACGCGGTTTTGAACGTGCTTCCAGCACATACCCTATTCAGCCAGTAGAACGACCAAGATTCAGGTCTCAAAATTCCCACCACCAGTTTTGAACCAACACATTGATCAACTCGTTCTCTGCCAATTCTGGGCCGATCCCGTTGGTTCTGGGTGATTCTGAAAGGTATGGTCAAGGCAATCATATTTATGCAATGAAAAAGCAAGGCACAGCTGATATGCAACGGAAGGAATGAAATTACTGTATTATGTTGAAACTTCATTGCCAAGGGAGGGTTTCACTATAAAACCAAAATGTTGAATATGACAGCCCTATGCCACAATCTAGGCTTTCAGAAGAGTCCAGAATTATCTGAATCGGCTGTGAATCGAGTGAGCTAGAGGCATTTCCTGTTATCATTACAACAGCTAAAGGCAACATTGCGAAACCGGTCTTTTTGAGCCTTATCAATGTTCCATGGTATGAAGTGAAAGCCCCGCTTTGCGCCTCTTAAACGCGACCAGAACCAGGCAAATCGGCCAAGAATTGACGGAGAAATGGGCTTGGAAATGTGGTGTGTTCGAAGTTGCTCTTTCTTATTCTATTTTTGGATAGTGTCATTATTTTTGCAAACAGCTGTAAAGGGAACATTACCACATTTAATTCGTCGTTGTTTCTTCCACTAAAATGACAGACACTCTCCCTCTTCTCTCTGGAATCGACGCTATCGGTCTTCCCCAATCGGTGTCCCCAGAACTTCGGGATATTCTTAAAGCTGTGGTATGTTAATAAATATTCAAATGGCAATGACTTATACATGGTACAGGGCGCAGTTCCTACCAGAGTTTCTCTGCCTCGCCTCTATGTTCACCAATGGCATATAATTAACACCCACATAATATACCCTCAGCTGTGCCATCTGATTGCGCTTCTCAAGATTGTCAAACCTGACCTTCTCGATCAACTCTTCATCACCATTCTTCGTGGCCACATCTTTGTTGGTGTGCACAACTCATTCCGCTCGATTCCCGTGAGTTTACTGTTCCATTTATATGAGTTATGGACTTATTTATTTCAGGACTTCACTGTGTATGCAGTGCGAGCTTTGACCAAAAAGGCAGTAGAGAGCGCAGCAGGACTTGTCGTGGTAATGCGCATGCTCGACTTATCTCCCCGCGTGGCGCAGTCCAGTATTCACTTCAGTTGCGATACTTGGGGTGATGAGGATGATCTTCCGGGCTTAATAGACACATGTGGAAATGAGGTCTTTGATTAAAGTTTCAGTGTATAATGTACTTTGAGTGGCAAATTACTATGTAGCTTCTGTTTGGCGGGAAATCTATTTATGGAACGATGACGAAAATGCTATAAAGTTCTTCAAGTTTATAGCGTTGACGTCATTGGCGGGAAAAATGACGAATTAAAAAATAGATAATGAACAGACCTTGCAGAGATTGAACACAGAGCATCCATGCACCCAGATTACATGAGAGATGTTTGCTGAGCAATATACCAACTGAGCCGGAGAACCATAAACAAACCCGCTCAGACCCGTGGTAGTCATGGGTTGGGTTGCGGTATCTCCGGGTCTGCGAAGGCGGTGACCCGCGACCCGGACCCGACCAACCCTACCCGGAAACCCGCGGGTATTACCCTCACCCGTGCCCCACACTAACCTCCCGCAAATGTCGTGTATACAAACGAAAGCAAGTTGCTTGAGGCATCGTTCAGCGACACACAACTCGTTGGATGCTACTGGGCTATGAGGCAGCATACGGGCAAGATTACACTAAAACCACCCCACCTACGGCACAAATAGAATCGCTTCGCCTACTTGCGCACAGTGATGCACATCGAAGCGTCATTAGATTGGGACATAAAACAGTGGAAATAAGGCAGCATACCTTCATGGCGTCCTAGACGAGCCCTGCTATATGCATCAACCCAAGGGACTCGAGGAGCCGGGCAAAAAGGACTGGGTATGAAAATTGAAAAAACGCCTGTGCGGAATGAAACAAGGCGGGAGAACGCAGTGATACCAGACCATGCATACTAAAGCCAAGGTAGAATAGGATTTCAGCTGCCTCCATGAGGAGCACTGCGTCTACCATCCCACGAGCCAAACAGGCATAGTCATAAGCGCAATCCACGTCCATGATTTCACGTTTATCGCCAGCAACAAGGAAGAGAACGAGCGCTTCAAAGCTCAGATTGGTGAGAAGTGAGAGATATCGGACCTCGGGGACATCTATTTCGTGGTCGGAATTGGCGTCGAACGCGACAGAGAGACGAAAAGAGCACGAAAACAGTCAAGCTCTCGCAAACGGGCCGGCCGTGGTCCATGTATTGATCCCGTCGTTTCCCAATTTGGACTCGCTGCCGCACATTCAATCAAAACACCTCTCCCTGTCGATACCCGACTCTCCAAACTCTCCAAAAACCAGACGCTGAATTGAAGTCCGCCGTAGCTCACCTTCCTTTTCGCCAACTCATTGGCTCTCTCATGTACATTGCAACTGGTATCCGACCGGCGGGTGTAGAGAAACAAAACTTGAAAGTACTAGCCTACAGGTATAATAAATATATAGCGATGAAGTAAGATTAAGTTGAGAACGTACCCTCAGTCGCACCAGGAGTACTGTACGATTTCGCTCAATTCTCCGGTGCTGTGACCCGTGACAGAAAAATTCGAACTCTGGATTTCGTACGTCTCACCCGGTTGCGTCGGGTGGTGACAATATTTTATTCATCCACCTCCTTGCGCTCCCCTTCCCCTTCGCTGAGATCGGTGGCTCCGGCGACGGTGCGTGGTAAACTGACGGAGATGGGGTGGAGGCGGGCGGAGCAGGCAGCGTTGGAAGCTCATTCGCAGGCGTTAGCACCGACCAATCATACTGTACTATTTCGACCAATTGTTCAGGTGACGGTGACACTTCAGTTTTTTTGATGTGTGCAAAAATCACCGTTAATCAAAAGGAAATTTATCGGCCATCCCGGACATCGAAAAATTCGAAATTTGTGAACAATTGGTCGAAATAGTACAGCAGTCGTGATCTGCAACTGAAGAGCTAGGCCCTGCCGCGAACCCGACAGGTGGAAATAAATCTTCAAAGCCTGTGGGAATCTCGGCAGTCATAGGCGTGTTATCGAAGAAGCCATTAAGATCGAGATAAGATCCATCATATGAAACACTGGCATCGAGGTTAAAATCACAAGCCGACCCGTAGGAGATTGATGGCGCTTTCGAGAACCAGTCGGAGGTAAGGATATCGAAATCGAACATGGGTGAGGTCTGAACCGGAGGAGTATCAAGCATAAAGTCCATCGAGGAGGTCTCGAACAACAAATTCGAAGGACCTGAATCATGCCCTGGCGATAGAAGTGCTGGCTGAGAAGGGGGCTGAGCTGCAGAAGGGAGCGCGTCCGTCCCATTTTCTGTGGTTCGTAGGCCTTGAACGACTTTAGCGACACTGGGAGGTGCGAAAAAAAAGAAAAAACCCATACCAGCAGCCTTTATCGGAACCATCTTCATCTTCACCCTCCCGCTAGAGCTGGCAGAGACTACGACGGACCCGTACCCGGCAAAATTACCTTGTTTTGAACGCTCAGACGTCATACCACCCTTCAATGCCTTTAACTCGGCCTGGAGAACTTTCTCCGTCGCCGAAGACTCCTTTCGCCCCGCCTTCAGGTCGCTAATCTTGGCTTTCAGCTCAGCCTCCATTTTACCTTGCTCATCCGACTCGCGTGTCTTGCGTGCAGCGGTGGATAGCCGAGTTATACTGCGCTGCATGCGGTGGGACATCTCGTTGTTGGAGTTGGCCAGAACACCAGTCGTGATTGACGCCTGAACTTCGTTAACGACGCGCTGATCAACAATGCGGGCACTATCCAGGCCGAGGAATTAACACAGCAAAAATCCATAAATTACTTACGTTTCAAGTCCTTCAACCTCAATGGTGCTGCGCTTCACCCGGTCCCAATGAGGCAACATGTGGGATTTGACCAGACAAGGGATAATCTAGTCGCTCATTTCCTTGTGCGTCCACAGATCTATGGACGTCAGCACCACGCAAGTCTAATACGAAAGGGAAACATACCCTCGATTTCTTTGTGCTTCAAGCCCTCGACAAATTGCGTGAATAGGTTCAGCGCTTCGACGGAGTCAATGTACATGAAGTCCTTCAGCCGGCGGAACTCGTCGGCGGAAACGAGATTCCTGAGCCCGTTGACGAGGCTAGATGCGAGTGAGGATTATTATGGGGGAATGAATGCCACACTCACCGAATCGAATGTCCACAACAGATTTTAACGAAATACCTAGGGAAAATTGCGGGATCTAAGGTCGTAATGCCGCTGAACTGAGGTTGGTTGGCCTTGAGGAGAGAGCGCACAACACCAAGCGCCTGTGCAGCCTCCATGTCCGCATTCATGACGAGGAGGTTCCCGTTTTGGACGAAGTGAGCGAATTGCAGGTCCTTACCCGTCGCCTCGATCTTGATTTCGCGAAACGTGCCAAAGAGAAGCTCAAAGTGCCAATCCCTGTTCGTCAGTAATCCTGTTCAAATATTCAGTCAATAATCCCTGCCATGAAATCCCTTCGTTCGAGCAATGCTCCTCCAAAACTCGTGCTTCGAGAGGTGCGATAATCTTACTCATTCTATAATCCCGGCTCATTTGATAATCTGTACAGTTTAAATAATCTTCCCCAATACCAGTTCGGTCCCATAATCCTGCTCGTTTTCACTCTCCGGATAATCTCACATGATAATCCTAATCCTACCTAATCCTTCATCGTGTAGCTGACTGGAGTTAATCATGGCTGTACTATAGTAGATAATCCAGGATTAAGCTCATGTATTAATTGTAGTTGCTAAGATGCACACCTATTAGTACCTAGGATTAAGCTACTAAGGATTGCTATTAGCAGTGAGGATTAAGCACCATCACTGATATCACTGGACAAAAGGAGCAAAGGAAAGGCCTGTCCGAGTAAGCGCGAGGGTGCCAAGTCACGTGACACTCTCGGGATGCACCGTTTCAACTGTGACAGCAACCTCTGGGTTAAATGCTTAGCTGGAGACATCCCAGGGGAAAAACAGATCACTGTGTCGGTGCGACACCGTGATTCCCACGTCCAGTATTACGATGTTTCCCTCCCGAGCGGCGCTGTGGGCATGATTCAAGAGGGTCTCGAATGGAGCACCCCGGTCGCAATGGTTGGGAAGATACAAGCTGTATATCCCACTGTAACAGCAGGGCAGATACATTCTGCGTGGACAGAGATGAGCAAGATTTTGTGGAAGCGTGCGGAGCTGCAGTTACCCTCGGCCAAAATTCTACTTAAGGAATTCACGGACGACGTCGACGTTCTAGATGTCCATCCTGCAGACGGGGTCGAACAGCTCTGCTTTGCAATGAAAAGGATTCTAGAGCCGCTTCGTGGAAAGGTTGTCGAGATTGGTCTTGACGCTACTTGTGAGTGAACCTTATTTATTAATCTGCAACAGACAGTGAGATACTAACTCACTTGTAGATGGAACAAACTCAAAGCACCTCAAGTTATACACCGTACTTGGCGAGTACGATAATGCGGGATTCCCCTTGTCATATTGTCTTCTGTCGACCACCGGTGCTGATGACCTCGGAAAGCGGAAACGGGCCTTGGAGGCCTGGGCTCGGGTGCTGCGCGACAAATATGGGGTTATCCCGGTCTTCATTCACGTCGAAAAGGACATGGCAGAGATTGGAATGGCTAAAGATGTCCGGAATGCGAAGATTCAGCTCTGCTGGTGGCATCTAAGAAAGGTGGTACGCACCCGGCTGCAGCAGAGCAAACTTTCCACTACCCCATACAATTTGCATCGTGCACACGGGGAATTTGCGTTTATTAACCTTGGATTCAAGCCCCAAGGTCGTGCAGATGCTGCAGAATATGAGGGCGGATTTTTGGAGAGCATTGTGGCAGCATCCACTCAACCTAATTCTTCTGCTGTGCAGACGGATACCCTTCGAATTAAACTCCCCGCAGCTCCGCCACATGCCACAGCACTCACCGACGTGACAGACATTCCCAGCACTGCGAATTCAACTGCGCCAGACGACCGCATGGACCTTGACGATGAAGATGACACAACTACTCGGCGTACCTTCTGCCCAGCTGAATTGCGCGAGCCAGTCATGGGTTTGGCGCCAGTAAGCACCTAAATTCCGCAGATTAGGACGATTTTGCTGTTCGGATGTAGTTCTCCTAATTGCCCTGAATAGTCCTTGCGCAAATATTCGTAGTGGTTTTCCTAATCTTCACTGTGCTCACCACATAATTTCGACCCCCCAAAGGAGATCAGGTAAGGGACTTGATTTTTCGTAATTTTTCTGTTCCAATTTTGCCTTGCAGATGCGGTCTAGGTCTTTCCCCGACAAAGTAAACACTTCAATGGAATGAAATACGGTCTTCGCACTCTATTCAAAGCGTAGTAATGTTCGCCAATGACTTCAATCTCGGATTTGAGCACAATTCAACCACAAATCTTGAACTTACTGGTAAGATCTTTTACTAGCAGGAGGTCTTCGATATTTACCACTAAAACACCAGATTTATTCAGTAAAAAGGCACCGACACCGCCCGTTGACCGTGACGGCCGTCCGCCCCGTTTTTTAGAATTTATTTCAACCTCTGCGACGGGGCCAGGTTTGCCCGTTGCACTCCCGTCGAAACGACGGCCGTTCCCGTCACGGGCACGGAGAACAGCCCTAAACGCAGTCCTGTATCTACGTCCTTCACTCCGGATGAGGAGGAAAGACCCTCGGCTCGCTAATTTGTTGTGGTTCTCGTTCAGGACGCAGACAAATTTCGCGAACAAAAAGAGCGCTAATCGGATCAACCTCGTAAAGTGCAGCGCAAACAGAGCGCACAACGTGCAGCTGGGAATTAGACTAGCATATACGAAATGCAATTGCGCGAAAGCGGTGGAGGACAACGGCAGACACGCGATTGACAAGGTGAAGCTGTTTGGCCTTGTTGTTGTCGATCCGGAACCCCGGATCGTCTTTTTGCTTTCACACCACCACCAAGCCCGTGGTCCTGGAGTGGATAACAACTGTAGCGCGCTGTTGCGGCAAAGCCCACTAACAGGGAGGCTTTGACAGTGTTTTATTTAGGTTTTGTGAGAGACTCCCGAGCTTCAATAGCCTTGGATATTCTAGGAATCCTCTACGAGATCTCTGTTCCTGTGCATCTGGGCCCGGAGATCTGGCCACGGGTATGGAAGTGGACGCACTTCATTTACAGGCTCCGACACAACCTTCCTGGCCTACTTCTCGACGAAGGTTCCTTCTGTTTAGGCTGCGTCATCTTTGCTTCGAATCTCATTCGCGACACGGATGCCGATCTCGTGCTCAGTACACCTGGTTTCCGTTCCATGGTGGTCAGAGCATGGTCGTTTATGCTTCATGACCAAACAGAAAACCAGGTGTTTGGTTTCGGACGAGTCGTATGCTTATTACCTGCTTGAAGCCTCGAAGCTGGCCCATTTTGATGAGATCACAGAAGGCGCCGGCGGTACTGTAGTATTACGTTCAATTCGTCAGTCACGCGTCACGCTCATTTTCTCTGAGGGCGGCAATAATTTTTTCTCAATTTGTCGGATTTTCTTTGATTTTTAAAAGTATCAAAAAACCCGCGGCGGTGACGAATTGAACGTAATACTACAGTAGTCTGCATCACCTTGCGGACATCGTCGTCAGATCTATCGCCTTTATACTTCCCACTCTGAAGTCTCCTGTTGACGATCGGACCGTCGTTTCACTGGACGTCATTACGCATTTCGTGTTGGCCGCAGAACATTTCGATTCGAAGGGGGCAGGAGTACAGGGGAATATGATAGCCAACCCGAAGGACACTATTGGACGGCCCGGTCATTTCTACCTCGCGCTTCGGGACTGCAAAATTGTGGCGTTTATGACAAAAGCCGCTTGTGCCCTGCTCGAATCCACACATGATGGATCGGCGGCAGCAGTCAACAAATGTCTCATGATCCTCGGGCCACTACTCGTCAATGAGCAGGGTCACCGCTACCTGCAAACCGCGCTCTCGACCGGATTCCTCCGCGTTCTAGTCTTTGGTGCGCAGCTTGATGATCAGCCAGACATCCAGAACAGTTTGAACGTTTTCCTCCTTGTTCTTTCGTCATCCCTGATCTATCATGGGGTCGTTTCGGAGGTTGAGGAAGCGCGGAGCAGTTCATTTCCACGGAGGCCTTTCGGCGCTCCTACATGTATCAAGAGTGGCAGGAATTCACCAGCCTGGCTCAGGACCGCATCGGTGTGTTGAAAGCTTTTGACGAGCAACGACCTAGTTCCCAGAAGGCGTGTGACAACTTAGAGGTGAATTCTTCACCACGCCCAGACAAACACATAGCTGATGTTTTACTTCGTAGTGCGGCATCATTGGGCCCCGAACTGAGTTCAGGCTATGCTCGCCATACAATTCCGTCATCCTCGGTCAGTATCCATGCGGCTACTTCTCCGTCCATCATTGAAATCTCGTTCCACACGCACCCGATGAGCGAGAATTCATCCGGGCAGTCGTGCACCGCGACTACATCGTTACTAAACCAAAGATATATGCAGACCAGTGCGCCTTGATGCGGATGGAGCCCGACTTTGCCGTCCAGACCACATTCGACTACAGCGGCGGGCCTGTGGAAATTTACGGGAACATCACGGATCCAGAGGATGAGGATTTTGTTGATGCCAAAGATGAATGGCTGGACACAATCGAGCGCGCCGAGAGCAGCGACGCTCGAATGGCATTGCATGATGTAATTCTAAAGGTCGGAACCTCCGTCCGCTCCATCCTCGTTTCCCTTCGAAGGAGTGATTCCGATACAGAGGCATTGCTTAAGTTGATCGCTGATTCGGAGGATGATCTAGCTTCGGACAATGTTGCGGCAAAAATTCGTGCGCACTTGGAGCATGGGGAAAAGGATTTGGTGGAGATCCACTAATGAAACGTAGAGTAGATCCTGCACTGGGGAGTCGATAGCTTTGAAAACGCGGGGAAGCGGCAATAGTACGAAGCTGGAAGCAGGAAAATGTCTAGAGGCTCGAGAGCATCCCCTCAGTCCGTCCAAACTCGTTGAGATGCAAACATACAATTGAATCCGGCGCAACAGGAGCTTCGGGACACTCTTATCACCAACTATGTGGGAAGGAGACATAGAAATCTTCCCACATTTCCAATTGAAACTGGAATGCCTCCGACATGTCATTGCTTCCATATGCCGCTCCAAATGTGCTTTTATGCCGTTCCAATGCACTTTTAATGCTCCCCACCTGTTTTTGCACACTCCAAATAAGGTGGGATCTCTCATGGTTTCCCCCTACTTTTATTGCCCAAGTTGCATTTCACCAACTTTTGTTTTGAACTTTACCAACTTTTTTGGTTCAACCTAACCCTAACCCCTTTTTTTTAATTGCTCAAATCAACACCTGAAGCCATTCAAAGGCTATATCTTGATCCCCCACAGGCCTAACCATGCTATTTTCCCCAGGAGTGCAAATACAGTGAGCATCAAACATCAAACGCGATCACCCGGGCCGGCAAGCATGATGCTTGCTAGTCTAGTTCACGCCCACTCCAGTTACACTAGCCTTGCATTTGCTTTGCACCATGAATATGCTGTTCACTGAATTTTAGTGCAGGGAATAGGTGCGGCGCAGAATTGCATCATAAAGATGAGTTCAAAGTAGTCAATATTACTTCCCTTCCCGTATTTTCAGTTGCGAGACATGCTGAAGGCAATAGAGCAAGGAATACAATAGTTCACCTTGAACTTGAATTTCACTCCATTTTTGTCTTATACTGCCCCGCTTTTGATTGAGTTCACCCAGGCCTAGGAGATGTATTAAATAGTCCCTGCCTGTACCCTCAAACATGCACGACCCAAATAGCACCCGAAAAGCATCCCGAGCGATGTCCCAAGTTATGCATAAAGATGCATACGGATGCCGCGGCAGTGCGCGGCAGGTGCGGCAATTACCCCTGGCCCCTCTGCGTTGAGCTTTCGATTGTCGCAACATCTTTTGGGGCCGCGCTGCCAATCCCTGTCGATATATCTTCTCGCCACAAGCCAGGGATTTAGGAACTTAAGTCGCGCACCCGTGGACCATGGTGGTCGCCCTCATGCTATATATTTGCTTTGTGGGAGAAGTAGCGTTTGAGAGAGCCAGAGGTTTGATTCCTCCCGGTACCTCTATACCTCTCCCAAGTTTACACTGTAGACGGTGGGAGTAGGATTCAGAGGGGGTGTATATGGATTGAGGTATATGTGAGGCGGTGAATAAGGTAGGATACATGTGTCAAAAGTAAGCAATGTCCGTATAATCCGTCCGCATGATGACGTCCGAGTACGAGTCTGAGTCCAAGTCCATGCATATGCAGTCATGCGTTGAGCACCACGCAACACCTTTCCAGTGCAGGTGCATGTGTGTGTGCGTGTCTCGCCGTGTCCCATCCAGGATCCGCCGCGGAGTCATCCCCGCCTGCCCACAGTGCACCTGACGGTTCCAAAGCAACCTATGAACGAGGGGCCCAATTAAACCTTCGCCTTCCTCCCCCCTCCCAGCCTCGTCCGAATCCGCCGCAGAAGACTCTGCTTCCGCACTGGCGCAGTCCCGTCCGCATCCCCCGTAGCAGGCGGCGCCGTCCGTATCTTCCCGTTCGCGCGGGCGTTTGAATCGGGCGCTGGGACGGGTGTCGGTGGGGATGGTGGGTATTGACGATAGGCTGCGATAATAAATTGGTTAGCATTGAGATGAGGATGACGGAAGGAAGACGTGACACACGGAAATACGAGCTTCGGATGCGACGACCGTTCGCGTCAACTTTGTGTTCGCGTGGGACCGCATTAGGGGTGGTAACGAGCTTCTCTTGCACCGGAGCTTCGGGTTTGACGGCCGCCGCCGCAGGTGCAGTGCTGGCAGCCTGGACTTGGGCAGTAGTAGCCCCCGCTTCAGCCGCGTTGGCGGTCGCATTTTCTCGATGCATCAGAGGATTGCTCTCAACGAGTTGGAAGGGCGTCGAAGGAAATGCGCCCGGGATATCGAGGCCAGGCGTAGTCGGAAGGGTGCGAGAAATGGGCGCAGCGGACATCCTGGACGAGCGTCGGAGCAGGGGTTTCCAAAAAAGGTGTGGGTGACGGAATTTGCAGGTCATGGTATCGACGGAGGGTCTCTTTATAGCGGTGATTTCTCGTCCGCGTCGAGGCCCACTCCACGCCAGGGCCATCTTTGCATGACGATGATGTCAGGGAGAAGAAAAGAGATGGGATCACAACCTATCACAACACTGCAATACGTGGGATTTGCTCGTGGGGATGGCCGCGTCATTCGGCGCTTAACGGGTGTCTTTCTGTCTCCTTCCAGCTTCCTCCCTTGTTGCGGGCCACCGTCTACGAGGACTGGGTCCCGGCGTTGTGTAGTTTTTCAATTGGCGCAAAGACTCTGCCGAATGTACGGCGTTAGCCATTGCCTCGCGAACCTTCATTGCAATCGAAGCTTCCGGATGTCTCTGCATGATACTGCATCGGAAGGGTGCATCTACGTCGTGTCGCGCTTTCTCGCGTCCGTCGCGCATCCTCATTGGGAGTGTATGTCGTCCTTGGACCTTGGTATATCTTCCTTTTTGCGCGCCCTTCGCGCTGCACATTCACTCAGAAGAATTCGCGAAAGCATAAGCAAGGCGCAAGTACGAGCTGCACACACCGGCAAAAAACTGACAAGTCCAAAAGTACAAGAGCTTAGAGGAGTCGGGAAAACCACTACGTGATGGCCGCGCGGCCGCTCGGAGTTTGAAATAATCCTTGCTTCCTACCACCATCTGCTCTCCTTCGCGGTACCTCCCTTGCTCCCTGTGCCACCCATCGCCTGGACTGCCCTCAAAACAGCCCCATTTTTCATGGCCCTGTCCTACAGTACATGCAGTGCGGCGACACGGTCACACGAAAAAGGCGATATTTCGACTAGAAAGACACCGGTTTGCCGCATTTTTTTTTCGTGCTTTATCTTTGGCGCTGTTGCAGCGTGGTCAGGCATGGCTCTCAATACGTTGGAACTTATATAGACGCGCCAAGACCCTGATGACCATCGATCCAATTCGCATCGTGGTCCCACTGATTGGCCGCGATGTTGTGTTTATTCTCACATCTTCCCTCCGTTATCCCACTCACGGAAGCCTTCGTAACTCTGGAGCCCCAAATTCAGACCGACTGGCCGAGATCTAGGTGTGTGATTTTATTCTTAATTTTCCGCTGGGACTAACTCATCGTATTCATAGATGCCGTTCGTGTCTTTCCCTGGGTAAGTCGCGCCGTTCACAGTTTGCCGTCTTCAGCAGCAAGCGACTCGCGGTGATTCGCTTCATTGTCGTAGGTCTTCGTCTTGTGTACGCTCTCCGTCGTGCTGACGTTGTTAACTCGAGACGGAGGGAGGCCCTGAAGGTGTGACATTGTCTTCATACAATTTGTCGGCGCAAGTAGCTGATTCTCTCGAGTACTAGTTCGAAAGCTGGGCGGGTACTTGATGTAGGTGCGTTGTCCGTAACGCTGCCGTTCCTCGTATACTAACACTTATTGTAGCTTTATCGAATTTCTCTTCCCCCATGCATCCCATCATGAAAATAAGTCCTACAATACCGGAAACTCCTCGCTGTCTCTCGCACTTTACTCCAAATAATGATGGGGGGCTTTCCTGCTGTTGAAGACGAACTGCGAATTGATTAGAACTTACGGAGTTTGAAACAGGGCAAGTTTTCGAGACTGAATGTGATTCTTGTTTGACCCCGGCGATTCGAGTCCGCCGTGCATTAGCGGTTTGTGGATAATACTATCGTTCGAGCTGTCCTTCACAAAGTCAGTGGAGCTCCAAGGTACAGGTACGGCTTCTTTATGAACGATTGATTGAGGATCCGAAGCGTCTTCTCTTTCACCAATCTGGACGTTCGGGGAAATACCTCCCATTGATGAGCGTTGACGGGAAGTGCCTGTTTCAATCTTTCTGTCAAACGAGATCAATTGAGCTCAAGGGCCATACAAATAGCGCGCCCCGTGCGCGGACGATTGAAATCGCCGAGAAACGGTCACGTACTTCGCGACGTCAGTGTTTTGCACACCCAGTATAAAAGTCCTGGACCGCAATCATATTATTCAGAACCTCAGCACTTCTCGGGTCTCTTCCTTCTTCAACATCGAAGAATATGTTTTCCATCGCTCGTATCGTTGCTTTCACGGTCATCGCCGTCAACCTCGCTTCCGCCGCACCCGCGAATGAGATTGTGTCGGGGTTGACCAAGCGTGTCGCGTACAGCTGCGTCGACAGCGACCAGGACGCGTTCGCCATCGCCTCGTAAGCCTTCCTTGGTCCATTCATTCCATGCTCTTGTGATGATCCCTATGCAGGTATTCCGAGGCACAGACCCTCGCTGCGAACGCCGCATCCTACATCGCGACCAACGGCGCCGATTCACTCTTCCAGACGTACTTCGGCGCGTCGACGTCAACGGTCCTCCCGCAGTGGGTCTATAACCAGATTGCCACCGAGCACGGCACGAACTTCACAATCAATTGTGCGCCCACCACTGAATGCGGGTCCAACATAATCGCCGATACGGTCTGGGGTGATACGAAGTTCACGACGACCCACAGCGACGGCACGAAGACTGTGACCATTGGCAATTATCATGCTACGACCTAGTGAGCGCTCATACTCGTGTCTATCACACCTGTTGTTCGACATTTTGATTCCTGTGATAGTTTGTGCCCGCTGTTCTACAACCGAGCCCCACTCGCATCACTATGCACTGGTACTTCGGCGGGTCGCGCCGATTCTCTCGTTCACGAGATGTCGCATGCCTTCGCCCACACCAAGGACTGTACGTCTCGCGTTCCGTACGACCCATTGCTCGAGAGATCTGACGCGTGTCCGATCGAGTAGACGTCTACGGTTGCGCCAACACGCGCGCGCTCGCTATCTCGAACCCAGCTGAGGCTGCCAATAACGCCGAGAACTTTGGGGTGCGATCGAGCCTTTCTGCTCAAATGACCTAAACGCTGACCCCTCGCATAGTGCTTCAGTATTGCTGCGTACCAGACTACGCAGTGCTCTTAGCTCGTCCCTCTTTAGGCACACTATATAAGCGTAGCTACTACTCCCTGTTGGCTACAGGACTTCCCTCGAACGAGACTACTTATAACTGCCTGATTATTCCTCGTTCCCGGATTCCCGCCACTCGAAGGAAGACTGCTCTGAATCGCCAAGACTCCACCACAACACCGACAAACTCCCATACATCCGTAGCTTTGCTCTGGAACTGCTCTGTGTTCTCCCATGGCAGGAGAAATTCAGATTATCGTAACAATTATCTTGTCTTTCTGTTGACTCTGACTGAGACTCCTGTACACCCATCTTGTCAGTCGCAGCAAGGAATTCACACGTCGTTTTCTCAGAGTCCATTTGCTCACCCTACACACTCGACGTTGTAATGAGCGTCAAGGAGCTCGGGAAGGGACACGGATGCGAAAAGTTGGAAACCACCCAAATCGGCAACGCTGGTCGCGCGAGTTGCGCACACCTAGTTAGTGTACACGATCCCTCGAAAGAAGAAGCCGCAGTGGGCAAGGATGGGTAGCTCTGTCGGTAGCGGGAAAACCGGCCGAAAATAAAACAAGGAAAGAAAAGGTCCCGGTGGCGCGGAAACGGGATCAAGCACGTTCCGTGCATCCAAAAAGAGATGAAGAATTGATGCGAAAAGAGTGTGAACGTATGATGAGCGTAGGAGCGCACGCCTAGAGAGTACGTTAAGAGGTACCATCCGGTCGCTGCCAAATGCTCCGCCGAAATAGCGCGTTAGACCCGCTGGCCCAGCGCGAGGGAGGGGACAAGTAGGAACGAAAGAGAGGTTCGAAACAAACACCAACGCACCCTTAACTCACGCCGTCGCACGGGAACGAACTGAGGCGAGTTCGCATACTAGGCTTAGTGTTAGAGCGGTCGACGGAGAATAATTTGAAGCGGCAGGGCCAATTATGGGAGGCGTATCGTGGGTGGTGTGGGCGGCAGTGGGAGGGGGCATGCCTAAGGGCGTTTGTATGGGTAGCGGGCGCGATCTTGAGGGTGGCCGCCGTGCGGAGGAGGATGACGAGGTGGTTTTGCGTGAATTAGCAGCAGGGCTTGAGGCGGATTATTTTGAAGAAGTGTTATAGATGGGACACTAGCCTGGGCCCGAGTCGTTGACGGAGTCTTTGGAATTGAAGGCGGAACGAGGCCCTCGGGCCAGGGTAATTCTTGGGCAAGGGGGGTCAATTCTGCAGTATTTCAAAACCAGGTCTCAATAGATGCATTTACACCTGCTGAACACCAATACCATGGTGCCGAATCGCGAAATGTACCCAAACTTAAACCCGGGACCAAAACAGTATTTCCATATTGAGCCTGATAACAGCTGATAACGGCCCTTTTTAGACATGTCTCAGCTGACGACACTGGTAATATCTGGGTCATTAAATGTTCGTCTCTCAAGCGTAGGCGTTCTTGGCACCCGTTGTGAATGTTGTGCTGCAACCTTTCCTCTCAGGTATTTCGCCGATGCATCTATCACTGTGAGATGCCTAAACCATTGCTCAAACTTTTTTTGGTTTCATGAGAGAGGCGCGCGAAAATCGAACACGCATTGCGAATCCGGCGAAATCTGCAATGATCTAACCGCACATTACTTAAAAAATACATCAAATTTGGGTAGCAGAGTTTGTGAAATACATTGTTTGTGTGGAAGCGAGCGAGTTACTATACAGGTATTAATCTTTCCGCTATTGATCGGCCTCCTCAGTAATTAAACATCTTTCCAAGCCCAAGACCCTTGTAGATTTTGTCCAGCCCGGTCGCAGACACGATACCTTTGAGGAGACCGTCGAGACCGAGGGCGCTTAGGAGCTTACTGACGAGGTTGAGGACGCCGGTGAGCAACAGGCCGACACCCGACACCACCGACAATCTGTGGCAATGGTTCTGTCAAGCAGGGGATAAGTGAACCGGATCAGGAGGGGTAGACAATTGGACACGCACGACCCAGGGCGTCGAGGAGGGGTCCCAGATCCCGCTTCGCTTCAGAGAACGAGTCGAGCTTGTCTTTAGCCCATTCAATTGTGCCGCCCACTTCTTCGACCCTCTACGGAGAAGACAAGGCGGTTGAGCGTAATGTCAAGGCACGAAAAGATAAGTTGATACTCACAATCTTCAACGCCTCCGCGAGCCGTTGTTCCTCCGGCGTCGCCTTGTGGTCGCGCATATTCCGTGTTGCCTTGTTGCTCAGACGGTCGTGTGGATCAGCGCCGCTGATGGCACCGTTGGTCTCGTTCAAGATCTTTTCCGCTTGCTCGAGGAGAGGTTTGACTTTCTTTACGAGGTCAGCCTCATCGCGGTCGTCGTCTTTGCGTGCCTCCATGTGCTCAATGTGCTGGAAGAAGATTGTTTTCATAAGGGACTCGTACCTTACGAATTATTTTGCACAGCGGGGTAGTCTTTTGATTTGCGTCTTCGATAGTAGAGGACAAACGCTCCGCAAGCTTGCGGTCGGTCTCCTGCTCACTCTCCGTGCGCTCGTCGTGGTCGCTATTCGCTGACATCGCGTCCCGAGAGTGCGCTGAACGTTCAAGACGTTCAGAGAGTTCGCTGAACGGTAAAGCTTGTCTCTTCGGGGCGTGAATCGAGGCGTGAATATCAGCCATATTGTGTGTGGGGTAGAGTTTAGGTGACCCTCAATCCGCGGAGCCATTTGCTTTTATACAATTTTCGTGTGGAGCCTCCAATGTGACGCTTCGCGTGGAGTTTGTTCGTCAGCCGTGATGCTGCCTGATACCTGTTCGTGGCGCTCGGAGCGAGTAAACGTAACATCATGTCCAAAAATTGCAGATATTTCAACCCTTCCCACGCCGCAGTCAAGATAAGCGCTGGTTAAGCGCCTGATGAAGTCATCGTTCTCCCGTGGACCCCTTGGTGGACGCGCTAGGCTTCATGAGCTGGGATCTCACTGATGGTGATGGTAATCGCATACAAGACTCAGTTTGCTTGAACAGCAATACGCCGGGTCTTTAACTCTTGTGACCGATAGAGCCGCGTTGATGTCGATTTAGCTACGCCATCTGCATCCGCAATTGAGGTGTAAGCTGTTAAAATCCTTGAATTGTTTGGAAGCCACCGTTGGTTCAGGCTCCAATATTGATGGCTGACATCACCAAAAGCGGGAGATCGTGCCCATCGCCTGTGATGTGTGCAATCAATCAACATCGTGATGGCGGATCTACAATGGATTATAGGGTCTTCGCAGACGATTGCAGATACTGCACCATGCCGCCGAAGGGTTACAAAGGTAAAAAAAGGTAGATGAGAGTTTGCAGAGGCTACACCTACCATTGCGTGAGACTTTGGCCAGAGGGAAAATTGTACCATCCACGGAGAGTTAGAAAAGAAGTCTCGGAAGCAAGCCCAAGCTGGTAGTCGAGACCCACAGAGAATGCGAGACGCCTTCTTGGAGATCCAGAATTGAGACTATGCACAGGAAATCTTAGCTGCACAATGGAGGTATGTATTTATTGCGATATGAAAGATAATGCACGGCAGAGACAGTAGATAATTTAAAGTTCATCGTACCCGAGCTGTACCGTAAGATCATCTTCCCCGTTCTCGCCATCTTCCGGGCCAAAATTCTCCTCCTCCTCCTCCTCCTCCTCCTCTTCCTCCTCCTCCTCATTACTGTCATCATCTCCCTCGTCACTCTCCTCCCCCGAAACCTCTGGCGGCCCATCTTCTTCGTCTTCTGATTCCACATCGGGGGCGTCAGGCGTGTGTGGCAAATGTGACTCAGGCTGCTCAACATCGTCGTCATTGTCGTCGTCGTCAGGAAGCCCCGGTCCATCTGCATCCTCGTCCGGAACCTTGACTTGATAGTTAGGTATCGCATGAACATGTCACGGTCAACGAAACTATTTTTTTTGCTGAGCTCAATATCATTGCAGGATAGAAAAAGGCTGACTCACAAGTTCACATAATGATACTGCCAGTCATCAAACTCGTCGGGTTTTCTGGCCAGAGAGGTGTATGGTACGGGTTCTGTGGGGCCGTATGCGAACGCAGGAATCAAATGCGAGCCTTTATTAACTTCGTCAAGATTGATAACAGGCAGGGATTTAAATGCGCTCCTCGAATTACCTCATCGGGATCGACAAAACCGTAAGCTGTGGGGTCAGATTCCGGAAGGAACTCGATGCGATGAAGGCGCTTCCGTTTAAATCCTCCTTTGAAGGTGCGGTCAAGGCGGAATCGGCGCACCCAAAGGAAGCTGATTGGCACAGGAGAGGTAAGAGCGCCGCTCTCATTGCGAATTACGTCGCAGTGGAATACGCCAAGGATACGAGCATAGGTAAAAGGATGGTCGTCATTCAAGTCTTCAGGCGCTAGGGTCATAATATCGGCGTGTGTCCGAGGGTTCATGGAGTCTTGTCCACGACGAACGTCATATGAGGTGTAGTTAACACGAAAAACCTTGTGGCAGTAGATGCGGTCGTTGACTATTAACACTTGATTTCTTTGTTGAGGCGTGAATTCATGGCCATCCCCGGACCAAGTTGGATGAAGAAGCCGCCCGAGGAGGTGTTCCTGAAGCTTGGGACGAAAATCCTGCGTGGGTTTGAATTTAAAAAAACATTTAGCAGAGTTGAACACGGTACCTTGATCGCAGGATCCCCTAAATTCTCGCTCAGCCAGAACGTCAAATTGAAGTGGAAGTTGCGAGACTGCGAAATATGATAATGGAATTCGGGAGGTGTATATGGAAGGGACTCCGACTCAGCGAAATCGACGGTGGGCAAGATTTTTTTGACAGGCTTCCCCGGCTTACGCTTTCGCTTTGTGCCTTTCGGGCCAGCCTCTGGGATGGCGTCAATTGGTGGGATGCATGCGGCGTTCTTCTCGGCTTCTTGCCGCTCCCGAGAGATCTTCAAGAGCTCCGCTTCTCGTCGCTCCAGCTGTGTTATCTGGCCGACGGCGTCGTTCTTGTTGGTGCGAGCGTAATATGCCTTTACCCTCTTATGCTCGAGTTCACCCTGAGGAGCAAAATTAACATTAAGGACACATAAAAATGAATCTCGCGCACCGTTTGAGTCGAATATGAATCGACAGCGCCGAAGAACAAGATGCTTGGAACATAATCACCGAGCGAGTGGCCCTTGTACGTCAGCATGTTAAATAACTTGATTTTGCTGCCAGATGCAGTCTCTGCCGGCGCTGCCTTTCCGGCCGCTTTCGCAGCGGCCGCCTTCTTTGCATTTCGACGGCCGCAAGCTGCCTCCTCTCTTGGCAGTTCTCGCGTGGGGAACGCGGCACAGGTGTACTTTGCGAAGTAGCGTAATTGGCGAAAGAGTTGCTTCGTAACTGCTTTAAGTATGCCGACGGTGAAATCCGTATGGAGGCGCAATTTTGCAAGTGCATGCCAATATGCGAGGGAAAAGAGGAGGTCTTGCACGACTGCGTCGTGCTCCTCGTCCAAAAGACCCTAAAAAACAGGCATAGCACACTGTAAGTGAAAACTATGAGCAAAAGGGAGGGGTACTATACATGCGGCTTACTTGTAAATAATCCTCGAAGTTACGAGCTGCCAATTTCTTCATCGCTGAGACGTTGTTGGAAAATCGTCGAATCGTAGCCTCTCCAAAAGTCGGCACTTGACGAAATCTACAAGCGGTTCAACGATTGTCTGTTGCCAGAAAAATAGATGAACGAACCGGGTATTCAAAGCCTGAACTGTGTCCCCCCATGGGCCACAAGGATGCGAATGAGATGTGTAAAAATCGCTTTCCAAACTCCGAGTTCGAATTCGTGCATGAAATCGACCACAAGCATGACAAATGTGCCACAACTGTACTCTGCAACTGCCGAAAATGCGTTCTAGTGTTTTCGTCGTTAGTTTAATGGCACCGAGTCCATGAAAGCACGTACCGTTGTAGGAACCCAAGATTTGTCATATAGCAGCGCTTCAACGCTGGCACTTTTAACGACCTTGGCGTGACGGTAGATCCACTTGCGTGCGAGCTCGATATACGACTGGCACCGAGTATCGTCCACACGTGGTGAGTTGACCCGTATTTTGTCGTCTCTAACCGTACCCACTTGATCGAGCTCGTCTTTGCTCACAAGGCAACGGGGGCATGGACATTTGCCGAGATTTCGGATAGTAGCGAGCAAAACCCTGTAATGGCAGCATCATTAGAAATAGGAGTTTTTTATAAAGTTTGAACCAACTTTTCCGGGAAATCTGCAGAATAGGTGAAAACGCGAAAATAGAATCGTCGTGCGACCCCGTCCGGGCATTCGATCACAATGCCATGTTTGCAAGCCTCTATAAATTCACCGTCTAGCAGTAGCTTCCAGATGGCATGCATGAGTTCCCGGCGGCAGTGTGTCAATACATCTGCGGAAGGTGCATGTCCAGTTTCAGCCCTGAACCAGTCAAAGAATTCGTCAGGAAGCTGAAGAAGCAACATCAGAGATAAGCTCGGAAACTAAAAGAGCTGGAGGAACCTTGGGCATATATGCGACATGGTAGCAGGCACCAGCGCGAGGCTTCCCGCGCACCCACTTGGATTGGTTACCAAAAAAAAGGTACAGCGGCCAAAGAGATGCCGTGCCGAAGTTAGCCAGATGTGTCGAGTCGGACCAGAACATGAGCGCCGCTACAACACGCTCCAGGGTACAATTCGGCTCCCGTGGCTGTTGTTGGAGTTTTTCGTGAGCTCGAATGTACGCATCAGAGGAATAAATCTCATCGTAGATGCGCTGGGCTGCGCCGACGGCTGGTTGCCAAAAATGCTTGAACGGCGTGTAGTGAAAAAAACGCGAGCTGTGATCTTGGAGAGCACTCTTGATGGTTTGGGTGAGGTTCCGAAAATGAAGGCCTGGGACGGAGAAGGTCGGAATGGGCTCGGTATCCTTGCGTTTATTGCCATCTGGTACCTCAATCTTCACCTCCACCTCTTTCCATCCATCTTTTGCACCGCTAACCTCGCCCAAAGTGTTGGGAACGCCACCGCCAATGGCCTTGTCAAATCTAGCTGTTTCCGCCTTCAAGTCGAAACCTTTGAGGTCCTCCTTGTTGAATGCATCGGATTTTAGGAAATCGATGAGCCGTGTGCATTCTGCGATGGATTTCATGACAGACCCTGACCACATCCAGTTCATCAAACCGAAGATGGTTGAATTTTTGAAAGGGCCAAAAGATGGGAGAGCGCCCGAGGTGGACTCTACGGGCACCGTTAGCGGGGATAGTCGTGAATTTTCTGCCGCAGAACTAAGTGTAGCCGATGGTGGAGCAGGTACGTTGGATTGATCTGTAAGCGATATAGTCTGGTCGGGATCATGGGTTGGACGAGATGGGTAATCGCGAAACATTCCGAACGAGTTTTTGACTGTTTTAATGGATTGCCAACTGTGTTCAGAGGCCGGAGGCTCGGGAGGCTCGACATCGGGCTCGGAAGGTGGAGGCTCTTCAAATTCGATGGGAGGTGGCGGCAATTGTTGCAGAAGTTTCCAAGTCAGACGCTTCGCTCGGACGGGACGCCCAGTTGAACTGACCGCAGGAGGTTCTTCCTCTTGTACAGGTGGTTCAGGCTCTTGATAGGGCATTTCAATGTCCTCTTCCGGTGCCGGTCCAAAAAAATCCTGGATGATGTCTCAGAAGTTACAAATTTTAGGAGAAATGGGGCTCGCACCTGGGATGGATCCGGCTGAAGAGCAGCAGCAGCAGCAGCTGCTGCTGCTTTCTGTTCTTTTTCCAGCCGTTTACGCTCCCTGCGAGCGGTCAAAGCACGATCCATATTTTCATCGTGCGCGTTGACGTGTAGACAAGAATTCTGGTGAAGGGAGAGGCCGACCTCGGTGTCGAACACCTCCAGGCACGGATCTGGGCATACGAAGACCATTAGCAGAAGCAAAACCAGCCAGAGTGCTCTCATTGAGGCTCACAGAAGTCAAGGAGGGGCTGGTCAAGGAGAAAATGATATTCATTTGGAATTACATTGATCATGCAAATAGGGGCTGAATATATTTCCAAATCAATCCGAGTCTTCATCCTCCTCCGAAGTGGAGTCGGGTGCCTCATCTTCTGGTGCTGGACTCGACAGAAATCGAAGATCAGCAGCCGGTAATTGATGTGCGTTAGGATTGAACTACAGATTTGTTAGATAAGTCCATTTAAATTTTTTACATGTTCCATCGAACCTTTGCCGCCCACTTGAGAAGATCGTTTGACTGAAGAGATCGTCATATCAACACGAATAAGAAAATGGCTACACTCACAATGGAAATATTTTCCGGGCAGTATGCCAAGAGGAAGACACGTCCGATGGCAAAATCAGTGGATACACCGCGTATTGCGTATCCAAACTGGTGGTATTTCACCCAAAATGGCTCCGGTTGACCTGCATCTTCAGACCATGTACGGAAAACAGCCCTAGGGCTTACCGTACCCGCAATTGCAGGTGCGGATATGCCCCCAAGCGAAAATTGAATATATTGCAGGTAAACTCTGTTCGGCTAGAAACAATGAGGTTGGCGGTTTCATGAAAACCGCCACTTACCACGTTGTATTCACACGAGATTTCTTGCATGGCCTCGTTTAAGTTCATGCCTTGGATCAAATGCTGGAAGCGCACGAGGCCCCGAGGAGATTGAGGTCGAGTCCGTATGGGGGAATCGACCTCACTATGGCCGGCTGAATTCACCAAAGTGGACGGAGTACTATCCAAATTAGTATTCGGATTCGATGCACGTTGGGGCTGTATTATACGGTCAATAGCGAGTTTAGTGTTTACAAAACATGTAGTTACCGTAACCGGATCCCTACTGAAATTGCGTGGGTGGATTGGGCTGCTGCGAGGACTGATAGACTCGGTGTCGGATTGCTTGTCAAACTCCTGTATAATACAGGAAGAAAATTAGTCTGATGCAAAGCGAGAAAAAAAACGACTAGAGGCTTACCACAGAATCGGTCAAGAGGGCGCGAAAAACCGACGGCTGGCGCGTCATGATAGTCTCAGGAAGAATAAATTTCATGTCAGTGTGCTGAGCATGCTTCAAGTTAACCCAGGCACAGCTCCATCATTTGTCCAGACCTTGGACTGCGTCAGAACACATGGATCGCAATCCCTCGAAAGGCACGGTGTCCCGCACAGCAGCCGGGGCCAAACACACGTGAGGGGACATTGATATTCGGGACTCACCCAGTCCTTGGTCGTTCGGGCTCATTGAAGTTGGAGTGTCTTCAGAATACTTATCCCAGCGTTCCCCAGGCCAAGCAGGAGCATAGCGCACCAAGTTCAAGAGACAATCAGAGGAGCGTAGAGAAAGTGAAATGCAAATAGCGGCAAGGTTGCTGATTCATTATCGCGCACATGTGATGGATCGATCAGAGCCGAGTCATGACTCAGATAGCGGAACAGCGATAAATAGGGGGCTGCGGTCGTTTGCGACCTGGATCCCCCCATCATGTCTTCCACCGCTCAGCCTCTTGCCCCTAACAATCCCGCCCCCGCCAACGAGCCTTCCGCCTCCGAGCTTGCAGCACAGGTACAGGCCTTGACCAAACTTGTCGAGTCCAACTTGCTCCACTCCAAGACGGCCACAGTTGGTAGCAAGAAGAAACGAGGGTGAGTGACAACGCGTTGACGCGTCCTTCACGTTACGTCCATCAGCGGTTGACACATATTTGGCAGCCCCTCCGATGAGAACGAGGACCCTGCCGAACCCGCTCGCCGCTCTACATACCGCTCTTATGCATCAGCAAACTCTGATTTTTATAGCCGCTATAACCTGCTATAAACCACTATATAGCACTATATATCACTATATAGCAGGTTATAGAAAGGTACCCTTTTCTATAGCACTCTATAGTGCTATAGAGTGCTATAGAGTGCTATATAGACCAGTCAGGGTTTGCTGATGTGGGCGCAACCTCGTACGCACCATTGGCCCCTTCGAGCGGATTCACACTATAGTCGAACACGGGGTCACCAAGGCCCTCGCCGACAGCGATGACGAGCGTGAAGACACCCCGCGGTAAGTGTTTTTTTGACATGATCTGTCCGTAGGGCTCCGACCCGTGCCCGTCGATGACGGAGTCGACGTACGGACGGTACGGGTACGGACCCATCCGTGAGAGCCTTGGAGGCTTCGCAGCTACGGGACGGATACAGGACGGGTTGGCCCGTACACGGAGCACCCGTACCCGTCCGTCGACCGTCGATCAACGGTGAAACGGTGCACTTGGGTGCAGCCGTGAAATCAAATGACTAAACAAACTAGTGAACGTAGTGAACTAGTCACTACTATCAACCAATCTATAAAATCTAATCTCAATCACAACCAATATCCAAATACTCGTGTGTGTATGTTCGGGGAGGTAGGGTACAGAAACCCGTCAAGTTTGTTATGCGACTTTAATCTTTCTGGCGGGACGACTTTTATGTCCAGCGGGAGCTCGGTTTTTATCAGCGGGGGATCTTCTACCGCGGGGCGAATAGTTCGACCGTGAAATGAGGGATCTGACTGTCCGAAATGAGGGAGAACGGCACCGGCGGTTTATCTAGACCGTGCCAGGGAATGACAACGGCTGGACGACTGACGAGGCGTCTTCAACTCAATCCCAACGGGACGACTCTAATTTAGGGCCGGTAGCTGCAATTGAACGGCTGGCGTACCAACGGCTCCAAGCTGGCGGCTGAGCTCTTACAAGGCAAACGGCTTTGTTCACGTTGGCTTCTTCTCAATTTCAGTGACTTCCGTCTGTCAAGTCTTTCAAATCTGATTTCTATTTCTTAGTCTACTATATTGCCCTGAACAGCGGGGGATAGTTTACTCCCTTTCTACTAATTATTCTACTGCTTATATACATGTCCAGAATTACAAACGGGGATATAAGGAAACCAGCCGGAACACATTCTGCTCTTGCCAAGAGACCAGCGGGCCAATGGTATATTCGGTATTTTCTCCCGTGGGTATTTCCACCGTCTTCCGGGGGTATATCATGCGGTCCCCATAGTGAACCGAGTATGGCGTGCTTTTACTAAGCCTTGCCGGTGATGCTTCCTGAATAGGATGCTTGTTTCATCACCCGCTGAACCCAAAAGTTCCAGCGAGAGCTCTGACCAGGTCCCGCGGCAGAAAGTATTACTCTCATTTATCTAGCGGGAACACAAATCAGTCCAGCGGGAGTAACTTTACCCCCGTGTCTGAGTCTTCAACCAGCGGGTGAAGCGCAAGACCAGTTCATCCGATCGCAAATCTTCGCCCGCCGATCACATATGTTTCCCCCGGGGTTAGTCGGTTCCCCGGCTCTTACAATAAGCTCTTAATCATGTTCAAGGTTCAACGGCGCCAATCCGGTGTTCAGCGGGACAAGCGCCCGACCAGCCGCTGTTTGTAATATCTCGCCCCGGTGAACCGGCTTGACATTCTGCCAAAGTAAAACCTAATCTAAGCTCCGCCGGGTGAACCGTTCCAGCGGCTGAACTCTTTCAGCGGCTGAACAGCTCCCACAGCTAAACTCTAAAAATTGTCTTTCGTATGATAGTTCCGTACTCCGCTTGTCCAGCGGCCAGCCCTGAGATAATATAGTTCCTCTTGATCACCTCTAGCGCCCAGGGATTCAGCTATCAACTGACCCCCGGGGCCCAGCAGTATGGTTGATTAATAGAACAGTTAACTCGTTAGAGTTAACTGTTCAACAACTCGTGATTGCCCGCTGGCTTTCGGCCGTCAAAGGTGTAGCATACCACCCCGAGGTAGGTGTACGCCCCGTTGCTAAACCTCACGTTTTCCCCCGGCGATAGGTATTAAAAAGAATAAAAACTCGGGTTTTTATGCGTACCCCAGTACGCGCCCTATCATCTCCCCCTTTCTGAAATCTCAACTGTCCGCAGTTGTTGTAACCAGCGGAACGTGTAAGAATTCTCCAGCGGCCGGTAGTAGATATGTTTAAAGACGCGCGGCTAGTGAGGCCCGGCCGTCCGTCATCTCAGAACTCCCGTATATCAATATTTCTTTTCTTCTCATTTATCCAATTCAACTCCAGAATGGCCACACCTTTAGTATAGGTGCCGACCTAGTTTCACATCCGCGGAGGTCTTCTTCAAATTGGCTCTATATTGGCGTGTGGGCGCTCATTATTCCCATATTTGGCAACAATCGCCGCTTTTTCACCAACTAGGCAATTCTTTACTTCTATTCTCGGAAATTCTCCCGTGTTTATTCCAAACATGGGTGGGAGCCAATCAATCCCGCAGTCCGTTATTAATCTGCTGCGCAGCCGACTTCGGCTTGCAGCCGTTTCGGACTCCGCCTCCTGTCGTAAACAGAACATATAAAAGAAGGGGAGTTTGAGCGCTTGCTCATTTCTCTCCCTCTTCTTTTCTCCCATCGTCTCTCATATTTGTTCGCTCCTACGTTCACAACCCTCCTTATTTCTCTTCTCTTTATTCTGTTTAGTTGTTGTTGAGCCCACCGAGTAAGAGATGAGATCAAAGACCCCGGTAGGTTAATCATAAGACTAACTTAAGTGGCGCGGCTAGGAATGGCTTCCGCCGCCGCCTCCTCTTCCGCGTCTACGACCAAGTCACCCGCCACCGACTACTGGCAGTTCGCTCGACAGATCCCGAACTGGAGGGAGCTCGCCCCACTGGCCTGTCCCAGGATCCTTGAGAAGAAGTCGCGTTCCGATGTCTTGGAGTTATTGAAACCAGCGGCTGAGTTCTTAGTATGTTTTATTTTTTTAAATCGTTTCACCCTTTCCTTAATCGTGCCGCTGGACCTCTTCGAACCGTTTCACGGTTCGAACAGATCCGGGCCTCTGCTTCCCGCGGTTCTCTTCTTCTTCTACTGGGCTAATATTCCGGTTTTGACGACTCTCTAGGCCCATGGCGCTAAAGACAGCAAGGCTCTTGTCAATGACCACAATCTTCCCAACGAACTTATCGGGTTCTGGCAAGGAATGCGGGAGCTGGCTTTTTATGTCGATCCGAGACAACAGCAACCCGACTTGCACAAAATCTATTGGAAGGTGAAATTCGCAGAGGAACCCGACGCCTTATCCACCGTAGAAGCTAACTCTCTTCGCCAACTTCCACCGATCCCAGTCAAGAAAGTCCCCCTCGAGGTAACTTTCTTTTTTCCCTGGTCTATTCCACTTAACTCTTTCCAGCGTACTCCAACAGTCAAAGCATCTGTCCCGGCGAAAGTCTCTGGTTCAGCCCCGGCGAAAGCTTCTGGTACAGCCGCTGTAAATCTTCGTTACTCCACAGTTCTCCCGCCGCTGATTATTATTATTTTAGCCGGCCAAAGACCCGTCACTCTCTTCCATCGGACGTATGCCTAAGAACCCTACGCCAGTGGTGAGCAGCGTCCGCCGTAATTTTTAGTTATAACCAACTTCTCCTTCAGGAGCCGTCTAAAAAGTCCCAGTCTACGCCCGCGAGCGGTCCCAGCGGCAAGTCAGCGATGCTTCCCCCGCCAGTGCCCACAAAGGAACCCAAAACAGCCTCTGGGCAGCGTTCGTCGACGGTCTCTTCCGGTTCGCAGACCGCGCGTGCTTCCGATACCGGCTCTACTCCCCAAGTAAGTCTTATTTCGTCTCTGGTTCCTTGTCTAGCGTATAACCTCCGATCCTAGTCTGCGCCGAGTACTAGTGAAGGACGTAAGCGTCGCAAGTCGCCCGCTGCCATAGTTGAAGGTTCACCCGCTAAACGCGTCAGAGGTAGCAACCCGGCGGATCCGATCGTAAGCCTATTCTATTTGAACTCCCTCTAGTTCACCCGCTGATCGATTTTCTTTCAGACCGATTTGGAGTTACCCAGTAGGCTCTTTTATTTCCGTTACTCGAGTTGTCTTCGACCATCTTTTCCCAGGTCTTCGCCCGCGGCCCATCGCTCCACCCGTCAAAATGGAGGTCGATCCCCCGGTGGTCATTTCCGAGAGTTCAAAATCTAAACGCACCGGCGGCAAGAAGACGAAATTGACCCCCGCGGCACTTCTCAACTCTGACGTCGAGGACACCCCGCAATACAAAGATCGTAATCAAAAGCTCGCCAGCCAGAGAATCCTCAAGCAAGTGGGTATCGTTCCGGTCGTCATGCAGATGAGTCCCGCTCCGCGCTTCTCCGTTCTCTCGGCTGACTTCTTATTGCACAGTTCTCAAGACCACGCTAAACGCATGGGCCGCCGCACCTCTGCAAATGCTTTGGCCAACAAAGAAACTTTGCAATTGTTCTCTGCGCTCCTTCCTTCGGTCGTTCGCGACGACCTCCCGTTGTCCGAGGACGGGGACTACCGCATCCTGACCTTCGATGACATTCGCCAGGTCTTGGAGTTGGCCCAGCCTTCCGTATGTTTCTTCCGGGCTAGCCTTATACTGTTTCATAATATCTTCCTCAGGCGGGACCTCGTTGCACCACTTGCCAGGGCACTGGTAGCGTCTGCCATGTCAAAGGCTTTCCGCAGGCCTGCCATGCCTGTATCCGTACCCACGGTCCGCGCGTCTGCACTTTCGAGACCGGCGGGGAGATCAACAACGGCATCTGGTCGAGTCTCAAAGCTTTCACCGACTTGTCTTCCTCTGGTTAGCCTTATTCCATTTCTTTCTCCCACGCCAAATTGTCGCCCCCCGCTAACTATATTAATCTTTCAGCTATACGGGAGTCTCGCGAGGCCCTCATTCAATCTTCTAAAGCCCTCGAGAAAACCGGTGAAACCTGGGCTATCCAGCAGACGGAGCATAACTTTCGATTCTTGAAGTTCCTTCAAACCATTGTGCGTCTCCGCCGCACCTTGACTAAGGACTTCTTTATCGAACGGTTCACTTCGCCCGCCGACGCCGAGAAAATCCTTCGGATCGCCATGACTCAAAACGTAGTTTCCGACAAAATCATCACTCGCGCTTGGACCTGGCAGTACTTCGACCTGGAATACCTCGAAGCGCCCATCCCCGCTTTCGACTCGGCTTACGATTTCTACGCCGCGTACGACTCGTCGCAAGTCAAGGATCCCCCCGGTTATTATCTCATCCCGGCGGACTCTAACAACCCAGACTTGGAGGCGCACTGGCGCCCTCTCAAGGTAACTCTATCTTTTCTTTACTAGTTCTCTCTGATCAGCCCTCTTTTCTTGTACAGCCTTCCGACTTTACGCACGTTCAGCTTTACGACAACGAGCTCCCTTCCGGAGTGGACGGAGCCGCTATTCGCAAAGCCACGCTCGACGATTTGGAAGTCGCTACTGATCGAGAACACCGGGAGGAAGACACTACCGACTTCAACGGCAACCCAAACCCATTCGTACCTCCTCGAGAGCCTCCGGGCTTCTTCGGCAACCTCTTCGACGCCAACTTGAGAGACCCCGGGCTTTACCTCGACCTTGAAGCGGAAGAAGTTCCTCCCGGCCAAGAATCTGCGTCGGAGGCTGAGTCGGTAGAGGTCCCCCGGGACAAAGGCAAAGGCAAGGCCATTCAGTCGGACTCTGACACGAACGGAGGCAGCGACTCTAGCTCTTACTCTAGTTCTGGTAGTGAGCCCGAGGAAGTGCCGCTGATACGACGACCAGCTCCGAGATGCAGACGCCCCGCTGGCGAAGCCAACCATTCCTCATAAGTCCGATACGGCAGAGGTCTTATTCTAACCCCCACCCGCACATATAGACAATTTTCTTGAACTAGCCACAACTCGCCGCTCGAAGCCTTTTCTTTTTGTTGCCATTACTCTTACTACCTTTAGACACAAAAGCATGTGTTCCCGTCTTTAGGTAGTACAATCGCAAAGTCGTTGCTGATTCTTCCGGGTGAACTTTCTAAGATCAACTCCTCTGAGCCTTCGTCTTTGGTGATTTGCTAAATCTTTATCAGAATCCCACGGGAGACAAAGTCTTTCCCCGCTGAACCTTTCTCCCCGCTGACATTTCCTGTCAACGTCAACGATCCAATAAAGCCTATCAGCGGCTACTCATCGCATCACGTCTACATCAATTTATCTTTGTTAGCCGCCGCTCATTTACGGCAGTATATAGGGGTCTCTAATCTCTCGCCGGAACTTTGTCCCGCGTTTCATCTTCTACCATGCAACCGCCCGGTACTCTCAGGATCGACCTTACGCCTTTCCCGCTGCCTTGCCAGCAGTTCGTACGTCACGTATACACTGTAGTAAGTCCCTTATCGTCTCTGCCCACTCATCAACTGATCCAGATTGTCTGCTCTTTAGCCCAATCTAGTCTGTCTTCGATGCGCCGATGATGGTGGCGATTGCACCTTCATCCGTTGGGGTGCCCGGTGTAACGAGTGCCGTCAGGAAGGTCATAAAGCGTGCATGTTCAGCAGCCAGGATTGGTGGTCATACCGTTACCCTGATGAACAAGCTGATTCTTTCTCGTTCAGTGAACGTGCGTCAAATTTTCCCTGATTTATTTGCCCCGCTAAAAGACCCATTCTCTTACCAGCGGACGCATTCTCCGAGCTCTGGCACTATTTGGCTTTTCGCGATCTCCAGCCTTGGATGTTCGAAGGCTGCCTCGACGACGGTTATCCCATCGGCCTTATCTTTAGCAAGCGTGACTACCTCAGCCAAATCAACCACTCCGGGCTTCTCTGGTCCGTTTACAACACCTACCTGATGCAGGGTCGGAAACTCATGGCAGACATTGCTTGGTCGTACCACCAGCTCCTCCCGGACGTTCTTCCGTCCGACCGCGCTCCTTCTCCCGATGAGTCCTTTCGTCGGGGCATCATTACCACCCGGGTGTCTCGGAACAGCTGGCCATCGTGATCGTAGCTTCTCTGGGATTTCCCCGCTTGTACTTTGAATTTCAAAGATTTTATCCGAATCCATCTGTCGTGTTCTTTTTATTGATTGATCGACCGCTGAGTACACATGGCCGGCGGGACATCCTTATATTAGACTCCTCTTTTCTGGCTTCTTTAGTCCTCCCGCTTATGTCTAACAGCGGTCAGTACCCTCAAATCCTCAGCTCTCCAGCGGATGCTCGTATACTACTCCGGCGAGTCTTCGTGAGTCCCTTTAAAACTCCATTCTTGGGAGACGCAAATGGAACACGAACGGGCGAAACTTCTCAACTCTCAGCCGCGTAAGCTCCATTTATTTCTTTTTCTCAGCTTTGTTGATTCTCTTCTAGCCGCTGACGCTGCTCTTGCCGTCCTAGAATTGGCCGAGACGCATATCCCTGCTGCCTTTGAGCACGTTCGTTCCTTAGGAACTCCGGAGCTGACTGACGCGTTCCTCCGTCATACTGTGGCCGATATGACCAATATTCGGGATGTTTATGAACTCCTCGAGTATTGCATCCGTTTGAAACGTCCCGCCGCTGTCCTCACTGCTCTCCGAGAGCACTCGCAAGTCCTTGCGCATCACCATTGGATTATTTTGCCTCTTTCTATGCAACTCTAGAATCGTCGTAGCTTTTTACTACTTCAACTGCTAGCTTCTTAATCAATTATTTCGTCTTCTGTCGGTACCTCCTTCACCTGCGGGAAGTTCTAAGAACTGTAAAAACAACTCTAAATTTTTACCCGCTGGCTCTATCCAGGTACTTTATCCGTTATCGTCGATCGATCCTCCCCCTTTCAGAAATATCAACTGTCCTCAGTTGATGCCATGGGAGCAATCACGAGGGTCCATCAATATATCCCGTTCCAAGGAATGGCGCACATGGATTTCGACTGTCCCATGGGAGCAAAAACCCCGGAAGGAAATTTTAAGGAGGGTTTCGTCAATAATATACGGCGGCCAGCGGTGCCAGTCACCAGACTCCCGGGGGACCTGCCCGAATCGAAAACGCTTAAAAGGCAGACCAGCGGGGCATAATTTCTTCACCCCGCTACATTCTTTCCCTTAAAACTAAACGTTCTCTCGTTCTCGCTTCGCATGTCTAAAGCAGACTACGCTGTTGCCAAGGCTGAATTTCAGAAGGCGGTCGACATGGGCCGCCAACTGGTTCGGCTGAAGGTCGGTAGCGAGTCTCGCATCTCCCAGTTGTCCGATATCACCAACTCCGCCGTGAGTCTTCGCCTATCGTTGATGTCTACTAGGTTTCTAATTTTTTTTCCAGCACCGTCTCGCTCCGCTGCAGTCCTACGTCCTCAACGAGGGTGAAGGTCCGCTGTGGCAGGACTGTTTCACCGGGCGGGATTATACCAACGAGCTCCTCAATCCTGACAAGAAGGCCAATTTTTCCCTCCCCGCTGGATACGAGGTCCTTCGTAATGTCACCAAGCTCATCCAGTCGAATCGTGCTAAAAACAAGGCTCCTACTCCGGCTGCGCCGAGTAAATCTAAGGTCTATTTTCACCACTGTTCTATCTTCATCCGCTGATAATTTTGCCCAGAAGAATACCCGATCCGTCACCAAGAAGTCCTCCGCCCACGCCGATGACAGTGGAGAAGACGACGTCGTTATCACTGGCGACTCTTCAGCTCCTGTCGGTGACGAGGCTAGTGTTTCTCTCTCTATACAGCTCGCTATTCTTAATTCACTTCCCGCTGATGTTCAGATGAACGTCGACGACGGGGCGCCAGAATCTCGTCCTGACCAGAAAGCTACCCCTGGTCCTCCCGCTAATAAAGCCAGGAAAACTTTCAAGGAGGGTGGACGCGCTGTGAGTTGTCCTTAGTTAACCTTTCTCTTTTGAAGGCCGCGCTAATTTTCCGAACCAGCCTAGCCCGGGGCCTCAAAAGCCTAACGCTCCTTCAGCCTCGTCGAAACGCCCTCGTCTCGATGGTATCAATACCCCGTTCCATGAGGACTCCTTCCTCACTGCCGGTGCGTGGTCTTGATCCAGCACCTCTTCTTCTGCTAAAATATCTTCACCAGCTGTTGCCGAATTTTACGTTTATTCGAGCAATGTGGAGCCGCTGATCAACGAGACCGAGAGCATCACCGGGATGTCTACCGACTTCCTCCACAACTCGTTGGCCATGCGCAAGCGCCTCTACTATATTATGGTAGAGATGGCTTGTATCCATGAGCAATGCCGCAGCCTCCTTCTCCGACGCAACCAGCTGGTGGATGAAGGCGAGTTTATTTCTAACCACCTTCAGTCCCAGCCCAACAACCCCGGAGCTGGTCTCGACACTATGGTCCCCTAGATATTCCACCAGATGGTCCTTTCTACGCTCTAGCTCCCTGTTTTATAGGTCACTCGCCCAGGACACCCGCTCACACTTTCTACCGGCTGTTTCGTAGTCCCATTTCCCCCGCTGGATCATCGTAGATAGCTCTTGTTAAATTCAATGATCTTTTTCGGTGGTTTCCTTTGCGTTGCGAACAGCGGCTCGAGTTCTCGGGCGGGGACTCTGACCCTCAGGAGATCCTTCACCATTTTCAAAATCTACAAGCCAAGGCTCGTCTGATTCTGGCGGGGGCTCGACATAATTGTCATTTACCCCCAGGCGCACGTTCTCAAATTGATAGTCCCGCCCTTGATATAATTCCATTCCTTCGTCATTGATCATTTCTTGGAGGGTTTCGGCTGACAAGTCTATTAGATCGTGGATGTTCTGCGGGAGTTTAATCGCGCGCCGTTGTTCAAACGGCACTACTCGGAACTGCGCGATCTTTGACTGAAAGACAGCACCGTCCATTTCGGCCACGATGTAGCTCCCGCCAATCGTTCTCCTAATGACAATCACCGGGCCCAAGTACCGCATTGCCATTTTAGTGTTGAGAGATTTCTCAACTACCGTATTTCGTACGAGTACCAAGTCCCCCGGCTGGAAGTTATAATCTTTGATCGTGTGTTGGTGAGCCGTCTCATATCTTCGGACGGCCGCCCGTTTTTCTGTAGAAACTCGCTCGCGCATCTTTTCTACGTGCGTGATGTGCTTTGCCAGCGCCTGCGCCCGGTACCCAATTAACTCCGCCGTTGATAAGACCCTCCCGGGAATCTCGACAAGCCAAGTCGCCTCTTCAATATCCAGCGGCAGAGTTGGATGAGCACCCGTTACAACAAAGTACGGTGAGCAACCCATTCCCCGCCGGACAGTGATTCGGTCAGCCCATAATACCTGCGGGAAGAACCAGTACCAACGGTTCGGATTCCCCCCGGTGGCTTTTACTAAGGACTGCCTTAACGGCCAGTGACCCGACTCTATCTTCCCGTTGCCTTGAGAATTATATGGCGATACTCGAATACCATTAATCCCATACTTCGCACTCAAATATGCTACCGCCGCTAGAAATTGTGGCGCGTTATCGGTCACCAATTCTACTGGGCATCCCCAGCGGCAGATGATATCTTCTAGTATGAACATGGCGAGTGTCCTCGCATTCTCGTTTTTTATCGCCCTCCCCTCAATCCAACTTGCTACGGCGCAGCGGGCGTCAACTATTTTGTTGTAGCCGTTGGAAGGGGTTCCCGCAACCATCACATCTATATGCCATACTTGAAATAAGGACGGCGTATGAGTGACCACCGGGGGTATCTTCAGCAAGGTTTTCTGACGGAGCTGACACAGTTCACAGGTTTTTATATACCAGTCAACGTCCCGCTCGAGTTCAGGCCACCAAAATCGCAGTTCTATTAGCGACCTAGTTGCATAAGAGCCGCGATGACCAACACTATCGTGTGCAGCCCTCATCATGAACATCCTGTGGTCTTTGTCTACTACCAGTTTATGTGCAGAACTATCATCGGTTGTCCTCTTATAGAGTCGGCCTTTATCGCTTATGAAGAAAGCCGCGGCAAATCTCAAAAAGCTCTTATATTGCTTATCATCCATTTCCGCCGGGCGAACTTTAGTATCTCGCCACCAGTCCCTTATAAACATTAATCTCTCGTCCGCTAGTTTGGCTGCGTCCGATCTCTGCTCTTCTGGATAAGGCTCCCGCTTCTCTGGGTCATATTTCAATTCCAGATTTGGTATCAACGGTTCTCCCGCTGGTCTAGGTCCCAACTTTATCGGTCTCTTCGTCTTCTGCTGAGCGAATACCTCCACGGGACTTTCTACCCCGAAGGTCTTCTCTAAGCTTTCCATTTGAACCGCCAATGTCAATTGTATTGAAAAGTCATCGACGCCTTCTGCTTCTTCGCCCGTTAGTTGGATGAGGAAGCCTCCCCAGGTGTCTATCTCATGCTTATAGTCTTCAAAGTTTCGAAGTGGCGGCCACTGGGTACTATCCGAGTGAAGAGTTGGCGGGTCATTGTTGTCATGATCAACTTCTGTATTCGGGTACTCAGGGTCTCCCGGCTGAATAGTCCTCCTGGAAAGACCATCGGGTCCGAAGGTTTTCCCCGGAACATGCTTAAGTTCAAAATGAAACATAAGAATTTCTTCGATCCAGCGATTTATAGTCGCGTTCGGTCCCATCCCCGGGTGGTCCAGCATTCCTTTCAAGTATTGGGCGTCCGTCTCGACTACCATGTTTCTGCAACCAAGTAGCCAATATTGCATCGCACCTAGCATCCGCTTCAACCCGAATAACTCCCGCTTCGGTTGGGAATATCTGGCTTCCCGCTCGTTAAGCGGAATAGACATGAACCGGGCATAATACTTTTTCTTAGGGTCGGCCGGGTCACATTGATAAACATAACCCCTGGCCGCCAAATATGAAGTATCCACCGCCAATATGATTGCTGTCTCCCAGTCGTAGTTGAGTGGTTTTAGCGCGGGGCATTCCCTGAGCGCCTTTTTCAAAGCATCCATCGACGCATCTTGTAGGGGACCCCAGATCCAAACTACTTCTTTCCGGACCAACATCTGTATTGGTTCAGCTTTCGTCGAGAAGTCTTGTATAAACATCCTCATTACTCCAACTGTTCCCAGAAAGGCTCGTACTTCTGAGATATCTTTCAACGGGCCCCACCTCTCTATCACTCCGATTCGATCATCGTCTGGCTTCATTCCGTCGTAGGTACAAACATGTCCTACTACCTTGAAGACTCCGCGGCAGATCTGTAGCTTCTTCCCGCTGACTGTTGCACCTGAGTACCCCAACCGCTGTAGAATTCTGTTACAATCATTCAGGTGCTCCCAAACGAACCTTCTAATCTTCGGATTCTCCGGAATGGTCTCACAAGTTCCATCTTCTAACTCATATCGAGTTGGAGGACCTCGCGCCGGTACATCATCGATGTACGGTCGAGTTACATGAGGGATTTCTTCCTGTAAAATAAAAGTCACATCCTCGTGAAAGATGGGAACCGAGTTCGTCCAACCCTGTGGTAACCTAACCAGTCTCAAGGCACCAAATGGTGACTGGAAAGTAGTATAATCCCTGGAGTCTGGATGAATCAACCTATGATTGTACCCGGAGTACAAATCGAAGGTTGATCCACAAGATCTCCCGGCGAAATGCTCCGCCAGGTCTGCCGCTCCAGGGGGTACCCCGGAATGAGCTATAGTTACTGCATTCAGAGGCTCCAGAGAGTGTACCAATCTAATCGACTTCTTGTCACTCTTCAAGACTCCAAAGTATTTTGTACGATATGAACTATTAGATGGCTCATAAATATCCGCCGCAATACTGGCTCGTAGTACTTTGCAGACTTCCTCTAGTTGCCCCGGGGGAATAGGAATATTCCGTTCTACCCATACCTTGTGGTCAGGCTTCACTGGGAGCTTAATCGGGGGAAAGAATTCTTCCTTAAAAGTACCTCGCTCTTCATCTGTCCATGCAACCGTTGACTCGTGTATAGACAACATATGGTGCACGACGTCCATTTCTTCCTCATTGAGAAACCCGTCATTATGGAGCTCATCTACCAGTGCTTTTCGCTCCGGGGTATAACGACCCACGGGAACGTATTTAGGCGGGTTCGGGTTCAGCGGGACTAGCCCAGCCAAAGGATTCCCGATGATGTTACGTTCTATTCTAAATTCCTCAGATAGCGGTTCAAACACCGGCCTGACTTTTAAGGCAACAGGCTTGTATTTCTTACCTACTAACACCTCTTTAACATCTATCATGTTGACCGCTTCTTTTAGAAATTCGGATGGTTTATCTTCCTTGGTTTGATTATTTTCAAACCCCGGGACTACCCAATCCGCGTAGGCACAACATTCACACCGCCCTCCAGCAGTGTGTTTAGATTTCTCTTCACTTCTCGCGACCTCGTCTGTTTCAGCCGCTATAAAAGCTGATAGGATATCTACCGGTTCCTTGGTCTCCGCTGGCTTTTGCCCGCGATTCGCCACTTTTACCACATATGATTCCTTAATTTCTGTTTTATCTGTCCCCGGTGATACTTGTCCCTTAAAATCTTGAAACAATTGTACCGCGGGTTTATCATGTTGTAAGTACGGCATAGACGCTTCTAGATAAGCTAACTTGGTTTCTTCCAAGGTGAAGCCCTCTTCCCCGCTATACTGTACGGCTACTATTCTTCCTTCTCCTTTTTCGTCGAGTTCAATTTGTATAGCTACCTCTCCCTGGTAGTCTACCAGTTCATCGAAGCTTGAAAATTTGAACTCACAACTGGTGTTTCCGCGGGAGCTGATTCCTTTATTTCTGTGGAAGCATCTCTCACTCTTTTCACCGGTCGGACAGTCCCTTTCTCGAACGTGGGTACTACATATCTCTTTTTCGAGCCCGGATCCGTCAACGTTATCAGCTGGGAACCATCTGTTCCATTTTGCACAGTGGTCCCGGCCAACACAGAGAAAGGTCTCCCAAGTAGCAGTTTATACGCCGGCTGCCGAATAACATGTATTTGTAGATACAGTGTCAACTCGCCGAATCTAAAGGCTATATTCCTTGCTAGCCCCACTGACTTCTCAACTTGTCCATTTGCGCTCTGCATATAAATACAGATATCAGGATCCCAGCCTACTCCATTCTTTACTGCCTCTTCTTGAGACATGGACACAATCTGGGACCCATCATCGACTATGCTTTCTATCTCAGCCACTCCATGAACTAGCGGATATAATACCCGGAGTCCAACCGATTCAATCCCTACCACCCGCTGGATATCAGCATAGGCAACAAAAACTTTCTTCGGCTCAATTCCCGCTGGAAGACTGGCATAGTATTGTAATACTGGGTCACCCATTACTATTGCTCCCGCTGGTGCTAAACCATCTGCCCGGTCTAGAATATGAGGCTCAGGCGAGAAAGGTAAATCCTTCGCACTTATCGCATCGGCCTGAACGAAGCTATTCGTGAGGTCTCCCAATGGGATGCTCCTCAGAACTTCCCCCGCTGGAGCTGATACGTGCAACAGGGCTTGTTCGACCACATGCTGCAGATGTACCGGTATCCTCTTTTTCGATAGCAATTTCTTAGCCTGAGTTAAAAGGCGGGGACTCAATTGGAAGAGCTTTGTTAGGGGAATTCCATATTCTACGCTTTTGAAAATCTCTTTCATGAACTCTTCTGCATCGTCTACGCCATCTCCCTCTATGGGTGCCTTCAATTCATAATTCTTCTGACTGGGCCCCGGTAGCCGGTTTTCCCCCGCTGACTGCGGTCTGGGTTCGACAGGCCTTTTTGCTGGCAAAATCTCCGGTACCTTCCTGAAAGGTAACTCCGGGCTTGAAGATTCATCTTCATCCTCTACTTCTTCTACTGACGCCCGCTGGTTTTCTCTGACCGGCGGGGCTTTTGGCTTCTCAGATTTATCCCGATTTTTTTGCCTTTCTATCACAACTTCTACAGTCCTCCCCGTGTTCGCTCGGTTCTCTGAATGCTGGTCCTCCAGGGGCTTATTTGAACCGGCGGGTTTTTGGTTCCGCCGCGCCCCTCTCCTCGAACCTTCTAGAAACCCTCGGCGGACTGTTGAGTATTCCCCGTTCGGGAGGGATTTGCTCTAGTCTGCACAAGTTGCGCGTCTGGTTGGTTGCCCTGTACCGCTCGCATAGTTGCTAAGAGAGCGGCCACAGTGTTGATATCAACCATCTGGGGTTGCTGTGAAGACTGCTGAATTAACTGGGTTACAGCGGTCGGCAGGGGTGGTTGAACACCCCGCACCTGATGCCTTTGCTGCTGCTGGTGTTGTACCAGCTGGCGCATCATGTTCGCTTGCTCCACCCGGAGTGTACGAATCTCGTCGTCCCGCGGATCATATTCATCTGGTTCATAATAACCATACCCTTCCCCGTTGTCCTGCCCGATGGCTAGTCTCTCTTCAGCGCTCAATTGATATCCCCCGGGCTGGTTCTGAACCATTACGGACTGAACATGTGCTTGCGCCGGGCGACCATTTTTGTGCTGCTGATACTCGTCTACCAACTGTCGACGAGTTTTAGTCCCGCCCATCGGAATTCTCATTCCGTCGGGAAAACAGTCTCGCCCGTTGATGACCTTAAGAGCCCCGCTGGATATATGGGCTAAGCGGTGAGGGCAATTGGATAGCCAGTGCCCCGGCGGTGGACCATCCCCGCAATAATGGCATAGATCATGCTCGGTAATCGGCCTGAACCTTACTGTGTTCCGCGGGGGAAGAGTTTGCGCATCGGGGGCTCCTGGTAAAACGCCTGGCAAGGACTTATAGAACTGTTCTAGTTCTGCCATCTTTTTCTTCTGACTGGTATCGAATTCTGACATCCGCTGGGTTTGATTAACCTCGAAGCGATCCATCATGTTCACTACCGTGACTTTTATATTCTCTAACATCGCCAATGCTTCGGTGTCAGTCGTCTCTTTCTTTACGGGTTTAGGAGACATAGCCCTCTTCCCGCTGGAGCTACTACCAGATTTCTGTTGAAAGAAGTCCAAGTTGCGATCCCGCTTTTTCACTAGCCTTTTAGCTTCATCCATGACTTCTTTGAGAGTGTATGTCCGATCTTCGCCCGCTGCTGCATTTGCAGCCGCTCCAGCCGCTGGTGCAACCGCCGGCTTGTCTTCCATACGATCTAACGAGTCTAAGATCTTTTCATGAAACGCGGGGTCTAGTTTCTCCAGGAAATAAGGTATAGCTTCTCGGTCACTAAGTAGCCCGGATGCTAATAGCTTCGAAGCTTCCAGATTCATCGCCCGACTTAATTTCATTAATTCATCAGGGTCAGAAACCGTTATATCTCCTTCTTCGAATTCCCGGAGGACTTTCTTCAACTTCCGCATGGACCCTCGCTCACTATCCATAGCGCCGGGGTAGTTCTCAAGAATCTCCTTTTTGAACTTTTCGTACGACTCCGTATATGAATCGAAACGCTTCCATTCTTCCGCGGGGCGTCGAAGGGCATACCGGACTATAAAAGCGTTCTTGTCTTTAGCATCCGTTTCTTCCAAGGTCATCATCCTCTCCATATGTTCTAAGAACTGGAGAAGTTCCTCTGGATGTTCATCGTCAAAACGAGGCGCATTGCGCTCGTAAGACTCAGGAACTTTCTTTTTGTCAGGCATGTTGTCAAGTTTTTGATTGTTGTTTGGGTTGTTTGTCTGTTCCGCCGCGGGATCAGTTGTAACAGTGGTTGCACCCGGTGGTGACAACGATTGGTTTGTTTGAGTTGGAGCAAGGCTCGACAGACTCGTAGCAACGTTTAATTGCTGGGAAGCTTGATAAGCTTGTTTTCTTCGTCTAGTGACGGCGGCCGCAGATGCTCTCGCAGATTCAACGGGTGATAAAGTGGGTGAGCTGGCTTGCTCGTCCGAATCAGTTCCCCGGGAGGTGGAGGCCTTAGTAGAGTTCTTTGTAGTTCTTTTAGAGGGTTTTGCCCAAGAAGACTGAACTAAGTTTCTAGAACTTCCACCCGAATCCAGGTTTTGCCCGAATGTATACGGTAGTATCTTCTCCTTCGTCCGGAGCTAGGGCTCAACAGACTATGACCGGGTGATATTTAGACACTCGCCTAAGTGTATTTCTCGTTGTAGTCCCGTTGCAGGGAGTTCAACCGTTGGATGGCTGTGACTAGATCTAGTCGTTTTAACCACAAATCTTAAAATTTGCACAACACTCCTGTTACCCCTCGCGGTGGGCTCCAGATGAAACGGTGCACTTGGGTGCAGCCGTGAAATCAAATGACTAAACAAACTAGTGAACGTAGTGAACTAGTCACTACTATCAACCAATCTATAAAATCTAATCTCAATCACAACCAATATCCAAATACTCGTGTGTGTATGTTCGGGGAGGTAGGGTACAGAAACCCGTCAAGTTTGTTATGCGACTTTAATCTTTCTGGCGGGACGACTTTTATGTCCAGCGGGAGCTCGGTTTTTATCAGCGGGGGATCTTCTACCGCGGGGCGAATAGTTCGACCGTGAAATGAGGGATCTGACTGTCCGAAATGAGGGAGAACGGCACCGGCGGTTTATCTAGACCGTGCCAGGGAATGACAACGGCTGGACGACTGACGAGGCGTCTTCAACTCAATCCCAACGGGACGACTCTAATTTAGGGCCGGTAGCTGCAATTGAACGGCTGGCGTACCAACGGCTCCAAGCTGGCGGCTGAGCTCTTACAAGGCAAACGGCTTTGTTCACGTTGGCTTCTTCTCAATTTCAGTGACTTCCGTCTGTCAAGTCTTTCAAATCTGATTTCTATTTCTTAGTCTACTATATTGCCCTGAACAGCGGGGGATAGTTTACTCCCTTTCTACTAATTATTCTACTGCTTATATACATGTCCAGAATTACAAACGGGGATATAAGGAAACCAGCCGGAACACATTCTGCTCTTGCCAAGAGACCAGCGGGCCAATGGTATATTCGGTATTTTCTCCCGTGGGTATTTCCACCGTCTTCCGGGGGTATATCATGCGGTCCCCATAGTGAACCGAGTATGGCGTGCTTTTACTAAGCCTTGCCGGTGATGCTTCCTGAATAGGATGCTTGTTTCATCACCCGCTGAACCCAAAAGTTCCAGCGAGAGCTCTGACCAGGTCCCGCGGCAGAAAGTATTACTCTCATTTATCTAGCGGGAACACAAATCAGTCCAGCGGGAGTAACTTTACCCCCGTGTCTGAGTCTTCAACCAGCGGGTGAAGCGCAAGACCAGTTCATCCGATCGCAAATCTTCGCCCGCCGATCACATATGTTTCCCCCGGGGTTAGTCGGTTCCCCGGCTCTTACAATAAGCTCTTAATCATGTTCAAGGTTCAACGGCGCCAATCCGGTGTTCAGCGGGACAAGCGCCCGACCAGCCGCTGTTTGTAATATCTCGCCCCGGTGAACCGGCTTGACATTCTGCCAAAGTAAAACCTAATCTAAGCTCCGCCGGGTGAACCGTTCCAGCGGCTGAACTCTTTCAGCGGCTGAACAGCTCCCACAGCTAAACTCTAAAAATTGTCTTTCGTATGATAGTTCCGTACTCCGCTTGTCCAGCGGCCAGCCCTGAGATAATATAGTTCCTCTTGATCACCTCTAGCGCCCAGGGATTCAGCTATCAACTGACCCCCGGGGCCCAGCAGTATGGTTGATTAATAGAACAGTTAACTCGTTAGAGTTAACTGTTCAACAACTCGTGATTGCCCGCTGGCTTTCGGCCGTCAAAGGTGTAGCATACCACCCCGAGGTAGGTGTACGCCCCGTTGCTAAACCTCACGTTTTCCCCCGGCGATAGGTATTAAAAAGAATAAAAACTCGGGTTTTTATGCGTACCCCAGTACGCGCCCTATCAACGGGTCCAACAGGTTGCCTAATTCGGCCAATTCGGCGAGCCAAAAACACCGGTGCTAGGGTCCCACGATGCTCACTAGCGGTGAACAACCAGGAACAACCTTACAATCAGGTGTCAAAAAGTCAGCGGCGGCCCAATCTTACTCAATCTCAGGTGCGGCTACGTAAAAAGGGACGTACGTCGTTATTTCTAGACTGGCGACTTCAATTGCTTGCGTGCAATTTCGACTATGAGCATCCTGGAGCCAAAACCAATGGCCCGCGACTCAGTAATAGGCTTGGGGCTGTCCAGCAGGCACATTTAAACATGGCCTCAATTATTCTTGGCACAAAACTGACGCTGCGCGCCTATCACCCGTCTTCGACGGCTGTAACCCGTCGAACGGATGTACCCGTCCGTTTTGGCTTGCTGAGAGTCAGGCCAACGGGACGTTGACGGGACGGATGGTGTCAAAAACGGCCGTAGATCGCCCGTTCCGTTCGACGGGACGGACGGATGGGAGCTCTATCTGTCCGCTCATGACGCGTCCACAGTGAGAAGCGTCTCAACTTCAGCTGGGGCGTCCTCAAAGACACAATCCCGGGGTTTTCCGAGGAGATGATTGGCCTGGCCGGTCAGCGCAAACTTCGCAAGCATGTATGTTCGGAGGTAAGTTTTGTTCAACCTTGACGACTAATGCCAAGGAGTTAACTATATGAATGCAGGTCCAGGAGGGTCTCAGAGGCGCTCGGGGCGATGACACCAACTCCCTCAAGCATGCCATTGCCAACTACGTCACGCTGCCAGCCCCTGCCGCTCCCGAAGCGGCTGAAGATTCCGACGACGCTCCACCACCACCTCCCCCGCCACCGAAATTCAATTCCAACACGAAAGTCGACCGCGGGTACAATAACCCGTACTCCGCAAGAGCCAACACTCCTGTGAAGTATCCGGCCACCGAGGAGTACGTTCTTTGTGGTACCTGCCGTGATGCTGATACATTTTATTCTTAGGACTTATGCAAGCATTCGCAACGGTGAGATCCATGTCTCAGGGACCGACATGCCGTACTTCATGTATCGCGACGGATATGTGTATAACTCGGACGATAGGGAGGACGGCCTTTTGGAGGGGTCGACTATGTTTGCGGTACGGTCCTCTTAAAACCTTGATTCGTCACTTATATATACCTTATAGGCCTCCAAGCACATTTACCAGGGGCCGTCGGTGGCTCTCAAGCAAGACGGCTACACCCGGGGCAAGGCTGGGAATGCGGCTCTCAACGGCGTGACTGCTCTCACGGCTCGCGACATCGCTTATGTGGGTGTTCAGGTATGCGATTGTGCCAGGCTTTCTGTCTAGCTCTGACACACATCTAGACCCGCTTCGCGCTGTCGTCTCAACAGAACTGGGGCCACATGGACGGTGGCTTCAGCTACCTCGACTTCTACTGGAGCATCGTCGACCTTCTCCAAGGAGAAGAAGGCCAAGAGATCATCGATCGCTTCAATTTGTGTGTCGTCTTCATCGCTGGTTCCTTCGCTAACGTACACATTTATAGGAAGGTGTTCGGCACCAAGTCCTCTGCCAATCAGTCGACGGCTGCGGCGCCTGCAGGGCCGAGCGATTTCGAGATCCTGGAAGCCCAACGTGCCGCCAAGCGTGCTCGCAAGATCGCAGACGCCACCGCCGCCGCCTCTGCCTCTGTTTAGTTTAAACGTACCGTGTCCATTATATACTGCTGCGCGCCAAATATGATTTCTTTTTTCCATTCTTTTTTTGTGTGATCATTTGAGCCCGGTTTTTCATTCTGATATACCGTGCAGTAGTGGACCAGGATGAGGCATGTCTACAAAGCCGCCGTATACTACAGAAAATCTGGTTCAATATATACTATTGCAAAGTAAATATGCTATGTAAATGTGATAATGGCTTGCAAGCCCCACAAGCATGGTGATGATTGCAATAAGATTGGTTTGGTATAAGCGCCTGTGGAACATCACCACGGTGTTGATGATTTACCTAGGATTTTGGTGATTTTGATGATCTGCAAAGGTTTGCAACCGCTTACAATTAGTTCCCGGTTCTCGTGATGGAAGCTACCGTTAGCAAGGGACACAAAAGCGGGGTAAGACTCGGCTTAGCTGGTTTCCTGGAGCCACAAATGTACCCCAACTTTCCGGGAGGTAAATTAAAATGCTCTGTCCCATCAGGCACTGAAAATGTGTAGTTTCGGGTCGCCATAGGGCGTGCCCGGGACCATTGATATCGGCAAGAGTTTGGGGAGTCTTAAAATCATGCCTGACATGCAAAGTTTTGGCGTGACTAAAACGGTTGCGGAAACTCAAATTTGGATCCCTATCGGCTGACCTAAAACCTTCCGTATCGGCCAAGATTTCAACCAGCCAGAGACTGCTCCTAAAACCAAAGGTTCGGGAGCAGTCCATTGCGACCCAGTGATGGTCCTAAGGCCTTAAAAATCGACCCTCAGAATTTCTAAGGCCTTAGGGCTTAGGTTAAGGCCATAGGCCTTAGGTGATCTAAGGCCTTAGCAACCCAAATAGGAAATTTATTTTCAGTTGTATATAGGGCTCCTGCTGCGCTGCGCCAGCAATTTAATGACTGTAAAGTTCGCTATCGTCAATGTCTATCTCCCCATCATCAAGTGGGTCATTCTCTGCATCAAACTTGGCTATAACCTGCATGTAAATCTCCTCTTCCTCCCGAGCACACCGCGATATTCGAGTCCAAAGAGACTCCTTCTGCGGTGAAGTCGGCCGAAGCGCAGCAGAAGACAAAGATTGCATTTCTCGTTGCCCATGATGAGTGTCGGCTTGGTCGTGGCAAAATTTCCATTATATTGTATAAGTCTCACGTGATGTCTAAGGCCTTAGGTTGAGGAACGACCTCAACATAAGCCCTAACCTAAGGCCTTATTTATGGCCTATGGCCTTAGGTTCAATCTAAGGCCTTAGGTCTTAGGGCCAACACTGTTGCGACCTGAATACAACAGTATCAGACACAGTTTCGGGTGGCGCCCGAAAGTAGTCGGGCCGGAGGGGGCCGATCAATGTTCAGGTAGCCTAAACATCGTGCTTGACGCGACGCGTCTGTTTGGCGCTGTGTGCCCAGAGCCTCGCCGCTGATCGTTTCGATGGCAATGTCTCTTGTCTCGCGCCCACCATTTCCGCACTCCTCTCGTCACCGCCGTCGAGCACCTGCCCGCCGGCCGCTCGGCCGCACGCGTCTGTTCCCGCACCCCGCCCTCTGCCTCGTCACCCTCTCGTCTCTCTCGCAAATCGCAATTCACGCCCGCCGTCGCAACATCAGGAAAATCCAAAATTGCCCCATAGACGAAAGGCCGGCTATGGGGGGCTATGCTGGTCTATGAGAATATCCTGCAGCTATACCGGGCTATGAGGAGCTATGGTGAGCTATGAAAATCAGTGCTTCTACTATCATGGTCTATGAGTGTCTATAGATATGGCTTGGAAATATTCTCGTCTACAAGCACTGGCTTGGCCGGGAAAATATCAAGGCAGCCCTGATGCTAGCCTATGAACGCATCATCAATGTGATATGGAAAATGACAGAATGACAACTCAGATTTGGAGTGTGCCCCATAGATTTTTTTGGCACTCCGGAGTTTTTTTGCCGCATAATCGGGGAAACCAGGTGACGGAGTCCAGGAAAAGAGGGTCATTTTGACACAAAAATATGAGTATTTTGTGTCCGAACCCGGGGCTGGCACAGAAAAATGCCGTGGAGGCAACATGGAAGAGCAACAGTTGACAGGAATTGCTCAGTTCTTTACCGTGACGATGGCAATGCGGAAGCTGATATTAAAACCGTGCTGTCGCACAAGCGAGTTGGCGTGCCAAGCTTAGATCTCGGCCGACGGTGAGCCACGTCCAAAACGCACACGTGCTGCCAGAAATGGTTCGTTATGATCAAAGGCATAACAAGCCACAACATCGAACGACTTTTTCTCCCTCTTCTTCCCAACTTCCTCCTGCACTTTGTGGGCTCCACGTCTGCTGCGGGCTAGATGTTCTCGCACACAGCCAACATTGTCACTTCTCTTTCCTCGTTCAGCCATATCCTCGGGCCCAAGACGTACACAATGACGGCGCCCTCCAGGACCGTAGCCTCAAGCTATCTGGTCGCCCGGAACATCAGTCCACCACCGCGGACCGGGGACTCTCGGACCGCTTGGAGTTTAATCCCACCTTACGGTGATGACCTTGTCCTCAATTACGTCAAGCCAGCTTGTGACCGCGTCAAACAATATCGGCCCGCTTCTAGACTCCCCAACGCCAAAAGCCTCAATTGCCAATATCAAGATGTCAACATTCAAGACACCTCAAGATGTACACCTCAAACCTTCGAGCAAGACTCCAAGATCTCAGCTGGATATTGTTCGCTATTGATGGCCGCCATCCCTCAACGTCTCGAGACCTCAAAACTCAAGACCCGATGTCCTTTGCTGCAGCTGACCCCGCGATCGCTCTCCGCTAAAGTCGCCGCGGTTCCCCCGCACTTTTATTTTTCAGCCACCCGGCATTGGCGTGCACAGCTACCCACGTATCCCGCGCAGTGCTTATCCTTACCACAATCTACCTCTCCGCGCGGCTCCAAGCACTACGACAAACGACACTCCTCCGCCGTGGCCAACATGCTGCTCGTCTCTCCACTCGGTCGTCCCCGTGCTCGCTCGTGCAGACTTCTGTCGATGTGTGGAGTGTGCCTTAAGTAGAAGTAACCGTCGGTACACTGTCATCGTAATTATTATGCAATCAACATCTACCGTTTCTTTAACGAAATGACCGGCTTTCGTTTGTAGTGCTTTGGTTTCATCCCCATGAAGTTTATCCCCCTTCTCCTGGCTCTGCTCACCTGCCTCCATGATCATCGTTTCTCGTGCGTAGTTCGACCCGATTCAGATGTGACACACACCGCCTTTTGAGATCCACGGCCAAATGAGCTTTTTTTTCCCTCAAAGACCGTGCCTTCCGGTGCTGTTCAAGTACAATTGGGGAATCTTGGTGCGCAGTTCGACCCGATCTTAGCACAGCCTACATCTGACATACACCGGTTCGTAAGATCTGGGCCAAATAAGTATTTTATTCGCACAGACACCATAATTTCCGCTGCTGTGGAAGTGCAATTGTGGAAGCTCAGCACACTTTGGGGCAGTCGAGCCGTGGAAGCGGTTCTCGTAATACAGCAGCTCTGAAGACGAAGCCAGATTTGTTCGCACCATCCCACTGCGCCGCAGGCAACCCACGTTCGTTGCCGTACGGCCACGTAGGCGGTTCTCTCAGATATAAATTTACTGCGTTCTCGTCCCTCCTTCCCCTCATCTTTGTCGTCTTTCCTTCATTTTTCCCCGTACAGTGGATCTTCTCCCGTTCGTTTCTCCTCTGGCTTCACTTTCCGGAATCTGGTCTTTCTGGCTGCTATCAAAGACTTTGTCTTGCTCTGCACGGGGGCTTGGAATCCTTTCCACCGCGTCAAAATTATCTAGCGCAAGCGCAAGTATTAGCCAACCAAATGACTCTCGTGCTGCTTTCGCTCTCTTGCCCCTTTCTTCACAATCTTCTGGATTCTCTCAATTTTCGGTGCTCTGGTTAATCTGTGATTGACCTGGTTCTCGCACCGGTCTTCCGGTTGAGTCGCTTCAATTACTGGCTGCTCTCACTAGTGCCTTATTAATATCTGCAGCGGTTGTGGTCATGTACACTGCGTCTCTTGAATCTCATGTTCTCTTTCCTGGCCTCTTCTCGAACAATTTTGGGTCGCGGCCCCCAAGATGCCGAATGACCTCAGTGCGCGATGGCCACGGACTCCGAAATCTTTCAAAAATCTGGAAGTCGACTGATGGCATACCTGGGGCTACGATCCGGGTTGCATTCCACTATCATGCCGATTCTGGCTGTCGCTTTTGAAGCTCAATTCGGAGTGCTTTCGTTGATTTTACCTATCCTTGGCTGATCTTTCTTTGGCCTATCTCCCCTGGAGTATGAACGGCCCCATTAGGCGTTATATTCCTTACCGAACACGGGTTCATTCCTACATCCCAACTTCTGGGTTTCAAGAATATCTCCCGACATTCCCCCAAAATGTACCTTGAAGTTGAACGTAACATTCTTGGATATAAATTGCGCCATCCCATTCATCTCCGGGACTTTCACGTAGTATTTGCGTCCAGTTTACTCTCCCGCTTCGAATTTTCCTTTCGTCCGGAGTTACCGTCAAATGATTAACTGCTTTCCATGCGCACTTTCAACCACACTATCTTCTGTTTTCCGTTTCCCTCTGTACTCGCTTCAATTCTGAGTCGCTCGTGAGCTGAGATCATCCCTGGCTACTCCTCTCCTGTGTAGTTTATCAGAGGTCGGCCGACAAAATCCTTCGTTCGTTAATGCACTTCTGTCACAAACAATCACTGCGTTCCCACCCCATGTAGACTAACCTAGGTGTACGTTGGTCTACGTCTGGTGACATGCGGCGATCTTCGACTACGTTCGGCTACATATGTGTATGCCGTAACGTGGGTGTACGTCTGGTTACGTCCGGCTACGCGGTGTAGACACAGTGTCGGCTACGTAGGTTTACATGCGTCTACGATGTAGACGCACGTAGACACACGTAGACACACCTCCCTCTATTTCATGATGCAGATCTACTGTAGTATTTAAATCAGTTCGAATGTCACGCGTCACAGGGCCTAAAATTTTCGAAGATTTTCGAACCTGTCACGGGTCACCGAGGGCATTTTCGAAGGTGCAAAACCAGTCACAAAATCGGCGAAAAAGGCGCCCAAAGACCCGTTTTTTTGTGCCCGCGGCGCGTACAAGCGTGCTTGCCCGGTCCAACACTCGGGCTCTGACGAAATGCCAATTTTGGCATGTTTAATGAGTGAACTAATGCTAGAATGTCGGGAAGCCCGCTCATTGTCGCGACGGTGGCGGGATCGGCACAAAAAAGGATTGTTAATGTAATCTGGTGTGGAGATCAATCTCTGATCCCGGTCGGAGGTGCTTTTTTGGCAATTTCTGAAGGTCTGAGAGCCGTTCAGCCAAACTCTGGCGGATTTTCGAAAATAAATTGGATGTCACGGTCATATCCCCCATTTTCGAAACCCAAACTTCGAATCTTGCGGTCACAGGTCACAGCCCAGGAGAAGTGATTTAAATACTACAGTAGCTTCCATCAGTGTGCTGTAGGCCAGTTCATGACCATCCTTTGCACATCCCACAGTTTTATTGCTAAGTACTAAATTTAGTAGCTCCGGATTTTTCCACATCGGTCTACATCGGCCTATGTGCGTCTACATTAGTCTATGTCGGTCTACGTACGTATACCGATGTAGACAAATGTAGACGTACGTAGAACACCTGTGTCTACATCATGTAGACGAAGAGGTCTTCTACCTTCGTCTACGGGGGTAGACAGACTCTCTGTCTACAAGGGGTCGGAACGCAGTGAATGATGGTTATCTTTCTTCTATGCCGGAGCGAAGCGTAGGCACATCTTGTTTATTTTCCATATTTTTTTGCGGCCATCCTCTATGACTCTGAGTCATTATGAGTGACTATGAAGCACTATGAGTGCTATGGCTTTCGCCATTATGATAGACGACATGCCAGCTATGGTGGTCTATGGTGTGCTATGGGGCCAAACACCCACCCCCCACCTTTCTCTGAGAGTGGTCGATCTGCTGTGACGACTATGACGTCTATGTGGGACTATGTGGGTCTATACCGTGACTTTGTGTTTTCCTGATGAAGTGCCGTCCCCGGTGCGCCATGCCCCTAGTTCCTCGCTCTCATTTATCCCTCACTCCCTGGTTTCCTTTGTTCTCCGTTCTTTTGGATTTAGGCTCCGCTTACCAAAGACGACCCACGCCTCTTGCGCGGATCGATCTCGCCGTACTGTTACCCTAGTCTTGATTTTATTCAGCCAGTCAATTGAGCATGTTGCAACCGCCAGTTGACTCTGTGGCAGCCTGTGGCAACCATTGCCACACGCTGCTACAGTGCACATTCAACCGCTATTTCGTGTTTATCACGCGTGTCCTGAGGCTGGTACTTTCTGCTCTCCTCTTCCTGCTCTTCCTTCCCCTTCTCCTTCTTCTACAAAACCCTTACCTTCTTCTTCCTCCTCCCTTTTCTCATCCTCCTCCCACCTGTCTTGCTCTCATTCGTCCTCCACGAAAACCCTCATCACTCCTCTCCCCTCCGACCAATAGCGCCTCCTCCAGTGGCAGCTACTCCGGCTACGGCGGCGGCATTGCCTTCAGCCCCTCTGGCGACGGGGCCGGAGCCGGGAAGATGTGCTACACATGCGGTGTGGGCCATCTGAGCCGCAACTGCGTGCAGCGGAGCAACTGTTATAATTGTGACGGGGTTGTACGTCTCTCTCTGTTCCCTCTCCCCTCTTTGCACCCGAGAGAAAGAGAAGGCCGAGCGATGCTGATTTGTGATGCATTGGGTCACATCAGCCGTGCCAACTGCACCCAGGTGCAGAAGCGCGTGTTATACGTGCGGGAGCGAGGTCTGCGTTTTCCTTTTCGTCTTGTTTTCTTTTCGTTCCCTCGCTTCCCCGCACGTATGTCTCTCTATGTAATTGCCCTATTGCGACGGACATACTTTGCGTTATCTCGTCCCATCGTGCACGCATCGCCCTCGGAGCATCCGGGTTACATCTCTTCCTTTCAAGCCGCTCCATACTCCCGATTTTTCTCCTTATTTTCTTTGCTCCATCCTTTCTTTCTTTCTTTCTTCACCTCGATGATAACCAAAACATCATGCTGACTTCCTCCTCTTGCCAGACACATCTCGCGCGACTACCTCGGCGTCACCGAGGCTGAATTCGCAAATCGACTAGCTGCGTGAAGGTTCTCTGTACTGACCCAGACCCAAGGAAACGAAGGAGACAGGATGTATATAAGATGAGATACGACTTACGATATGCCCTTTGATTGATTGTGAATGGGACGTGTTTTTGTTTCTACTGCTTCATGTGCACAAGTGAGTCAATGAGAGGGTGGGTATAAATAAGGTTGCTCGGATACCACGGACAAGTCCTGCATACCGCGTGGATGGCGCTGCAGATGGATGTTTCTCTGTCTGTCGCTTGTGCCTTTTGAGTACGGTAGTTGTCTGGTATTGTAGATGTTGGTGCAGAAAACACCCTTGACTCGTCTCTGTCGCCTTTTTTCTTCACTGGAATGACTTCTAATCACTCGACCTCCCTTATGTTTTCTCTGCGCCGACTCGAGTCGTTTTCGACATCGAGCAAATAAGATTTAAGAATGAGAGGTTGTGTTGTAATAAAACATGCTGAGAATCGTGCCTCGCCAGCTGATTCTGGCGTATTTCAAATATCAATGGACTCAAAGTGACATGAAGAATTCCGGTATTCTTCCACGTCAAAGGTGGGTTTGCGGTAGTTAAGTTTCGGAATCGTCAGCAGCCGCACGATGAGCACTGCATTTCTCGGAATTTTCAAGCGAATACAAAACGAGTAAATAATTTCAAGGCCCGGTGGGAGCAGATACATTCTGCAATGAAACCGCCACCATGGTATAAAACTCCACCGCAAGTTCAGCATCAGTCTCAGTCTGCCCTTCATCCCCCCTCGTCAAGCACCATTCCACAACCGCCTTGTAAACTGACCCCATACGGAACGCCATCTCCTTCCTGACACCCTTGATCACCATCCGCCTCAGCTCCTCCGCCTCGCCAGCGCCGAAATGCGCTACAGTGCGCGCGCTGGAGGATTCCAGCGCACCCTTCTTGACCACGCGGCCAAAGCGGTCCAGCGGAACCCACCACGCAATTTCCACGAGCATGAGGCCGAACGAGTAGATATCGTACGCCATGCGATACCCACTCGCTGCAGGTCCCTGGTACCGCGGATGGCGGTAGATCGCATGCGCACGGGTACTCGTCGCCCGGTCAATCGTCGCCTGCTCCGTATACTGCCTCGAGTACTCGAACCCGGAGACGATGGGGCGGGAGATGTCGCACACGCCCCCCGTTTCGGAGAGCGGGAACACGATGTTCTCGCTGCGTACTCCTTTGTGCAGCCACTTGCTGCCATAGAAGCGGGAGAAAACGTTGGCGAGCGTGCAGGCGAGCGCCACGCGGGCCTCCAGAGGCGGGCGACAATCGTCGGAGGAGATGAAAGAGAGGAGCGAGGGGGGTTGGGGAGAAAGCGGGATGCTGAGGTCCTGTCCAGGCGTTGCAATCATGCTGTGCAGCGGAAATTGATAGACGAGGCACCAACAGTGCGCCTCCGACTCGCTCCAGTATCCCATGCAGGAGAGAAACTCGCTTGGGGGCGAGTTCACGAGTGCAATGAGATTGTGGAGGCGGATGAGGAGTTTGACTTTATCCTCGTCAGAAATGTCACTGTCGTAGTGCTTGCGTTCGATTAAAACATATTTCTGCTCGCTGGGAAGCCGTATGGGGCGATATATCGCAATGCTGCGGCAGAGTGTCGCGAAATTCTTAGAAAGGTCGAAATCATCCTTCGAGAGAGGGCCCGCGGAGCTGCCAGCGCCTCCAGTCGAAATCACAATGGATTTACGCCGTGCCATGGAGAAAATTCCGAGCGAGTTATCATCGCCTTCAGTCGCCTCCTGGAGGATTTGAAGAGCCTGCTGGTCGTCCGTCCGAGCAACGGTGCGCATCTCGATCGAATGCCACTCCTGGGATAGGTGTATGAATTGAGATTCCCGCATGAGCTCATTGAGATTGGTGGTCAAATGCCGCAAGTCCGAAATAAGAGATTCGAAGCGCGCTTTCGACACAATAACCCAGCGGATGCGTTCGTATGTCTTTCGGACCAGTGCCTCATGGTCGACAGCATAAGGAATGGGAGGTGTCGCGGACCCGCTAATGTCCCTAGATTTGTCCCCTTTCCCGCCAGCCGTGAAAGCCAGGGCAGTTCGAAGTGCGCCTTTGACTTGGGTTAAAATTCTACGCTTCTCGACCCGTCCCTCAGACTCGGTACCATGACCATGGGGATCGCCATCCATCGTACTAGTCAATCCATAGCTGTTCTTGAGTTTGTCGGAATCGCACAGAAGCTGTTTGACTTTCGTCAGAATTTCAATGATCAAGGGCTCGAATGGTGCGAGTCCAGGGTACAAGTTGTCTGAATCGGCACCAGAGTTTCGTCCCCATAGCTGCAATCGGATGCGCTCGACTTCTAGTTGGATCACGAGCTTTGCGGCATTTTCTGGAAAATCAAGGGCGGTTTGGATCCAGAGGTACGCCTGGAGAGCACCGCTGTAGCACTGTCCGAGTAGACTGATTACAGGCAACGCGACTTCCATCGTGGGCGGGGAATCACGAGAAATAAGATGGGAGGCCGTTGACTATCCAGCTGGACATAAGTATACGTGCATTAGGCCTATTAACGTTCGGCTATGCAGGTGACGGTGGGAGGCATACAGGAACGTGGCGTTACGTGACTGTCAACTCCAAACTTGATGTGGGGTGCATCAATGAATCATGATTCGCGGCCGGCTTTCCTTTCTACACTTCCACCATTCTCCGGACTCTTCAACTCCCATTCGTTTCTTCTGCTTGCTCTCAGCACTCGCCGCCATGAATCCGAGCAGAAAAATGGCTCGTCTTACCGCATTGGTTCCTGTGGCAATCAGTCACCTGGTTACGAGTTCCTGCAAGGTTCCTGTCGAGCACAGGTCAAATTAAACTAGCACCTTCGAGCTTAAGTGCGTGCGCGCCAATCGGGGTAGTACAAAATGCGAATCGGTTGATACTCAATATCCTCAGCCATGAGCACCGACGCCTGGACGCCTTCAGCATTCAACAATTCTTTTTTCACGCGTTCTTCCAACGATGAGCACACGACTCCAACGTCAAATGGACCATACACAGGCCAGCTCGCGTCGTTTATCCTCCTTGTTGCGGGCCTCGAGGCCAATCTCAAATACGACCCCATTACTTTCAACTCTTCTTTTATCTCGTCTCGGACCCACCTTGGATCTGGGGCATCGTTCACTGTTGAGCGAGCGGAATGGCGACAGCTCCCACCCTCGTACACTCCAAGACCAGAATTCCTTTCCGCTGTCGCTGTCCTGATCGGTGCGGATCACTCGCCCCGGGAAACACAGACACAGAGCAGGTCTGTAGCCGTCAAGTACGTTCGCAGGAGAGAGGATCGCCCGGAGGTGGAGAATTGGAAACAGATCTTGCTGGAGATCCGGGCGTTGCTGCACGAGCCTATCCGTTATCACCCCAACATCGTACGCCTCTTCGGATTCTCCTGGGATGGCTCCGTCGGGACGCGCTCCACCTTCCCGGCGCTCGTACTTGAATACGCCGAGTTCGGGTCCCTCGCGGACCTACAGAAAAGCGCCCCAAATCCATTCGCTTTCCTCGTGAAGAAGAAGCTCTGTCACGACGTCGCCAAGGGGCTCGCAATTCTTCACGCATGCGGCATTGTCCACGGGGACCTCAAGCACGACAATGTGCTCGTCTTCAGAAACAAGGCCAAAGGCGCCGGCGCAGTCGCATACACGGCGAAGTTGGCGGACTTTGGCGGGAGCGCCATGGATATCCAGGCCGCTGCGGATCAGTTCCTTCCGTCGGGCACGCCGCCATTCGAGGCCCCAGAGGCGCGGCATGGGCTGAATGGCGAGGGCTTGAAGTGCACGGACGTATACTCCCTTGGGCTGCTAGTATGGCGGGTCATACTCGATGGGGAGAACCCGTTTGGCACTTCACCGCTCTCCGACCACACGCCTGCGCAAATCGAGGATTTGAAACGCTTCGACGTCTTGCTCCCCATTGCGAGGGACAGCGTGCGCGATTACCTCCTCCCGAATGCAACAGACGACGAGCTGGACATCGTGAACTTCGTACTTGACAACACGCTACAGGCGCTTGCGGAGTACCGGAGCCTCAAAAAAGTGACAGCAGCGTTGCAGGTCAACGAGTGAGACATTTACCAGGAACTTGTGACCCCAGAACTGAGTGCCAGGTGGTCTGAAATATAGGACTTGCTCGCCGCTGTAGCACAGGGAAATGAACACTCGCAAGCAGTGATATCGGCGCGAGCTCCAGTGCGTATCCGAATCTTTTCTGTCTGTGTGATTCCCTGGTTAACCAATGACTTCAGGGTTCGGTTCTACTGTCAATGTTTTCATTATACTGATCGGTCCCGTCAGGTGCGCATGGGTCCAACGCTATCAGTATGGGGCTCTTGCTCGCGAAAGTCGACAATGAGCACGATTACGACTATTAGAATGCAGGGTACGGCTTGTCTTTTGCGCTTTCTTTTGTCTGACCCTCTGTATTCCAGCCCTGGTTCAAACCCACGCCTTCCTCACCCAGACCCAGCTCAAGTGAGATTTGCTGGCCATACATATCTTCATACGCTGATGTTCGTGCCAAGTTCCTCTTCGACCCAGAACGACTGAAACCACTCCTGGATTGGTCGATCCAAGCGGATATCGTCCGGGACCTCGAGAGTGCAGCGGCAGCGCAATCCTCCACATCGACCACCCAAGTACCCAAAGTCTTTGCCTCGTTCTATCTCTTCAGAAGCTATGTCTACGAATTCGGCGTGGGGCTCAACGCGGAGCGCGCTTGCTACTGGCTCCGGCAAACCGCCCTCTCACCGCACGAATGCCAGGAGAATTACCTCGCGCAGGCCTGGTGCTGGCGTATCCACAGGGCGTTAGGTCAGCCCCTTGATGTCGAGCTCGCAGTGCTCCGCCAATGGCTGATGCTCGCGATATTTCGGGGCCACCGCCGGTGCATCTCAGACGCGCAGGAGATTATTTGCTCCCTTGCTGATCCGGTCGAAAGGCGGACATGGGAGGATGCTCTGGCATTCCACACGTACTATTTCCTGCGCGTGAACGCGGGCGTCGGGATGCCGTATTTCGTACACCGGAAATTGCGCAGGGTTTATAATCTGGATGACATGGCTGCCTTTGACCGGGATGTCCAGGCGGAGTTTGTCCTACGGGGGGTGAAATCGGTGGATCAGATATATGTTAACCACCGCGGTGACGGGATACTCCATCTGGCGGCTGCCATGGGCAACCTTCCGGCCCTTCAGCATATCGTCAAGATGTACCATCCCAAAATCGATCTGGAGAATCAAGTCAAGTCCGAGACTCCACTGCTCGCCGCCTGTAGGGGAGGACATCTGGACTGCGCTTTGTTCCTGCTGGAGAACGGTGCGCGCCCGGATGGGTCAGACGAAATGGGCGAGGAGACGCCGCTCTACTGGCTTTGTTCGTTCTCGCCCCATGATGCGGCGATCATTGCGCGGAAGCTTGTAGATGCTGGCGCCTTGCTTGCGCAACATGGGAAAAAGCGGCAGGACAGATTGCACACGCCCTCAGTGTGGGCCGATCCAGAAAACCTATTCTCTCTTCCGGTGTCTCCTCTTTCACGTGCCGTAATTATGCAGAGCATATCCGCTGTTGAGGTCCTCCTGTCTCTGGGCGCCGACCCTTTAGAAGGTCTTGATTCTCAAGCTGGTCACATCACATTCAATTCAACATGCCCTGTCGTGGTTGCAGCCGTTTTAACACTCCCGCGGATTCTCCAGATTCTCTTGTCGCACGTGGATGCCACAACACCACTGTTTTCTCCTGCAGAAATGTTACAGGGTGTGTTTCAAAAATCCATATCCCCAGCCGTGGATCCGACGTCGCTGCAGAGCCGCCTCAGTCGATGTGGCTCAGAATACAAATCTGCGATGTTTGAAACGCTTCAAATTTTGCACTCATGGCATTTGAATATTTTACCCGAGCGTGGATTCCGTCCAGCCCATCCCGTTTTAGCGCGAATGGTGTCGTTGGCCAAAATCGACGTTGTGGAGTCTCTCCTTGAGCTGGGATACTCGGTACACGGAACACCACAGGCCTGCCCCATTGTGGAAGCCGTGAAACTCAACCACGAGCCACTTTTTCGCCTCCTCGTCGCACACGATGCTGATATTCATACGACAATTACTCGAGAATGTTGTTCCAATTTGTCCCTGTTGCAGGTTTTGGCCGATAAACCTCTCCAAGTTAGCAGAGGCATCGAAATCGCGGAGTATCTGATAAAAATGGGTGTTTCCGTTGATCCTTCGCCGGACAGCACGCGCTCCGCCTTTGCGTTTGCGGTCAAGAACCAGGATTTCGCACTGGCGGAGTTTCTCGTGAAGCATGGAGCGGATGTAAACTTTGCATACCGCCTGGACCCGCAGTGCGCTTGGATTACCGTTCATGGCGAACTCCTCCGCAATCCAACCGAAAAGAATCTTGAGTCGATAAAATATCTGTTTGACACCGGTACTGGTCCCGTACTTTTTCAAGAGTCAGTTCAGGGAGAAACGTCTCCCTCACGGGCAGTTCCCTCCTTTATCGCCGACATAACGAACAATATCTCTGTATTCCACTTCGCAGCCATCTTCCCCGCGACAAACCCCGAGTCCTTGATTCTGGGCAAGATGCTGGCTCACATCCTTGCTAAAAGGACATACCACAATTCTGACACTGTCAACCAGGTCCACCCAGACTTGGGCACCCCATTGTGGGCCGCAGCCTTGGGCTGCAATATTGCGGTTGTGATGGCGCTCCTAGAACACGGTGCGGACCCCAACATCGAGTTTATTGGGCTCACCGCGAGGGAGGTGGTGTTGCTCGAATTTGAGAGGACGCGCACGGACATTGGGCTCGATCCTATTCTTCGTGGTGATGCACTGAAGAGATGGATAGTGTTGTTTGATTATTTCCGTGTCTCTCTGGGAAGTCAGACGGAGCTGGCACGATGACATTGTACTAAGTTAGCACTCGGTAATAAATTTGAATAGCACGATTTGAGCCTGAACTAGGAACTAAAATAACTGAAGTTTGGGAACATCAACCATCGTCGGCAGTTTACGACAGGACCGAACAAGTTTATGCTTCAGCCTTTCGATTCTGCCCCAAATTTGGGCTTGAATTTAAGTGGGACTTCAAATTTTAAATTTTACTTACCTTCAGGTGTTTCAGGCTCGTTTAGTATTCAACCTCGCTGAAGGGGTCGTTTGTGCTCCATGACCAAACCGAGAACCAGGTGTTTGGCTTCGGACGAGTCGTGGGCTCTGTGATCTGCTTGAAGCCTTCGAAGCTGGCCCATTTTGAGGAGATCATAGAAGGCGCCGGCGGTAGTCTGCATCATCTTTCAGATATCGTCGTCAGATCCACTTACTACGTCTGAAGTCTACTGCTGATGGTCGGATCGTCGTTTCACTGGACGTTATTATGCATTTTGTGGTGGTGGTAGAGCATTTCGATTCGAAGAGGGCAAGAGTACAGGGGAATATGGTCTCTAACCCGAAGGAAGCTATTGGACGGCCCAGCAGTTTCTACTTGGCGCTTGGGGACTGCAAAATTGTGGAGTTTGTCACAAAAGCCGCTTGCGCCCTGCTCGAATCCACACATGATGGATCGATAAAAGCAGTCGACGAATGTCTCATGATTCTCGGCCCACTAATCATCAATGACGAGGGTCACCCCTGCCTGGAAACAGCGCGCTCTCGACCGGATTCCTGCGCGTTCTACTCTCCCGTGCGCAACTTCGGGCAGCCAGACATCCAGCACAGTTTGAAACTTTCCCTCACAATTCTTTCGTAGTGCGGCGTTATTGGGCCCAAAACTGAGTTCAGACGATGCTCGACCTGTCTTTGTTTTTATTTCTGCTCAGTCACGTGTCAAATGGTCGACTGGCGGACCGGCGGACATCGTAAGGTATGCTCGCCGTACATTTCCCTCATTCTCAGTGAGTATCCACCCGGTACTTATACGTCCATTATTGAAATCTCATTCCACTGAAGGCGAACGCCAGTCTCCCACATCCGCACCTTGCCATCCAGACCACATTCGACTACAGCAACGGGCCTGTGGACATCTTCGGGTGTGTCGCAGGTCCAGAGGACGAGGACGTTGTCGATATCAAGGACAAATGGCTGGACAGTATCGAGCGCGCCGCAAGAAGCTGCAGTCGAATGGCGGTGCATGTTGTAATTCTAAGGGTCGGAACATCCGTCCGCTTCATTCTCGTTCCTCTTCGAAGAAGCAAATCCGATGCAGAGAAATTGCTTCAGCTGATCGCTGATTCGGAGGATGATCCAGCTTCGGACAATGTCGCGTCAAAAATTTGTGCGCACTTCAAGCATGGAGAGAAGGTTTTGGTGAAGATCCATTAAAAGTAACAAGGGGCTGGTCGGCCGCTTTGCGGCCTCCCATCCCCTTTTATGCAATTAATTTCTTTAAAGACGAAGCTAAGATAGGCGACATGCACTCCCCACCAGCGCCCACGTGATATGTCACGTCACGCGTCACGCGGCAAAACTGTCGGAGGTTCAACGCAATATGCCGGAATTCGCTCAATTTTGTTGTTTCAAGGTTGAGAAAAAAAAAATGGAGTATTATGTCATCAATAAACTCAATCCTGAACTTGGAGAGATTACTACAATCAGCTTGAGAACCAGAAGAGCAATGAGAATACACTCTGAGACGGTGTTTCGCGACCTGTACAAACATTGGTTTTGGCAGATATTACTATATATAGTGCGTGCGAATGTTACATAAGCGGCAAAATTTCGGAGCTTCAAAACACAAAGTGTGCCCAATCGCCGAAAGAATCATTTCTGCACTTGAAAAAAATAGATCATATAAATCTTGTACTGCTCAGCTAAAAATGTGTATTTTACAAATCCGAAACCAAGGATCTCTCAAATGGACTCAAATACACTGTTTCTAGGTTTTACTTTGGGCCATAATGTTTTGTGGCCGGAGCCTTGCCGCCGTCACGCTTGAGTCACGTGGGCGCTAGTGGGGAGTGCATGACGCCTATCTTAGGGTTTTAAAAAGGGGAAATCAAGAATGGGTGGGAGAGAAGGACGGATTTCACACGTCATGGTGGCGCCAGGGCAGTGCCTGTCAGATTACTGTCAGAGGTTAACGGCAAGCTGCCGTCAACGGCGCTGGACGGCAATGGTACGGAATGATTGGACGGGTTTTTTTGGCAGGTGACGATCAAGCCTGGCAGTCCAAATCAAGGCGGCACGAACTCGCATCAGCGGAGTTTGAAGCGGAGTGGCTTCAGACAGACACGCATAATTTTATAAAGAGAGTGAAGCAGCACTTTGGCCAGGAGTGTGATTTTTGATTTGAGTCGATTGTAGTGCATTGGCATTTTGTTTTCATTTCCTTTCGGAAGGCAGAGTGTGGTCTCAAGGAACTCCTTGAGCAGTTCTTTTGCGTAGTGCGTAGAGCGTGATTGTCAGGAGTGACCACCAGTTTACAGTCGTAGAGCACGAATAAGTCGTATGCCAGGTGAACCGCGACGCAATTCAGTAATCTTGAAATCTTGGATTGGCGTGGCGCGTCTTGTTTCAACGTTTCATGCTAGAGGCAAGATCTCGCGGTTGATTGAGAACAGATATTCATACATCGGCGTTGAGAAGATCGGGCAATAGAGTGTTTGCGCTGCAGCCATTGGAGCCATCTGATGGCTGTTTGACGTTGCGCAAACTGATGGCTAATGGCTTATGAATGGCTAATCAAGCGAACTTTTTTTCAGTCATTTTGTGCCAGAATGAGAGGCTATGAGCATGTGAATGCATATGGACCTCAAGGAATGGCCAGAGATTGCACAACAAGATCAAATTGAATAGAATTGAAGATTTATACCTACCATCCAACCAATGAGGACATGGAGGGAAGAGGTCATTGGTAAATGAGTGATAAGACTCTCAAGTGGCTGAATAACACAAAAAATGCGGGTAGGAATTGTAGCCATTCGAGCCATTAGCCATCAGTTTGCGCAATGCCAAACAGGTATGAGAGGGCTCCAATGGCTGCAGCGCAAACAGGCTAATAACGGGGAGGAAACACTCGGAATAAGGGCAGACCTACACTTTCTCCCGTTTATGAGGTCTAAGGTGATCTCGCAGCGGGGATTGGATATATCGGCAGCAAAGAATTGGAGGTTATCAAAAGGCTTCGAAGATCAAATTCGAGTGGCAGTATCGGAATGAGACCGACAACAAGGGGTGGTTAACCTTGAAACCCAGTGGGAAATCCCGGGATATCCTGAAAATTACCAAATTCTTCATGGCTGGTGATAGCTCAGTAGAAGCCTCGTCTCGGGATATCCTGGCTTTATGATGGCATTTGGCGGTGATTATCAGGAATTTGGCAGCCACCCAAGATATCCCAAGACGGAGTTTCCACAGGGCTTGAAACGGCCTATGACGCCAGAGAAAGCCGGGACGGGAGCCCCCAAAACCAAGGAATAGAGATGGATCACAGAGAAAGACGAGAGTTTAGAAGTACTGTACTATTTGGACCACTTGTTCATTATTTTTAGATTTTCGACCGAGAAGGCCGAAAGATTTTCTTTTGAATTATAGTGTTTTGTGAGCACATCAAAACAAGTTGAGTGTCACCGTCACCTGAAAAAGTGGTCGAAATAGTACAGTAAGGTGGACGAAGCTATAGACGGAAGAAACAGACATAGAAAGCTATAGTCACGCCTGCCGAACCAAGTTCAAACTCCGTCCGGTAAGAAGAGCAAGCTACTTAATCAAGCCAATCCGAAAATTCCGAATGAGCCTTCGTGTGTGGGAGTCGCGCTCTTCCATTGGGAGAGAATCCCGCTCCCGATTTCGGTCGCGTTCGGACATTTGCAACCCCCTATCCTAATAAGCACGTTCTGCTTTGGTCCACGTTAGCTACAGGAGTTCTTCACACGGGCGATTGCCAAATTTTGGCATACCAAACATTATATTCTGAACTCCGGAAATCAGAACCAAATTCAGCTCACCTAATACAAAAGCTTTTCCCCTGATTTTCAGTTCCAGCATCAGCACATCCCTGAAATCTGTTCCGATATTATTGCTGAACCTTTAGGTTTGGCGAACCAGGGGAACATGGATTTGGCCCAGTCTTGAGTCATGCACTATTAGTCATTGTCATACAAAATTTGTCATCACACAAAATGAAAAGAAAGCTGAGCAAAAAATTCCTGTGGTTGAATATTCAAGGTGTCTATTGCAACCGACCAGTCCATTGCTGGCTTCTATAGAGGTATTTTTTTCCTGGTGTACAATTTGTTTTTAGCGTCAGTTCTATTTTTTCATTCCAAGTCATTTGCCATCTCGGGTTTGTGTGCAGTCCGACGCTGATCGGATTCGGAGAAAGTCTATGCCGCGGGATCAAGTCCCGAAGCAGGTACGGCTCCCAAGCGGAGTTTGAAGTACACTGTTTTCTTCCTTTCCTTGCTGCCTGTTCCTTCCTCAGTCATGCATGAATTCCAATCTGTAGTGCTCTGTCAAGTGCCCAAAGCCCTGCTAATATTCACAATTGGCAGTGATGCACATCATACTTCAGTTACCAGTGAGCAAGTTCTGAGCTAAGTGCATCAATTATTATTCTGGAATGGCTGGCATTATCCTGGCATTATTGTACTCACTGGAGATATATCCATAATGCTAATTCTACTTTCAGAATTGATACAACAGTTGAATCCTGAGGTCAATGGTCATGAGACTGACTGATATAAACATTGCAAGATATTTCTCCAAGGGCTGCACACAAGCTCGGGAAGAGTTAACATTGAACTTCGACCTTTTATACCTGTGTTCCAGCCATCTCAAAGAGGAAAGTGTTGCCGAGAAGGACAGGTTGTTGGGAGGGGACTCGGATGGGTATCAAGTAATTCATCAGTTTTTCGCAATCAGATAAAACAGGGTAATCTTCCAATGTCACATGCATTTGGCTGCAAACATGACACAATCTGAGAGCGTTTGAAGTCATCAAGCCCAGATTGCAGGTGCGTTGCTCAAGATTATTACCACTGTGAAACTCCCCCTTGAGACTATACATACCTAATTAGCTACCATATACACCCACCCGTGATAGGGATAATCTTTACTACTTATATCTCTGTTATTTCTCTTTACTTGCTGAAACTGTCTTAATGATACCATTACTCTGAATACCATACAGCACCACTTTGTTTACTTCTACCTTAGCAGACATTAGCCACATGTAGAGTAGAACCTGATGAAGAATCCATTCCTAAAGGTTCAGCTTCCGCCTCGCAGAGGCCCAATCCCGTGTCATAAGTTTCAGATAGAACGTCCGACATTCCAAAAATTGGGAAACTTATTGATGGGCACTTGGTCTTTGTTCCCACTTTATCATTGCTTTGTTTTAGCACACATGGAGATGTTTGGCAAGTTTTGGGACACCAGACGTTCTATCTGAAAGTTGGAATATCAGAATAGCATTTGACTTCAGCTGATTTGTGTAACTGAAACTCACGGAATCAGAACCGGCTTCTGTCCTGCTGAAATCAAGTCTGATACCTCAGCTTTCAAATAGAACGTCTGGTGTGCCGAAAATTGGCAATCACCGGTGTGCTTCTCTTCTTTCCTCGCTCGTCATTGCCTTGCACTTCAACGGCTGTGCACCCGCTTCATTTCATCCTCATTACATTCCGCTTCGCGAAGTACCGTATCTATCTGAATTGAATGGTTCATGTCACGGGAATAACAGACAAGGTTATTAGTGCGATTAGAGAAGAACCAGGTTATTATGCCCGCCCTGAGTCCCGAAATACTTGTAAATAGTCTCAAGTCCGTCATAGATGTGGACTCCCGGACATTCTAGTCTGATACTACCGCACGTTTGTTTGTCCATGGAGCTCGCTCATCCCCTCATAGTCTGGCGGTGGACCCTCTGCCCAAATCTCCTGATTCTGGGGATGGGTCGTGACGGTACTGATTCTCACCGGGAGACCGTAACTACTGTGTTGCGGGTTACCCACAGCCTGCTGATTTGAAAGCGACGGTGCGGGTCGTTGCTGCGAGAATTTTCCTGTCAGAAAGCGTGGACTATACCTCCTCTATGCTATAAAATGATGCACCATCTGACTGGAGCCAGAGATTGGAAGCAGCTGGGTCGGGTCGCTTCTTCGAGCAGCGCTGCGCCTCGTGTGAATCCAAATACCGAGTACGGCGAGCAGAAAAAGAACGCTCCCAACGACACCGAAGGCAATGGGTACGGACTTTGCCTTCCGTGGATGTGCTGCCGGGGAAGTGGTAGCCGGGACGCTCGAAGACGGTGTAGAGTCATGTGAAACGACAAGCGCACCGATCAGCGCGCTGAGCGCTGTCGTCTGATCCTGGCCTAAATGCGTCGGGCTTGGGGGCCCTACCCAAGAGCCTCCGTAAATGTTTGTGCCCCCAACGGTGGCCAAGTCCACGACAGCGTTGAACTATAAGTTGGTGAGACCGAAACCGCCCGTCAAGTCAGGAACATATAGATACCTGGATTGCGAGATAGTGCCCTATATACGCATGCATTTCTATCGATGTGGCGTTCCATGCATACGCCGTCGCGAGACCTTGCACCAAGTTCAGATCGCCTGTTGTCTGCGCTGATTCCCCTCAATATGAAGACATCGCATCAGAAGCCGAATACTCTCACTTTTGTTGTTCTGGTTGACTTCTGCAATCACACCATCGCTCCTTTGCCATAAACTATACGGGATCGCAACTGTGAGGATTTGCTCGAGTCTATACCGACCTAATAAATCGCGGTGAGATAAGGAAGGAAGAGGAGGACACACAAATTCTGTGTTTCAGTATCATTTGTGAGTGCGGGGAGGATAGACAACCCTTCGATCGTGATTCCCGCTACCGTAAGGTAAGGGTCTTAGAGAGCCTGATTTTTGCATTTTGGCCGTGCATCACATTTTCGTCAGCATCTTTCCCGTAATCACCTTTGTTCTCTGCCAGAATGTGTCGGCTTCCATCAGCCGGTGCTCCTGCCGATGATTGCCAAAGCACAATCGAGTAATCCTGCTGACTCTGTCCTCGGATGCTTAACCGAGAATTTCTTTGGCAAGCTTCGGTTCGCTTTACGTTCAGGGACACTCCCTTTGAACGCCTAAACTGAACCTGGTGCTTGTTTCGGGCAGCTGCTGAAGCTCGTTGAATAATATTTATGCATTGTACTTCGTCTTAGGTCGACGTGGCTGTGAGACTTCAATGGGTTGCAAGGGAGGGAGGCCAAAGAAGAAGTGTCCCGGGCGACCGAGAAAAGCCAGAGTGTTGCCTACGTTGTGTGGAAGAGCAAGGAGAAAACTCCTTGATCGCTGACTCCGTTGATGCACTGTTCCGTCCATCACTCGTGCCTCGATCAAGCTAAAATATCAAAACTGAACCCATGTTCAGGTTCGGTTCTACGTTCGAACGGGGTCGATCTTGAAGCTTTTCAGGCAGTTCAAATATCATTCAAAATATTCTATACTGACATTGTGTATCCCAGGAAACGATGTTTTTCATGCACTAATTAATGTGCTAGAGCGCAGAGGAACGAATCGTGCTCACAAACTTTGTTGACAGATTACCTCACAAGCAGTCACCGATGAGGTATCGGGCCGAGACTGGAAACCATCGTGCGGATCAATAAAACAAGAGCGCGCGCTCCCTCTCCTTTAGCAACATCTGTTGTCGCTCTGAAATCCAGCACTTTGTTCCTAACTGTCTGTGTCATCACTGGCCAATCACTGCTCGGTCAATCATTCTGTGTACCTTCACTAATATCAAAGTTCTCATGAGAGCTTGGATTTTGCCACTTTTAAACTGCTAACTTGGCTGTGGGCTATCAGGCATGCATCGGCTTTTTGCCCTGAACCTTCAACTGCTCAGAGCTGAACTGAGCTTGTCGTTAATGCAGTGCCTACTTGCATTTTTCGTCGCCGAGGCTCTCCTTGCTGTTTGTAATCGGCTTCCTAGGCTGTGAATTCTCCTCTTATACATGTAGTCTATCCGAACCCCCTTCAACCAGGGCTACTCACATTCATCCAAGTTAGTGTTGATTGGCACCAGAGGACCATAATTTGCTTTTTGTGCACGAGATAAGTGCCTCGCGTGTGTGTTGCGTTACAAGGTAGTAATTCAACTAATTTGCGGACCAATCTCGTCGCATGTTATCCTCCCAGTCACTTCCCGACTCCTGAACAAAATATCAAATCCAAAAAATGTTTTCCCGGGTGGACTTACAGCTGAACAGCAGAATTTCGCATCACACAAATATAATTATACCGCAGCATTAGTCTGGGCGGGTACGATAGTTGTTTCGTAGGTATGCCTCAACACATGAAGGGTTTTATTTGCAAGAATGGAACGGTAAATGAGAAATACAAAAAACATCTACTGCAGCCCAATACGGGCTTATCCACGCTTGCTCATCAGCCAAACGAGTGTTGCCGCCTTGGAATGTACAAGTACTTCATGTCTAAGAATGAGAGGCGGGCTTGCACGTCAACAGACGAACCTTTGGGCTGCCATCGAGGAAATAAATATTCAAACGGAGAAACTAAGATATAGTTTTGAACCTGGTAGCGGGCCGTTCCGCTCGTCGGCCCTACCAGCTTTATCCCTGTGTTGTAGGGTCCTGTTTCACTGGTCACGGCGCACGAATAGTTTTGGGGCGCGTATATTGCCTCGAACGCTATGTTCCGGTCATTGAGCAAATGTGCTTGGATGAACTTGCGAGATTCTATTGCCGCCTCGAGATATAGTTGATCCGACGTCGCCTCGGCCAAGAGAGGGGATAGGCTACCAAGTCCCGTTAAAATTGCAGTAGGCGGAGGGCATGGAGCAGAGGAACGCACACAAGGAAGTATCTGTTTACTCGCCGGTTATCTGGGTCGCCCGGATCAAAAAAATGCGCACTCACCCTGTACTCAAGGCTATCAGCCTAGGCTTCACAGGATCCATCAACTTTCCGGGGAAAAAAAACATGAAGTGTGAGCACAAATTCAGTCCTCAAGAGGATCTTTCCGCACCCAAAACGTCCCGCCGGCCATTGTCTCTGCGGGCCCGAGCTCGGATGATCCTTGTGACCGGTGGAATGGGAAAGGGGACGTACGACCTTGGCAAAACTGTTGCAGGGAGGAAAGATTCTTGGTAGAAATGCTTCCCGCAGATATGTCGTCTTGCGAGAGCGTGTATGCTCTCCCAAACCACCAAGACTGTATTGCGTAGTCCAGAAAGGTCTGATCATTATACGCAGCGTAGGCCAGCGCCGCCGCGCGGCCATATGTTCTACTTGAGCTTTAGCATGAAGAAACATAGTTCCGGAAGACAAACTTACAGCGCATGATACACCTACCCATCGATCGGGTCAGTCCGGAAAAATTGAAGACGCGACTGATGCTGATCGAGTAACCCAATGAAAACGATGAATACCGGGTTCACCTGGGATTTGATGAACTCCCTTTGTGGTCGAGAAATTTTCGTGCGCACTCTGGGCGACCTGGAAGTACGTTTTCAAAGTCTTCTCCCACATCGTTTGCTTCGTGATGAGATCGAACTCCGCCATCTGCCCGTAGAAAGAGCCTTTGCACCCCGCTACTGCATTGTTGGTGGCGTTCGCTGAAGGCAAACCCATTAGAGTGTACTTGTTTGAGAGAAAGAGAGAGAGGAGATCACGGAAGAATTGGTTGGCAGGATTGAGCTGGTTCACGGCCTCTGCCAGCGCCGCACCCGCAAGGGTGACACGCTCGGCGGGCGACGCTGTTATATTTGGTTTCTGGGGGTCGGGATCAGACGCCTGAGCTGTAGCGGCTAAGGATGGACACGCACCCGCCAATACGGAGAGACCATTTGAGCTACTATAGAGGGAAGTACAAAAGCCACCAACAGCTGGGGAAAATGGGCGGGGGTGATCATAGAGACTCCGAGGATGTTTTTTCCTCGTGCCCATGTATTCATATGGTGCGATGAGACTGAAAATGTTCGTTATTATTGGTCGGTGCCAGTCTCCGCTCTGCCGTGATAGATGGGTGTATACACGCAGTGAAAAAAAGATGGCGCGGCAGAAGCGTCACAAAAGCTTAGTAGATTGCCAAGGACTCGCTTTCAAATCCATCACAACTTCAATTGGAAGAATTGGCAAGCAACTGGAACCACCGGGGTTGGAGAAGATTCAAGCTATCTCACTAGAAGACATGAAGAGGAATGGTTGCCTCTCCCCAGCTTCAAGGCCAAGGGGTTACATCTAAAGGTGGACTGGCTCCAGGCGAATCCCGGGGCAGATTCTTATCTGTTTCTGTCAACCGAAGAGCTTCTAGATCAGCCAAAAAAAGCGCTGGGACTGTATCCGAGAACAACGAAAAATGGCGGATGGCACGCATCCTTTCTCATTCAGGTCTAATCGTTCTGCGCCAAGAGATGCCGTGGAACCGGCCCACCCAGACCCATGCAGATCGGAACTAGACGAATCCTGTCCACATTCACACCTGAGGATGCGCTCACCGTTTCTGTCATGTTTATCCAATCCGTCGGGCGGCGTGCTTGGGCCGGAGGGGAATGGATGGCCGATGAACACAAAGCGAGGGTGGCAGTCTGCCGTATACAGGCGGGGGTTTCGCACACAGTGGCGGCAGGTTAGATGGAGCAGCGGCGTATAAGGGGTTCCAGAAATCACGTAGACTGAGCAGTGAATGGCAATAGATCACCGTCGATGGGCATCCGTCGAAGCCGCCCTGCGTCGCCTTGGAAGCGGTATGTGCGGGAAGACTTGGTCACATCCCATTTGACGAGCGGGTGACGGTGGGGCGAGTTGCGCCATCTGCATGGGTCGGTGGCGGGCGGCAGATTGGATATACGGTCCGCGGTGAGCCAGTGTGCAATGTGCGTGGATGCCGGGCGAGACCGGCGCGAGCGGGGCGGCTGGTGAATATGGGTACCACCCTCGACGGTGCAAGAATGCGCGAGCGCGGGCGCTATGGAGACCGGCTGGGTGCACGCAACGAAACGGGTTCAGTGTCAAGACGTCGAAGGGTTAAGTGCGTGATACGCGACACTGAATTGGGGGCTTAGTTGCAGCGGAGGCATACGGGTCGTACACAGGAAGAGGGCGCGGAAGGCAAAAACCACAGAAAGAAGGGAAACGCACCAGGTCCGAGAACAGCGGCTTCGACGACGGCGGCCGGTGGACGTGTATGGTGGATGTGAAGGCGGGACGAGGGTGTTTGGCTGCCGGAGGTCTGTCGGAGCGTGGTGCGCTCGCGAATGTTGCATGGGTGGAGCGCTAGGATCAATTGGCGGTGGGGAGCACGCGATGCTGCAGCGTGCGACTACTGACAGGGATTCTAGTCACTGAGGAAATCTACAAGGGACCCGGAGCTGGCCAGGGCATTGACCTGCTGTGCACTCGTCCGTGGATTCGTTCTTTTCTCTGAGTATCGGCGTCCTTTGAGGTAGAGGCCGCAGGTGCGGGGAAGAAAATGTGAGGTCATGGCGGCTGGGAGCAGTGCGCTTCAAAGCCGAGGAGGAGCCTAAGTTCTAACAGAAGCCACGACGGATCCGGGGCCCCGGCTGCGCGGCGGTGGTGTTGGGACGGCTAGAGCCGCTCGGCGGTGGCGATGGAATTGAATGTCTTTGGCGTCTTCGTCGCAGGCGTCCCGAAGCCGATTGCGCGAACGGTGATGACTCAAGACGAGTCGTGATTGCAGACTGATTGCGGATGTTTCGGATCAAGCCGGCCCGCCCTTCTTTCTCTCGACACAGCACTCAACCTCTCAAGCATCGACTGCTCCTCGCCTTGACTCCCCCATCGTTTCTCGGAGCAAATCTCACCGCCACAAGCCCTGTAAATTCAACCAACACCTCCCAGCGTGGCGTAGCTCCGCGAAGTCGTCACGGATGAAATCAAAGCGAACTATGAGAAGGACGCGACGGACGGGTTTTTGAAGCCGTTTATCGTTAACAGAGATGCGCGGTGGGTAAAAGGTGAGTTTCGCTTTCTGTCCAGCGCACATTTTAAAGATCTCGCAACAAGTACGTAAACAGCGGCCTGGCCATCTGATGCATCAAACTGTCCTTGTCTCAAACGCTCACCATGAGTTTCGATGAACTCTTGCCCGAAGAGCTGTGGATCGAAATCCTCCAAGATCTTCCCAAGGAGACTCTCCAAAATGTGGCTCTCTCCCATCGCACCCTACGCCGCATTTCGCGCCCTTTCCTCTTCGTCACCTTGGTCTTCCATCCATACGCTGTCGCCTACATCTCTCAAGATATCGATCGCGTACGCTGGCCAGAGGCGGAAGAGCCTATGCTTCTCTCTGAAGAAGCTCAGGGTCATGAACTCGAGCGTCTCAATTTCTATTCTTCCACAGAAATTGCCCCCTTGGTTCGCACTTGCCGCTTGAGTCCGGTGCTCGCAGAGGCCTGGGCGGAGAATGAACTGGATATGGCGACCGCCTTGCTCACCGCCTTTTTCGAAAGGCTTCCGCAGTTCACCTCCATCCGATACTTGCATGCCTATATGGTGCGCTTCACGCAGACCGGGCTGGAAAACTTGTGCCTCTTGCCTGCACTCAGCCGCCTGGAAATAATTCTTGGCACGATCGTGGAGCCAATCAATTGCTATTCGCTCCATTTGGACCGCGTTACCAGTTTTCAGCTCCGGCACGCCCATCATTCGATTCCTATTTTCGATTCTTGGATGCGTCTCCTCCGCCCGACCCAACTCGTGGAACTGTATTTAGGGCTCGGTTCCCGCCTCTTTGCCGACATTACACCCAACGATATACCCCCTTTTCCGCATGTGCGCAAACTGACACTGCAGGCCCTTCGAGTTGGCTACAGAGCTGGCCCTCTGAGCGCGTCGCCTGCCCTCCCGATTCTGTCCAAACTTATGGGCCTGGAGGTCCTCGTGATGAAAGGGCAATGGTCTGTCTCGGACCAGGTGCCTTCCGGGTTTTCTGACTCTCTGCCCATGCTCAAAGAATATGAGGGCACTCAGGACATGCTCCCAATTCTACTGCCTCATCCTACTCTCTCCCACATCAGTGCGGACTGGATTTCTTGGCCCGTGATAATGGAGACGCTCCACGCATCTCAACCATTCAACGGCGTTGTCTCACTCACCGCCAGCTCCAGTCTAATGAATCCCACTGAGTTTCGTTTTCTATTCGAGATATATCCCTTTATCTCTGAGCTCAACTTGAATATCGCACATGGCCACCGGGATAGTCCCAACTTACTGGTGCATTCCACAATTTTCGTCAATGCATGACCCCGCATTGACCAGTTCACAGAGGAAATCATTCTTGCAAAGCCTTGAAAGGATACCCACCTCACTCGAGTTCCTGTCTATTCGCTGGACGGCCTCCGATTCGGAAGATTCCTCATCTTCGGACAGCGAAGATCATGCCTCGACTCCGGACAGCGGAAATCATGCTTCCACTGCTAATAAATTGCACCACGTCGCGGAATTGCGTACGCTTGTGGCCAGGTGTCCTGCGCTCACATCACTCTGGATTGAGACAGAAGGCTTCTTATTTCGGCGGCATAGACTGTCCGATGGGACTGTGGATGAAAGAACTGTGCTCGATGCGGGTGAATTTATCAGCCGCGCCTCCTTGGTACAATTTTTTTTGAAGATGCGAAACAGATGGCGTGGATAATCTGCGCGATGAGTGGACTCTGTTTTGGAACAGAAAGTAATGGCGGTGAGCGGACTCATGAGACTTCTTTCTGGCTCTGATATCGCACGCCTCTAGTTAGAATTGTGTGAATTTCTCGTCCCTCTGTATGTGATAGCTGCATCGATCACTTGAACCCAATATGTTATGCTTCACATTTCTTTCCAACCGTGCACACTTGTGAAAACCCGCAACAAATCAATATCGGCATGTCGGAGATTCACGGCTTTAGTCTTCCGGCCATCTGTGCTGCGGCCCCGCGAAACAGTGCCGAGAGGATGCCAAATCTTCAACTTCGCTGAAATCGTTCGCCATACTGTTACGAAGCCCATCGCTGAATGTATTCTCTCTAGCCCCGGGTCACCCGATGCTTCACAAATGTCGATGACTCCGCTCACTTTAGACTATGGCGTCCTGTGGAATACCATGCCAGCCACACTCACCAGCTCTCTTAGCAGTCACACTTCTCCCAGCTTTAGATGAACTGCATTTAGAGAACGTTACAAATCCACCGCTATCCTTTCCTCGTTGCGCATTCACTGCGCAGTGAATGCATGCATTCCGCGTGCAAAGTTCGACCACCACTCAGCCTTGACCCATCCTGTCAAGCATCGGCTGCCCCCCCGCCCTGACTCCCCCACCGTCTCCCGAAGCAAATCTCGCCACTACAAGCCCTGTAATAATCTACATGTACCTAATGCCTCACAGCGTGGCCCTTCATTTGGCTTTTATCTCTGTCTGGCGCTTGGATTCCCCTCCCTTCCGCAGCACCGTCGACGCCTTGTTTTGGATTGATTAATATATTCTGTGTCTAGAGAGAGTTTCCGGCCGGCCGGGGTACTTTGATCTCGGCTATGCTCGCTATGAAGCTGGTCATAGCAGCGGTGAGCCATACTTGCGTGCAAGTTTGCGCGCAACTACTTTCTGCCTCTCCGTGGAGGAACCGCGAACTGTTGCTCTTTCTCGCCCGTGTTCCATCCGCCACCTAAATCCCGCTAGCGGGCTGCTCCGGCTCATGCGATTCTGGCTTATCGCACTCGGATTCTCAACCTCGCGTCGATTCCAAATGCGGCAGCGCCATGACATGCGACATCTCTTTCCACATCCGAGTTCCATCCCCCCAATTCATCCCTAGGTCGCTTAATCAAGCGGGGCATGTCTCGGTGCGTGGCCTTCTGGCGTTAATGCCAGTCGAGCTTTACTTCAATGCAGGATCAATCTGGTTGTCACCCCATCCGGCCTCATGTCAGAATTGGATGAAGAGGTTGCAACTTACATATCGCGTACCTCGGTCTCCCCCCACGGCGCATGGGCTCGTAGTCGCCTTGCGATGGACGTGTTCTCCTCGCAATGGACGGATTTTACCCAAGAGAAGCAGCGGATAGTTTTGTGACGAGAAATTCCTCTTCAAAAGTGGAAGATACGACGGGCTGTGGGGGTAGTTTTTTTCAGCCTCGTGTCTCCGCGATGTGCAGACCTACGATTTACAATCGCCGACGAGGATTAAATGAAGTATGTGCCCGTGGCATACCGTGGCAAAGAGCTGGATAGCTTAACCACGGCATGCGCGAGTTGATTGAAGTGGTTGGTCCATATCGATTCGAAAGGTCATTTTACGTACAGATGATGGTCTTTCTCCGTGGCTCGGGGATGTGTCGACAGCGCGCGTGCAGAAAGGAAATTCACTGAAGAGCCTCCATTACTCGACCAATTTTGCGATCTCCTCTCTTCCAAATCCCCTCGCGCATACCTTACACTCCGGAAGAATTTTGGTGGACACGGCCTGCGTGCCATGCGGTATGTCCTATTTTTCGAATAATTCCACGCCTAAGCTTCTGCATCGCCAAACGAGCCAAGCTTCCGCTCTTAAAGCCCGATTTATCTGCCTTCGATGGTTGTCATGTGACGATACTGCGCAAGAGACTGCGGCACGGCTCCCCCCAAAAAATATCTATTCGTTGGGGGGCGCCTGTATCCGTCTCAAAATACTTGGGGATCTATCATCTGGCTCCAGTGGCGTCTACAGCAAGATGCTGGACTGCGTGCTGGTAGTCGTCTCCGGACCACTATGGAACCTTAGGCCCCAATAGGACCGCCAGGTGTGAATTACGCTTCTGAATCAGCTTGTTAAAGATAACTCTCGCAATCTAGAATGTTCGATTCTCGGTTTTATTGCCGAATACCTCCCGACGCGATTGGAAGTTTACCTAGTTTGCCGGCATATCACTCCGCCACGGCGCCTAAGATACATCATGCCCATAAGCTGTTGAGTTGAGCAACAGCCGCCACTCGATGAGCCTTCAAAGTGTGTCGTCTGGTTATACCACTGCTGTTGGGTTCCCTAAACATGATAGACAGCCTGACTACTCCGATCTCCCTTAGGAACTAATCTGTCTATCTCGTTATATTTAGGTGGCTATTCTTTCGATCGATGGCAGAAGCCGTAACTGGACTGGTCCGAGGCCAGGTGTCGACTGGAACAGCCCAGACCTGGTCCGGTGTAACACAATCTCGGAGTTTTAATCGCTGCTTTCGGTATCCAATCGCGTCTACGTATTTACATTTTTCTTCGATTCACTTTTTTTTTCCGTTTTATTAACCACTAGAAGACTGCCAGCTACATGTCAATTCCGAGCTACCAAAAAATGGGATCGTTGTGATGAAGGAACCTTTGTGTGGTTTCTCCGCGCCAATAGGCGATACGCATGTTCGGATCCTTCACAGCTTACTTTGCTGTGGGGAACAAACAGTTCTGACGTTCATTTTAATCATATTATTCCGGCCGCGCCGAATACCTTTGCCCGCGGTTTTCGCAATCGGAGATAACGGGAGAAGTTGTTGGGTACAGAGCTTATAGTGCCTCGTTTTGTTCTCTACGAAGCTTGAGGTAGGAGAAAGAACGCCTTCATACGGCACATACAGCTTTCAAAGCAAGGCTCATCTTCACAGGACGGACCAGAAAACCTATTTGCATAGTCCTCGAGTCAACTTGACGCTGAGCGCCGCGGTCCTGGAGATGGTTCCCCGGTCAATGATTCATTTCAGGATAATAACTGAAAAAAGGCATCAAATCTTCCGAGTTAGATGTCTGAGATGAGGGAATGATATCAGGTCTGCGTCGATGGTTGCTCAAGTCGTGAGACGACATTGAGCTATTAACGCTTGATTAACGCGTTTCATTAGGTTGCAAGATTTCAAGAGCAAGTTCTTCCAAAATTCGAAATCTCTCGGCGGACTGAAGGAAACCGATCGAGACACCTTTCGACAGCTGGAATGGCCGGATTGAACTACAAAAGTGTAACGAGGTCTGATGAGAGACGTCACTGCCACGAGCGCATATCACACCGACTTCTCCATAAGTAAGCTCGGTTCTTGTTGGCGCCCCCCCACCCTCGTTTCTTCTCCAGGAATGTCTGTCGTCAAGCTGTCGTCCACGGCAACCCGCGACAAGCGTCGTCGAGGGCTGAAGACTCTGCTCGAGCTTCCTTTGTTCCCTCGCGAGCCTGGCATGGCCGTGAACCCTATCTCCCCCAATGCCGCTCCAGGGGCAGGCATATCCCTCCCAGAAGACGTCCTGCGCGAAATAACGGAGGGACTGAGTATAAGTGACATCCTCAATGTCAGCCTTACGGTGTGTGATCTGTCTTGTGAGGTGGGGATGCACTCAAAGCAAGACGATCTTTATCGCCTTTAACAGTCAAAGCATGTGCGGATACTGCTCACTCCAGAACTATACAAAACAGTCCACCTCCGCTCGAGCCGGTCGTGTAAGTCTGGGCTCATTATGCTGGCAGGAAGACCAGAGCTGTGCGCCCACATACAAAAACTCGTGGTACGACCGAATTACTACCTCGCATGGCCGACGCGGGACGTGCGACTGGAAGAGGACTGGGTCGCGAAAAAGATCGCCGCGATTGCGAAAAAGCTGACGTATTTGCGGGCTTTTGACTGGGACGGGCTGGAAATGCCGCGCGATGAGCTTTGGCTAACGCTGCGGAACTCGTGCGTCATTCGCCTCGTGGCTAAGAGTCACAGAACGATCTGATGCTGGGCACAGATGCCCGGAGCTGAAAGAACTCTTCTCAAACGTTGGGTTTCAGTCGCTGGATCCCGAGAGTGAAGTGAGGCAGTCCACTCTGGTGCCACTCAGTATCTAATACACGCAGTTCTTCAAATTCAGCGATCTCGCCCATTTTTCCCTTTCGGTGAGACATGGTCTCGGAGACACAGGTATCCTGCCTTTGTTCTGGCCTTCATTTGATTCTCTAAAACCAATGACCTAGACATCTTCCCATCACACGAAGACCTCCCTCCACAACTCTGGGACATGATCCTCAATCGCTGTCCGAATCTCACGGAGCTCACCCTCTGCTCTTTCTCTGCGTCCCACCGGCTTTTTAACATAGACCGCGTAACAGAAGGCCGCTGGCCCAAGCTCTTCTCGCTCACCCTCGGCGCTTTCGGATACAATCGCGACTTCACACTCGCTGCGCCCCCCGCGGCGCCCTTCGCGACTTTCCTCGCCGCACACTCCAGCCTAAGCTACCTCCGTCTCGCATGGAACTTCAAGCGCTGGATGTCCCCAGACGCCGACGATGCGATGACCTTCTCGCTCCCGCGTACACTGGACGCGTTTTCGGGCGTCGTGCAGCAGCTTAGCGGGGGCGTTGGCTGCAGCAGCTCACTGACGAGTTTGGATTTAATGTGTGAGCCGCTGTACACCGCGCGCGGGCCGGCGCTGTGCGCAGCCCTGCGTGCGCTGCCCATGCTGAGGAGTTTGGAGCTATGGATCCATGTTCCCGACCCCCTCGCGGGGCACGAGGCATTTTTCCGTGAGCTGTGGGGCGCAGCGCCGGGTCTCGAAGATCTTCATTTTATGTGTACGACGGCGTTTGGGAAGGTTAGTGTCCCCTATCCTATCAATCTGTCCTTTAGCTTTTGCTTCGATGACTACCTACCATGCTTCTCCGTTTTTCTCTGCTAGCGTTCTACCCACACTGCTTTGCAAAAACGACTGACTCGACCCCCCTCCTCTCTTCTAGAAACCTCTCACAGAGCTTGCACGGGCGCTGCGCGTCCTCCCGCAGCTGCGCACCTTTGCTTTGACAAAGGGGCATCGATATGCTGACGAGAGCATGCAGCGCTCCGCGCTCCGCGTATTTAGCGCGCTGTTGCTGCGCAGTCCCAGGGCCGGTGCAGCTGCGACAGATTCGAGTCAAGTTCCTACATCGACTTTTAATTTTGAATCGCCTGCATCGCGGCTGGCGCAGGTGAGCGTCCGCTGGGCGCGCGCAGCGTGTCGGAATCATTTGAAGCAAGAGGGGACGTATGAGCGCGTCCTTACGCCGCTGCCTCCACCGCCCACCAGCGCTGACGAGAGTAGTAGTAACTCCTCCGACACACGCTCAAGAAGGCAGCAAGGCAAAAATGGCGAGCATGAGAGCAAAGAGAAAGGCGTAATAGTAGAGGCTTGGGAACGTGGCTTGCACGCGGTAGGTCGTGCGTTTGAGCGGAGGTATCGGTTTGCAATTCCGCGAGGGGGGATTATGATGATTGACTGACGATGACGCCTAATGTGTTTTCTGGCTACGCTTGCCTTCGAATCTCCGATAATATATGTGTATGCTGCCCTCTGTATCTCTTGGTACAATTTTTGTATATGTAACAAGCAGTCGCCGGCGCTTCGCGCCGGCTCCTACTTGCGGAGATTCAAATAAAAAAACTTTGGAAAATGTATTGAGTGCTTCCCAAGGTCCAGCGCTTCCAAAGCCACGCTTGAATTAGCGCCTCGGAAGCTTTAACAGTGAGCCAAAAGCGAAGTTTGGCACTGTGTACACTTTTATAGGCGTGCGTGCGCTTAAAGTTGATCATGGGGCGAAAAGCCCCGAGGAAGGACTGTTTATTGAGCACTTCCAAAGGTCTGGCCCCAGCGCTTCCAAAGCCTTGGGTCTGATCCCCAAAAAGCGGAGCTTGAAAAGGCTTCAGACAGACATGCTTAATTTTATAAAGAGGTAAACAAGAAAGATGTAGGGGGCGGATATGGAACTGAACACATTAGATTGTTTGCAGTGCAGCGGATAATTCTTTTTGGCACCTCCAGGTGCCAAGAAAATTACATGTTCAGCTATTTCTCTGTTGCCCACAACTATCTTGCTTGACGTCGCTTTCTACTTCTCAAAATTCACCTATTTGTCCGTAACTTTGACTCTGAGATATCTCTGTCATCTGTCGTGTTGACAACCTGCCTATTGATCACCGCATTGACTGTTCAGTAGAGGCCCAAATTCAGAGGCCTGCTCAAGTGGTGAGAAGCGTAAGGCGATAGCGAGAACGTCTTGGAAACAGATGGAGAACTGGTATTCGACCGTGTAGGTCACTATGCGCTTCTGCACAACTGAGGAAATGGCCGGTAAGCTTACCGCTTCTGCTCATGAAACGAATCTCACCTCTCCAGACATTCCGTGCGGAAGACGGGAGAGACACAAGCAATCCTACGACGGCGGCGACAGCAATCCATCCCGTCAGCGCAGCGGCTACGATCCATACGACGTGCGGTTGGGTCGATACCGCGAGGCATATCACCGATCCGAAGAAACATAATACGCCAAGCAGCATAGCGCTGCTGGCTGCGTTGCCAATCAATGTGGAACTTTGAATTTGTGTTAGCGATTCAGGCACTGCCTCAATACGAAGGCCTGTGCTCTCCGTGGGATCGTTTAATTCTCCGCCGTCACCCTCGCCGGCATTTTCCTTTGCAAGTACGGCGGCACGGGCCTTCGTTTTTGACGCTACGCGGCGCAGCAGATCTGGGAAGTCACTGAGAGACAGCAACGAGGCCAAAAGCCCTCCGCGTGCACGGCTGGCCGCCAGAAAGCGTATTGTCTCTTGCAGCTGCTCTGATGATGCATCTTCAATAGCATCGAGCTGTTTCTCAACAACGGCAATATGCCGCTGCAGAACCGTGGACGTCGTAAGCCTGAGGCATGCGGAGGTCACGTCTAGTAGCACCCCTGCGAATCCAAGGACGTTTGTCACGGTTTTAAGGTGTGTTGAATTATCTGTGACTGTACAGCGGCAAGAAATGTCGCCTCAAACAGATTAAAGATGAGCAGAGCTTGCGGGCATCATGCATTAAACTTTACTCACAATGGTTGCTGCCGAAACGAGGTCTCCGACTTGGTTCTTGACGGCCTCCCAATCTTGGCCCCGAGGGACTTCCGAGATAGAACGCACCGCGGCGTTGATGGCGAGGACGGTTGAAAACCAGGTTTTTACGAATTCCACCAACGACATAGAGGATGAATTTCAAGATGGATGTACTGGTTGTGTGCTGGCAGTCTCAGGTTCCACGGGGCGCAACTAAATTCAGCAGACACTGGGCACCGCAACAGCAAGCCGTGATCCGATTCTGAATATAGCTTGAACGGCTGCAATAATGATTCCAAGAGAGCCCTTTCTTTGGTCAATCCATCCGCCCAGGGTTCCCATGTGTTGTGTTTCTTGAATATTTTGACAGAGGATTGAAGAGGAACAGATTCACTCAATGCGGACGCCATAAATCGAATCATTCTCTTCCACATGGTGCGTTTGCGAGACTCGAGGTTGTGGCAAGTTCGTGACTTCTTCCCTCGGTCTAGTCTGAGGCTGATTTCAGGACATTCCCATGAATAATGATCACGAGGACAATATGCGCAGACTGTGCACTCAGAGATGTTGAACACGGTGTCACAGGCTTAAATCCCCGAGCATCAAGTTCCGTCAGCGTTGGAGGGTGTGAGAGGGTGTAAGAAAGGCACTGACGGGGTGGCAATGGAACTCAGACCTAGCCGAGCTGTACGAAAAAGGTATTTTTCCGTTCCCACGAGGCTGAAAATTCTGAAAATGTTACACTGCTCCGCTTTCGTTCGGCTATGCTTTGATTTGACGCTTTTCGAGGTTCTTTGGCACCAAAAGGGTCGTTCTCGGTCGAGATTTTACCCCAAGCCCGACCCCGATGGCATGGTTATTTCAACGCAATAGTGTTTCGGATGTCGGTCCGGTCTCCGTCCATCAAACCTCGATTTTCTTGTTCTTGAGCTTTGGCGCCCGAGTTTGGCTGGACAGAGGGATGATATCGAGCGGCTACACGTCAATCGTAGTCATGGGCAAATACACATTGCAGAACGTACTTTGACGACCGAGAGTTTTGAGATTACCGTACCATTTCGTTCAAATCGACAGGGGGTGTGACGCGTGACCGTTTCAACCAATTCGACATTTCGACAACCGCCCAAATTTGCGTGACACCACGCAAATTTTCGACTTTCAGCACGGAAATTTTCGAAAATCTTGCCTTTTTTACGTGCTCTGGACGGTTTTGGGCTCTTGGTCACGCTTGGGAGGTTCGACAAACGGCCGCGTGACGCGTGACCCCGATTAAAATTCGACATCGACAGGGGGGTGCGTGACGCGTGACTGTCGATCTGAACGAAATGGTACGGTACATGATAACGCGGCTACCGATCACGGCATCAACCTTATCAACAGACTACTTATGTACAACTTGTTGTAGCGTCCGTCTATGAGAGACTAGTGATGAGCATACTGCAGTAAATTAGGGTGAACTCAAGACACCTCACCAACATGGGATCCTTCCAGCCCAGAGAAGGTTGCAGATATGCTCCAATCGTGGACCAGCCTTTCCTTCTTCAGAGGTGCGATGTGATGTCGACTTAAATGGAGCCGAGCAGCCGGAAAGTCCGTCTGAAAATTCGGAGTATCTGACCATGACATGCGAATTTGCAAGAAAATCTTGGATTTTCATGATTACCTGCCAATATGCATAAGCAACGAGAGAACTGCGAAGAAATATAGGAAATCGTACAGGGCTTAAATTCAACTGGGATTAAAATCAGAGGAAGTGGATGGAAATTGGGTTCAACTGACCGGAGAGTGGATTTTACTGACTTGAGAGTGGATTTACTATGCCCTTGCGCTTATTATTCCGGATGACAAGATCGAACATTCGAGACGTGCAAGTACACGGATTGGGCGAGGTGGCGATGAGGAGTCGGGCCGGTCGGGAACTGCCGAGGCGTTGAAGCGATCATGATCTGACGGTAATCAGGATGCCTATTTGAAGGGCGTGGCATCATGAGGCAATCTTTTCTCTTGTCTTTCTCCCTCTGTCTTGCCAGGCTTTCTTGACGTGTGCATACCCACCAACTCTCTTTTCACAGTCCTAGAATCCTAAATGAGCTCACTCGCCTCTCTCTACGTTTGCGTCGCTCTCGTCTTGAGCCTCTGGGCTGCGGAGGTGCGCCCTCTTTGCTCATCTTGAAGGAAATGGGATTCACCAAGGTACAACCAGGTCCGCGCCGCATGCGCCGGCACCTCGCAGTCCCAGCCGCTCTACCGCGCCTGGAACCCCACCATCTCCGACCACTTCTACACCGTGCGTCTCACGCCCGCCTTCGCGTGCATTCGCTTACCGACATGAGTCTGCTCACGGCCCACAGCCCAGCCTCGCCGAGTACAACAGCGCGGGGGACTACACCCCCGAGGGCATCCGCGCACGCCTCTTCACAACGCAGGTCGCCGGCTCCGTGCGCCTCATCCGGCTGTACAATGGCGCCGCCGGTGACCACTTCTACACCACCAACGCGACGGAGGCGCACTCCGCGTCAACGGGCGGGGGGTACGTCATCGAGGACGCGAACCCGATGTACGTGTATCCGACGGCGCTGTGCGGGAGCGTGCCTTTCTACCGGCTCTTTGCGGCCGCGTATGGGGACCACTTTTACACGGCGGATGCGGAGGAGCGGGATGGGTCGGAGACGAGTGGGTGGGCGTTTGAGTTGATTGCTGGGTATGTGTTTCCGCCGGATGCGGATGCGGGCGGGGGCGGGGGCGGGAGCACGGGGACGACGACGACGACGACGACGACGAAGGATACGGTGACGGTGACGGCTACGAGTGCGAAGCCGAGTACGAGCACGGACACGACTAAAGTGCCTACACCGCCTACGATTGCGACGACGTCGACGGGGACGGGTCCTGCAGCGCCGTCTCCCCCAGCGTTAGGCACGACAGACCCGGTGGACGTGCTCCCCGCACCCACGTCGATGCTCGACGGCTCCGGCACGGCCCCCGCTGATGCGCCGTCCTCGACTTCCCTATCGTGCGTCTTTCTCTTATCTCTCATCCCACTCACTCACGCTCTGTCCCAGTGGAACGAGCGGAGCCATGCGCCTGCGCCTGCATCTCACACCCGCATCCGCGTCCTACCTCGTTGCGGCGATCGCACTCGTCATGGGCGGCTGGCCTTAGGCTGTAACGGGTGAGCCGTGTGCGATAACCCTGGCTCGGCGTGTGGGAGAAAACTCAGTGGCCTTGACCGATATACCTCTTGCTCCACTTATATCTACCGGTCGCCGCGCTCTTCAATCGGATTATATGCTGTGGCCCCTCCGATCTCCGGTGATGTACACCAGCTCAAGCTGAACAATAACCATGCCATCCACCGCGAGAGTGAGGATGGCTGCTTCCGAGTGCTACGGCTGACACTCTCCCTGTTGTCTATCATATTGGTCGGAGCCTTCGTATGTGAATTCCGGGTCTAATTTTCCATTTATTTTGTGTGCTGGCAGCCGACTTCTACTTAGCTTCAACCCCGGTCCTCGCGTATATTTTTGACCTTGCAGATCAGGCACTCAACACCCTTTCAAAAGGACGTCTGCGTCGACTTCCTCTTGGATTTGTATGCGCATCACAGACAGCCATCAGCTGTTCCCGTAATGAGTCTGCAATAACGATGCACAATCTCGCCGGTGTCGCTCACCCCATAATTCACCTGATTCCTTTCTTCGGACCCATTGTGTCAATCCAACCGCCGCGATGACTCGCCTCATCCGTAGGTTAATGCGCCCATCATGCCCTTTACCTGATAATATTCTGCTCCGGCGCGGCACAAAATATCGTGTCTTTCATTTCATCCTCGCTGCCCTCCAATCTGAGGCCGCTCGGGAAGACGCCGGTACAACATTTCTCTCGCGGTGCAACTCCATACCCAGGCATCTAACTCGCAATGCATGTTCGTTGTCACAGCTCTCGTGCTTCAGGCCAACTAAGTTCTGCATCCGTGCACGGTGCGTGCGGCCACTGATGTCCCTGTGCATGATATTACTGAGGGTGAATGCCGACTTCCTGTGTCATCGACTGCGCCTGAATGACGACAATATAAAGTAAGTTCCTGTCGGCATCAGAGAGATTGTTGTCTATTTCGGCGGGCATTGTACAATTCAGGGTAGGTCATTTGATGAGACTCACTCTGGTGTTCACAATGCGAATCTCAGCTTTGTCTAAGGCTACTCCGCACACGTCGTTTCCGCAATGTAGTCCCCAGAAAGTGGAGTACCATGAGTTCAGTGTGGATGGCTAATACTGCGGTGCATTGGATCCCTGCATAGACACCCACGCACTACGAAATCAGCGAAGAGGTCGGCGGTACTTCATCAGCCAGGTATGTTGTTATGTTCAGCGGTATCTATTCCTCAAATTCACTCCAATGACAAAGCATCTGGAGCCACAGATGCCAAATCCTTGACAAAAAGATGCCTGCTTGGAGCGGACGGACAAGAGAAGGAAGTTTTGTAGACGTTGGATCTGGAGGGGCCGTTTTCGTCGGTCTTCAGTTCTGTCACCAAGGCATAATGAATAGTGATTGTTTTCTGCAGGTATTTATCGTTCAGTATACGTAGTCGAACAATCCAAAGTCCAGAAATCACTCATCCCTCTGCCTACGCCTCCCAGCAGTACCGCGCAAAGCACGTCGTGCACACTCCGCTGCGAGCCACGTTCTCCCGCGCACGCGCCCGATCCACCACCGCGCATGCCAAACACGCGCCCCACTCCTCATCTTCCAGTGCGCCGCCCACGACCGCGCCCTGCGTCGCGACATCAAACGTCTGCTTCAGCATCCCCTGCATCTCGTCATCCGTGAAGGTCAGCTGGCCCAGGGACGTGTTGGTCAGCGGCGGCGAGCCGTCGCGTGGGGGCGCGCCGTTGGCGATGTATACCAGCAGCGGACCTGGTGCCTTGAATGAGGACGAGGACGAGGAGGGCGTGCAGCCGAAGAACGTCGGGCGCGAGGCGAGGTTCTCGGTGGCAAAGCCGGCGAGGGAGGTCGGCACGGCGGGGAAGGCTGCCAGGCCGTGGGGGAAGATTTTCATGCGCTCTTGGCTACGTGAAAGATATATATATGAGATGAATGAGATGACCGAGAGTGCAGCGATGGTCGTACGTAGCGATCAGCGACCCACCCAAAGCGAAGTTGTCCGGGGTCTCAGAAAGCTGCTCGCGGTGCATCAGCAGACATCCTTGTGCGCATGCATGGGAGGAGAGAAGGGATACGCACCGCGTCGATCGCGACGATGACGTCGATATTGCGGTCCTCCACGAGCATAGGCTGCAGCGGCGTAACCTGTGCGTCCTCGCCACCATCGATGAGCGCCAGGATCATCTCGCCCGAGTCCGCGAAGGTCTCTGGCGCGACGCCGTGGAACGGGTTCGGATAGTTACTCGTGTCGAGGCGGAGCGCCGGCGATTGGGGGTAGGTCTCGTTTATGAGGATGGAAAAGTTGGCAGTGCTTTGAGCTAGAGTGATATTGTGCTCGTTCCACAGATTCGAAGAGGTGCCGGCGATGAACATCGCCTCGTCGAAGCCCGTTACACACAGAGAGTGGTTCGTCGTGCCGAGGTGCTTCAGGGGCGTGTGGGCGGCGAGAACATCGTCATAGCATCCCATTTCGACTGCGTTTCGCATGAGGACAAGGGGAGCACGGAGTGGATGGAACGTACAGAGATTGAACTCAAACATGGGAGTGCTGAGTGGGATGATACCATTGCCGCCAGGGAAAATCGTCCCGTTGATGTGCTTGGAGGCGAGATTCGCGACAATGATTGGGAATGGGTGTTCGTGCGACACGAATGCTGGGCTGTGCGCATGTCAGTCCGCTGTGAAGCACTGCCAGGGAAGAAGAAGAACAGACAGATTGACCAAATCAGAGAAGAGGATCCCAGCGCCATGCGAGGTATTTGCGAACAAGGTCGCCAGCGTTGTGCCGTTGGCGAAGTGGCGAGCGAGCGCCCGTCCCCAGGCGTCACCGACGGAAACGGGGAAGTGCTTCGCCTTCACCGCAAATTCCTGCAAAACCTCTTGGGCGAATATCGCTTGTTCCGCAGGGTCGTCAGACACCGTCCATAAAGAGAAGGAGGGTATCCAGCCAGCAAAGTCTTTCGTCTTCCCGTCACCGAATATGAGGTGTTGGATGGTGGGGAGGTTCACTTGTGCGAGGGAGGTGAGGAGCCATGACCCTCCACTGAGGCCTGCGAGGTGAGTCGCGGCCTGGGAAATGTGGAAGGTGAGTCGGGGCAAAGGCGTGGTTAAGCAGTGGAGCTACCTGTAGCAAGCCGCCTGTCCCTTTTTGCACAGACGACACATTCCGCGCATCCAACGCGTTCAGAACTCCAGCACCAAAGAGGGCAGCTGCAAAATAGCTCAGCAAAATAAGTCGGAAAGCCATTGACCTGTCCACGCACCGCGATAACCCCCTCCGCTTGTCGAGATTCCAACAGCAGGGAGGTGCGTCTTGGATTCCAGGATCTGCTCCACATACTTTGGCAACTGCACTCCAGTCCCCTTGACACTCTGGAGATACGTCTTGAACGCGCCTGGGAGGACATTTTCGCGCCTTTGCGCGATGTACCGGGCTTCCGCCTCGCTGATGGTCTGCCCACGACGTACAAGCTGAAAGTCGGCCGGGCAGCGTTGCAGAGTGGGACCAAATGATGCGCGGGCCAGTCCCAAAAGGACCAGGAGAACGAGGGCTGCTACGGAGCTGAACATGGTGACGGTCTTAGTGGAAATGAATCCTTTGTTTTGAGGGGAGAGCGTGGCTTTACCCCGCATGCGTCAGACTCATGTGGCTCGCCGTCGGCACCGCGTACGGCATGGACGATCCATTCAAGGCACGGGATGAACGAATCTCGTAAAGAATTTGAAAACGCCACAGAAGCAGTCACAGACTCACAGTACACAGCGACCCAACTGCCCTAGGTTTGTTTGACTCGAGATTGAACCGGGAAATGGCGCGAAAGTAGCTTGCAGTGCATGCAGCTTGTTTCTTCAAAGCGAAATGAGAGCGGTTGAGTCGTGCTCTGTTTGATTCGGTGTTTGCCACGTATTTACATCCGGAACAAGCGGTGTACACGGTCCGCTTCGCGGTCCGCCTTTCCAACCTGTGAAAGCGGTTGTTAAAATGTAGTTGAGGTCATCAGCGACAAACTCCCTTGTCTCGGGGTTGAGGCGGCCGTGTTGACGGTCACGAGTCTAGTCCCCTACCGTTGTGCGAATTTCTTTGCCTGCTTGTTATACTCAACTATGTCGAGATTACTGGACGACACGAACTTCTTCGGTCGAATCACTAACAGCACACTAACAGTACACCCTTCAAGAACACTTCTCGATTCTTTTGGCCGCCACCTTCGCACTCGTCCCAGCCTCGGGCCACATTTTGGTTGTCCTTCCGGAAAATATTCACAAAAATGGTGGAGTAAATTGGCTGACAGAGTACATGTTCCATGTTGGAGCTTTCCAAAGTTCAGTCGCTCGCACCTTAAGCATTGAGGCAGTACTCAGTTCTTTCTCAACGAAGAGATGGTTGACGACCCTTCCAACGAGTAAAAGCGAGGATGCGTACACGCCAACGTGCTTCCACTCTCCATCTGTACCATAAAGGCTGGCCGTAGCGAGGTCTGCTTCTTCCAGCAGCCCTTCATTCATTGTTCCAGTGGTACGGGCAAGCTCGCGCTTGATGAGGAGGTCGACCATGTCGTTCGATAGGATCTCTGAGTGGCCAACAGTGTACTTGAACTGAGCTGGGAAGGGAGACGCTGTAGGACCTACTCATGTAAAATCTGAATTCTGAGCATGCAGGACTTTGTTGGGCATCTGTGTGACCCAGGGTGCCATGAGGCGGCAGGATGATCTGCGGCTCCCTGCCGCGAGGTGGGTCCGATATAGACGAGGTCGGCCATTGAATACTAGGAAATTTCATTACGGGTGGTACGACGAGTAAGAGGGGAATCACTTTGCAGTAGCCGCAGAGGAAACGGGGAACGGACTTGACCAATCCACGCCAGTTGGCCTTGATGCTGCCGAGGAACTCCCTACGCTTTCCCACCCTGGGAACCTCTGAGGGTACATGACCTAGTGCTGGGAGGGTTCGGTTCAGAAATCGGTTCGAACCTGAACCGAACCTGAACCGAACGCGCGTTCAGCGTTCAGGTTCAGTGTTTTGCTGAACCTGAACGTGAAGTTCGGTTCGACGTTCGGGCAGAAGCCTTGCGTTCGAACGCCGAACCTGAACCGAACCCGAAAATCCAGAATTTGAGTGGGATTCCCCGGATTTTTTCCCTTTCTGACGGTTTGTTCAGATAAATTTTAGTTTGCATTGATGTTCTGGACCTTTAAATGCCATCGTGAGCATGTCAAACACCAATATTGCTCTGTAACTTGGGATTGATCAGGTTCAACTAATTTATTAGCCTATCTTAAGACCTGTCGGTGTAGACCGGCCAAGGTCTCAAGTTCTCTAGGTCTTAAGTACAAATCTTAAGTAAGACCTATTCTTCACTCAGCTCCCACCTGCCGCCAGCATAAGCAGGGTCCCCTCCACCCAAGACTTAAGTTCTCGCCGACTTAAGTCCTGCTCAATTCTTGAGATCACCTGTTACTTAAGTTCCAGGGACACTCAAGTTCTGGGAGCACTTAAGTTTTGGCAGCACTCAAGTTCCGCAAGTACTTAAGCCCTGCGCAACTCAAGTTCAGTCAATAAGCCACGGATGGAATAAAATTAATAAGTTTGTCGAGGTGGGTGTGCAATTGCCAATGACAATTTGGGGGTGGGAAGAAATTGGAGAGGAGTATGAGTGACCTCTGGGTGACCCAGAAACTGACCGAGTGAATACTAAGGAAATCCATTGTGGATGCCACTGCGCGTTGGGCGGTTGAGACACAAGTGGTGGGCAGGTAGGCGGAGATGGAGATGGGTAGGTTGGACCAGTCAGCTCAAGGGTCGTCAACAGGGTAGGAGCGTAGGTGGCACAGAGATGTTAAGTTAGTGGGCGGAAGAAAGAGCATGCAACGTGACATTACACGGATGCAGCCACATCAATTTCATTGTCCACTGATCACAGATCAGTGATCGAGGCGATCGTTCTCTTGCTCCTGACTTCCACCTTCACCCACGCCACTCACCTTTTCACCCTCACCCACATCCTCCTCTCCCCCTCTCTTCTTGATTACATAGGCCTGTGTGTGTCCAAGGCTGAGAGCCAACATACGGTACGAAGTTCAATTTTCTTGTCGTTTGTCGCATTGATCTAACTTTGCCGTCTTGAGCCCTGTATCTTTTTGTGAATGCCACCTACGTTCGGTGTTGGCAGGCTGTCTGAGTAAAGGAGGTGTGTTGATTCCAGTCTCACTGACGTGGTAACTGAGACATTTCAAGTTAGTTCCGCAGGACACTTGAGTTCCAGTGGACTTCTAGTCCGTGGCACGGGACTTAGGTTCTTGGAGACTTAAGTCTCGGCAACTCAAGTCTTTCCTAACTCTCAAGGTATTAGAGTGTGTATGTATAGATATCATTTTACGAACTTGGGTTTCGGATACCTCAAGTTCGCGGATGTCTCAAGTTATAACTTATTTGATGTCTTACATAAGTTTGCGAACATCTCAAGTTATTCCAAGGTCTTAACTGTTTTCAAGATTCTCAAGACTTAAGGTCTAGAATGTATAGGATACAGGGGAGGCTGTAGGCAGATAGGATAGGTCTTAAGATCTAAGAAACTTAAGACTTTCGGCGGTCTACACCGGCCACATCTTAAGATAGGCTAGTATTATTTCATTCAGGTTTACGGCAGGTCAACCAATGCGGGATGAGATGAAATATGTCTCTGTAGGCACGATGAGCACGTGTAAACAGTAAAATAAGATATCTAAGACACCCTACTAGGTTCAGAACTCACTGTGTTATTTTCAGGAAAAAAATTCAGGTCCCCGAGATGGCCGAACTTCGTCGGGTTCGAACGCGTTCGAACGCTGAACCGAACCTGAACGCGCGTTCAGGTTCAAGGTTCAGAAACTCCCCGAACCGAACGCCAGGTTCAGGTTCGGGGTTCAGAGCGAAAGGCCCTGAACCTGAACCGAACCGAACCGTCCCACCACTAACATGACCACATCCACGATGAGCGATCAGCGACGTAGCCAACCCTAAGACAAGGATGAGAAGCACAAGAAAAAGTGGGAAAAGCCAGATAGAAGGTAGTCAGACGACTTCCACACATGCAGAGAGCGATCTGTTATAAATTCCTTTCCGACGGAGCTATGGGTTGAGCCAACCCATTGACGGGGATACCCGTCTGCGGGCTGACGAGATCGGCTAGAAGACACTCGTTTCGAATCGGTGGGAGAGAATGCACGGAACTAGTCCAGCGTTACAGGGATCTGTGTCAGTGGTTTAATTAGGGCTACTAGTAGCCCAGTCGCTAGGAGTGCCGAATAAAATAAGCCTCTTAAGATCGTCCCGGAAATTGTGTTTCTGGGCTCTCTGTGAGTGAGGCTCCCAGATGAGCGCTAACCAAAGCGTTGAACGAAAGCCAAGAATCTGGGGTGGTGGGTGGGCAGACACGTCGACAGTATGAGTGCGACTCGCCAGAGTTCACCGATCACAGCTACGCGGTTATCGAGCGGGTATTCGTTCCATTTCGCCAATTCTACTCGCGATTGCAAGTACTGTTTCTTGGGGTCCCCGCGAAAGGCCGCTGTACCTTGTCGAAACTGCCACTGGGAAGTATCTTCAGTTTGACATCGGGGACGCCACGCGCTCTCTGGTTTCGGCAGCTTCACACGACGGGAAGTGCATGCCCGTCTCCAATGAAAATAACTCGGCTGTTCTACACGATACGGCAGCCGAGACACTGATGACGTTCGAGGGCCATTCAATCGAAAACCTGGAGGTATCCAATCCAAAGTAGACAGAAGATGCTGAGTAACGTACTGAATTGATATCAGTAACCCGACGTAACTATCTCTCCCCATTGCGCAAGGAAATACACAAAAAAGGACCACTATCATCATATTCGGGCGTGGGGAGTCGACCGACCTGCGGGATAACTGCGCATAAACGGAGCAGAAGATGTTACCCCCGGATGGTTAGTGAGCGGATGAACAGTCAAAATCATACCGCCGGACGTTAATATGGTCGAAAGGAATTGACCAAGAGGACAATGGGGTCTGAGTATGCAACGATTGTGAACGATCGAGGAGCTGCGCGGCCAAAATCAATCCCAGAATATGTGTTGTGCCGAAGAAGGAAGAAAAAGGCCAGTACCCACGGCAAACGACAATTGAGAAGCGAGGGACAAGAAAAAAAGCAAGCGGTGCCCAAAGATTCAGAACGGACAGGGAAGCAGCGAATAAAGCCTTGCGACACAGCACAGACGCATGTGGAGCCTCCGAGGTCAGGAAACAGGAGATGCATATGAACGGCGGAGATCTCTGATTAGATTTAGAGAATGCATGGAGTAGATTAGGGTGACAAGAGAGCTATATGAGGGGCTAGGAAAACCCGGCATGGTAGACGGAAGCAAGAGAGTTAGGCGATTGTGATGGGCCCTAGTGATGTTCTGGCCTTGGCTTGGCCTGAAAGCCATGGTTTTGGCCCGGCTTGGTCTGGCTTTGGCTCAGGAATATCCAAAGCCAGGCCACCACCTCAGGCTTTGGCTTGGCCTGGCCTGGCTTTGGCCTGAGCCATGGCTTCCCATCAATTTTGTTCTGTTGTCGAAAAACAAAAACCAAGTGAATTTTATTTGAGTTACGGATATCCTAGATGCCTCGTGAGTATCTTCAAACCTCAAAAACACTGTCAGATATCTCACATGGTGTATCTTTGGAATGTCCACTGCCAAATCAGGTCTCTCTTGGGTTGCCTCTATCCCCGAGATCGCCGACAGCCCATGACATGCACCCAAATTGCTCCAAGCAACTGTCAAAAAAACCCTGTGTGCTCGGAGTAAGTAATATTTTCTCGTGCATCAATGAAATTCAGCCAGGTGAAGGGGGCCCAAAAGCCATGGCTTTCTGGTCCGGCTTTGGCCTGAGTGTTGGAAATACAAGCTTGACCAATCGTTTCAGGTTATTTCATATTGAATTTCACCGTTTCAATCTCGCATGGTTTCCATAGCTTATTCAAATGGTCTTCTGACTCATTGGATACATATTTGATATTTCGTAGGTAAGTATAAAAGCCCAGTACATATTGTAGATACCCCACTGGTTTGTAAACCCTTGGATTCTCTTTGCATCCTCCTTGCCTGGAAGTCCTCCCCTGAGCCAAATTCTACACTGAGTGGATGTCAGGCCAGGCCAAAAGCCAGACTGGGCCAAAATTTTGGCTTGGCTTTGGCCCTGGTACCAAAGCCAAAAAGCCATGGCTTTTTGGCCTGAGGCCAAAGCCAGAACATCACTGGTGATGGCATCAAGTACACGTCAGCGCCTCTCTTCTCAAACGCTCAGGCTCAGCGCTCAGCGACGTCAGCGCCCCCTCCGCATCGCCCTTGCTCCCCGTAAGCGTGCTGATGAGATACGCGCGGTCAGACTGTGCCGTCTGCGCGCCGCTGCATTCTCGCCCACCGCATTCCTCCCAATTTTTTTGTCTCCTTCAAGGCCCTCATCTCTTTGTGGTCTAGATGCTGATGTTCCGCTTGTCTGCGCAACAGGATAAGCACTTGGGCAAAGATAGTCAAAGGAATATGGCGAATAAGTGCCTACATTCTGGCATCCCTCACTTCACCTTTCCCTCCTCCCTCGCCGTTCAGCGCCTCCCCGACGCGTCGCCTTCGCTCGATAACTCCCGCGCGTTCAGCCTGTGTTTCCGTCGATTGATGCGAGTCGGGATCCTTGTCGGGTGCCCGGTATCTCGGCGCACCTGATGTCGTACAATGTCCGTGCATCCGACAAAGTAACCTCTTCCTTGTCCCTCTCGATGCTTCCTAACTCCTCCGATTTTCCTCAGGCGGGGCCCAAGTTCTTATCCCCTTCCGTTTCACTGGCCAGGAGCTCCTGGATGATGACGAATAATATGGAGGAGCTTGTAACATCCATAAAGGTGCGTCCGCTTCATCCTTGACTTTGTTTTCGTTGAGTGATGTTGTGCATCATTATTGGCTATAGAAATCCGGGACATTATGGGCAAACGCAAGGCTCCTCGACTATATTCAACGACCCAGTCATCCCTCGTGCCAGACGGTTATTGCCTAGGGGGTTAGTGCTGTTTATCCCTGCTCGCTTCCGCCTTCCTTTTTCAGTGTCTCTCAGCCTGGAGCTTACTTTCTCACTCGTTTCTAAGGTATTCTTCCCACCTCTCCATCCAATCATGATCTTGTGAGTTTTCCACTGACGATCCCCGACTACATAACCCCACTCGTCTTCTTCCACGGCGAGTCGTGGCTCGTTGTCGCCCACGTTCGCTATCCGGCCTCTTCTTCGATTAAAATGCTAATCAGCTCTCATCCGCCGCACGCCGTCGAATCTGGGCGGCTCTTGTCCGCCCCAGAGTGCATCCTCTGCGTTCGGTTCTTACAATCTCACCCCCCACCAACTAATCTGTATCATCCGTAGACATCATCTAAGACATTGGGGACGATGCGCACGGCTAGGTACGTGGAATGCCCCTGCGAGGGAGCGTCTTTCTACTTCCGTGAGCTTCCCACTTTTTTATATTCCAGCGGGTTGAGCTGGCGTGCATTCGTTGATTACAGCATTTTGCTGCCCCTCCCATTCTTCCTGCTGCCTCTCGCACCGCTGCTTGGCGGTTGCTCTTGGACTGAATTGGTACGTTTCCTCGGTAAGAACGTAAAAAGACGTTCCGCTCGCACGGCGCGCGTTCTAATCGAGGATTTGTCTGTGCACGTCATACATTTGACTCCCCGGCTTTGTCCTCAACCGGTCGGGCTCGTTTTGCCATGCGCAGCAATGGCCCTCAGGCCCAAATGGACGAGACGGCCCTTTTTTAGTTGTCATTGCACGCAATACTTCCGTCAGGTGCGCTGATATGAAGCTACTTTTCAGACAGAATCCCACATGTTTGAGCTTCCGGCGTTGGGAGCGTGGGTTCGCAGTCGCCATTGCCGGGAGGTGTACACTAGGCGCTTCTTTATTTAGTCACATCACTCCTTGTCACCTGTGTGGAGTAGTTTCCGCAAGAAAACTGTCATGGGTTCGAAATCCCTTCAGAGCGAAGATTTGAGAATAGTCATGCTCTGAGACAGTCGAGGCTCGTAGGGACTCGTAACCCTGCGGAAACCCGGGTTTAACACCTGTCTATAGGCAATCATACCTAAGGTTCATCACTAGAGATCACTTGCTCCAAAGTTACACGAAGCACGTCACTTCCCCGCGAAAGACTATTTTTACTCGGAACATCACGGATAATTTTAGAAAGTGGGTAATAATATACTAATGTGTCATCCGAGGCCGGTTGGACGCCACCGCCTGCTAGCGCCTCACATGTTGCACTTCTCAATGTGTCCCCGAAGCTTCCACCATACGATCACATCCTGCATTATTCCTGTCCTCCACATGGGTGTTTAATTAAGCGCAGGATAGCAAGAATACACCTCATGGGTTTTCAACTATAAATAGGACCTTTTCTCCGGCATAGAAAAAGCTCCACCCGTATTCCTACCTACTGTAGCTCCAACGATCACAATGGTTCGACTCAGTCTTCAGCTCGTGCTCGCTGCCGTCCTCTCCAGCCTTGCTCTCGCTACGCCGACACCGGGCAGCAGCTTCGCGACGCTCTCGTTCGTTAAGAAGGCTCCCTTCAGCAAGACTGCAGCTGAGATCCTGCAAAAGGATTTGGCTCGTCTTGACAACTTCGCGGCGAAGGTTGGTTCTGTTACCAAGCGAGCTGTAGGGGAGGCTCCGGCGACCAACGAGGATGACACCTACGTCGTTTCCACCACGGTCGGCACACAGACTTTCTCCTTGATAGTCGACACTGGAAGTTCAAACACTTGGGTCGGAGTAAGTACTCTGTTACGTCTTTGTTCGTGGCAACAGACTAATGATGCTTCATGTTAGTCCGGCACACGCTACACCCCCGGTTCAACCGCTACCAATAGCGGTCGGGCCTTCTCCGTCACATATGGCAGTGGTTCCGTCTCGTAAGCTCCACTAAGCCTAGAAGGAGGTCAAGTTTTGACGGGCACTTCTAGCGGCACTGAGTTCACGGACACCGTCACTGTTGGCGGTCTCACTGTCACCAAGCAAGGTGTTGGTGACGGCACCCGTTCGTCTGGGTTCGAAGGTGTCGATGGGTGAGCTTCAGTGTCGGCCTCCTGTGGCTTATTTCTAACAGGCACTTCATGTAGTATCATCGGCTTTGGACCAGTAGACTTGCACCTGTGTCACTAACCATTTGTCTCATGTCACGGCACTAGCGAGGGAAATTGGACCGTAAATCCACGGCTCTAGCCATCCACCGCTAGCGCCGTTCCCAATAGACTTCTCCTCTTCCCCTTTTGGAGAGCAGGCGGCGCATGTCCTCGCCCTTCCCCGGTCCATGGCCCGGCCAGGGGCCGCCGTGGGTCCATTTGATGGATCCGACGGTTAGTCATTTAAACATCTTGACGCTTACTTGGCGCCGCCATCAATACCAATCAGATGTCCTCGACATCGTAGGCGACGATGCCTACCACGATGCCGAAATTTGCTTCAAAAACCGCAAAGATATTTCAGGACATGCAGTGCATATGTAGGATACATTTTACAGAGGAAGAAGCGAAATACGGGCAAACAGAGACATAACACACCTTTTCATTCAATTCTGGGCTGTATCAATTTTGATCCCTGTGCAGCTCGAGCTCATGACCTCTTCACTATGCAATAGGAATAGGACAGGCAAGGTTTGAGCTTGAATATTACACTGCGAGTGGTGTGCTAAACTATGTCCAAGGACTGGTGCGTGTGAGATGCTGGGAATGAGCGGTACAGCCACTGATTGACGTGATCGACGTCCCCAATTTGGAATGATCCCCCTAAAAATTCAATGATTTTGTGAATTGCGGACCCGTAGGGGGGCTACCTCTGCATCAATCTTCCAGATCTCAAACATTGTGTAACAAGTATTTTTAAGAAGAGAAATTAGAACTTGATAATTTTTTCTGGTCGAGATTTCACTCAATTGCTACCTGCAGCAGAAATACTGATTCCCTTTCCATCCTAGCCATATGTCGTTGATCTTTCTTGGAGTAAGAGTGTATTCTATTCACAGGAGCCCTAAAAAAAATGAACTGAGGGTGGAACAAAGTTCTGAACAATGATTCAGACCTCTCTGGGTTCTGATCACCAGGCTTATTTCGTCGCAACGAGATGCATTCATAGCATGTCAGTTCAGATTGGTGAACAGTATAACTACTATTACATGCCCATCAATATTTTGGGGCAATTAGAGGAGGTTTATCTTTCACTCAAAAACACCCCTTTTGATGATTGTCAGGGCATAGAAAGCTCAGATATCATACTAGTAGTGCCTGGAGTGAATAATGAGGTCATGTGAACCAAATATGATGGAAAGAGCCGTGGTATTTGACCTTCTAGTATGATTGTTGACCGAATACGCTCGAAAGGTCAGGTAGTTGAATGTCGTAAACTGTAATGAACATGTCATACAAGTTTAACCAACATCCATATATTCTTAATGGCTCGAGTTTTGAGTGTAAATGTTTTTAATTCAAGAAGGTACATCCTATGGAAGCTCTCTGGGTTGTTCCTGGATTTTCCTTAGCCCTAGTCCTTGCGCTATTGCTCAGACTGTGTTTTAAGCGCTCGTGAAGCGCTGACCGGCCCGCAGGTCCGAGAGTCAGTTCGCGACAAAAATTCGCAATTACACTAACTCCCAGATAACGATGACCTACGAAATGATACAACAGTTCTTCTACAATATATTGGCTCCTTCGGTCATGTTTAGGCCCAAATAGTAATCAAAATGAGTTGATTTCAAGAAATACCAGACGACTGGGGTGCACGAAGGTAAAGGGAGGCTTCAAGGATGTATATATGACAGAAAAGCACAAACGGCAGTAATATATGTTGAGGTGCGAGAAGTATGCGAGGGCAACGGGAGCGGGTGGGCGGCACGACAAGCGGTGTTGGCGGGACGCAGATCAGCAATGATGGGAAGATATCAGCGCGGGAAACCGGCAAGCGTACAAGACATCCCGCCGCGCCTCGGGTATTCGCTAAATATTGAAATAATTGCCGCATCAATGAAAAAGATTCCTACCATCAATCAAAACTAGCCGGCAGATGGCTGGAGTCATGCATTTACCAAGCGCGCCTGACGGCGGGATCTGTCGCGGCTAGCTTTCCCCTTACGGCCCCGACCCCGCTCTCACGCGTGGTCAGCCAATCAGTACTTCAGTCCAGCACTGTATCACATGCTGCGTAAGCGTGGGCATATACACCGAGCTGCGGGCCAGCGCTCTAACGCGGGAAGGAAGCCAGCGTATGCGTGGCGCTGGCAGCAGGCACGGCAAAATTGATGGCAGACGGCGGCATGACGGGACGGCCCTACTGTGCTATCCCCATCAGCCGCCGCCATACCATTTCTGCATCAATAAAATATACAGTAAAAATTCGATGGTTACGGTACGCTCCGCTAACAACACCGCCATCAATGAGGATCCGCAGATCAGAACCCCCCCTGCCGTGCTGGCTGCCCAGCGCAGCACTGGTGTGTTAGCGAGCCAGCTGGCTAGTGCCGTGGCGTTACGGTGTAATTCACCTGGCTAGGTCCGTGTGTCATTAGTATAATTTCTACTGTTACGGCTCAGACTTGACTGAAGACACAGTCTCCGGACAGACTACCATCCCCACAGTCATGGACAACCTCAAGTCACAGGGGACCATCACTACTGAAGTCCTCGGTGTCTCATTCTTGCCCGAATCTGGCTCGTAAGTCGATACTTCCTAACATTGTTCCTGCCCCTTGCTAAGAACATCACTCCAGGGATGACGATGACACCAACGGCGAACTGACCCTCGGTGGAACCGACGCGTCGAAGTTCACCGGCTCGATAACGTTCGTACCCAGGACTACCACATCACCCTACAACGAGTTCTGGGGTATCTCCGTCACGTCCATTACCTTCGGTTCCACGACGCTCTCCGGCGCCGCTAACGCCATTGTGGACACTGGAACCACCCTCATCTTCATCCCAACCGCCGCTTACAACGCTTTCCTCAGCGCATCCGGAGGGAAGACCGATGCTACCACTGGTCTTGCAAGCTGGACGACAGAGCCTACGTGAGTCATACATTCGACGTGTCATGTCTCATTTCACATTTTGACTTGACTTTTCGCTCTCTTAGTTCCAACTTCGCCTTCAACATTGGTGGAGTTAGCCGCACTCTTACCCCCACCCAATTCCTCATTCCCAAAGCCCAATATACTGTCTTCGGCCTCACGGGGTCCAAATTCTTCGGATGGATCGCAGATGGTGGAAGTACTGCCGCCGATATCAACTTCATCATTGGCCAGAAGTTCTTGGAGAACTACGTAAGCGTCTCCTTCTCTTTCGCAGTTGTATGAGCTGTAACTGACCCGAATCCTCCCAGTACTCTGAGTTCGACACGACTAACAGCCGTGTTGGCTTTGCCCCTGCTATCTGAGTGCTTGCACGGACAATTTACTGTAGCTTTATATAGTTCTTGTTTGGTTTCGATATGTAAAATCAAAATCAAATTTGTACAACTCCCAGACAGTGTGGTCATTCATCTCGGCAGGAACTGTTGCCAAGAGCATGGATTTGGCCTTCAAATAAAACTAGGCCGAGATGGTTTGTGGAACTGAAAGATTTACAGCAGTTGAATACCTTACCGAAACAGTTGGATTAGGTCGCAGGTTTGTCCTTGCTGAATGTACCGGTTTCAAGTGCATTTTTTTTCCCTTCCGAAAGTATCGACGAAACCTGTCAGTTCGGCAGTGGATTCGGCCGACTTGGAAGCAATAGCTTCGGCTTAGCCGGAACGGCGGCTGCAAACAATAGTTTCAGGTACTGTTCGGGTTTTGCCGAAGTCAGGGCTCATTCTTTTTTTTCAGCGGCTCCGTCTGGATACAATAATTTCAGCCACAGTTTTGGCGGGAACACGCGGAAACAATAAGATTCAGGCATGACTTCGACAACATCAATGAGGAAGCGGAAGGTGCGAATTTTAGCTGCCGTTCCGACAGAGCCGAAACCGTTGGTCTCAGCCCGGCTGAATTGGTGCTGAATGGATGAGTTTGGGTGGCACTTTCAGAGAGGCACAAAATGTAACCAAACCAGGTCGTTCGGCAGCCTAGAAACCACCACCTAATCTGTCATTTTCGGTAACATATTCAGCTGTACCAATCGCATCAGTTTCAACCATCTTTTCAGCCGAGTTTTGGTGCAGTTTAAACCGATGTTTCCAGCAACGTTGTCGGCCAGGGTGAAATTTTACATCCTGCGGTATGACTTGAAATCTTAGGAAACTCACGGCCGCCGGCCCGGCACCAATCGGCAAGCTCAATGGTCGCATCAGAGATCAGATGCACCCACTCAAACTAGAGCGCAATGCAATCTCCGCTTCTCGTTCCACGACCACCTCTACGCCGTAACACTCTTCTTGTTTAACGTTCAGGCCAGCGGAGCCATATGATTTCCTACACAATGGCACTGACCGTTGCGAGGGCTAATACTGTACTGTACTATTTCGACCAATTGTTCAGGTGACGGTGACACCTCAGTTTTTTTTTGATGTGTGCAAAAATCGCCATTAATCGAAAGGAAATTTATCGGCCATCCCGGACATCGAAAAATTCGAAATTTGTGAACAATTGGTCGAAATAGTACAGTAGTATCACAATCAATTCGTCAAGGGGTGTGACACGTGACCCAAAATACCGTTTCGTCAATTCGTCAAGAGGTCCGAGGCTCCGAAATGGGTAGCGGCAAAGTTTTTGTTTTTTTGTTTTTTTGCAGTAGATCAATGCATCGGGGTATGCTGCAACTGGAACAGGCCACAGGGCGTTTTTCAAGCTCTGACAACTATTTTACTGTCAGGGGAACCCCCGTCCCGACCCCCATCCAACGCCCTTCCGACCCCTCCGATCCTTCCGGTCGCTCTCCCGGTCACTGGTCTACCGGGACCGGTACCGGAAACCGGCACGTGACCCAGGGGAACCCCCGATGGCACCTTGCGTGTGACCAAGCCCAGGACATCTGCCGATCACTCCGGTCACATGGTCTTAGCTAGTAGCTTACTTATACCCACGGCTGACGTGGGAATCCTCAGAGTTTCTTCTCTTTGGATCCCCCACGTCAGGTATGCTTCTCTGTATATTTAGCTACTGTCAATTAACCTTTGGATCCCCCACGTCAGTCCCTGAGTACCTCGGGCCTTCGTGGTTGCCCTTACATTTACGTCCTGCTCTCCATTTTTAAGGGGTGTTTTTTGTCGCTTTAACCTTGCGAGCTTGTCTGCAATGTCACAAGGCCAAAAAATTCACAAGTTTTTGTCAGGGGGCTGATGCAGGGCTCCAATTGGCCACCTAAGGAATTCGGTGTCAAACAGCAATTTATGGAAACTAATGTAGAAGACTATCGGCGACAGTACAAGCAAAAATGCGGCCAATCTTCAAGATTGCACCACAACTTGCTGGAGCAGGAAAGGAGAATTCAACGATGAGATATTTATATACATCATAGGTACTGTGTCTACTCGGCATTACCAAAAGTAACCGGGCATTCGGTTTTATTGGCACATACTGAAGTTTTTTGATATTGCTATGAATAGGAACCTGATATAGGATGTGTTTGGCCCCCAATTGAACGTTTGACTGTGAGTTTTGAGCCCTCATATACAGTGGAATATCAAATTTATGAAATAGCGGTATTTCTGCCTCAGTGACCTTCTGGTCGAGACCTTCTCTCATTTTAAGACTTGAAGAATTTCGATTGACCTGTAGGAAGTCCCTCGTGAAATATCAGAGGTCCACACTCATGTTGGACTCCTCTGTGAGTAAATTAAGCGGACGGAAAATCAGCTGTTTATTGAAACTTTCAAATAAACATCAATCGTCGTCAGTTTTGTCATAGATATCCTGAGCAGCATCTCCTTATGAGCCACAGAAAATCTGGCCATTACTACAAAAGGTACGGGGTGCTGGGTAAACTATTCCGGAGTGCCCGGTTACTTTTGATAATGTCGAGTATTTCAATGTTCCATGAGCTATTGTGATGCTGCGGTGGTTTACGTCTGTATACAAAGCCGTCTCTTTTGAGTGTGCTCGCCGGAAAGTTGCGTGAAGTTCCGCTCGGGTTTCGAAGATTTGAGCAATAGAAGGAGCCACAGACATGGAATCATGCGCAGACACTGACTGGGAAGCCCTAGGAAGAATCGTGAATTGAACAGCCGGGAAACAGCGTGTGAAATTGAACCGACTGGACGAGCGAGAGTCCAACAGACGCAGGTGAGCCAGACTCGTGAGTAGACGACCTCCATATAAAGAAACATGTAATGCCACTTCCGGCGGAACATCTCCAGCATGTACGGGTGTTCAGCTCGAGATATCGTTGTTGCAGACAATCAATCAGGTCAAAGTTCCAATTCTCGTCGAGTCGCCTGGTTTAAATTGTATTGAGCTAGGTACGGTGTACATATCATTGATTTATGCTCACCGGCCCCATTCACGCAAGCATCGCGGATAGTCTGTCGGACATGATGTTAGTCTGAGTTGACTACAGGTGAACAACCTTACGGGTCCCAAAATCTTCAATGCTGTCAATACAGAAGCGACCCTTTGGCGAGGTACAGAAATATTTGGCAAGGGAGAAGGCGCTGGGCAATATAGTATTAGGCCAGTGGAATTTTCTAATGAAGTTTGGGCCCCTGTTCATCCATGTGAACGAGCAACACGGGTAAGGAAACTGGAAGCTAACTGGAATCCGGTGTGCGTGCTTTCGGGGAAACACGTAGCAGTGAGTACGGCCACTGAATCGCTGTCCTTGAGTGCCCAATCAATCTTGGCAAAATACTTGTGCATGTATTCAAGTCCGACTGCCTACGCGGTAGTTGGTTTGAGTATTAAATCACGCCTTCTTCAACAAACCGACTGACCTCAACCATTTCCAGTGAGACGCAGGCGTCGAAGGCACGCTCGAAATGTGGAGGCATGTCCCGGTAGTCCATGAGATGAACTCGGATTTGCCCCGAGAATCCCGCTTCCTCGATGCGCTTCTCCGCCAACTGCTTCTGTTCAATGGACAGCGTCAAAGCATCGACGGTACATCCCAGTTTGGCGGCCTATCGCGAGCTCCGTAGACTTTTGTAGAGGGACGGAAAGGAAGCCACCTACGGCGATAGCGACACTGCCCCATCCGCTGCCAATTTCCAGCAAACGGCCTCCCGATTGCAGGCGGACCTTTCGAATAATATAGTCTATACTTGTCACTTGTGCAGCTTCCAGATCTCCGATAGCGCGATGACCTTGCAGGGATGGTTAACAAAGTTACTTGGAAAAACTAACTTGGCCTTACAAAACTTACTTTACTTTACTTTACTTGTGGCAGACAAGTAAAGTAAAGTAAGCAAAAGTAACTTGTAAGTAACTTAAGTAACTTAGATTGATGCCATCTGATGGCCCAAGTTAATTTGTCTGATCGCATTGATCTAACTTGGCGGGGCAAGTTACTTACAGGTAACTTGAAGTTACTTGAAGTAATTTGAAGTAACTTAAAAGTAATTTTGATTAATGTTATCTGCATTGAGCTAAAAAGGTACCAATAGGTCAATTGAAGGTATGGGTGGAGCAGGCTACCAATGGGGCCACGGCCGTGCAGGTTAGTGTTAGGGTGCACTTTGATTGCCATAGATAGGGAAAAAGGAACCGCCGCAACAATGAAGTGTTCTATAGTTCATGCAAGCCTTCATGAGGAATAGCCCTGAAATCATTTAGAATGGTTGTACTAAATGAACAAGTGCTCCAGATCCTGAACTGGGTTTGCTTTGGGCACAGAGCAGAAAGAGCACAAGACAGACTTGATTTTTGTAAATAAATGCAGGCAGAGACACGGAGAAAGACCATGACAGAATTCAAATAGGCCGAATACAGGCTGGGAGCTGTCACCGAGAACGCCAGTGAGGTGAGAGCGTGGAGCCCAGAGGATCAGTTGACAGTCCAGCGATGATCAAGCGATGGTAAGTGAAATCGTTGTTTATGAGAGAAAACAGTTGGCACGCATGATGCTTGCTGGTACACCAACCCTTTCCGGAAACCTGTTTAGGCGTAAACGGCCGGTGGCGGGACTTGCGTATATGGGTTGTTCCGTCCGTGACTGTGCCGCAACAAGGTGGGCCAAACGCATTGACGGTACGGACTCGTAACTGTATTTATGGCCTGTTGACCCGTCAAAATACGGGACGGTTTGATGCCCTAATTTGACACTTCGACGCCTGTCAAAATTTTGCGTGACCCGAGACAAGTATTGACCAGGGTTGCAATGAGACTGAAATCGAATCGTTTCAAGGAGAAACGTACCACAATCGGAATGTAAATAACCGTTCGCTGGGTCGCAAAACACAATCATAATTTAAAACTTATATTTGAATGCCCAGCGCGCTTTATCTCCCGAGCAAAATAAAGGTCTGGTCAACGAGGGATTCTTACAGCGCTTCAATAGTACACTCCGCCAAGGGGCTGGATTTACGGAAGCCGCGAGAATGCAAGCAGCAAAGAGACATGCATGAACAGGTGAACTTGGTTGTAAATGATGCCATCTGATGGCAAGTTACTTTGGCTGATCGCCCGTAAAGTACCGTAAAGTTAGCTCCGCCAAGTCAAAGGGGCGATCAAAGTTAAAGTTAGGTTTTACAAGTTACTTTATTCACTCTCCCTTGCAGGTCGCCACAGACTCCGCCCTCGTTCTCCGACCATATCGGACAAGAGTATTGCATTTCTTTGCTCAAGAAAGCCTGGGACGTCTCAGCGTGGGGCAATGTTTCCAAGAGATGGCAGGAGGTTGCATACCGAATACAGCTCGTTTGATGCGTCGTACCCAGCGACCTAAAGAACTCAGATGAGCTGATGATCTGCAGAAACAGTCCTAGTTACATTCGCAATGGACTTTGCATGTGAATGACTGAAGAGATGCTTGAACTTGGTGAAGGCATTGTAGGTTTTATGAAAGAATGTCGATCAATCATGTTTCTCTCGTTGTCGAGGAAGAGCTAATAATGCCAATGAATGAATATCAATACGTCAAGATGTAAATCCCACGTACATTGAGAACCTCCTTCAAGTTTGGTGAGTCGCACTCTCCGGCCATGTATGCCTCGGAAACTGAGAAAGATTAGCATTAGAGCAAGATATAACATCCAACTCACAGCCAACGTCGTAAGAAAGGTATACTCGCACCCAGAAACGGTCGTTGGGAATGTGAAGCACGCCTCTTCGCACCTCGGGCTCGTCACCCTTTCTCGGCGTTTCAAACCGGTGTGCGACGCCTGACGGGTCGGTCATCTCGAGAACCCCAGCTGTTATCCCCCTTTTAAGCGCATAGGATACGGCTTTTCGGGCTACGAGACCATCGTGATCGGCGACTGGGATTCGGGCGTAAAAACTGGATTCACCATGTTCCAAGAACTTTTTCTGGATCCACGGCACTGACTCGAAGCTCGGAAGAGACGACACGGGAAGCGTGGCATACGCGGAATGAGACATATCTTCGTCGATGAACGTGGTTGGAGGGCAGTCTTTATAGAGATACTGCTGTCAACGCACCCCTTAGACAAGTCCGCGGTGCCGACGGAAAATGGCGGAATCACTACGTTCTGATGCGCCTTTGGCCTGGATGGGGCCTGGACCTTGAGAAAACAGTTTTTTCGGCCTCCCGACAGTAAGCTCAGGTGCTTTGGGCCATGTCCCAGTAACCCCGATGTTCCGGTGATCCGAGGCAGGCGAGTTTCGCTTGAAATTGAACGCACCCGGACGGGTCCAAATCGCAATGTCAAGAGCACTGGCCTGGACGTACTCACGGACGTCCCGGCTAGAGACCTTTCCCGATTTTCAGGAATCAGACCCTTCACTGATAGATCTTCTTTGAGCTAGACATGTGGTCCTGAGGCCGGCTGTGGACCTTTGAACTCTGCCCCGCTACGCAATACTTTCAAATTTCCCCTCGCCAGTGGCCAAGACGCGGGAAAAGACTGATCCTGGTACTCGACGGACCTCTGAGGTCACTAACATCTTGCGAAGATTTGTCAGCTGAGTGAAGATCTAATGAAGAACATCTGTCAATTCGGAAGATATGTGTGATGAGTCCTATCGAACGCCTTGGGTCTTTGCCGCGCTCCCACTCTCACTTCCAAAAACAACATTGAAACTTTTCATTTCATCCGGGAGCCGACCGTGGGTCGTCAGTCCAAATATATTCCACCGTGGTGTGGAACTCACACACTGTGACACAGCATTCCCACGGTGATCAAAACGTTCCAATGTTGCGTTTAAATCATCATCTCCCTGATGATAATATTAAGCCATCACTTTCGCACCATTGTCCAGAAGCCGAAAAATGTTTACAAGCGCCGCCGGATTTAACTCAACTCAAATTTTTCAGCGGTGGTGGTGGGCTGCGGATAATTCTATTTGGAACCCCGGCTTCCAACGGAAACCCTACCTTGCCGAGAACCCTGACCAATCGTCTATTTGGAAACCCCTCGGCCATCAATGGCGGAGCTTTAATTTTGATTAGCAACACTTCGACATACCTGCCACCAGTTTACTCATTAGGTCCTTGTGACTCGGAAAAAACCTTTGGATTAGAAAAGTGACTTGAATGCCTCAGTGTACTCATTCTATGTTGAGACTTGTGACAGACTGATAGTTTGCAGCGCTGTAGCGGCAGCCCGCCGGTTGTGGTTCGGAACGTTCCTGATTCCGATGTTTGTGGTCAGCTTCGCAAATGTCTTGATCACGTAGCAGTAAATGCAGAAAGGAATCTAGATATCGGGGCTGTCCATATCAGTATACTACTGTGGTACTACTCACTGTTGCAAATATCATGACTCTCGTCTTGAGCTTCCTTCTGCGCAAAGTGAGAGATTGGGGGATCATTCCTCATATCAATGCCGAGGGAAGCTGAAGCATGCCCTAATATTGGAAACGTACTGCATAGCCTTACATTAGGATCACTCACAACTCCCCAGGGGAACCATTGTTTACAATATTGAGCATAAATTGTTTGCCTGGACTGTTCTTGTTGACCGGCACGAAAACCTAAGTAGCCGGCGAAACACGTGAGTACTACCCGGTTTGTGCTACGCATGCACATCATGAGTATACCACAAACTGCTTTGAAGAGTATAGGTTTCAAATTTATATCCAAGTGGCTTGTATTGTTGTGACCTGCACTCGTGGCGCTCGAAATGCACGATGTGCAAGAGGCCGAGCTCAACATATCAAATTCGATGCCGGCCGACGGCGAAAAACCCTCGGAAGCCGGGGTTCCACATAACACATTTCTAAAAGTGGGGGTTTCCGCTGGAAGCCGGGTTTCCAAATAGAATTATCCGTGGGCTGCCCACGTTTTTGTGATTTTAGTATATGACCAGATGCACTTGGGGATTCCAATTGCTTTTCGGGTAAATCGGGCGAAATTTGAGCGAGACATTAGCTCCTTGTGTGGCGCATCCATGCCAGAGTCACCAACAGCAACCAGATAGAGAGACTTTACAAGAGCGGAGCGAGGCGCTTCCGGCACTTATGAGCGCCCCACCGCTTTCGCATGTTTGAACTTTAAACGATTAGTTGATGACTGAGGAGGTATTTTCTTGCCTTCAGTTGAACTGAAGGAGGAGTAGCTGAGTTCACGGCGGCGGGCCCGATCAAGAAAGTGATCCGTGTGAGACGCGGACGGCCGAAGCAGACACCAGCAACAGATGGCTTTCGACCCTCGTCACTGGCCGACCATCCAGAAACTCAAAAGTAAGGTTGAGAGAATATTGATCTGATCGGTCCATTGTACGGCAGAGGCGACTTCGGACCCATTTCGCGAAAAATGCTGATGTGGACAGGCTGTTCTGGGAACTCGGGCACTGCCTTCACGTTTGTGGCAGGGATCTGGGAGAGCGCATCTCCTTGGAGCAGATATAGCTCGATCCCTAGCACTGCGCCAGTGCACGTCCCGCATTACAACGTGTGGCTTACCCCGGGTCTTCAAGGCTAGATCTGTCTGATCTGATTCAAATCCATCAGCGTACTGATACCCGAGATGAGGGAGGTCGGATTAGAATTCAGACAAAATATTGCAAACTTCCGACCAAAAGTGACCGCCTTCCGGAAAGAAGCATTTTGAACACCTCAGAAACCGCGGGAAAAAAACATTAATTCGGACAAAACTTACTTCGAGGCCCGCTTTCGTGATTCAACCTATAAAGTGATAAAAATCGGTCCTGTCCTTCACCAGAGCGCCAAGTAGGCAGGCTTGGATTTCGATGATTATCCTATGCTAGCCAGGTCAGCAATTCAACTCTTGCAAAGGACACCGCATTCGAAAGCCGAATGCTTCCAACGCATGTGATCGGCATGTGGGCATGACAGTTGACAAAGGTCTTTGTTATAGCTATCCTTCTAGTTTAAAAAGTATTACTTCAAATGTAGCTAGATACCGCAAATATAAGATATTGTTTCAAAATGGCTACAAATAAATTTTGGTGCTGAGGATGTATTTATGTAGGATATGTGAACATTTTGTTTTCCCAAAGCCAGGGCTCAGCCGCAGATGCCGTTGTGTCTCTGCAAAGCAACGGCATGATGGGGTTGAGGCAGAGTCTTGCCCCTGTAACGAGTAGGTGCCAAACCAGATCTCTGCTCGTCGCCACGCACTCACACTGCAGGCATCGCGCAGCCGCCTGTCCTGCGCCATTCCCATACCCCGCTTAGCCCCGCCTCCCAGGACACAGTCGCTCCTTTCTGCCCAAGACCTTTGTTGGCACACTGCCATGCCTGCACATTACCTTCGTCAGGCTACCACCACGTTTGGACACTGCCTTTGTCGGTCTCCAACCATGTCCACATGTCGCCTTTGTTGACCTACTACCCCACCCGCACGTCGCCATTTTCTGGCTACTAGCCCGCCCACGCGCCGTCTTTGTCGGGGTACTCCCAGTAGATCACGGCCTGTTGATCCCCGTGCATCACCACCTGTCAAACTCCGGTATCCGAATTCCTCGGCACCAGACACGATATGTACGACATGCCACTGCACAACCAATAGGGGCAGTCGGAGTAGATGATTCTGGAGGGATTAAGCCAAAGATTAAGCATAGATTACGGAGATTTAAAACGTCCATAATCGCGTATAATCACGGCATAATCTAATTCTACTTTGACCGATGTGAGGATTAAGGATCTGCAATTAATCTCATGGCCAGAATCCATCCATAATCCTTGCCATAATCACAATCCTTTTTGAACCTCCTCCAGAGGAGATTATGCAGGATTTGAGGATTATGAGAATTAAGGATTCTCCCTCGCTTGAATAATTCAAAATGCTTCCAGAATCACCCAGCAAAATCCTTCTTTAATCTTTTTACTTTGACTGCCCCTAATGCATGCACACAGAGACGTTCAATGTGTTTCCCTTGATCTAGCACCGTGCCTCCAAAGGTCTCTGTTCTCTTGCCTGCGGGGAAACCGAGAGTGTGAATTTGTTGTCGGCCGGGACAGCACTGATACCACATCAGGAAATGAAGTCCATAATAGATGGGTGTTCACCATGAATGAGCACCTAGCAATAGACCGGAGCCTTATGGATAAATCTAAGTATGGTAAGCATCACTCCTCACAGATCACTAACATCACCGTCCCAAGTTGTTGGCAGAAAGGGCTGGAATAGATAGAAAATGCAGAGTCCCACACGCAGTGTATGCTTGTGCATAACACATTTGCTCAGGGGTGGAAACAACCTCTTCCTCAGAGGTCTGCCATGGACTCTCCATGCCTACGCAATCGGGGAGGGTTAACCTTGTTAACTGCTCTTCAACCGACCGTAGCACCAAAGAAAGAAAAAAAAAAAGAAGACCAGAACGTGAAAACAATCCACTGCATTTTCTGCAAGGCTGAAAGTTTGCCTTCCGATGGCGGCAAGCTCGAGGGCCTATGCCAATCACTTGGAGGCCAGGTCCGGTCCCCAACAAAATTTTGAGAATTCGGGTCTCGAACCTTGGTTCTGGATGGACAAAAAATCGATGTCAAGGCTCAAAATGCTAGGTTGTCACGATTTGATACTATCTAATCTTTAAAACATGTGCCTATCTAATCTTTGGCATTTATATTATATGAGCACTTATTAATATCCTCGGAACATTCTGGACAAACACATGACAAACACACCTTATACATGAGGATACAGGTCGCTTCGTAAGAACACATGGCAGAGGGACGGTTCACATGAGGAACACACATTTAAGTAATAGGTCTTGACAGATCTCATCATGGACAACACATGTACAACACATGGTTACAGACTATTGTAGTATATTTATGTTCTCATCACACCGCTCCATAAAAGAGGATATATACAGTAGCTAGTCGTCTGTAGTAGTTAACCTTTTATTCCATCCTCTTTCAAGCTATACTCATTTCACTCCCCAATCCTTTATGTTTGATATTGGACGCGATTTAGTCTTGACTGTGACATAGGTCCTGTCCGGACCAAAAACGCTGGGTTGGTCCCAGTCCGCTTCCAACTTGGGGCAAATAAAACACCAGATTCGACATTTCCGCGGTGAATGGGTAGAGTTACTCCAAACTGCAAGAAACAGCTCACAAATACAAAATCAGACAGGTTGCACACGAGCCACTGGAGCCACCCAGTGGCTCTTGGATTGTGCGCAAAAATAGCAGGTGAGTGGCTCCAATCAACCACTCACGGCCATTTGCGTAATTTGGCAATGGAGCCACCCATTTGTGCCAAGGCTCCAACGGTTTAGTTTTTGTTTATGAAGGCCCGTAAAATAAACGGTTAAAAAATCCAAAATGTTTACAAACATTTTTAAACCATTTATAGCTCTTTGCGGAATTAATGACACCTCCTAAAATATATATTAAGAAAGAGCAATTTGAACACCCTGAATTTTTGGGTTCATTTCTTAGTCGATTCTGGCCTGATTGACATGATTTTGAGTGCATTATAGAGCAGGGAAGTGGCGCTTTCTATCGATTCCATGAATGGCTGGTACGGCAGGAATCTAGGGTTCTCGCCATAGACTTTCACCACAACATTGAATTGCATGATGCTCTGTCAATTCCGGGCCGATTCCAGCGGTTCAAGACTCATTTTCAAGGTGGAATTAAGGCACAGGATCGGGAGATGTGATATTTTGATTAGATGTCAAAATGACGACTGCTGAATGAACTGTATGCACCACAGAGTGATTTCATTCTGTGTAGTGCACAAGGTGGAATTAAGGCACAGGATTGGGAGATGTGATATCTTGGTTAGATGACAAAATAACGACTGCTGAATGAACTGTATGCACCACAGAGTAATTTCATTCTGTGTAGTGCATATTGGGTGTGCCACACGGCTACACCTTTCACACTTGTTTGCCACCTCCTCAGCTTTCAGAACAATCCATATTCAAGTGGATTGGCCCAGAGATGGCTGAGAACCGGCCGTTGGTGTGTCAAGGTCCTAGTACACAGCTTGAATTTGGAGTTTTTTTTTGTTTCACAAGGCGAGTTGGGTCTACTCTGAAAGTGCTGCTTATGCGCTCTCAAACGCGCTAAAATCTGTTTAGAAATGGGTGAGAATTGAACACAACAATCTGGTGCCTCAAATTTGTTATTATTAAATTTTGATGAATGTCATTATTTCCGCAAAGAGCTGTAAAATCACAAATAATTTCAGCAGTATGTTGGCCTAGACACAATCAAGTTTTTTCCCCACCTCAAAAAAAGAGTTATGGTCTGAGAGAATACCTCCCTCAGTGTGTGTCGAGCAGTAGATCAGCCTAATTTTTGTCTAACTCCAATAACCGGAACAACATCTTGTATCTCCACACCTAAAAATCTAAGGCGCTCATTGAGCCTGACGATTCTGCAAAAACCCACAAACTACTTCATTTGATGCAGTTCAATGAATAAAAAGAGTACAAGACCTGGTATCACTCCAGAGGAAGGAGACATATCGGTGAACGGCTTGCTCAGATTCTGCGACCAAAACACCACACTACGGAAGGTTTTGTGATAAGGTAGTTGGGCTAGATATGAGCTACAGAGTAGACTCAGATCCTAAAACACAACCACAAAACCACTATCTCCAACAATAATAGGTATTCCAAATGATTGAATAGTCACAGATAATCTGATGAGTTCTGAACCTCGGATCAGAGTATAGTGTGAGTATATAAGTTGAGGGATGAGGCCACATGAGACCAAGTTGCAATTCAGAAGGTTTTACCGATAGGAAACCCTAATGAGTCTGTGTTGGTTGGAAGATGTACGATTTCAACAAAGTTGAAATAGAAGCCTTCACAAAATATGGGACAATCAAAACACACAATTCACAAGTCAATAAACACGTCGTATCCCGTTCCAAATGCGTCCCTTGATATCACAATAATCACGTCGTATCCCGTTGATCTTATCACGTCCCCAAAGTATTGTTGTATTTGAGAAGCTTGTTAGATTGGCACTATCACGAAAGTGAATAGCCCGAGTTTGACAAGGCCAGGTGCTACCCACAGCGCAAGAGGAGCCTTGTATAAGGTGTCCAGATGCTAGCCAGGTGCGGTTCCGTACTTGTAACAGACTGGGACCTCCCCTCTATATACTGTACAGGATAGGAGCTAAACTATTCTTAGAACAAACAGTTAAATGTATAGAAAACAGTCAGCAGATGTCTATGAGTTAGTCAGACGTCTCCAACGACACTCTAAATTAAGATGGTTGCCTAGAGATATTATTTGAGGGGCTAGGGGTGTTCCTAGTGCCAAGTTCAAATAATATCCTGGTGGTATAACATTCCTTTCCGAACCTCGTCCCCTAGAAAGCCCAGGCCTGTAGCTTTCTATTGATACCAAACACTTCATGTTTGGGGCCAGAGTGGAGTTCACAATTGCTTGGGAACTCCCTGTCTCCTAATCGGGAATCGAAACAGTTACAATCAAATATTGATCGCAAGTGCCTGGATTGCCTTGGCGGCTCGTGCTCTTCCAAATGGATCATGTGACTTGTCACGTCTTGTCCATTGCGTCTATACACCGCAACAAGGGACTTGGGTTTTATCACGAACTTAGTTCGTGATAGGCTCATAAGTTACTAGAGTGGATCTGAAGGCTTCCCCTTATTCAGGATAGCGACTGCGCCTTTACTGCGACCTCTTATTACTTGTATCTTAAGCAGATGTGGTGAATCAGATTGCAGCTGTTTGTACTGCCGAACTTACCCCATTCTGGATCTCAGCTGACCCACTGCATCAGAAATTAGTGTAGACGCCCTGGCGCTTGCTGAATTTGAGGTCCCCAATCAGCGCTCAAGCTCCGCTCAAAAGGCAGGTTCTCTGTTGCATCGCTTCTTTTATTCCACCCCCATCATCTCTGCCTTGCCAATGCTGCATCTCCGTTCATTTTCGCGTGCCCACCCCTTGCGAGTAGTAATGCAACATGCAACGATTCAAGCGCTCAACCTCTGGAAGATTACGCTCCGCACCTCCAAAAATTCCACGGACCTCAAAAGTGCTGCGAACATTCCCCGTCTACCTCTTGGCTTTCAATACTCGGATCCAGTTCTCTACTATCCTTCAAATATTGAACTACAAACTGTTCTATTACTTTGTCCGGCCAAACTCGCAAGCCTCACTCCCTTATCGTCGCCACTCAGTCACACTGTCGACTAAAACCACTCTCGTGATATGAACAATTCAGCACAGTGCTCTTCTTGCTCATGGAAAGCGGCCCCACGGATGAGCTGCTCGCAATCATTGGCAACTTCAAGCTCTTCTTCGTGCTCAAGATGATCCTCCTGGAGTGGTATTCTTGCGTGCGCTGGCGAAGCTGATTGGGCGGCACGCAGCAAGGTTGAGCGCCTGCAGGATCGCAGCGATCGTCAGCCAGGAAGGAGCTCTCCGAGGTGGGGTGGGTCGTGGGTGCAGAGGGTCATCGTATGATGTGCGTTTTCGCTCTGTTTCTTTTACTTCTCGGATCTATGCGCTGACACCAGGCAAAAATACCGAGGATCTGCGGAGCGGGTGCACAAAGGGCTGGTGGATGTCTTCGACAAGAAAGGTTGGTACGTGTTGCAGCCTCTTTCCTGCTCCCTCTCGCTTCCCTGACCCTACCTTCACGAACATATTCACCCACCACGCCGAGGATGGGAGCTGTGTGGGCAGCGCGACCATTGCAAGTGCATACTGACTTTCCTTTCCCTCTCCCCTCCGTCCCGGCCCTCGTTTTCCTCACCTTTAACTTGATCTTCTCCTTTCTTTCTGTGCTCTGTTTTGGTCGAGCTCACGTATAATCCGTAGTCACGACGAAGATCGGAAAGGACGTGGGGTTGTATGTAAACGTCAGAGCACTCCTGTATCATCGTTCTCTTGAATATACGAGTCGGTGGGCCGATGTCGGTGTAAAGAGTGGAGAGGCAGGAGGACACTGAAGAAATAGTCAGTTGATGAAAGAATTTTCGCGTAACTGTTATTTATTAACACTTCGCTCTATATCGTACAAATCCTCATGTCTTTGCTGGCCTATTTATCAGATCCACGATTGTGTTCAGGAATTTTCCTATCTCACCTTCGCATTTCAATACATAATTTCTAACCTCAAATACCTCAGCATTGCTTCTGCAATGGTCTATATTCAAAGCAATGATTAATGTATTGGCACCATAGTTCTTGAAAATATATCCATGTTCACCCTTAATGAGCCTAACTTCCAACTCCTGTGATAAAGGAACTAGCAAGACACAAGCCGCCGGAGCGAAGCGAAGGCACGTCTTTTGTTGAAAATATATCCATGTTCACCCTTAATGAACCTTCAAGTTTTTTCGTTGTCAAGGCTCAACTTCCAACTACTGTGATAAAGGAACTAGCGAGACACAAGCTGCCGGAGCGAAGCGAAGGCATGTCTTGTTAGGTTTTATGCAGCTCAGTCAACCACTGGTTTGGCCTTTATCAGGTATGTGATTTCATGATAATCGACCCGTGGTGGGTAATATATCCCCTGCGCTTATTGTATTGATCTAAAGGTAGGGAAGTACCTTAGATCCTCAAGATGTGCATACAATAATAATAAGCCCGAAGAAAAATGGATTTTTCAGGTCTGTTTTATTACACGGCTTATCATCGGCAGGATAGACTGGGGTGTAGGATATCCAGACAAGAAGTCTTAGTTTGACGGGTGGAAAAGATATCCCAACAGCTGACTAGCAGTGTGGCTGCTAATTTGTGTGTAACTGTTGCAACAGGTTGGGTAACTGTCGTTCAGAGATACTTGTTCCACAATAGAGACGAGAGAGGGCCAGAGGGATTAAGGGAGAGGAACTCTTGACACAGTTTGCCAAAAGGAAGTTAAATCGAACTCCGGAAAGCTCCTCGTCGGGACCACAACTTGATACATTGATTGGAGGACGACAATATCACATACGAGAAGTAAAATAACCCATCCTCGATGTGCTAATCGAGCCCTTTGCATCCTGTCCCACACTACGCTCCCGGATCCGTTGAAGAAATTGAGAAGGCTACCTACACCGGAGGAAATCTACGGAGTAGAAGTAGCAGAATAGTTTTCAGTGCAGAGGACTGAAATGACTATAATAAATTAACACCCCCCACCCCATCCTCAGAGAGACACTCTTATAACACACACCAGATTCAGCCACCACAAATTTCCACCTAGAGGACGTAACATCCCCGATGTACTGTTATAGACACTACAAAGTGGTCTGACAGCAAAGGAACCGCAGTCTGCATCACAGCGGGCTGCATCCCACTCTCTTTGTGGTTCAATCTCATATTATACTATGTACATCTACAAAAGGAGCTCTTCCCCAATGATATTTGTCGTCAAGGTCATAGATCATCTTCATGCTTGAAAATTAAAACATGTTCAGAGCCAGGGACCTGAGTTATGGCCGAGTAAAGTTGCCCATGTGTGAATACCTCCCTCTGTGTTGTCCCTTGGCCTCACGCTGGAGGCACTGGGGCCGCTTGTTGTCTGTTTCTTGGTCAGAGCTCGGAAGTGATTCAGACATTTACTGACTGATCCCAGGCCAGAGCTTCTGCAGGAAGAAGGAGGTGTAAAGGAGAGCTTTCAACGCCGAGAAAATGTGCAGAAGTGAGATGTTCGAGAGCCAGTAGTTGCGGCAAAGCCCTTTAAAGGCCGCATCATTTGAGGGGCTCGGTGGCGTATGAGCACTTGGTGAGTTAAGACAGGTGCTCGGGAATGAAGCCATGGGTAGAAATATGTACGGTTAGGCAATTGATTAAGTATTGTCAGAAAGAAGCACAGAGAAACCGTGTTTTCGGTTGCCGGGCTATGCAAATGAGCGCTTGGAGGTGCACGGAAATGAAGTTGTGGGTAGAAATATGTGCGGCTAGGCAATCAATTAAGCATGAGAGCTGTTTGGCAACAGCCCTAAAATGAGTTTTTGACGATTGACTCGTCAAGTGTTTCACACGACAGCCCCTTGTGGAACTTAGGCCGCAGCCTTTTTTGTCTTGTTATTGTCCGTTTTCAACAAAAGCATCGGGGTGAGCTCAAATCTCAGCCAATTCTCTTGAAAATATTACTAATCGATTTGCACCGCGATTCCGGAGGGCATATGGTGCCCGTATTGTTGATGGCGTCATTTAAGCTACCATATATGGAAATTTCGGTGTTTTCATGCAAAAAGCGCTGTAGCGCTGGAGATATGGTTTGTGACCGCCCCATGGCATAAACAATGTGCTTCAATTATATGATGGATTTAAATACCCCATTTGATTCACTGGAGGGATTAGAAACGAATTCTGGCTTCGAGATGCCCCCAGGAATGGTCATTAATGTTTCAAAACAAAAATCTAGGTTTCCCAGGGCCATATCTCCAGCGCTACAGCGCTTTCACATGAGAACACCGAATTTCCATATACGGTAACTTAAATGATGGCATCGAAAATCCCGGCACGAGATGCCCTCCGGAATCGCCGTTCAAATCGATTAGTTACAAGGGATTGGTCGGCCGCTTCGCGGCCTCCCATCCCCTTTCGTGCATTTTCAAAGTCCTAGAGGGCAGATTGGGAACAACATACTGTTTGTTTGCATTGAACTGAGTTGGGTTCAATATATTCTTTGGCACTGACAGTGAAGGAGCGAGCTAGTCCCTCATTCCAGCTCTATGTTTATTCACCTTTTGGGCTTGCCATTCTCATTAGAACAATCTGCCTCTGGACTCTATATCTTCCTCTTTTCACTTTCTAAATTATCCCTCCAGGCCGAAGGGTTCTAAAGCACTGAATAAAAGACTCCTCTGCAAATTGTGCCCAATAGCACATGGGAAATCTATGCTGTTGAATTTGCAATCGGAACCATGCTGGTTTCTTGTTTCAACTGTAGCTCAACTCTTCTCACATCAGAGTTACTTTCCATGTGCTACTACTTCATGTGCTGATAGCAAGATACATGCATAGCTCTTTTTTACCATTTAGTTACATAGTTGGTATTTTATACAGATCAAACTCTCTATGCACCTCGGACTTCAACTGAATTCTCAGGCCTGAGATGCTGATTATTTTTGGCATTAACTTAGAGCATACACCTACCTGAATATTCCCCACGGCCACCTTCCTTTGGAAGCGATTTCTCAAAGTCAGTGTCAGGGCCTAACCCTAGCAACTTGACGGCAGGTGTCGAGAATGCCGAATAGGCCAGCGAAATGCAATAGTCGGAGCGCTGCCGGGGGTACAGCATTAGCGGAGACTCGACGGAGTTTGCCCTGCCACGACCGGGAAACTTTTACTGGTGAGAAAAGCGATATTTGGCATTGTGTTCGTTTTTATAGGCGCGCAGGCGCTTGAAGTTGATCATGGGGCCAAAAGCCCCGAGGAAGCGCCGTTTATTCAGCGCTTCCAAAGGTCTGGACAGAGCGCTTCCAAAGCCTTGGGCCTGATCTCCCCAAAGCTGAGTTTAAAAGCTTGACACCCGTTATTTTATAAAGAGAGAGATATTTTCAAGAGAATCGGCTAAGATTTGAGCTCACGCCGATGCTTTTGTTGAAAACGGACCAATAATAATAATAATAATAATAATAATAATAATAAAACAGGCCTCGCCCTAAGTTCCGCAAAGGGCTGTAAGTGGAGTACCGTTTTTTGGTTGCTGAGAAAGGAAGTCCCTCAGAGACAGGTCGAAGGGGCCTAATACGGACTGATGCCGGCGCCCTTGCTTCTTTGCGCCTAACGTTCGTTGCGTCTATGAGGCCTCCCCGAACGACGGAGCAGCTGAGTTTTTTTGCAGATGTGGTGCACTGCTCCACTAGTTGACGTTGGGCGGGAATGGGTTTGCGTCATGAGCGGCATGGTTCTTTGAGAGAGGAGTGAGCGGTGGCGCTGTCCGGCCGGAAGAGCGCGTTAAGAACAATCACTTGACCGTATTTCTCGATGACGTTTTGCATTATGGAGCACTTCGTTTTGCTCAACTCTCGCTTAGTTTTTGAACACATTTTCATTTTTGGGCTGTTGCCAAACATCTCTATTGTCGGAAAGAAGCAATAGAGAGACCGTGTTTCGGTTGTGATAAGATTACTTGTGAGAACAGGGGAGTAAAAGCAGAGCTCGCCAGATCCGGCTAGTCTAAGATTGACGGTGGAGTTTAAGATTGACAGATGGGGGAGTTCAAGATTGACAGATGGCGGAGTTCAAAATGGCTTCGGACGGACACTCACAATTACGTACGGGGAGCCGCCGAACAGTAAAGCATTAGCTGCCGCGATGTACGTAATTTTATAAAGAGAGTGAAACGGCCCTGGGCGGCAATGATACGGAATGATTGGACCGGTTTTTTGGGGAGGTGAAGATCAAACCTGGCAGCTCAATATCAAGGCGGCACGAACTGGCATCAGCGGAGTTTAAAGCGGAGTGGCTTCGGACGGACAGACATAATTTTATAAAGAGAGTGAAGTGAGGGGAGGCGCCGAACAGTACAGCATTAGCTGCCGCGATGTACGGCATCAGCGGAGTTCAAAGTGCAGTGGCTTCGGACGGATACAGGTAATTTTATCAAGAGAGTGAAACATGACGCCATAAGGGGTGTCAGATCTCTGGGCCTTGTCTATGGCTATGCTTCGGCTAACCATCTAGCCCTTCCTAGCCACGGCCAACTAGCCGATTCCGTGGAGGCGGTTCTGCCGGTAATTACTAATCGGGCGTTAAACGCAGTGGGTGGAGACATAGTGCAAGAGAGAAGGCTAAGATCGAGGGAAACGGGAGGAAGACAGATCTGTTGATTGCGCAGCAGGCGAACTCGGAGCTTAGAAAGGCTTTAGATGGACAGGCTTGATTTCAGAATGAGACAAAGACGGGTTCCATATACCGCGGCGGCGATTACTTGAGGTGACATCGCAACAGATTGTAACCAGAACCGAGGATTGGTGTTGTTCTTTTTTCTAGGATAGAATCTAACACGCACTGCCGCGGACTTCAAAATTACGTCTTCATTTATCATGTGTGTCACTGTTTGGGAATCTGTGGGACATTTCCATTCTTCGTTCCTTCCACACGTTTCTCCACCGTCCCCTCTTCTTCTCGCCCGCCGCCATGGATGCCACCTCATCCATTCTCCTGTTGGAGCAGTTTGTCGAGGAAACACACAAGACATCCGTGCGTCACAGAACTGATGGGCTCCAATTAACCGAACACCCAATTCCAGGCAACACTTGTGTTCTACGGTCCAACTTTTCCTCTAAACTATGGCTAAGCTCATTCAGATACAGGATTCTATGTACTTCTCTTTGCGATCGCGATCTTCACACTTCATCGGCGCCAGACTGCGGGCAAGACGTTTCTGCTGGCAGCGAGCTGGACCCTGTTTCTCGTAGGAACAGTGCAGACGATACTGTGTATCATGATTGCTGTAGTATCGGTCCAAATAGTTTCGACCCTCGCTGTGCCCCCCGGATCGACGACGGAAATTTCAGCTCTTTTGCACAAGCAAGATGGGTTGGATTCTGCGTCAGAAGCAATATTTGTTCTTAATGTGTGCGTACGATGCGTGCCCAAGTCTCAGATTCGACCATTAATGCCCACGGGGTAGCTTCCTGACAGACTTGCTTTTTGTTGAGTTGATTCCGTGGGTTCGTTTATTTGATGCTTATTTGATCACTCTAGCTATGCCGCTGCTATTTGATATATGCACGGCAGTGGAAAGTGATCCTCTTTCCCAGTTTTCTTATCTTCCTAACAAGCGGTGAGAGGAACTCCTTCCCTTGGTGTAGGCTTGACCTTGCTACTTAAATTTAGTGGCCGCCATCGTCAGTCTCGGAACAAGCTCACAATCTACACCCCTTGGCCAGAAGGTGCATCTCGGCACCGCAGTCGCAGGATATGGAATCGGTCTGTTCGGAAACATTGTCCTTATGACCCTCACCGGTAAGATATTTCATTCCACCTTGGACTTTTGAACTTAGTATGGAATTGTCGATAGCCGGTCGGTTATGGTGGATGTCTCGAGCCTCGGTCCATACACATCTCCACACGACACTCAAGAACCGATATAGCACGACCATTTCGATCATGTGGGTGATTTACTATGGATAATTTTTTGCTCGCTAATTGTTGGAAGACTGGAGTCTGGAGCCATATACTGCATCTGTGCTGGACTTCTCGCAGTCGCGCTCCTCTCCTCAGGCAACAGCAGCAAATTTTATCGCACCATGGAAGGCATAGCCTTCCAAGCAGTCGTGAGGACTAGTTCGTTTCGCTATCTAAGTGAGGCACTTATGAGATGCATTCATGGAAATGCAGAATATAGCTCCGACATTGACAGTGGTACGCGTTGGATTGGGCCATAATATTGTGGATTCTGTGGGAAGAGGAAGCTCCCCAGGTCTTGCGCCACGGGGAAAACCCAGTCCCAAGGTGCTTGAGTGTGGAGGAATGCAGGGATAGATTTTTGACCAATATTTGATCTCCGCTGTTGGGTAATCCAGCGCGGCAAGCCATAATGCCCCAGGAGAGTTGTGTGATGATAAACGGCACGGCAACCCGCGGTACTCGGACGGCAAACTCGGCGTGCGCTTCCCGGAATGGTTCTGGCCGGCGCCGGTTCCCTTCCACGGCAGTTTTATTATTTGCTCGTATGGTGGGGTTCTAAAAACCGTTTAGAACGGTAACCATGCATCTTATAGAATGTCCAAGTTCAGTTAACCAGACCTGACAAGTCATGCAATGATCTCATTGAGTTCACCTATGGCGGGGTATGGTACAGTAGGGTTAACACTTGCGCCAGCGCTGAAATTGATTTCGTCTGTCTACCGTGCGCCAAATCATCCACGCCCTTTCTTTCACACTAGCAGTTGCCCGTGCTTCGCCACGGATCGAACAGCGCTGTACATTTGGTAATACCACTACACCGGTATCTTTATACGATATTTCTACTGGTTTAAATTCTCCCTCAATTTATTGTGAGTATTCGCTCGTAGTACTGGGGCCGAATTGCAAAGTGTTCTACTCACTTTACTTATTTACCGGAAAAATACGCGATAATTTCTCGTACACTCTTGTTGATCATGACAGCGAACGGCTCTCGGGCGTCTCGTCCAAGGTGGAATCATTCTCTGCTTCAGCTATTCGAGAAATCGGCATATGTTCTGAACTCATGATTGTTTCCTTGGTTTACTCACTGACTTAACCTACATCCATGATCCTCAGCGGTCTGCCCGTCCTTCAGTTCTGCGAGACGTGTCTCACAAAGTACTCCATCTTGTTCGCCTTCGTCGCCAGTTCCAATACATCTCTTCTGGACAGATGTTCAATATCTTGGTCACACAAGGCTTCTCTGCCGAAGGCCACCTCTGAAATATGTGAAAATATATTTCCCTCCCTGTAGAATATTAATGAAAGAGAGGACCTTCATCCATCCAGGGGGAAATTTTATTTTCCCTGGTAGATATGTAGGTATATTTCTGTGCGGTCACGTTAAGAAACAACCGGGCCCATACTGCATACATGCTTCAAGTGGATGCTACGGATACCTTCAATCTTGTGTCAGAGATATCCGAAGGCCACTGGTTGAGTGACTATGGTCAACATCTCTTGGAGGCAAATCATCTTCTTAACAGACCTAGGATTGTTCTGAGGTTTTCTTGCCTTTTTGAAAACCCCTAAGGCAACTGGCGTACATAAAAGTCTGAACGACATCCGGATCAAACTCAGCCATGAGATTCCGTTAATTGCCGAGAAACTCTTATCAAGTAATTCTTGCGTGTAAAGGAAGCAGAACAGATAATAGATATGGTTTCTCTACTTGCGTAGTTAGTGTCCCAAAATGTGTCTGTTGGTGCCGAAAGTTACAACCCGTTTGACCGCCGTCACGACCGTCTTTCGACGGGCCGCCGAACCTGTGCCGTCGCCCTGCCACCGAGCAGCTTGGAAAGTTCTCGACGGAACGGGCACGGCGAACAGCCCTACATGATCTATTATGTGGGCTGCGGCTCTGGTTATTTTGTTCTCCTTCATTCTTTTGCTGACGACTTCTTGAATACTCACGCTTACAGAAACCAATATAAATTGACTGTTACATTCATACCTATCTTATGCAGCTTATGCAATCAACACGAAGTTCAACGGCGCTTCAGATATCTCGGCCGAGGTAGCTTAACCGGTAGGCTGCCATTGAATGTTCCATCGGCATAGGCCGAATTCTGGCAGACTATCGATGTGTTTGTTAAGTAGCTACAGCACGCAAATTGATCCTATGCAGTCAACGGTATAGCCCGTTGCTGATCTTCAGATCTCAGAAGACATCTGGACAACCGAGTGGAGCCGGTTCCAAGAAGTCAACATCGGGACAACAATTGTGGAGCGGAAGACCAACATCTCCACAGTAAACTGCTTAGCCGATACCTTGGCTCCCACGGGTGCCACTTTTGTCCTGGCCAAACCACGTCTTTTCTTATATAGATGGTTGTATCCCATGAATTTTCCAAAACACTGTGTTTCGCGTACAAAGATTGTACGACGCCAATCGGAGCTCCTCAAACGCTCTGGGCGTTCTCGGCGGCCCACAAACATGGACTTCGTTGTATGACTTTACGGACCGTATACTGGAGCTACCAGAGTGATTTTCCCTTTTCTGGCGCATGATAGTCAGCAACGAGTTGCGGCAAAGGAAGAGGACGCGGAATTTGTAACACATCTAGAAGTAGAAGTCGTCTGTGAATATTATTGCTGAAAGGAGGAGCGTATCATATAGTGAGCCGTTCTAAATCAGGACGCACTATTCGAACGCTTACAAGGGGCTGATCTTCGCGGCCTCCCATCCCCTTCCATGGAATTTATTCGTACCAAAACTTATTCTATTACAGCCAGTGTAAGCAAGCCCTTTGTTTGCCTTGTAATGGGTCGGAGAAAAATACATCATTGTGGCGCCAGGCAATGCCTGTCAGACTGCTGTCAGACTGCTGTCAGAGGTGACGGCAAGCTGCCGTCAACGGCGATGGGCGGCAATGGTTCGGTCGGTCATTTAGATCAAGCCTGGCAGTTGAAAATCAACGCGGCACAGATAGGCATCAGCGGAGCTTAAAAGGCTTCGGACAGACGGAGAAACATAATTTTATACAAGGGGCTGGTCGGCCGCTTCGCGGCCTCCCATCCCCATCCATGCAATTTATTCATACCAAAGATTTGTTTTATTACAACCAGTGGGAGTAAGCCTTTGTTTACCTTAGAATAGGGAGGAGAGAAAATTGTCATTGTGGCGTGAGTAGTGCCTGTCCGATTGCTATCAGAGGTGATGGCAAGTTGCCGTCAACGGCGGTGGGCGGCAATGGTACAGAATGATTCGGCTGGTTGTTTTGCACAGGTACAGATCAAGCCTGCCAGTTGACCATTAGCGCGGCACCGATAGGCATCAGCGGAGTTTAAAAGGCTTTTGACAGACGGACAAACAGAAGCAATTTTATAAATAAGGTGAAAAGAACTGGGCATAAAAAAAATTGTCTGCCTACTTGAAAAAGCTACATCTGCTGGAATTTTTATTGGCGGCTCGACCTCATCGGATTGTGCACTGTTTTCCATCAATATGGCCCCCGGAATGGATCATCTTTCCAGCTGTAAATGACACTTACTACACTGCATCAGAAGGAGCCTGTTCGCCGCGGCCGCCTTTGTTTCAGTGTGGTGGGAGAGATCTGTCAAATTTAACGCCGAGGCAGTGTCTGTCCAAGTATGCTGGAAGGGTGACGTTAAGTGCCAAGATGCCGAATGATTGATTGCCCGTCGGCCAGCGGGAAAAGAGAGCACGATCAAGGGCGGCGAGCTGCCATGGCGGATGGCATCAGCGGAGATTCAGCGGAGATTAAAAAGGCTTCGGACGGACAGAGGTGCTTAATTTTATAAAGAGGGTAAAGTAGAGTGAAGTGAAGTGACACGGCGAGGAAAATGATGGCTATCTGTGCAGTAGAATACATATTATCTACACTTCATGATATGCAACAAGTTTTTCCATCTCTTCTGCCTTTGGTACTTTATCGAGGATGCGATATGTCAATGCGAGATTGTGCATGGTTCGAATGGTGTCTGGATGATGTTCTCCAAGAAGCTTCTTATGCTTCTCAAGCGCGCCAGCACAAAGCTCTTCTGCTTGCAGAAACTGGCCTAGTTTGTAGTATGTCACTACCACATTGCCCATGGCCTGTAGAGTGTCGGGATGGTCTTCACCCAGACCTTCCCCGGACTCCTCCAGCACTAAAACCTGTTGGGCCTCTGTCTCTTGCAATTTGCCCAGGCCGAGGTGTGCGCAATAACGCATAGTCCTTAAGGTGTATTGGCAATCTTCACCCAGAAGGTGTCTCCGCTTTTCGATCACTTCAAGCTCGAGTGCCTCTGCCAGTGTGAATTAGCCTAGTGTATGTTGCTGCCAGACGCCCATAGTATGCACAGTGTTCAAAAGAAGTCTGTGTCCTTCTCATCCGCGCCGTGCCACTGGTGCGTAGCTTTTCCGGATCAAAGAACATGCATTTCGCTCGCTGTCTGGATTATATTGTGGGGCCCGATGAACCATGTACCGGAACCTGTGAGTTTTAGCTACATAATGCAGAGAGGTCCAGGGGCGAAAATGTAATACACTGGGGAAATTCGGTGCTATTATGCGAGTTCAGCCCACATGTTGGCAGTTTCACATGGGTGTGTATGACCCGCATGTAGGGAATCGCACCGTACGTACGGTGTCCGTACCATGAGCCCCCGAGATGCCCCCGGCTGCCTCCGTACTTATACGGTCTGTGTCCGTATCGTCACGTACCGTATACGTATACGGCCGCATACGAACCATTTTTATCACTATCTTATCTCAGTCCAGGCCCGAGGCTTCCGCAATCATTGCTACCGCGCAATTAGTCGGTGATTTACCAATGATTTACCTTGCGGAGTTAACAATGATATGGTTACCGCCATCGTCGCGCCGCCCCACTCGCTGCCTCCTGGCGCCGTCTCGGCCCATTGCTGGCCGCCGCGCTGGGAATGGTGACCCAAATTCCATATGATCTATGCGCATCGCGTAAGTCAATTCACTTGAACTTCGATGTGTCTGAACCGAGTACCAGTGTTGGAGTCACCCTCGCATCGGCTATGGCACCCTCAAAGAAGTGTTCAAAGACGACTTTGACTTGCTTGTGGACTTGGGGATCATCCAAAGATGCACCGGAGGTTGAATTCAACAGCAAATATAGTGCCGACATTGCGCCTCAGCCGGCGGAGTCGTCCACCGCCCGTATCCCAACCCGAGCAACAGACGACTCACCAAAGAAGCAGAGTTTCTTCAATCGCTTCCGAGGCTCCCACGCATGAAGGCGAGCTGAACGTTACTTCCCGATGATCTCGATCCGCCTTCCGTTTGAAACCACCGACCTTCTGAATAAACATCCAACTTGCACTCAATAGAGCCTCAAGGAGCATCTTACCGTTTTATTCAGAGACAATACACAAGCCAGGCCATTTTTATGGGAAATCTAGGGTATTTCATCCTCTCAACATAACTTTTGGTAACCTGAAAATTTGCAGGGAATTGCGCTGAAACACACCTTCAGAGGCATTAGCAAGCAGTCCTACACTTGAATATGAGATAGATAGACTTTTTTTAAGCTGATGAGGACCGTGAGGTGCTTCTCCATTCTCCTGTTGAGGGAAGAACCGCATTCTGACAAGAAAAACATGCTGAACAGGATATGGGGAAAGATATGTCATCAACACTTGGGTTCACTTGAGAAGTAGAAATGTCGTTGTGAGTGATGAATATCTGTACAAATCACTGTAGAAGGTCAATGCAAGTCTATCACCCACGAGAGATGTTCGAAATATGCGAAATTCGTCGGTCTACCGTGCAAAGAACCCGTCGCCCGTCAAACTCCGTCGACGGCCGTGATTTCGACGGCCGTCATCTTGAAAAGCCGTCCCGTTACCGTCCCGTCGAAAGACTTCCAGAACCCTGACGGAACGGGTCGGCTACCCGTCGTACGGGACCCGTAGAACCGGCGCGACGGGCACGGCGTGCGGCCCTAGCCTTTCTCCCGTGTATCGCAGCTGATGCTAATCCAGAAGCGATTTGCGACAGGTCACAAAGGCAAATACGACGCCGCCGTCGGAATCGTGTACTAGGCGTGTCAGGCCGCGGGATACGTCCTCTTCCCTCTGTCTGTCCTTTACTATATCTCTTCCATCTCTTCTCGATTCTAGATCCGCTCTCTGTCCTTTCTCCCACACTCACCGCCATCTTACAACGTACTGTCATAACGCATCAGGTACATTCTCTTCATAACGGCGGACTACGGAAACGCGAAGCAAATGCGCGATGCCAAAACTGGCGCGCCGCATAAGCATACGTGTAATCCTGTGAAGACCATTTCTCACGGGAAAAACACGGAAGGGTATGTGCTGGTGCCGGATGAAGAGGGAGACGCCTACGATGTCGGCCAAGAAAGCCACTCAGCAGATTTCATCTTCGGTTCCTGTTCGGGCCATAATCAACAGGATAATTCGATACAACGCATCAAGTCTCGTTTCCAACTCGTTTCCGTATTTATTCCTACCTACCAGGAAATAATGACACTGTTCGGCTGTCGACGACATGTTCGGTCAGCGAAGGGAGTGTGTGGACCCTGAAGCGAATAATCAGGTTTCGCGGCGAAATCAGTACTAATAGCGAACGGTGCCTGAGGTCCAATCCGCTGTTCGCTTCGGGAGGCAACGAAAACGCCTTCCGGCCGTCCGATATACCATAGTGGTAGATTTGAGACCGGCGTTCCTGAGCGGGAACGTGCCGTATAAATCTACCTACCTGCCTACTGAGATCTCCGGAGTTCCGCACTTGTCGTCCCTTCGAGATGCACATTCGTGCTTAATCCTAGATCCCCAGTTGTCGTCCATTCTCCCTGCTGTTGAAGAATGGAACTGTCGAGCTGCCGACAATTCATTTCGCTACCTTTGTACCGAGCCCTAAGCTACCCAAAGCCCGAAAATGACGGTGAAAAGTCTGCGTGTCTCTTCCCTCCGGAACGTATAAAGAAGACTGCGTTTGAAGAAAATTGACATCGTTCACCCAGTACTGCTCCTTTCCTAAGTCCACTCAAGCCACCAAATGTTCGCCCTTCGTTTCGCGTCTCTCTTCCTCCTCCTCTCTACGACCATAGTGTTCGCGATCCCCGCGCCCACTGCCGACCTCGCCGTCGTCGACAAGCATACGGTCACCGCCGTCGACAAGCGTGCGGTCGGCACCGTCATCTCTACTACCGTCACCACCCTGGGCGCCACCATCAGCCACATCATCGCCCAAAATGGCATGCACCTTCTACGATTTTACTATATGAAGCCAATGTCTGCCGTTTTCAGGTGCACCGGGCCAAACGATCACGGTGACCCCACTCATTACAGCCGTCACTCTCGCGTTCGAGACTGCCACCTCGTCCTTCGCTCTCTTTTCGGGATTCCCGAAGCGCCAGACCCCCAGTGACATCGCCACGCTGGTTGCCGGAATCATCACCGTACGTTCACAGTCGGCCTTCCGGGAAAAAAAAATCCCCCTCACACTTGCGACTTCAGCAAATCATCTTCTCGATTGACACTCTCATCGCCGACGATGCCCCTCCCGCCACCCTCGGAACCCTTGATGTCGTGCTCCGCGATTTCCTACAAGCCCTCGAGACTTTGCTTCCGGGTGTGCTCGACAAGGTTAACACCGCGTGCGTGCTCATCCTTTCAGTTATTTTCCACCGTGCTAATGCATCCCTAGGCTCGCCAACGTCATTGACCTCCTGAAGACGCTTAACCTTCAGCGCACGTTCGACATTCTCAGCCCGCATTGAATGGGGCCGCTTAAGTCTATTATTGAGTACGTGCCACGTGGGCAATGAAATAGATAGTACAGCGCATGGTCGAAGGATGCGCCTATGGATTATAAATATTCCGAGTCTTTCGTTTACTATCTAGAAGGGGGATCCTGGCCCATGAGAGGTTTTGGCCTGTTGGTAGCCGTCTTGAGCACGGTGTGGCAGCTCTGTACGCCTTTAGGGAAGGTATAAACTAGACGCGCTCCCTGCGAATATTCTGTGTCAGTTTCCGCGCCGCGGGAGATACCGATGGGCTAGCGCAAGTGAAGTACCACCACAAAACTCGAAAACTTGGAAGTCTAGTTACATCCGCTTCGCATGCAAGATTTACAGCGGAAAATTATGAAATCTTTGAGTGCATCGGCTGCTGTGCTTCCACGAGATACGTGAAGCTAGGGAGCGAAGAGAAGCTAGAAAAAAAGGAAGGCCGCTGGATGGAGGGAGGAGCAGCTGAGAGAGAGCATCGCTGGTAATTACTGGGCTGCAAAACTGAATGTAGTGGAATTGCGAAGACGGCGGCTTGGTAGGTAAGATGGTGGCAGAAGACCAGAACGCAGTTGTAATTGCGGAATGCAATGGGCTCATTCCCGTGTTTCTTTGGTCAGAAGAGACGATCCCGGAAGTATAGCAGACGCCTAGACAGCGACCCGTGAATGACCGGCGGAACACCCACTGAGTGCCAGGGATTCCGGACGGAGACGTGATAAGTTACAAGATCAATGGAGAGCTCCGAGTCGAGTGCGGGAGGATGCAAATACGCCATGAACCAAGAATTTTAGGCATATCAAAATGAAATGCACCACCCGGTGACACGGGAGGCCGGCGATGCTGAAGTGACGTCGATAGTTCTCGGGGACGCATCGCCACTAGTTTTCGGACACTGGGACTGTGGGGATGAGCCTCGAGTCTACTCGACCTTGGTTCGAATTTGAATTCGGGTGGGCGTGCTTGTAACTCTACATGCATGCGATATATGCGAGGAGTTGCCTTACACTGGCTGTGGCTCGAAATGAATGGAATATTATGGCAGTTACACTGCGGATTACACATGAATGAATACACGGTCACGTCTCTCGAGACTTGAGGTATGAAAGCGTATCTACGGTTCGAACTCCAGACTCGCTGAGTAGACCAAATGAGAGATAAACACACCAAGCCAGAGCCAGGGAGAAGTTAGTCTAATAAGTGAGCATGGGAAGAGATGAACGCCTCTGGTGGGTGCTAGGAAAGAACTTGAAAGTCCCGGAGATAACTTTGAGTCAATGAGTTAGGGAAGGTCGAGATGTCGTGATGGATTTTGAAGCGAAGAGGATGTCCTGAAATAGGAACGTAGCACCTGTAAAGGATCCCAAATAACGGTCCAGCCGCATCGAGAAAAGCCAAAGACTCTGACCGCTGTGCTCGAGGGGAGTCTGTAGCTTGGCACGAAGTGGCTCGGTATAGTGCAATTGTCCTTCCGAACACAGGCTATAGTGGGGTTCTAATACATCATCGATTTACCGGGAGAGATCCGCCGTGATGTATCAACAACTCTTCCTGTAGATGCGCCATAATGTATCATCACAGAAATGTGTATTCTTTGGGTAATTTAATATGTCCGCTTCCCCCGCTTGCATCCCCGCGCCTGTGGCGGTGCTCTCCCGCGCTCAAAATGGTAGCTCTCCACCTATTATCCTCTGGCCCCATGCCCGGAGCATATCTTGCATATAGCATATGAAGGACGTACTAGCGTGTTTTTCGGCCTTGAAACCTGGCCGCGACGGTACAAATTCACTTTTGAAACAGCGCATTTGGCAGACAGGCGCTTTGTTGACATATGTTTATCCCAGATTGCTTTGCCTTCCACCCACCGGCTCCTCGCGCACCCCCAGCCCTCTGCTCGTCGTAGGGCCCTAGACCGCGGTCGGAGTACTCTACCGCTCTCGATAAGTCCTGTGGCACCACTCGCGTCCGCTCTGGGCCGTTTCCTCTCCCCCCAGCGGCTTGTACAAATCCGTCCCCGCCCTCGGTCCTGCCGCTTCCCACCGCCTTTTGACGCTTCCCAGCACCCGGCGCATACCGTACATGGCAAAAGGGTACTCCTCCACGTCTCTCCTCGTCGTTTCCGTCTCACTCGCCGACCCAATGCGCTGCAATACCATCCCGCTTCCCACCCTCCGATGCCGCCGTTCCCACCGCTTCTTGGCGCTTCCCAGCACCCGGTGCACACCTTACATGGCATAAGGAGACTCCTCCCCATCTCTCCCCGTCGTTTTCCGTCCCGCTTGCCGGCCCGATACGCTGCAATACCACCCCGCTTCCCGCCCTCCGATGCCGGCGTTCCCGCCACTTCTTGGCGCTTCCCAGCACCCAGCGCACGCCTTACATGGCATAGGGAGACTCCTCCCCATCTCCCCCCATCGTTTCTGTCCCGCTCGCTGGCCCGATGTGCCATAATTCAGCCCCGATTCCCGCCCTCCGATGCCGCCGTTCCCGCCGCTTGTTGGCGCTTCCCAGCACCCAGCGCACACCTTACTTGGCATAAGGAGACTCCGCATTGGCTCCTCCCGTCGTTTCCGTCCTGCTCGCCCGCCCGATGTGCCAAAATACCGCCCCGTTTCCCGCCCCCGTTTCCCGCCCCCGTTTCCCGCCCCCGATACCGCCGCTTCCCGCCGCTAGGAGCGGCCGAAACACACTGTACATGCCATCGCGGCATCCTTCCCGTCCCCCCCGCCGTTTTCGGCGCTCTCGCACACCCGATGCTCCGCAATACCGCGCCACTTCCCACCCCCCGATACTGCCGCTTGCCGTTACTTCCCGCCGCCGTCCACCGCCCTCTGATGTCTATCGCAACATGTAGACGCGTGTTAGTGTGCGGGGCGTCACGTTCCGCTCCGTTTGGTGCTCTTACCCCGTCCAGAGGGCCGCTTTAGGGCACCGTTCCTGCTCCCCGATCCGCTGCTTCGCGCTGCCGTCCACCAGTTTCCACGTTATGCACGACGTTGCCCCTCCCTTTGCGTACCTTCTTTGCCCTCGATCCCGTCGCTTCTGGCCACGCTGTCTTTGTTATTGTCTTTACTCGGTGCTGTATTTCTTTGTGACAGAGTCCATGCGCACCTGTATCTTTTGATATACACCCAATATGACTTCGAAATATGACCTGCTACATAGTTAGCCACCTCATACTGCAGCCAAGAAGGTATTGATTAAGCAAATGATAAATGCAAGATCAATGTTGAATTTGTTTTTTTGTTTTTTCTCTGCAGTCGCACTGGCGTGTGCCCTGTTGCTTCTATGGAGTGACGCATATTGATGTATGTTACAAACTACACTCGCATTTTATCTAGGAAGTTTTCAAATTTCATATTTTTGCTCGAGACTCAGTCATATCTTGGTTGTTTAAGATGAAGACTTCCTATTCTGGCACAGTATTGGCACAGTGATCATCATTGATAGGACTCGACATTTTCTCTTGTTCGCAAAATTGGCTCGTTTGCCGCAAATTTTGAATATGCTGTATACCTAATGTGTATTCCTTCACTGCCTTTCTACTGGATTTCTCCACGAGTCCCCGGGGTTTATATAAAGAATTGAGTGTTTCTCGGGCCGTTCCATCCCAAGTTGATGGTATGGTTGAAAATCTCAAATCTGAGTAGAGGATATGGATCGGTTGGCCTGTTTCTTCTCAACGGTGGTCGCAATTTCAAGAGCTGGGCGTTGCAAATCTCGGAAGATGGGTGTTCTTATGTTCTCATACTTTCTTCAGCCCGTAGCTTCAACCTTTAGTGAAAAGATACGGTTTGTGGTTCTTTAAAACTCCCTCGATTCATAACTTCTACTTGTGACGAATATGCCGCACGGGAACCCGATCGTGGTGTGCTCATACAGATTTCGTGCCAAGGCAATGTGTGACCACAGTGACAGACGTGACTTTCTTCATCTCACCACGACTCATCCGCTCGCCGATGTTCGCTCACGCAAAACCTTTGGTCAATCGGATACCGGGCGCTAATTCCTAACTGTTCTATGGTCTCTGTGGGAGCCTTTCGTCCCTTTTCGCCCCCCCCCCCCCGCTGCATTGCTTTCACGACTTCTTGCTCGCCACATGCTCTTTGAATTTTTCGATGTCTTGGCCACGACTACACTCTGTATGCACTCTGGACTACCCGATAACATTTTACTATGCTCCAGTGTCTTTCATTCTCCATTACATTGTTTCTACTGCTGCAATGAGCAAGCCATAAATGGCCGGACCAGCCGTGCTGATTACAGTGCGCTGGAGGGCAAATTTCGGACAATCCGGTGCGTGTCCTCCTCGCCCACGCCTGCAGTTTATGCCCATCTGTCTTTTAGCTGTTTTCTTTCGGCTTACGCTGTGCTACCAGGCGATGCAGCAGTCGGGAACTGCACCTTCGATCGAATGGTATCTGTGTCGCTTCACCCAGGCTCTTCACACGATATCTACGGTCCGCGGTCCGTTGTGTGCGCCCTGGGCGAGGCTCCAAGTCCTTGGTGCTACGGAACGCCCGCTAGAGCACGGCAATGTCACACCACCTGGATATCCGCACCTACGAGCGGTCCAGGCGCGCTCTACCTCGCCGCTGCGCTCTCCGCGTTCCGGCGATGTCCCCTTCTCCCTGCACACCCCCGCTGCCGGGGAACGCGCTCAATACCCCGGTGTGAGACAACACTGACCGTGGAGACCGGAACGGAGTTGCCCTTAGAAACTGTGGGTCCCAGGGCCGCTGTATCCTGCGGATATGCTCTCGAGGGTGCGGTGCTACGTACGAGAGAAGCTGGTGCCACCGTCAGTGTAGCACCCGCGCCAGTGCGGCGCGTTATTTTCGCACCGCCGTGCGCCGTCATTGAGCAAGTGCATGCACGGGGTAGGGGTGTGCATCAGCAATCCCTGATTTTTCACATAGTACTCCAGAGCACTACATAGCACTACAGAGCAACTAACCTTCACTACAGCCACTACAGCCACTATAGTCCACTATGGGTCACTCTGTAGCACTACATAGTGGTCCATAGTCCTAAAAAAAACAGGGTTTGCTGATGTGATACGCACTGCCAGAGCGTGTAGCTACTATGAGGACGACAAGGGGCTCCCGCCAGCAATGCCAGCGTGTGGAATGCGGTTGATGATTTGGCCATCTCCTGCTGTTCGAAGCTGTACTATGGACGGAGCGTGTGCCATTGCATGCCCTCAGTATACTTTCAGAGTGGTGGGCCATTGTTACATGCTCCGCAGGCTCGCATCGCCCGTACGGTAAGTCACGTATACACCCTGTAGATTTTGGAATAAATTGCCATTTTCTGTTGTTATTTGCCTTCGATGACATTAATTCTTCTACTAATTGCACTTTATGTATTGTCCCCGTATGCCCGAATTTCTTCACGAATTTTGACTGAGATTGTGTGGACACCGCCGAGGACGATGTCGAGAGCATTTGATCGCTGTTGTCCAAAAGCGGATAATCGCCGCCCTTTGCCAAACGCGGTTACACATGCTCGACATCGCCAACCCCGGTGAGCTGCACAACGCCGGCAACATTGGTGTTGTGGCCGGGCTGCATACCTAAAAGGTATTTATTTCTCAGATGATACATCATGGCTCATCTCTGGTGAGAGCATTTGATGCATCATTGCGGATCTCTCGTTATAGAGTGTGATACATCACTCCCCCAGGGTATAGTCCGAACATCATCAGAGACCTTTTACAAAACCAAACGCGCGCGTCTCAAGCTGTCTGAAGATGTCGATCTAGAGGCAGCCCCAGAGGGAATCACAATACAAAGGTATTCCAGTTTCCCGGTAGAAAGGGAGATATGGACCGTAGACGAAGAAAGAATCAGTATCGCAGCAAAATCGACATGAAGGAGCAAGACAAGTTACGTTTATTTGTACTTGGTTTGTACCAAACATCTTCGGAGATCAACGGCCGATCGTCACGGCGACTCTCATGCGCCAAAAAGACCCCCCTCCCGCTTCAGCTGGTGCAGCCTGTACTCCGCAGTCCTGCCCGTCACAGTGTCATGCTTTTCAGCACCAAATGAATCGATCCAATATGGACAGATGGCGGGACGAGCGGCCAAGACGTCGACGACACGACCGCCCCTGCCACTGGCACTGGGCCGTTGCTGGGCCGTATGGGTTATATCGACGTCCTCCTCGGAGTCTAGCCCTCTGGTGTACCATGCCCATCTCCATCCCTATACTCCTCTCGAGTCCACCTGTTAACCACGACCAGACTCCGACCACCCAGTACGCTCACATTCTCCCTCGCGCGCGCCAGCGCTTCTGTTGGTGTAGCTCCAAGCTGCCTTGCTCGTCCCCGTGGTGCGTCCTGATTGGGCTTGCAACGGGTGCGCGCCGACTATTCTCTGCCGCTTGTTTCCTTACTCAGGCACGTTTGCAAGTTCGCTCGCCGTGGGCTGCCCGAGACGCCGCCGCCTTTCACCACGACCGTCACTCCACCAACGACTTCGGTGCCGTAAGACTCTGCCCTCGGTCATGCATTCCACCCACACCGCATTCGCCGTCATGGGACACTCCACCTGATTCTCGATACCCGCCGCGCGCCGCCTCCGATACACATGTCGCAGCTAGCGCACATCAGTACGCGCAGGGCTTGGGCTCGGGCGCAGAAACGCCTGTTATACGGCCGGCAGCAGCGAGGAGTGCGTTTTTGTCCTCCTTTCGTTTCGTCTCGTTCCCCCACTTTTTGGCTTGGAGGATGGCGTGCATGAACTCTGCCGTGCGCTATTGCGCTACTTCCGTGGATGTTCATCCCACATCTTCCTCGTGTCTCTGGTGGCGTTCCCGCGCCCCCCTCTCCCTCTCGTTTCCCCACAGTACGCATTTCGATTCCGAGTCGGGGACACTGTTATCTCATTCCACCGCGCGGACAATGAGCTCCGAGCGTCCGGGTTCGTTTTCTTACCCTTCGCTCTCACTGCGGCAGGTGGGATCGGGAGGGGTTGGCGCTCTCGCATATATTACTACGCTGACCTGTTGCGTTTCCACGCGCACGCCTCTACCTAATTCTCTTTTTGAGACACGGCAAAGTCGGACATACTTTGCGTTATCTCGTCCCACGTCCTGGGACCGTCCGGTTGCATCATCTCCTTCCTTATGCTCCGCACCTGCGCCAGATTTTCGGTACTGCCTACGAAAATTGCAACCGGCTGATCGACAGTGCTCCTTGGGCGGGTCTTGTTATTTCTTGTTTTTTGTTCTCTCAATATATCTCGTCTTTTTGACTCCCTAATGCTCGCCGGATTCCAGGTGTGAGACGATTCGTGCACTCGGATGCCATGCTTCGAAACGGGAGAAGCAGGGATACGATCTTTGGCGGCTCCTCTCTTGACTCACATTCCCTTTTGTTCTCCTTCGTCATGTGAAACCAAGAAGATATATAAATGAACGGCTATCAGAATCATACCCAACCCAAGCACGGCGCTGCAGGAAGACCTCGGCGTATTCAACGCTCTATGCTGGTTCACCATCCATCCATCTTTGGAATGACACGAGACTGCCATTGTATTCCACTCGGCGTCCCGCACATAAATGCCAGCTACTGCTTCGAGAAGGCTTACGCCGAAGTTGGCACTGTAATACTTGATCGTTGACGAAACAGTTACGGGAGAAGCTTTGGGAGAAGTGCCACTCTGCCTGCGGCATCGTGTTCGGCATAATTCCTCCAACTCTCGGGTACTGGCAGATCTGACGAGTCCATGACACACTGTGTCTTGAACGCGACCACGGTTGTCAGACTGCGCTGATAGGGACCGTATAAGAGCAACTCTCTCGCAAGATTCGAAAAATTAAGCAAGATGCATTTGTCGCGTAGTATGTTCTCGGTATCCCTCGGTGCGATCGCCGCCGCCGCAGTGGACACCCTTGACACACGACAGCCAATTTCCCTCGCTGACGAGACCCCGATCTTGAACGCACGCTTGGAGACAGCTATCTGGGATATTCTGAGGGAGTTCAAGACACCCGGTGGTGTCGGAGTCGCGCTGGTGCGCAAAACGGCGCAGGGAACCTGGCAGCTTGAAAGTACGGGATACGGTAATGCGACCAGTCATGGAGACCCGATCACTCGCGATACGCTGTTTCCAATTGGTTCCAACTCCAAGGTATTATCGTCAACGGAAAAAAAGAAAATCCTGACCTAACAGCTCCCACGCAGTTATTCGACGTGCTCGCCACTGGGCTTTTGATTTCCAACGAAACGCTCACCCCGCGTATTTCCTGGACTTCAGAAATTGCGTCAATCATTCCGGGATGGAAATTGATGGATCCCGTCGCGACCAGGGAGAGCAATATCATCGACCTCATGAGTCATAGAACAGGCGTTCCACTGCACGACTACATGACGCCTCTCGATATTTTTCCGGCCGACGTCGTGAGCTTTCCTGCTAGTCTTGTCCTTCAGCCGTCGCCCTCTAATTAGTCACATTAGATTGCACGCCTTCAATACGCTCGACCGTCTAGTGGCTTCCGAGAACACACACAATACAACAATCATATGTACACCGTCCTGTCATATCTCCCGCAAACGCTGCTGAATATCACGTACGAGAATTACGTCCACGATAATATCTTAGCGCCGCTGGGCATGAACGACACGACATACTTTTATGCCGACGCGCACAAGACGGGGCGACTCGCAGATGGCTTTTACCGCGATGAGGTAAATTTGACCGACGACCCATTTGCTCTGGGCACTGTCCGGTCATTGCCATTCAGGGATCAGAGCACAGAGGGTGACAGTAAGCAAGTCGCTTGATCTCTTTTGTTCCGTATACTGTATGGCTCCCAAGTGCTGTCCGGCGCCGGAGGAGTGATCTCCAGCCCGCGCGATGTGGTATCCTTCCTTGCTTCTCTCAGCAAAATTCAATACTCACCCAGGATCCTGTAGGCGATATGGCTCCAGATGCTTCTCATGGAGGGAAAAAATCACTCCAACGAAACCGTGATCCCGGTTGAGGTGATTCGCAAGGCGGCCGCGGGGTGACGGTAGCTAGGCCTGTTGCGTACGTCGATTCTTTCAGTATTGTTATCCTTCCTGATTTGAGACTCAGAGCGTACCCGGAGCTGTCTCCTCTGGTCTTCGGCGGCGGTCAGATACGCGGAACTTACCGCGGATATGGTGAGTGACTCACTCATGGGGCGATCCCTGTGTTATTCATTCAGTCTACTCAGAGATGATTGAGGTGATATGGATTTTCCCACTCCATGGTGGGTTCACTCTAACATGTATCTCGTCCACGTAGCACGGAGGCGCTGCACCTGGTAAATACTAGACATTGCCGGTGACCTGACAAGGACGCTCATCTTTGGTTTCAATTAGGTTTCAGAAGTCAAATTACCCGCTTCCCTTCACAGAACTTTGGCATTGCTGTCATGTCAAACGAGGGGATTCTCGGGGTCGCGATCATGGAATCGGTGAAATACCGCATCATCGACGAGATCCTTAAGCTCAAGCCTGTGGATTGGACCACCAGGTACGTCACTCGGTTGAGTGATTGCCCCTGATGTTAATATCTCAACAGGTACCGCACCGAGACAACGAATGCCATCCCACCCCCGCCGGTCCCGCGGGCTGAGAATGCCATAGGGCCGGACATACCATACGCCGCGCTCGCTGGCAGATACACAAACGGAGCCTACGGTACACTGAATTTTTGCGTGTTTTGGGAAAACGCCACCACAGGCAGCGCCTGCGCCGACCTCGCAGAAGACGTTGAGGTGCGGCTCCCCGGTGTCGTTCTACCGGAAGTACCGACACTTATCGCACGGTGGAATACCATGTACCCGACACACTATATGGGCCTTGCGCATTACGATCGCAACCTTTTCAACCTCACTGCCTTGGAAAGTTATGTCAGGATCCATCTTCGTCCGACTCGCTTCCTGTTACTGAATTACTGATTGTACGCAGCCTACCGAGGTGCCTGGGGAGTATTGGGTGAGAAAGCCACAGGGCATGTACGCAGAATTCGAGGTGAAGGGGACACATATTGGGTTCGCACCGATCAACTTGTGGGGTGCAGGCAGCGACGTTGGTGCTTTGGAGGGGGCTACCGTCGAAGAGCGGGCGGAGGCTTGGTTCATCAAGATGTAGGGGTGCTCTGCCTCAATCAAAAGTCACTTAATCTGCACCCCTTGACTATGTCAAGTTCTCGTTAAGTTGCTCTACTAGTGGTTCCTTTCTACTGGCATGGCCTCGACCCCGCGCGTAACAAGCACCATCACCGTGTAACTGGCTCACAAGTACCCGTTCCGTTGCTCACCTTATCCTGCGTGCCGGTCTTTTGTTATGAGTACATTTAGAAGCCGCTCTAGACTCTACTATCTAGCGAGCTATAAAATTTTGATAAAGGGAAATATGCGGTACAGCAGAGCTATACTAGCTACTCCTTTCGACTTGCTTTTGCCAGAGTTCATTCGATGGATCTGAGACTCCAACGTTTCAGCTTCCGCAATCGCGAGCGATTGATATTGCATTCCTTCAGCTGCTTACGACATTCATGACACATGTTCTTCGCTTGCTATGGTGCCGCCCACTACTTTTATACAAGGGTTTGTTCTCACCCAGAAAAAAAACCGATTTTCAATCCCTCTCGTAGAAAGGCTCCTTTCCATCCAAGCTACACTTTGACAAGAGTCATTGTCGAGAAAATAAGTTGTGGGTGATATAAATAATCTTCGGTAGACCAAATTGGCCATCCACAGCCAAATCTCCATAGACCGGTCCGGAAATAGACTAGAGAGGCATAAGAGAGGTATAAATCATCGTTTTCCAGCGCGCTACGCACGCCACATGCATTGATCTCCCTTCAATTTTACGTCCAAAAATAGGTCAATTTTGGGTGTCTCCCAGCCAAGAAATTTCCCCGGTGGATTTGGCAACTGTACAAATGTAGCGGTGACTAATTGAGCGGCACCATATCCGATGGTATTTAGGCTCGGAGACGCTGTCACGCGGCAATGGACCCTTTCCTTGTTGCCTATGGAATGGAAGTTCGGATGGCTTGTCAATGGGCCGATAATGATCGAATGATTCAAATTAAAGATGACTGGTTGATGCTCTAGCGTCCCATAACTCAATTTATCTTCGACCCAGCGAGGAAGAACTTTTCCTTCTGGGGCTGTATGAGAAAGAGGATAATTATATTTGGCACCCCATGATGTTGTAGAATTTAGCTCAGGAGGGTGTTTGCAAGCAAGAGGTAATTGCGAGGCAAACCAGTAAGGTACTACAACAAGTACTCGAGCTTTTATAGACAAGTGAATATCAACTAGATAAGGAATATGTATGCCATTCTCCTGCTCGCATGCTGCGCTAGCGTCGGGAGCGCACCGGCGTCATAAATGGGACACGCGGTTGTCCGTTCAATCGGAAACTCCTATTCAGCAGCGATTCTTACACAAAATTTGAGACCTGCGCGATTTAAAGCAACGTCAGCATCACTTTTTGTGGATATACTAAAAGCCTGAGCGCCGCCGCAGGACTACTGGTAGATCATTTGAGCTGGAATGTAGTCGTTCTAGTTCTCATCCTCTCTGTGCTCATGAGCGCAGTGGGAACCGGAATCTGATCAGCTGCGAGCTACCTACTCAGTCGTTGATATACTGATATCCGTATCGAGTAGTCTACTATCAAGACACCGGGGAAGCCTCCCGTTTCTACCACGGATGGACCTCCAACATGCTTTCCGCACTCGTCTCCGATCGTTCCCGAATTTCTTCTGATCCTTCAGTCGTTCGGTATTTCGCTGAAAATTTGTAACAACCCATCATGCGACATAGCTATTGAAACGCTGGGGAAACATCCACCTAAATATATTTCCCTGTCAAGCGTCTATAAACGGGATGGGGGGGGGGGTTTGATTATACTCGCGTGGTCCAAATGACTGAACAACGAGTCTACCGAAGACAAACAGGTGGTAAAGTACGCGTGGTTATCCATACATAAAACCGCCAGATGCCAACGGAGCACACATCATTCCAGGGGGTCGGGCGTACTGGACTTACTGTGGACTGGCCGGCCGTTTTAATGGCAGGACAACCGGATAAAACCCAGTGGGACCTGACCACCAGCTGAGTGAGCTGCTGTACAGGAGGGGTTCTCCCCTCCCAGGCATAAATCCCCCGTGTCCACCAGTCTGTAGTAAGTTGTTGTACGGCTGTCGCTTTGCAGAATGTGCGCACGGAACGACCACAAAATTTCTGTTGTTGTTGGGATCTAGAATAAAAAATAAAATAAAAAATCAGCGATCAAGTCGATAGCGGAACATTGGAGTGAGTGGGCATGAACAGAAACGTTTTTTTTTTTTTTTTTTTTTTTTTTGAGCGACTACTGGGGTTCTCGACATAAGCATAGCAGAATCGGCAGAGTCTCCATTGTTGCGTTACAATTTTTTTGTGGTTTTGAATGGCACCATTACTGTGACCTACCTCTTACAATCGGCAAACCCCTCTCGCTACAATGGCTCAACTGCGCTGTGGTCATGAGGCATTTATATGATCTCCGCACTGCGGCGGGCGTTCAGACCGGGTAAACCCCTCGTGTGGGAGAGGGTTTCGGGATATATGGTGCCTCCCACTTAGTCACCGCTACTTTTGTACAGTGGCCAAATTGGCCAAGGATTTCTTTTTTTTGTGGCTGGAAAGTGACCGCAAAACAGAGGCAGTTCGAGAAAAACTTATACTTCACATAGGTGTGTAAGTCACCCTGCCACGCACATTTGACCAGTAGATATAATATAACTATTGTATGCCTTCAGACCAAGAATTGATGGCTTGGTGTGGGCATGGCCAAATTGGTCCAACTAAAATTATCTAACTCGCTCAACTTTTTGTTAAGAGGAAATCCCTCTAGAGGGATTGTAGCTATGATAAATACAAGCATTTCTACAAGAGGGATCAAAAATCGGATTTTCTTTTGGCAGAGAACAAACCGTTGTACATAAGTAGCGGAGACTAAGTGGGAGGCACCATAGGTGAGTTCAAGTCAAAACAGACGACGGTGACATTGATGTGGCAGTCGCTCATGGAACTTGTGCCTTACTCGCCCGGAGAAAATAGTATGACAGATTGAATTTACTGCTGTTTGCGGAACTTTGGGCGCAGCTAGTTTTTTCTGTTTTTGACCATTAAAGTAATTGTGAGCTCATTTCTGAACTCTTCACCTCTGAAATAGGCTCATCCTGTCGGCAATGAACATGCGGAGGGCGCCAGCGCCCTCGTCACGGATGAAATCAAGGCGAACTATGAGAAGGACGTGACGGCCGAGTTTTGGAAGCCGATCATCGTTGACGGAGATGCGGGGCGGATTAATGGCTGGTTTCGCTTTCTGTCCAGCGCACATTTTAAAGATATCGAAACAAGTACGTAGACAGGGGAGCCTGAGGTTCTTGGCCTGGCCATCTGATACATCAAACTCAGGTTCTTGTGTGGATCGAAATCCTCCAAGATCTTCCCAAAGAGACTCTTCAAAATGTGGCATTTGTTCTTTATCTACAAAATGATCGGAAGTGCCATTCACCCTCTTTTTAAAATTACGGGTGTCCGAAGCCTTTTCAAACTCCGCACCCGCAAAATCCCGATCATCTTCTAACCTCTTTCGTTCATCTCTCACTTTGCTCTCAGGCCGTTGGTGCCGAAACTTAAATCCCGATCATCTTCTAACCTCTTTTGTTCATCTCTCATTTTGCTCTCAAGCCGTTGGTGCCGAAACTTCGTTCGCAAAATCCCGATCATCTGCTAGCCTCTTTCGTTTATCTCACTTGGCTTTCAAGCCGTCGGTGCCGAAACTTCGTCACTTTTGGGTCGACATCATTTTCTACAGTTTTTGGGCTAGCTTGCGCATTCTGGAATTGAGCTTGCTTCTTTCATAATGGGGTCCTAATACAGCCGTCGACTGCGGACTTACTGCGTGTCTGCGGCATTACTGCGCGTCTGGGGGTCTCTCTTTGCCATCGTCCTTGCTCCCGTAATGTCCTCACCATCTGTGCGCGAAGAACAAGACGACATCGAGCGGCAACGTAGTCTTCGACGTGATGCTCAGCGACGACGCCGCAATGCTGAAACCAGTGGTGATCGCGAACGCCGCCGCACAAAAAACACCAATGCTCGCAGGCTGTCTCGATCCCTGCTGCCTCTAGAGCAAAGTGCAGATTCGGATGTAGCGTGGTGGGATCGCATTGCTCTGCTCAATGCCTCGGAGATCACCAAACCTCTTGGACTCCGTTGGAATCGAAATTGTAAAAAATGTGGCATCCAGGTGTGCTCTACCGGCAACTAAACTTCTTATTCCTGATGAAATGGGAAGGCGCTGACAGGGGAGCGGATTCACGATGAGTGCTTTGTCTGTGGGCCTAAGGGCATTCATTACCGACCACCACTTCCCCCGTATCCTCATGAGTGGGACGCTTTTATTGACGATCGCAAAACTGCAGCGCTCTCGCGCAAATTAAACAATATCTTCTCACTCACCGCGATCGGGGTCTATGATGGTGATTTTATGAAATTCCCCGATGGCATTGCGGCCGTAACTTTAGCGGGGGGTCGCACATATCACCGGATGCTGCCATCGCACGAGGGTCAGCATGCGATCCGGTGGTTCATCCACGATCCTGCGTCCATATTCACAAAAGGTACAGAAATGCAAATCCCCCCCGCTTGGATTAACAGCACTCTGGCCGGGTTGGAACGCGTCAATCCATTCGTAGCGGAATTGGAGAAGCTGAATGTCTACAATGATTCTGACGATATTGCGCTGCATATCGAACACTCCGACAGTGTTGGCAATGAGATTGCCGCTATCATTTCCCTCGCCCCTGCTTCTCCACCCTCTCGCCGCAAGTTAGTTATTCGACGCAAGGGTGATGATGAACCCATATTCCTGGACCTCCTCTCTCCTTTTACCGAACCTTTACATTACCTGCTGCTTCTCCCTCATGGCACAATGGGATGGTCGCCGGGCCGTCTGACCTCAGATGGTAAAAATTTTAGTCAGGCTCGCTGGTACCGAACACGATTTTTCATGAATGCCGAACAGATGTCAAAATTCTCGCGACTGACAGGTAAGTATCATTACTCTCTGTTTTAATCCCAAGTTCAGTTTTGACAGGAGAATATTTGGTTGATGCTTGGAGCGCAGTTGAGGAGGCGCGCCTAACATACATACGTCATAACCAGCATTCTGACCCAGATGAGGCTGAATACATTGGAACCGGCGACGAAGAACCTGTGGACGATGTTCGGCTGCCATCCACCTTCGTCCATTCCCCTGCTTGGTCTGCCGCCAATATCTCCGACTGTCTCGCACTTCGAAAAGCTTTCGGTCCAGTCACACTGTTCATAACTTTCACTACCAACCCACGTTGGCCCGAAATTACATCCCAATTGAAGCCCGGGCAATCTGCTAATGACCGACCGGATCTTATCGTGCGAGTCTTTCAGCAATATCTCTCGGCCTTCATGAAGGAGCTGCGGTCGATGTTTGGTCCCGTTCTCTATCACATCCGCGTTACGGAATTTCAGAAGCGTGGGCTTCCTCATGAACACATAGCCGTTGCTCTCAAAAAGGTCCCAAAGTCCCCCGCAGAAATCGACAAATTCCTCAGTGCCGAACTCCCTCGCAATGCTGGCACTCTGCGTGATGCGGTGAAACGCCACATGACCCACATTCACGATCCAAAGAAGACATACCACAGGTGCGGTTGGCCACGCAACTGTCAGTACGGCTTTCCGAAGCCTGTAAAAGCGGAATCATCATTCAACGACCGCGGTGCGTCCTACTTTTTGCACAGGATTGAGTTTCCTCATGCCCTGTAGGATACTTTGATCATCGGCGGCGCGATGCGGAAGATCAATTCATTGTATCCCACATCGCCTGGCTGATTCTCAAGTACGACTGTCATATAAATGTGGAATTCTCCACTGGCGTCGCCCTGTTTCAGTATCTTTTCAAATACTTCTTCAAATCTCTTGACCAGGCCAACTGGAAAATCTACAAAAACCCATCGCAAACGCCAGACATAGCCTCCGCCTCTACGACCCGAAAACCCGTGGACGAAATCCGCGATTATGAACGCGGACGATATCTTTCCTGCATCGAAGCTGCTACGCGGCTTGCCTCCTTCCACATCTCCGAGAAAAACCAGGAGTGAAGCGACTACCTGTCCACTTACCAGGTCGACAATACGGTCAGATGGCTCGCAAAAATGGATCCGAATCGGATGCTACCCTCTTGGTCCGATACATGGCACGGCCACGTCATCCGGAACTCGATGACATGACTTACATTGACTTTGGTTCCAAATGCCGACTCGAGAAACACGATCCCAGCAAAGACATGCACCCTCTTCAAGTTCTGGAGGACGAGTACCCTGGTCGACCGCGGATGCGAATTCGTTTTTACCAGCCTGGGCATGTCGGGGTCAGCCGTATCCAAATGGTATACCCTAGGCATGGTGATGTTTTTACCTTCGTGCCTTGCTCCTTCACCGAAGCGCTAATAGCTGGATCGATATGCGCACTATTGACGGTGTGGTTTATGGCACATACCAAGAGGCTGCACGCGCTATGGGGCTATTTGATAACCGTGATGAAGGAATTGTGGCTTTTGAGGAGTTGTTGAATTTTGGTGCACTACCCGCTCAGCTACGCTGGACCTTTGCGGTTTTGGCCGCCGAAGGAAGTCCGGCATTGGTAATTTGGGAGGCTCACGAGAAGAGCCTTTCTGCAGACATTCACGATCAGTTGCTGCGAACAACCGCCTCACCAAACCTCGACTTCGTCAGAAACGAAGTCTTACTTTCCCTCCAGAGCCTGCTGCGAGGGCTCGGAAAATCCTTGACGGATGTTGGACTTCCAGAACCCACTGAGCGACAACTGGACATTGATGCCGAACGTCTCCAATGGAGCGGTGATCCTACCAATCTTTGTGGGTTCAAAGACGGGTTGACAGCTGAGCAGGTAAGCTACAATATCTGCGCTCCATCCAGTTAAAACTCACATTTACAGAGCATAATCTACGATCGAATCATGCACATTGCCACCATGGATAATCCACCACCTATCCACGTCGACGGTCGAGCCGGACGTGGAAAGACCTATGTGCTTTATCCTATCATTGGCGCACTACGCAAAATAGACGAGATAGTTTTGGTATCTGCATCTTCTGCATTTGCGGCGAAAAATTACCCCGGAGGTCGAACAACCCATTATCTATATGGGATTCCTGTCGACGAATACAACCCCTATCTGAAATCAAGTGTAGGGCCCCAAAGCGATCGCGCACGGCTCCTGCAGGCCGCCAAATGCCATGTAATTGACGAAATTGGTGGCCTTCACTTCAAAGCCTTCGATTGCGCAGACCGTCTCATGCGATTTCTCGCCGGGATGAATTGTGTGTGGGGAGGACACATGCTGATCACTGTTGGGGACTTCCGTCAGGTCGGTTTCATTTCTATTTCGAAACTGCGTACCAAATACCTACAGGTCGCCCCGGTCGTCCGTTTCGGGGGCCGCACTGCGATATGCAATGCATCCCTACGCACTCAACCTGTTTTCCAGCACTTTGAAATTTTAGAACTCCGAACCTCAATGCGCCAACGGGGAGATCCAGCATTCTCTGCCTTTCTGGACTCGATCGGAGACGATTATCATCATGATACAGTCGAGCTTGGCCGTTTGCGCCACACACACTCTACCCAGGAACTCATAGACTTTGTGTTTCCCCCGGCCATTGTTGCTGATCCGGCGAAATGCATATTACGTGCCATTCTCAGTCCGTTCAACGCCTTTGTCGACGAGTTCAATTCAGCAATCCTGCAGACCGTCCCTGGAAACACTCATTGCTACATCAGTACCGACTCCGTTGAGGACGAAGGAGCAAATGAAGCTGTTTTCTCTGACCCAGAATTTCTCAACTCGCTGCAGGAACCGGGCATTCCACCTCATGAACTGATTCTCAAAACAGGATCTATCTGCCGACTCACCCGCAATTTTGATGCCTCGCGAGGATTGACCAAAAACACCAGGGTCATTGTGCGGACCTTACTGCGGCACACAGTTGAAGTTGAAACAATCTCCTCCATTGTGGCTGGTAAGGTTGTGGACCCAGTACGTAGATCATAGCACTCTTGAGCTACACCTCTGACGAGTATTTGTTAGATACGACTTCACATCCCCCGAATCAATTGTCAATTCCAACCCCACGGGTTCGAATTTACCGTGCACCGAAAGCAGATACCGCTCTCTCTCTGTTATGCTACCACTTTCAACGGCTGCCAAGGTCTAACTGTTGAAAAGTTGGGCCTCGATCTACGAAGAGAAGTATTTTCACATGGTCAGCTTTACTCGGCAATGACCCGCGTTCCCGATTCCGAGAATGTTTTGATTCTGAAGTACCAAGATAATTTCTCCACACGTACCACGAATATTGTTTGGAACGAACTCCTTCTGTGATACACTTCCCTCTAAATGCATTATCAATTTCAACTCAGAGCATCAAATGATCCACTAGGGGCCTCTGTAGAACATCAATCAAGTGGAGAGCAGCCGGCGCAGCCGGCTGCGAACCGCTTGTAACTTTGCAAAGAGCTGTAAACACCAGTCAATCTGTTTCGATATTCCCGGGGCTTGAAAATCTGATAATCGTGTTTTGTTTCTTTCGTGTTGCATATCAATTCTGTTTATTTTTCGTCCTGAGCATCTGAACCTCTCTGATACAGCGTTCCTAGCGGAAACCGATAATTTTGGTGAAAATCCTATTACATAAGGATATCAAAAATACCGGTGTTGTAGCGACTGCGGATTTTGAATGTGATTCTAACGCACTTGGTCTCAAGAAAATCCGACTGGAATTGAGGTCAGGAGAGCGTTCCTGGCAAAAACACACAAAACAGAAGAAAAAAACGCGCCCGCCCTATGTTCCGCAAAAGACTGTAACGTCAATCTGTTGGTCAGCTTGAGGCACGCAAGTATGACGGCATTTCGAAGGTCAACCTCTGGGCTATTCCAACCCATAGAGGCGGCGCTTCGAGTCGGGACGGTGATACGCCGCGAACATTGGAGGGTTGCATCGCCGGAGATCCTTCCTTTGGCAGCTATATCCGAATTCGACGGATTGAGCTGCAGAGCCTCCCGAGTTCATTAGCCTTTCGCATGATGTGGCACTGGTCCCTCCTTTCTTCAACATATTTGCCGACTTCACGCACACCGGCGCTGCGAAGCAACACATAGTGCATTTCCTATTTCGCGGAAGTCCGGTCTTTCTGGCATTACATACGGAACCCGTTCCGTGCTATGGGCGGCCAAAGATGTTGCGGACAGATCGCAACTAACATTAATTGAGAGTCTCTTCGGAGCCACCCTCTAGGCCTAGGTCAACGTGTGGATCATTTCATATGGCAAATCCCCTGTTAAATTGAATTTTATACTGGATTCGACTTGCGGTTTTCATGTTTTGCGTTCTTTGTGAAGAAAATCACGGATTTTTACGGACATGGAATAAGACCGCGGCTTGCTGGACCGAAAACCTAGTCTTACGGCTTATTGAATCCCATATCGATATAGACCCGGGTAAGTGAACAAGCTTTCTCCAACTCCAGTTAGCTAAAACCCGAAGGCGTAGCGCTCAAATTATTCATTCGTCGTACCTACGGTCGTCCAAAATTCGCCAGATTGGCTTTTTTTATATATAAAAAAAGGTTTTGAAGCGAAGTACGGTGCGTTTGCCGAAGGCCGAGTAGAACTGGTATTTATACGGTGTAGTCGACGATAAAATTTTAGCAGCAACAATGTCCTCATTCGTGCTTCTTGGCTTCTTGGTTTGCAGTGACTGTATCTGCGATCCCCACGCAGGGCTCGAACTCCACTCAAGCCGATGTCGGGTCGGGTTACAACGTCAGCATCATCGCTAGTGCGCATGTTCATACCCCCGTAGAAACTTACAACTCACTGTAGCACTCTACAGCGACCTCGAGCGACGGCTGGGCTCTCACGAGCCAGCTCCAGGGTCAAACATTCCTTGATTTCTTCGATTTGTACGACTGTCGTCGATTGCCGTTCACACAAAAACAATTGACCATCTCTTCCTTTCTTAGTGACCTAACCACAAACGACAACGGCGGCGTTGCGCAGTATGTGGACGGCGTCACGTCGGGGCTGACGTACACGTCCGGCTCGCAAGTAGTGCTTGCGGTCGACGACACACCGACTGTGTCGCTTCGCAAGGCCGTGCGCATGCACTCAAAGACGCAGTTCAACGCTGCAGACAAAAACCTCTTCATCTTCGATGTAGCGCACATTCCTGGTATGAACATACCTTCGTAGCATCTGTTTTACAGGAGCCTCAGCATATTTTTCAGCCGTCTGCGGAACCTGGCCTGCCATTTGGGTACGTACGATGCTCATGTAACAAATTTTCAGCCATTGAGGTTCAACACCCAGTTCACGGGAACTAACTGGCCCTACGATGGTACGTCAAGGCTACTTTCCACAACTTTATATTGAAATCGGTCCAGGTGAGATTGACGTCGTGGAGGCCGTCAACCTGTACAATCGCGACGAATACTCCCTCCATACCGGACCCGGCTGCAACGCCTCGGCAACGATGCCGAACTTGCAGCTCGTTGAGGCAGGAGCGACTAGTTGCGGTCAGTTAATCCCCGTCCCACCAGAGTGTGATACTCACGGGGATTAATTGGACTAGATGCCACGGTCGACCCCGGCGCATGTGGTTACTCCGACCTCGCCTCAACGTCCTTCGGTCCGAGGTTCAACAACGCAGGCGGATGCGTCTTTGCGCTCGAGTTCGCTGCGGACGGGATTAAGACGTGGTTTTGGACCGCGGCGAACGTGCCCGCCGGCGCGCTATTATTTGCCTTCCCTTCCTGGAACCAACGAATGCCTGGCTGGGATTTCAGACATCAGGAACCTCTTGCCGACGCCGAGCACCTGGGCCGCTTCCCCCGCGCGCTTCAACATCCCGGTGTCGAGCTGCTCGCCAGAGACGTACTTCAACGACTTGCTCCTCGTGGTGAATACCAACATCGCGGGGTCGTGGCCGCAGGGTGTCTGGGGAATAAGTACGCTGCATGCCTTCGATTTTGGTTCAACTCTTACGAATGCACATATTTTTCAGACAATGTGGGCGGCCAGACGATTTCCTGTCAGACGCAGACTGGGGTCAGCACGGCGGCTGGGTACGTCACCGGTCACGGCTCTGCATTTGGGGCTGCGGCGGAGTGGGTGGGTTCTCTTTCATAATTTCTCTCTATGAACTCGGCATGACCTCAAATCTCCAGGTCATCAACGGCTTTTACATTTAAAACAAAATGTCCGATGGAGGCACAGGCGATTGTCCCCATACGGTGACCAAATCGGGACGTACGATGGCACTTCGAACTATAGCGAGGCCTGTACCGACATTGTGAGTCCCTCAAAATGCACTATAACACTCATAAGTTGAACATATGCGTCAGACCAATGCTTGTCTCGCAGCGGAGGGGACAGGCATCTGGAGTCACGCTGCGTGTGTCGCAGCCGCCACCTGCCAGGGGGTGCGTCCATATTTTGGTTTACTACTTGCCCGACTCACTCACTTCCATCGAATTTATAGACAGCGAGTGTGATCGCGCTCAACCAGTGCCACAACCCGGCCGTGCTCCCCGCCGCCTCTATCCCCAACTTGTCTTCTACGGTCTGTCTTCCGTTAACCCTGCCCTCACAAACGGCGCTGATAACGGATGGATTCCCCAGGTCTACGCAAGCATTGTTGGCTAGTGCGCGCCGTCCTGCCCCATCACCCAGCAGAACTACATCGACTTCGTGTACGGCCAAATGACCGCCGCGGGCGTCACCAACTGGCCGGCGTATGTCTCGCCTCTCCGTCTTAGGGTGCGCGTGATACTGACTTTTCGCAATAGCAGCGCAGATGTGGTGTCCCAGTGGTGGGACCCGATTGTCCAGTGGACAGCGACAGAGGCGACTATCCCGTATCAGAACTTCGACGATTGGTTGCATTACTCGAACTGGTAATTTACTAAGGCCTAACTCCAGCTATGTTGTGGGAGAAGACCTGTTCAACCCTTCTCATTATAAGTACTCCTGCTAAAGTTGTCACATTTAATGGTATCGACATTACTCGTATGTTAAGCAGATCCCTCGAGTCACATTGTACCTGTTTGTTTCTTCCTAATTGATTATTTTTTCCCTTCATGCCTGCGTGTTTTGGTCGCCTCGAGGCGTTTATTTTTGGCTTCTGGGCGCTCCGCTACTTATGACGCGTAGTTTGCGTGAATTACTCCAACGCCGCGGCCAACTTTAGCGCGTTTAAAGTTCACTTAAAGGGCAGCCGTCTGTGAAATCAATCATTCCCTTTCCTCCCCCCATCACCATCGCTTCTGCTCCAATTGGATTCTAGGCTCGAACGAATCGCTTCGCAGGCTTGCAAGTGCTACACATTCGTGCCCATCGAGCCAACAATCAAACAGAAGACCTGGATCAATGCCGCATAACTTTACACAGCTGTTACTGACTAGGTCAATGCCTCTCACCCAAGATGCAAGACTCAACTTGCCGTGATTTCTGCCGACTCTATGGACGGCCCTGGTCAAGCCGGAGGAGCGCAAGATATCCAAACTCTACTTTGGTCTGTACTCAGAACTGTCACGGTGTTCAGTACCCTTCTGCCGATACAACTATCCCGTTAATCTTCCTTTCGACGGCAAGGCTTCAACTTAATGGCCCCTATGTTACGGGATTTCTGTTTCCAACAATCGATCCACGTTTTGGTGTGCTGTGGGTTGCTCCGTCGTCAGTGAGTTCTGGGTCAAATGGTTCGAATTTTCAACCCTCTCATACAGTCCTTCAGTGCTCACACATCATGCGCAGAAGTGTCAGCCACAGCATGGGTCAAGTTTAAACCAATGATGGCTTAACCTGATTCAAACCATCGTTGGTTTATTCCAGTACGTGTTACCAATTGCTTTAAACCATAGAATCTAATACTTGGGTCACCAGTGGGAATCCATCCATTAATGACAGATTGATGCACACTGCTAGCTAGGACTATATCTAATCCAATCTACTATCACTTTCCTTTGCATCTAATTTCTCTTATAGTACATTAGTTAGCTAGAGAGCAATGGTACCTTAGTTCTGTCCACCGAACTGAGGTGTGAGCCAATCCTTTATATACCTGGTATCTTTCACCAGCAATATATTAGTTCTATCTATTTAGGTACATATCAGTATACTAGAGTTCTATCCACTTTAGTTCTGTCCACCGAACTGAGGTGTGAGCCAATCCTTTATATACCTGGTATCTTTCACTAGCAATATATTAGTTCTATCTATTTAGGTACATATCAGTATACTAGAGTTCTATCCACTTTAGTTCTGTCCACCGAACTGAGGTGTGAGCCAATTCTTTATATACCTGGTATCTTTCACTAGCAATATATTAGTTCTATCTATTTAGGTACATATCAGTATACTAGAGTTCTATCCACTTTAGTTCTGTCCACCGAACTGAGGTGTGAGCCAATTCTTTATATACCTAGTATCTTTCACCAGCAGTATATTAGTTCTATCTATTTAGGTACATATCAGTATACTAGAGTTCTATCCACTGAACTGGGGCTTCTATTTATTACCCGTATCTTAAGCAGATGTGTCGAATCAGATTGGTCCTGTTCGCACCCTCGAAATTGCCCCATTCATGAGCTCAGCTGACCAGAAATTAGCTTAGACGCCCGGGCGCCTGGTTGATTCCAGGTCCCTGATCAGCCATCAACCTCCGCTCAACAGACTGCTGTACGCATCACTTCTTAGGTTCCACTCCCATCATCTCTGCTATTTCCAGCGCTATGTCTTGGTTGAGTCGTCGCCTCCCTTCTTTGCTACCCATGCGCGGAAGGCAACATATTATTCATATCTTAAGCAAATGATCTGAATTAGATTGTTCGTGTTTTTCATTCGCATGCCACCAGCGCTCGCTAATTTCCGTATTCAATTTGTCACTCCACGGGCGTCTCTAGCTCTCAAAACCTTCCGAATTTTCAACCACAAATGTTCAGCTGACCTATGCATCAAAGATTAGCTTTTGCTTGGGAAATCGAACTCGTGTGGTTTCGTTCACGCTAGCGTTGGAAAGGATTGATCACCGAAGCGCTTGATACTACACATTCTCGTCCGTGGAATAGGAACCTGATATAGGAACTATGAACAATGGGAGTGCCTGATAACAATCGTCCTGCCTCTTGGCAAGATATCGATGGTGCACATCATGAGCCCAGAACCAGCCGCGGCGAAGGCGAGGAGTAAGCTGACCAAGTACTACGATTGTCAGGCGAGTGTCTATCTACATTCCCATTCACGACACCCGTTCTGAAAATTGAAGCGATTTATACGCCTCCGCGGGGCTGGACCCTCCTCTTCACCGTAAATTTTGTGTTTTTTTATCTACCCGCTTCCGCGTTGCACCCGATGTTCTTGCTTCCTCGCTTCGACATCGAATACATCCCGTAAACAGGAACTCATCAGGCGTCGCGGGAGGCCCATTCCGTCTCAGCCACATCCCATCATTGATTCATCTCTTAAAACTACTTCACTGTCGGCTTGCATGGGAGCCTAGTATTATTTTGCAATGGGCGTGTGATTTGCGCCCACTCGCGGCTATCCAAGTTCTCCGCGAGCCTCCAGCGGGATCGTTCAACTAAACTGTGAACAGGATGAGTGGAGAAAGTGAGACAGAATCGGACATGAACTGACTGGCATATGGCCTGCATTGAGGCTGACCAACGGGTGCCCGCAGAACCTTTCTCGCCCGGCCAGAATGTACGTACAAGTACCAGCATCATTTTGCTAATAGTCTTGTGAGAGGGGAAAGGGTAAAGTACTTCTTCAATCAGATTTAGCTCTGTTACTCGCCAAGCTAGACCGAATACGCACAATCTGCAGAAGAATGAGAAGAAGCGTATATCGAGACATGTGTACCTAATCCACGCAGTTCAAAGATGAAATTAACCCGCTCGCGCCGGAGGGGTATCAATGGATACGGCCGTGAGGCAGAATTTGTAGAGCTGAATAGACGGGGACAATAAACCCGTAGCAGGAGAAATGGCGCGGCGGAACTCAATCGCACATGTCAGAATGCAGGACGCTGGGAGTCGTCCGCATCGGTGAGTGAGGAGCGCGAGGGGGAATGCGGGGGCAAAGCAGGCGATAACGGTGGGTGGGAAAGTGTGATGCGGATGAACGCGACGCGCAGGGTGAGGTGGAACTGGTCAGAGGCGAGGGCTTAGCAGCGCTGTAAAGGTCGACGAGAGTATCTGTCGAAGCGGGGACTCGGAGCTCCCCTGGACAACGTGGTCGGTGTGCGACAACGGTGGGAGTCACCAGGGTTACCAGCGTGTCGGAGACAAAACAAGGCAAAGCTATTTGAGTTTAGTCTCTTCTAGACAGACGCTTCAACTGAGAAATTCGTACCTCGTTTGTTGATTTGAGTTCAGGGCAGGCGAAGAGTGGCCCTTTCAGCCAGACATTCCGATTGAGAAAATGCGAACGCCCGAGTGGGATATAGTGATGTTCCGGCTTTGGCGCGGCCTGAAAGCCGCGGCTTTGGCCCGCTTTTGCCGGCTCTGGCTTTTTAAAATCTCAGGCCAGGCCGCCCCTTCCAGGCCCGGCTTGGCTTGGCCTGCCTTTGGCCCAAGGCGGGGCTTTTGGTGATTATTTCTCTTTCGCGAGCAAACGGACACCAAATGGCCTTAAAAGAAAAGGCAGAACCTTTCCATCAAATTTTGATGGGGCCTCACAACATCTTCAATTGCCTTTAACAGAGTGCTCTTTATCTACGATACCTGCACGATATCTGAGTCATCTGTCAACAATTTGTGTGGCTTGGTGATCAGGCTGTCAATGTTTGCACTTTTTGGAATTGTTTTGTGTGGAAACGTCGAATGTCAGGCCGGCCTGGTAACAAAGCCGGAAAGCCGGGGCTTTACGGCCTGAGGCCGAAGCCGGAACATCACTAGCACTGGAATAAGAGCCCGTTGGGCGTCCCAAATCACAATTTTCATTAACGCAAAGATGGTAAAGTATTTTTTCAACATCCGAGTTCGAACGAGCGCCCATAGAGCAAGATGAGAGATGGAAGCAAGGTGATTGACGGCCCATAGACGCCTTGCTGTTTACGGCCCCAGACATCAGCACACAGCCACACCTGCCTTCCTCCCAACCTCCACCTCGTCGCACTATGTCGATATATGCTCTCTCCGCGTCGCTACAGGGAGCAATTTTCTACGGCCGCAAGAACGCAACTTAACCCCGTTCCCTCATGGCGTCAAATCTCGGACTCGGATCGGACTCAGATGCATCATATGCATGCCATTTCCTCGATGTGTAGTCGAATGGCGTGCGCAGGGCTCAGGAGACGCGGAACCAGCGCAGTTGCGGCCCTTCAAATCCCCTTCTCTCTGTATTCGCCGACGGAATATCAACCCGCCTGTGGAACTCCCTATCTAGATCTGTCGTTTCGACACTTCGTACTCTTTGCGTCCACTCTGGATCCGTGAATTAATCACTGTCCGTTTACTGACTACCGAGTGCATGCAATTAACATAAGGCCCTAGTCCTCACCAACATACCGACCCTTAGCACTTCCTCGGGCGGCTATTCCATCTCGGAGGAACACGTGCGGCGGCGTAGGCCACCTGCGCTGTGTACAAGGGAGCAAGTACTATTAACGCGGAGGCATCGCTGCTATTAATGGGCGCGCAGGCTGGATATAAAGCTGGAATATCAGAGACGACATCGAGCCAAATCGTGGACTGTTTGGCTTTACCATTCCTTGACTGTCGTGCTGCGGTACGGTTGCATGCAGCGTTCGAGTGCTGTTGCTTCGTACTCGCGGTCGACGCCGTGCGCTATTCACCTGAGATCCAATTTGATTATCGAGGATCTTTCCGAGTGATTGCGAAATCTCTTCTGGCCTACACTATATTTCCGATACCCGGTGTTCGTCCAGCGCCTTCTTGTGTACTGTTTAATCGCCACAATTGGAGTAGTGTACTCGATCCTCGTCGGCGTTGTCCGAGTCAAGAATACACGTAGGGTTTGACGCAATTTTCAGAACCTGTATTAATTACTCACGTTTTTCGTCAGATTATCCTTTCAAACTACTGTTGTAAATGCTTTGCATATACCAAAATTGTTCGTTTAATTCGGCATCAGCGGAAGGCCCTCTAAAATATTTCTCGTGGCTCCAGTGGCTCAGGGATCATGCAGGCGCCGCAGTACACATGGGAACCTCATACTCAAAGCGCCTTTGCTGAAAAGTTATTGAGGACTTCCTCGCCCGCGATTCTTGAATTCTCAGAGAAAACCATAATTTTTTTAAGCAGTTGAACAGCCACGTTGTTGCCCAAGCATTGCCATGTATGTCGAACTTCAAGTTTACGACAACCATAACGGTGAGCGAGGAAACCATAGACTCTTCACTTTATTGCGAATTCGGAACACCAAAAATGAACACAATGAGAACAGAAAACATCCTAGTCATTCGATTCGATCCTGCAATAGATATCCACTCTGTACGCACGTCAATTACAGATTAAGCTCATATCGGACGCATGGACTGAATCAGGTTGGGGCCTGCGACTGTGCTCCACACTTAAACTCGGGAGGCGCTCCGCCCTACCAATTTCGCATTTTCTCTTTCGATCTTCAAGGGGTTAAACAAGACTGCAACGACTAGCAAGCTAGTAAATCTCTTCAAAGTTTGCAGTAGCACCCAATCCCACACCCCACTCCCGTCGCGCATACGCAGGACATCTATGACTGGATATTTACCAGCATCCTTCCCCTACCTCCCAGCGTCGAGCTTCTTCGCCTGGAAAACCGCGAAACGCATAATCATCTGCCGAATCTTCCACAGCAGCATCGGAGCCCGATGCGAGAGAGAAGCTACTATAGGTATGATGGCAGACAGTCCGGCGGACTTAGTCCGGCAGACAACACGTAAGCACACGTGATTATTTGGCTCCAGGCATTTGCCGCAGCCAATGGTTCAATGAGCTGGGTTCGGAAATTCCCTCCAGACAAACCTCCAACAAACCCCCAGTAATATGGTGCGGAAATGAGGATCTCAGCAATTTTCTGAAGCATTTTTGTTCGGTCTTTCCCTTCATACAGTCTCTTCGGAGAAGGCATTGAGACTTGAGCTACACGAATCTCGCGCAGGGAATGAATGCCATGAATCCATCAAGTGTATTCCCTCACGGTATTTCCTGACCATATTCCTGTGGTTGATTTCCGGAAGTGTTGTTGTTTTGAACTCTTCTAGGCTTTGTCTACACAATTTCTTCGTGCTTTTATTGTCCAGATTTTATCCCCACCATATCTGCCAAACATATTTTTCAACATCTCGCTCCTCAAATTTGATCTGCATCTTCTTTGCTTTTGTTATTAGCAATCATGGGATTGATTATCTTGCTGAAACGGAGCGACTTTGAACATGCGTTCAGGCTCTTTATGCAGCTGTGTCGTGGACTCGTTCCTTCCTCGTCGGTGCCAAACTTGTGCCAAACTATGCAGTTTCTGTTTGTCTGTGCCGCACACTCTGCCGTACTCATCAGCTTGCTATCTTCTATGCCATGACAGGTGGTCTTTCCGCAGAAACATGTCCGCAGTGCCATCTTGCCCCCTTGACTCTGCCCAAAAAAAGTGTTGGCTACTATTCGCCGGACAACACTGATCGCCACTACCAACATGTATGTTTTCTGACACATTTTTCCTCCTCTATGGATGACACACCTCTTCTCTTCAGTGTTCTCGGCACGATTTCACACCCACATCGCCTTGCAAATATTTTTACTTCACGGACAGTGTACAAAGACTCTTTGAACAGGGTGCTTTTGACGGGGATATGGACAACGAAAGTGCGAACCATACCTTTGCAGATACAGTTAATTCTTCGTCTTCAACTCTCCCTATTCCTACTTCTACTTCCCCTTTCATTACAACCCCCTCCACCCGAAGAACACGTCAGCTATGTGTCAAGGTCCCTTGCAACCGCTCACGGAACGCTGGATGTAGCCAGTCATTTTGCAAACCGTGTTGCACATCGTCGGGGCTGCCTTGCGCTGCTTCTCAGCACAAACTCCTGGACAAGGCCCCCATAAATTCATTTACGGTTACTACATTATCGACTCCTCCTTCTATTCCAGTTACATCATCTTTACACTCTACAATCTCCGTGACTCCTACTCCTACTCCTACTCCTACTCGAGCCTATGCACGTCCCATTGATCCAAGTTATGCGACCAAACTCGCGGCTGGGAATTTTGCCATACACCAACCTGCGCATCAGCTTACAGTATACAAAAAAGCTCAAGCCCACTCTCTTGAGGTGTATTGGTGGTCCCAGGTACACTCTTGCTTTTTTTTCCGATTGAAGTTTTCTAATTCAGACATAGGATAATATGCCAGCAGAATCATTCATCGTTCAAGCGGCAGGCTTTCCCCTCTTCCATCCAAAGGACTGCCCTGCCGTTGTGGATTTTCTGGGCGGGGAAGTCAAAGTACAGACTTATGCTTATTGGTCAGGAACAGTATGGATACGCACAGACCTGCCAGTAACCATCAAGGCGAATACGCCTCTTTACCTCCGGTCTACCAATGTTACTGTTTGTCTCAATGGGCCAACGACATCAGCACCAACTACTAGTACCAAGCGCAAACATTCATTGACTGTGGCAGACAGCAGTCCTTCTCCACAGCGTCCACGAATCATACAGTGAGTTACATCAGTAATTTTTCTCTCTGTCTCGGTCATTAATTTGCTGCCAGCCCTGAAATCGAGCCACTTCTCTTTTCTCCGCCGAGCGGATCGCCTGTGATGTAACACATACTTCAATTATCATTTAATTCACTAATTGTGGCTCCAGCGATCTGACCTCAGATAATGAAGAGGACCAGTCTGTTGTTATAACTGTTGCATCACCTATTAAGATCGAAACTCAAGCGGTTGATGTCTTTTGTCAAAAGTACGAAACTTGAGAATGAATCGATTTTGTGCTAAAACTCGGATAGATCTTCAGGGAGCTCGCCATCCAAGAAGAGTTGGCCCTTGAAGTACTTTTGCGACATGCACACTGGATTTACTCGTATATCCGATAGCAGTGCTCGCACCACGGCCTTGAAATTTGAGGAAGCTTTTGAGCAACCGTTTGTCAAGGCCACCTATTATGAAAATTTCGGCAAGTGGAAATCACTTTCTGCTGATGCCCAAATGCAAGCAGTGGCTCATGGTTGCACTCCGGAGGGTGAGTGGTTACATATTTTCAGAAATTATAAGGGGAAGGGAAAAGCACTTGTGGTGGCTTAATTCGTACCGAAAAATCTCTACGTAACCGTCTTTAGAAATAAAAATCCTTGGCACTTGGACCGATTTGCTCCAGAGATTTCCTGCAGGCATTTTATGAAATCCATCATCCATCTGAATCTATACAGTCAATCGGTATGTACCGGCTTATTCAGCTTTCCACACGTCGCTGTTTCTCTCTTCTCGTTTTATCATCTTTCTTTCTCTATGACTTCTCTTCTCAGCCGTGAATATCTGTGAGTCAAATTGAAGCCGTATATCTCTCCTCCTTATTTTTGCTTCTCCAGTCAAGCACAAGTAGACGCAAATGAAGGTTTTGGACTACCGCACCTAGCAGTCTGTTATTTTTTGGGTTCAATCTAGAGTAGCGATAACAATCCTACTCAGACGATCCTTATGGCGCATGCCAGGGTGACTATTTTGCGTCATAATCCAGTGGATGTTCCAGGCGCTCTTGATATGATTGTGGCGCGGAACATCACTGTTAATTGGGGCCGTCTTCCGAGGGTCCCTGGACGGTCATCCCTCAGAAGCCAAAACAAAAAACAAAAAACACTTGAGGAGGAGCTCAGCCTTTGGGTACAGGATGGTTTGATTCAGCGTCCAGTAAGTTCTTTTGGTGTTTCTGGTTGGCAGAATCTAATATGTTTTCAGAATCCAGAGGCAGACATGCTCTCGCCAGGATCGAGCCCGCTGTCGAGCCCCTCCCGAAGTGTATCTCCCATCCATCCGACTCGACCCAACAGTGCCATGTCCGGCGTTGTGGAAGAACACAAACGGTATAATGACATCGATGTCGATATGACAGGTTCTGTCAATCCTGAATCTGGTTCGTAATCTTGTTACGTCCCTTACCAGTTCTATTTAAACCTTCTATTCACAGGAGCCGTCAAGGATGCCGTACTCCCCATTCAATCCGATATTCCTGAGAATAACCCTATCCCCGACGACAGCGCACCACCTGTTCAATCCGATATTCCTCACGAAAATCTTATCCCCGACGACGGCGCACCGCTTGTTCAATCCAATATACCTGAGAATATTCCTATCCCCAATAACGATGCACCCGCTGTTCCTATCCGGCCTGACATTAACCTCTTGAGGAAGAGGACCTCAGGGCCCGAGGATGTCTCTCACCGCAGTTGGTCTTTCGTCGCTCAGGGTATGATTCCTTTGGCTATCACTTGTATAAAGCTGATCGGTGTTATAGACGATCTAGTAGACAATCATCCATATAGCCCTAAAGTTGTGGTGATAAGTCTTCTGGAACCTAGGTTTGTTAATATAACACGGCTCAATTCACTGGATATCCGTGTTGTGATCCATGCGCCAGCCGTTGATGCAGAAGGCAATATGCAGGGCACAAAGCGTGTAGCCCCTCCTACGGCTTACACACGAAATGTCGAAACTCGGTATATGCTACGTGGTGTTTTAGATAATGCGTGGCCCGATATTGGTGGTTAGTCTCTTCTCTTTTGAGCAGAGTCTGAATTAATGACATACAGGAGGATTTGAAGTATTTTGGCGTCTCCCAGGCTTCCATTTGCAAGAAGACTTTGGTCCTATTGCGGTAGTGCTCGAGGATGGAGAAAATGGTCGACGCCATGTCAACTGGCTTGTTTCTGATACTCATGCCCTTCCAATTTGTGGTCCTCCCTTGTCTGAGCGGATTATCTTCGTTCTTCAGCCTCTTCACAGTCTTCGTATGCGGGCTCTACCTGCCGTTCGTACTAGCAATCCTGTGGTGCGTCTCCTTCTTTTATACATTAATTTAACTCTAATCAGAATTTTACAGAATGGGGAACCTCCCGCATACACCGAGAATTCCGACGTAGAATCCTCTTCAACCTCTGACTCCAGCTCTGAGTCGGATAGCGACTCCACCTCTGACGAGGAGAAAGACGCCTCTGACAACAGGCCTGCGGACATGGATGAAAACATGGCTCTTTCTCCTCCTGCTCATGCTGTTGTTGCCCCCGCTGTTGCTGCTACCAATAATGCTCTCACCACAGCCAAGGAGATCAATTCTACGGCAGAGACATGGCTGCACGACACATATGTCAACCAGCTCAACCCTGTCATTTTGGAGATACGGTCCACTTCCGGCCGCAATGAGGTGCGCGCAGCCCGGAAGATACCGCAACTAGTTGCTTGGTCCAGGCAGGTGAAAGCCATCCTGTCTGACCAGACCCATCTCCCTGTCGCGCCTTCGACCGGGGTGGCAGGAAACCACAAAATTACCCGCGCAAATCTTGCTGCCTTGTTCAGCCGTTCTCCAAACTGGATTAAACAGGCTCTGGAGTGTGCAGACTTCATGGAGCGGCATGAGCACCGCATAGCTGTTATTGATTTTCTTGCAAGTTCTCGCGTCTTTGGGCTTGGTACTTTTCATGAAGAACTTTTAGCGCTTTGATAGACTATTCTCGCGACCTTTCCCCCCTCCTCCCTCCGATTATGTGTAGAAACTATTCGGACTTGATTAGATAATACATTTTTGTAACAAGGAAATGCTTTACCTAATCATGCATGGCCTTGTTGTGAATTCTCCGTATTCGAATTTCTACCAAAAAGAAAAGAGTCGCCTAGCAGGACTCGATCGCGGAAGCATCAAAGCGATCATGTGACAGAACACACATCCCAAACAAAGGGCGTGGGCGCGACTCGGCCATGTGACCAGAAGCGCGACGCGTCTGTATAAGAGCGTCAGGATTTGTTTGGATCTGATTTAGCGGCTTGGTTTTCTACCACCACCTTGTCCCGCATCGTCCCACCGTGCTCACCGGCTGCGCATGCAGTTTTGTCTAGCCGTGCTTCAGTTGGGCCATCTGTATGGCTTAAACGTTGCTGAGCGTGGTGTTTCAGTTTTTTTTATATTCTCTTCTTCTTCTGGCTCTCTCTGGTTAGCCCTCTATGGTGTTCTCCCAGTACGTTGTCTCCCCATCTTAATCTGCTGGTATGTTGTCTTTTATTTCACCGTGCTTTGCTTATGATTTATTTGCCTTTTAGGCAAATTGGCGCGTCTACGCGCCCACCTTTCTCCAACGCCCAGTCCGGTCCCACGTCCAGCCCAATGAACCTGCGCGACTTGTACCCACTCACGCTCAATGCCTCGGTTGCGATGCGTCCCACGGGGACGTCCGGTCCGGTCCGGGCACTGCCACCTGCCACCTCACCTCAACAACTACCTCACCAACTCGCACCCGCCGGCTCTTCTGCACGCCCGCCCAAGAACTCGGTGCCATTCCCCGTCCCCTTGCAGCGCAGGTGCAGATTTTCGATGGAAGACCACGCCGGTTCCTTGTCGTTGACTCACGCTGTGGCGTAGGTTTCCGATGGTGACGATCCTCTGGGTGCGCCTCACGGAGCCTCCAGGTGCGTGTACTGTATGCCCTTCTGTATTTTTTTCACCGTATTTTTTTTTCTTTTTTCTTTTTTCTTTCAGTACGTCTTGAACACCTTCGTCGCACGCAAGTACGTCCTCGGAGCACCCCGTCGGCCCCTTGCAAGCTGCAACGTCCACGCACGCGAGCCCCATTGTGAGTACGACGAACGGCGCGACCACCACGACGCATGCTCTGCTTCGCGTCCTGGCCGTAGCACGTGTGTTGCATTTTTGTTACACTCTGGACGCGCACCTCGCCGTCTTAGGCGACTGGCAGATACCGGCACTTCGCCTCCCCACCGGTGTCCTCCGCACCGAGCGAGCTCGTCTCCTCCGGCGTGCATTCGCGACTCTTATGCCCAGAAGATTTTGGCCGATCTTGGTGTTGCCCTGGACACTGCGGGTAAGCTATTATTTGGATAAACGTGTTCTGCTCGCTAATTGTCATAATTGAAGCCAGTCTTCCAAATATGTCTCAAGAGGCGTCAAAGGTACTCTCACCTGCTGTCCCAACGTCCTCTTTGACAATATCTGTAGATGCCCCGGCAAGAAAGTGGCGTACCGTTGTTCCACGGTGAAGTACAACGAGGGGCCGCATGTCCTCGAAGTATCTCACTCAAGTCCGGCCATCTCAACGAGCAGTTCATTGGGTTCCCAACTCTTGGCATCCCTCTTTCGCCTACGTCCTCTTGTATTCACTATGTATCATGCTAATGTCTATGAATAGCGATCCGAACATCCTGGAAGATATCCCCAAGTATTTGCTCGAAGCTTCTGCATGGTATGTTACCGATGATCTTTCCTTTCAATTTGTATATTACGCCGAGCCCCATCCTGGTGACTGCACTTGCGTTCGACCTTCTCCGCATCGATTTGGTGCTGGAAACTCGTGCGGGCATCTTCTGCGCGACATGGGCGGATGTGATCGCTGCGTCTGACGTCCGCATCGATTCGGTGCTGGAAACTCGTGCAGGCATCTTCTGCGCGACATGGGCGGAGGTGATCGCTGACGTCCGCACGGACATCGTGCGGGGATTCATTGCACGAATGTCCTGTATGGACACGGCTTATGAGTTCGCTGCAGGATTCGCCCATGCTGAGTTGGTGTGGGGATTGGCTGCAAATCCACATCAATTCATGCAGGGAAATTGTGCATGTAACGTTTGCGAGGAATCGCTGTGGTGCGGTGCGCAGCATTGTCGGACGTTTTTGCTGCAGAATTTCCCTCAATGGATGTGGTGCATGCAAATTCCCTGCTGAATTCCCCCACCGCTTTACTGCGGGATCCCGTGCATAGATGATGTGTACACAAACCATCCATAGATATCGTGCACAGATTTGCTCCATAGGCATTGTGCACTGAATCACTGGAGAGGTTCACTGCGCGAACTTCCTGCATGAATACACTACAGGACTTCTGTACTACATGTACTTGATGTGGAATCTCTCTGAATGTATTTGCACTCTTGAGAGAAGACGTGAAATGCAATCGAGAAGCCCCTAATCTCCGCATCACTGCCACCACCTTGGTCCTCGTGTTGGCCACCACCTCAAGCTTCACTTGCAGCCATGTCTTCCAAGGCCAGATCTCCTCTTTTAAAACCTCTGGATGGTGTTTGGACACGGCGTTTGCATCCATATGAGGATGATCGGCGCATCTTTAAATATGCACCATTTGCCTCTGTCTTCGAGCAATTCCTCAATTTCCGTCAGACCAGAGGCAACACTGATATAACTCTCTGGAAACTGCTAGAAATGGAACTCTCTAAGGACCACTGGGTGCGTACCATTTTGTTGCACTCACACTGTCTCTGGAATCTGAGTTGCGTAGACGGAGTTTGCATCAGACTGGCTATCCTTCACTCTTGGTGGTGAAGTTGTAGCACGTATTCCTGAAGAATATGTGAAACTGCGTTGGGAAATCATTCTCAATGTTTTTTTCGCACGATTCTCTAATGCGGGAAGGGTAGAAGGCGATGAGATCGCCTTGAATATCCTCCAGGCGGCGCAGATGAAGCATGCGAAGAAGACAGAGTTTTATGCATATGTGGGACCCTTTGCTGTATTCACTGGAGATTGTCTGACCCTTCCTACAGGCAAACCCACCTGCCGACTTCTGCTATGCGGATGAACTCGATGTTGATCATCTAGCTGCAGACACTGGGGAGGAAGACAATACCGATGCCGACGGTGATGATCTTATGGATGGCAGCTTTGCCGACACAGACTTCATGCCAGACTACACCGAGTCACGTTCAAGCTCTAATACTCCGAAACGCGGGGTACCCAAGAAGTCCAAGAAGAGCCACACTCTAGAGCTCGCACTTAAAGACATGCCAACGCGGTGGCTGGATCGTCTCAATGTTTTCTTCTTTCCCGTGGTTGTTCCTAGGTTGAAAAGGAGTGCAGTGGAAGTAGTTCACGATTACTGTCAAATGCGTGATCTGCCAAGGCGCGACTACAAGTCAGCGACCTTTCAAGACGCACTCAAGGCCAGTGTTTGTGACATTCATTTGGACCTTCTAACTGTGCACTGTTTCAGGAGTCGGGGCTCTTGTGGAGACTGTTTGAGATCTGCGAACCAGGCAATCTCTTGGAGACCTCGCATCCAGATGTAGAATTGAGCTTCAGGTTCCACAACTGGAAGCTGAGCTATGGTGAACTGATCTGCAAGTGGATACCACCGACCATTACTGAAGAGGAATACGAAAGAGTAAGTGGCTTGCTACAAATGTCTGGAGGAAGGCTGAACGGTTTGCAGTGTCGCGCCAAACCTGATCCTCACTATACATTCACTGAGGTGGATGTGATACGGCTGTTTCAGTTCATTGCAGAAAACGACAAAATGCAACCATGGACCTATTGTCCATTCACCGCATTCTTTCTCATTTCACAGGACTGCTTTGAATTCTCCTCTGAAAATTGGTTAGTGCCATGTCTCAAAACCCTTGGCTGTGTATGTTTTAAAAGCACTAAAGCAGACTGAATTATTTACTGACATTATTGCTGCAGCAAATTCAAGGTTGGAATCCTGAGACGGTCTACCGTAGCATCATGAACACGTCACTCCTAAAGAATGCCCAGGCAGATACATCCAGAAATTTTCTTGACAAGTTGGCAGATCCCAAACTTGCAGTAGTAATATATGAAACGTGGTGGCACCGCGCCTTTCTCCGGAGAGCTAAAGAAGAGATCTGGCGCCCAAAGATTTCCTCAGCTCTGTCTGGTGGCGATTCCTCAGTGGCACAACTTCAGGAGCAGCAACACCAGTCTTCACCTTCGCTCAGCAAAGGAAAGAAACGGAGTCAAAAGGTGCAGACAAAGAAGGCAGATCAACACAACATGAACCTCAAATTGGAGTTGGCAGCGGATGAGGCGCCGGTCTGCCTGCTTTGTAAAGCGTTAACAGAGGATGAAAAGTGCACGCGAGAGTATGAAGTCCACAGGTTTCCGAATGCAGATGAGTTCAAGGGTGTGGCAATGACTTGTGCGCCGGAGCATGATCGGTTGCAGCCACTTGCTCTTGTATGTATTCACCATCTGATCATTTCAGTGACTGATTCTTTTTTCAGCCCGACGATGAAAAGGCTGGCAAAGTATATGTCCCAAGCTACGCTAACCCTGAAGCCTTGGGGTTCGCGTGGATAAAACCACGGCCAAAAACATTTGAGCGGTGTGGTAAGGACATCACGCGCTTTGTTTATCGGGAGCAGGGAACAGAACAACTCGTGAGTTTCAATTTAATCTATGTGGGCTTAACTGACGGTGAATAGGTTGGAGGTGTCCGTTATCATGCAATGGGTCCAAAAACATTGGACCAGCTCATCTCAAACCATCGTAGGGTAGTTGTGCGCGGTGTCCGAAGGCGCGGTGAGATAGAGCGCTGGAATTACGGAACCATGACAGGCGGCGGACCACGACAACCAACCGGAGGTCGCACTGGTGATGTTTATGGTCCATATGCCTGCCACAAAGGAAATACGGCCGACGACATCCGAGCTCTATTCCGTCATGCCCTGGTAAGCAGTTCTCTCAAAGTCTGTATATCTACTGAATGTAAAAATTAGGACAATGATGTCTTGGTCGAGATTGGCACTACCATTATCCCTACTATGCGCGCCGATATCAAAGCTGTGACTGAAGTCAGTCAGACAAGTCGCATGGGCCGCTACGGTCTCACAACCTTCAATTGCACTGATTACATTAGTGCCATGCATCCTGATTTTGATGTCAGTGCAGAAGATGTTAAGAACAATCAAGCGCAAAAAGATTGCACAGGCACTTGTTATCCATGTGGTCAATTGGAGCAGACAGGAACCAACAAGGAACAGCACGAGTGGGACTTTATCATGGTGGAATTTGGGCTCGTCATTGAAACTCATAGTAACACTGTCTGGTGAGTCTTTCTACTTCAGTGTATATAAAGGAGACACTGACCCTCATGCAGGTGTTTTAATGGACGACGTGGTCATGGCTCTTGTATGCCTAGCCAAAGTTCATACGACAACAATGCTGCCTCTTGGGGTATACACCCAACTGTCCGCCGCGTTGATGCTCAGAGGGCAGCAGCTCTTGGACAGGTACGGCATGGCATGAAATTGAGACCGAGACCGAGACCGAGAGCCTAGGATGTATAATTTTCTCTTTGTTTTCGTCATGAACAAATTACAGCATAGTTGAAGTCAGAGATGTACCCCGAAGAAAGCCTTCCGACAGTAAATGAGGACCATGACCCTGAGCCCTGAGATCCTTCACTATTTCTTTGTTTCGTAGAGCAATCATCTCGTCAAGGAAGAAGTTAAATCTAGGTGTACTTCAGCAAGTGTAAAAAAGTAATCTCGGCTACAAACCTGATGACGGGCATATCTTGCACGACATTTTGAAACTTGCCAAACCAAACATTGGCCTGCTCTGCTGCGGAAGAATTGAAAACCCATTTACCGTCCGGCCCAATCAGTTCTTTAAACCGTGCAGGATTGCAATTTATTTGGCAAAAAATATCCCCCACTTTGTGCTTGCATTTGAAGTGAAAAACATCAACTGGAAGGCCGACACCGTCAAAATAGTGGTCTTTGATAGCATGAAGATGCTTCAGAAATTGACAATTATTGTCGTAGAAAATGTAGGATGGAATGGCACCCGGATAGTCCGGTGGGAAGGTGGCTTTCAAAAAAGACTATAAAAGTTAGAACAAGAGGATACGATAAGTAAGTATACACACATTTATGCCAGATACACCCTCAGATCCAAAGAACGTGGCCCGAGAAATGATAACCCCACAGCAGCGGACAAAAAGCTGCTCGTTGTGGGTCCAATTGCGATAAAGTCTGCCTTTGATACGTGGTGGTACCTCCTGGGATCCTGTGTTAGCTGCAGGATTGTCGGACGGAGTGTCCAAGGGATCAGAAGTCGAGGCTCCGGCCATTGGAGCCTGAGAAAGGCCGGCTTGGCGTAAACGTGAATGGAGCTGAAACATGGCTGTATTTTTCTGTTCAGCTGTTGTCTGGAAATCTCGGTGGGCACGTTCTGTACATGTTCTGAAACCTGGCTCAGCTGCTTCATTGCATCCACTGATGCAGCAGACTTTCAGTAAATGGCGATGGCTGTAACAGAACAGGTCACGCTGGGATAATACGGCCTCTGTGCAGTCATGTACACTGCAAGCTACGTGCCGGACTGTAACACCATCATGCACGCCAGCTGACATGCGGTCTATAATTTAAACTAAGAAAATGAGATAGAAGAGAAGATAAACACGTACACCAGTTTCCGTCTTCACCCTGGTAGACTTTGGTACACCGATTGCATGTATGAGCCCACATCGGCTGGCCGGTGCCAACCATAAAGTAGTTGCGTTCGGCGAGTACTTCATCCAAGCGTCTGCTTTGAAGACCGTGGTGCGGAAGCTTTAGCACCATGCTGCGATGGCTTTTGTCACGCATAATGGCATGGAGGAAAAATGATTCCAAAACAAGATCTCCGGCCAACTCATCTTTGAGACGCGAGTTACTTGGATCATCCGAGGTATGTGCCAGAGCACAATTGTATACCCGGGCAATACCCTCGCAGGTAGAACTAAAAAAGGAAAATTACTCAGTGGCTAAACCCTAATATGCAAATACGAACTGTGAGAGACAGAGTTGTGTCTCAAAATAGACACAAAGAGCTCTTTCTACAAAGCATGATTCCAGCACATGAATGTGGTCTGGAACTTCAGCATTATAGTACTCGCGTTGCGCTGTGATATTTTGAGCTTCTTGGACGGAATAGTTGTGATAATATCGTGTATGACAATCTACAACCATTAGTAAAGGATGGAGATAAGGAGGTATGTGAAGGAACTGACTGCGACAATAGAGGGATTTTGAGAAAACAGGCAAAATACCCCTTCTCAATGTATAAAGTCGGGCTTCAACAATTCTTTTTTCACTCAAATTTGCTGAATTGCAGCCCGGACGAGAGCAGGAAGTCACCGGCGGTGCAAGTGTCTCTGCGCCTGCAATATTGGGGGTGAATTATAGGTTTGTTCCCTTTAAATTGAATCTTGCGGCCTCACCGAGTTGGTGTTGATGCCCATGCTTTTTGAAATCATCGTCCAGGGAATTCTCACCATGGTTAAGATATGCAGCCTCAGCGAGGTCCCCAAAAGCGGTCCAAGTAAGCTGGACAACGGCGGGTTCCAATTGCAACGCGAAAGACAAGAAATTGGAAACATCGCTTGGCAAGTCAAGAGGTCGCGCTTTATTCGGCGGCACTATTTCACGCCAAAGCCTAGATGTCAAAGCGAAGAACCGCTGAATGTGATGAAATTGGAGGTTGTCTTTGAGCGACGAATGTTGAAGAAGACGCTCAAGAATCTGAACTGCCGGAATGCCTGTTGACATGGGAGAAGCTAGGTCACAGCAAAATAACAACAGCCAAACAGAGGTCGCCGCTCCTTCCAGTGAATTGGAGGACATAAATTGTACATGGATTTTGCGGAGGATTAACGTACAGGTATATCGAAAGGAAAATTGATGTGCTACGAAGGCAAATGATAGGCAACTAACCTACGGGACTTGCCTCAAGACTTTTGGTGAAAGTATCGCTGGATCGTTTTGGTCAAGGACCGCGTTGGATGAATATCCTTGAAGGAAATGCTGCAAAAAGTTCTGGAGCATATATCTGAACCAAGATCGTGGCATTAAATAAATTCTGGGACGGATTCGTTGCAGGAAGGGGCTCCAACAACATGCTCCAGCGGCAGGCTGGAGGGAATGCCTGCAGCAATTTGTCCGCCGGAGTCTGGCGGACATCATTGTCCGCCATCAAACCCATAGTAGCTTAGTTTTGGGCTATTGAGGCGCTGGCTCCGCTGTTTCCGGGACTGTGGGAAGCTGATTTCAGTAGTTTCCCTTTCCCGTGATGAGTTAGTGGCCGGAGGAATTGAAACCAAAACAGTTGTGGTATGATAGTACTCGCTGAAGAATCTCGGCGCGCAAATGTGAAATTCTCAATACACAAATACATGATTGACTTTTATTACATCGGTATAATCTATATCAGCACAACAAGTTTGGTTTCGAGACGTCAAGGGAAGAGGGAGAGAGATAGGGAGTATAAAGTTAAGTTCACAAAGCAACAGAGAAGAAAAATTGACAGCGTACGTATAAAATCCATAGCCCAAGGAGAAAGAGGATAAGAAAAAAGAGAAACGACGAGCAACAATCTACCCATCACCCGCGACGTTTCCGCCATGGCTTACCGCCGCGGTGATTCGAGCGTGGCCCTGCGTCCAAGAGGCTGGCGGGCATTGTCTGCGGGACCATGCCGTTGAAGCGCAGTGCGCCCCCACGCGCAGAAGTAGCTCCTCCGCCCACAGCATTGGGGTTCTGCGCCTCACGGAGAGCCTTAGGCGCGCTGGGCGGCATACGGTGTGAACGCGGCTGCGTCGGGGGTCCGGTCGACGCAGCGAAGGGGGACGTGCGCGGAGGGAGCTGCGGAGTAGGGCGCGCAGGGCGCGGCGGAAGTGGAGGGGAACTGGGGATCTCACCCTCCTCCTGTGACGGGGCGCGGGCGTGAAATCTGAATTGCGAGGGTGAGGCTATCTGCGGGGGGGAAGGTGGTCGAGCAGGTTTCGGTCTCGAGCTGGCGTTCGTGGTGAAGCTGGGGGATGGCGATTGTAAAGCAACGCCAAAGTGCTTGGGAAATGGCGCTACGGTTTTATACACGCCGTTGCTGGTGAAGCTGGGGGAAGGAAAGCGGGGCGCCTTGGGGGAATGAAGGACCGACGAGTACGACGGGAGACTCGTACTGAATGTGGAGGCCATAGCACCGGGTGTAGGTGCGGGGGCGCTGAAGGTTGCAGTAGGTACCGGTGCCACGCTGAAAAGCGCCGTCGGTATAGGCGCTCGCGGCTGGGAGAAGACACCGTTGGTCGTTGTCGTGGAGGGTGCCGCGAGAGGCGAGGGCTCGCGCTTGACTGCGTTCGGCAGTCTGGGAGATGGCGTTCGCGATTCGACGACGCTGGACACCGTAAGCGGGGAGAGGTGCTCGTTCCCCGTCACGACAAACGCTGTCATGCTTAGCGGCGTCCCTTTACCCCTTGGCGGGAGCTCGTCCGGCGCCAACGCGGTAGCCGCGGGAGGCGCCTCTGCGAAAGGGACGGCATCGGCCATCTCGACGTCGCGTGCAGGCTCCACGGTCGGTGGCTTGTCGCTGACGGCAGAGCGACGGATTCCATCGAGGATTCGGCTGAGCCCATCTTCGGGCTTGGCTGGCACGACCTCATTCTCCTTATCCTCGCCCTGCGCATCCTTCTCCCGTTGTTCGCGCTCGCGCTCGCTCTCCTGTTCCTTCTGCTTCTCACGCTCTCGCTCCTGCGCGACTTCCTCCTCCTTCGCGCGTTCGAGTTTCCGCCGCGCCTGCCACTCCTTGAATGCCACTTTGACGACCGGCGGCTGTACCGGCAGAGCTGTGGGCGGCGGCGACGGCTCGCGCGCAAGCGTCTTAGGGGCTGGAGCAGCGGGCGACGAGGAGCCGGTCGACGGAGGCGGTATGGCAATGGGTGATGCTCCGCGCTCGCTCGGTACTACTTCGGGCTCGGCAGGCACAGAGGACGCGTCCTCCTCCCCAAGGATTCGCGGCGCGATCTCTGGCGTCACCTGGACCTCCTCGTCCGACTCTGGGGCGGGACTCGGGCTCTCGGGCGAAGGGCGGTATGGCTCCTCGGCGCCGACATCGAGAAGGGCGTCGTTGTGCTGATCGTCATGGTCCGGCGGTACATCCGGAGGAAGATCGACTTCCGCATCTTCGGGAGGCACGGCCGCGACGGGCTCGACGAAACGGACGCGCGGGGATGGATCCAGAGCTGCGGGCGGTGGTGTGCGTGTGTCTGACGGAGAAGCGCTGACATCCGCAGCGGCAGATGTAGACTCGAACGCAGGCATTCCCTCCTGCTCCCGGTTTCGCGCCTGCAGGTCCGGCGCATCCCCATGGGCGAGGACGTCCACGTCCGCACCCGCACCCAGAGAAAACCAAGAGGGACGCGGGCCCCCGGTGCCCGGATACGGGGACGTGAGGCTGAGGCGTGCGAAGCTGGCGCTCGGCGATGGGCCCGCGGAGAGCACCGACAGCGCCGGCCCGAGCGGCGGGCGGAAAAGAGGGGGTGGGGGCACGCGGGGCGGGTGGAGAGGAAGCCGATCGCCTAAGGAAAGGTGGTCAGCTTTAACATGCCACGAGAAAAATGGTCGACTGACCTGGCGTATCGATCCCATCGATATCGACCTCCATTGCCTCGTCCACCGCGCGCGCTTTCCCCTTCCCCTTGTCCGTCCGGGGAGGGGCATGCACAATGTTGCGCGCAACCATCTCGCTACCCTGCTCCGCGCGCGAAGGTGGCGCTGCATGGACCTCGGCCCCATCCCTGCCCGCCTTCCATCGCTTGCGCATTTTGGGCGGACAAATCGCCTCCTGCAAGCGCTCGCGCTTCCCTTCGCGCTCCCGGTCCCGCTCGCGATCACGCCGCCGTGTCTTGCCGCGTGTACGGTCCGAGCGGACGGGCTTGTCTGTGAAGGGGTGAGTTAGTCACGCCGCCAAGAACGAAGGAAGGATGAAGATGAAGGTGGTGTGAAGCTCATCCAAAATTGACGATGAGAATGTGTGGAAGATGTACTTCGGATGGCCTCAGAAGGAGGAAAGAAGGTACGGAAACGCACCGTTATCAGCGTCGCCCACGACGTCCACATCTTCCTCTTCCTCCGTCTCCCACCCGCGCCCACTAGACGCCGCTGTCTCATGCAAAACGTCCCATCCTCCCGCGCGCTCGACGACCGCGTACGCCTTGTTTACGTCGGCGTTGCTGCTGCTCGCATGTCCGTACCCGTACCCTCCCATCTCCCTCGCACCCGCACTGCTATACCAGCCCTCTCCCGCATTTAAATAGCCCTCTCCATATCGATCGCGCACGTCTGCGTGGTCAAGAACGACGCCGCTCCATCCGCCACTTCCCCGCACCTGCTCGACCGCACGCACGCCGCGCGACGCGCCAATGAGCGGCCCCCAGCGCGGACGCGGGTCGTGCTGCGGGACTTCGGGGCTCGGGGGTGGGACGCCCGGGCCTGCGAGACGCTTGGGCTTGCGCGTTGGTGTCGAGGTGGATGCAGTGGGTGCCTGCAGCGACGTTGATGCCGAACTGGACGCGTGTGACGCAGACATCGATGCTGAGGTGGAAGGGAGCAGCGTCCGCGCTGACGAAGACGAGGACGGATGCGAGCGCGGAATGTCCTCGCCCACGATATCTACCTCCATCTCTTCGGCGTCGCGTCCACCCAGACCGTGCGCGGGTAGCGCGACGGGCGGGAATACCACGCGCTCCATGGCGCGGATGACGCAAGCACGCTCTCCGACCTCGCCCCGTCCTTCATCCTCCGTCCCATCATCCTGATCCTTCTCGCTCCCACTCCCACTACCCTTCTCCCTCGCGGGCGGAACTTGCAAAGAAACCGCAGGCGCTGCGGGCGCTGCGGGCGCTGCGGCAGCAGGGCCGGAGGAAGTCGGTACAGCAATCGATGTCCCTGTGCACGCACACTCCGCGTCCGCACCGAGGGCGTGTAGGATGTTGGCAAGCTGCGCGATTAAGTGGCGCTGCGTCGGCGTCGGAAGATTTGGAGGGCTGTGGATACATCGAGTCAGTAATCGTACGCGGAGGACAGAAATGAGAGACGAATATAAGGAGTAGGAGTTACATGTATCCATGTGCAGCTAGGAAGAATGGCAAAAAGGAGGTAAAGAGGAAAGGAATGATACCAAAAGCAATAAGAAAAGTAAAGAAAGAAAGCACACAGGAAAAACAAGGCGAAAGAGTGTACGGTACAAGTAAGAAACAAGAAAGAATACGCACCCTCCATTGCCCGCGACCTCGGCCACCCGGTGCACGGCGTTCGCGTCGTCCCACTCCCACCCTACGACAATCTCTTCGCCCTCACGCAGCGCGCGCGTCGCAAAAATCCCGAAATGCGTGCGCGGCTCGCCTTCCCCATCCATTTCCCTCTCCCGAACTCGCACCCCATCCTCCTTCGCATGCCGTCGTCCCTCGCCCGCACCCGCACCCCCACACACAAACGCGCGCACCTCCGCATTCGGCCAGCACCCGCTCCGCACCCATCTTCCCCTCCCGCCCGCCGCGCGCGCATCCAGCGCTACATCCAGCGGCGGTCCCACCAAATGCACGAACCGCTTCGGCGCCCCAGCGTGTGCGTACCCGTTCGTTGGCGCACGCAGATACACGCCCGTTGGCGTGATAGTGCTCGGATAACGCGCGAGGAGAGTGCGCGGTGGCGCTGGCGCGGCGGCGTGGAGGGCGTAAGTCGGTGGAAGGACGGCGTACGCGGACGCTGAAGCCGAGGACGAGGATGACGGCGCGCAGGGGTGCAGCAGCGTCGGATGCGCAGGCGGTGGCGCACCAAAGACAAAAGGGGTGTGTCCCTCGGCGTGTGGGGGAGGCTCCGGCTCGAGCGCAGAGACGCCGCGCCATTGGGCAGCGTATGCGCGCAGCTTGCGCTGTGTGACGACGTCGGGGACGATATCGTTGTCAATGAGCACGTATTGCGTGCGCTCGTCTTCGAGGTCGTCGACGGTGGATAGGGGCGGACTCGCCTCCACTGTACTGGCTCGCCTGCCTGAGACGGAAGCGCGCCGACGGCGATTGGCGGGACCATTCGCGGGCGGGGGTAGATCTGAAAGAAGGTCAGTAACGAGACTAGTCAAGTAAAAACGGAGAAGAGGACGTCGGGATAATGTGACTTACCCAAATGATTCTGCGGTGCACACAGCCAGCACTTCCACTCCTCGGGCACGCTCTCCTTCGAAATCGCAAAGCAGGCAGCATGGCACCACCGCCCGCACACATCGCACGCAATCGAAAATCCATCGTCCAAGCTCGACCCGCACCGGCAACGAATCTCGTCGCCCTCCTCCGCGCCCATCTCCATACCCATCTTCTCCCCCTCCCGCCGGCGATCCCGCCCCCCATCCTCGTCCCGCCGCACCTTGCTACCACTCACACCGCCGCCACCGCCCATCCCGAGCTTGCGCTTCTGCGGCACCGTCGACGTCAAAGCATTCCCATGACCCAGCCCATTCCTCCCCGCCTGCGCAATGCCATGCCCATTCGCCTCGCGCACCCCACCTCCATTCCCATTCACCTCGCTGAAGGCGTGCGTCTTGTGCTGCAGCGACGTCCGCGCGCTCCCCAGTAGGCTCCTGCGCGCCGGGGGGCCGGTCCCTGATGCGTGTCCGTGAGTGGCGGGCAGCATTTACCATCGGAGCGCTGGGCGTCCGATGTGTTTCGTATCTGGAGAACAAAAGCAAAGTCAGCGCCGACGCTTTGATGGCCTGTACAAAGCGACGCACCAGTTTTCTCTCCGGAAACGGAGGGTTCTTGTTGTCGTTCGGGGTGCGGAGGGCGTATGCTGAATGTACGTAGGTCGACGTCAGAGGTGGCATTGAGGGGAATCGAGGGACGAGATATGCCGGGCAAACGTCGGCAGACAAAAAGGGGGAAGAAAATAACGAATTCGTGAGCGCTGCGTTTCGGTCGCTGAGGAAAGAACATACAGGTATCTGTAGAGACTATCCCAAAGCTGAAAAACGTCTCGCTCAGCCGCGACGTCGTTATAAAGTCAGCCCGGCGACGTACCACTATTTCTTCGTAAGTAGACTTCCTCTCTTGTCTTGAGCGGGCGGAGCGGAGGCTGACACAGCCCAAGTACAGTTCCAATCGATGTGTGGATCCAATAGGCGGTAGGATGTCGTATTGAAGAGCGCCGAGACGTCGCAGAGGGCCAGGAGAAAAAGGAAGCAAAGCAGCCCGTCAGCAAGTCGTTCCGAGGGGCCGAAACGGTACTTGCCTGGTTCAATAGATCCTATAAGGACGCTAGACGAGTCCTTCGTCAGAGTCAATCCCAGACAGACGATCCCGAGCATACTCACCACTGGATTTGCCCGATATTCCCTATGACCTCCCTACCACTAATCACACAGACGGAGCGCCCGGAGGAAAAGCGCAAGACGCTGTGTAGCCTTGAGAGCACGATATAACGATGAGAAGGGCTTGGGGTCGAAGGGCAGGAGCGGCGTGGATGAGGAGGGAAGAAAGAGATACGCGTGTGGCAGTGCAACACTGCTTGGCTAGATCAGACGGAGCAAACAAAGGCGCCTTTTGCTTTCTGCGTTCATCTTCTGCTGGTATTTTTCTTCTGGCGCTGCCCAAGTCATTCTGGGCTTCTGATTGTCGGATTTCTAGCTGAATAATTCCTTTTTGCGTCTTTGCATCTTTGTCCACAGCCCTCTTTTTTTCGTCAACCTCGCCCGTCATTGTGTCTGGAATCCCGCTGGTCGACAACAAGCTCTGTATCTTCGCTCTGTGTGCATCTATAATGTCTCCTTCCGCGCCTATGAGCTCACTAGCCCAGAAAACAAATACTCAGTTGATCAGCATACTACTTGGTTCTCCTGCCACTATGTCCTGAGTCCAACTGCGCCGCGCTTGCAAGATGTCTTTGTTTCTGGATTTCTCTGATGTGTTTTTGTCGCAAAGTGGCTGAGGGGCTCTATCTTATTTGAGCATCGGCTGGTTATTTTCTCACCGCCTCCTTATCGCCTTTTCTCGTGTGCTTCTGTACTCCGAACTGGGCAGAAATCTGGATTTCAAATTTGACTATGAAATCCCTCAGCGTAGGTTCATTCCGTTCCACATTTTATTTTGGTAAGATGAACCTCACAAACGGCCAATGCTTTGTCTTCTTTCGATTTGGGATATTAAAGGCTGGGAGCGGTCATCCTCGAACTCATACATTAGGCGCTACCTGCACTCACTTCGCCAGAACGGGCAGGGCGGTAGTGGCGCTCCTCTTTCGTCAGATCCCACCGATTCGTATGCAAGACACTCACACAGCGGCCAGAAATCCCAGGTTCGTCTTTCGCAAAATCGATACAAAATTCCAAGCAGTTTCAGCGCGAGGGCGTATTGATGCGGCAGCCGAAGTGATTTGAGGTCCTTGTTGCTGCGTTGCTGGTGAGAGTCAGTCGAGAGCGTTTTGCCATTGTTCCCAAGTGGGCGCAGTCAAGCCGAGTGTGGCCTGCCGCATGCGTGGGGCCTCATTCCGCTCTTGTCCCGAACTCCCCCGATTCTCGTCCCAGCCTTGCTCGTTAGTTCCTGGTCCTTGGTTATCAGACTTCATACTCCTGGGCTGATATGCATTCAAGGCGTCGTTGCTCTGCGACTCGATACTGGGTCGTTCCTGCGGTCTCACTTCTCCAAGTCTGGGGTGATTCGTTCGGAATTCCGTATGGCTGGAATGGTGATGTGTCTTGACATAGACCTGTTTCATGGTACAGAACAGAGCGGTAAAAGTACTAGGACCAGGATTTTGAGCTTGAGCTCGTCCGTGACTACAGTTCAAAGTTTACAATTGGCCCAGTTTTGCGGCTCGAGCTTCGGCGAGCAGGTATTGGGATCCAACCACAGCGATAGCAGAAATAATCTGGATACGATACTACTTTGGGAACCTCACTCAGCAAAGAACAAAAGCTTCCGGACAGGTTCTGAGAAGATGAGGAAGATGATGATAGTGCCTTGTCATATCATCGAGTCAACAGCCTCCGCTCTTGCACCTGCAGTTTTCCACGAGGCGGCAACACTCCTGAATCCTTTAACCAAGGTCAGTATCGGAATATCTTGTCGATCTTCTTTCCATTATTCACCACTCATTGTATCCTTGCATCCCTAGTCCTATTGCAGAACAATGTCAGGTTCCGGCAGGGTACAACAAGGATCTACCACCGAGGTCATGTTTCCGAGGAGTCTCAGACTCTTTCCCGCGACTTTAGACGATCCTGCGGATCCCAACGCGCTTTTTTGCATCGCTGATCGATATTTTTGGTCGTGCAATCAGGAGCGTCGAGAAGGACGTTCAGCCCAGTCTCATCTTCCGCGCCACTGTGCGTTTTTTTCACTTTGCTCAACGCAACCAAGTCTTCCGCATGCATGAAGAAAGAAAATCTATACACCTGTCGCTGCAATCTGGCCGATCTTCTCCTCCAAAAACTGCACTCGTCCTTCTCCGAACCACCCTGACGCCAGCACGGTACGCGGATTTGATCTCCGCCCTGGCACTTCAGCTCACCGCCGGGTTCGGGGATCCACTGCGGACGATTTCAGAATAAGATGAAAGCAGGAAATGCAGAGGGCCACCCGTGGCCCAGTAGCGAATTCGACCCCCTTGGTCGCGCTCATACGTGCCGAAATACCCTGGCGGTGATCTTGCTGTGGGCAGAAGATATTCCTTCTGGGGTCGGGACTTTCGACATCATCGCTGAATTGCTGTAACTATGGCCTCCGTTTCGGGCAGAGTTTGTGGCCAATCCACGAGTGCTGCGACAAATCCTCATTCACCAGATACGACGCATCGCCCAACATAGACGACTTTGGCTGTTTCTATCCCATCAGCGCCATCGCCCGTTTGTTTGCGGGGATATCGACGATTCGTCCACTGCCCTTGGTTTGCGGTATTCTGAACCTTTCTGAACCCCGTGTTGGCCGATTTGTTCCCCTTATCGATTCGCCTTCTTTTTTTTTTTTTTTTTTTTTTTTTGGTGGTACGTACAGAGGAGACACCTAACAATTGGCTAGATTCTCAACTGCGTAAGGAGTGGGGGGCCAAAGGCCTCCCACAGAGAGATTGGTCATGATAAGTCCACCGCCCAAGGAAATGCATTTGTGCACGAAGCAGCTTGCAACAGTGTGGGGCTCTGGGCTCACCTGTTTCTACCCCGTCGGCCGAGACCGGCGGTGAAGGAGGTGAGAGCGGCCCAATACCCACTAAAACCTTGGGCACTCTCAGCCAGTTTTCTGGGAGTTTGTCCTCGTCTTGAAGTGTTAATCTCCATGTTTGGAGTACGAGGGTAGGCTTAACAGAGATCTGTTTATCGTACCTTACTTGATTTGACAGTGTGCAGTCACGTCCGAGGCGTTGGTTGATGCGGAATACCCATCTGTTGTGTATCTCGGCGCTAGACAGAGGTTTACCGCCTCCTTGGATTACAATATCGTTTCTAGCCTTCCAGATGAGGAAGATGGATTCAGATATAAGAATCCTGTAAAGGCGCGAAGTCCCTGGAAGAAAATTTCCATCATTGTCGCGGAAGGACGCGAGACCGCAGCCTAGGATGTTCCCCAGGGATAAATTATCGATTCGCCTTCAAGGCACGGCTCCTCAGCTCGCCCAATATACCGCCCACCTCGAGGCATTCCACTATCTTCTCGGTGTCACAGTTGCATCCCGAGCGGGTGAGCTCCTGCTTCGCACTTTTGCCGCCCACCTGGGAGCAGTGAAAAATTGCGATGTCTTCTACGGGCATCCCGTCGGTGCGTTGGCCATCGCCTGTGCAGCGGTAAGTTCCCTTCCTACTACATAATACTGTCTTTCATCGACTTTTTTTTTATCGGACCGAGCGGGCCCTCCACATGTACAAGACGGGCACTTGTTCCACCGACGGCGTGAAGAGCAGGCGTAAGCGCTCGGCCACCAGCTCCGTCGCCGTTCCGTGGGCTACTAGAGCCAAGGCTTACCTGCCCGGCATCATGAAGCTATCGGATCAGAAGTGGGCGAAGATCATCGCGCTTGCCCCACCCTTCATCGAGAATGCCGCTCAAATCACTGCCGACGACACTAAAGACTCTCATGGCCTCATTGTGATCTCGGATGATTCTGCTGATGTGGGCGCCGTCCAGGTGAGTTGTTTTCTCCACTTATATCACCTCTAACATTCATCGCAGGCTTAACCATGTCCCTCGCTGGTCCACTCGTACTGCCAGTGCGCGATCTCAATAACTACTGCCGTAATTTTTTTTGTTACCATAAACCATTATTATCTCCAGTCAATGACAAATGACCGTCTTTTGTGCCCATTTCTCGTGTGATTCTGGTGTTCGACGGAAATAGTGTAGGATGCCTATAGATTCTGACCAGAATATGGCACTAAATGTGGCGGAAATCGTGCAGCCAGAAGTACGTTATGAGCGCTGTGGCGGCCAGAATACATTTTTAGCATCGCGAGCATCATTATGCTGCCAGATCCATTTCTGGCAGCATGGCGCGCTTGGCTGATCTGGTACCAGATCAGCCAGATGCGTTTTGTTTTGCTGATTTAATGTTCTTAGTCAATCCAGTCAATCAGGGAGCACCAGAAAAGCATCCCATAGAGCACAAATTAAATTGGTAAAACTCCGATCCAACATTCCGCTCTTTGTTGAAATCATCCGCCGATTTTGACTTTGCCGATGACGGTCATCCCGGATGTTTGCCCACTGAACGGCTCTGGTATCCTCGCGCTCCCGGATTCTCCACACGCCTCGTTTTCATAGATTGCACACCGTCACCCAAGGCGCCATTACGCCTGGAACACAAAAAAAGCATCAGACTTCGCACCAAGTGAAGGGAGAGAACGGACCAGTAGTGATCAACCTCTTCCTATCGGCATCATGCACGAATGTGGTAGATCCCAAGGCGAGAGTACCGTTATCTTGCCATGGCTGAATGAATACATTAGAACAAGAGTGTTTTTTTCAGAGGGTGCGGGAGCTGAAAGTTGCTTACAATATCAAGAGCGTACTTCTTGCCGTAAAATTTCTCTGCGCCAGCATTCGCCGCGAGCCTGAAGACGGCGGACGGTGCGCGTGCATCGATGTCCGTCATTTGCTTCAAGAGTGTGATCATTTTAGGGAATGCTTGAGCCAGAAGAGAGAACGTCAAGCAAAGGGAGATTCATCGGAGGACAAAAGCTTACCAGCTGCCCAAACGGCGCCATTTTTATCAATTGACAAATTATCCATTCCATATTCTTTCAAAAGGAAGTTGTTTAGTAGACGATTTGTGCCTCCGAGAAAGACCGGGAGCTACTCACTGGTCGGAATAGTGTCTATCAAAACCAAGTTGTTGTCATTTCCCTCTTCAAAAACGCGGATTCCGCCATTGAAGGTGCTAGCAAGGTACCAAGTACCGTTTCCGGTAGAGGCGAGCCCATTGTTTGTGGGGAGACCAGTTGCAGCTAGCTTACATCCTTTGTCAATGTGACAGTATCCAATCGAAGCGCGGCCTTTGACGATGACATTGTGAAAATATGCGAACTGAGAGTTGTGTCGGGTTAGCCTCTCATCAGAGTGAAGGAAGACAATTACTCACAATGTCGTTCTGAGGAGTCCTCGTGTAAACATGATTTGTGAAATAAAAGCTCTTCCCGTCCGGTGAGCCCACCACGTCATTTGGGTGTATGATATATTCCGGATAATCGAATGTCTTGATATGCGTCACACTGCTCGATCCAACCTCCGTTTCGAATAGCTCGATGACCGAATCGAGCCCGTTGAGCGGAGGGTCTCCTTTGGGAACCCGATGGTTAACCAAGTAAATCCATAACTTCTTAGGATCAGAGGAGCTGGGCACGACATCCATCCCGTGGACGGCAGAGGTATCTTCTGTCGTGAACCCGCTAGTAAATGAAAGACGCGTGATTCTTTGGGTGGAGGGATCGTATTTTGCGAGGTAGTCCAATTCTGTACGTGTCTGAACTCGTTTCTGGGCGTCATGGGGCGAGTTGAAGATTCCCGCTCGGTTGTGGGGATTTGAGCATGCAAAGTAGATGACGCCGGTTGCTTGATGAAGGACCGCTTCTACGAAGCCATTCAAAAGCATGGTCAAGATTGAACTAACGGATGCACAAAACCGAGTATACTCACTCTCACAGGTCTGAAGCTCCTCGACCTTGTAACAATCCCGCGTTCCGATGTTCTGCACTTGACCGTCAAAGACGCCATAGAGTTTCAGCAGAGAGTGAATGTAGATCTGGTAGAAGCCTCCCAATGCCGCTAGGATGAGGATAAACAGATTCACGAGCGTCGAAGGCATCGTGATCGTGCCAGGTGGAAGAAGATGATTGCGATCTCGAAGGCGGTGCTGATTGCCGAAGGCGTTTGGCCATCATGATCGGTGCTTTCCAGATTTTCCGTGTCTCCTGTGCGCGCGACCTTTCCGCTATGACTGGGAACGGGCACCGCGCATGATCGATCCGGCAGATGTGGCTGTGCTGATCTCCCGCCAAAGCAACAATTTGCATGTTCCCGCATGTTCTGTCTTCCATAGCCACTGTATCGCTTAGGTTTTGCAGTACAATCAGTTTAGATTATTTATACCTCCATGGCCGTAAAAAAAAAATCACGTAAAAAAGGAAATTTAATATATTAGTCCGCAATTTCTTCCCATTCATCGTCGTCGCCCGCCGAATAACCATACTCGTCGACTACAATAGTCTCTGGAGTCGTTTCAGAGTGATTGGAGGCCTGGGAGCCACGTAACCCCCTTGGATGAATCAAAATAGGCCAGTGATCAAATTGAGGTGTGATTACCGTCGGGCCAGTTCACGTTCCCGTGCTTGGAGGACCAATTCCCTGCGCACAGCAACTGTTGACATCTCCTTCCAGAGTTTCTGCACCAGAATCTCGTCCTTGAGAACATCCCGGTAAACCGCGAGCTGGTCCTTCAATAGTTTTGATGTCATCGCCTGTATGTTCGTGATCTCGAATTCGAGTGCGGTGGCTGCTAATCGAGACGCCTTCGACATCTTCTTTGCCGCGGCTGCTTCCCTCCGTTTTAGCCCTCTCTCAGCCTTTTCCCTCTGCACTGCTACCCATAGCCGCCGAAATTTAGCCCGCCGTCCACTTGCGCCATCTCTCCGCACTTCACGCATGACAAACTTCTCGACCGCCTTGTCGCAATATTTTTTTATGAAGCATTCGGTGTTGTTGTCCTGGACGCGCGTTTCGTTGGAGTAGGAATGGGTGGTGGAATTAGGATGGTATTTCATGTGGTTTCGATAACCACCAAGCTTTCCTTCGTTACGGTCATTCGTTGCCGGAATGCAGCCGATAAGTGCGCGCTGATCTGGTGTAAGTCGGTCGAAAGTTCCGCCAACGTGGAATTCCGGTGTGAAGCGTATCCATCCTGTCTCGGCACCAGAGAACAAAGTAGAAATGAAGAGGAAGAGGTTTGGCAAGCCAGGCCGGAGTTGCCGTATGCAGTCAATGAGAAACGGATCGCGAAATGGTAGGCCATCAATGGTAAGTTGGTCTGGTGGGGTCGTATGATCTAGTATCCTCCATGGGTTTGCCGCGAGATTGGCGCAAAATAGCGGAAGCCGGCGATGAAGTGGAGTGAGTGAAAGTAGATTCACGGGCTTTCCCGCTGACCCTCGTACTATTGCCATATAGCCCCAGCCGACAGATACACCGTACAATGCAATGGCGACCATATGCGACATCGTTTCCGCGCAGTTAAGGCCTTTCAGGATCAGATGTTCGACGTGATTTGGCTGACCAGACTTCGCCTTTGCATCAATTGTTTCATCCAAAAGTTCTTGGATCAGCCCATGAAAACAGACAACGTATGCGGCGCCGTAAGTGAAAGAGCTGTAGCGGGTGTTTGAGACGTCAGGGAATGGGTCCGCATTCACAATGCCGTAGAGGTCGAACTGGCGCTGCCGCATGAAGATGGTGCATCGTTGTTGATAACCGCGTTCTCCATCTTTATGCCGTAGCAGCGATCCGAGGAGCTGGAGCAGCTTAATAGCACCGGAAGTACTAGCTTCAATCGCGTTCTGTACAGCTGCGTTGGTAGGATCGTCGGCGCCGAGGCGGATTGTAGCACTGTTAGCTTTATTCGCGAGAAGCACGGGGGGCGTAAGGTTGAGATCAGTGTCGTAAAGACGCTGAACAGCAGCGTAGGCAATACGTAAAACGTTGAGGTCTTTGTGGCAGCAACAGCCACCGAAGACGTGCATGCACTTGGTCTCCTGTTCCTCCGTGGAGAGCGCGCTGAATTTCTCTTGGCCAATCTTGTACTCGAGCACTTGGGTCGTCAGTTTTGACCGTTCCTCGGGAGATCTGCGAGATGCATTAGAAATCTAAACAGTAAATGATACAAAGCTGGACGGACAGGGCTAAGAGTTCTTCCTGAGATAACTTCCCTTCAATTTCGAGGTCTTCGTCAGTGATGGCGAGCATCGTTGTTAATATCTGGCTTGTTTGCAAATCTTCATCGTCCATGGCAGTTCGACCCAGGTTCCGGATTATGATGTTGCTTTTGTGCTCGGCAGAGATGTTGAACTCCTTCTTCCCGTCGGCGGCATGGTCCTTACACTCGCCCTGCTTCTTGCGGTAGTAGTCATCCGTCTCCATCGCACGATTCTCTAGTGTAGCCAGCGGACTCCGAGTATATGCATCTGCGATGCGTGCAGCCGCCTCCATACTGCCTTCAAACTGCCGTTGTGCGGTATGATCGAGAGCAGGAGCAACCTCAATAAATCGGGTGTGATGGGTCCATGTGGATTTGTCAGAATCGTCGGCGTCAGGAGCGTATGAGGGAACCAGAAGGGTAATATGCCGGGACTCAACAGTGATACCTCGATGTGATGTACCATCCGAGCTCTCGATAAAACCTAGCAATTTTTAGAGAAGGAAAATGCAATCCATAGGACGTACCGGGCGCCTCATTTATCTCTCTTCCGAGTTGAATCTCTCCATATTTTCCCCCTTCGTCGATTGCCCTACTCACTGTTCGGCGGCTCATGAACCGACACCGTATTTTGATCCCAAACGCGTCTGCGCAACTCCGAACCGCAAACTCGACCTTCGCCGCAGGACATCCAGCGTAAGTCAAATTTCGCGCTAGTTCCCTTGACTTCGCATGATACTGGCCATGCTCGAAAGGATCCCAAGTCAGCAGCTGCTTGTACTTTGTTCGTATCTCCTGCAACGAAGTCTTTGCGCGTTGTGTCTGCTTCTGCGCGGCGTAATATCGGTTACGAACTGTCGTTAGAGTAGACTGCTTCTCCTGAAGAGTGGATTGGAGAGAGGATATCACTGCCTCCTGGGAACGAATGTAGTTGGTAGCCTGTGCAAGGTCCCGGTCCCGTCGCTCGATTTCTTTGAATGCGGTTTTTAAGCGACCCTTCATACCACCCATTGACGCATTCGAAACTTCAGCTTTCGATTCCCTCTCCCTTTCGAGTCGCTTGATCCGCTTGTGTTTTTTGGTAATCTCCTCCGAGAGCGCGGTTTCTGCCTTCCGTTTTCGAGTTGCCAGGGATTGGTTTGTTGCATAAAGAAGCTGATTTCGTGTTAAAAGCGTTTCATTGGTATGGGAGATTGATCTAAGAGAGTTTCGATGAGTTTGACGTAGCTCTAGTATGTCCGATTGGAGGCCGGAGATCACGGATTCGAGCTGTACTATTATGATGTCCTTTTCGATTACTTGTTGCTTCAAGGTCTTCTTTTTGCCTGAGAGGTGAGAAATAGGCTCTGGGGGAATGTTGTCCTCGTCGCTAGTGTCGTCTAGAGTAGCAGATGGGTCGGGACGATGATTCAAGGCATATGTCAATTTGGCACGCGAGGGGCGCCGGGGCATAGTGAAGGTGAGCAAGCAGAGTACATTGAGATTTTTAACAACCAGAGACAGCCAAAGAGCGGGCGAAAAGCGCGAAGTGGATGCAAAGAAGACGGACGCGTCTGTTAGGAGGCTTGTGTGACCACCGTCACATAATGTGACTTGACGTGTTTGTAGGGCTGCCACCCGTTGCCGTGACGGCAACGGCCGTCGATTCGACGGCCGTTTTTCTTCTTCCTGAAGCCTTGACGGGACGGGACGGGCGATGAGACGGCCGTGGCGGCCGTTTCGACGGGTAGTGTGGGAATTTAAAGTTTAGCTTGCCTTTTGACCCTAATGAAATGTGGATTAAGACTGCAATGTCATGAGTTTAACTCCTACATGCCCACCCTGATGTTTTTGTACTTCCAGCTAGAGAAACCGACCCAAACCTTGGGGTTGCACGTTGGCAATCATGATCGGGAGTTGCCGAGAACCCAACACAAGCAATATACCGTCTGTTTGGAGCCAGCAAAAACGTAAGGCGAGCAGGAAAGTGTATCCCGTCCAAGATGGAAGTCTCTGTGGACTAAATAATGACGGAGAATGTCTATTTAAACGTAGATTTATATGACCCGTTGAAACGGCCGTCGCGGCCGTCGTTTGACGGGCCGTTGCTTGAGGAAAAAAATGGTCGACGGGACGGGCACGGCACCCGTTCGACGGCTGCCGTCGAACCGTCGCGACGGCAACGGGCGGCAGCCCTACGTGTTTGGCTTGCGAGCCCAAAAAGCTTAAGGCTTTTTAACAGCGAAAGGAATTCACTAACTCTTGCGGAAAAAATCACTAATAGATGACACCTGAACAATATGACCGGGCTTGATTCTGCTCAACACTGTTAACCGTGAAGTAATCTTTGGATGTCCGTGGAAATCCCGCAAGGTTTTCGTACATTTAGCATGTATAAAAAATCCGCGCGGTCATTTCATTCTTCAACATATTTTTAACAGACCTACTGATTTACATTTTTTTTAAATGCTTGCGTAAGAAAGCCTTAAGGTTTGCAAAACTGGAACCGACCCAACCCAGCAGCCAAACACGACCAAAGCTGCCACTTTGATATCGGCTGATGCCCGTTCCCACTATGACGACCACTGCGCTTGGCCGACGCATCACACGACTGCTCTACATCCACGCTCCCACCGCCTCCGCCACACCCCAGACGGCGGCGCATGCACGCCCTTGGGCGGGCTTGGCGACTCCACTGCCAGCTAGGCTGCTTGCGAAGCGCGAGTCTGCCGCGGGCCTGTGCCAGGAGGGCTACGACGCGTCAAGTTCTTGCCTACGACGTTGCCCGTCGATTCCACCGTGCCGAGAGCGGGACTCCACCAGCAGTTCCTCTCCGCGTCTACCTCATCCAATCTTGAGGATAAAGACAAGGAGAGTGGCCCCCCGCGCCGCGCACCGCGAAGTACTGACGGCGACGAAGGTGGAATATATATGCCCAGCAGGACAGTGGCAGCTCGCTCGCGCTTCGAAAGGTTTGTGCTGGGCGAGTACCCGCAGGCGCTGTGCCTCCTGCCACATGCCGACGTCCTCCTTCTTTATTCTCGCCGTTTCCCGCGCCCACACTCGGCGGCAAGACATGGAAGCAGGCTGCGGCGCTCAGCGGGCGGCCGTACGTTCATCCCCCACCACCACGAGAAAGCGCGAGGAGGAGAAGTAGGGTCACTGATCCGGATCTTGCGGGCCTCGAGGTTGCGTAGGCGCGCGCTGCAGCGACGATTTGGTGCGAGATGGATTTGGACTCCGGGCACGAGGAGGTCATGCGGCGGAGGGAGCGCGAGCAGGCGACTCGGATATGGTAGACATTGAGCGCGTGCCGCGGAAGAGCGGGCAGTCGGAGCGCAGCATGGAGAGAGACGAAAGCGACGGCCACGGGCCGCTTTTGGACGCCGAGGACGAAGATAGCCTCACGTCCAAGGCCATCGCGCACCTGCATCCTGTATACCCGATCGGTCATTGCTCTGACCACGATGTACCGTCTTCATTTTTTTTTGGATATATTATCTCCTTTGAAAACGACGGCGCGGCAAATAGGTAACCTGGCTGATTCTTCGCTGCGGTTCGAGGATTTCGATTTCGGAGCCTGAAGGATGGTCACTCATACATGTAAAGGACCGACTCGAAAAATGTGAACGTTTCGAGAGCAAAACGGTGATATCGCCGAATACTGAAGCTGATCCTGGCGTCTCGAAGATGGACTTGAGAATGATCACCGCAGGGTCATGAAGCAAAAGACAATAGTGGCGGTCAGAGTAACTTTTAATTGGGCGATTCTGAGGGCGATTCTGCACACGATTCTGGAATTTCTTTAATGTGGGAAAATCGTCATAATCCAGAATCGCCTCGAGAATCGTTGTAGAAGCTCCTCTGGAGGAGATTCTACAACGATTCTCGAACGCGATTCTGACTCTAATTTAATTTAAAGACGATTCTGAGCGATTCTCACCCAAATCTGATGAAAAAGAATTCCAGAATCGTCATCAGAATCGGGGTCAGAATCGCGGCGAGAATCGCCCAGAATCGTCTACTCTGACCGCCACTAATATGCGGACGTACCGAGATTCGCCCCTCTAGAACCAGTTGCAAATAACATCCGCAGAAAAACCGTAGGCTACCGCGGCTATGACCAGCTATAGACCGCTACTGTAACACTCTATCACTCTCTTTATAAAAATATGCGTGTCTGTCCGTCTGTCTGAAGCCTTCAGAGTCCGCTCAATCTCCGCTGATGCCGCCCTGCCCTGGAGCTCGCCGTCGGCGATTATCGGGCTCCCGAGTGCGCCGGCCAACAGTCAATCAACATTCGCCTTGGCCGGCAACATGTCACCGGTCCAACAAACTTTGGCAGACACTGCCTCGGCGCTAACCTTGACAGATGGCTCCCACCACAACGAAATAAAGGCTGCCGCGGCCAACCCCGGGATTGTCAGCAGCTCGCGGAATCACGTGGAGAGATCTCAGTTCGTGAGCAAACCTTGCGAGGGTTGAGAACGAACAATAATATCCAGAAATTAATGCTTCAACACCATTGCCTCATTTATTCGCTCTTATCTCTGATAATAATCAGGATCTTTGCGCAATGTCCGGTGCAGAGGGCCTAATTTTATGCAATGGAGAATGAAAAAAGGTCGAAATAGGTGGAATGCAGGGGAATCAAATGTTGTGGCTCTGTCTTACTATTATCTAGATGTTTTATGTCAGCACCAAAGTAAATCGCCAACTCAACTCCGTTGAATTTACCCCAGTGCCATTCGGTCCACCTATGGCTTTATTAAATTCAAATAAGGGAATGGGAGGCCGCGAAGCGGCCGACCAGTCCCTTGTAGCTGCTAATAACTGTGGTAGCCTTCGGTTTTTTTCCGGATGAATCGGGTTTTCGAAGCGAAAGAAATTATGTGGGTTTGCCAGTCAACCGACAAATCGACAGCAACAAGTTCCCACCGCGGCAGCGCCGCTGATTGTAGACCTATATTGTTTCGGCGAAATTCTGTAGGCAGAATTGTGGCTATACACATCACTACCACCCCAAATCTTTTAAGATTTCTTTCTCGACTTTTTTTTTTTGATGCACTTGAGCAGGTAGCGCCGGGTACTGACCGCTCCCTGCAGGAAACAGTCGGGAACTCAAAACCGTTAGCAAGCCATCTCTCCGACTGTACAGCCACAATTCTGCCTACAGAATTTCGCCGAAACAATATAAAGGGTTAGCTGCCAAATGCCATGTTATTGATGAGATTGGCAGCCTCCATTTTAAGGCCTTCGATTGCGACGACCGTCTTATGCGATCCCTCACAGGTTATTCTAACCGTGTATGGGGTGGCCAAATGCTTATAACTGTTGGCAATTTTTGACAGGTGTGTGATAGTTTGTTTTTCTGGATTAAATTTCATCACCTTCCCAGGTTGCTCCTGTGGTTCGCTTTGGAGGACGGAAAGCGATCTGCAACGCTTCCATACAAACGCAACCGGTTTTCCGCCAGTTTGAGATCTTAACACTACAAGCCTCCATACGTCAACAAAACGACCCGGGTTTCTCCAGCTTTCTTGATGCCATCGGCGACGACTATCAGAATGAAACAGTCGAGCTTGGACGATTGAACCACACAAGATCTGTTCAGGATCTCATTAACTTTGTCTTCCCACCCACTGTTGTCTCTGATCCCATTCTCTGCATCATGCGTGCAATTCTCAGTCCATTCAATGTGTTTGTAGATGAGTTCAACTTGACGATACTCAGTAATGTTCCTGGGCATTCACACTGCTATATTAGCGAAGATTCCATTGAAGAAGATCTGCAAGGCTCTAATGACGCAGTCTACGAGGACCCCGAGTTCCTAAATTCTCTAAAAGAACCAGGAACTCCACCTCACGAATTGATCCTCAAAGTCGGCGCTATCTGCAGACTCACAAGAAACTTCGATGCGTCACGTGGCCTAACGAAAAACACTCGCGTCATAGTTCAAAACACTTTACGACACAGTGTTGAGGTCGAAACAATATCTGCTGTAGGGGCTGGAAGAGTCGTGGAGCCGGTATGACTATAGGTCCGGCTACACTTGCCACGAATTGACTGTCACTTTCAACCCATTGGTTTCAATTTTGTAGTTCACTGAAAGCGAATTCCGCTAGCTTTGTGCTATGCAACCACATTCAATGGATGCCAATGTCTCACGGTACAAAAACTCGGACTTGATTTGCGGAGATCGGTTTTTTCGCATGGCCAACTGTATTCAGCCATGACCCGTGTTCCGGACTCAGAGAACGTACTTATTTTGAAGAACGAAGGTGATGAATCGACATCGACCACTAATATTGTCTGGAAGGAGCTGCTGCTTTAATGTATTTTCTTTCAAATACACTGCATTATTCAATTTGGGTAAATTGGTAACTAAATTCTTCCTTTGAACTTAAATGTTACACCTAAAAATGATCATCAGTCCCAATCCATTGACATTTTATGCCCTGAGCGGGAGTGGAATGGGTGACCTTGTCATAATCCAGACATGGTTTGTGACCTTGCAAACTTTGTGTGAACTTGCGGTGTTTTAGTGAAACTTGTGACCTTGTACAAGGTCACAAGCTATTTGTCAAAAGTCTGATGTAGAATAAATACCCCACCAACTCTGTCTTATGAACCTCGGAACCGCGGCTTGGTAGGAGACTACCAAAAGAGAGAGCCTGTCTGTAAAAAATATTCAATATATTGCCGCATTTACCTTGCCGCAATGGTTGCGACACCACAATACAGAGCCTGTCTGTAAAGATATTCACTATATTGCCGCATTGACCTTGTCGCAATGGTTGCGACACCACAATACAGAGCCTGTCTGTAAAAAAGTATTCACTATATTGCCACATTTACCGTGTCGCAATGGTTGCGACACCACAACAGAGAGCCTGTACAAAATATTCAATATATTGCCCTGTTCACTGTGTCGCAACGGTTGCGATACCACAACAGAGAGCGTGCCTGTACAACATATGCGATATATTGCCCTGTTTAAGGTGCCATAATGTCTCCAAAAAAAATCAATATATTGCCCCATTCACCACGTCGCAATGGTTGCGACACCCCAACAGAGAGCCTGTCTGTAAAAAATACTCAATATATTGCCGCATTTACCGTGTCGCAATGGTTGCGACACCACAACAGAGAGCCTGTACAAAATATTCAAAATATTGTCCTCTTTACTGTGTCGCAACAGTTGCGACACCACAACAGAGAGCCTGTCTGTTAAAAAAAGAATCAACATATTGCTGCATTCACCTTGTCGCAACGATTGCGACACCACAATACAGGGCCTGTCTGTAAAATATATTCAATATATTCCCGAATTCCCGTGTCACAACGGTTGCGACACCAGAACAGAGAGCCTGTCTGTAAAAAATATTCAATATATTCCCGCATTTCCATTGTCGCAATGGTTGCGATACCACAATACAGAGCCCATCTGCTTCACAATATTTCCTCTTTACTGTGTCGCAATGGTTGCGACACCACAACAGAGCCTGCCTGTATAAAATATTCAATATTGCTTCATTTATTGTGTCGCAATGGTTGCGACACCAGAAGTGGTGGTGAGAAGTCCAGTGACTGCTGCAGGTGTCTGGTGCGCAAGTCATAACGGTTGTGTCAGCTCAGGAGTGATGCTCAGCATGTAGTAGCAGCACCTGTCACAGGCCTCATGACACAGTGGTTGTTGTACACCAAAGCCAGACAGCTGAAACCCTAGCATAAGGTTCTGTTGTTCCCCTACCCTGTGCTTTTTCCCCATAATAACCCTCCTCATCGCTGGGTCTTCAGTTTGATACTTAGCGCCCTGTTCGTACCTCAATCAAGCCCGCAACACCCTCAACCCTTCAAACCCGGTCACTCCCGAGCTCACCGTACTTGGGGTGTTTTTCTCATGTCTATTCTCAGATAACGCCCCAAATCACCATTAAACTCTGGCCAACTCCGGTTTATTCCATGCTATTCCCTTCTGGGAAAAAATGGGGCTCATTTTCGAGCGTTCAAGGCCCGCTCAAAAGGCAGGCCTGTGTATCCTCGCTTCGCTTTCCTTCCCCCATCATCATCCCCGCATCTGAACCCGTCCCAAATGTTTTACTCCCCTCCATACGGTGCTGAATGATCATCCTCGGATATATCAAGCGCTCTGCAAGATACTGCAAGCTCCAAGTTGACTCTCGCCCATCACTCGGTAGCTGTCCTGCCCCCTCAAGACGCTGCTGAACGACCGTCCTCGATGAATCAAGCATGGCTCATCATACGGCGACCATCAAGACCAAGGACTACCAGAGTGAAGCTTAATCACAACACTTCTTGACGCCTGCTGTGCACCTGTCCTGTTCAATCGCACCAGCCGGTGGCTCTCCGTCGAACCGGTGCTTAATTTCCCGCCATGACCCTAGTGCGGGGGGCAGAATTGTTTCGGCTTCAATTCGCCAGGCAGAATGGCAGAATGGCAGGGCAGAATTGTGGCAGAATATGGCAGAGTATGGCAGGTGTTTATAAAGAAATGCGGACAGATTTTGCTATGTCAACTCATTCATATACCCACAAGCATTGCTCGGGGTGTTTTTGGTCATGTTCATGGTCATGGCTTGTTTCAAGGCCATCTACATGATCAAGGCCAGTGAAGTTCACATTTCCTGGGCTATTTTTCGACTATTGATGCCGCCGAGTGGAAGAACACCGGGAACATTGATTTTTGGGCAACAGAAGATACCCAAATCCAAAGCAATAACACAAAATCGGCCCAACAACTGCAAAATATGGGAAGAACAACAGGAAGTGTACCCTTTCAGAGGCTAATTCTGCCAGACTGCCACACCCTTTCAGATAGTGCCAATTTGCCTGCCATTCTGCCATGCCGTTTGGCAGTTTGGCAGAATTCTGCCAACCACACTACATGACCCACGCCCTCTGCAACATCAGACAAGTACCAAGCCCCTCAAGGTTCAACGACCAAGGACTTGAGACTATGGAATGCTCACTCGCAACTCCAAGCGCAATCAACGCAAGATTGAGTGAAGACTTCTGCGGCTTCATAGAAATGACCAGCCGCTGCTTGCGAGACTGCAAAACTCCGAACAATTCCTGGCGCTCAACTTGTTAGACACCTTCATTCTGATACCCCACGGCCCATCATCCCTGTTATCGATTGAGGTTTATTCCGCTCCGTTTGTTTCTTCTGCTTTTTGAGCTGACTTTCTGCCTGCAGTTCTGGTGTATCGACACGCAGGATAAACTCCTCTCCGTTATTGATATAGGAACCAGCAAAGAAGAGGTGCAAGGTGCGCTTCCATCTCCATTGCCTTTCATACGACGTACCTGATTTACCCTCCTGGTCAGTTTTGCTCAGGTCGACGCACCCTGTATGCGCTCTCGGGTCACTCCTCTCATAGCTGTACGCTGACCTCTCCTGCCGACGTGTGCCTAGAGATATCAAGTGAGTTCTCCTTCCAACATTCAACATTCCGTTGTTCATTTCCATCGCAGTCTGCTTTGCCGGCGCTCCTCGGATGCTTAGGTGATATCCATAATCAGTCGTTGTCACTACAGGAAGTACTTATTGCCTATGTCTTCCAGCACGATCTCTCCGGCTATTACATTTTAACTGCTCTCCATCTTGCTCGGTGGCTCCTCACTGCCCGTGTCATTAGGAGCTCATCGACCACGAAGAGGCCTGTACAGTTTGGCGAAGGTACCATTTCGGTTTACGTAGCTATATTGTAAAATGTGTACCCCAACTGTGGCAATGAAATCCCGGGGTCGTCTTATATAGGGCTCTCTTGAATTTATATTTTTGGGGACTTTCGGAAAATTCGTCAGCGGGCAAGCATACGCCAGAGCGAAGCAAAGGCAAGTCTTGTTGCACTATAATATGCTCTGCTGTATCCCAGTAGGCTTCAAAGGACATAAAACAACATGCCTACAAGGTTAGATCATCGAAAAAGGTCGAATTATGAGCCAGGGAAGGCTAATGGCGAGAATGTCCTTTTTGGGCTGAAAGCGTTAGTGGTCCAAAAAGGAAAAACATCGGCTAAACCTTTGATCCCTATTCCCAATCTGTAGAGCTCATCTAGGGCTACAAGAGCCATCTATGCCATTTTGCAATTGGTGGACCCATTGGCCGGCAAAACACAAAATACTTTCGCAGAGCCGGCACTTTTGGAATAAATATTGGTATTTAAAGCAACCAGTCACGAATTGCATCCCAATACGGCCAGCTATCATTATAGGGGACCTCAATACAGACAGCCATCACTTTTAAGGCAATTTGGTCCCGCCCCCGCCCCTGCACTTCCATGCCCGCTCCCGCTTCCAGCAGCGGCCCAGTAACCCCACCGATCTCTGATGCTACCATCTCCACACCCCTACCCCGATTTATGGGCTCGCTGCTGGCTGCGCGCGCTCGCAGCGCACTTTTTGCCGCTTCCGCTCCCGCTGCCGCTTCCAGCAGCGGCCCAGCAGTTCTGTATCGGCCCCACACCCGCCCCTCAACTCCTGACCCAGCAGCCGCCCTCGCACGGCCGCAGCACGCCTTTTCGTTTTGCGCCTGCACCGGCGCTTTCGCACCTGCGCCCATTTTTCCGCTGCCCATTACTATCACCATTCTCCTAGAGGGACCCCCACGCATTCTCACTGCAATTTGCGACGTTGTGGCTCCTCGCGTGCGACTGCTGCACACTTTGCATGCTCACGCCGCTTCCGCGCCTCCACGCCCATTCCCGCGCCCCGGCGCCACACAGGCGTACCATCACATTCTCAGAGGTGTTCACCCGCATGCCCCCCGCGATTCTTGGGCTCGCAGCTTCTCGTGCGCGATCGCAGCATACTCTCTCCTCTTTCACTGCTCCTATGCCTCCCTGCCCGCTCCCCTTGACTGGGCTGGCGCAGCGGTACTAGCACTGTCTCAGGACGACCTCACTGGGTCCCCACCCTAATTTTCAGCCTTGTAGTTGCTCGTGCGCCGCTACAGCACTGATTATCAGGACGGCATCATTTTTGAAGATTTCTCGAGAGTATTGCTTACAGGATGTATTTGGGAAGATAGACGACTAAAAACACTATGTATACACTCACTGACACTTTATCTACTGTGTGGAATCAAAATCTGGAATTCGAAGTATGGTGTTCTGGCAAAGTTCGGGCGGAGTCAAATGCCACTATGGGATTGCACTGAGTTTAGGCTTCTGAACGGACGCTTTTGTGAATTTTGTATTTGTGTCTCGTTCGGTTGCATAAATTGTACTCTCAAGACTACTACTACCCTCCCTGACCTCTTTTCTGATGACAATGCTGCATAAAATATTTTCTAGGCCATGCTCGACGTCGTTGTCAGTTGTTGGTGATTTTTGACATAACACCTTTTCATTTTTTTGAAGTACCGGCACATTCCCTACACAATACTGAGATTTTATGTCGATGCAAAATTTGCTCAAGATGCCTGGGTGCAAGATGCCTGGATGTCCTCAGCGACGTCGAACTTTCCTCGCCAAGAACGCCAAGTCAGCTCGTCACAAGCGTTACACCCTCTCTTCTCCTCTTCCCACCAGACGACTCGACGTCTCGCCCCCCCAAACCTCGCTCAATCATCCCGAACTCTGACGCCGATGAAGATGGATACTCCACCGGTGTCTGGGTGCTATTAGTGGTCTCTCGGACGGCCTCCGAACGGTTCAATTCAGCGCACAGTCATCACGAAAATATGGGAAACTTTTTATGCCCTGTTATGGTTCGCCATGCCAGATGCGGATGCCAAGACCTTGCAAGGCTCGGCCAGCCTTGTATTACCCTTGCAAGGTACTTGTCAGCCTGTTATTGCCCTTGAAAGGGACTAAACAGCTTGTTATTGCTTTTGGAAGGCATTTGTCAGCCTGTTATTGTCATATTAGGATTGTATATATTACAAGGCCATATATTGGCAGTATTCGGCACCAGAGCAATAAAATAAAATAGAGTAAAAATGCTTATTACAGTGCATCGAGAGTCGGCGCAGCACAAACCTAAATCCCTTCAGCCTCCAACGAGCCCAAGTCACTCGCGCCAATCGGGGCCACTGTTAGGCTTGTCCCCCCACTCGCCGTCTTTGTCTTGCTGTTTCCCTCTGACCCAAGTTGCGGCGCACTCTGACCTAATAATGCAGCGACCACGGATCGAAGCAGCTGCTCAATCGATGCCGATGACTCGGAGAGGTTAAGCGGGCGGTCCGTGCATAAGGCACCATCACACGCAAATAAGTCACAACGTTGGATTTGCGATCACGCCACTCCTTGCTCTCTTCCCCCACCATCCTGCCGTCGACTTCCTCTCTCTCGCAGCCCTAACATAACCCTGCTATGTTCGAGTCCTCCACCAGTGTTATTGACATACTGGGTCCTGGACATACTGTCCTCCTCCGTGCGTACCGCCGCGGCTCTCGCATGCTGACCCCGATGCTCTGCCCCCATCTCCACACCCGCTCGAGGGTCCCTGTGTGCTCATACCTTCAACATGATACTCCTTCAAGCCTCCACCATCACATTTCAACTTCAAGCCTCTAACTTCAAGATTCAAGCAAGCCTTCGCTGGTGCATCCGTGCGTCGACTGTGCGCCGCCGTCAATCAAATCACCGAAGTCGCAAATCAAGACCTCATAGCCGGATCTTACCACGTGGATGCATCGTCCTCGTAACAACCGTCTCAATTGCGTCAAAATGAGCTGGTTTTCCTCAAGCCCCATCAAACCGATTGAAAGCTCGTCGGATTCAAGCCGTTTACTTTGAGGTGTCTCACGCTCTTTTCCCTCAAGAAGACCTGGGCTGCCACTCGCCGACTCATCTTTGTTTCTGGCCCCGTTTAATTTATCACCTGTGATCGTGTTCCGGACTCCCACATGCATTTTCGCTATCCCTGTATTATCTCTCTCTTTATAAAATAACGGGTGTCTGAAGCTTTCAAACTCCGCTTTGGGGAGATCAGGCCCAAGGCTTTGGAAGCGCTCTGTCCAGACCTTTGGAAGCACTGAATAAACGGCGCTTCCTCGGGGCTTTTGGCCCCATGATCAACTTCAAGCGCCTGCGCGCCTATAAAAACGAACACAATGCCAAATATCGCTTTTCTCACCAGTAAAAGCTTCCCGGTCGTGGCAGGGCAAACTCCGTCGAGTCTCCGCTAATGCTGTACCCCCGGCAGCGCTCCGACTATTGCATTTTGCTGGCCTATTCGGCATTCTCGACACCTGCCGTCAAGTTGCTAGGGTTAGGCCCTGACACTGACTTTGAGAAATCACTTCTAAACGAAGGTGGCCGTGGGAAATATTCAGGTAGGTGTATGCTCTAATTTGATGCCAAAAATAATCAGCATCTCAGGCCTGAGAATTCAGTTGAAGTCCGAGGTGCATAGAGAGTTTGATCTGTATAAAATACCAACTATGTAACTAAATTATAAAAAAGAGCTATGCATGTATCTTGCTATCAGCGCATGAAGTAGTAGCACATGGAAAATAATTCTGATGTGAGACAAGCGGTCGCCGGCGCTTCGCGCCGGCTCCCACTTGCTTACCTTATTTCCTCCCAGTGACAAAAATACAATAAATCTTTTAGCTTGGCTGGATTCCACTTTCTGTCTGAGATTTTTTGAGAGCAGTCTAAGAAAGTTTGCAGACTCAGATATGTAGTAAAGTGAGTAAACTACCACTATGACTGCTCTAGCAAATACATGCGAAGCCGAGGAGAGCAAACAGTCTAAAATAAATAAGTTCCAAAGAATTGATCCGCAAAATTTGGCATTTCATCTATGGAGCCAGCCATCAAACACTCTGCAGCTCGGCATGCAAGCAGAACTGAATATAACGATTGCTTTCTGCATGCCGCTAACAGCTGGTGTCTGCCGTGCTTCGGTCGTGTTGCGCAATATAACCATAAAACGATCCGCCAGAAGCGGCATTTCATTTAATGAGCCACCATCAAGTGTTCGCACCTCGGCATTCAAGCAGAGCTGAATATAACGATTGCTTTCCGTCTGCCGGCCCGATGGTGCCCATGCCGATTTGATAGCGCTAATCTGCCGTGCTGTGGTCATGCGGCGCAATTTAACCATACGGAGATACGGCTTCGGACGGACAGAGAGGCTTAATTATTTTATAAAGAGAGTGACGATTTGATAGCGCTAATCTGCCGTGCTGTGGTCATGCGGCGCAATTTAACCATACGGAGATACGGCTTCGGACGGACAGAGAGGCTTAATTTTATAAAGAGAGTGAAGAGTCGAGCTACAGTTGAAACAACAAACCAGCATGGTTCCGATTGCAAATTCAACAGCATAGATTTCCCAGGTGCTATTGGGCACAATTTGCAGAGGAGTCTTTTATTCAGTGCTTTAGAATCCTTCGGCCTGGAGGGATAATTTAGAAAGTGAAAAGAGGAAGATATATAGAGTCCAGAGGCAGATTGTTCTAATGAGAATGGCAAGCTCAAAAGGTGAATAAACATAGAGCTGGAATGAGGGACTAGCTCGCTCCTTCACTGTCAGTGCCAAAGAATATATTGAACCCAACTCAGTTCAATGCAAACAAACAGTATGTTGTTCCCAATCTGCCCTCTAGGACTTTGAAAATGCACGTAAGGGGATGGGAGGCCGCGAAGCGGCCGACCAATCCCTTGTATTATATTGAATAAGATTTTTTTACTGCATTTCCTTTGAGTGATTCCAAGGAATTCTATAGGCTGGCAAAGTGTAATAGCCTGGTACAACCGAAGCATGCTGTTGTAAATCCACCAGCCTTTCAAGCCTTTTTATAGCCCTTACAAGGAATTTAGATCTTTTGTAAGCCATTTTGTGTTTTTTACAAGGCTACCAAGCCTTGTATGCCTTTTGGCCCTTGCAAGGCTTTGTATTGCCTTGCATGTTTCTCCTTGTTTTAGTGATGGTGGTACGCCAATAAATCTTTCAAAACGTTGAAATTCTATGCAGGCAGAGCCAGTCTCAACTTTGAAACACTCGTTCATCCTTATCCGACCACTCAGCTCGTTTTCAGGCGATTCGATCCGCCGTCAATTGCATCTGGATGCGTTGTTTTTCCGCTGTGAAGCACGCGCCGCTCCGCGTTCGGTGCATCTGTCAGGACTTTCGCGCGGGGGGAGCCATGAAAGCCACCTGCATGGTTGTGCTCCATCCTGTTTGGATCGAGTTCCTGCCGTTGCTTTACTGTTTTGCCGGCTCGACTCGACTCAATCAAGCCAGTCGCACACATGCCCCAGCACAATGCAGGTACGAGCAACTACATCCACTAGAAAAATACTAATAACCCTTTCATTTAGCTTTGGCGCTACAGAGACCGAGTGAGCGGGAGCGGGAGGTGCTACTTACGGGACGAGGTACTTACCTGCTCCTCTCTCTCTTTTTTTTCGCACCGCTGCCACCGTACCTCCCCCTACCTTCGGCTCCATTCTGCGTGATGCGCATTCGGGTGCATCGACGTGCCCGCTCCACTCTCCGTGCGGATCGACGCAACGACGTATTGTGCTAATTCTGCGCCTCCCGCAGACACGAGTTTTGCGCGGACTCGACTCGGTGCCGTTGTGCGCGTTCCGCGTGCCGTGCACGGAGTCGAGTCGCTCGCTCAAGCCGGCCGCATCAGTCCGCGCTACCCGGGGTGTGCGGCACTGAATCGCGCATAAATTGTGCGCGAGGACCGCCGGCGCACGCGATCTTCGCAGAGGTGCGCAGGTCGCGCGTGAGCGTTCACCTGCGAAGCGGCGCTTGGGCTGTGAATTGCGCGCGGCGCGCAAGTCCTCGCAGGCCCTATTGCGAGCGCCGGTGGCGCGCATTCACTTGCAGAAGTCGTGCCCGGTGCCCGGAGCCCGTGCGACGCCGAATCGCGCGCAATTTGTGCGCGAGTCCCCGCGAAGACAGGACCGCCGGCGCTCGCGATCTTCGCAGAGGTGCGCGGGTCGCGTGTGAGCCATCACCTCCGAAATCGCGCTCGGACCGCGTGAATTGCGCGCGGCGCGCGTGTCCTCGCGGGCTCTATTCAGGCGGTGCGCATTGACTTTCAGAAGTCGCCCCCGGAGCGCGTGCGATGCTCGCAGGGACGTGCAAACCGCGTGAGTCTCAGCAGAGCACCGCGTCCCGCTCGCAAAGAAATGCATGCAGGTCGATGCTCCCGCGTGCTCATCTGCCGAATCGCCCTCGGGGCGCGCGAGCAGCCGATTCAATTCACGTACGATATCTGTAGTTCTGTTAGTTTCGTTTGAATGCAATGAGGGTTTTAAAGCAATTGAAGCGCGTACCGGGAAGGATGTTGGTTGTCACCGGAAAGACCCGTGTTTTTGGCATTTTGTGGTAGTTTCTCGTCTTAAATAGTTTGCACAATGGTTTGAATCTGTTGGAATACCCAACCAGGATTTTTCCTCGAATTTTTCATTGAGTTTTTCGTGCTCGTTGCCGTGGACAGCGATCAAAGTGGTTGACACCGGGGGCATCCACCGATGCATGCAAACACCACATGCGATGAATGCATGTGGCTCCCATGCGAAACACAACCCACAAAGCCGCCCTCTGCAGACAAAGAGGGGCTTTGACACCGGCATTGTTTCCCACACCCAGAAAACAAAGCCTGCAACAAAGGCACCCTTTTTCTGTGAAGGGCGGCTTTGTGGGCGCTGTTCCGCATGCGAACCACATGCATTCATTTCATGTGGTTTTCGCATGCGCCGGTGGATGCCCCCGGTGTGATCGTCGTTCGCAAAATGCCGCTGTTGGGATCACGACGACGACAATGGAAAGCTCACCGTGCGCACGTGGCTGCTTCACTAATTGGGACGATTCTAAGGCAATGCATCGCCAGGTCTCTAATTAGAACGTTTGATGCATCGCTCTTTCCCTCTCGTTAGAAGGGGCAATGTATCACTCTGCCAGCATCTGGTGATGTAGAGGAATCGCACCGTCCCACTTGATGGTAGACCACCATCCCTTTCCAGGGACACCGTGCTTTTGACTAGCTGGGATGAAGCGCTCAATAGTATTTCCCATATCAATAGAATTTGCCTTGAGCCACACTTTGTTGTCTGCCAGTCGGACGGTGGAGTCGGTGTGCGGATACACGGTTGCCAGACTAGCAAGTTTACAATTCTGCAAACGCGTCAATAAAAATTTCAGTTATTTTACTCAGCACACCGTACCTGTGTCCAGCACATCAAATGAATCGATGTAGCAACCACAAGCTTCGCTCCACCAGGAGGGGTGGGGGCCGATCGCTGTAGGTGTGGGTTGGAACTAATATTCAAATCAGCTCGATGTGAATCTCCAGGCAGGATCAGCGCACCTTCTTCGTATGTTATCTGGTACGGGTCATTCCAGCTGTAGCCTTCGGGCATCACAGCACCCTCCGCGAAGTCAGCAAGATTGTCCCTTGGAAAGACCCAATAAGAGCCTCACCTCGAAATAAAAAAAGTTTCCAATCTTCCTCCCTGGTAGTAGCTTGGGGCCACCTTCGGCAGAGCCTTGGAACGTGTTACGCGAAACGCGATAGTCTTGGCAAGAGTGTCCTTCGTTACCCTAGAACGGGAGACAGACGACAGGCTACGATCTGTGTGAGTGCGAGGGGCTTTTGTAGCTTTGGGCATTGCGCTCAAAGCCCAGCTCGTTAGTCATCAAGTTGTGCCATTGACCTGACTTCCGGGATGGATTGGACACTAGCCGAGTGGCCATTCCGACGTCGCTGGCTAGCTGGCTCGCTCTCTGCCATGCCCGGAAACTGCTGTTCCAAGTCAAAATAAATACAAAAATTGTAAAACAAATTGAGGTCATTAAATTATACCCTATAGTCAAATTTTAGACACCTGCAATGAATAATTTGAGCTCATTTTCCAGCTCATTCAATTAAAGATTTTGGTTTCATTTGCAGCCTGTGATGCAAGTCCACCTACGTCTGTCACTTTCTGAGACTCGAAGGACATTTCTGTCTCCTGCTCGAAGCTTCTCAGACTGCCTCAGCCAGTCAGAAAAACTTGAACACAGAGGTTGAGCTAGCTGAACTCATTGACAAAGCCGGGATCTCAGATGATGGTGAGTTGGGCTCTGTGGCTGAGGCGGTCTTGAATGGGTTGTATTGTTATAATGTTGACTAGCTATGGTGATTTTTGCAGACTTGTGATCAAAAGGTCTGTCAGCCAATCAGTGCCGGTGGGTCATTTTGATGATAAAAATCATGGTTAAACTGGCTAAAACAGCATCTAATGTATATGTATAGGTCCATATAAACATGATATGTCATAGCTCACACTCGAACACAGTCAAAACCTGTTGAAACACTGTGGAACAACGTCTCCAGGCCTACCGGCAGTGGTGTTTCCCAATTGGGACTGACAGGTCAAAAGTCAAGTCACATTAGAGAGTTTGCGGTAGCCACCGGGAGCCACCCGGTGGCTGATCGGGCATGCAGTACCGGTGGCTGTGGCTGATCTGGTGGCTGGATGTATGATCTATGGGTCTGTTCGACAATTGTGATGAAGGAATCATGGCTTTTGAGGAACTGTTGGAATCTGGGGCAGCTCCCGTACAACTGCGATGGATTTTCGCTGTGCTCGCAGTGGAAGGAAGTCCAGCCCTCATGATTTGGGAAGCACACAAGGCTTCTTTGGGTGCAGATATTGTAGATCGCATGCTGCAAGTAACTGCAAATCCACCTCCCGACTTGGTCCGGAACGAGCTTCTCATTGCACTCCAGAAACTCTTACAGGGACTCCGCAAATCGCTGTCAGAGATCGGACTTCCTGAACCCACTGAATAGCAGCAAGAAGTCGACGCTGAACGCCTTCATTGGGGTGGAGATCCGAGTAATCTGTGTACGTTCAAAAATGGACTCACAGCTGAGCAGGTGAGCTATTCTTTTTTTCTTGATTCTAATACCAACCGAGAATTGTACAGCGATCAATTTATGAACGCATCATGCATGTTGCAACACTCGAATTCCCTCCCCCGAATCACGTCGATGGCAGCGCAGGTAGAGGGAAAACATATGTTCTGTACCCAGTCATCAGTGCACTGCGAAAATTGGATGAAATCATTATATTATCGGCATTCTCTGCTTTTGGGGCTAAAAACTACCCCGGCAGTTGAAAAGCCCACTAACCCTATGGCATTCCCGTTGATGAATACAATCCGCATCTCAAATCATCTGTTGGCCCCCGTGGTGCAAGACTACGCCAGGCTGCTAAATTTCATGTCATTGACGAAATTGGTGGCTTTCACTTCAAAGCCTTTGACTGTGCATACCGCCTGATGTGCTCTCTCACGGAGATGAATCGTGTCTGGGGAGGATGTATGTTGATCACAGTTGGGGACTTTCACCAGGTAAGTCAGACTACAACACAGATGCATGGTTTAAACTGTACTAGGTCGCCCCTGTTCTTCGCTTCGGGGGCCGTACTGCAATTTGCAAGGCTTCAATCCACACCCAACCCGTCTTACCGACATTTTGAAATTTTGAGATTGGAGACATCAATGCGCCACCGAGCGGATCTAACTTTCTCAACTTTTTTGGACTCAATTGGAGATGATCATGTCCATAATTCCGTAGATCTTGGCTGTCTAAATCACACAATCTGTCCAAGAACTCATCAATTTTGTCTTTCCCCCAAGTATAGTTGCAGACCCTGCTGCCTGCATCATGCGGGCCATATTGAGCCCTTTCAACATATTTGTTGATGAGTTCAACTCCGCTATTCTCCGTACCGTTCCAGGTGAGACTCATTGCTATGTCAGCAGTGATTCAATCGAAGATAGCGGCGATGTGTCGGCACAGCAAAGGAGTTTTTTCGGACCCCAAATTTTTAAATTCTCTCCAAGAGCCTGGAATCCCTCCGCATCAATTAGTTCTCAAAATCGGGGCCATTTGTAAACTCACTCGCAATTTTGACGCCTCTCAAGGTCTCACAAAAAATACTCGAGTCATCGTGCCAAATCTCCTGCGCCACACAGTAGAAGTTGAAATCATTTTCGCCGTCGTAGCTGGTAGAATTGTTGATCCGGTACGTGCATCTTCTATACTCCGTCTACTTAGTACTGGCACTAAAGGAATCTCAGATACACCTTCATATTCCACGCAAAAATTGCCATTTTCAACCACACGGGTTCGAGTTCAAGGTTCACCGAAAACAGGCAAGCGTTATGACATGATTTATCTTCGCTTTTCTTCATTGTCATATTTCTGCACTTACTTTATTTATAACCACTATTTTGTCCTAACCATACCTTCAGAATCTTTTGCATTTTATTCAGGTTCAACTCTGAGCTCGCAAGAGGCTCCAAACGAAGTTCTTGTGGGAATGGTTTCGGCATCTTCCATTCATACTGTATGTCATTTTTTTATTACCTTCGTTGACGTTCGTTCGGGCGGTGCGCCACCTTGTGGCTGACAGAGTGTAAGTCTCGCACTTGAGGGTGTCTTGCAGGGGACACCCGGCTGTTGGCGGGCAGTACCTTTACTCGAGTTGCACATAGACTGAGACATTGCTTTTAAAGCATTCCGTGGGTTTATGGGGTGGTTAATCGCTCGGACGCGCGGCTTTTTGCCTTGACATGGGCTTTACATACATTTTGTACATAACGGCAGCCCCAATGGTCCAAGAGAACGGACGCATGGGGTGGGATTTCATTAAATACCCAGTCTAGACACGAAACGGGGATCCTATCTTTTGTCTCTCACCACTATCTCCCAGCTTCGTGGGACAGCTTGCGCATCGAACTCTCGTCTACTTGTCACCTTACATGGTTCTCTCGGAGTGCGCGGTGCACTCAACTATCACGCGTCATCGAATCTCGCTTCTTGACAACATCACGGTCAGATGACCGTGTCTCGGCTCCTCTTGTCTCATTGCCTCGGCACTAAAAACCCTACCAGTGTGTTATACACCTTCATCTCGTTCCTGTTTGATTCTTTCATCTCTACTCCTTTTCATCGCTACATTTTATACCTACCAGTCGGCACGTTTTCCATCCTAATCCCTTTATTTTGAACCTGCCCCCGGGTACAAAACCCTACTTCACCGAGGCCCTGCCATATACCGTGCAATCACCATTCATCCCTTCTGCTTCAAATATGCTCTTAAATCTCCGTGGATTCCCCAAGAGGTCATATTACACCAGATTTGTCAGCCCTTCGGTAGTTCTACTCTGTTGGAGGTTTAACTCTCTTCATTTTTTAGACTCTGCTTTTAGAAAATCAGCCCCGAACAGGAGAGTTTCAGCTTTAAACTTTGGCGACAGCGCTAATCTGTCAACCGAAGTGGTGGGCCGCGAAGCGGCCCGCCACGCTCTTGGGTACTACTAACATTGTTTGGAATGAGTTGCTGTTCTAAATACATGTATGAATTCAAACCTACCAACCTTCCTGCGGATGCACATCTCTCAATTATATGGATGTTACACATTTGCAAAAGGGGATGACGACCCGCGGAGCGGGTCGTCCACCGCTTGTTCAGTTTAAAACTTGAACACTCTTACTGACTTGCTTCTATTCCAAGTCCACTGCCACGGTAAGTCCACGGTAAGTCCACGCTTGCTGTCGAAATTTCACAACTAACCGACCCTTCAGTTCTGTATCATTTCGCAGTTGGCCTGGGCTCTGTCATAGGCGCTGGGCTCGACAAGTTTGGGAAGGTCGTGCAACCGACCGAGGCATGGGAGCGGCTCTGCATGGCTTACGACGCGCTTCTGCCTCGCGAGCAGTGAGTTCACAATCTTTGGGAACGGATTAGTGAAAGTTTATGGATCAATTTTGACATTCGAGTGCGAATATAGCTGTTTGGCTTCGCTTGCTCTGAGCTCGGGCTTCGGCCTTAACTGCATGCAAGACCTGATATTACAGTATCCACGTGAGGTGGTCCTCCTACAAACATCTCTCACTCTACCGCTTCTTTTTTATTCATTGTCTCCTCCTTGAATCTGAGAGAGAAGTCAGCGATCTGAGATCAAGTGATCAAGTGATGAACTTGACTCTGACTTGAAATTTGGCACTTGGACTTGAAGTTCAGTCTATTCAATTTGAACCGAACCAATCTGAGACAAGCACAATTCACCGGTCAGAATACCCGAATCAGGCTCGGGAGGAAATGGAAGACCTTACCACAGTCCGTTCTTGAACGCAAAAGTATATACTGTAGCTACATGTATGCGTTCGCACCACCAACGCAGTGGAAGCGATAGTCCCGCCGTTGGCCTCGCCGGTGCCGGTGTCATGGAGCGCCTGGTCGATCTGCTGCTGGTAATTTGTTCGCAGATGAGTTCCTCGAGTCCACAGCAGCAAGACCCTGCACATACCGATTTCAAGGAGGGTGTGTCCGCAGTAGTCAAGGTTGGGGGTGCAGTTCCTCGCAATGGCGCCAGTGACAAGCACCAACAGCGCGGCGAAGGTAGTTGATTTTATGGTGGTGGTGATGGGTAGTAGGTGGTGTAGTTAGAGACGCAAATTGTGGTCGGTAAGATGTGGAACTGTTAGGACGCTCCCGGCTTTTATATGTTGTTTCGTTCGCGCTACATTTAATTCCCTGGGTCAAAATGAGGTTCTCTACTGGTACGGTAATCCGCCGCCATGAAAGCTGTCGAACCGAGGCATCCCGGGGTGAAGAGTTTCCCATTGATTTGTTCATCGGCGCTGATGTGAGCATGCTAGCATCCCGAGCGTGCCAAGCCTGAACGTGAGGTCATTAACAGTATCGCGCTGAGGGTGTTAAAATGAAAACCTTGTCCCGAAGAACTCCGAGAGGAAAGGTTCATGAGCGCTCAAAAGCGTACGTGAAGCGAAAGGTTTCGGAAAAAGTATCAGCGCGCATGGTATGAGCTGGACCAATGGGACAGGTACGCATTGGGTCGCCCAGACACTTTAAGTGTCAATGTGGATTGTTGGATGGAGCACAGGTTCACGCCAAGCGTATGTGTCTCTCTACGCTGGAAAGCTGAGCCGTCAAGCCCAAGATCCGAAAAGGAAGATCTACAATTCGCAAGTAAAGAAATCGTAAGTGTGCGAAATTTTGATTGGTCGACGTCTGAAGAAGTAGAGACAGAGCGCCCAGGGGCGTCCCGAGCGGAGTAAAAGGAAAGTTTGCGCTTGATGGTAATGAAAACCCCGATTTTAAAGCACATTTTATGGTGCATGCTGGTACCACATCAGCGCCGGTGAGCAGATCAATGGGAAACTCATCACCTCGGGAAGATACCTCAGTTCGACAGCTTTCATGGTGGCAGAGAACATCATGTTGCCCCAGGGAATTACAGCTCTGTGCGGAACTTAGGGCGCGGTCGATTTTTTTTTTTTCATTTTTGGGCTTTGTGGTCAAAAAATTTCCTTTTCGCTATTGTGGGCTCAATACTTGTCGTATCTCTATGAAAACTATATAGACGGAACGATGCGAATCCGGAGGGCATGACATCCTCCGATTTTTTATATCGTACATACACCCTGGTTGAAGTTGAAAATTGCATTGCTCTACTCCCAGGCGAAAATACTGCGGCTAAGGAACAGTCCACAGCAACCCGATTTAACCGTTCTTTAAGATTCTGCTTGTTCGGCGGGCAGTTACCCCATGTAGGCATATCTCCATGAGCTCTTCCTCTCCTCTCTTCCTGCGGGTCTTGGCCCTATTCAAATTGACTGTTCCTGAGTGAGATGCTCAAAATCCTGTGCAAATTCTCCATGTAAAGCAAGGAAAGAGCTTCGATAAGTACGTACACAGAATGCCCCAGTCTCCATCATCTTCCCTCTGTTCTACCTCCTCGGTTTCAAACTCTGCTTTTCGATTCGCACTGTAATGTTGTCACCTCCTGTCACTGCGGCCTGCGGAACCCGCACCGCAGACTGTGAAACAACTCCCAGCTCTTGCAGCAGCTGTACTTGCCTGATTTGGCTGAGCAGGTGCCCAACCACAGTGGGAATTTTTAACCCCATGCACAGACTGCTCGGGCGATCCTCTTGAATTCATGGTTCAAAATCCTATGTGTTCCAAGGTGATGTTTCACGCAGCTGATTCCTCGCAGTTCAGCGCAGCAATTTCAATCTACATCGCAGCCCTATCTGTCCGAGAATTATCCATACCTAAATAAGGCCATCTTACTTTAACCAGCATAGCTTGCTCTCAATTCTATGATGGAACTCACTGGCAGGCTCTCAAATCCGACTCTTTATAAAATAACGGATGTCTGAAGCTTTTCAAACTCTGCTTTTGGCTCATCAGGCCCTACTCTTTGGAAGATCAACATTAAACTTGGGCGACGGCGCCGACGCGAGCGTCAATCCGTTCAATTATCTAAAGCCCTTTAAACACCCATCCTTCGTTTTCTTTAGCCGCACACTGAGTCTAGAAGGCCGGTGCCATCCGAGGCGCCAGCTTTACACGCCGACCTTTTTAGACCCAGAACTCGGGCTGCTGTTCCCTCCAATCGCCGTCTATCATTCCTCTGTCCCATGGGCTCACGACTCTGTGTCGATGAACGAGTAACTAAATATAGACCGGGAATAAATATCAATTTAATTCCACTCAACGAAAGCCTGCACATATAAAATCCTGACCATTTGACATGGGGATTAACTTCAAAAACGAGGATGGGAGGCTGCGAAGCGGCCGACCAGCCCCTTGTATGTTCTTTAGTCGCTCTTCAAGAACTGGAGGCAAGCTAAGTCCCCATAAACTTTAAAGTACGCTATCAAAGTGTATATTGCAGGGCCAGAATGATGGTGGCCAGATGAAACCGGGTAACATCCGGAGTGAAGCGCTGAGCGCTCAACCCGTACCCGGTCCTAAACAGTATGCCGTCCAAGTTGGACGGTTACTGTTTAGGCCGGGCCGGCAAACTGTTTAGGCTGCAGCACAGCATCAGGTATATTCGTGGGACTGGGTACGGGTTGAGCGCTAAGCCCCACGGGTAGTCCCGTGATTCCCAGAACATCCCTATTCGGGACATCATCCTGTCTCGCTTGCCTTCCATGTTCACCTCCGATAATCACTGCGGCACTGCGCTACGGAAATTCAAATGTGTTTGGTGTGCTCCGTGGGACACGGCGCGATATGTATCTTTTCCGAACTCACGGCGGGTGGAGGTTACTAAACGTGAGGTACATTCAGACGCGGACCGCTCGGCCGATCAAGTATGCGTTGTACCCAACCGCAAGCAGCGGGAACAAATCCTCTCGCGTCGCAGGTCGCTAACGAGATTACGCCGGATGTCCTAGTAGTGGTGGGGCTCAGGATAACATCCCGCACTAAGGTACGGGACATAAAAATACTGGCTCTCTCGAGGCTGGGTTTAGCTCGAACGGATTGACTTTGGTTTCGCAGCCGATTTCCACAGCTATTTCCGAGTTTGCTGTGGCTACATCGAACTCCCCGAACGAATTTAAGCTGCTGTAAGTGTTTCTTTATTCGGCTTCCTCGCACGAAATTGACATTCTCGGTAGCAAAGTGACTAACGAAGGACTGGCCCTCACCAACACCGGCGCTCTGCCTGAGATGTTGCCTGTCGAACCCCCCAGTTCCATGTATGCGTGTTAATCATAATCTCATCCATTTCGTTGACACTCGACTCTGAAAGCCGGCAGAACTGGGCCTTCGAGTGCGGTGGTTGCATCGTCGAGGGCAGCCCCGGAATGACCTTTATCGGCGAGGGCTGCTTGGTCGTGTCCCAGTTCGACGGAAGCTGCCTCAATATTAACAATGGTGGGCCTGTTGGGAGCCCCGTGACTCTCGGGAATTGCCAAGTCATTGGCTCTAGCATCAACATCTATACTGCTTAGTAGGTTATGTTGGAATGATGAGTGCTCTCTCTGTGATACTTGTTTCTAGTATGTAGTCTCATGATAGCTCGAATTCAGCTCCTTATTGTCAATTACGTTTGGTGCTACCTTTTGCTTAAAAGTACCGTTGAAAACTCAACCTCGGGAAAGTTATTGCGCAACGAAGACACATCAGCTGTGGGCCGCCTGCTTTTGCTCCGAGTTTAAAGAAAATATTCGATGCAGCCACGAATGCCCGCAAATCCGATTGAGACTTGGTTTAAGTCGTGTTGATGAGCACCGCTCCCGTCTGAGCAGGGGAAGGAGATTTTGACGCAGCACTGACGTTTGACGCATGTGTCAGTCAAATTTTGTGTCAGTGGTTGAACTGTACTTAAGTGCTGTTCTCGACCTCCCACATTTCACAGGCATCTGTGGAGGTAGTCAATGCACCCTTTGGCACCATAGGGGATGCATATAGTTGGTAATAATGGTGTTAAAAAAGTCGAACAAAACTCTGTGCAATGTCAATCAACGTCAGTGAAACGTCAATGTCATAACGTCACAAACGTCACTGCGCCGGTCTGCGCCGATTTTCAACGTCAATCCAGCACCCTACAACGTCAACTCTGCCGTCTGCAGCGTCAGTTGCAATCCTTGTTTGCGTCAGTCTGCGCCGATTTTGCGCCGTGACACAGCGTCAGTATAACCGATTCCCGTCACGTCAACATCATCTTCAACATTGTCTGCGCCGCCAATGCGCCACTCCGCGCCAATGTTGTTGTTCAATTCCCACTCTCTGCCTAACCTCTGGGTACCTACCATACACACCTCCGCTGTTTTCGTGTCTCGTACCTGACTGTGCCAATTTCTCTCTAAGTCTCTGACCACTGTGGCCACCGATCTTTCACCCTAGGCCTCTCAATATTGTCTGTCCCAATGCCCACAAAATTTTCTATGCTTGAGCCTCCAGGATCGTACCAAGCCCCCTTATGGACCTGTTGTGTTGACATTGTGTAGCCACTTGATAACGCTGAGCAAGGAATCACATCCAAATTATGTTGAAACCATTCACGGCGCTGTTGTATCGTCACTGGCAATCTGACGAGCCTGGTTATGTTATCCTCACATGTTTGCTTTTTGAGATCTCTAGATCCCAAACGGTGGGCATAATTCCTCATGAGTGTCTATCAGCTCAATAAGTCCACCTCCGCCCTCTCGCAGCACGCTTCTCCTCTGCCCCAGCCAGTGCGTGCACGATTCAAGCCTAGCACGAGAACAACGTCCAGACCTCTGGCTACGTTCCGTCCCCGGCTTTCGGAGCAGGCCGATCCTTGCACGCAAGGCCACCAAGGCTACGATCCGTAATGACGACTCCCTTCAATCTTCGAACACGGATTGACTGCTCAACTGAAACAAATGACTCTGATGGCACGGGCTTTTCTCAACATCCAAGTTTGACTCACTGCGGGAATCGTTCTGGCTTCAGGAATACCGCTCATCAAGCCGCCCCAAAATCTCACGTTGTACGTCTAGCCCTCAGCAAGATTGCTCAAGCCCGCTGCGTGGAGCTGTTCAAGCGATTCAAGACGTCCGAGCCCTTGGGGCCGCAGCGCTGGACCATGCCCCGTCCGTTTCGCCCCTTCCCTATTCTATCTTCCTTTCAATAATGTGTTCAATCGTCCCCTTATTCTGTTTCCATGTTACGGTGGATGACTGGGCACTGGAAAGTATACTACGCGAAGCTAATCCCGCTCACGATTACTCACATTTTAAGCAGATGTCCCAGAGCTTAGCACCGCATAACCCCGTCGATCTTCGCTTCTTCCCGCACTCCTCTCCCCACTCCCACTGGCCCCTGCGGAATTATCTCTTGGTCAGTCGATCATCTTGACGCTATCGCCGATTCGCTCGGGACTGATCCCTCACCAGCAATTGAAGTACCACTGGCGTCACAGCCTACCCTCCGGTCCGTGTCCGTGTCCCATCGATCTTTCTTTTGACGTTGAATATTCTTCAGGACCCATCCACCCCCCGGACACTCTTTGACGCTGAACAAGACCCTAGACATTTTCACGGTGTGTATCCCACTTGCATTGCTTTCTAATCGACACTGATTATTCTATGTAGCTTCCGGCCCAACCTTCTTCCTCGACCTTCTTTACACCGTCCGTATTCTCTATGCAGGCACATACATTGCGTTTTGGGCTAACTCAGCTCTTTACAGAAATAGTACATCCGATGTGTTGCAGGCATGCCGAAAATCGCACCGCTCATGTACGCTCTTCGATATTTCCGCTAGCTGAATTCTCATCGAGCTAGAGTGCAGCCAGACCTCGGTTTTAGTCAGTGCTCCTCAATTTGGTGGATCTCGATGACATTCGGGATTATTGACGCTCACATCGCAGCGGCGGACTCAAAATGTCCCTCACAACCGCCTAATTTGCGCTGAAGTCCACACAGATTGTTCTCTGTTGTGATGTTCCTTCCCCGGGTGCGTGCTCGGTTTGCCATTTCTTCGATCGGTCTTATTTGACCAGTAGCTTCGCGATGTGGACAGCGCCCGCACGAGGGCCGATTTCGCGTTGGTAACTGATACGCAGTTACCGGAGCTGAATTGAGTCTTGCTGCTTGCACACGAACGTGAGAATCCTAGCGCCAGGCAATGAGTTTTTTACACCTTCAGCGCGCTGGCTGTTCGCGGACATCGCTAATTCAGCCGGCATGAACGGACAGGCTCTCCTGGCCCGTGGACCTTCCGCCTGGATCTCGGGATGCGGGAGCAGCGCAGGGGCGCTTTACGGTAACTTACCTTCGAGTCCCAACATATTAACATGCTGGTCCACGACAGGCAACGCTACGCCCGTGATCCAGCACGGGGACCAAGATGAGGATATATGAAACGGATTATCGCATGTCATGAGCAACCTGCTCTTTCGTTTGAACAGGAGTGGGTGGTAGTTTTAGTATCAATTATTTACAGAAGCTGGGCGACATGTGTGTATGCATAGAGCTGTACATGTTTCGAAACACGACGATTTGTAGATACAGCGATTTGAAGGGCATCCATCACACATATCAGCCGCCAGAGCGTAGTGATGGCATGTCTTGTATTACTGGATTATTGTTGTTTCATCAAGTCACTGCTTGCCTCGTTGTTTGGCTGCGAAATCTGTGTGATTGGATCTCAGTTATTCCCAGCTAACAAATCACGAGGATCCTGCACAACAGAAGTTCCTGTACCCCCGACTCGACGTCGCGACCTGCCTCGCTAATTTCGCTTCTGGCCGAAGGTGCACGTGAGCGTGAAGGTGTGATCGTGTCAAAATAACGACCGGACCGGCTGGTCCACGAGCCTATAAAAATAGCACAAAGAATGCGGCAAGTGCCTGGCAAGTGCCATGGCAAGTGTCGGTGCTATGTCCATCAAATCTACCGTTTCTTTAACGAAATGACCGGCTTTCGTTTGCGTCTCTTTGGTTTCATCCCCATCGAGGTTATCTCCTTCTTACTGCCTCTCATTTTGTTCTCGATTCCTGGACGACCTATAGATAGCCACAGCCCCAAAGGCTGTCATGGATTCAGGGATATGGTGCAAAATTTGCACTCAGCCCATAATTTGCCGTGCTTTGCACATATCGGGACCACTTAAAGATCGGGGACAAATGAGGCCTTTAACGATTTTCTCGCTCGTCTGTGCTATTGCTCCATTTTTCCATCCCCCCTTTGCGTTCTCTCTGCTCTTACTCTTGCCTTAACTCCTTTTGTCCTCAACTTTCTGTGTTATTCAATACAGCCTTTCATTTTCAAGAGAACAGATGACCCACACACAGCGTTTTCTTGACAGGACGCAGCGGATCGCAGTTCCTGTTGCCCACGGCGCAGCATGATTAAAATGATGTGGCCGGGAGGCCACGTATCCGCCCGGCAGTTTCTTCACACATAAAGACGGCGTGAATCGTAAACCGCTATCCCCTTCCCTCCTACTTTCTTATTCGATTTTTGTTCTAATTTTCTGGACCCTTTTTATCGCTGCTGGGGATACACTGCTACTTGGGATCAAATCAACATTGCTACTTCAATGCCGGGTCTTCTCCACACTGTCTTCGCGGGTGAACACTGTCAAAATCCGTCTCGGTTTCTTTTCTCCCGCTCTGCACAAATTCTTCCATCGGGGTCATCAGGCAATTTTTTCCAAGTTTTCTCCCTAAGCCGTGGTTCACAAGATTCTCCCCTCTCTAATGTCCCTTCTGAGCTCTGTCCTGCGCTTGCCCATGTTTCCGGTTACCCGCCCTGGCACGTAGCTGTGATGGCTGATGGTTTGTTTCCCTCTTTTCCCGCAGTACCGGCAAGCCAATCCTTGCCCAAATCTTCTGGAATTCATCGTCTATGGTGACAGCTCTCTCTCTCCTGTGGTCATCTGACTGTGTTGGTTACTTTCTGTGCTCCTCTCTCGTTGTGGCTCTTACTGGTGTTACTGGCAATATTTATTCACTTCAACCATGGGCACACCTACTACTGTGGAACATCAAGGGCAATTTCTCTCGCTGCATAGGACAGCTTAATTCTTGCTGCTCCTTTCGCGAAATTATCTGGGGGGTATTTCTTGGCGTATTCTGTACTTCTGTATTGTGTTCAAAATCTACCGTTTCTTTAAGGAAATGCCCGCTTTTCGTTGAAGTCTGTTTGGTTTGATCCCCATTGAACTTATCTCCTTCGGTCTCAAATATTCTCATCAATCCAATAATTTCCGGCATTGTCCGCTGTGGGAACGATTACAAGCTGTACAAAAACAGACCGATTTGGAACCCTGCGGCAAAGATGTGAATCTCATAAACCCACAGCCCAACACAAACTTCAACATGGATCAGAATCTATACACGATTGCTCTCACAGATTCCACGAGTCCTGATATTCCGGAACTGTGCGAAGTATTTGAATTGTTGAACACAGAACACATCTGGAACGGTCGGCAGAAGTAGCTATGTCTCGGATATCAACAGCGCAGTGGCAACTGCTTTATGGGGGCATACCTCCCACTGTGTCCATCGAGCAACACGTCAGTGCCGGCGCTCTTACTTCTCACTTTTTTGTATAACCAGCCATCTTTGCATCCAGTACTACCGTCGTGCTCCCACAGCACTTCCCGCACATGTCCCACCCTACTCGATTTCGCTCCCGCAAAATAATCACTGATCCCATTTCAAACTCATCTGTTGTACGGACTGGTATCGGATCTCTCTCACTGCGTTCAACCCCTTCCTAAAACAGGCAAATTCTAGACGTGTCGAGCCGATGGCTATGCATGGCTATCTCCGTTGAGGCGTCTAAACGTACGTAACATCGGCAGCCAATAAGCCGTGTGGCCGGCCGGCCGGAGCTTGATGACAACTTTACAGCATCATTACCACAAACAGACATGCTCGTGTCCCTTCTCTGTCCCATTTTCATCTTCTCTGGGGCTTGTGCCTCAGGAATAGAGGTTGGCAATGTCTGTCCGATAGTTCAAGATCAGTACTCACCGTCCTGCCTTGGTGTGTACCTCCTTGCCCGTGATTAATTCCTGATATATTCCTGCTTATCGCTGCGCTACCTTAATTTTTGCCCTTGCTTGATATATTCCTGTTGGGCTCTGCCCTCTTGTGAACCTGCCGTGCTAACAGTACCTACTTTGTGGCTCAAAAGGCAGTGATATGCCCGGCTCGTCCTTTGTTCGTATGCTCTGCTTGCTGAAGAGAAGTAAAGGTAAAAACTCGGCTCATCAATAGGTCCCTGAGGTCTGAATTATGCCACAATCCAGAGAAAATGGCATGGTGGCGGCAGAACATGTTTGTTTGGGTATGTTGCTCAACAAGTTGGCTGCACGGCCACACCTTGTTCCGACATGCCGAATTGACACCCGCCTGATGGAGCGGCTGTGAAATCAACATTGATCATAACACCGATCATCTTCTCACTCGTGTTATTTCCAACTCCCAAATGCTCTCATGGCCGCTGCACAGCAGGTTTGAGCCTCCCTTCATCATATTTGGTCTTTGCCATGGGCACAGCAGCTGAACGTCGGCTTTTCCGTTGCAGGGAGGAAAGTTAGTTAGAGGTAACGAGTGCGGGATATGAGAACACAGCCTTTCGAGTGGTAGGGTCTTAGACTTGAGGTGAAGCAGCAATCATGGTGAGCTAGGTAGATTAAGACAGAGTAGCTCAACGAAGGTTAAGGCGAGACTAATAAACAAATGCAGCCAGGCTGCAGGGGTACGCCGATATGGTGCACGCCGCAACGTGGGCGTCTGGAAACACTGGATACGTATGTATACTACATCAGCGCATTTCGTGTTGGGCGTCCTGATCTGCACTGTAGGTTGTGTTGAACCCCGGGGAAGACATCGGGGCGTCCATGTATTATAGCTTCGCGGACCAGATCGTCGCATTCGAGAATACTTATGCCGTATATCAGGATCAGGCACCGTACGCTTGGCTCTCTTCAAAATGTTGTTCAGTTTGAATCTCATTTTGGGCCGTGTTATACTATAGAATTCCCCTATCTGACGCCGCACCACAATCCGTCATCATCCATACCTTCGCCAACGACACGGGCACACTCTCCTCCGTCATCCAGACCCTCGACACCGCGGGGATCGCCAGTGTCTACATCACGAATCTGAATCTCGCGACGACAGATGTGTACCATGGGTTTGGGAGTGACTGGACCGCGTTCGTCCAGGATGTCAGCTCGCTTTAACTATTTATTTGTTTGGTTGGTAGTTCAATATTCTAACGACTGGTGTACATCACCCTTTTCAAAAGTCCATTTTTTCAAGCCAAGCACTATTAAATTGTTATAACTAGTGAAAGTTTTTACCAGGACCCGCAACGCCAGAAAGTACCGTGCCAGGAGTTCATAAATGATGCCACAATTGTGGCCGATTCGCGACTCTCTGGTCCCTGAGGCGAGTACTACTCCTGGTCCCGCGTTAGATTCCAGTTCATAAAGGTTGGTGGGTTGACCGCTCATTGCCAAATTGCTATTCCCCCTCGAATTGAATGGGAATTCAAAACTCAAACCCATTTGCATTCTAGGCTAGACGTTCCTTTGAATCGATCTGAACGCCACGTGGCCCAGATATCCAGGCAGATGATTCCAGCTCGAGTTAGGATCGCATTGGACAGGACGTGGAACTTGGTTTATGCCGGGGCTACCCATTGCTCCCCATATGTGGTGCCGCGGTGTCCCTTGTCAAAGGTGTGATTTCAACTCGAGACGGTCCGAGTGTGTTCCTTCTACATACTCATTGTACATCGAAGCTACAGCTACAAAGCTCAGTGCAAAAGAGAAGCTGAATTTGCCCAAAAAAAAAAAGGCTTGGCTGCATCCGACACTTTATTGAACTTTACAATCAGTGTCTTGAGCTCCACCTACCGCCAATGCCGGATGACGTATATTCTGTTTCCGCATTGGCGGAAACCTTTCCGATGCCGAGATATGATGCCGATCGTGCCGCCGTCACCGCAGCACATCCCGGCTGATGCCGAGTGATGGATGCCAGGATGCGGCTGCAAAAAATAGACTCCGGATCATCGTGCTCATCGATTCCAAGCACACTGGTAATATTGATCCCGCGTGGCGGGAGCCCGTTGCAAAATTTTGTGTGAGACCCGAGGTTATCCAATCGACCCCAAATTTTGGGGGTGAGTTTTACCCCCTCTGATACACATTTTTTATTCAGCCAGATTACCTGCATAAACTTTAGGAAGAAAGAAATCGTGGCGTGCAGCTTCAAACAGGTGGCTGGTGTGACAGACTTAGCACTTCCAGACTTAAAGCCCTCAATAACTGCCTCGCCCGTCGGTTTTGGCCAAGTCTAAGTTGGTAGACCACATCCTAGTATCGATTCTGATGTTTCCCCCAAGTCACAGATGAATTATTTAATGTTCTACAGATGCCAACCGACCGGCATTCTAAATCGTCCCACCCTGCAAATGGGGATGCCGGCATGCCCGATGCGATCAAACCAACCGATCAAAGCGCGTTCTCGCGACATTCCCTTCCCTCCCCAGAAGAATATGTGCATATAATAGCTATACTAGAATGTAAAATGCAAGTCCTATATATTCTTGAAGCCCCGATTCAGCACTTCCCGGTCATGTGCGGGCTCACAGAATGGTGCCGCGATCGTGCCGTGGGGCATTGATCTACGCGATTTTTCGCTTTTCAGCAAGACCTACGTTGTCGCAGCGAGAAATCCTTCAATAATGGTGCGCTTGGGCCCATAATTTGATGGGGAGGGGTCCGTAGTAGTACCAACACGATGGTGTACTTTTATCAGGCAAAAGCCGAAGGGACGGCAATGTTCAGAGGCCGGGGCGTGGGGTGGCTTGAGGGACGTCGCAGCGGTTTGTGCCATTTCTGGCTACAGGGAATCCTTCAAATCGTTCCAAAGTAAAACAGATAGGATATGCCCCAGGGACCTCCGTCAGGGGGATATAGGGGTGCCGATGTGCCCCAAAAAATGGGGAGGAACGGTGGAGGTGACGGAGGAAATAATATCTGCAACGCCCTCTGGGCCCCGGACCTCGCGATCACCAGGTAAGATGACACCATTTTTCGCTCCTTATAAGGAAATGTGGATTTCCTTTTATGGACGAAAAAGCGGATCCGATCGCGAATTTGGAGGGTACAAAACCCACTATCAATATACAGTCTTATACGCCCGAATGGGACATGATCATTCAATGGGACAAAGCATTATTGTGGCATGAGCTCTTATCTCCTCACTTCAAAACTTTGTAGGCATGTTCCTGAACATATTACCTCTGATTGGGTGAGGCTTTGGGACAGGGGTGCCTGTAGTTGCGGATGCCGAAAGACATCAATGTCGAAACCACAGAAAATCGAAATTTCCACCTTAAATATCTTGCTTGTAATGGGTCAGAAAATCCTCCCAAAAATTCTACGAATTCATGCGTAGCATTAGTTATATTTACTGCATGTTAATTTGCTATAATACTGCTGGAGTGGCCACAACTCGTCAACCAGAGGATTCTTAAGCCATAACCAGGTCTGTGACACATGTGACATGCAGAACTTTCTGACCACATTCCACCCACTTGCAGTAGACATGGAGGCATGCACATTGTCGTACACATTCTGGTAAATAATTAAAAGAGATTCCCAAGTTGAATGATATTTTATGGCCAGAGATAACGGAGATTTGGCAAATGGTGGCTGTGCATCCCATTGGCCTGTTCATCAGCTGATAAGGGAAATTGAGACAGATAAGTCCCGATCTCGACACCTTCATGCTCGATTACCCTGAATCCTGGTATGCATAAACCTTGGACCTTAAACTGACCCCTGGCTAGCTTATATTTATACAAATGGTCCAAGTCTGTGTCATAAACGGCCAACAAAATTTGATCATCCCATTCGAGCGTATAAGACTGTAGATAGCGGGCATTGATACGATCAATGCTGCCCGCTTTGATCATCCAGATGGTCTCAAAGGCTTTTCTTCCTCGAGTGCAGGCCACAGAAATTACCGGGGGGGAGAAATAACTTAAATTGAGTTTGTAGTACCGCCAAACTATTTTATCTATGGACACCAGTATGATGCCGCGAGATGCTTCATCAAACCCGTCGAAACGGCCGTCACGGGCGGGACAGGCGGGACCCGTCCCGTTTCCTCTGGTAAAATCAACCCGAAGGGACGGGTTGAGCCGTCCCGTCGAAAAAGACGGCCGTCCCGTTTAACGGGCGGCTTGAGGCCCTAATCTCCGCTCTCCGTGGAAATGATTACACTAAAACCTCGGCTCTCTGGGGAAAAAATCGCGGCATCACGATTATTCTCTGCCGCGCCACAGCCCGCATCAGACTTTTGACAAACATCTTGTGACCTTGTACAAGGTCAAAAAAGGCCGAAAATGGTCAAAAAAGGTCGCAAGGTCGCAAGGTCGCAAGGCCACAAGCTTAGTCCAAATTTTCACAAGGTCCAAATTTTCCTCTAAATTTTTTTTTTTTTTCAAAGGGTTGTTTTGGCACTTCCCAATTTCACAGGGGGTATTTTTTCGCTTCACAACCTTTTTGACCTTTTGAGCTTGCCGACAAGCTCACAAGCCCTAAAAGGTCACAAGTTTTTTGTCAAAACCCTGATGCGCCACCTGGATCGGTTTACGTGGAGTCTGGACACTGGTGGAAGCGCAGCCATCTATCGCCGCGAACACAAAATACGCCTCGTGCATCTCGCGTTAGTCAAACTCATTATATCTGATCTTCACAACCTATGGTCGCCTTCCCTTCATCTGTGACCAGTTCTTCCGAACACCTGCCGAAAACGCACGGCATCTCAAGCCCCGGCTATCTATCTTTACCTTCTTTGTAAATTTCACAACTCTCTGAGTCTCTCTCCTGGAGCTGTCCACTTCAACCCCAAGGAACCCTCGTAACTACAGTATATCGATCACGATCTGTAGTACCTGCGCTACGCTCTGAATCTCTGCCTTCCGGATTCCATTCTTAGCACGGAATACGCTATACACTTGACCCTTCTCTTCTCTTCTCCTCGCGCTCCCCTCGACCCGGCCATGCAAATCAACGTCTTCCCTCTTCTTCTTCTTGCTTGAAAATTTCCTCTGATTTAATCCCACACCTGCAGACATCCAACGGGAAATAAACTGAACCTCCCACTAGTTCTTTCTTTGCAGCCGCCCTCGGATTTCAAGTCTCCGGGCCAACTCGAGCCGGAAATTCCCCCGCACCTCGAAATAGCTCGGACTCGTCCCATGACGCCTCCGCGTTAGGTGTGATGAACACTGCATTCCTGGCATAATTCCTCCGGCAATACTAATAGAGGTTAATTGGACACACTTCATTCGAGCTCATCTGATCCTGCACACGCGCAATTAATACAGCCCGTCCTTCGCCCAGGCCTTAATCCCACCGATCCTACTTCCGGCCTCGGATGATATCTTCCAGCCAACGGATCTGGGACGGGTTGTACTCAATCCGCTGTTATTAACAGCCGATATCCGTGCATTCTTGCGTCCCAGGCCAGCCTCTAGCCAGAGCGTGAACCGTGCAAATTGATCAAGTTCAGGACATCGCCCGCCTTGCAAAAAAACCCAAGACACTTGGCTTTAATCTGACGCGCGCAAAATGATCGCTCATACTCACGGCTGTCCCGCTGTCTTGCTCAACTGCACATGCAGCCACATATTCCTGTACTTCTTTTCTACGGCCTGTCAGCAACGTCTTAATCCAAAGGACTATTTTTCTCTGGATACTCGGCCTCCATCCCCCGTCACCCGCTCCCTTTGGCTCGTAATCTCAATTATCTGAGTATGTTTGTGCCTCCTGTCCTTCAAGATTTTCTCTCTCCCAAGTGCAGACTCAGCCGCACCCTTGATCATTCCCCGCGCGCACGGAGATTCTGCTTGTTCTAATTCGCGCCGCTGGCGGTTCTAATCCACCGTTAGTTGTGAATCCTGTTTCTTTCTAAGTCGAACGCGTGTCCGCTACCCCCGAACCGTCCACAAGCCAGCGCAAATTAGATTACACAATTTTAAGCTCGAGAAACCAAGACGAGATCGGAATCCAACCACTGCCTCCGACGGCGCTCAATTACTGATATATCTCCTAACACATAGCACATACAGGAAGGACTAGATATATTCACGTGGCTTTATACATGTGATACGAAGCAAGAAAGGGAAAAAAGAAATGCAACTGTGGTTGCACCGAAGGTCAAAAGACTTCACTAAGTCGAGGCCTTGGCTCGCTGGAATTGAGCGCGGGTTAATGGCTTAATACTGGGATTTAAATATCAGCTCACCTTGCGAATATCTTCGATGGTTTTGGAAAGTGCTTTCGCATCCTTACTCTTGCCCAGCACCTTGTATGTGAGGACCAAGTTCGACATAGAGCTCACGGTATCTGGATGATCCACCCCCAACACTTGCTTCCGCTTCCTGACAACCTCCAAGTAGAGCTCTTCGGCCTCCTTCCAATTCCCCGAGTTGAAATAAATAACAGCCAAGTTGTGCAGGGACTGCAGGGTAGCTTGATGGTCCGCTCCCAACATCAGCTTCTGCTTCCTGACCACCTCCAAGCAGAGCTCTTCAGCCTCCTTCCGCCTCCGAGTCCCTCCCGAGTTGGAATAAATGACAGACAAGTTCTGCATGGACTGTAGGGTATCTGGATGATCCACCCCCAACACCCGCTTCTGCATCCCGACAACCTCCAGCCCAAGCTCTTCAGCCTGCTTCTTCTTCTTCAAACTGTTGTAAGTAACAGCCAAGTTGTGCATGGACTGCAGAGTATCTGGATGGTTGACCCCCAACAACTGCTTCCGCTTCCTGACGACCTCCAGCCCTAGCTCTTCGGCAGGCTGCCACTTCCCCGAATTGGTGTAAGTACAAGCCAAGCTGTGCAGGGATTGCAGGGTATCTGGATGGTCGACCCCCAACACCTGCTTCCGCTTCCTGACAACCTCCAAGTAGAGCTCTTCGGCCTCCTTCCACCTCCCCCCGAGTTGGAATAAAAAACAGCCAAGTTGTGCATGGACTGCAGGGTATCTTGATGGTCCACCCCCAAAACCTGCTTCCGCTTCATGACGACCTCCAGCTCTAGCTCTTCAGCAGGCTGCCACTTCCCCGAATCGGTGTAAGTACGAGCCAAGCTGTGCATGGACTGCAGAGTATCTAGATGGTCGGCTCCGAACACCTGCCTACGTTGCTCCACAACTTCCAACTGGAGTGCTTCGGCCTCTTCGAATCGGCGAGCCTCGTAATGTGCAATGGCCAATTTTGACATACCCGACAACTTGTCCAGTAGGTCATTGTTCGAAGCTACACCATCACCAGGAAGATCATGGTTTGGATTTCTGAGCTCTGTTCCACTCGGTGGGTTTAACAAGGGCTTTCCAGGTGATTCTACTGGGATTTCTGAGATGATATCCACCACCAGAGCATGTATTTATTCTGCTGTTGGCCGTGCCTTGGCGTCTTGAAGCCAACATTTTTCAGCCAATGTCCAGAGTGAATCATTCAGCTTCGGAACCTCGTCTGAGTCTGGGCAATCCGGCCTGACCCCACTGCGAAAGACCAGCTCAATAAAGTCTGTATGTGCAATGTTGACGAGCGGTGTTTCATCAGTGTACAGCTAAAGTTGTGATCAGCCGGAGGTACAACAAAGAGAAAGAAAGGTGTGCACCTCAAACAGTGTCATCCCAAATGCATAGATGTCGGAAGGCGTTTTGGGAGGTGAGCCGGCCAGGAGCTCGGGAGCCATCCAGTTGCGGCTTCCAGCAACTATAGTGTTGGCTGTATGTGCTGTGCGACTAGTGGTATCAGCTTTGATGCGGGACAAGCCAAAGTCACATAAGAGAGCCTTGCCAGATTCTTCAACCAGAATGTTGACCTGCCACATGAATTAAATACTATGCCCGAAAAAATTCTCATGCATGGCTCACCCCTTTGAGATCACCATGACATATTTTCCGGGAATGCAGATATTGTAGAGCCAAGGCTACATCACGGAGCTGGTGGTCTTTAGTTTCAAGATGAGATTTGACCATGGGTTGGACTCACAATATACACTGGGTCAAATGTGGGCCATTGTTCGAGAAACTGCCGAGCATTGTAGGGTATGTAGGGCATCACGACAAATGGGCTGTCATCCAAGGTATTTGCCCCGAGGAACTGGAGAACATGTGGGTGGCGGAGGTTGAGCCAGATCTGTGGAGAGAGCTTCAACTATTGGACAAGCACGTAGAACGGTGCATACCTCGATTTCCTTTTGCAGCAACTGCCGATGCAACAAATGAGTTGAAAAATTCCAGATGTGTTTAATGACCCACCACAACACTCGGCTTAATACCTGCCACGTTCTGGAGGACCTTGATTGCCACCTCCATCCGATTCCAAGTCGCGCGATAAACCTTGCCCCTGTATAACATGAGCTTAGCCCATGTATTCAAAATTTCACCTCACAATCCCCCAGCCCCAATTTCGGGACCATACTCAACATCAAAGGAGGCAATCATCCAGTCCTCCAACTGCACCTGGCGGCCGCTCATCGAGGTTAAATATTGGAGTGTATGCGAGTAAAAAATCTGCTCCTGGTCGTTGCTGGGCGCGACATTGAGCCTCCGTTGAAGGGAGGCCATCATGGCTAGCATGTTGTTGTGGTTGATTTCTGTGATATCAGAATGAGGCGCTATTGATTAGCCATGCCCGCGGGTTGACGAACCCAGTATGTTTCGAAGTTCATCTTGATTCTGCTCTAGACCCCTCAACTGGGCATTCAGCATTCCCGCGTCGTCAATGCGGGCAGTCTCATTGTTTCTGAGCATACTCTACACGCTCAGCAAGCTTGAGATCTTTGCGAGAGGCCGTCAGTACTGAGAGCAACACAGATACTGTCACTTGCCTGGAATGCACCGACAGTCAGTCCGATGCGTCTATAGAAGGAGTCTATGTGGTTGATTCTTGAATCCTTGTTCAAGAGCGACTTGAGGAAAGATTTTTCGCGCTCCTTCTGGACAAAACGGTGAATATCTTGCAGTAGGCTGTGGCAGAAGATCAGAAGATAGTAATTCGATCAGACGGGGTGCTCACAGATCCAAATCACCGAGTGGCTTCACACATTTTGCTGCCACGATTCGTGATTCCTTAAACTCTGCGTTCAGCGTGGACAGAAGTTCTCCGACGCCCTTGGCCAGGACTTGGAGCTGCTGCTTGCTTTCTCGTGCCGCCTGAACAGAAGAGACGATGAAGGTGAACAGTTTGAATGCGGAAGAGAGCCCTGGGACCGGAAGCTCCGCCAGCACGGTATGTAGAGCGGCATCCAGAGACATGGTGGAGGGACAGAGAAAGCCAAGCGAGGCGTGAGAGAAGCGCCAGAATATCATGACAGTCTGACATCTGGCATGGTCTGCTGATTAGGGGAAATCCGAGTCAGGGGCGTCCGCAAGTTTTAATACTGTCAAATACATCGTCGCGATCGCACGGAAACCCTGAGATGTCCGCTCGGAAGCGTCCCCCGACCTCGCAAGAGTGAGGTGGATTCATCGTGGCCTGGTACACGACGACCGGCATGGTGTGAGATATGTGCGCCATTAATTGCGGCACCCAATCAGCGAAGCGATGGTTAACAACCTAAGCCACATATGCCGGCGATGCCATTACTGGGCCAATTCAACCCCCCCCTCCTCCTCCTCCTGTTCCGCCGCTGTTACCGCACGCAAAGACACACCCAACGGCGCCTTCGCCGACGCCAAGCCTTATGAGTAGAAGGTGCCTACGCGTAGGAATTACCCCCACACCCCTTGATCTTCTTCCCCAGACTCTCCCAATCCAAGATAACACCGCGGCCGCTTACCCAGCCCCCAATCGAGCTCACCACGTCGCGCTATGCGCTCGGATCGACCCCATCCGCGTGTCTCGCAGCCCGACCACCGCCCGCGCACACCCGAATCCGCGAGGTTCAAGGCCTCTCGCGGCTCCGGATGCCGTGCACGGCCACCTCTGCGCATCCTACCCCCCTTCCCCGACACCAGCTTTACCCGCGGTAGCGCATCCTCCGTCTCGTCTCGCACGTCGGCACCGGAATCGAGGATGATCAGCGCATGATCAGGATGGTACTCGTCGGGATTTGACTCTTGAGTGGGGATGCGACGCGAGGGGGGAGAGCGGGGAGCGGGGAACGTATCCGGTGGAGGGACGGAGAGTGAGAGTGGAGGTAACGATTGATATGCGCGCCGAGTGACAATTCAGCGGGTGCGAGGGAGCATGGATTCCGTCACGAAGCCGTCCACCGCTGCCCCAACCCATCATCATCCCCACGCCCAGCCTCATCCTCATCCCACCCGCACCCTCATCCACTCGCCCAGAGAGCGCCACGGCGGACAAGCTCTGCCCTGGCGAGGGTGCGCGGAGCGTGGACGGGTTGGCGAGGTCCTGGAGACGCCCATCAAGGGAATACGGGGCTTGACGCAGAGGAGGAGTAGAGGCGGAGAAGGCGCGATGATGGGCGGAACGCGCAGCACGATGGGGAGGGGGTGAACTTGAGGGCACCCGGACGCGCGGCGGATCGATCCTGGGAAGCACGGGATAGCGCGTGTCGGAATGAAAGGCGCGTTGCAGAACGGGCGTCGCCCACACGCGCGAAGATGATCGCTAAATCGGGAGCTGCGGCCGAACGCGCTGCAGAGTGGACGTGCGTGCTCCTGTAGCTGGGAGTGTGGTGTGCGCCTGGGGACAGTTCTCAGCGCAAATGCAGTGGGTGGCCGCACGAGGGTGGGCGCGTTTGGGATCTTGTACGTGTGAGCCACCGAGTCGAAGGCTCGGGTGCGTGCGGAACGATGCGCGCAAAGGACGATCAAGGCGGGAAGCCTGGTTATTGCTGCGCCCGCGCCGCGTGCAGAACGACGCGTCAAGGCTACGAGAAGTCAGTGGGGTTATCATGAGCGGGAACCCATACGCACCTTAGAAGATAGCGATGTACAGAGTAGGGTTAGCGTCCATGAGGTATCGACGAAGACGTAGAGACCTGGCGAGTAGCAACTAGCTGGGGTGCCGATTCAGGACAGCGGATGGACTAAATAATGTTTTGGACGCACAGAATTTTCGAAATTTCTCGACGGATTCTCCAAGATCGATCCGAGACGCAGATTCAAAGGTGTCCCGGAGAGTAGCTTTGGCTAGTGCACACATCCTAGCAAACGATCCAAAAACGATCTTGCGATCATTGGCCGCTGCGGAGACGAGCAGTTAGCCACATGCTTGAAATGACTCCACCCCGCTTCTGAGCACTAACCCCAACGATATGAGAGCCCAGAAAAACGTCTATCTTAACGAAGGCGGGTGCATTTCGTGAGTTGCGATGGTCACGGTCGACGAAGAAGAAAGAATGCGATGAGCGTGAGTTTGTGCTTGTTGTGATTCTCGGCATCTTGGTGCCGTCCCTCCCTATGTATCTTCTTTGAGCCACATGATCATGCGGCCCGGCTTCACTAAGGGGATTCTGGCCTTATAGAAAGTTCGAAACGGCCCTTTTCGGCGGCTTCAGGCTTTTGGTGGGCTTCATGGCCTTGCACAGCCTCTTCTTTAACACGATTTCAGCGGCTTCATGCTTTTTATAGGGCTTCATGGTTGGCCCTACCTCTTCTTTAAGCTGATTTCAGCGGCTTCATACTTTTTACAGGGCTTCATGGCTTGGGCACGGCTTCATGCTTTTCCTTGGAATTAAGCCGTATGCGCAGCTTCATGGTTTTATAGGGCTTCATGCTATGTGCACGGCTTCATGCATCGCAATGATTGATGAGGGCTGTGCAAGAACGGGACTGAATGCAGGGAGGGAGTTGCACTTGTGATGGGCATTGGGAGTGTCTGTATTCTTACGGACCTTTGTTTAATATATGTATTTTTTCCCTCACAAAACAACCAGACTGTCAGCGGAAATTAATATGAATTCCCCGACGGTATTTTACATCACGTATATATGCGCTCGACGGGCCCCGGTATCCCTCGACGGCGCTCGATATCCCATCAAATGATATCGAGTGAGAACGAGCCGTGCTTGAAATTAGCGAGTGAGAATGAGTCACTCGATCTGCCTCTTTCTGGCTCGATCTGGCTCGACGCCATTCTCACTGGGCTTCAAGCTTTATGCCGATTTCAGCGGCTTCATGCTTTCTGAGCGGCTTCATGGTTTATTCACGGCTTCATGGTTTAAGCCCAGCTTCGTGGTTTATTCACGGCTTCATGGTTTATAATCGGATTCATGCTATAGGCACGGCTTCATGCTTTATTCACGGGCTTCATGCTTTATGATCAGATTCATGCTTTATTCACGGGCTTCATACTTTATGATCGGATTCATGCCATATGATCGGATTCATGCTATAGGCACGGCTTCATGCTTTGTGACTGGATTCATGCTGGAATCAGCCTTCAGAAATCTCATCACCATTTCTGTTGTAGATCCACATTGTTAAATAAAGTTGACTGAAATTGACAGCAATCTGCACATCTTGCAAAAAGAACAGACAGAAATAAAAGCTCCCAAAAAGCGAAATTTGGTTAAACAATATTTAAAACCATTAGCAGTTTTTTGTAGCGCCTATGTATCTTCTTTTGGCAACATGATCATGCTGCCCGTCCCCATAGCGCCGTTCGGGCCTTAAAGAAAGGCGCATCGGGCCCTTTCTGGAGGCAGCATGCTTTTGCAGGGCATCATGCTTTTCACAGCCTATCTATCTGATCCTATCTTTCTCATTCGAGAATGTGGGTCCACAATCCGTTTTTGATTTTAAGGGCCTTTTTGGCCAAAAACCTGGAATCTGGGTTACAGTGGAATGTGGGTTTCTCCCAAATTTCGGCCTGAATTCGACTTTTTCAAACATTTTCTCGAAAATGAGCCTTCATTTCGAAAATGTCAACAAAAAAAAGTCAGAGAATCAATCACAATTGGAAAATGTGGATGAAAAGTCGACCTAAAATCAAGCAAAGTGGATGGAAAGTAGGTTTAAAGTGAAGAATGTGGGTTCATTATACTGGAATGTGGGTTTATCTGGCTGGAATGTGGGTTTATCATACTGGAATGTGGGTTTTTATGAAGGAATGTGGGTATTTATGATGGAATGTGGGTTTCTTTGACTGGAATGTGGGTTTTTATGAAGGAATGCGGGTTTATCTGGCTAGAATGTGGGTTTATCATACTGGAATGTGGGTTTTTATGAAGGAATGAGGGTTTTTATGATGGAATGTGGGTTTATTTGACTAGAATGTGGGTTTTTATGATGGAATGTGGGTTTATTTGACTAGAATGTGGGTTTTTGTGACGGAATGTGGGTTTATCTGGCTGGAATGTGGGTTTTTCATACTGGAATGTGGGTTTTTATGAAGGAATGTGGGTTTATCTGTTGGAATATTCAGCAAGCCGACGCATGCGCAGGCATGTACGCCACCGTGCTGTGCACAGAGACGCACAGCACAATGAGACGCGTAACATTGCGTTGCCTAGTTTCAGCTGGTCTGGAACCGTCTCTTATTGTACTACGCACTTTGTTTAACGTAGCTTTGTACCATTGTTCTCAGGGTATAAAAGCCCTCCAGATCTCTTGAATAAATCACCTATTTATTTGCATCCCCCCGTGCGAACGCACCTACCATTTTCTACATTATCTGGCTGGAATGTGGGTTTATCATACTGGAATGTGGGTTTTTGTGACGGAATATGGGTTTATCTGGCTGGAATGTGGGTTTTTCATACTGGAATGTGGGTTTTTATGAAGGAATGTGGGTTTATTTGACTGGAATGTGGGTTTTTGTGAAGGAATGTGGGTTTATCTGGCTGGAATGTGGATTTTATCGAAGAATGTGGATGGAATCTGGGTTTTTATCATGGAATGTGGGTTTATTTCACTGGAATGTGGATTTTATCGAAGAATATGGATGGAATGTGGGTTTTTATGAAGGAATGTGAGTTTATCTGGCTGGAATGTGGATTTTATTGAAGAATGTGGATGGAGTCTAGGTTTTATAATGGAATGTGGGTTTTTATGAAGGAATGTGGGTTTATCTGGCTGGAATGTGGGTTTATCATACTGGAATGTGGGTTTATCTGGCTGGAATGTGGATTTTATTGAAGAATATGGATGGAATCTGGCTTTTTATAATGGAATGTGGGTTTATTTCACTGGAATGTGGATTTTATCGAAGAATGTGGATGGAATGTGGGTTTTTATGAAGGAATGTGGGTATATATGGTTTATCTGGCTGGAATGTGGATTTTATCGAAGAATGTGGATGGAATCTGGGTTTTTATAATGGAATGTGGGTTTTTATGAAGGAATGTGGGTTCATCTGGCTGGAATGTGGGTTTATCATACTGGAATGTGGGTTTTTATGAAGGAATGTGGGTATATATGATGGAATGTGGGTTTCTTTGACTGGAATGTGGGTTTTTATGAAGGATTGTGGGTTTATCTGGCTGGAATGTGGGTTTATCATACTGGAATGTGGGTCTTTATGAAGGAATGTGGGTTTTTCATACTGGAATGTGGGTTTTATGAAGGAATGTGGGTTTATTATACTGGAATGTGGGTTTTTATCAAAGAATGTGGGTTTGTCTGACTTGAATGTGGATTTTATCGAAGAATGTGGATGGAATCTGGGTTTATCTCACTGGAATCTGGGTTATTATGATGGAATGTGGGTTTATTTCATTGGAATGTGGGTTTATGTGGCTGGAATGTGGATTTTATCGAAGAATGTGGATGGAATGTGGGTTTATTATACTGGAATGTGGGTTTATCTGACAGGAATGTGGATTTTATCGAAGAATGTGGATGGAATATGGGTTCATTTCATTGGAATGTGGGTTTATCTGGGTGGAATGTGGATTTTATGGAAGAATGTGGATGGAATGTGGGTTTATTATACTGGAATGTGGGTTTTTATCAAAGAATGTGGGTTTGTCTGACAGGAATGTGGATTTTATCGAAGAATGTGGATGGAATCTGGGTTTTTATGAGGGAATCTGGGTTTATTTCACCGGAATGTGGGTTTATCAGGCTGGAATGTGGGTTTTATCGAAGAACGTGGATGCAATCTGGGTTTATCTGACTGGAATGTCGATTTTAACCAAAGAATGTGGATGGAATGTGGGTTTATTATACTAGAATGTGGGTTTTTATGAAGGAGTGTGGGTTTATCTGACTGGAATGTGCATTTTATCGAAGAATGTGGATGGAATGTGGGTTTGTCTGGCTGAAAGATGGTTTTTTGTGAAGGCATGTGGGTTTTTATGATGGAATGTGGGTTTATTTGACTGGAATGTGGGTTTTAATGACTGGAATGTGGGTCCAGAGCAAAGAATAATCAAAAGGCTGATATTCTCAAATGGATGGCACAGCCACAATTGCTTTGACTTGAATATGGTGTCCAAGAAGAGATAAATTTGAACTGACCCACATTCGTACTGAATTAGAGCCAAATAGTAACTAGCAAATGCAGAGCTTGAATAAACTGGTTTTAATTGCCAAGGGGGCCTAAAACCGAGAATGCAAGCACTGCATTGAAGAACTCTGTATTAGCCTTTGCATCATCGCTTCAAGAAGCTAATCCAAGCACAGCGTGGCTCCGGATATCAGTAGCGTTCAGGGTTCACAGTTAGAGCTTCAGTGAAGAGGTGAGGGTCTTGCAGAGCATGAAAAAAGCATAACCCAGACCTCAACGGTCTCAACATGTAAGTGCCAAAATTCTCTCTCAGCTCTTGAATTGTTGCTTTTAGTAGCCAGCCTTTGTACAGCTCTGGTATCAGAAAGAGAGTTTATTTTAACTGGCCAGCACGCTTAAAACCAAAACAAAACAATGCATGCAAGCACTAAGGTTTAAGCCATGGGATTTTGACAAGGATTCCAGTTGCTTTTCTTGGGCCATTTTGTACCAATGTAACATGTCCTGACGTAAAACAGTATGCATTATCGCATTCAGGGCCACATCAGCCACAGTAGCATCCCCAATGTTACCGAGGGCAAGGAAGATCCGTGTCAAGTGGTAATGATTTAGGTGGGCAGCAATGGTCCCTGGGAAATTGGAGACAACGGTGGTGGTTGCGAAGGCGTGGCTCTGGAAGGTAAAGTGTTCAAGTGGGGTATTGTGGCACCATTGGACAAGATTGTTGCCGTTCTGTACGATGTTGGCATCAGTGCTGAGAGAATGAAGGGCCGAGAAGCATGTTTGGTAGGAGGTGCTTGGCAGGCAGTAACATGCTCAGCGGCTCAGCGATCTCCAAGAGGGCAGACTCATCCATGCCACCGAGGCCACCAATGCTAAATTCTTGGATGCGAGCAGTGTACATGAGGTCTCTGTTTAATCACTTGAATTAAAATTTCGTCCTGAATATTTGACTATCTAGACACATCTTGATAATGCTATCAGGATCAGATCTAACCACTATCAAACAACATATCAACATGGTGTCTCAGTTCCATTACTTTTCACAGTGTATTGTAGAATTATATGAACAATGCAGCTTGTATCTCAGCGTCTGCTGCTAGTTATACGTTTTCGTCATCAGGGGGCATGGAAGGACCCCATAGGATCATTTTGAGTCAGCCAACTCGAAATTGCATCGCAGGTATATGACTATCTGGACGCATCTTTGCAAGGGACCAAGAGAATTCTCAGCACTGGAATGTGGGTTTATTGGGCTGGAATGTGGATTTCATCGAAGAATGTGCATGGAATCTGGGTTTTTATGATGCAATGTGGGCTTATTTCGCTGGAATGTGGGCTTCTCTGGCTGGAATGGGGGTTTTTATGATGGATGGTGGGTTTATTATACTGGAATGTAGGTTTTGATGAAGGAATAGGGGTTTATCTGACTGGAATGTGGATTTTATCGAAGAATGTGGATGGAATGTGAGTTCATTATACTGGAATGTGGATTTAGTATACTGGACTGTGGGTTTTTATCAAGGAATGCAATAACATCGGAAGAGCAGTGCGCAGTCTTTTTTTATGCTCATCTGTCACTGGCAAATAACACCTCCAGGCAAGGTAGTCTTCCGAGCTAGGTGAAGGATCCGTGCATAGAAGGGAAGGATGAGAGGAATCTCTCTAGATCTCAGTCCGATATGCTCTCTGTGGATCTGAGTCTGGGGACGAGGGTGTGTGTGGTGTGTGCAGGAGGGTTCAGCCGTCCCGGCCGATCGGGGCTTTCCGAGGCTGCAGGATGAGCAGCGGGGAAAGGCGGATCGGATGGAGACGGAGCGCGGGCACGGCCGAACCCGTACACAAGGGCCACCGAGGGTCTGAGAAAACGAGACCCAAAGCTTGAACCCAAAGGAGCGAAGCTCCAAGAGCCAAAGGCTCACGCGAGGGCGAGTGAAGACCCCCAAAATCGATCCCGCAAACGTTCAGGCGAACCCGCAACACCGGCCGCAACACACGGCGCCTCGACTCGCCCGACCCACGCGACGCGTTTGTTTGTGCACGTGTGGCGGCGCTCTCCGTCCGTTCCGAACACCCGACGACGCCACATCACACAGCGACGACCTCGACCTGCACGTCCGCCCGCCCTACGCTCTCTGTCGCCCGCCTCTACGCCACGCTACGCCGGCCGCCCTACGCTACGCCGCCTGACCTACGCTACGCTAAGCCGTCTAACCCGCGCTAGCCCAACGCCGTTGACGACTTGCACACAGCCCTACGCTCCGCTACCGCCCAACGTCTCTCGCCCTACGCTCCGCTCTCGCCCGCTCTGCGCTCCCACGTCTCTGATCTCTCCGCTCACTCGCCTACGCCCCGCCCCTGCGCTATGCCGCCTGACTGACACTGACCGCCCTACGGGCCCTGACACTGACCGCCCTACCCCTGCCCTCTGCCCGCGCCCACGCGTGCCCCATGCGCCTGCGTGCAGCACCGCCCTCTCGCGCTCACTGCGACCTCCTCGCTGTTTACCGCAGGTACGCCGCCGCCCGCCCGCCCTCCTCTCTCCATACTTCGCTTCGGCGCGCATGCCGTCCCCTCCGCGCGCTCGTCCACACCGCCGCCACGCTCCTCCACGCTGCCGCCCTCCTCGCTCCCGCTCTGTGTACGCCCCCGGGCGTGCTCAACCCCGCCGCCGTGCCCATGCCTCATCCACGTCGCCATGCCCATCGCACGCGTGCCCATACACGCCCCGCCGCTGCCCTATGCCCTGCCCTCCGCCCGTCGCCGTCCGTGTCCCACTCGCCTGCGTCCTCTCGCCCACCGCGACCTCCTCGCCGCTTACCGCGAGTACGTCCGCTTGTATTAGCATACATATTTGTATGTACATCATTACCTTTACTTTAATCTCATGCCTCGCTTTGTTTTCCATAACTTCCCATGAGCGAGCGTTAAGACCTTGAGTAGAAATTCGAAGGGATTAAAGAAAAAGCAGAAATGGCCAATATCGGCCCGTCTCTTTTCTACAAAGGCAAGTTATTCCCCAGCCGAAGTGCCGCGGTTCGACCGAGTCTCATACAACGAGTTCAGCGATAGTCCCCCTTTCTCGCTTGATCCTTCACTCAACTAGCTTGGTATACGAGGCCCAGACCATGTATTGATCTCAAACCCTTGGTTCAACCAGTGTTTTGCTCCGAAGACCATTACATTCGAAGTTGAGTTTCTTGACTTAATCTTTTGCCCGACTGACCTGATTCACTTAGCGTATAACTTGATTTATGCTCACCCTTGGTTCATTCTCTACTGGTTTCACGCCACGCTGACCTGAACTATTTAGTGCTGGCTCTGAGCCTTGCAATTGTCGATGTCGTAACTATGACACCCTGATTCAGGTGCGTCCTTATCCTATCTTCACCTTAGCCGACTTGAATCCCAGACGCGTTGCTATCCTGGATGATGATCTACGCAAAGTACGTCTTGTGTGTCTTCTTTAATACTCTTTCGGCGATCCTCGTCCTTCTCGCATCCACTGTGGCATATGCTGCCTCTCGTACCACCTTTCAAATCCCGTCTTCTCTTCAGGCGTTTTTCCCTTATCTTTCATATCTCTTTCGACTCCCCCGAGATTTCTTCTTCTGTGATTCACGGGCTTCAATCCCCAGGATTTCACTAGAATTCCCGGGACATCCCTGGAAGTCGTTTGCAGCCGCCCACAGGGTTATTCTATCGTCGACTAAGTAATCCGTGGGGTGAGCCATTCTTTCCCGCTTCATCTACTCTATTTCGTTTTCGCTCCACGCGCGGGCGCTTTTTTTCCCTTCTGCGGCGCTCGCGGGAGGGCCTCTTTTTGGCATGCGCGTTTTTGTGGTCTTCAAGTCGGAGGCACGGGCTACTCTTCTCTGTTTTCCTCTTCGATTCATTTGGGGCCCACGGTGCCACGATGGAGATATAGCTTTTCTTTTCTCTTCCTTTCCCTTGTGCGTTACTTCCATCATCACCCTCCTCCTCCACGCAATCTTTCCTATCCAATGACTGCCGGGTCTCATACTCGTCCCATTAACCCTCCCCGCATCCTTTTAACAGCCATCCAGCAATACGACCGAGTCACGCTCGGTCGACTTCTCCGCCTATCGCCCACAGACACTCACCGCAATACGAACGATGGCCGATGGCACAGGATCCCCCGCGCTCCCCCCTTTTGCCTACGCGCGACATCGGGCGATCTCCTATCCCTCACATCAGCACGCATCCGCATAGCCAGTGCACCTCCCTCTGAAATTGGCACAATTTTGTCTGCGCGCACCGCTGGCGTCGACCCTCGTTCTCCGCATTCCCATCGTCGGTTTCCTCGCAGCCCAATCCAACGCCCTCGCTCGCGTGCACCCTCAGCTGCCTCGCTCGTCATGTTCCCCGCCTCATCTCGCACTCCCCGCCTCTCTTAAGCCAACACTACCCTCGGCGCCTATAACCGAGGACACGCAGATAGCCGAAGCGCCCATCTCCGCACTCCTCGTTCTCGTCCCCGAAGTGTTCCCTTTCCACGCCTACCCGCAACATTCCCGTCATCTTCAGCCCCGACGCGTTTTTCAACACGTTTCTCCGTTCCTGCGTCATCGTTGTCTCTTCACCCGCGTTCCACAACCATTTCGAGCACGTATCACTTTCACTTTCACAGCAGGACGAGCACAGCGTTTCGTGGCCGCAAACGCCGCAACAGTGCCGGGTTTGCCATTCTCCCAGTGCTCTGGACATGGGACCCACTTTGATCAATCACCCACATCGTCGTCTCCATGCTTTCCTTCAGTACGTTAATTACTTCTCTACATTCGTATATGTATTGATCCCGGCCGTCTTTCAATAATATTCTTCTTGAAATCCTCCGCCAAGACGTTCGAATTGAATGATTCTGCAGGGTGATTACATTGGTATGTGATTGACTCGCTTTTTCGCTTCGAGTCACCTCTCGTCACAATTTGAAACTCTTCATATTGTCCTCCTGTTTACAGACGCAGATTAAAAAGTAATCGCAAGACCTCCCGGCCTTGTGTAAAGGTGTACGTCACGCAGCGCAGATCCCTCTCATTCGCACCGCCCATTCTTCCTGACGCTCTCTTTCCTCAGGTCCTCTCCTGTTATCCTTCGACGTCCTCGTAGCTCGATGCTATCTCTCCAATCGTTACACGCCTCAACCCTCCAATTCCATTCCTCTTGTAGCCTCTGCCAATACCTCTCTGACTCGGTATCCTCTTTCATTTCCGTCGGGCAGCATACTAACGCGTTCGTTTCATACACCGACCCTTAGGTTCCGAATGGCGCAACGGTCGTGTGCTTTGAATCGCGTAGATGATCCCTATGGAAAGCCAGAGCACTTAACTCTAACCCTAAAACCAACCATCGACCTTCCGTCCGCGGATCCCTTCGTCGAAGGCTGTTATAGCTAATACTGTCTCAATATCCCGGTGCGCACGGCCACGTTCTGTGATCTATCTTCTAGCAACGCTGATATCTTTTTTTTCCCCTAGATGTGCTGCTCAATCTCAGAGGCCCAGCCCACCATACACCGGTGTCGATCCACTACCCATGCCTATCCTGCGATGCATATGGCTCAACGTGGGTATCGGTGCGTTGTTTACTACCATCTCGCCCCATTCCACGAGCGCTCGTTGATATTCGCTCACTCATTCCTCTCCCAGCGCATTCATCGTCCATCCTCTCAAGCAAGACGAACAAGCCGCTCTCGCCCCCTTCACCATCTGGCCCATGTACACAATGCGTGGTATGACGCCGCACCGCACCTCGCGCATCAGCTCCGTACCACACTTTCCCAGGGTGCCACCCCGTCAATGATGCTAATAAGATGGTACGCACAGCTCTTTCTCTTCTCACCTTTGTCTTATCGCGTTCTATCCCGGTTCCGTGCTCCATCCATGTATGTATCTTAAAATGCTATCATATCTGATCTATCGCTTCTCGAGCACACCCGGCGCATCGTTTCAATAAAGAGCGGGAATTTAGGGTCGTATGCAATGCTAAATGCCGATTCAAAGGTACGCGCCAGAGATCAGACCTCTACAAGGCTCCCCACCGCCCTCGAGTTCCGCGATCTCAGCGTCCTTCACTCTGAACATTCGGCTGTGAGGCTTTTCGCACTTTGGATACTCAGGTGTTTCTTATCTCTGGAGTTTTCAACGGAGGCACTTTTTCTGGGCTCAAAGCCATCCTTTGTTGGCACACGATTACTGTCCTCGGCCATGTCTGTACCTTCGAAGGTCGCATCCCAGATGAATCGCATGTCGCGAAAATCCTCAATTGGGGCCCTTGCAAAGACTTGTCTGAAGTCTGTGCCTTCCTTGGAACAGTTGGAGTCGTCCGAATTTTTATTTGGAACTTTGCGCATCGTGCTCACGCTCTCATTATTCTAAAGCGGAAGAACATGCCCTTTATATTTGGGCCGGAGCAAATCAGCGCACAAAAAAATTTGAAATATGCGGTCGTAAACTCGCCTGCACTACGTCCCATTGATTATATGTCGCCTGCACCATCTATCCTCTCAGTGATACATCTTCCCTTGCCGTTGGATTTCTACTCGCACAATGCGACCTCGAAGACTTATCACGACGCTATTATGCACTTTCGGTTCAATTACGCTCAACGACCGAGAACGGCGATTCTCTCAAGCCAAACTAGAGATCTATGGCCTTTACCGTGTGCTGCGAGCCTGGAAAGTCTATTTAATCGGAGTACGCAACATTGTGGTTGAAGTCGATGCTCGCTACATCAAAAGGATGCTTGCGAACCCGGATCTCGCACCTGGTGCCAGTATGAACAGGGGGATACTATTGATCTCGACATTGCACTTCACTGTCACTCACGTACCTGGAGTTTTGTATCGCCCCGATGGTCTCTCTCGCCGGAATCCTCCGCCAGGAGATGAACCAGAACCGGAGGACGATTTCGGTCATTGAATCGACCGCGTTCACGGTTTCATGGACGTCATTAACGACTCGCCTTACGTTCAACGTCCGCAGAAGACCATCTCGACGCCGTCTGCCGAGCTAATTCCGGATAATACAGAGGCACCTGAGTCCCTTTTCTACGACAATATCCCGCGCACAGAGAGCGCACAGCTTGCAGATTCACGCGTGGATCGCGTTCGTCTATGGCACCAGACATTACAACGTCCCCGAGGAGTAAAAGACGCGGATTATCAGGCTTTCGCTCGCTACTGCCAGGAGTTTTACCTTGCAGATGAGCTGCTTTGGCGTAAAGACCCGCAACAACGCCACAAGCTAGTGGTCATTCAATCCTGCCGATTATTTATCCTTCGCTCTGTCCACGACGACGTTGGACATAGAGGCTTTTACGCGACGCGCGTCCTCCTTTCCAAACGATTCTGGTGGTCGTATATGGCCCATGACATTATCTGGTACATTTATAGGTGCTACCTCTGCCAAATTCGCGAAACACGACAAGTTCGTATCCCTCCGGCCGTCGCAGTCCCAGCACCTTTATTCTCAAAGGTCTACATGCATACGATGCACTTACCGCTAAGCGGTGGATACAAATACATCGTCCAAGGCCGCTGTTCGCCTGAATTTCGGATGCTCCGCAAAGAGAATGCTAAAGCCCTCGGCGATTGGATCTTCGAAGATATTCTATGCCGTTGGGGCACGTTGGTCGAAATCGTAACCGATAATTACACACCTATCGTTACAGCACTTTGCGGTACATAAGGCGCGGACTGTCTTTTTTTCTCCATTTGGGGCTTTTTTTGATCCCCGCGACTGGGACAGTCGCGGCGCCCTCAATTCTCGTCCGTTTACCCTGTCCATGGGCTCATCCGCTCTGCATTTTAAATGCGCAGACGATGGCGTGCTCAGATTTTTTATACGGGGTTTAACATCGTTATAGAAGTGTCCTAGTGAGAATTTCATGTTTTTTCTGCCGCTTTTTTAATAGGACACTTGTTCTGAGCTCAATTCCTCCCCTTTTTGCTTGCTTATAGGCTCATTCTCTACGCGCTTGAAGTACACAGGGGATGGTCTCATGATATTTTTAATGTGGGCCTGCAGGGGGGTGTCTGAGTGCACAATATTGATGATACATCATCATTTTTGATGAGCAGGCAATAGAGCACAACTAGGACGGTTGTGGCGGCCTCAATTCTAGTGCGTTTGACCTGTCCATAGGCTCATACGCTGCGCATTTGGAATACGCAGAGGATGGTATCCTCAGAATCTTTTACACGGGGTTTACAGCAGTTTGCGGTACATAAGGCGCGCACCTTTTTTTTTTTTTTTTGCCTTTTTGGGCACTTTTTGATCCCCGCGCTTTAGGACACCCGTAGCGGCCTCAATTCTCATCCGTTTGCCGTTTTGATAGGCTCAAACGCTTCGTATTATAAAGGCGCAGAGGACCGTCCACTCGGATATTTTATCTGACCTCAATAACTGTTTTACCGAGTGATCTAACAGCTTTTTCTGGGTTTTTCTGGGTTTTTCGGACTAGGACAGCTGCACCGTCGTCATTTCTCGTCCGTTTGTCATTTTGATAGTCCCGAACGCTTCGCATTCTAAGGGCACAGAGGACCGTCTACTTAGATATTTTACCTGACCTCAATAACTGTTTTATCAAGTGATCTAACAGCTTTTTCTGGGTTTTTCGGGTTTTTTCGGACTAGGACAGCTGCACTGTTCTCATTTCTTGTCCGTTTGCTCTGTAAGTTGGACCGTTCAAACCCTATTCATAATATGCAGGGGATGGTATCCTTCGATTATTTTACTGTTATTTTACTGCACCAAGACAGTCCTTCATGGGATCAAGAACACAAGTTTGGCAACATTCTTGAGAAGAACACGGGTAGCATTGGTTCCGCTTGCCCGAATCTCCTAGTTCTTGGATATGTTCGACGCATGTATGTTTCCTCAGGGATGGCCTCCTCAGATAAAAGTAAAGTACTCTAGCAAAATTTTAATTCCTGCTGCCGCCTGTCAAGCATGGCCAAAAATGATTTCTCAACAAGATCATTTGTTGCAGCAATCCATGAGGCAAAAAACTTGCCTCCTCCTATGAGAGTGTACCCAGCCATATTTAATTACGGTACCTAACTTCTCATATGCGGAAAAAAGAGCTCGATTATGCTGTACAACGCGTCACAACCGTCATCGGTCACACCACACGTGCTATGACCAAAGTCACCCTCCGCAGCTTCTTTGTTCCTACACCCATGGCTCGTAAAAAACCTGCCACAGCGGTTCGAAACCACTATTCCAAAGATCTCAAGGAGCGTGTCATTTACTAAGCATACATATTGGAGAAAGATAGCAAAGAAATTGCCTATGACCTCAACATGCCTTTGCGCGTTGTGCAACGCGTGAAGGAGATGTGGGCAGAAATCGGCGAAGTTTGCCGTGATCGTAGACATAAAGGCCGTGCCCCTCTCATGTCTTCCAGCAACTGCAAGGTCAAGGGCTTCCTCTCACTCCCTGCAGACATATTGACTTTATTTTTTGTAGTTTGTGCTTGCACTCCTCGACCACACTCCCGACCTGTTTCTCGATGAAATCCAAGAGGCTCTCTTTATCCAGCATGTCATTGATGTCTCCCTTGCTACCATATGCCGTACACTTCACCGGCTTGGGATTTCCTCAAAGAAGGCACGCACTGCATCGTCTGTGCTGATGAATCTGCCGTCAACATTCTAACAACATATCGTCGGAACGGCTGGTCGAAGAAAGGTCTGCGGGCATGCAAGCGCTGCCGTTTTGTCCGAGGAAAGCGGTTAGTGCCAAATCACAGCTTACCGTCATCCCCTGCGTATTTGAAATGCACAGCGGATGAGCCTATGGACAGGGTAAACAGACGAGAATTGAGGGCGCTGCGACTGTCCCAGTCGCGGGGATCAAAAAAAGCCCACAATGGAAAAAAAATCGGTCCGCACCTTATGTACCGCAAAGTGCTGTAAAGCATTGGCCCATCTCGAGAAGCAGTATCACATCAAGCACATTCGCATTTCCGGTTATAACTCGCAAGCAAACGGCATCGCTGAAAGACCACATTTAGACATTCGAAGCAGCTTGTTCAAAGCTTGTGATGGCGTACAGAATAAATGGCACACAGTCGCGTATTCGGTATTCTGGGCCGACCGCATCACAGTTCACAGACACATGGGATGCTCTCCTTACTTCGCCGCCACCGGAGCTCAACCGTTGATTCCACTCGATATTTCGGAAGCGACATACCTGTTGCCCCCGGCCGACTCCGTGCTCAGTACCGCTGAATTAATCGCTCGACGTGCGATAGCTCTCCAGAAATGCCGCGAGTATTTAGCTCAGCTGCATGCGGACGTGTATTCAGCCAGATTGCGGCTGCAATTAAATTCGAACAGCCTGGTAGACCTGGATCACACTCTTTATAAAATTCTGTGTGTCCATCCGAAGCCACTCAGCTTCAAACTCTGCTAACTTAAGCCTGTCTGCCGCTTAATCATCGCTGATGCCGTGCCCGGTACCCGAGTGCTCACTTGCCCACCGAGTATTCAGGATTCTCGGCACTTGACGTCACCCTTCTAACAAACTGTGACAGACACTGCCCTGGCGCTAACATTGACAGATGGCTCTCACTGACACCGAAACAAAGGCGGCCACGGCGAACATAATTCGGTAGGTTGCAGTGTAGGTATTCCCAAGGTATTGTATCCAATCCGTCTGGTTTTTTGTCTGCATAAATTAATAGATGCCCCACAGATAAGTTTACTTTGGACAGTTAGTACGCTTGAAAGGCGACCAAAAATACCTCGGAATATTACATCCAGAGGGGGAATCAGCTATTAGCTTAGATGTTTTGCTCTGTTACACTCTAGGATCTCAGTGCTGAATCTTAAATTTGTGCCTTGCCCTAGCGGCTTTATTTTATACAGAGGGAGACGGCCTTCTCCGCTGGAATTGTGGCCTCAAACAGAGAAGAAAGCCATACTAAAATATTTCATCAGCTGAAGTGTTGTGCTTTTGCGTTCAGACAATTTGTCTCGCTTTTCATCGCCCCACTGACTTATCTTATGAGAGGTGGAATGAAGAGGAATAAAGTGTTATGCTTGTTTATTATTTATTACCAAGTTCAGATATTCTATCTCACTTAGAACCAAATTTTTGTCAATTTTTTCATTGACCAGTCTATCCAGCTCAATTCAGTGCAACTCAATCAGGTAGAGCAGAACATTGAGTGTACTCCCGCCACCCCGTGCCCTGTCTACAACTTTGTTAGTTGATAAACGTACATACAGTGTTCCACCGGTCAATGAAACACTAGAAGTAAATGCAGAATACAGTACATTTTAAGAGGGCTTTCCTCGCAGAAAGTTTCTTACATAGGTTGTACACCTCTGAACAAAGACCCTTAATTTTTGGGTGTCCTCCAAGGGAGCCTGAGCGCAAACTACTGCCACTAGTCAATGAAACAGTGACATAATGTGACGATCATCTGCTTTAGGGCATCGGGCCGGTGGGTGTTGGATGAGCGCTTACCACGCAGCTTTCTTTTTTTTGTCTTGAATCAATTGTCTATGTGCAATTAAACAGCCATATAGCTTTCCTAGTTCTTAAACTCTACCCCCGGACCATATTAGAGGCTTTGGGTGTGAGTTTGATGGGGCTTCCAAATTGTGTGTGACATGCCATCATTCCCAAACGGATGGGTGAAGCGGAAACGGTTTCCTATCTGCCATGTACCCTCAAAATGGCTCGGGAATGAGATTGAATCTCATCTATATGCTACATGAGTTATGTTATGTCTTTAGTTTTCACGAAAACTCAATGTACATGTTTTTATTTCCATTCATGTTGGCCCGGCCTGGAGGGGTGGTTTTCCATGGCACGTTGAGGGGACAGAAAGTCTTCAAGACTTTGTTCAGACAAAACCAACCACTACAGGACTGTGTATATTTTATTTCAGAATGATACAGGTAGATATGGTCCTTATATGAGAGAAATTGTTGCACTGTTTCAGTGGCTAGTGGTGTTTCATTGACCGGTGGAACACTGTAAGTCCCTTATATAGAAAAATCAGGCAGTGGGAGACGGCGTGAAGTGCCGTTGACCGCTTGTACTTCCTCAAACCGGTGTTCCTGAGCAGGACCTACCTACATACATACCTACCGAGCAGCAGCACAGAGAGTGCGCGGAGGTCCAGGTCTTTTCGCAAACCTCAGCCCAGCCTCAAAATCGGTCCTTCGACCGAATCCTCCCTTTGTCTTCGACGGCGACCGCACGCAAGGTCGGGCCTTCCTGCACGCTGTCTAGATTTACGTCCGGCTCATTCTGGAGGCTTTCCTCGAGAACGGGGCAACCTCCGAGGAAAAGGCCATGAGATTCGCCATGTCCTTTATGGCGAAGGACTCGGCGCAGCGCTGTGCAGAGCGCATGGCCGGGAAACATCCGTTCCCGCTCTCCACCTGGGACGCATTTGTCTGGGAATTCTGTCTCCGGTTCATCGAGGAAAACGAGCAGGACCACGCTCTCGCCAAGCTCGAGTCTTGGGGGTACTACATGGGTGCCCGGGACGTTTTCCGCTACACCGACGACTTCGAAGACCTCGTCGAGCTAGCCGGCTTCGAGGATCAGTTGATGAAGGTCACCAAATACCGGACCGGCCTCACTCCCACCATCAACCACGCAATCACCACGTCGAGCGATCCTCCGAGCCTCACAGATTATCCGGGCTGGCGCTCCTGCGCTTACCGCCAATACGAGGCACTGATCCGTGCACGGGCCGCCGGAGGATCATCGCAACCTCCGACGGGGGTTGTTCACCGCCCCCGCACGACCACGGTTGTCCCTGTCTCGGTAGTTGCTCAACCTCTGAGGTCGGCGGCCCCTCTGCTGCCACCTCCGGTCCCAATGGAGGTTGATCGGACCCGTGCCCGTGCGGTCCCACGCCGCACCTGCTTCCGCTGTGGCGATCCGAGACACCTCTCCCGAGACTGCACCACCCTGGTGGACATCCGCTCGGTGGATGTCCTTGACGAGGTGATCCAGCAACTCAGCGGAGATTTATTGGAGGAGCTCGCCACCCGACTTGTGACCACCGAGTCACCGGCGGCAACCCCCGAAGCGGAGGTACCGGAGGATTTTCTCCCCCGCAACGAGTGAGTGGTGCGCCCTCTTTCGCGTCCTCTAATCATTTTGCCTGTTTGTATCACAAACCCAACAAAGTTGATTCAGCAGTTGAAACGAGAGACGCACCACCCACTTCGGAGAAATCTCCGAAACCTCCGATGATCCCCGGAGTCTGCCGACCCGGCTGGGAACATAAACTTCCGAAACGCTACACGGTAGCGGCTGTCCCTGGCTCTAACTCCCTCCATCTTCCAGTGGAAATTGAGTCGGTCGATAACGCTGTCAAACTCTCGCTCAAGGGTTTGGTCGACTGCGGTGCCACCTCGGAGTTTATCGACAAGGAGTACGCCATCTCCACCGAAATCCCGCTTCGTAAACTCTCACAACCCATTCCTGTTTTCAACGTGGACAGGTCTCCGAACGAAGCCGGAGCGATCTCGGAAGTCGTGGATGTAGTCCTCCGGTACAAGGGACATTTTGAAGGGGTCCAGTTCGCAGTCACGCGTCTTGGTAAGCAGAAGCTCATCCTCGGGTATTCGTGGCTTTGAAAGCACAACCCGGGGATTGACTGGGAAACGCGGGACGTCGAAATGACCTGCTGCCCCGCCTCCTGCGCCACCTGTCGCGACGAAGTCCGAAAGGAACACCGCGAGGTCAAGGTCGTCGCCCAGATCCTCCGCTTCGTCCGCGCCGACCCCTTCCCATCCATCTGCGTTGTCAACACGGATGACCGAGAAGGCGAGGATGACACCGATGATCCGGATCTTCCGGAGCTAACCCCCGACTTGGAGGATGACTCGGAAGATGAGGACGACTCTATCAAAGATGCTGATCGCAGACCTTCGGAGGATATCCGGGCAACTTCCACTGTTTCCCAGAGGCTCGCGGAGGCTCACGCTAAAAACTCCGGACCTCCTCTGACGGAAGTCCCCGGCTGGATTTGGGAGTTTGAGGATGTCTTCAATCGGGAATCCTTCGTATTGTTCGAACCCCTGGTGATGTACTTCGGCCTGACCAACTCCCCGGCGACCTTCCAGACCATGATGAACGACATCTTCCGAGACCTCATCTTGTCTGGAGATGTCATGGTCTACCTCGACGACATCCTCATCGCCCACTCGGACCTCGCACGCCACCGGAAGATCGTCTCGGAGGTTCTTCGGAGGTTGTGCACGCACAAACTCTACCTCCGACCAGAGAATGCAAGTTCGAGAAGGCGTTGATCGAGTACCTCGGCGTGATCATCTCTCACAATCACGTCGAGATGGACCCCGTCAAGGTTGCGGGAGTTGCCGCCTGGCCGACCCCAGGAAACAAGAAGGACGTGCAGCAGTTCCTCAGCTTCACGAACTTCTACCGGAGGTTTTTTCGGGGGTTCTCGGACATTGCCTGGCCCCTCTTCGATCTCACGAAAATGGGCATGCGGTGGTCCTGGGGAAGCTCGGAGGATGTGGTGTTCCGAGCTCTCAAGGATGCCGTAACCTCTGACCCGGTCCTTATCCTCCCAGACCCGTCCAAGCCGTTCCAGCTCAAAGCAGACAGCTCCGACTTTGCCACCGGGGCCGTCCTGTTTCAGCCCGACGCTGATGGCAAGTGGAATCTGGTCGCGTTCTTCTCCAAGAGCTTGAACGAGGTCCAGCGTAACTACAAGATCCACGACAAGGAGAGGCTCCCAATCGTCCGAGCCTCGAAGGAGTGGTGGCACTTCCTCGAAGGCACGGAGCATCCGGTGGAGATCTGGACTGACTACAAGAACTTGGAGTACTGCCGTGAAGTGCGAACCCTCAACCGCCGGCAGGCTCAGTGGTCCCTGTACCTGTCCCGGTTTGACTTTGCCCTTCACCACAAACCTGGAAGTTCCATGGGTCGCCCAGACGCCCTCGCACGTCGTCTGGATCACGGAGGTTCGGAGGATAATCGTGACGTGACCCTCCTCCGTCCTGAACTCTTCCACGTTCGCGCGATGGAATGTGTCTTCATTGCCGGCCCAGAAGTCCCGATCCTCCGAGATATCCGGAACACCCTCTCTGGGGAGGCCGACCTCGAAGACCCTGTCGCACGCGCTGCGCGAGTGGTTCTCAAGGTCCGCGGCACCCGGTCCACCCAATCCTCCGAATGGCATGTCGAAGGCGGGCAGCTCTTTGCCGGCCCAGAAGTCCCGATCCTCCGAGATATCCGGAACGCCCTCTCTGGGGAGGCCGACCTCGAAGACCCTGTCGCACGCGCTGCGCGAGAGGTTCTCAAGGTCCGCGGCACCCGGTCCACCCAATCCTCCGAATGGCATGTCGAAGGCGGGCAGCTCTACTTCCAAGGGAAGATAGTGGTCCCCCAAGATGATAATGGAGCTGCACATGACACCCCAATTGCCGGGCACGCCGGTCGTTTCAAGACGTTGGAGCTTGTCTCCCGGAACTACTGGTGGCCCCAGATGTCCCGACACGTTGGCCGTTACGTCGCCACCTGCGACCTGTGTTGCCGTACCAAGGCCCTCCAGAAACTTCCGATCGGAGAACTTCATCCGACGGAGGTTCCCCCCGAGCGCTGGCATACGGTCTCCATTGACTTCATCGTCGAACTTCCGGAGGCCCACGGGTATAATGCGATGCTGTGGGCTCTGCACACCTTTACTACTGGAACGTCTGGAGGCACCACAGAACTCCTGTTCGTTACATCTCCGACCGAGGTCCGCAGTTCGTCACGGAGTTCACTCGGGAGTTGTTCCATCTTATCGGGATTCAACCGGCAACCTCCACCGCCTACCACCCGCAGACCGACAGGCAGACCGAGCGCATTAACCAGGAACTCGACCAATTCATCCGGCTTTTTACGAACTACAAGCGGGACGATTGGGACGAGCTCTTGCCGGCCGCAGAGTTTGCGTACAACAACTACATCCACTTGTCGACGCAGCAAGTTCCGTTCATGACGGACACTGGTCGGCTCCCTCGGATGGGGTTTGAGCCGAACGATCCGCGCTCGCGACTGGAGGTCGTGAACGACTTCCGAGACCGGATTGCCTCGGGGGTTTCGGAAGCCCAAGCCGCACTTGTCAAGGCCAAAGACGAGTACAAGCGGTACTATGATTGCCGCCGAGCCCCCGCACCGGAGATTAAGGTCGGAGATCGCGTGTGGCTTGAAGCGTCGGATATCCATACCACACGCTAATGTTGCCGCGACTCGTGACTCCGAGACTCCGAGTCGACTCTGCAAGTCGACTTAAGTCGAGTCGAGTCGAGTCACAGATGTGACTTCGCACGACTCCCAAGTCGAACCAAGTCGAGTTGAACCGACTCCGAGTGACTCGGAGTCGGTCTCAAAATTCAATTGGGTACCGTTCATCGGTTACAGCTCAGAGAAGTCGAAAGAACTCGGATAATACCCTGAAATCACATTGAATGGTCATTTCTCTCCGCCTTGTCGCGAGGGTTATGAAGCGGCTTCAGTAGCGATCAACACACCTCAAAAACATTTGAGCAGGATTGGAAAGAGGCATAGAACACTCTGAAACTTACTACATGAAGTGAAACGTCCTTAACTTGAAAAAATGCGACGTTAAAGTCAAAAGATCAAATGTTGATGTCTCATCACTTTTATCTGAAGGCGCCGGCAATGGTAAACATACCTCAGAACTATCTGAGAACACTCTACTGGAGTTACAGGGGTGTCCCACAACAATTTACAACAGCATCAGATCTTTCTGCGGAGAATATTCAAAAAACTCCGACTCCATCGACTCGAGTCGACTTGAGTCGACTTCGAGTGACTCTTGGACGGGAAGTCGAGTCGAGTCGAGTGGATCGGGTTTTGAAGTCGACTTCTGGAGTCGTGACTCGACTTTTCGAGTCGCGGCAACATTACCACACGCCCATCCCCCGGACTCTCACATCGCCGGCTTGGACCCTTCCGTGTCTCGGAGGTTATCGGACGTGGCGCGTTCAAACTGGATCTTCCCCCGCGCCTCTCCCGATTACATCCAGTGTTCCCCATGGTGAAATTGGAGTTGGCGGAGGATGACCCCTTCAGAGGTCGTCCGGGGTATGAGGAACCCCTGCCTGTACTTGCTGACGGAGCGGACAGCGAGTGGGAAGTGGAGGAAGTCCTGGACGCGAAAATGCGCTACCGAAGCCTCTGGTACTTTGTCTGGTTCAAAGGATATGACAACTCGCATGATCAATGGGTAAAACATTTGGACGTCTTTGCCCCTGATGCTATCGTGGAATTCTACCACAAGTACCCTGGGAAGCCTCGAGCCATCGCCGCTGCCACTTTCAATGCCCTTCCGTTCCAGAACCCTGCCACATCCTCCGCCCATATCCGAGCTATGCGTCGAGGTGCCGCATTCCAAGGGGGGGGGTGATGTCAGAGGAACCCCTGTTTCCAACCCCCGATCCTCCGATCCAACCTCTGGTCGGACCTCCGCTATCCTCCGACAATCCCCCCGCCGAGCCAAACCCCATCTGGACGAATCCCCACACTCCACATGGCACTCCGCATGTGATCGTGCCCGGGATCACTGCCGTTCACTACACCATCAACGGACCATGCGCAACCCGTAGTTAGCCCTAGCTGGTATATAGGCACGCACCTGGCTGGGGAATCCTTAGACTTTCTCCTCTTCGGATCCCCCCTGCCAGGTGCGCTTCTTCCTGTAGTAGTGTACTTCAATTGACTTTGGATCCCCCATGCCAGGACTCTTGAGATACCTTAGGCCGCCAGGGTTGCCCTTACAACCAGCTCCCACTTTTGATTTGGTTGATGTTGAGTATGCTGAACCTGTTGGAGGGAGCTGTTAGTATATCCTTATGGAGATATAGGCTTCAGACAGACAGACACGCTAATTTTATAAAGAGGTAGATGACCATTCCCAAGGTCAGAATTCATTTCTACTACCTCCAGCGAATCAAAAGGGATATTTAAATCTAGTCTATAATTGAAGTGCATTGTTTATGCCATGCGATGATCACAAACAAATTCTGGCTTTGAGATGCCCTCAGGAATGGTCACTAGTGATTCAAAACAAAAATTTAAGTTTCCTGGGGCCATATCTCCAGCGCTACACTGGTTGTGCATGAAAACCCTGAAATTTCCACATATGGTAGCTTAAATGATGCCATAAAAATACTGGCACAAGATGCCCTCCAGAATCGCCATGCAAATTGATTGGTTATATTTTCAAGAGAATCGGCTGAGATTTGACACCGATCATAATGTTGAAAACAGACAACAACAACAAACAAACAAAAAAAAGGCCGCACCCTAAGTTCCGCAAAGGGCTGTAAACTCAAGTCATATGCCCATTTTGAACAGAAGTATGAGACAGTTGAACATCGACGCGGCACCGATAGGCATCAGCAGAGTTTAAAAGGCTTTGACAGACAGACAAACAGAAGCAATTTTATAAATAGGGTGAAAAGAACTGGACACAAAAAAGAAATTGTCTGCCTACATCTGCTGGGAGTTGAACTTTTATTGTCGGCTTGACCTCATCGGATTGTACACTATTTCCCATCAATATTGCTCCCGGAATGGATCATCTTTCCAGCTGTAAATGACACTGACTACACTGCATCGGAAGGGGCCTGTTCGCTGCGGCCGTCTTTGTTTCAGTGTGGTGGGAGAGATCTGTCAAGGTTAACGCCTGGGCAGCGTCTGTCGAAGTATGCTGAAAGGGTAACGTCAAGTGCCAAGATACCAAATGATTACTTGCCTGTGGGTCGGCGGGAAAGAGAGCACGATCAAGGGTGGCGGGCGGCCATGGTGGATGGCATCAGTGGAGATTCAGTGGAGATTGAAAATGCTTCGGACGGACAGAAGTGCTTAATTTTATAAAGAGGGTGACGAAAGACAAACTGGTTGGGTCAATGATGTGCACCGGAGCTTGCTGTACGCAGAATCAGACCGACACAGAGTACAAATACTCAGCCAGAGACTGCACTATCCGAACCGGAGCAATCAACGAAGTATATATGCAACAAACCGGAGTAATTGCTGCATTACTGCAGCACTTGGAGTTCATTCAAGCTACACTCACCCAAATCCAAATATGGGTGCGGAGTTCTCACGAATAACAACTTCTTTCTGTAGATGCACAGCCCTCTCCTTGACTGGGCAACCGGTCACCTTAATGGTTTTCAATATCTTGAGAGAGGAAGAACAATGAAACTGAAGATTTTCGCATATAGTAATTTAGTCCTGCATCATGGGAATATAATGAGCCCGAGGGCATGATATTTAGTGAAGAACCCGTGTGTCAGCAAATATTTTGCCGTGACCGGCCAAAACCAGGTCACCGGTCAGGCGTGAATAAGGAAAGAAGCAAATCGACGGGGTTACACTAACAGCGTCAGATCAATTTATTGACCTTGTAGAGCATCTACTTGGAGTAGTGAAGTCATAGCACCACGACCTCCTCCGATCTACGGCCAACAAATCCACACCTCAAGCTATTTGTGACATCCTGAGATCATTTACCTGGTATAATATAGGTATGTATTGAGGGGTAAGCACCTGTCAATGAGCCCATAATGTATGTAGACACCTCCTGAACCAAATGAGCCCTAGCGGTCACAGAATCATGCAGTGGTTGTGCAGAAATCATCGATTTATGTTATGGCCGAAAGAAGAACAGCGGTGTTCGGCATACCCCATCGTCAATCAATCGAGCACAGCATGACATCAACGCAATCAAATTGGGGTAGTATCCACCTTCGTCACTTCGTTACTTCGCTTAGGTTCGCTTAGGAATGAGAAAGCTCGTGAGTTTGATGTAAAACCGGGAAAGTTCGTCATTTCGATGGATCTCTGAGAAAGGTCGTCACCTCGACTAAATTTTGGTGAAAGCTCGTCACTTCCGGGCGCGCGCGTGGTAAGTGTATTGTTTGATCACCGGAATTACGCAACGACGCGAACAGAATCCTGTTCTTTACTACCACCATCCACCCCGCTGCCGGCGCTTCGCAGTCGCGTGCCCGCCCGGTATGTGAGAACAATTGTATGACTGTGCGCTGATATCCTTTGTCTTAGCGCGACCCACACTGGCAGTTTCTTCGACGAAAATACAGATCACCTGCAGTGGAACAGGTCCACATCCAATACACCAGCCCCTCTTGTCCCGGATACTCCCTTGACATTTGTCTTCGAGACGGGGTTAACCAACGAGTTCCCTTTCTCCGACGGATTTTTGGATGCTTCTTTTGATCTCGGTTCTCTATTTGTACGTGAGAGCAATTCTGCGACTGGAACCTGAACTGGAGTGGTGAGAACTCCTGGGAACTCAGAAATGAATACATGTCTTGGCCGTCATCTTCTGAAAGTTTCGCGATCTTTACTCCTGAGCTGGAGGCGTTTTTGGCGATGGCTGATCCCTCTCTTGCGTGAGGAGCTGATTCGCCATCTCCACATCTCTGGGGCTCAGATGACTTGCCTGTTTCCAGTGCAGGTAAGTCGGCGAAAACTCGGTTCTAAACATCTGATCTGGGTGATGATTTCGATGCGGCACGCGAAGACCAGGTACGCTCTCCACCGCGTTTCAATAGATTTTAAGCTTGAAGAATTCGGAAGGCAGTCGTTCGAAAGTTGATGCCTATATTCCGGGGAATGTGATCCACACCACCCGGCCTCTTAAAGCCTCACGGTGTGCAGACTAGATCTAGAAAAACTATCTATGCTTTTCCAGTTCAAATGTCCAACTCTTGTTCACTGTATATCCATGAAGAATTTTATTGTCTATTTTTCTTTCGTATTAACGTCGTCATCTAGTTATAAATTCTTTACATGAAGCTGATTCGGCCTGATAGTTGACCTACATTCTCAAATCAAGCGAATTAGAAGCTGAAGATGACCTGTACAGCCATTGTGCACCGCGAAACAACTCCTCTTAAGAAAGACAGTATTCAATGTCCTAAACTGAACGACTTACAGGTTCGGGAGTTGCCGGGGTATGCCGCACTTCGGCAAAGTGTTCACGAAAGTGCCGCAATTGGCGACAATGTTCCGTGGTTGCTGCTGATGTGCAGTAGGTACATTGAGCGTGTGTGCCGTGCTTCAGATGCGTCATCTGCGCCGAACCCGAATTGAATACGCCTGTGACTGACGATGCACTCTCCACGCGGATGGACACGGTCATGTGGTCATTGTCCGCAGCACAAGTAACGAGTTTTCATGGTTTCCAGAGGAAGTGACGAAGTTCGACCACATCCGGCTGAAGTCACGAACTTTCATGGAAAGCGATCAAACTCACGCACTTTCGCAACACTAAGCGAAGCTAAGCGAAGTAACGAAGTGACGAATATGGCGCGGACTCATCAAATTGCCTCAATTTTGGGTACGAGGGGTGTCTGTACTTGCCTTTGAACATACAAGTAGCCTCTAAGCATCAAGTCGGGTCTACCCTCCTATATTGGTCAAGTGACCGGTTACCCCGACTGACCGGGAAGCCGGTCGGACATACTGTCCCGGCCTGGAGGGAGACGACGGCCAGACTACCGTGACATCGACCAGTAGCCGGGAGCGACGCGACGTGACCAAAGGTGACCGTGACCGTCGCAAAAGTCGGAGGCAAGGAATTTATTTTCAGGCCGTTTGAGATTGTCTGCACCAGATTTCTGAGGGAGATCTGTGCAGAATGTGTCGAACAGTCCTAAGATTGGTGTGTCTCTCACCTCCGTAGGCCCCGAACGGTACAGTAGTAGGTTCTCCATTCTCCACCATACACAGCCTTCTCCTCCGGGCTCCTTTTGGGTTCTACATGCACACAGCCAGCGTCTCCGGTCTCCTTTTGGACTCTACATTCTCTGCACCGAGTCACACTTGTTTTCCCCTTATGTTTTACCCCTGGCTACTTTACTATAAAAGCCCCCACTTTGTACCATGTACGGCACAGAGCGATTACACCAGTAGTGCTCCTAGACTCCATTCTCAAAGCTCTGGATGCAGCAGACAAATCCAGCGACCGCGCCGCACTTACTTGTTGATGAATTGGTGCTCTCAAAGAGCTCAACCAAACCCAGCGAAACTCGTATCTGAAAAAAGTTCCTACGTCTTCAGGCATCGTTGCTCCTACTCTTATCTCCAGATATAGAACTTTTAACCTGGACTCTGAGAATGCTTTTAAATTGATCGAGTTATTGATACCACCAGACGTGAAGGTGGTTGAGGCCGCATCAGAAATTATCGCTCTCTTCGCTGCGAATGCGAAACACTGCCCCTCATCTTCGCCACCGTCATCTCACTTTCTCTCATCATAGAATCGCTACGAGAATTTTTCATCAGATAGAAGTTTGGAAATTTGTTGCCGATTTACTCAAGCGCCAGCAAAGTCAACGCAAGCCGGAACAAAGGCGGCAATCTGAGGGACACATTTAGAGATCAAAACGACAATACAGTTTGTTGAATGACAACTGACCACAAGAAAAAAAGTTTCCTTTGGAAAACGATCCACCAACTTGTTAAAATCACCAACAAGACCCAGGACTTGGGAAGTTTCAGAATAAAATAAGTTGGTTGTGGGGTTAGCTGCGAGGTAAGTGATCAGCATGGTCTGTGGAAAGTGGACCTGATTCCCGATCGGGACACTTACACGAGTCTACGTTGGTCCATTGGGCAGTGAGAGCTCCTGTGGCGTTGTCGAGCGTCCAAATTTGACTTTCGGACGGCTGGTTATAGCCCTTCGACTGCATACTCGTCCCAGCAGTGAAGGAAGGCGGCGAATTTGCATCCGCTGTGGGAAGGCTTCAATATTGGCCTTTCAAAGGGTACACAGAACTCACAATGGCCCGTGCCGCTGAGGAAGGCATACCTGCGGTCTCGTGAATATCCTATTCCAATCCAGCATCTCAGATAGACAAACTCACCCAAGGTTACCTGGATTTAAATTGTATCCCTCAGGTCCGCCAACTGCACCGACGTTGTTGTAAACCGCATCTGGACCATTTGTGGCAACGAGATCGAGGGCACCGCTGCTGCGAGAGGCCGGCAACTTTACGATCAGAGCATTCTCCAGAGTTCCGAACATGTAGGTAACCCCGTTAATGAATGTCTTCTGAACATAGCCAAGGGGTACGCCGTCAGTAGCACTGGAGATCTGGATATATCCCGAAGCGCTGGCGTCATATGAGATCGATGAACTGAATGCATGAAAAACATTGAAATTTACCCGCCGAGGGCGCAGACCGGAACAAAGGCGGCAGTCTGAGGGACATTCAGAAATCAAAATGACAATCAAGCCTTGCTGGGCAACGACTTACCACAAGGAAAGCGTCTTCCCACGCAAATTTAGCCACGAATTGATGAAAATCACCAACGAGACCCACGTAGTTGGAAGTTCGAGCATAATACAAGCTGGTTGTAGGGTTAGCTGCAAGGTAAGCGGTCAGCGCTGTCCATGGAAAGTGAACTTGATTTCTGATCGGAACGCTTACTCGAGTCTGCGTTGGTCCATTGGGTAGTGAGACCTCCTGTGGAGTAGTTGAGAGACCAAACTTGACTTTCGGCTGATCCATTATAGCCCAGCCGCGACTGCATACTCGTCCCAGTGCTGTTGGAAGGCGGCGAATTTTCATCCACTGCGAGAGGACTTCAACATTGACCTCAGAACGGAATATACAGGACTCACCATGGCCTGTACCGCTGAGATAGGCATACCTGCAGCCTCATGAATATCCTACTCAAATCCAGTGTTTCAGATAGACAGACTCACCCAAGTCGACCCGGTTTGAAATTAAATCCGCGGATCCCAGTAACCGCACCTACGTTGTTGTGAACCGCATCTGGACCATTGGTCGAAACGAGATCGAATGCACCGCTACTGCAAGAGGCGGGCAATTTGACAACCAGCGCTTTTTCCTGAATGTCGTATGTGTAACGTATTATTTTGTTGAATGTCTTCCGAACATAGCCAAGGACCACGCCGTCACTCGCACGTGAGATCTGGATGTATCCCGAAGCGCTTGCGGTATGTGAGATGGATGAAAAGTATGCATGCACAGCAAAGCAATTTACCCGCAGGGTATGCAGGACACCGGAGACACGCATTCTGTGAATTTTCGCATCAGACATTGAAAAAAGGTGTATGGAGTGGTTTGACAAACGTCTGATCCCAGTCGCCCATCGTGCTGGTGGAAGAGGCAAACCGTTACGCATGCGGTCCGCATTAGATCCAACCAAGTTTGATTCTACAGCAGAGGGCTCGTTTTGGATGAGAGCGACCTGGCCATCGGGCGAGAAAATGCCCGAGTTGGCCGAAACGAAAGAGATGAAAACAAGGGTCACCACAGCGTTCCAGAATTTCATGGTGGTAGGAAGACTGTGATGGGACGATGGACGGAAAAGCGGCACGAAAGAGATTATCTATTATATAGGAGGCAGTGACAGCGCTTTGTCCCCGTCCCGAAAAGAAGTCAAGAGCGGCATGAATGATAAGCCTCAGATAAGAATAGAAACTGAAGATGTACCCAGATGTTCAATGAAGGATGAGCATGCTAGTTAATGCAGTCGACGACCTTTCTCCAAGCATTGATAAGGAATAGCTTCAAAATAGCACTGATATTATTTTAAATGGTTGTGCTGGATGAACGAGTGCTCCAGACTCTAGTATACGTAAAAGCAGGGAGACAAGGAGAATGAAGGGATTCAGATAGGTCGAATACAGCCTGAGAGCTGTTGCCGTGAAATCCCATGAGGTGAGAGTATGCAGGCAGGCCTGAGAGTTGGCCGACGTCCAGCGATAGTCAAGCGACGGTAAAGCGAATCGCAGTTTATGAGAGCGATTAGTGCGCACGATGGTTGCTGGCACACTCACGCCTTCGGGAAACCGTGGTGATTAAATGATCTGCGTATAGGGGCTGCTCCGCAGTGACCGTTATGCCGTACCATGCTGCTCCAAACTCGGTGATAGCACGGGTCAGTAACCGTATTTGCGGACTGTCGACCTACGGCACGATTTGATGCTCTACTGATGAGGGGTTTTTCGGGAGCACTCCTAATGGAAAGGTTCTAGTCGGACCATGGAGAGGATTAACCGTTCTTTAAGATTTTGCTCGTTCGGCGGTGCTCATCAGTTTGCGCATGTTGGTTGCCAGTTTCTCCATAAGGCTTAACTACTTTTTACTCTCCCTTGCCGGCCGCTTGCGCAATGCACTGTCATTGCACAAATTCCCGTGGATTTCCCGACATAAACCCGTATATCTGCGCTATTCTTCGTTGTGTCCTCCTCTCCTTACCCCTTCAAAGTTCGTTGTCGATTCGGTGTGTCTCTTTGCTTTCATCCCCGGCTAATCTGCTTAACCCCTTCCAAGTTGTCTCCCGCTCTGATCTTGGTTCCTCAATACCAGCTGACCCCCATGCGCCCCAAACCAGAGCCGTCTACTTTGGTTCAACTAGAAAAGTAAATCAAAATTTTACAGGAGAACTCCATGCGGTTGAAGAGCTGACCTAGGCGCAGCCTTTAATTGACAAGACGCAGTTGTTCGCAGCTCCTGCTACCTACGGCGCAGCCTGATTATATTTTTATTAGGCCGGCCGTCCACGTAGACGGTCCTGCCGAAGATTCTCGAGACATAAAAAGACCGCATCGCTGTTCATTTGGGCTATCAATCTTTCGCATATCTCATTCTCTCTGAAATCATTGGAAAATAAGAATCCTTCTGGGATCAGTACCAGCCCTAATTTCTGGATGTTTTTTGGCTGCTGCTGGGGAACGTCTGCTAGTCTGGGTCAAATTCAAACTGCCTAGGTATTGCCGCGGTGATCATTATCGTTATCGGTGCCGCGACTGTTGAGCATGGAGCTGGCAATCCGTCTTTCCTCCTTCGCTATCAATTTGATTTCTCTCGCCGGGAATCGGGCCTAAATTGGACTAAATGGAGGCTCCCTAAAACCCGACACCGCGACACGGCGGCTAGCCTTCATGAAGTCCGACACATCCCAGAAAAGTCGACACATAGTCCTAATCCTCTTCAGCTCCGACACATTGCCAAGTATGTATACCCTGCATGTTGAACTGATGCAATTGGTGATGTCGCATCACCGAGTACGCCGAGCGTGGGTCGGGAGGCAAGCCCCGCTAACCCGCTAACCGAAAATTCCCGAGCGATTGTTTCAACTATGGGAAGATACATTTGGAGCACACAAGTACTGCAGATAGCCGGAATGTACCATAATATATCAGTACAACTCCTCGGATCTCACTCCCTTCGCTCTTGACTTTGGTTTGCTATCGGTGATTGCATACACAACCCACCACTTCTGTCTAGTTGATAAAGTATCTGAGTTGAATCAAATTCTTCCTGCTTCGAATTCGTCTGCGCAAGCCAGTAAGACCGACAAAAAGTAAACCTTGACATTCCACTCACCGGACCGCAATAAAAGCGAAACGTGTCAACCGTGCAGAGCGGAGGCGATCCGGGGTTGATTTGAGCGTTTCTGGTCAGCGAGGACATCTGGGAAGCGATCTGGCTATATATATATTATGGTTGAGTGAAACTGGTAAAATGTCAAAATTCAACCACAGTTTACCTAGGGTTGAGTCGAGCTAATGCACTGGAAGAACCTAAACAGAAGAGACACGTGGGAGCAGATATTATGTTTTGTAGGTTTCTCTGACTCCGAGAATACTCACTCACAATTTGTGGACGCAAAACACGTGTTATCGGGTCTCCTTCCTTCCTTCCTTCCCTTAGTTGTATTTCAACACGTTCTTCCGACTCACCCCAAAGGAGCGTGCCGTTCGGTACATGTATGCAATGAACGGCCACACTGTTCAGACTAAGTCGCATTAATATTGTCATACATGCTCAGTCCAAAATTGATGGGTTTGCAGCACACAAGTCATGTTTGAAAAGAAGTACATGGATTACGACTACGCAGGCGGAGTATCACCGTACAATGCACGATATTCCTGCGGGAACTGAGCAAGAAATTCGAACGACGTGTAAATCTTGTCGTCTGTGTGCCGGACGCTCCACGACTTCGGCTTTCGCTTCACACTATGTAGTGCAAGTTTAGATCCAGAGGTTATATACACCAGTAACCTACTGACCATTTCTTCGCGGAGTTTGATGCTCCAAGTGCGGTGGCAGCTTCGGTCTTCTTCGATTTCGGCGCAGGAGCATCATCGTGCGTTTTAGATGTTCCCCGTTTTCGTGACGATCGACGAGTCGACAATGATGTTGGGGGTGCGGGGTGGGGAGAGGCGGGGGAAGGGGCGGACGGAGAAACTGAGAAAGTTTTTTTTCAGATCGCTGTTCCCCATGAGTTCAGGGACTCCTCACTGGGATTGACTGAAGGAACACCAAGGTCTGCGTCATCCAAAGAAATTACCATGTCATCATTGGCAGCATCGAGGCTCGCTGCAATCGTTAATTCATATTGAGAGGCACCTCCCTCGTTCTCCCGTTGGAGCGCGTCAGGTTGTACAGGGCAAGGAGATTTTGACGCAGCACTGACGTTTGACGCATGCAACGTCAGTCTGCGTCAGTTGAATTTTGCGTCAATGTTGAATTTACCATCGCCGCCATCCTTTAGGTCTGATATCCTGCGGGCATCTAGGAGGGCCCTTAGTACATCGTTTATAGCCATAAAATAGACAGATAGTCACCCTCGAGGTCGTTTAAAATCGTCGACTAAATTCGGTGCAACGTCAGTCAGCGTCAGTCATGCGTCAGTGTGACTGCGTCACAAGCGCCGCTACTGACGCATGCGTCAAATTTCAGCGTCAATTCGGCGCCAGTCCGCGTCAACTCTGCGCCTCGCAGCGTCAGGTCCACTCCCGGTATGCGCTAATCTGCGCCGGTCTTGCGCCGTGACACAACGTCAGTGTGACCTATCTTCGTCGATGCAACTTCAACCTCAACTTTTCTCTACGCCGCCAGTGCGCCGCTCATGGTTGCCTGCCTATTCTCTTAAGCATCACTGTCCATGCCGCCGGTGTTTTTCGTCTTGTACTCCGACAAAATTATCCAATCTCTGGCCACTCTGTTCGCCTATCTCTCACACTCGGCCTATTTTGTTGCGCATTGCGCTTAGACCTGATTACCACAAATATATATAAATTATGTTGAAACAATTCAGGCCGCCGCTGAGATCGGTTGAATTATCCTATTTTCAAGACTTACAGCTTCCAAACTGTTCCAATATATTCCTCATGCATGGAGATGGGCGTAAAAGCTTTCCATCCATGCTTGCGAAGCTTCACGATTGCGTGCTCCGATCTGCGTCAGTAGGTGCGCCGTTCTGCGTCAATGCACAGCCACACTGCGTCAGTTTGCATTGACGTTGACTGACGCTTCCACCGATGGGCTTTGAAATTAGGATGTCAAACATCTTTAATGGATCCCTAATAATACCCAATATCCACAACAACCCGTCATTTACCACCTTGTACAAGTTATTCAAGAAGTAGTTTTCCGGTAAAAATTAGTATCCAGCGTTCACGGACTGAAAGAATTTACTCCAGACTATCAAAGAGCCTACCTTACGAGTTTATGGTACTGTCTTGCGAAACATGCAGGGATTTGACTCCAACAGGAAGGTCATCTTTGCTACTCTCAACATATCTGTCCAGCCACCATAACCTTTCCGAGGTTCAATGGTTACAACCTCCAAAGCTCTGCTTTCCCTCCAATATTACCCAAGTGGGTACCGATTAGTGTTGCCGCGACTCGTTAAGTCGGAAGTCGACTTGGCTAAGTCGACTTACGGCAACTTTCGACTTGACTTGACTTGACTTGGTCAGCCCAAGTCACTCGAAGTCACTTGAAGTCGACTCAAGTCGGTTGAGTCACACCATTGTGAATTCAGGTTTCTGGGGCTATTTCATGGATCGGAGAGTCCAGTATTCCTTCCTGTAGTATTTAGGATTTTTTCTATATTTTTACAGATTTAATCTGTCCTCAAAACTGGATGGAAACGCAAACCAACGCAGGTGTGACATGTCGTGACAAATGTCACAGGTGTGACACCCGCTTGGAAAAAAAGTTGAAAACTGCTCCAATCGCGTCTAGTGATGAAAATACACATCTTATACCAAAACTCCGACTCAAGTCACTCAAGTGACTCCAAGTCGACTTGCGTTGACTCGGAAGTCGCAATGAAGTCTGCCAATACTGTAGTATCACAATCAATTTGTCAAGGGGCGTTACACGTGACAGAAAATACCATTTCGTCAATTTGTCAAGAGGTCCTAGGCCGCGTGACCGACCCGAAAAATTCGTCAAGTCTTGCAAGCCTTGCCAGGGGTGGAGGGCACGTAGATTTGAGGTCTCAGAAGTGAATAGAACTAAATAAACACCTCCATAGATGATAAGCATCAAAGCTGATAAAAACTATGACTTTTAGTGCTGGAATAACTTTTTTTCGTCTACAGAGAATGGAATTTTGACTTTACAACAACTTAATTGTTGAGAATAGACCTAGGATGGTTGAATTGCGGCTGCAGCGTCAAAAAATCTGAATTTTCCGTGATTTGAACCAAATTTTGAACCCGGTGTGACGACAAATGTATTCGTCAAGACCCTCCGTGACGCGTGACCAAGTCCCAAAATTCGTCACGTCAAGGGCCTGAGTGACGCGTGACTGACGAATTGATTGTAATACTACAGTAACTTGACTTGACTTGACTCAAGTCGACTTCCGGAAGTCGACTTAAAGGGGGTCAAGTCCAAGTCGCGGCAACACTAGTACCGATCATACAAAAAACACTGCTGCTTGCAGCAGTAGCGCTTCACTAATGCGTGCGTCGACCAGCACCAGCGTCAGTGTGTACGCCGCTCTGCGTCAGTGCACAGCCACCCTGCGTCAGTTGACTGACGCATCCACAGATGGTGTTCGGGATTATTGAGCCCAATTATTTCAATATATTCCACGTAGCATTTGATAAGTACGATAACCCGTCATTGAAAACCTTCACCAAGTTGTTCATACAATAATCTTCAAGTCAGAATTACTTTGCAAGTCAGATGGACACTAGATCCAACTGAACCACGAAATATTCTTCGCCCTAAATTTCCCATAGTGAGTAAGGAGTGGAGAAACTGCGCTAGGCGGAAAAAATATCAGCGGCGGTGATTCAGTTGGTTTGACTGCAAGGCCTAACAAGATATCCGGGTCCTCCCAACGTGAAATTTGGCAAATTCATCCTGAATACTGGTTCTGATGTTTAGGATGTTGTCGGCACTCCTTCGTGTCGCGTACGAGCCGGTACAACAGTGAACATGTACCTTGAACTTCAGTTGTAAATTGTAGGAGATTGAATTCGGGTTCACACATGGTCAGTTGGCTCTTATTGGTTTGTGCATATTTTGCTGGATGATATTGAGGATAAATATCCAGGAAATCCTCCTTCGTTGCAGCGCTTGACGATGCGAAAGGAAATCCCACAATATGACTAGAGTGTGACCCTGCGTCAGTGTGACATTGCTGCGCCAATCACCGCGTCAACTGAAAACGTCACAGCGTCAGTCAAACGTCAGTGCAACGTCAAAACGTCACTTTCACCCTGCCCGAATTGGGGAAGGAGATTTTGACGCAGCATTGACGTTTGACGCATGCAACGTCAGTTGACGTCAGTTGAATTTGCGTCAATGTCTGAACTTACATTTACCGCCGTCCCTGAGGCCTGATATTCCGGGGGCATCTTGTAGGGTCCTCAGTACATCATTTACAGCAAGAAAACGTACAGATAGTCATCGTTGAGGTCGCCGAAACCCTTTGACTAGATTCCATGCAACGTCAATCAACGTCAGTAAACGTCAATGTGACAGCGTCACAAACGTCACTGCGCCGATTTTCAACGTCAATCCAGCGCCTTGCAACGTCAATTGTGCACCTCACAGCGTCAGTTGCGCCTTTTTTTTTGCGTCAATCTGCGTCAATCTGCGCCAGTTCTGCGCCGCGACGCAACGTCGGTGTGACCGGTCTGCGTCACCTCAACGTCAACTTCAACTTAGTCTTTAACTTTAACTTTCTCTGTGTTGCCAACGTAGCCTCTGCGCCGGTGCTGTGTCACTCAATGCTGCGCTCTCCAGCACTACTGTTCTTGGCACCACCCATGGCTCTTTCTTGGCCTATATTCAGGATTATTCAATCTCTGGCACCACTTTGACCGCCCCTGTCTCGCACTCCATGTCTCATGCTAAGCTTTGGACGTCGAGCTTCACACTAATGCTCGCGCTGCCTGGTAGCATTTTTTGAACACATTGTCCTCAAACTTCACAGAGACATTCGACCTATGTCACAGCAATTTACGCCGCCGCTGCATCGTCGAATGTTGTGTTGTATTGTTGAGAATCTTGAGATTGGTTGAATTTATCCTGAAGTCTAGTTCCAAGACTTCCAGCTCTCAAACTCTTCCAATTCGTTTCTCGTGTATGTATATAAGCTAAGAAGTGCACTAGCAGCGATTTCAAAGCTTCAGAATTGTGTACGCCGCCAAACGTCAGTCCGTACGCCACCCTGCGTCAGTGCACAGCCACCCTGCGTCAATTATACTTTGACGTTGACCGACGGATCTAGATATAAAATTTGAGATTAATGTTGTGAACAACCCTGATGAGACTTTAATAACGCCCAGCGACCACCGAAACTGCGCCACATCCACCCTGATCAAGATATTCAGGAAATAGTCATATAGTCGGACATAGTGTCTCAAGCAGATAAGCCATAAAATTACCATTTTTTCCCCATTTTTGTCGGGCAGCCACCAAAAAGTTACTATGATTCAACCTCGAGCCTGTCAGCGTGCCAAGAATAGTATTGAATCTGGTTCGATTTACCGAGATTGAACGCTATTCATCCCAGGAGCCCGATTGTGAAGAAAATCCATACCTCACCAAAGTGTATGCGGGCCAGCGTCAACAACTCAACGGCACGTTGCTCTGTGTCAGTGCTCTGCCACTCGGTGCCTGGCAATGCTGCGCTAATGTTGAGTGACGCCTCTAAAATGCCTCAATTTCACTGTTGGTATGCCTCAATCTGCGCCGGTCTTGCACCGTGACACAGCGTCACCTGCATCAATGCAACTTCAACTTTCTTGGCGCTGCCAACAGTGCACCACTCTGTCCATGCCAGCACTGTCCTTTCTAAGGATGCATTGTCTGGCCACTCCAGTTGCGCGTCTCTTGCGCTCTTGTTAAGCTTTCAATAGTTGAACTTCACGGCAGTCATCCTCACCCACTTGCGGACGATTTTGTCGCGCATTGTTCTTTGAAGTCATCAACACGAATAAGGGGTGATGTCAAAGTTACTAGACAGCTCACGCCGCTACTCAACCAGTCGGACGCTGTATTATTAGAATTGGTTGAATCGTGCCTGAAGGTCTATCTTTCAAGATTACCCGGCTCCCAAGCTCTTCCAAAATATCCCTCGTGAATGGAGATAGGGCTAAAAGCTCTCCAGTGGCGCTTGCAAGGCTGCAGGACTGTGTGCGCTGATCTGCGTCACTAGGCGGGCCGCTTTGCATCAATGCACAGCAACCGTGCGGTACATTGACGTTGACCGATGCATCCAGAGATGCAATTTGAGGTTTTAACTGTCGATTGGCGTATGGATTTCTTGTACCATTTGTTATCAATGCATGGGAGGATACTAATATCCTACCTCGACGCGGAGCCACACAAGGCTTTCCACAATTCAATCTGCACATTGGCAGAGCTCCACAAATTGAGGTACTCGGTTCAACACACATTTGAATGCTTATCATTTCAGAAACTCAACCACCAGCCAAATTCATTCCCAGCAATGCATGGAATGGCCAGCGTCACTGCTGCGTTGCTCTGTATCTTGCGTCAGTACTGCACCTGACTGGCGCCTACACCAATGGCACTTATATTTATTGAGTCCTACCATATCACCTGTAGGGTGAGAGAAGTGAGTCTCAAAATCTCCCTCAGTTCCAAACACTTTGCAGGACACGGGGAGGTTGAATGAAGAGACAACCTGCTCCACGATACCTTATTTTCAGTACAACAATCCGATGTAGCGTCTACTCCACGGCAAAAGAGTGAATTTAACCACGGTTTGATCAGCTTGCCAACCTGTGTTTCGGGTGCTCTAAGTGACCTCTCACTCGCATTCACAGACTCAACATTCAACTGGGCTCAGATATTGAAGCTGGATCTGTTCAGCTCGGAATCAGATGCCAAAATTGCCGGCTATGGACGGTCATTACATTGCAGAAATGAGTTGTGAAAGTTTACAGTCAAGTTCCGGACCATTTTGCAATGCAGTGTCTGTGTTAGATCCTGAAGTAAAGTACAGCATATACCCGTGATGCCCGTTGATATTGGAAGTGTAAAATATATTAAATATAAAAAGCAATAGCCATTTTGTGTGAGACGGACTCGGAGCCTGAGGCGAATGGAGGGATTGTTGAACTTCACAGTGCTCATGTTCTGCGGCACTGACATCTTGGAGCACTATCAGGGCTGTTTGCTGCGAAATGTATACATATCTAAATGATTCCGGAGGGCGTGCGTCAGTGTGCGTCAATGAACACGGAATCCCATATTATGACTAGAACGTGACACTGCGGCAGTGTGACATTATGCGTCAATCAACCGCCGATCTTCGTCAATCGGCAAATGTCACAACGTCAGTCAAACGTCAGTGCAACATCAAAGCGTCACTTTCACCCTGCCCGGATTCATGATGAAGTCCCAGATTTTGAACTGGTTGTCGGTGCTTCTGCATTTGACGTTAATCGTCATTCATCTCATTCTCCTGGTCGTGTGGTCGAAGAAACTGGAACACCTAGCTGTTTTCCTGGACCCTCTTCAGGTTCAAAGGATCGTGAACTTTCTCATTACTCCGATTACGACCAGCTTCGTGACGGTAGGTCACAGCTTGAAAGTCTTCGTTCGCGCCATTTTGAGCGTGTCCCGCTCGCAGGTTTACTCCGCGGTGCTGGTTTTTGTAACTCAGTTACTCTCAACCCGCCAGAATCTACGCACAGAACGACCCCTAACGGCGACGCACGATACCGCGGCCGCCTTGGCGAGAATCTGGTCCGCAGTCCTCTACCCCTGGCACCAAAGAAGGTTCCCGCATCGATAATCGGCGTCTCCTCCGCATTTCTTTACCTCGGAAATATTCTTGTCCTGCATGTCACAACCCCGCGCTCTTTTCTTTGGAAATGTTCAATATGTCTCGGTCGGGCTCCGTTGTCACATCGGGCCTGCCAGCTTTCGATTTCTCGAGATATGATATGGCCGAGTCCAGTGCTCGTTCTACGGCCTGGCAAGTCACTTGCTGTTGATGCGCGAATAGTCTGACCTTCGGTTGCTCAGGGATTACGCTTTGCAATATGCGACCAGCTCCCTCAACCACATCTCGTCTGTGCTTGACGCGACAACACTGGGATTGCACGACGGGTCGCTGTATGAAGTTCTGGCCCTCAATTCCGGGGAGGGACCGGTCAGCGTCGCTGCCACGGGATTCAACATCACATGCGGCTTTCTGACTGTAGACAACAACACGGCTGCTTACGACGATGTCCGGGGATACTGGGCGCTCGTTTTGATGGATCCGACTATCTTCACATCGATTATACTCGTTGAGCGTCTTCTTTCCAGTATTTGAACCAGTCGCTGATGTGGACAAGCTCCGGGCAGGATATCGACCGTGCCGGAACTCCAGGGCGTCATGACGGAGGACGCCATTCCATACAGCACCATCACGATTCTAGATTCGAACGGGAGCAACGGGTCGTGGATAAATCTCAGCAAACCGGTGACCTCATCGCTGAACACTTCCGTGTTTGCCATCCAACTCCTCCGTTGCTTGCAGTCGCTCGTCAGCCAGACGGCAATCGTGGACGCGCAGTCCAGACAACTCATCTCGGTTACCCCGCCGATTCAGAAAACATCGTCCACGTGGTGTCCGATGGCGACGCCGCCGGAGCTGAATGCGATCGCCAATCCACTAGCGGCGTCGAACAATTCGATTTTGGACTTGGTTCGTAATCCCATGGTCCTTTATTCGTGTGAAGAGATCAGCATTTTCAGTGGGGAACCTGGTATTCTGTTATGCCCGGCTCCCACATACAACGTGGGTTCTTCACCGTTCAGACCCACTCATTCTCTTAGGTATGAGTCGTTAATACACGTGTCGTTAACACCAGCCGCACTTTGTCGATCAGTTGTGGAATACCCGCTGTTCTTCGTTTTTTCTCTGTGTTAAATTATCAGACCTTCCGCCTTGCTGGACGCAGATCTATGGGATCGCATTCACAGTCAACACAGCGGCCAGACCGATCCGAAGAGGCATAGGTTTCTACATCAACACCTATTATACGGATCCTGCACAGGCTGGTTATTCACCTCAGTAGTTTGTGCCTTCAAACGTATCTATATGCGTATCATGGATTGAACTATGATATGCTGTCTAATACTCTTCACATGGTCGCGAAGAAACCACTTAGACATCTGGGAATATTTCGATCATGGCAAAGGTTGGTTTTGTGCAACCGTTACTGAAATTAGAAGATCACAGTCCCAGGCTTTGAACTGGACTTGAAATTTATATGGTGGCGACTCTTCAATGAGCCGATCCCGTATAAGCCGGAGCGGAGTGAAGGCAAATCTTGTTGGAATCAAACACACATGAATGCACCCACAACCAGCCCCGTGTTCCAATTACACCCAATAAATGAAACTCCATCGTACATCCAGTATTGGGATACCTTGTGGGCAAGTAAGTGGGTAAGCAAGACGTTGCTCCGTGGTAGCTAAACTTAGGTGGCCAAGTAACTTGAAGTACGGCCAAGCAAAGGGAAATAAACTAACTGGCAAGCGAAGTTACAAGAGATACCAGTGACTTGTCAACAAGTAATTCAAAGTAACCGTGCCGTACCTGCAATTTACAGTACACCATTCAAGCCATTGACTCATTCATCCCTCCGGAGCTGCGTGCGTGACCATCCCGTCCTTGAGAGTTGATTGACATGTACTCATTTCACTGTGTGGGATGATTTGGTTGACCACTACAATTGGCAGTAATGCCCGAATTGCATGGTGCATACAGGAAATCGTGTGGATTTGGGGTAAGGATACAAAGTGTTTGGTGCCCCAGGGTGTGTCAAGGACATTAGCTGCACAAATTCAGGTGATTTTATGACCCAGCGGTTTTGCAATCCCGCATTCTAGAACACATAAATTGAAGTGCGAATACTTCAGCATTTTTAAACGACAGCCACGGCCAGCAAATACATTTCAATCGCAGTGAATGAACGTTGAAAGCACGGCCCATGCCTTAGAGAAGCTCAACTGCGATTCTAGTACGGTCCCCTTGAGGCGTGTAAGTAAAGTTATTTTCGCCACACGTGGGAAAGGTTATGTCAAGCAAAGTAAAGTAAAGCAAAGTTAGCCCCGCGAGGGGAACCGGCCATCAAAGTTCAAGTTACAGCCAATGTCAGTACCGAGGGCGCGGATCAAAAATTTCCGTTTTGAGTGATTTTTGATCTGCTCGGAAGAATTGGCTGTATCTCAGTCATTCTGTACGGTAAAACATGAAACTTAGCTGGATCTTCCGGAATAATTCAAACACAATTAGTGATAGAGCCACTTCCACGATAATATGTTTTTTTTTGAGATGCTCCCTAAATCCTGTTCCTCAGGCGAGATTTCCGTCTACCGGGCTCAAAGCATGTGAGTGGCGGATCACACAAACAGAACCTTTGTTAAGTCTAAAAATCATTATTGTCTCTCTGGTAACTAATTACATTTTAGGTGGTAGTCAGTAAACAAATCACTTAAAGCTGACAATGCCCTTTGTCAACTGTCACGCCCAGATGCCAACCACATGTGTTGGAAGCAGAAGGCTTCCACATGCGTCGTCCGTTGCCCCCAGTGTGACATGTTGTGCAGCAACATGTCCTCCTGAATATCGGTGAAATATTGCTTTGTGCGGTCTCAATGGTGTATTGGAGCCAGTAGATTCATATTAAGTCAATTCCCGACCTGTCCTGTTTCATGAAACAGGAGTGGCACAGCACTGAACCACAGCCGAGATAGAAGTAGAAGTAGAATCGCAGCGGCGTAAACACATGTCACAATATCATTGTTGATCATGGCCCAAAAATTACAGGGATAGCAATGATAGATGCGGCCGACTGAGCCAGAATGAACGGTCGAAATTATCAGACCTGACTTGAAGTAGATTTTTTTCAGGTCAGGATCAGTAATTGGAAGGAAGGAGAGGGCGCTGACACGGGAGAGTAACCGTCGTGCCCGTCTATCCTGGCAATTACTACCACCACATTACAACGAACTGGCATAAGTAATGGTATGCACACACACCGGGGGCAAAGGACGCCGCACTCGGAAATCGATTGCTTCCAATGCATTCGGTCAGCATTTTGGCAGGTCATGGAAGAAAGGTGCCAATCACCTTTATGGCACCTTTGTTTCCGAGGGGTGACTGAAGGAAAAACAAAGGTGCCATAAAGGTGATTGGCACCTTTTTTCCTCGGGATTCTTCCATGCCAACTGAATGCATTGGAAGCACTCTATGTCCCAGTGCGTCGTCATTTGCCCCTGGTGACATTCAAGTCTAGTATGCAGTTTTTTGTGTAAGGACCCACAACAGGTGCATCTCGGGACATAATCTCAAAGCGACGTGAAACACACGACGCTTGTTTCAATCGCTACGCTGTCTGGACTGACAGAAATTGAACAGATAATCGAAATCTAGTCATCAAATATTATACAAACAAGCGCCTGCCGGCGCTTCGCGCCGGCTCCCACTTTATAAATAAGCTATGCCTGTCAGCTGACCGCTACAAATGGAGATACGGGTTCAGACAGACAGAGAGGCTTAATTTTATAAAGAGAGTAATGGCGGTGGTTCAAGCAGTACGTCTTGAGATCTTGGGTGACCCATTTGTGATCTAAATAACTGAGAAGTATTGCGCCGACTTCATTTAGGTCAAAGACAGATGACATACAAACGTCGCATCAGTCAGCTGGGTTAGTAGTTCAGTCTTCCAGGAGACTTCCTTCCAATCTGGTATATACCAAAGGTTAGGTCAAGGAATTTATGTATTTTAATGGATAAATATTATTCCAAAACGATTTGAATTCAGAGAAAATGTGGAGAATAAAATATCAATGCTGCACACCTGCCGCGGCAAAACACAGCCACTGCCGCGCTAGTGCACTTATGACGGTTCAATCCTCCTGCCTACATACCTTTGGAAACTGATGAATACAAATTGAACTTGAAATAAAATGTGCTTTGAGCAGTTGCTATCATATTTCAGTCAGAAATTGGTCGCCAAGTGGGGATCTAGTCAACAACTACTGTAGAATTACATTCAATTCGGCAGGGGGTGTGACGCGTGACATCTTGAAATATATTCGTCATTTCGTCAATGGCCGAAATCGAGCGTGACATCCGGGAAATTTCGGCAACCTCCCAAACGGCTGCAGGGTAATATAGGCCATTGGAAAATTTGATTGGAGCAGCTTTTGACGTTCAGTTGCCTTTCAGCTGAAGACATGCTTCAAACAAACTTTTTCCTGCATGATTCCAGTCAATTTTAGCTCAAAACCTGCCCTTGAACCATGCTAAAAACATGTGTTGCAACTGAATTTTTAACCCCCCTCTCACAGGAATATTCTTGTCAATTCTTATACAGTTTTTGAGAGGTTTTTTGACTTCACCGTAACAGCCCGAAATATTCGTCAACCGCCGCCGTGATGTGTGACTGCCGAATTGAATGTAATTCTACAGTAGTACAAAACAACGGACACAAAGGGGTGGCTGCAGTGGTACATTTCAAGACCTAAGGTGGATTTTTGTCGAAAAAATGTATATAAATGGCTCTGCATTGAAGTGGAGTTCAGAAAAAAGCCAGTTCAATCTGGAAGGCGCTGTCCTGCCGTGGCAAAACACAGCCACCACAGCATGTGTGTGCGCCAGTTCAACTTTTGTGACTATGTATCAGTCTCTTACCAACTGAAAAATAGCAATCAGGCTTCAAATCAAAGATGATTGGGGTAGTGACTTTAGCAGGTGGACGTACCTATCATTGAATGCTGCCTGCCCATCAGGGCCAGCATGCGATACGATGGTCTATTCACGATCCCTGAGCCATGTTCATGAAAGGAACAGAATTTGACAACCCCCACTCCTGGATTAATAGCACCCTAGCCAGCTTAGAGCGGGTCAATCCATCTATAGCTGAACTTGAAAAACTCAACATTTACAACGACGACGATGATATTGCCCTGCACATTGAACATGCCGATGCTATCGCGACTGAAATTGCAGCTGTTATCTTGCTAGCTCCAGCCTCTATGCCATCTCGGCGAAAGTTGGTCATCAAACGCGAGGGTGACAAGGAGCCTGTGTTTCTGGATCTCTTTTCACCATTTGTGGACCCATTGCATTATTTGTTGCTGCTTCCTCAGGGCACCTTGGGACGGTCACCAAGCCGTCTAACCTCGGATGGTAGAAAATTCAGCCAGGCTCGCTGGTACCGAACTCGCTTCTTTATGAATGCTGAACAAATGTACAAATTCTCACGGTTGACTGGTGAGTACAGGCTCAATTTATTCCTAGATTCTCCCACTGTTATATTGCAGGAGAATATTTAGTAGACGCTTGGAGGGCAGTCGAAGAAGCACGACTGGCATATCTTCGCCACAATCAACATTCAGACCCTGACGAGGCTGAGTACATTGGGGATGGCGACGAGGAACCTGTGGAGGATGTTCGATTTCCTTCTACATTTGTCCATTCACCTGCTTGCTCTTCAGCAAATATCTCTGACTGCCTTGCCCTTCGTAAAGCTCTTGGTCCAGTCACTCTCTTCATCACATTCACGACCAATCCACGGTGGCCAGAGATCACATCTCAATTGCAGCCCGATCAATCTGCGAATGACCGTCGCGATTTTCAGCATTGATCAAAGACATTAGAAGCATATTCGGGCCCATGCTTTACTATATCCGTGTCACGGAATTTCAGCAACGCGGACTCCCACATGAACACATAGCTGTGGCTTTGAAGAGTGTCCTAAATTTCTTAGTACGTAATTGCCTCGCAGTTCCGGCACACTACGCGACGCTGTGGAACGCCATATGACCCACAGCCATGATCCAGCAAGAGCGTATCCCCGATGTGTTTGGTCACGCAACTGCCAGTATGAATTTCCAAAGGCAACCAAGGCACAATTGTCATTCAATGAACGCGATATGTTCCTTTTCAGGTTGATCTCAAACTTTGCCAACTTACTTGCGAACCACTCCAGGATTTTTCGAACATCGCCGGAGACGTACTGAGAATTAATTCGTTGTCTCTCATGTGCCATAGCTCATTTTGAAGTATGACTGCCACATTAATGTAGAATTTTCCTCTGGTGTCACACTGTTCCAGTACCTCTTCAAGTGTAACAAATGTAGCGCACTGTTGCGGCAGAGCCCACTAACAGAGTTCCCGGAACTACAATCAAAACATCATTATTTTATTTTATTTTATATTTTAAAAAGTACATAAAACGACTATCTGAGTTGAGGAACACGCCAAATGCAACACCAAGAAATTAACATATCAACACCACGAAATTAACAAACCAAATCCGACGCAGAAAACTGAGAAGTAGCTCATCCTAGCAGCTTTTACAGCTGTTTGCAAAATTGATGATAGTCGGCATTAAGAAAAAAATCGATCGAGGCGCGTTCCAGCGCCGTTTCCCTTCCTTCGTGTTTTTCGACGTTCTTGATGGTATGATTGTAATTCTTATCCATACTTCATTCATTCTGCAAGCTTAAATGGCCCAAAAGCGTCGACAGCAAGATTGGCTCCCTCGGCACGGGTCCCCGTGTCGAGCAGCATCAGCGGCGCTGTTTCACTTCCTGCTTGCTTCCTTGCTTTTGTCTCTCTTCTTCTTCAATCCTAAGTATATTGTGTGCTCTTTGACTTGTGCACCACATTGAATCGAGGTCGCGTCTTACTTACAGGAACAGACCAATAATAGTCAATGATTCGCCATTCAGTTCCAAAGGACAGCAATACTCACAACTTCCAAAATTATACACTCTTCACCGCTGCTTGCGGACATGTGCCCGTGCCTGTTATGGAGTTGTTGCAGACACATTCCGACATGTAGGATGGAGAACACAAATATATCTTACTTACAAGGAATCTGTCCATCTCCTATAACTCCCTCCCTTTGATTAACTTCTGTTGTCCCAAACAAAACACCACTTTGACGAAGGTGATGCAGGCAATTCAAGTGGGGATAACCCTGTACAGTGCATTTGTGTGGATGGCGCGGGTTTCCCATTGGCGTAGGATTGGGGGCAGTGCGCAGCTCCGAATTTGACACTGCGAGAGTTTGGACTTGAGGGCGATGGTACAGCAAAGGGCATGGAGCCCTCAAAAAAGGTCAATGCAGGCCACTGATGCACAGGTAGAGAACTGCTGCCAAAATAGATGTGTGCGATGAACTTCAGCTGGTGTAGATTTCTGTGGGTGAGAAGGAGGATACCAATGCAGCAAGTGCGGTCAGCGAGGCAGGATGAAGGCCAACAGGTATGACACTGCCAATGATGGGTGGGTCCTATTGCCACAGCATGAGAGGGAACCAAATCGAGCGACCAGAACACGGTATAGATTGGGCAAATGCTTGACATGCATCAGCGCCAACAAGCTGACAATGAAGTTTGTAACCTGGGAATGGTGAAGGCGGGACACAATGCACGCACTAGGGTCATAAACTCAGGCTTAAGGTGTGGGGGATGGTCAGGCATAAGGGGCGAGTGTTATTTGGGCAAGGGGTGAATATCTGCGTTGCGACGAATCTACATCGCACACCGGATGAGGATGACACGTCAAGTGGGGGCCCTTAACAAAGTCATGGACTTCCTCGTGCAGCTACATCGGGACCGAGACAAGGGTTCAGGCCAAAATTTTGGTTTCCACAAAGCCGCAACATCACTAATATTATATGTCTTCAAGTTAGAAGCCAGGCATCAGATTTTGAGGAAGAAATGAGACTCAAATGTCAAGGATCTCCGTCAGGTTTGATGAAAAAGGCAGAGTTCTGAGTAGCGTGAAGACAAAGCCAGCGAGTAATGGTGACAGGTATCAGAGGAAGGGATATGAGCGGGAAAGAGAAAAGATGTGGCTGTTCTAGCAGCAGCACCAACATCATTCGTGTGGTGCCAAAAGAACCGATTTTGCTGCCAATGCTTTTGGGCCATTCACAGAATGAATTATACATGGACTAGCAGTGTGGCCATGCATTGCTACGGAGCTACATATGCTATGTCTATTGCCGTATATATTTAGTTGGTTGTCTACGCACGCCCACTGAGATCGCTATCTTATTTATCTAGCTCCTCGCTTCGGTCCGTGCCTCTACAACATCTCCTCAGCAAAAGCCATAAACTGCAATATTATGGTACTTCAATCCGTAGACGTACCGCAATCTGGGTCATATTTTAAACACCTTTCTCTTTCTAATAAGTGCCGGCATACCACAGGCTCTGATCGATGCCCGCGATGCCCGATCAGCCGGCAGATCGCTGGCTTCAACGCAACGCAACACCCACCATCGCCCATCAACAGGCAGGCCGCCAGATAGCCCAACAACCTCGTTTCAGGCAGCCAAGAGTTGTCAATGGTAGATTTCAACATCTCGACATTCTATAGATAGAAAGTGTACACTTGAGTGGAGTCTCCATTCAGAAGTCAACATCTTCACAGTTTTCCGTCTCACCGCGAAGCAGGTGACTGCATTCGATTTGCCCACAGCCAATCCAGGCCGAGTCGTTTCAGGCTGTGGGACTCAAAACCCTAATGGGGTTTATATATCCCCATTGAAAAGTTTTGAATCATTACACCAATTTTTTTTTGATAGGGCGGTACAGGACCCACTACCTAAAGTTAGTGGGCATTTCTTCAAATCTCTGGATCAGGCCAATTGGAAAGTCTCTCCTCAGCCTTCGAACATATCACAGTCTGCACCGGGCATGCGAAAGCCTGTGGATGAAATTTGGGATTATGAACGCGGACGGTATCTTTCCAGCATTGAAGCAGCAACACGGCTTGCGTCGTTTCACATATCTCACAAGCAACCTGGTGTGAAGTCGCTCCCAGTGCACCTCCCAGGTCGCCAGTACGGACAGATGGCCCGCAAGGATGGATCTGAGTCTTCAAGTCTTGGAGGACGAATACCCAGGACGACCCCGGATGCGCATCACTCTTCTTTATAAAATTAAGGGTCTCTGTCTGTCCGAAGCCGTATCTCCGTATGGTTAAATTATGCAGCGTGACCAAAGCACGGCAGATTAGCGCCAGTCACCGGCATGCGGAAATCAATCATTATACTCAGCTCCGTTCGCATGCCGAGCCGCAGAAGTGCTTGATGGGCCATGATGGGCTGGCAAAATGCCATTTTCTGGTGGATCAATTCTTTTGTGGTTAAATGATGCAGCATGATCAAAGCACGGCAGATTAACGCCAACCAACAGCACACAGAAATCAATCATTATATTCAGCTGCGCTCGCATGCCAAGCAGCAGAAATGCTTGATGGGCCCTGATGGCTGGCTCAATAGTTGAAATGCCGTTTTCTGGCGATCAATTATTTTGGAACTTATATATTTTATAGATTGTTTGCTCTCCTCGGTTTCGCAAATTGCGGAACCTTTCAAATAAAAAAATTCAAAAGCAAACAAGGTAAACAAGTGGGAGCCGGCGCGAAGCGCCGGCGACCGCTTGTTCGATTTGACAATCCCAACCATATTGGAGTTTGCCGGATTCAAATGGTCTATCCACGACACGGGGATGTCTTCTATCTCAGAGCACTCTTGCGACATCGAAGTGCCCGTGATTGGATTGATCTGCGTACCATTGACGGTGTTGTACATGGCACTTACCAGGAGGCTGCACGTGCCATGGGTCTGTTCGACAATCGGGATGAGGGCATTATGGCTTTCGAAGAATTACTGGAATCTGGTGCAGGGCCAGTGCAACTGCGATGGATCTTTGCTCTACTTGCAGTGGAAGGAAGTCCCGCACTGATGATCTGGGAGAAGCATCACTTTGCGTTGTCAGCGGATATCAGGGATCGCATGTTACGAGTAACTGCACATCCACCCCCTGAGCAGGTGCAGAACGAGCTCCTAATTGCACTGCAAAATCTTCTTCAGGGTCTCGGCAAGTCATTGGCAGAGATTGGGCTTCTGGAGCCGACGGAACGGCGGCAGGAGGTTGATGCTGAGCGCATTTGCTGGGGTGGTGACCCAACTTACCTGTGCTCATTTAAAGATGGACTAACACCGGAGCAGGTATACTTTCATTCTCCTTTTGTTTTCTCACAGAACCACTTATAAATACACAGCTGGTAATTTATGACCGCATCATGCATGTTGCCAAACAGGACTCTCCTCTGCCCATTCACGTGGACGGCCGTGCATGGAGAGGTAAAATTCATGACATGTTCTGTTATTGTTGCGCTGCAAAAACTGGATGAGATTGTGCTCCTCTCTGCATCCTCCGCCTTCGCCGCCAAAAATTATCCAGGCGGCAGAACGACACACCACCTCTAGGGAATTCCCGTGAACGAATATAATCCACATCTCAAATCATCGGTAGGACCTAGGAGTGACCGTGCAAGACTCCTTCAGGCTGCCACATGTCACATCATTGACGAAATTGGTGGCCTCCATTTTAAAGCCTTTGACTGCTATGCGTTCTCTAACCGGCCAAAATGTGTTTGGGGAGGGCGTATGTTGATCACGGTTGGAGATTTTCGCCATGTACGTCGGGGGTCTTAGAACTGTTCAATGAATTGAATGTATGCAGGTTGCACCTGTTGTTCGCTTTGGCGGCCGTACGGCAATTTGCAAAGCATCAATTCGCACCCAACCGGTCTTCAGACATTTTGAAATCTTGCGATTGGAGACATCAATCCGGCAAAAAAACGACTTGGACTTCTCTTCATTTCTTGACTCGATCGGGGACAGCTATCGCGGCGACTCAGTCGACCTTGGAGGTCTGAATCATACACAATCTGTTCAAGCACTCATTGACTTCGTCTTTCCCCCAATAATAGTTGCTGACGCATCTATTTGCATTATGCGAGCTATCTTGAGCCCTTTCAACGCATTTGTTGACGACTTCAATTCAACCATCCTCCATAGTGTTCCTGGGCAAACACACTGCTATGTCAGCAGTGATTCCATTGAGGGGAGCGGTGACCCCTCAGCTGAAGCAGTCTTTTCAGACCCCGAATTTTTAAACTCTCTTCAAGAGCCAGGAATACCTACCTCCCCATGAACTACTTCTCAAAATACGTGCCATTTGTAGATTCACTCGAAATTTTGACGCCTCCCGAGGGCTCACAAAAAATACACGTGTCATTGTTAGGAGTCTCTTTCGTCACACCGTGGAAGTTGAAACAATTTCTGCGGTGGTAGCCGGCAGAGTCGTCGATCCGGTACGCCGAGTTCCTCTGCTCCAATCCACTGACATTAAAATATGTTAGATATGGCTTCACATTCCCCGCATTAACTGCCATTTCCAGCCACACGGTCTCGAGTTCACAGTCCACCGAAAACAAATACCGTTGGCTTTGTGTTCCGCAACGATCTTCAATGGGTGCCAAGGTCTAACTGTGCCAAAATTGGGCCTTGATCTGCGAAGAGAGGCTTTCTCTCATGGCCAGCTTTACTCCGCGATGACTCGCGTTCCCGACTTGACAAATGTGCTAATTCTCAAATACGAAGGAGAAATCTCTACATGTACAGCCAATATTGTCTGGGAGGAATTGTTATTGTAGTTCAACGTTCCATAGTTTCCGGTCCCAATTATTATTTTTTGATTTTAAACATGTTTAGCAAAGGGGTGGACGACCCGCTCCGCGGGTCGTCCGCCGCTTGTCTGTATAAGTATAGCATATTCAAAAACTACGTCAATCCAAGGAGTATTCCACGTGCTACAGGTGACTAGTTTGTCTGTTCCACGTCACCAGCTGCATCCACCTTCCTCCAAATTAGAGCCCTCGCGCTCGTTTCCATCGCAAAGGTGCATTCCCTTTCCAGGCCTCGTTCATCTGCCGTGGTTTCATCTCCTTTATTCATCCACTTCTTTCTCCTCGTTGCACCCGTTGTCACATTAAAATGATTCCTGGTTTTGACAGAATATCAATCCCGCCTCTCCGAGCAAGTCACCTGCAATTAGATAGGTTGTGCACAGCTGCGTGCGGCTTTTTTGTGCATTGTGCAAAGCCGCATGGAATTTTATTATTCTTACAAGACATGCCTTCGCTTCGCTCCGGCGTGCGTGGCTGACGCTGCTGATTGTGAGTGCTACTTCAACAAAAATATAGGGGGCTCATGATCAAGTGTGCCGTTCAGAACCAGTTCCAATCCAATCTCAGGGTTAGATGCTACTTCTCCCTTTTTATAAAATAGTGGCTGTCTGTCCGAAGCCTTTAACGGTCTGCATATGGTCTTTCTAACCCAAATCTGCGGATTCCCTCACACTAGCGCTAAGCGCCTTCCTTCTTTCACGGCGCCAATCCAGCGCTAATCTGTCTCTTGCTCCCTTACCTTCTCACGTCTTTGTTCAATTCAATTAGTATCGAACCACACATCCAGTGCCTTGGAGTCCCCGCATAAGCGTCAGATCAACACATCCACCGTTCAATTGAAGTGATGGGTCGTGAAGCGACCACCCCGCTCTTGTACACACAATATTACGGCTCATGAAAACCTGATAAATTCAGTGTTGAGAAAAGATTTGACTATTCAAAACCTCGATTTCCCTCAGCTATGTACTGTTGGAGCTATGCGAACATCGTTGAGGAAGACGTGATCAAGGGCCGGATGTCGCCAAGGATCTAACTGGGATTTCATTTCGTATCTGATGCGAATCGAGCATAAAGCGCACGGAGTTGTCTCGCACCGCCACAACTCAGTTACACTGATTTGGGAAATACAATGAGTATGGAATTACATGTGAGGGCAGCCGACCCTTGATGGCTAACAGGAAAGTTCGTAGGTAAAGTGAAGGATGGTGCTTTCAACTAACGGGGTGAGCGCTTACTCATGCACAAAACGGTATATGAACGGTAAGCAGGCATTTGAGTCACACTGAGAGCAAAATACATGAATTCAAAGGAATGACAAACATACATATCGGTTCCTGTGACGCAACCGGCGGTATAATCGTCTAAGGTCTGAATCTATTCCAAACACAACGTCTGCAGATAAAAATCTGATAGCGGCATATAATCATGGCGAAGATTGGGGCAGAAAAAACTCCTACCGCTGCAACCAAGAGATAAATGAATGAAAAGCGCAATTAGAGAACATGCGGTGGAGCCACCCGGCGCCACCCAGTGGCTCATCAGGCATGCGGTACCGGGTGGCTACGTCATTCGGTGGCAGCTCAGGTGGCTACTTCTTATGGCATGAATGAGTGTCTACTCACATACTACTTGCTCTACCTATGCAGAAAGACCATTCTTGAGTCTCACCTTGACTTTACTGCCTTTCTATAAGCATCACTTCTGAAGTGGGAAAAAAAATTATCAATGATATGACTTGTATTAGTTGTTTTCGGCACTTGTGTCCCTACAGGTACATACCGGCATATGCATAGTGTTTATAGAAGGTCAACAATGAGTTCTCCCCATGCAACTTGAACAGCCACCAACTGATGTAGCCACCCAGTACCGCATGCCTGATGAGCCACTGGGTGGCGCTGGGTGGCTCCACCGCATGTTCTCTATTTTTCAAGAG